>CM044395.1:72537500-74002500 GCA_024322285.1 Musa beccarii
GTGTACATGTCACCGATAGTCTCGCTTGGTGTCATTCGAAAAAGTTCAAAATCATGCAATATGAGGTTTATTTTCGAGTCTGACTCTAGTAGTTCCCTCGTGCATAATTTCAAGTGTTCGCCAAATATCAAAAGTCATTTTGCACATAGAAATTTAATTAAACTCAGTTTTATCTAAGGTGCAAAATAAGGCATTCAAAGCCTTTGCATTTAATGAAAATAATTTTCTCTCTAAATTTGACCATTCGTTCATCGGTTTAGAGGGAAGTTGAAACTCGTTTTCAATAATATTCCATAAGTGTAAATCCAAAGAAATTAAGAAAACTCTCATTTAAGTTTTCTAATATGTGTAGTCCGATCCGTTAAACAACAGAGGACGAACGATCGAAAAACCCTCTTGAAAGTCATGAAGAGTCATTTCTCATGGGTGTGAATCTAAAAAAGAAGCAACATGACTCTGATACTAATTATTAGGATCAGTTCGACACTAAGAGAGGGGGGGGAGTGAATTAGTGTAGCGGTAAGATTATAACAAATTCAGCGATTTAAGAACATTGGAAAACTTCATACGATTAAAATTAATGTTTCTAAAGCGTTTCAATTGCATTTAACTTGAAGATGTATGTAAGAAGATGAAGAGGAAGTGGAGCAAGTAAAGTAAAGTCTTGCAGCAATATAAATGACAATAAGTAAATGCAAACCCGATTTTATAGTTGTTCGGTCATATGACCTACGTCCACTCCCGATTCCTCTTCTCTTGAGGTCATCGGCTTTCCACTAGCTATCTTTCTTCTAATGGGTGAAGACGAACTCCCTTACATACCTCTTCTTTTGACGGGCTCAGAAGATAACCCTTACAAGCACTTTACTCCTCTCTTTCAGTGAAATACAAATGAGAACTAGAGGAGGGATTTCTAAAGTGATTAGAATAGTGTTTTCTTACTTTTAAAGTATGTGTGCTTGTGTGGTCAACCCAAGGATGGGAGGGGTATTTATAGACTCCAATCTAATTCAAACTTGGTGCCAAATACCTTCCTATCCTGGGTTTACTGGGTACTGGCGGTACCATTGCTTGTCACTAGCGGTACCACCATTAGTTTGATCTTGACACTAGGCAGTACCACTACCCAGTCTGGTGGTACTACCACCTGACATACTACCACGGTCAATGTACTGGGCGGTACCATCGCTTAGGTCCATTGACACTGGGCGGTACCACCGCCCAGACTCAGTCTTGAAGATTGAGCCTTCTGGCGGTGCCACCGCCTGATGTGGCACTTAATCACTATTTGAGTTTTTCATTTGGCCCAACATAGCCTTAATACAGGCATAGTTGGCCCCTAACTAGGTTGGCCCAATTACAACTCAATTAGACCTAATCCTACTTCGATCTAGATAATTAATATTACAATGTGAATCAAAATGTCACCCGGCACATCATTAGCCCATCGGTGCTTTGTCTGACACTTCAGTGCATCATCCTTTCTTGTAACTTATTACCCAATCAGTAGCTGACCTCCATAGCCCCAATCTTCTTGGCGCAACTTTACTCTTCTTGGCCTGATGCCCGATTTCAATATTTGAAGCCTTCTGCCGATCGTCGATCGGACCTCCGGCTCGACGTCCTATCTTCTGATGTGATTTTCTCTAGTGTAATGTTGACTTATCCTATGTCAATTATCTAATCTTGATCAAGAGCAAACCTACGTGACTCAAAACATAATTAGGTAAACAAAACACGATCAATTAGTTATATCATCAAAATCCGAGATTCAACATTGATATGCTCCAAAATGTTTCAAATGTCATTGACATGTTTCAAAACATTTCATATGCTATTGATACGCTTTGAAATATCCTATGTGCTAATGATATACTCCAAAATGCTTCTTATGTACTTGATATGCTCCAAAACATTTTATACTTCATTGATATGCTCCGAAATGCTTCTTATGCCCTTTATATGCTCTGAAACATTTTATACATCATTGATATGCTTCGAAAAGTTCCGTATGTCATTGATATGCTCCTAAACATTGTTATACCTTTGATATATGCCCAAATGCTTCATATGTCATTTGATACATGCCAAAATATTTCTTATGCTAATGATATACTCTAATTTCCTCTCCTCAATTGCTATGAATAAAGTATGATTCGAATGAAATGACCCTTGTGATTTTGCGTCTAATGAGATGCTATCTATGAATTCTTATATTCCTGCCTTGTATTTTGATATCAAGTTTATTTGAAAACTATCCTCTTTTTCCATAGATATGTTAGTCACTTGTTGAGCTCTTTATGCTCACACTATTGCTATATAAAATTTTCAGGCTAGCTTGTCACTCACTAAAAAGCTAGATTTGGGCTAAAGTAGTAAAAAGCTATAAGATTTTAGGTAGATCTTTATTGGTTGATAGGTTTTTGTTGTATAAGTACACTTTGCATCTGATGAAATGTTAAGGATAAATCTAAACTTATGTATTATAAAAGTTTAAAGGATCTCTCATATTTAGGATTTTGAAATGATAAGTTTAATTGGTATAATAATATGAACTTATTGTAAATGTTGATTTTATGATTGTATGTATTCCCACACATATGGATTTATGATATGGTTAATGCTTAATTGAGTTGGCTTTGAATTCTATGAATCATTGAGTGAAGTGGTGTATGATTATAAACTGCACAGGTTTTATGGGTATGAATTATTACTTAAATAATTCTTAGTATCCTTAAATGTTAGTTTAAATCCTAGATTGGATTATTGATGAATTATAATATTATCAGTTTAAGACAAGATCACACCTCCTGAATGTGATAATTCATGGGGCATGACAATCAAACCTTTGAGGATTTTATGTATGCAATGATATGTACGAGGTCAGATATTACATATGTTGTGGGTGTTGCTAGCAAATTTTTTGTAAATCTAAGTAAAGAGCACTGGGTAGTAGTGAAGTGGATCTTTAGATATCTCAGAGGGAGCTCAAAAGTTTATTTAAGCATTGGAGGTGGACTACCTTTTTTGATAGCTTACACAAATACAGATTTGGTATAAGAAATTAATACAAGGAAGTCCATATCATATTTTGTACTCACTTTTGCAAGGGAGTTGTATCATGGCAATCCAAATTGTAAAAGTATATTGCTCTCTCTACTATAGAGATAGAATATATTGCTACTATAGAGGTTTACAAAGAATATTATAGATGAAAGAATTTTTATAAGAATTTGGGTTGAGACAAAAAAATTATGTAGTGCATTATGATAACTAGAGCACTATCCATTTATGTAAGAACCCAACTTTTTATTCTAAATAAAGTATATAGATATCAGATACCACTGGATTCAAAATATATTTGAAGAGAAGCAGTTGTAACTTTAAAAAATTCATACAGATTATAATAGGGTAAACATGTTGACAAAGACATTACTAAAAAAAGGTAGGAGATGTGCCAACGATTGATTGGCATAACTTCACATTGAGGCGTCATAGGATAACCTTCCTTATGGGTTGAAGGGGGAGGTTGTTGGGCACATGGCCAATTAATTCAACTCATGGTGGGCCTTAATAACCCACAACCCATAATAGTCATTTAACCCTTTCTCTTTTAACATAGACAAGAAAGAAAAGAAAGAATAGCTTGTAGTTACAGTGTGCATCACTAAAAAAAAAATTAGCAATAGGGTGGTGGAGGGCAGAGGAACAAGAGAAGAAAAAAAATGAAAGAAGATGAGGGCAATGTAGAGGCCATTCTTAATTATCCGAGCAATGTTCTCACCTCATGTTCAATCAGATTTACAATGGATACTTGCTATAATTACTTGAGGAGAATTTGGATATTGTGCATGGTGATATAATCCTCATATCTCTGTTATTCTCTTATAATTGTTACTTAGGTCTATTAGGACTCTAGCTATGAGAGTCCTAATTGATAAGAGCATTCATGTAAATCCTATCTAGCCGACCCCTATTAAAGAGGTGAAAAGGCCAACTAGGTTAGGGTTAGGTTGCTTCTTAGAGGAGTCCTATTAGAAGAAGGAGTCCTATTAGAGAAAGAGTCCTATTAGAAGTAGGTATCATATTAGGAAAAGAATCCTATTAGAAGTAGGAGTCATACTAGAGAAGGAGTCCTAATTAGAAGTAGAAGTTGATTAGAAGTAGGAGTCTTGAGTAAGAGTCCTATTATGAGTTAGGGTTTAGAAGCCCTATAAATAACTATGTATTCACCCTCTTTTCATAAGGAAAAGATCAATCTTTTAGCAGCCTTTGAGCAACAACTTGGAGGAAGGAACCCCAATAGTGTTCCAAGGAGGCCGATCCCCTATAGAGATCAACCCGAAGCTTAGAATCCGCAAGGGTTCTAATATTGGGCAAGCAGCCCAATTCAGCCCATATGGGCTTTATCAGCCCAGCCCACTCTCTTTATTTAACCTAAACCCTAATTAGATTAGGGGGCTAATGGTGGCTGCAAAAATCAAAAACTTCGCAGCAGCAAAGGAGATTCAAAGAGAGGAGAAAAGGGCAGAAAAATAAGAGAAAAAGAAAGGGAAGAAGTCAAGCAAAACACAAAAATTATTCTCATTCATCCAAATAGTTTCTCATCTCAGGTTAGATCAGATCTATAGTGAATTTTTACTGTGATTGCTTGGGGAGATTTTGGATATTGTGCACAGTGAAGTGATTCTTGTATCCCAGTTATTCTCTTGTGATTATTGCTTAGGTTTTGGGCAAGAGATTCGAGAATTGTACATTCATTATTTCTATAATAGATTTTCTCTGATTTGCCCCGTGGTTTTTACCCTTCACGTTGAAGTGGTTTTTCACGTAAATCTTGGTATTCTGTTCGATTGTTATTTTCATTTAATTCCGCTGTGTGTTACGACCTGTTAGTATTTGTTCTTATACAAAAGTTCTTCCTTATCTATTATTTTTATTCCCATCAACTGGTTTCAGAGTAAGGTTTTGGTGATTTAATTTTTATGTTTGAACATGGAGGCCGGTAGTATTTCTTGCATGATTAGTTTGAACGGAAACAATTGGATGATATAGAAACCAAGAATAAAAGATCTCTTATATTACAAAGATTTGTATGGACCTTTGCAAGGGGATAGTGAAAAACCCATAACTATGACAGATGATGAGTGGAAGAGATTTGATCAAAAAACGATTGGGTTTTTTCGATAGTGGCTCGATGATAGTGTCTTTCATCATATTTCTACTAAAAATTCTGCATATTCTCTTTGGAAAAAGTTGGAAGGTCTCTATGAAAGAAAAATAGCTGGCAATAAAGTTTTTTTGATCAGAAAACTTGTGAACTTGAAATATAAAGAGGGTGCTTCTATTATTGAGCATTTGAATGAAATGCAAAGTATTACTAACCAGTTATCTTCTATGAAAATGTCTCTTGATGATGAGTTGCAGGCATTGTTATTTCTCAGTTCATTGCCAGAAAGTTGGGAGTGTCAGGTTCGGAGCGACACTAAGAGGGGGGGGGTGAATTAGTGTAGCGGATTAAAACTTGACCTTTTAAAAGTCAATTCCGGAGATTCGTATAGAAACTTGATATAACTAAAGAGACTTTAACTTGAAGTAATTCAAGTGAATAAAGTTGGAAGTAGGGAGAAGAATTCTGATCAATTTTGCAGCTAAGAAATTTACAAAACAGAAATTCAAACACTCACACAGCAAATGTACACGGCGATGTATAGTGGTTCAGTCAAATGACCTACGTCCACTCTTGAAGCCTCCTCTAATGAGGCTCCAAACTTCCACTACTAAATCTCTTGAAGGGGAAGGACCAAACACCCCTTTACAGCCTTTTACCAAAGGTTCCCTCACTTTACAGAATTTTTACAAGGAGAAGAAAGGAGGTGAACACTTGAGCAATTGAAAGCAAGAATTTGCTATAGCTTAGACTCAATTCTAACACTGCAAAAGGTACCCCAACCAGCTAGAAGTAAAGGGGTATTTATAGAGCTTTTTAGGATTCAAAAATCCCGCTCAAAGAGGGGTCTCATCTAAAATTTCGGACTGTAGGCAGTACTACTGCCTGGCACTAGCGGTACTACCGCCTGACACACCTTTTCATGTGTTAGTGTGCTAGCGGTACTACCGCCTGACACAGGTTGTTGCAACCACCTGTCAGGCGGTACCACCGCCTGCCTGGGGCAGTGCTACCGCCTGCCTGGGGCAGTGCTACCGCCCGACCAACGGTCAACAGGCAGTGCTACCACCTAGGTCCAACGGTGCTACCATCGGCCCTTGCCAGAAACTGTATGGGCCTAACCTTCAGCCCAATATAGCCCAATAAAAGCTCAATTGGCCCAATACAAGTCTAGACAGGATTAACACTTAGTCTATACCCTAATTAAGTGCTAACTATGAACTTTTAAAGCCAAATTAAACCGACACCATCAAGTTATCTTCTGAAGAGCTTTCCGGCAATCTTCCGGTGGACTTCCGACACTCCCTCGGACTCCTTCCGGTGAACTCCCAGTAGGCTCCCGGATTCTATGGCGAGTTCAACAAGTCTTTGGCACCCTTCCGAATCTCCTCGGTGATCTCCACGAACCTCCGACGATCTTTCCGGCGAACTTCCGAAACCTTCGGCAAGTCCCTGATTTCATCTCGGTTGGCTCCGGTAGTACTTTCGATGATCCTTCAGACTTCCGGTTGACTCTTGAACTTCCAGCAACTTGACCCCGGTAATTTGCTCTATCATAGTTAATCCTGCATACTTATCTCAAAAATAGATCAGATTAAATAACCATCAATTGACTTCATCATCAAAATCCGAGATTCAACAATCTCTCCCTTTTTTATGATGACAATCAATTGATGACGGAGTTATTCTTAACTCTTCCTATCTATATGCCATATAATGAGAAAGTAAAAACATTTGAATTCAGTCTCTTGAATTCAACCAAAACCGATAAGTTACTTGCGTTGAACTTATCATCATGCTCAATCAGCATGAGATTTCATTCGTAAGCAATATCAAAGCATGACATTTAATTTCAAGTCGAAAGATAATAAACATTTATCATTTCGTCAAAAGATACCAAAATTTTGAGATTACAACAAAGATCTCATGATTGAAAAAGCATGACACCATATCAGATAAATCATGAGATGAAAACTTGTCATATCAATCGAAAGATGCCATTTGATAAACATGATATAATAAGAATCTTTCAACTATAAAATTCAATTGCAATGTGATGTATTGCATTACTTATGGGTTCATTGCAATGCTTTTTAAGGATTGCAACTTGTTTTTGACATAAAGCATGGCAAGAGCAATTGAATTGCAATAACAAATCTTATGAGACATTTTTCATTTCATTTACACTATATAAGTCATTTTTCAATACAATGCATGATATTTATCAAGTCATCAAATTATTTTGCTCATAAAGGCCACATTCAACAAGTCATCAATTTTATATTTTTAGTCATCAAATTATTTTGCTCGCAAAGGCCACATTCAACAAGTCATCAATTTCACATTTTTCTCCCCCTTTGTCATCAACAAAAAGGAGATGAATAAACTTGATGAAAGAGTGAAACTTGAGAAAAAAAATGACATAAGTGAGAGGGGTCATAAAGTCATTTTTTTAATTCAATGCATGATATTTATCAAGTCATTAAATTTTTGCCAAAATATGTATAAGAATACATCATTGAAGCCAATCATCAAACATATCCACGAAAATTCATGATGAGATTCAACTTGTTATTTTTATGAAGGAAGAAGATATGAAATCATAAAAACTTGATTAGCACATGAATAAATATTTAAGAGCTTGATTTTTATGCAGAATCCATGACATTAATTTATGCATATGTCAAGCTTATATAATCCATTTAATCATCACAAAAGAAGGTGAAGATAGTATGAAGTTATACATACATCATTGAAAGACATGATTTTCATTGAAAGTATAAAGGTGAAACTATCAAAATCAAAGTTTAAACATTTTGAAAATCATGCACTATTAAATATTAGCACAAATTTAGCATGCCTAATTCTCTTCTAA
Source organism: Musa beccarii (assembly GCA_024322285.1). Lineage (NCBI taxonomy): Eukaryota > Viridiplantae > Streptophyta > Magnoliopsida > Zingiberales > Musaceae > Musa > Musa beccarii. Next base: position 72,545,546 of record CM044395.1, read on the forward strand.
TGAAGTCAAATTGTTCTTTATTTAAGGGCTTTGTGAAAATGTCCGCTAATTGGTGTTTTGTATTAATAAATTCTAGAGTTACATCATTATTAGCGACATGATCTCGTATAAAGTGATACATAATATCAATGTGCTTAGTTCTTGAGTGTTGAATGGGATTTTTGGTTAGACAAATAGCACTTGTGTTATTGTATTTTATTGGAATATTTTTTAAATTAATTCTATAATCTTTTAAAGTGTTTTTCATCCAAACAACTTGTGCACAACATGCACTTGCAGCTATATATTCGGCTTCCGCCATAGATAGTGCAATAGAATTTTGTTTCTTGGATGTCTAAGAAACAAGTGCATATCCTAGAAATTGGCATGTTCTGGATGTGCTTTTTTTATCGATTCTACATCCGTCAAAATCGACATCCGCATAAGCTTTTAAATCAAGGTTATCAGATTTTGGATACCATAATCCTAGATTAGGAGTTCCTTTAAGATACCTAAGGATTCTTTTAACAGCTTTAAGATGAGATAACTTAGGATTAGCTTGGAATCTTGCACATAGACCTACACTAAACATGATATCAGGTCTAGTTGCAGTGAGATAAAATAAGCTATCTATCATTCCCCTATATGTTTTTTGATCAAAATTTTCTCCATTTTCATCCAAGTCTAACTTAGTGGAAGTACTCATTGGAGTGTTGATGGCTTTAGAACTATCCATGTTAAATCATTTTAACAGTTCAAATGTATACTTGGTTTGATTAAGAAATATTCCATCACTAAGTTGTTTAATTTGTAATCCTATAAAGAAGTTTAACTCACCCATTAGACTCATTTCAAATTCATGACTCATACACTTAGCAAATGATTCACATTGTGATTCATCCGAAGAACCAAAAATGATATCATCAACATAAATTTGAACAATAAAAAAATTATTTTCAAAATGTTTAATAAATAATGTAGTATCAACCTTGACTTTAGTAAAATTATTTAAAATTAAGAAAGAACTAAGCCTCTCATACCAAGCCCTAGGGGCTTGTTTCAATCCATAGAGAACTTTAGTTAATTTAAACACATGATTAGGAAGAAGAGAGTTTTCAAAATCGGGTGGTTGTTCAACATAAACTTCTTCAAAAATAAAGTCATTCAAAAAAGCACTTTTGGCATCCATTTGAAAAAGCTTAAAGTTATTACTATTAGCATAGGCAAGGAGCATCCTAATGGCTTCTAATCTAGCCACAAGAGTGAAGGTTTCTTTGCAATCCATATCTTCTTCTTGGTTAAAACCTTTGGCTACTAATCTAGCCTTGTTTCTAACTACGATACCATATTCATCTTGCTTGTTTCTAAAGACCCATTTAGTACCGATAACTAAATGGTCACTAGGTCTAGGAACAAGCTTCCATACCTCATTTCTCTCAAATTGGTTCAATTCCTCTTGCATTACGATAACCCAAGAATTATCTTTCAAGGCTTTGTCAATGCTTTTAGGCTCAATTTGAGAAAGAAAAGCGGCATGAGCATAAAAATTTTTAAATGAAGAACGCGTTTGAACCCCTTTCGATGTGTCTCCTATGATTAACTCCTTGGGATGGGCATCTACATACTTTCATTCCTTAGGTAAGGAGAATTCGGAAGAAGATGCTTCCAAGTTGCTATTTTGAGGAGAGAGTTCATTTAAATTCAAATTATCAAAACCAAAATCATCATCAAAATCTTTTTTCTTAAATTCAAAAATTTTATTAAAAACTACATGAATAGACTCTTCTATAACTAATGTTCTTTTGTTAAAAATACAAAAAGTTTTGGAAACAAAAGAGTAGCTAAGAAAGATGCCTTCATCAGATTTAGCATCGAATTTTCCTAAAGCATCCTTTTCATTTAAAATAAAGCATTTGCAACCAAAAACTTTAAAGTAAGAAACATTAGGTTTTTTATCATTCCATAATTCATAAGGAGTCTTGGATAGAGATGGTCTTATTAGAACCCTATTCATGACATAGCAAGCCATATTAATGGCTTCGGCCTAAAAATATTTGGGTAAACTATGTTCATTTAATATGGTTCTTACCATTTCTTGTTAATTTCTATTCTTTCTTTCTACTACTCCATTTTGTTGAGGATTTCTTGGAGTAGAGAAGTTGTGGTTATACCCATTTGATTCACAAAAATTTTGGAAGTCACAGTTTTGGAATTCACCACCGTGATCATTTCAAATTGATGAAATCATGAAACCCTTTTTATTTTGAGTAAGTTTACAAAATTTAGAAAAACATTTAAAAGAATCACTTTTGTGAGCTAAGAAATAGGTCCACGTGAATCTACTATAGTTATTTACAATCACAAAGGCATATTTGCTACCTCCTAGGCTTGTTGTGTCAATTAGTCCAAACAAATCCATATGGATCAATTGTAATGGTCTAGAGGTACTTATATGATTTTTTGGCTTAAAGCTAGTTTTGATTTGTTTTCCTAGTTGACAAGCATCACATACTTTATCTTTAATGAACTTAACCTTAAGAATGCCTCTTACAAGGTTTTTAGATGTGATTTGAGAGATTAGTTTCATGCTAGCATGACCTAATCTTCTATGCCAAAGCCAAGAATCATCATTCAAAGCCGAAAAACATATTTCACTACTAAGATCATCAAGATTAATAGTGTATACGTTATTTTGCTTGATTGCAATTATAGATGTATTGTTGTGTGGTTTTTCGACGATGCAAGCATTAGATTCAAATCTTACAATATAACCATTATCACATAATTGACTAATGCTCAAGAGATTATGTTTTAAACCATCTACTAATAACACATTATCAATTGAAAAGGTTGATTTGTTACCCATAGTACCCTTGCCAATGATTTTACCCTTGTTGTTGTCTCCGAATGTGACAAACCCTTCGTCTTGGCTAGAGAGCTTAGAGAATTGAGATGGATCTCCGGTCATGTGCCTTGAGCATCTACTATCAAGGTACCATCTCTTGCTCCTAGCTTGTGTGGGTGTTTTTGTCTACAAGAAAGGATGGTTTTTAGGTACCCATTTTGACTTGGGTGCCTCAAAAACTAATCTACTAAATTTATCATTATTCAATGAGTTCCTAATTGATCCTTTAGGAACCCATACTAATTTATTTAGGCTAAGTTTCCTATATAGACATTTGTAAACAACATGTCCGGATTAGCAACAAAAATTGCATTTCAAATGAGAGGATACATATAATGTTAGCCCTTTAATGAATGTGGTTTGAGTTCGATGAGATCCACTCATGAATCAAATTCCACATCTATTTCTGACATGTCCCTTATTAGCAAGGATCATGTCTAAGCTCTTGCTACCAACCTTAAATTTATTTAAGGTCTCTTTGAGTAGCAAGTTCTCCTTTTTGATTGCTTCTAAGTGATTGCACTTAGAGCATGGGAGTAGAGGGAGAGAATCATGCTCAAGACTCTTAAACTTATCTAGCAATAAAGCATGTTCCTTTTTTAAAGAATTGAAGCTTTTTGTAACAGTTCTACATTTATCAAATAATTCATGGAAAGCAATTAAAAGCTCATCGAAAGATAAATCTTCATTAAGTAAATCACTTACCTCTTCTCCCAAAGCCATTAGAGCGAAGTTGGCCTCCTCTTTGATACTTGCTTCTTCATCCTCGGAATCACTCGAGTCATCCCATGTAGCCTTCAAAGCCGTCTTCTTCTTGAGTTGCTTCTTCTTGGCTTGGGGGCATTCATTTTTGAAGTGCCCCGGCTTCTTGCATTCATAACATATGACTTAGTCATTTTTTTTGTTCAAGTTTGTTCTTGAATTAATTTTTAAATTTACCCTTTTTAATGAATTTTTTAAATTTTCTAGTTAAGAGTGCAATGTCCTCGTCAAAGTCCTCATTACTTGATGTTCCTTTCAAGTGGTCTTCTTGAGTTCTTAATGTCATATCCTTCCTGTTCTTTGAAAGGGGGTTCTCTAGCTCATCATGAGCATGACATGTCATTTCATAGGTCATTAAAGACCCTATGAGTTCTTCGATAGGAAAAGTTTTAAGGTCCTTGGCCTCTTGAATGGCCGTAACCTTTGGATCCTAACATTTCGGAAGGGATCTTAAAATTTGTTACTAATTCAAAATTAGAAAAATCTTTACCAAGTGCCTTGAGTCCATTGATGACATCCGTAAAGCGGGTGTATATGTCTCCAATGGATTCACTTAGTTTCATTCGAAAAAGCTCATAAGAATGCACAAGAATGTTGATTTTGGACTCTTTCACTCGGCTAGTGCCTTCATGAGTGATCTCAAGAGTTCGCCAAATATCAAAAGCCGATTCACAAATTGATACGCGATTAAATTCGTTTTTGTCTAGTGCATAAAACAAGGCATTCATAGCCTTGGCATTTAAAGCAAACACCTTCTTCTCTGACTCATTCCATTCGCTCATCGAAAGAGAAGATTTTTGAAAACCATTTTCAATGATATTCCAAAGCTCAAAATCCAAAGAAATAAGAAAAATCCTCATACGAGTCTTCCAATACATATAATCCGACCCATTAAACATAGGTGGACGAGTAATGGAGTGACCCTCTTGCATGCCGGAAAAGGTCATCCCTCTTAGGTTTTAAACCAAATATGAGAGTGAACCTCGCTCTGATACCAATTGTCAAGTTCGGAGCGGCACTAAGAGAGGGGGTGAATTAGTGTAGCAGATTAAAACTTGACCTTTTAAAAGTCGATTTCGGAGATTCATATAGAAACTTGATATAACTAAAGAGACTTTAACTTGAAGTTATTCAAGTGAATAAAGTTGGAAGTAGGGAGAAGAATTTCGATCAATTTTGCAGCTAAGAAATTTACGAAACAGAAATTTAAACACTCACACAGCAAATGTATGCAGCGATGTATAGTGGTTCGGTCAAATGACCTACGTCCACTCTTGAAGCCTCCTCCAATGAGGCTCCTAACTTCCACTACCAAATCTCTTGAAGGGGAAGGACCAAACACCCCTTTACAGCCTTTTACCAAAGTTCCCTCACTTTACAGAATTTTTACAAGGAGAAGAAAGGAGGTGAATACTTGAGCAATTGAAAGCAGGAATTTGCTATAGCTTAGACTCAATTCTAACACTGCAAAAGGTACCCAAACCAGCTAGAAGTAAAGGGGTATTTATAGAGTTTTTTGGGATTCAAAAATCCCGCTCAAAGAGGGGTCTCATCCAAAATTTCGGACAGTTGGCGGTACTACTGCCTGGCACTGGCGGTACTACCGCTTGACACACCTTTGTGTGTGTCAGTGTGCTGGCGGTACCACCGCCTGGCACTGGCGGTACTACCGCCTCACACAGGTGGTTACAACCACCTATCAGGCGGTACCACCGCCTGCTTAGGGCGGTGCTACCGCCCGACCTATGATCAACAGACGGTGCTACCGCTTGGGTCCGGCGGTGCTACCGCCGGCCCTTGCCAGAAATTGTATGGGCCTAACCTTTGGCCCAATACAGCCCAATAAAAACCTAATTGACCCAATGCAGGTCTAGACAGGATTAACACCTAGTCTATACCTTAATTAAGTGCTAACTATAAACTTTTAAAGCCAAATTAAACCAACACCATCAAGTTATCTTCCGAAGAGCTTTCCGGTGATCTTCTGGCGGACTTCCGACACTCCTTCAGATTCCTTCCGACGAACTCCCAATAGGCTCCCAGATTTTATAGCGAGTTCAAGGAGTCTTTGGCACCCTTCCGAACGTCCTCGGTGATCTCCGCGAACCTCCGACGATCTTTCCGGCGAACTTCCGAAACCTTCGGTAAGTCTCCGATTTCATCTCGGTTAGCTCCGGCAGCACTTCCAATGATCCTTCGGACTTCCGGTGGACTCTTGAACTTCTAGCAACTTGACTCCGGTAATTTGCTCTATCATAGTTAATCCTGCACTTTTATCTCAAAAATAGATTAGATCAAATAACCATCAATTGACTTCATCATCAAAATCCAAGATTCAACAAGGAGACACTGGTGGTTTCCCTTAGTAATTCTGTGCTAGATGGCATTTTTACCATGAGTCAAATAACAAGCAGTTTGTTGAATGAGGAGTTGAGAAGAAAGAACTCAACAGCATCTCAGATTGATTTACATGCACTTATCTCAGAGAACAGAGAAAGGTCAAAGTCTAAAGATAGAAGCAGTTCACACATAGGTAGAAGTAAGTCAAGATCAAAGAAAGATATTGTTTGTTATAACTGCAGTGAGAAAGGACATTATAAGAATCAATGTAAGCAATCTAAGAAGAGCAAGAAAAAGGAAAAAGAAGTGGAGTCTATAAAGTCAAAAGAGAATACCACAGCAACAGTGCAGGTTGGTGATTATTTGATTTTGTCCCCTTCTGATGATATTTTTTCTTATGTGTGTCAGGATCTCGAGTAGATAATTGACACAGGAGCTTCTTATCATGCTACACTATAGAGGGAGTTCTTTACTACCTACAGGTCTAGAAATTGTGGTGTTGTCAAGATGGGCAACCATAGTATAGCAGACATCATTAGCATGGGTAACATCCACATAAAGACCAACCTTGGCTGCAAGTTAGTGCTTAAGGATGTGAGGCATGTGGTTGACTTAAGGCTGAATTTAATCTCAGTTGGAAGACTAGATGATGAAGATTATGATAGCAGGTTTCATAGAGGACAATGAAAACTTAGTAAGGGTTCTCTTATTATAGCTAATGGAAAGAAATGTCACACTTTGTACAGGTTGTAGGCCAAAGCTTGTGGTAAGTAGCTAAATGCTACAGAGAAAGACTTCAGCATAGAGTTGTGGCATAGGCGATTGGGACACATGAGCGAGAAGGGACTACAAGCTCTTTCCAATAAAGAGGTATTTCCTGACCTTAGAGGTATACGTTTAAACCCTTGTATTGATTGTTTAGCTGGTAAACAACACAGAGTTTCTTTTGCTAGTCCTACTTTGTCTAGAAAAATACATACCTTGGACCGTGTTTATATAGATGTATGTAGTCTTTTGAGGACAAAAACTCCTAATGGTTCTATTAATGTTCCTAGCATCAGTGGTGCACTTTATTTTATTACTTTTATAGATGACTTTTTCAAAAAAGTTTGGGCCTATAATTTGAAGATCAAGGATCAGGTTATTGATGTCTTCAAAGAGTTTCATACTAGAGTTGAAAGGGAGATAGAAAGGCAACTGAAATACATAAGATCATATAATGGTAGTGAGTATACAGGATTGTTTAATGATTATTGCAAGTCATGTTGAATCTCGGATTTTGATGATGAAACTAATTGATTGTGATTTATGATCTAACTACGTTTTGAGTGATGCAGGTCTATTATCGATCAAGATTAGACAATTGACGCTAGAGGAATTTTAGCTATAAGGGTTTTTGTCTTGAGGCTGAATTTAATCTCCAAGAGAGACTGCAAGCTCTTTTCAAGAAAGAGGTATTGCCTGACCTTAGAGGTACACGTTTGAACCCTTGTATTGATTGTTTAGCTAGTAAACAACACAGAGTTTCTTTTGCTAGTCCTGCTTTATCTAGAAAAATATATGTCTTGGATTGTGTTTATATAGATGTATGTCGTCCTTTAAGGACAAAAATGTTGGAGGATTAAACAGCTAGATGGTAAGATAAAAGAATATATTTTTCTTAGCTACTCACATGATCAATTTAGTTATAGGCTTTGGGATCCAAAAAAGCAGAAGGTGTTTAGAAGCAGAGATGTGGTCGTCTTTGAGGATTAAACCTTTGAGGATTTGAAGAAGGAGACACTAGCCAAGACTTCTACAGAAGGATTAGCAAATTATGATCCAGTTATTCCTACAATATATCAAAGTGATGGGGGAGATGTGTAGGAAGATGGTGTAAAAAATAGTTTTCAACTTCCCTCTAAACCGACGAACGAATGGTCGGATTTGGAGAAAAGGTCTTTTTCTTTGAATGTAAAGGCTATAAATGCCTTATTTTGCCCTTTAGACAAAAATGAGTTCAATCGGATTTTTATATGCGAAACAGCTTTTGAAATTTAGCGAATACTTGAAATCATGCACGAGGGAACTAGTAGAGTCAAAGATTCGAAAGTAAACCTTTTATTGCAAGATTTTGAGATTTTTCAAATGAAACCAAACGAGATTATCAGCGATATGTTCACCCGTTTCACGGATATTGTCAATAGTCTAAAAGCTCTTGGTAAATATTTTTTAAATTTTGAACTCACTAATAAGATCTTAAGATCCCTTCCAAAAAGGTAGGATCCTAAAATAACAATGATACAAGAAACTAAAAATTTAAATGATTATTCTATTGAAGAACTCATTGGATCCTTAATGACATATGAAATGAGTTTCTTGGAACATGTTGAACATAATGAACATTTGAACCACCTTCTAAAGAACAAAAAGGTTTTGGAACTACAAACTTTGAAATGCCACTTGAGTGATGACTCAAGTGATGAGGACACTATTGAGAATTTTGAACTTCGAACACTAAATCTTAATAAGTTCATGAAATAAAAATCTAAATTAAACAATGAACTTGAACGGAGGAAGAGGCCAAAGATGAAGAAGAAGTGCAAAGAAGAATCAAATGACGAAGAGGCGAAATGTACTTTGACGGGCTTCGACTACAAGGTAAGTAACTTAACTCCCTTGAATTATTTTGAAATTACATGATATTTTTCATGAGTGCTTAATTTAGAAAGTAGGTGATAAAAATAATTTTTCAAAAATTATATCATGTTTCTCTTTTTAGCACCTTTAAAAGTTAAAAAACTTGACCATGAAAATTATATTGCTAAGCTTTCATGCATTTTATGTTTTGAAATTTAGATTGATGCAACATTATGGGTGATAATCACTTGATTTGTGTGCAAGATAATTCCATGAATGTTTATGATTTCGGCATCGGTTTTTATGCATGATTTGTGATATTGCCTAGGATTAATTCATGCATGTATATCTTGATGTTTTATATTTCGTTTCTAAACATGATGCTTGATCTTTAAATTTTTATATCATGCTTAATGAGGAATTGAAATGATGAAGATTAAAATCCTACATTTTAAAATAATGTATATTTGGAATTGATGGTTTTTATGATGAAAATTATTTTTCACATTTATAAAATGATGCATGATTTTAGAAAAAATTTGAGTATTGATTATTTTGTTATAACAAATGAAAGAAAGAATTAAAATGATTTTGATAATGCTTTCGGTTTTAAAAATGATGCATGGTCTTTCCATGAAAACGAGAGCATGCTCATATGAAAACAATTTACACGAAATGAAATACATAAAAATGAGAAATTATATTATCATGATGCTTTATGTTTGATATGTTTTGTCTTAATGGGTTTAATGACAAACTTATATTTTGAATTTATACAATGATGGTTTCCGTATAAACATTTGAATATACCTTATGAAATCATCATTGATAACGATGAAATGAAAATATTAAAAGTTTATTGTCATGCTTAATGATTTATAATATCATGAGAATTTGAAGTTGTTATATCTTGATGACAAACTCATGTTTTGGTTTTAAAATTTGATACTCATCTTTTGAAACATGAGTACACTTGTTTGAAATAAACAACTTAAAATAAAACACATTATCATGATAAATTGAATCTCATAATGTGTTATATTTTTGTCTTGATTTTTATAATGAAGTTTGTCTTTCGGTTTTGAATATTTTGATTTGGCATATAAAGACAAAGGCATGCTTACATAATAAAAAATCATAAAAAGAAAATACATGACTCTTGAAAATTGTCTATCTCTAAAGTTTTCGATTTTTCATAAAAGACAAGTGATGAATTCATCTAGTTAATATTGTGAATCTCGTAAATTTCTTGAATGTGATTTTGATAATGTGTTAAAAGAATCATGTAATACTTTTCTCATCTAATCGAGATTAATGATTTCATAATATCTTAAGAATTTTATAAATTATAAAAGTGATTTTGATGAATTGATTATGAGTTGATAAATTAAACTAAAATAAGTTTTATTTATATCGAGATCTTGATAACTTGAAGTTTTTCAAGACCTCTTACTTTATACTATGATTCTCCCATGTTATTGAAGAGAAATCCAAATGAATCATAAGTTATTTTCTCTTGACTTTGATACTCAACTTGAGAAAATGTGTTTGGAATGTTGAAACATTACATGTGTAATTTGAACTTTTCTCTCATATGTCAATACCACTTTATATGCTTCATGACTTGATGATTGAAATATTGATGTAGACTTTTGATGTATCACTTGTCATGATTAATGCAAATTGCTAGCATTTTGAATCTCGGAAATAATTTTGTTTTGATTATGAGTTTCAAGTTATCAAATTATTTTGAATGAGATTTTTTTTTTTGTGAATCATGAACTATCTCTTAAATTCTTGACTTGATTTTTATGCAAATTGAAATATTTTCCTCGCTTCCTTTCTCAATTACTAAAGAGGAAAACAATTCAAGTCTTGATATATCGTTAAGTGATACTTGAAATTATTTTTATGATTCATGATAAATTTAGATCTATCATGCATAAATCAAGTTGTTGCTTTTACTATCAAATGAATCATGAGCCTTGACATTATATCTTTCATGATATAGAAATGACAATAATTCTTTGGCTTGTATGCCTTATGTGGTAGTTAAAAAATTGATATAAAAGAAATTTGCCTTATGATAAATCAATGAATCATGACTTGATCTATGAGAATGATATGTTTTTATGCATCATGATACTTGGTTGTATACCCTTTATCATGAATTAAAAAGTGATGCTAAAGAAAATATTTGTGAATCATGATTTTGATTTCTCGAAACTCAATATTTGAATCCTTATGAATTCATGATCTTGATAACTTTATATGTTTTTTGGAATTTATGATATGATATGATTGAATCATTGATTTACTCTTCTTTATCCTAGCTTGAGAATAAATGTTTTTTAATCATAGTTGACAACCTTTACATTTTTTGAAATTACACATGATGAGTAATTATAGCTTGAATGCATGAATCAAGTGGCCTTGCTATCTATTACCAAATGAATCATGTTCTTTTTTACTTTTCTTGATATTATATCATTCATGGCATGATTTCTTTATATGGCTTGTATAATAATTGAAATTTTTAGCCATTGAGCCTTCCCTTCTTTTTGATAATGACAAAGGGGGAGTTAGCATACTAGCTTGGATATCACAAGAGAAAGTGACAAACATAGCTAGCTAAAAATTGCAAAAAGATAAAACTTCCACTTCTCAAAATGAGAAGAAAGAAATTGCAAAGTTATATATATTTTTTAAACTCATGAGCTTACATGGTTAAAAACGTTGTAAAATTTTACAAAAATTTCTAGCTCATTGTAAATAAAAAGTTGATAGCTTGCAAAGGTGAAACTTAGTTACAAAGAGAAGAATTAAAAGGAAGCTAGCTTGCGTATCGCAAAGTATGTTAGTTTACTTATCATTATTGATTGCTTGCTTATCATCTTTTTCCCTCATATCATGATTTTTGACTCCCTTGAATTCATGGCTTAATATGTTAAAAATTCATGTTGTATATTTGTTATTTTGTCATGATCATAGCATTGATGTAAAAGACTATTTGTACTCAACTTCTATTTGTCAATGACAAAGGGGGAGCAATGATTGCAATCTTGCAATTTAAAGAGAAGCAAAGAAGTGCTATCTCAAAAAAAGCAAAATGCAAGGCTTAGAAAATTTGCTTTCCTACACTTGCCATGCTTCTATGTTTGCATATTGTAATAAAAATTTAGCTTGCATATTTAAAGTGGTTGCTTGCATATCACAAAGGAAGCAAAGAAAGCGTAACTTGCACATCTCAAGAAGTGAATGAAAAATTGCTATCTTGCCTATCTTTTATAAGGAAATCAAAGTACAAACTTGCACAAGAAGCAAGTGTTGTATTGCTATGCTTGGACATTTTTTAAAATCTTGCCATGATTATATGTTGAATATCTTATTTAATAGCTTATGTGTTGTAAAACTTGCATATCTTTTAAACTAGCTATGATACAACTTCTCTTTTTTGTTGATAACATAGGGGGAGAAGTAGATTGATGACTTCATGCATTGAATTGAATATTTTATATGTTTGCATGATGGTTTAAATTATTCTCATAATATGTGATGAATGTTGCTTGGATTTGGGATAATCCAAGTATTCTATCAATGGCATATTGATAGGGGAAGTTTGGTTAAATTCCGGGGAGTTATGGTTAACTCCATTAGTCATCAATTAGTTGTCATCATCAAACAAGGGGAGATTATTGAATCTCAGATTTTGATGATGAAACTAATTGATTGTGTTTTGTGATCTAACTGTGTTTTGAGTGATGTAGGTCTACTATCGATCAGGATTAGACAATTGACGCTAGAGGAATTGACGTTGCACGGAGGAGATCACGTCAGGATAATGGATGTTGAGCCAGAGGTTCGGTTGATAATCGGCAGAAGGCTTCGTACGTCGGGCATCGGGCCAAGAAGAGCGGAGTTGCGCCAAGGATATCAAGGTCACGGAAGTTAACCGCTGATTGGGCAACAAGCCACAAGAGAGGATGATGTGTCGAAGAATCGAATGAAGCACCGACCAATGATGTGCCGGGCAACTAAATGTCAATTCGCATTGTAATAATTGTCTAGATTGAAGTAGAGTTTTATTTATGTATGTGCAGGATTAACTACGATGACGATGAAGACTTAAAGTGAAACAAAGTACCGAAGGCCAAGTGTGATGGATCGTTGGGAGTTCGAGAGTTCGATGAAAGTCCGAAGATTCGTTGGGAGTGCTGCCGGAACTGGCCGAGAACAAGTAGGGAGCTTGCCGAAGGGTTTTCGGAAGTTCACCGGAAGATTCATCAGAAGGTCTCAGAGCTTGCCAATGAAGCTTGTTGGAACTTGCCAAGATCATCGTGAAGTCCAGGAGCTTGCCAGGAGTCCGCAAAATGGTTTCCGAGGGTTCATCGGAAGACCGTCGTAAGTTCTCCAAAAACTCACCGTAAGAAGTCTTGACTTGTTGTACTTTGTAATAGCTTAGAAAATATCTTTAATTTAGTAGTTAGCATGTTAATTTAGGTTAGAATTAGGTGTTAATCCTATAACCCAAGTAGAGGCCAATTGGGCCTTGATTTGGACCGGTTTAGGCCGAGTTTTTGGCCCAAACCAGTGAGCTAAAAAGTGTTGGGCGATGGCACTGCCCAGCACCCGAGAGCATGGGCGATGGCACTACCCAGGCTGGGGCGATGGCACTGCCCAGCACCCGAGAGCATGAGCGATGGCACTGCCCAGCACCCGAGAGCATGAGCGATGGCACTGCCCAGCACCCAAGAGCATGGGCGATGGCACTGCTGCCTTGGGCGGTGGAACTGCCCTGTGCATTATCAGTCTGACAACTGACAGGCGATGGCACCGCCAACATTGGGAAGAATGAAAGTGATTCAAATTTAGGCTCCAAATTTGAATCCTCTTGAGGCCTATAAATATCCCTCTCATTCATGGATGAAAGAGTGTCTAGAACAGAGATAAAGAGAGGGAAATTCTGTTGAAAGTGTGTCAAAATCTTCTTTCTAAGTTTTAAGTGTGTTCTAGTCCAAAAGAGGGCTGAGATGCCTTGTAAGGGTTATCTCCTAAGCCCGTTAAAAGGAGAGGTACTGTAAGGGAGTTCATCCTCGCTCGTTGGAAGGAGGATAGCTAGTAGAAAAGCCGATGGCCTCAAATAAATAGGAATCGGGAGTGGATGTAGGTCGCATGACCGAACCACTATAAATCGATTTGCATTTACTTTCTCGCAACTTACTTTACTGCAAATCATCTTCATTTTGCTACCTTACTTACTTGATTTTCTCTTCATCTTCTTATGTATTCCTTCAAGTTAAAACGTAATCGAAATAGTTTCAAACAAAATGTTGCTTTCAACGTATGAAGTTTCTAAAGTTGTTTTAAAAGCATCGAAGTTTATCGTATTTATCCGCTGTCACCCCCCCTAGTGCCGCTCGATCTCTAACAATTAGCTCTTATTGTATCTCATCTTAGGATTCAATAATTCAGGGACTTATTAGATATCCAATAAGATAGGGGCTCTGGCGGATATCTCATATCCGAACCTCTACTCGTCACAACACCTACCATATGTGTGTGACCATCTAGGCCCAATATCGAGCTGGCCGTGAGTCATACTTGATAGAACTCTTTCTGACTTAGTAAATTATTATCTATATAATAATTCACCTGACTCATCGACTGCGAATGTACTAGGCTACTACGCCGTAATCCCCAAGCGATATAAGGGAATCCAATCCTTTGGACCTATTTGTCCTCAGTTACTATGTATCTATAGTCCCTCATCCATCTAGTTTTTCAGAGATCCTATATTGGGTATGGTGCTGTCAGGCCCATACGGTCTCTCCTCGAGTTTCGCTCTTATCGGATTCTCCCAAAGAACTCTTTCTCTCTCAATCCGAATAACCTTGGCCAAGGATTTGTTTGAGCAAGAATACATGGGATATTCCTCTCATGATACCGAGAGCGGATGATCCTCTATTAATACTCAATACCCTCGTAAGGTTAGCTACCACTCTCAATAACTGATTGTACTAGATCTGGAACTTCCAAACCTATAAGTTCAATATCAAAGAGTGGAGTACTCATACAGGACATCCTTGGTGTCTCAAGTCTAAGGATCAGATACACTACTGGGACTACGAGATCACTGTCTTACATGAGGTATCAATAACCATCCAACATTCCATAAGCAGATCATTTAGTGAACTCATTCTCCAATGAGCACCTGTACTGTATCCTTAGTGTCTCCACATAAATAGCTATGAGACCAACCACCTCCATTATATGGATAGGTATACAGCACACTAGTCTATCCGGTTATCTCGATGTCCTTTTCGAGTAACCTATGACCGGGATTATTTAGGTCTGTGCTTAAAGGTGAATCAGTCTCATTATCGTGATCTCATCACGATCCGATTCTCCTTGTACAAATCCAAGGACATCACAATATATGCAACACGTAAGATAAAGTGATAAAATGTCTAATAATAATAAGCAAAAAGAAAGAGTGTATATCAAGTCACAAGTGTCATCATTCATGTGATTGGCTTGCAGGGCACATATGACTAGCACGAATGAAAGGCTCAAATAGTACCCTGGAGCCACGTCAAGCGGTGGCAATGCTAGGGTTGGCGGTGGAACCACTTGAAGGCTCGACCTCCCAAGCTAAGTCTGGGCGGTGGTACCGCCTAGTGTCAAGCGATAGTACTACTAGATTGGGCGGTGGTACCACCCAAACATAATCTCTTAAACTATGTCAGACGGTGGTACCACCAGACTAGGTGGTGGTACCACCCAATGTCAGTGCTACATGCAATGGTATCGCTAGTACCCTAGAAACCTAGGATGAAACCTTTTTTTGCTTCATTTTTTAAGACAATTGAGGCCTAAAAATACCCTACACTTTTCTGCTTGTAAAACATAAAAAGTGAATGAAAAAATTAAGATCTAAGTGAAAATGTTGTTGTAATCTTTTAAGAGTTCACCTTCACTTATTCTAGCTTAGAATTCTATTTAAGGAGGAGTGAGCAAATTATAAAAAGGTTAACTCCTGAACTTGTTAAAAGGAGAAAAGATCTATAAAAGGGGTGATTGATCTTTGCCCATTGAAGGAAGATCAATAGTGGAAGCCGATGACCTCGATAGAGGAGGAATCGTAAGTAAACGTAGGTCAAATGACCGAACCACTATAAAATTGGCGTGCACTCTCTTCCTACTCATTTTTGCTATTTAGTTATACTGCATACTGTCTTACTTGCTTTTACGAACATTTTCGACGTTAAACACTTTTCCGATATGAAGCCAAAAGTATTCTGAATTGTAATCGTTTTCATCCTAATAGATCTATATGTGCATCAATGCATCTCCATGCCCTGTGCTCATCCATCTCGTCCTCATTGGTTCTGTCAGCTTCTTGGCACATCTCTATGTGTCATGATCATCCGTCTCAACTTTACGGGTCCCATTATCACCTCTATACTCCCGTCACACCTTCTTATGTAATTACAACATAATTACAGGCACACAAGCCTCAATAATAAACAAGAAAAATGGAGGCTCGCAGGCCCTAATAATAATAATTATTAGATCATATACACATGCATCACATCATACGGTCTATGATCATCCGTCCATATCATACATCACATGTATATATCATCATGTAGGACTATTAGATAATAATAATAATAATAATATTTAAATTATTTAATTAATTATTTTATAAAAATTTTTGAGTACACTATCCTAGGGTGCCCCATGCGGTTAGAAAATACTAACCGCCAAGGTTACCCCTACAGCTAGGAATCCCTGGCCCCCAAGGTCCTTTCTACAACCAGGAAACCCTGGATGTAGGGTAGCCATGGGCTGCTATGAAATTGTACTGCTAGCTTACCCCATGCAGCCAGGAATCCCTAATCGTTGGGTCTCTCAAACGGTTGGGAAACTCTAGCCACTAGGGGTTCCCCCATGCTACATGAGACTCCTCTGCCATGGTTGAGAGCAGCATGACTACTCTCAATTTGCTGCAAATGGCTAGGCTGAGAGCCTCTTGTAGGGTTTGTCGAGAATCTCTTTACCCCGCAAACCCCTCAACCCCCCACCCTGCCCCCTCTCTTTTTTTATAACTTTATATTTTAAGATCCAATTAGTTTCAAAGAGAACAACTTTGATTATCCTTTTTGATTCCATACTTCAAACTTCTAGTTTGGCCAAAGAAAAAACCTTCCTTTCCAAATTAATACAAATTGTTCATTAAATACATACGATGATATATTTTATTATGTGACCATCACAATTACTTTAAATGAAAGGATTTTTGAACAAAACAACCATTATCAAAAAATGGATTTGCTATAGATCTCACATATATATACTTATATTATGTGAATATATTATATAATCTTTAACATATTGTTAAAAACCATTGATTTATTTCTTCACTTTCTATTATATATTAAAAATGAAAATCTTGACAAGGAATTTCAGTAAATTTTCATGAATTATTCCACCGAAATATTTATTTACATAAAAATAGTCTTTGGTCTTCCTTTTTCCTGGTCGGAAATTTTGGTAACTATTGTATTCCCAACAAAATTTTATCTTCTATTGTTAGGTTTGTAGGAGAAACAAAAATATAAATCTCATTTCATTTTCTAAGAAAGTTGCCTTCTTGTTTTCTCCAACCTCTTCTTTCACTATTTCTCTGTTTAATTTTCTAAAGGAAAGTTGAGGGAAGATCCATCTAAGTTCCTCCCCCCAAGAAATTATTAGTGGTAAAACCATCCCCACCATCAACTGCATTACTTTTACACAAATAATTTAGTGGCCATCATCACTACAATAATTTTGTATATGCAATTTCATCATATCTTTTAAATGGTAATCAGTGGAACTTGACAAGGTTCCTCTGGAGATTACAATTGGATGTGGTCACCTTCAGTACCATGTTTGTTTGCATTAGCTCAAATATACTAATTCAACTTCTCCAGATGATTAATGAGTAAACTTATATATATAATTACAAAAATTCTTTGCTACCCTGTGCATGATTTAGAACATTAAATTGTGCACAAAAGATTATGTTTTCTGCAAAAGGCTGCACTCATGAAGTTGGGATGCACACAACGAAGTACATGCAACAGATGTGGAATATGAACAATAAAGGCAGGAATCACAACCAACAGGCAAATTTTCTACAGAGCTTGTCATGGTTATTGGAAGAGTTGCCCAAGTGTTCTGCCCATTATCCACTCTAAATCAGATGATGACAAGGGTATCCGGTTCGCGAGGAGAGAGACAGCTTCCCTCGCCTCTTTATAGCCACACTCCTTAACAACAAAGGGAAAGTCACTGCAACACAAAACACACCAACATAAGGTGCCTTTCTTTTTTTTAATTTAATTTTTAATTACATATGATATAAGCTTCAAACTTTAATTCATGATGTGGTTGTATTAAGTTACATATGCTGTCATTTAAAAGTAAAATAGTGAAACATATTGCTACGATTAAATAGAAATTGGTTATTAAAAGAAGCTTGTAGAATTATTAAGTTTCTAATCTATAACAACTGGCTAAATTAATGACACTAAAAAACAGAAAAGAAGTATTTAGAAAGCATGAAATGAAATATTCTCTGGAATTAAGAACCTCCAGCTGTAGAAATAATTATCAACTCCAAGAAAGAGGAAACTAAAATACAGCCATTAATTGTTAAATATTACCTTCCCCACATGACACGGTTAGCTCCATAGTTGGAGATGACTTGGGAAAGAAGGTCTCCTGCATCCTCATATGGATACTGTTTCCTTGATATTCGGAAAAGGGCACTGAATTTCACATAAACCTGCTCATCCCAATTATGTTTCACAATAAGCATAACTGGAAGAACCGAGAATAATAAGAATGCCTAGAGAGCAAAGATATAGAAGAAATAATGACAGTGCCTTCAAGTATCAGTACTTTTGGTTCAGAGCATGAATAAACATTATTGGAGAGACTACTTTTCTTTAAGTGGATCTAATATCATGTGAAGTTTGAACATAACATGGGACGCTAGTCAAACGATCCAAGAGATGAGAATCTCCCAATCAGGGTCTGTTCTATAATAATCTAAAGGAAAATGTTAGAAGTTTAGATATGGCTCTTTGCCATGAATGCGAAGCGCTTACAATGTGTCAAGGCCATCATCCCCTTATGGAGTCTTTTTTTTCTCAATAATATCCTGTAATTTTGAACAACTTAACTACGTTCAAAATTTCCTGATTTGAGGGTTTCTGAAACCACAAGTCAGACAAGCAATATACTCCAGAATTTTAAAAGCTAAACCTAGCATGAAAATTTTGCTTATTCAATATGAAAGCAAGTTTTGGCCCTCGAAAAACTTGGAGTCCCCATCCCACTTCTGAGCCTTTTATATAATTTGATCATCCATCGCATGTAAAGCACATGCTTGAGACTAGTATTTTAACAAATGGATAGCCTGAAGATAGCTCCTAGACTAACACTATTAATCTAAATATATAATAAACTAGAAAGGGATAGTTAGGTCTTCTAATACAATGTGCACAGAGATCAGCATTCTTATCAAACATATATTACAAATTAAAAATGTGTCTTGAGCATGCCAGCAGCTTTGACAAGATATATTGAAAATTGAAATCAAAAGAATTGTGACTGCAGGCCCAGCTGCAACAAGAAGAGGACATATGATATACCACATCATGTAAATTGTGCAGAAATGACGGAACACTACCTGTGGAAACCTAGCCAGTTTTAGCAATGATGAGAAGGTATTGTGTTTCTCATCAGTCCTGGAGATCAACAAACTGTCAGAACAGCTCAAGTGGTACATAGTACTAACTATAGAACACATCTGGCAATGAGCTCACATTGGTGGTTTGCAGAAACCCATGTGGTCAAGTAGTACAATGGTTGAAGGATAGATTTCACAGAGCTCCTCTATTTCTGATATGTGTAGACTAAGACCCTGTGGAGAAACTCTTGATGAATTATTAGCCATCGATTTATTGCGATGGCTTGGTAGTTTTTGACTAACAATCAGTTCAGCAATATATTACTTCAAAAATAAAGCTATTCTATTCTGAGAATCAATTGTTCTGTTGCATAAAAAAATGTGACTTTGTCAAGCTAGAATTGATCAGCCAAGGCAGTGATCCTACTTCACCAAGCACAAAACTTATTAAGGTATCGACTTCTGGACACCAGGGCCTTTCATGGTACAAGGATTTAGAGAGGACACCCACAGGTAATTCTAATTTAACTGAGAGCAAGCTTAGAAGCACCTAGTAGTGTGATAATACAACTATCACAGATGGTAAACTCTAGGAAAACAAATCCTTATTATAAGATTTAGAGGAAAGGAATTCATATTTATCAAAGACATCTATTAAAGTAAGACATTAAATGATATTGTTCCACCTTCATACACATAATTCCCACTGGTACTCCAAGTTCTCCAGCTCTATAGAACATTGCTTTTCCAATTTCATTTGTCATCTGCTTAGATGTGGAGAATTAGCATGTGTACACAAAGATGGAAGAATTAATGAATTTACAAAATGCTTAACTAATACTGCATAAGATAAAATGTTCAGAAGATACAATCAGAAGTTTTAGTTTAATCTAGAAAACTGAAAGGAAAGAAGGGTACCTTTTGACCAGATGGCCAAAGATACGGATTGAATCGAACAGCTCGATATCCATCCTTGAAAAGATGAGCTAAAGTGTCAGATTCATCCATCGATGTTAGTACTTGCAATATAATAATGAAAATTGCACTTAAGAACCTTTAAAACTAGATCTTCGAGCTGCCTAATACCAGTTCCATCTTCTGCAGGATTTGCTAAGCAACAACCAATGAATTTAGATGGATGCCTCTTCAAAACACTATCATATGGAAATGCAAAATCATTATCATCCTTTTCCCAATTAAAAAAACATGTTCTCAGGTCAAGTGTAGACAAATACATTTTGATGAAATGACTGTAGAAGGAATAAAAAGTTATCTGGATGCACTGTATATGAAAATGATAAATTAACCTAGTTACTAAAGAGTGATCAAACATGTGATTTATAGGCTGCACAATAAGGGCACCATCCACTCCTGCTTCTGACATGCACTGAAAGGGATGGAACAGAATAAATCAGTAATCCTTTAATTATATTATACAAGCTTAACTATATATGAGGGTAACTGATCGACATATAATTTATTGAACAAAGCCAGCTCTGAGTCCAACTTCATAATTTTCTTCGAAAAAATGCATACTCTTCTTCCTTCAATCCGTTTTACTCATATTAATAGCAGAAATTTAATTAAATGATTTTGTCCCACATTATGAGATCCAATCTTCCTCTTAAATAATTCACAAAGTTCTGAAGAGTTTGTACATAACAGAGATGTAGAACAAGTATCATAAGTTACATACCTATAAGTCTATAACTGAATAATACAGAAAATTCTAGAAGACCTGCTAACAGCATAAAGTGCTGGGTCATAGACAAGTCAGTGTAACCTGTATTAATTGATGCAAGGTCTTTATTGGACCTAGAGCAGTAAGAACTGGAACAAAAAATAAAAAATGAAAGCATTATAGCACTACAAGCATGAAAGGAATGCAAAGTAGCAGATAGAGAGGAAAGTGATGGACAAAAAGAAGCTCTGCAGTGAATCAAAACTTCATGACCAAAATATTCAAGGTATCAATTAAAATCATTGTTTTTTCTAGGTTTCCTCTATATCACTACTGTTTGAGTGCAGTTCCCATATCTCTGATGTATTTTTCATTTTGTTATGCTTTGAACATTCACATCCAAGCTTCCTCTAAGCAGAGGTTGAGAAAAGATAGTTTGAGATATTCTCTGTTTCTGAACATCTTTGCACTTGGTGTAGCTTATCTTTTCTGTTTGCTGGTCTATCTAGTTCAAGAGGAACAGTGGACTACTTGAGGAAGTCTCAGAAAGTGTCAATGACATTCTGTTTGGTGGAAAAAGTCTCCAAGTGGACTGGAGTTTGAAAGCTAAAGCATGATGTTGAGTCATTTTCTACAAGCTTAAGCTTGTGGCAATGACAATTATCCAACTCATTATCTTATTAAAAAGAGGTTCTTCCAAATCATGAATTTATTATAAGAAACATATGCAACCTTCCTTTGATCTTTCAACAAGCAACCAAAGAAGGTGTTTCTAACTTCACATTGGATCAAACATGCCACATCCTGCAATTTTTTTATTTTTCTACACATTCAGAAATTGATATTTCAAATATCTTACTCAAGATAAGCAAATTGCCACAAATGGGAGAGAACTACCTAGTGATACAGAAACGTCTCTTCTACACAAGTCTTCGATTGATCACTGTTAGGAGACTGCTCTAATATAGATCAACAAATCCAGTCATTCGGAACATAATAGGTCATAATTGCATAAGTTAGCCACCTGTTGATGCACTCTCCAACAGCGCTTGGAGGGGTTGAGGAGGAGGGCTTCTAATAAGGTTAGAAATTTTAATTTCATTTTTGTTTTCATCTTTAGTTAAAATACTTAAGCCATTCCTAATTTGGGTGTTCAAGGTAGGAAATATTAATTAGTGGTTGAAATGAAATTCATAATAAGCTTATGAAATTTAGGAACTAAATAATAACACTTATATTAGGAAGCAACGGTTAAGAAAAAATGTGACTGTAGGATGAGGTAGACACCAAATTCCTCGGGGAAATTTCTGGCATGCGTTAATTTTATTCTACCATAACAACCAACTAAAAACATAACAGTAGCTCCCGGTCACTCCACGAACAGAACTTGCATGGCCTACTGACAACAATTCCGAACGATAAGATCGAAACAAGTCCAAAGGAAAGAGCTTTTACTGATTGCGACCTTCCCAAATCACTGGAAACGTTATACAAAACGATGACTTGGAAAAATCTGCGTACCTTGAGCAGGAAATTGGCGTCTCCAGGGATTGACGGCTCCTGCCCTGGAAAATAAGGGTAACTTCCTGCAGCCTAAACACAGATACATTTGAAGCGGCTTATCAGCGTCGAAAGATCCAATCGCTCTACAACGCAATACCACTTAAGACACGTTGGGCATTACCTCTTGGGGAGAAGCCCATACATGGAGATGGGAGTCCAGTATCTTTGGAGGAGAAGGAGAAGATAAGGCAGATCGGGAGGAGAATTCTCCCAATCCTCCGGCTTCGGAAGCCATTCTGATGCTGGGTAGGAGATTTCTGGGGTTGGAGAAGAGAAATTTGTGAGAGGGGAATCCAGAGAATGGTGAAGCGGAAGCCAATGCCATGTTTGGACGGGCTTTGCAAGGTTTGCTACCGTGGATGGGTGGCTCATCACACCTCTTCTGTCCCTGAGGCTATCCTAAACCGTCCATTTGGTGGACCCTCACCCTTGATTTTATTTGAAACTTGATGTATGACGATAAGGCATATATATATATATATATATATATATATATATATATATATATAGGGTATGATGATAAGGTAAATTATATGTAAAGGGTATTTTAGCCGACAAAATCCTAAAAAGGGTTTTTTATTTGGACGAAAATGCTCTCAGACTTTTACTTAAATGATTAGATTACATATGTTATTAAAAAAATCTCTAATTTTACTAAATAATTGTGATAAAAATTTTTAAATAAAAAATAAATATAATCATCTTAGAATTATGTTCTAATGTAAAATTTTGAGTTAGTTTAGTAAAATTTAAACAAATTATACTTAAAACTGAAGTATATTACGCTCGATCATAAAACTTATTAAAAATATTTAATTTTGATAATTTATTATCATAAAATTTAAAAATATATGAATTATCTTAAAATTATTTTTAGTAATTATATAAAAGTTTGAATTGGTTTCGTGAAAGTTAATCAAGTTATACTCGAAATTAAATTAACTTACACTCGATCATAAAATATATTTTAAAAAAAATTAATTTTGATGATTAATTATCATAACTTATAAAACAAAAAAATAATATTAATTATCTTAACACATTGTCAGGTAGTTTTGTTGAAGTTTGAGTTGGTTAAGTATAAATTAACATATTCAAAAAATCTCTGATCTTAATAATTAATTATCATATGCTTTATGTGCTTGATAAAATATAGATAAAAATTATATTTTAAATATGCAGTCACCTAAGTAATGTTTAATAAAATTATATTTCAAAGTTCTATTTGAACATTATGTGACAAATTTACCTTTTAATTTTTTAATATTTATTCAAAAGTGAGTATATATTTTTTATTTAAATTAATCAGTAAATAAAAATCGATAAATGAATATATGTAATCTTACAAAAGATTTTGTATGGTCTAGATATATAGTAAATAAATATAAATATAAAATAATTTTTGAAGATAAATAAATAAAATTTCACCATATAAAAGACATAAATCATATTGGTTTCTCACTAAATTTAGTTGACAATCATATAATTTTAAATAATATCATCAAATATTTTAAAAATTATAAAAATTATATTAATATCTCAAAAATATTGAAATGCTAATTCTAATACTATCCTATGATAGCATCAGCATTTGTACATTTGTAATACAACATTTAGGAAAAATACAACTTCAAATTTTTTTATCAAACATCCATTCATATTTAAAATGTGCATTGGTCTCTCAATATACATCTCAAATGTATTACATATTGAATCTCAGATTCTGATGATGAAACTAATTAATAAAGTTATAATCTAATGTATATTTAAATGATATAGGACTAGCTTCGATCATGGAAAGATAAATCAATTAAAGCAGCATAATCAAACATTGGATCGGAATTGAACATGTCAGAAGATTGAACGTCAGGCCGGAGAAATGGTCGACGTGCCGGTAGAAGGCTTCATGCCATGAGTTCGAGTATCAGGCCAGAAGGATCAGATATTGCACCAAGAAATTCGAGTGTTGTGGAAAGTCAATATGCCGATTAGGTAATACATCATAAGAAAGGACGACGTGTCAAAGGTTCAGACAAAGCATCGGATGAACCAATGATATGCCGGACGACTTAATATTCTTGTTTGTAATTGATCGTGTCTAGATTGAAGTAGTTGTAATTGCAATTGAGTTGACTTTGGGTATAACCATACCAGCTTAATTAAGAGCCTATTGGGCCAGAGTTGGGGCTATTTTGGGTTAAGAGGAAGGCTCATTCAGTGACTCAAAAGTTGGGTCAGGTGGTGGCACCGTCAAACCGAACAATGGAACCGCTAGTGGCTCAGTCTCTAAGACAGTCTCCAAGACTATATCAGGCGATGGTACCGCAAGACTAGGTAGTAGTATCGCATAGTGTTAGTGCTATAGGTGATGGTACTGCCCAACACAAGCGGTGATACAGCCAATACCCTGAAATTCTAGGTGTTTAAAAATTTGACTCTATTTTTTAAGCCATTTGGGGTCTATAAATATCCCAATTATTTTTGCTTGGAACAGTAAGAATAGAGAATGAAAACTTAGGGTTTAGAGCATGAAAACTCTATAAGAAAATTAAGTCCCTCCTCTTTGAGCTTAGATGTTGTTCTAAGGAGGTGTGTGAGAGATACCTTATAAAAAAAGGTATAAAGGTTCTCTTTTGAGCTTGTAAAAAGGAAAAAGAGTTGTAAGGGTAGTTGATCTTCGCCTGTTGGCATCAGTGGAAGCCGATGGCCTCGAGTAAAGAGAAATCGGGAGTGGATATAGGTCAAGACAACCGAACCACTATAAATCTAGTTTATATTTATCTTATGCTTTTCATTCATATTGCAAACTAATTTACTTACTCACTATGCTTACAAACGTTTTTAAGTTAAACTCATTTCTGATATAGGCTTTATCAAATCATCAAAAGTTTTGATCGAACGAAGTTTTCCAAACTGACATTTTTATGAAAGCACTAATTCACACACACCCCCTCTCTTGGTGTCGATTCAATCCTAACAATTAGTATTAGAGCTAAGTTTCTCTACGTTGGTTTAAAACCCAAGAGATATAACTATTTTCAACATTCAAGAAGGTCACTCTATCATTCATTTTCCTATGTTCAATGGGA
This sequence comes from Musa beccarii, assembly GCA_024322285.1. Taxonomy (NCBI): domain Eukaryota; kingdom Viridiplantae; phylum Streptophyta; class Magnoliopsida; order Zingiberales; family Musaceae; genus Musa; species Musa beccarii. Next base: position 72,571,225 of record CM044395.1, read on the forward strand.
CAGACTACATATATTGAAAAACACAAATGAGAGATTTCTTACTTTCTATGGATTTGAATTTATGGAATATTATAGAAAATAGTTTTTAAAAGTCTTCTAATCTAATAAACAAATGTAATGATTCGGAGAAGAAAACTTTTTCTTTGAATACAAAACCTATGAATGCTTTATTTTACACTTTAGACAAAAATGAGTTTAATCATATTTTTATATACAAAACTGCATATAATATTTGGCACATATTTGAAATCACACATGAAGGCACAAGTAGAGTTCAAGATTCTAAAATTAATCTTTTGATGCATAGTTTTGAATTATTTCGAATGGAACCAAGTGAAACTATTAGAGATATGTACACCCGGTTTACGGGTGTCATCAATGGTTTAAAAGCATTTGGTAAAAGTTTTTTTAATTTTGAATTTATTAACAAAATGCTAAGATCCCTTCCAAAAAGTTGGGATCTGAAAGTGATGGCAATATAAGAGGTAAAGGACTTGAATAATTTTTCTCTTGAAAAACTTATCGGGTCATTAATGACCTATGAAATGACTTGTATCATACATGACGAACATGAGAACAACCTTCCAAAGAACAAAAAGAATTTGACACTTAAAATAAAAGAAGACTACTTGGAAGCAAACTTAAGTGATAATTATGATGATGATGATGATGATCTTGAACTCCTAATAATAACATTTAAAAAGTTTATAAAATAAGAATCAAAGAATAAAAATGAACTTAAAAAGAATATAATAACTTGTTATGAATGCAATCGGTCGGGGCACTTCAAAAGCGAATGTCTACAATTGAAGAAGAAGGTGCTCGTACAAAAGAAGAAGAAATGACTCAAGGCAATATAGGAGGAATCAAGTGCATCCGAAGATGAGGTTGTAAACTATGCTTTGGTGGCTTTCAACAACAAGGTAAGTGACTCAACCAAAACCCCTTTACTATGAAATTACTTGATACATTTCATAAGTTGGTTTTAAATTAACAAGAAATATAAAATATAAAAAAAGGGATCATGCTTCTCTTTCTAGTGATTTTAAAAAATTAAAAATTTAATCATGACAATTGCATGTAAGAAGTAATAATGTGTGTCTTAATGATTTCCGTATTACTTTTCATTTTCAAACAATGATGTGATGCTTTTGTTGTTGAATCTCGGATTTTGATAATGAAACTAATTGATTATGTTTTGTGGTCTAACTGCATTTTAAGTTACGCAGGTCTACTATCGATCAGGATTAGACAGTTAACACTGAAGGAATTGACGTTGTGTCAGAAGTAATCACGTCAGGATATTGGATGTCGAGTTGGAGATTCGGTCAACAATCGGCAGAAGGCTTCGTGCGTCGGGCATTGGGCCAAGAAGAGAATGTTGTGCGAAGGATATCGGGGTTGCGGAGGTCAACCGTCGATTGAGAAATAAGCCGCAAAAGATGATGATGCGTTGAAGAATTGGATGAAGCACTGACCAATGACGTGCCGGGCAACTAAATGTCAATTCGCGTTGTAATAATTGTCTAGATCGAAGTAAAATTTTATTTGTGTATGTGCAGGATTAACTACGATAACGATGAAGATGTAAAGCAAAACAAAGTGCCGGAAGACAAGTGTGATGGATCATTGGGAGTTCAAGAGTTCGACGGAAGTCCAAAGATTCGTTGGGAAAGCTGCCAGAATTGGCCGAGAATGAGTAGGGAGCTTGCCGAAGGGTTTTCAGAAGTTTGCCAAAAGGTTCATCGAAAGTTTGCGGAGCTTGCCAAGAAAGATCGAAGCTTGCCAATGAAGCTCGTTGGAACTTGCCAAGATCATCATGAAGTCCGGGAGCTTGCCGGGAGTCTGCCGAATGGTTTCCAAGGGTTCGTCAGAAGACCGCCGGAAGTTCATCGAAAGCTCGTCGAAAGAAGTCTTGACTTATCAAACTTTGTAATAGCTTAGGAAATATCTTTAATTTTATATTTAGCATGTTAATTTGGGATAGGATTAGGTGTTAATCCTATAACCTAAGTAGGGGCCAATTGGGCCTTATTTTAAACCAGTTTGGGCTGAGTTTTAGGCCCAAACTAGTGTGCTAAAAAGAGCTGGGCGGTGGCACCGCCTAGTGGCCGAGAGTTGGGCGGTGGCACCGCCCAACACCTGAGAGCATGGGCGGTGGCACCGCTGCCTTGGGCATTGGAACCGTCTAGTACACTATCAGTCTGACAACTGACAAGCGGTGGCACCGCCAGCACCGGGAACAACGAAAGAGATTCAAATTTAGGCTCCAAATTTGAATCCTCTTGGGGTCTATAAATACCCCAAGTGTTCCTGTAAGAAAGTTGACAAGCACAGCACTTTGAAAGCAAGAAAATGCTGCTCAAATCTCTCTAGAAAATTCTCCTTAGTTTTCACTTGTATTCCACCGAAAGAAAGGAGAGAGTGCTTGTAAGGGTTTCCTCCTAAGCCCGTCAAAAGGAGAAGAGCTATAAGGGAGTTCATCCTCGCCCATTGGAAGGAGGATAGCTAATAGAAAGCCGGTGGCCTCAAGTGAAGAGGAATCGGGAGTGGACGTAGGTCACATGACCGAACCATTATAAATCAGTTTGCATTTACTTTATTGCAACTTACTATACTGCAAACCATCTTCATTTTGCTGCCTTACTTACTTGAATTCCTCTTCATCTTCTTACATATGCTTTCAAGTTAAAATGCAATCGAAACAATTTCAAATGAAATGTTGCTTTCAATAGTATGAAGTTTTCCGAACTTGTTTTAAATCGTCGAAAGTTTATCGTTCTTTACCACTACATTAATTCACCCCCCCCCCTCTTAATGCTGCTCGATCCCTAACAATTGGTATCAGAGCCATGTTATTTCTCATTCGGATTTACACCCATGTGAAATGGCTCTTCATGGCTTTCAAGAGGGCTTTTTGGTTGTACGTCCACCGTTCTTTAACGAATTGGACTACACTTATTGAAACACTCGAATGAGAGTTTTCTTGCTTTCAATGGATTTGGATTTATGGAACGTTATTGAAAATGGTTTTCAACTTCCCTCTAAACCGATGAACGAATGGTTGGATTTGGAGAAAAGGTCTTTTTTTTAATGCAAAGGCTATAAATGTCTTATTTTACACTTTAGATAAAAATGAGTTCAATCGGATTTCTATATGCGAAACAACTTTTGAAATTTGGTGAACACTTGAAATCACACACGAGGGAACTAGTAGAGTCAAAGACTCGAAAGTATACCTCTTATTGCATGATTTTGTGATTTTCAAATGAAACCAAGCGAAACTATCTACGACATATACACCCGTTTCACGGATATCGTCAATAGTCTAAAAGCTCTTGGTAAATATTTTTCAAATTTTGAACTCACTAACAAGATCTTAAGATCCCTTCCAAAAAAGTGGGATCCTAAAGTAACCGCAATACAAGAGGCTAAATATTTAAATAATTTACCTATTGAAGAACTAATTGGCTCACTAATGACATATGAAATGAGCCTCCTAGAACATTTTGAACATGATGAACATATGAACTACCTTCTAAATAACAAGAAGGATTTGGAACTCCGAACTATGAAATGCCACTTGAGTAATGACTCAAGTGATGAGGACAATGATGAACTTGAACTTGGAACACTAAAATTTAATAAGTTCATTAAACAAAAATCTAAAACTAAAAATGAACTTGAATGGAGAAAGAGGCCAAAGAAGAGAAAGGCACCCAAGGACGAATCAAGAACTTCCAAAGGTAAAATGGCGAATTGGGCTTTAATGGGTTTCAACAATGAGATAAGTAACTCACCTAAAATGTTCTTACGTTGTTTTGAGATTACATGATCCGTTCATGAGTTGCTTGATATAGTTGGTAGGAATTTTTTTATGCTTTTTTTAGTAATTTTTGAAAATTAAAAATATGAATGATGATTGTATGATTTGTGAAAATGTTTGTACACCTAAAAGGATTAACCCATGCATGTGTATCTTGATATTTTACATTGTCTCTAAACATGATGCTTGGCACTTTCATAAACATCTCTTGAATATACTCAACCTAAAATGAAACATGTAAAAAAAATAAATGTATGATTGTGATAAATTCATGTTGATCTTGTTTTCAAAACAAGATGCCTTATTTGTTATACAAAAAATGCATCATCATGATAATGGCATATTTCATGATAATGCTTGCACACCAAATGTGATTAAAGATAGTAGCAAGCATATTGATGATTTTGCTTTCAACATAATGCATGGTCTTTTACATAAAATTTGAAAATGTGCTATCTTTTTTTTTATGTATTTGGTCTTGACGATTTTATGACGAAACTTATGTCTTGTTTTTTAAATGTTGAAATGTATTTTTATAAAAGACTTGCGCACACCTTATGAAATCATTCTTGATAATGATGAAATGAAAATATTAAAAGGATGTTATCATACTTGAAAGTTATGGAATCATGCTTAATGATTTGTTTTAAGAAATTTACCTTTTCACTCTTGAATGTGATACTCAATTTTATTAAAGACAAAGGCATGCTTACATGAAGTGAATCATAAAAAGAAAATGCATGATCTTGAAAATTCTTGTATCTCTAAAGTTTTCGGTCTTGATGAATCCATGTGAATCTCTTGAATCGAATTTTTTGGAAAATGCCACATGCTTAATGTGATTCAATGATCTTTATGACAAAATTTACCTTTCATCTTGAATGCTGACATTTATTTTTATTAAGGGCAAAAGCATGGTTATAAGAAGCAAATCGCATATAAAAACAAAATGCAATCCTCTATCTCAATCTTATCGATTTTTCTAGAGGAAATTCAATAAATCTATGCTTGTCATGTATGAATTTATTGAATGTGATTTTTGAGGATGATTTCAGATTTGAAAATTGCTTGATTCATATTTACGATATAAGATATATTTTTATGAATCATGCTTCAATCATGTTAAATGCTTCAATCATGTTCTATCTCCCTTAATTTATTTTGTTCTCCTATAATTATTTTTTTTATTTACTAAAGAGGAGAATCTACCAAATGAATCATGAATTCAAATGAAATAATACAAATGAAATAATACCAAATTAATCACTTATCGATATATCTTTTTGAAATATCTTTTTAATGTGATGTTGATAACTTGAGATGTCCTGTAGAATTCATGACATGAGATGATTGAATCTTTGACTTACTCTTTTTATCATGGCTTGAAAATGAATATTTAAAATCTTGCTTAACAATTTGCTTTATGAGATTTAGCCTTTATGTCTTGAACTTTCATACTTATCTCTATTTGACATTAAATGAGAAAGACATGTTCAAATGAAATCAATGCAAATCATAAAAAAGCGAAGTGTATGATTTTTGAAATTTTCAATTTTTTATGAAAGACAAGTGATAAATTTATTTATGATATTTTGTAAATCACTTGAATTTTGAATGAGATTTTGATGATATGGTAATAACTTTGTTCATGTTATGAATATTAAAAAAGATAATTTGATTATGAGTCTTGATTTGTCAAATTGAACTTGAATGATTTTTCTTTTAGTGACTCTTGAATCTTTTGGAATTATGACTTGTAAGATGTATTTAATGCTTGAATCAAGCTCTAAAAGATTTTATTTTGCTATGAAGAAATTTTATTGAATTCATGACCTTGTATGAATTTCTTGAGAGTAATTTTGATGATTTGTATAAGTCTTATAAATCATGATTTTGATTTCTTGGAACTATATATTTGAGATTTTTTTTACGAAATCATCATCATAATGATTTGAAAACTCTTACATATAAGTCAAGATTTTCTTCATGATAAATATATATAATTCTTGTTTATTCATGAATTGATCCTTCATGACATAACTTGAAGTAATGATTGAAAATTAATTTTCTTTATGATGAATCCAAGAATCATAATTTGATCTATAAGAATGATATGTTTTTATGATTCTTAGTTGTATGCCCCTTATCATGAATTGAAAGTTGATGCTAAAATTTGTAAATAATAATCTTGATTTCTTGGACTTATTAAGTTGAGAAAATATGCCTTGATGATTGGAACTTTGCATGCATTATTTTGATTCTTCTCCTACATTTCAATACTTCTTGATTGAAATATTGATGCAAACATTTGAATATCACTTGTGATGATTAAAAATTGATATAAGAGAAAATTTGCTTTAGGATGAATCATTGAATTTTGATCTTGATTTTGTTGAAAAAGGACATTTGTGAATCATGTATGATATCTCTTGATCCTTGTTGATGTTTCATATTGATATCTTTCATGAATTTTTTGCATCTATGGCTTGTTTGCATCATATAAAAATTGAAATATTGATTGATACAAAATTATTTAATTGAGATAATATTCATTCCTTCTTTTTGACAATGACATAGGGGGAGAAAGATTCCTAGCTTAAGGCAAATGCTTGCTAGCTTATGCATCATGAAAGAAAGAATTTTTCTAAAGCAAGCAAAAATTATTTGCTAACGTATCGCAAAATTGTTAGCATCTTAATAAGTACCATAAGAGATAGCTTGAATGTTAAATTTGCAACTTGATTCTGGTTCATAACTTGATTTTCATAAATTGATTTTGAATCATGAATGTAAACTTTTGATACCCCATGAATATTTATCTTTGTTAATTGTCATAGTTTCAAAATTCATGTAAAGGGAAAAGAATTGCACTCTTCCCTTCTTTTTTTTTTTTTTGACAAAAATAAAGGGGGAGAAGATTTATTGCTAGCTTGGCATATCACAAAGAAATCAAAGTGTAAACTTGCTATCTTGCTAGCTTACAAAAGAGGAAAAGAACTTGAACATCAAAAATTGCTACTTTGCAATTTCAAGAGAAGTAAAGTACAAAGTTGCACAAGAAGCAAGTGTTGAATTACTATGCTTGGACATCTTTAAAAACTTGCTATGATTGAATTTTTTAAAGTGATGTATGTTGAATATCTTAATTGATAGCTAGTATGATTGTAATATTTGCATATCCTTGAAAACTAGCTATGATGTAACTTCTCCTTTTTGTTGATGATATAGGGGGAGAAGTAGATTGATGACTTCATACATTGAATTGAATATTTTATATATTTGCATGATAGTTTTGATTCTCATATTATATATGATGAATGTTGCTTGGATTTGGGATAATCCAAGTGTTCTATCAATGGCATATTGATAGGGGGAGTTTGGTTAAGCTCCAGGGAGTTATGGTTAACTCCGTTAGTCATCAATTAGCTGTCATCATCAAAAAGGGGGAGATTGTTGAATCTCAAATTTTGATGATGAAACTAATTGATTGTGTTCTATGGTCTAACTGCATTTTGAGTTACATAGGTCTACTATTAATCAGGATTAGATAATTGATGCTGTAGGAATTGACGTTGAACCGAAAGTGATCACATCAGGATATTGGATGTCGAGCCAGAGGTTCTATCAATAATCGATAGAAGGCTTCGTACGTCGAGCATTGAGCCAAGAAGAGCATGTTGCACCAAGGATATCGGGGTTGCTGAGGTCAACCGCTAATTGGGCAACAAGCCGCAAGAGAGGATGATGCTCCGAAGAATCGGACGAAGCACTGACCAATGACGTGCTGGGCAACTGAATGTCAATTCGCGTTGTAATAATTGTCTAAATCGAAGTAGAGTTTTATTTGTGTGTGCAGGATTAACTACGATAACGATGAAGACGTAAAGCAAAAAAAGTGCTGGAAGACAAGTGTGATGGATCGCTGAGAGTTTGAGAGTTCGACGGAAGTTCAAAGATTCATTGGGAGTGCTGTTGGAATTGGCCGAGAACGAGTAAGGAGCTTGCCGAAGGGTTTTCGAAAGTTCGCTAGAAGGTTCATCGAAAGTTCACGGAGCTTGCCAATGAAGCTTGTTGGAACTCGCCAAGATCATCGTAAAGTCCGGGAGCTTACTGAGAGTCTGCAAAATGGTTTCTGAGGGTTCGTCAGAAGACCGTCGGAAGTTCATCGAAAGCTCGCTGGAAGAAGTCTTGACTTGTCAAACTTTGTAATAGCTTAGGAAATGTCTTTAATTTCGTAGTTAGCATGTTAATTTGGGTTAGAATTAGGTGTTAATCTTATAACTCAAGTAGGGGCCAATTGGGCCTTGTTTTGAACCGGTTTGGCCCGAGTTTTAGGCCCAAACTAGTATGCTGAAAAGAGCTGGGTGGTGGCATTACCCAGGACCAGAGAGCATGGGCGGTGGCACCACTGTCTTGGGTGGTGGAACCACCCAGTACACTGTCAGTCTAACAATTGACAAGCGGTGGCACCGCCACTAACAGGCGGTGGCACCGCTAGCACCGAGAACAACGAAAGAGATTCAAATTTGGGCTCCAAATTTGAATCCTCTTGGGGTCTATAAATACCCCAGGTGTTCCTTGTTGAATCTTGGATTTTGATAATGAAGTCAATTAGTGAATTAATTGTTCTAATCCATATTATTGAGATAAGTGTGTAGGATTAACTATGATGGAATAAAAACATAAAGTGATTTACCGAGGTCAAGTTTGCCAGGAATTTGAGAGTTCAGTGATAAAGTAGTCTGCAGTAATCGAGGGAAGGAAAGAAAGGGAGTTGTGGATAGTCTGGAGTTCATCTTTACTACCATTTGCCACACTTTAGAATTCCCCTTGCCGACCCCGTCTGAAGGATCGTCGGAATTGTTATCGGAACCAACCGACATAGAATCAAGGACTTGCTAAAGGTTTCGGAAGTTCACTGGAAAGATTGTCGGAGGTTCGCGAAGATCACCGAGAAGGTTCGAAAGCTTGCCGAAGACTCATTGAACTCGCCATGGAATCCGAGAGCTTGTTGGGAGTCCACTGGAAGAAATCCGAAGGAGTGTCGGAAGTCCACCGGAATTTTTCCAAAATGCTCGTCAGAAGAAGACTTGAAGAATGTCAATTTAAATCACTTAGAATTATGTTTCAATTTCGTAGTTAAGCATATAATTTGGTTTAGGATTAGGTGTTAATCTTATAACCCAAAGTAGGGGCCCATTGGGCCTTATTTTGGATCGGTTTGGGCCGAGTTTAAGGCCCAAACCGATGTGCTGAAACATGCTGGGCGGTGGCACCACCCAAAACCAGCAAGCTAGGCGGTGGCATCACCCAGCTTGGGGCGGTGGCACCGCCAAAGACTAAGAGATCGGGCGGTGGCACGCTGCCTTAGCGGTGGCACCGCGCTTGGGCGATGGAATCAAGACAATGCATTGTCGGCCGAGAATCGACAAGTAGTGGCACGCCAAAGACTAGAAACCCAAAATGAATTCAAATTTAAAGCATAAATTTGAATCCTCTTGGGGTTTATAAATACCCCTCCTTTCTCAACAGAAAGATCACCCTTTTGAGAGTTAGAAATTGACCAAAAGCTTTGGCAAAGTCTTATTTTCAATAGCTAGTGTTCACCCCCCTCTTTCTCTTTGAAAAATCTATAAGAGTGTGAACCTCTTGTAAAAGGGTTGTAAGAGGGGTATTTGGTCCTTCCCCTTTAAAGTGACTTGCTAGTGGAAGTTGGGAGCCTTATCGAAGAAGACTTCGGAAGTGGATGTAGGTCACTTGACCGAACCACTATACATCGTGGTGTTCTTGAATGTGTGTTTAAATTTCTGAATCATTTCTATACTTAGCTGCAAATCATTCGGTTTTCATTTCCTTCACTCAAGCTACTTCAACTAAGTCACCTTCGTCGAATCGAAATCTCAATATGAACTAGCTATTTATGAAATCAATTTCAAACTTACGAGTTTTAATCCGGTGCACTAATTCACCCCCCCCCCCTCTTAGTGCCTCTTCGATCCTAACAATTAGTATCAGAGTGAGGTTCACTCTCATATTTGGTTTAAAACCCAAGAGAAATAGCCTATTCTGGCATGCAAGAGGGTCACTCCATTACACGTCTGCCTATATTTAATGGGTTGGATTATACGTATTGGAAGACTCGTATGAGGATCTTTCTTATTTCCATGAATTTTGAACTTTGGAGCATCGTCGAAAATGGTTTTCAAAAATCTTCTCTTCCGACGAGCGAATGGAATGAATCGGAGAAGAAGACTTTTGCTTTAAACACAAAGGCTATGAATGCCTTGTTTTGCGCTCTCGACAAAAATAAATTTAATCGCATTTCGATTTATGAATCGGCTTTTGATATTTGGCATACTCTTAAGATCACTCATGAAGGCACTAGCCGAGTGAAAGAGTCCAAAATCAATATTCTTGTGCACTCTTATGAACTTTTTCGAATGAAACTAAGTGAGTCCATTGGAGACATGTACACCCACTTCACAGATGTCATCAATGGACTCAAAGCACTTGGTAAAGGTTTTTCTAATTTTGAACTTCTAACTAAAATTTTAAGATCCCTTCCAAAGAGTTGGAATCCAAAAGTTACGACCATTCAAGAGGCCAAGGATCTTAAAACTTTTCCTCTCGAAGAACTTATTAGGTCTCTAATGACCTATGAAATGACATACTATACTTATGAAGAGCTCGAGAACCTCCTTCCAAAGAACAGGAAGGATATGACAGTAAGAACACAAGAAGACCACTTGAAAGGAACATCAAGTGAAGAGGATAGTGACAATGACATTGCACTTTTAACTCAAAAATTTTAAAAATTTATAAGAAAGAATAAATTTAAAAATGACAAAAAATAAACTTGAACAAAAAAAAGACCAAGTCATATGTTATGAATGTAAGAAGCTGGGACACTTGAAATATGAATGCCCCCAAGTCAAGAAGAAGCAACTCAAGAAGAAGAAGACATTAAAGGCTACATGGGATGACTCAAGTGACTCTGAGGATGAAAAAGCAAGCAACAAAGAGGAGCCTAACTTTGCGCTAATGGCTTTAGGAGAAGAGGTTAGTGAGTTATTTAATGAAGAGTTATCTTTTGATGAACTTTCTCTCGCTTTTTATGAATTATTTGATGAATGTAGAACTATTAGTAAGAAGTTAAATTTATTAAAGAAAGAGCATGCTTTATTACAAGATAAGTTTGATAGTCTCCAAACTCCTTCACCCCCATGCTCTAAGTGTGAACACTTAGAAGCAATCAAAAATGAGAACTTGCTACTTAAAGAGACCCTAAACAAGTTTAAGGTCGGTAACATGGGCTTGGACATGATCCTTGCAAACAAGGGTCACGTTGGAAATAGAAGTGGAATTGGATTTGTGAGTGGATCTCACAGAAATCCTACCACCTTCATTAAAGGACCCACATTATATGTTTCACCTCATTTAAAATATAATTTTTGTTGTAAATCCAGACATATTGTTTACAAATGTCCATTTAGGAAAATTAGTCCACATAAATTGATATGGGTTCCTAAAGGAACCATAAATAATTTAATGCTAATTGACAAAGTTAGTAGATCAATATTTGAGGCACCCAAAATCAAATGGGTACCTAAAAACCATCCTCTTTTATAGTACCATTCACCATCACAAGTTAGAGCAAGAGATGATATCTTGATAGTGGATGCTCAAGGCACATGACCGGAGATCCATCTCAATTCTCTATGCTTACTAGCAAAGAAGAAGGGTATGTCACCTTTGGAGATAACAAGGGTAAAATCATTAGCAAGGAACCATAGGTAACAAATCAAGTTTTTCAATTGATGATGTATTACTGGTTGATGGATTAAAACATAATTTTTTGAGCATTAGTCAATTATGCGATAAAGGTTATATTATTAGATTTGAATCTAATGCTTACATCATTGAAAAATCAAACAACAACATATCCATGACTGCGTTAAAATAAAATAATATTTACACCATTAACATTGAAGAACTTAGTAATGAAATATGCTTCTCCGTTCTAAATGATGATGCTTGGCTTTGGCATAGGAGATTAGGCCATGCAAGCATGAAACTAATATCTAAAATTTCTTCTAAAGAACTAGTATGAGGAATTCCAAATATCAAGTTTGTCAAGGACAAAGTATGTGATACATGTTAACTAGGAAAACAAATAAAAACTAGTTTCAAATTAAAGAATCAAATAAGCACCTCTAAACCATTACAATTGATCAATATGGATTTATTTGGACCAATCGACAAAATAAGTCGAGGAGGTAGCAAATATGCATTTGTCATTGTAGATGACTATAGTAGATATACTTGGACCTATTTTTTGGCTCACAAAAATGATTGCTTTAAATATTTTTCTAAATTTTATAAACTTACTCAAAACGAAAAGGGTTTCATGATTTCATCAATTCGAAGTGATCATGGTGGAGAATTCCAAAACCAATACTTTCAAAATTTTTATGAATCTAATGGGTATAACCATAACTTCTCTACTCTAAGAAATCCTCAACAAAATGGAGTAGTAGAAAGAAAGAATAGAAATTTACAAGAAATGACAAGAACCATGTTAAATGAACATAGTTTACCCAAATACTTTTGGGCCGAAGCCATTAATATGGCTTGCTATATCATGAATAGGGTTCTAGTAAGACCATCTCTATCCAAAACTCCTTATGAATTATGGAATAACAAAAAACCTATTGTTTCTTATTTTAAAGTTTTTGGTTGCAAATGCTTTATTTTAAATGAAAAGGATGCTTTAGGAAAATTTGATGCTAAATCTGATGAAGGCATCTTTCTTGGTTACTCTTCCGTTTCTAAAACTTTTTTTGTTTTTAACAAAAGAACGTTAGTTATAGAAGAGTCTATTCATGTAGTTTTTAATGAAATTTCTGAATTTAAGAAAAAAGATTTTAATGATGATTTTGGTTTTGATGGTTTGAATTTAAATGAACCCTCTCCTCAAAATAGCAACTTGGATGCATCTTCTTCCTAAATTTCCTTACCTAAGGAATGGAAGTATGTAGATGCCCATCCCAAGAAGTTAATTATAGGAGACACATCGAAAGGGGTTCAAACTCGTTCTTCTTTTAAAAATTTTTGTGCCATGCTGCTTTTCTTTCTTAAATTAAATCTAAGTGCATTGACGATGCCTTGAAAGATGATTCTTGGGTTATCGCAATGCAAGAAGAATTGAATCAGTTTGAAAGGAATGAGGTATGGAAGCTTGTTCCTAGACTTAGAGACCATTTAGTTATTGATACTAAATGGGTCTTTATAAACAAGCAAGATGAATGCGGTATCATGGTTAGAAACAAGGCTAGACTAGTAGCCAAAGGTTTCAACCAAGAAGAAGGTATCGATTATGAAGAGACGTTTGCTCCTGTGGCAAGATTAGAAGCCATTAAGATGCTCCTTGCCTATGCTAGTAGTAATAATTTTAAGCTTTTTCAAATGGATGTCAAAAGTGCTTTCTTAAATGGTTTTATTTTTGAAGAAGTGTATGTTGAATAACCACCCAGATTTGAAAATTTTTTTCTTTCTAATCATATGTTTAAACTAACTAAGGCTCTCTATGGATTAAAACAAGCCCCCAGGGCTTGGTATGAGAGGCTTAGTTCTTTTTTAATTTCAAATAATTTTACTAAAGCCAAGGTTGATACTACATTGTTTATTAAATATTTTGAAAATAATTTTCTTATTGTTCAAATTTATGTTGATGATATTATTTTTGATTCTTTGAATAAATCACTATGTGAATCATTTGCTAAGTGTATGAGTCATGAATTTGAAATGAGCCTAATGGGAGAATTAACCTTCTTTTTAGGATTACAAGTTAAACAACTTAGTGATGGTATATTTCTTAATCAAACAAAGTATACATTAGATTTGTTAAAATGATTTAACGTGGATGATTCAAAAGCCATCAACACTCCAATGAGTACTTCTACCAAGTTAGACTTGGATGAAAGTGGAGAAAATTTTGATTAAAAAACATATAGGGGAATGATAGGTAGCTTACTTTATCTCACTGTAGCTAGACCAGATATCATGTTTAGTGTAGGTCTATGTGCAAGATTCCAAGCTAATCCTAAGTTATCTCACCTTAAAACTATTAAAAGAATCCTTATGTATCTTAAAGGAACTCTTAATCTAGGATTATGGTATCCAAAATCCGATAACTTTGATTTAAAAGCCTATGCGGATGCGGATTTTGGTGGATGTAGAATAGATAGAAAGAGCACATTCGGAACATGCCAATTCTTAGGACATGCACTTGTTTTTTGGACTTCCAAGAAATAAAATTTGATTGTACTATCTACGGCAGAAGCTGAATACATAGCCACAAGTGCATGTTGTGCACAAGTTGTTTGGATGAAAAATACCTTAGAAGACTATAGAATTTATTTAAAAAATATTTCAAAAAAATATGATAATACAAGCGCTATTTGTCTAATCAAAAATCCAATTCAACACTCAAGAACTAAGCATATTGACATTAGCATCACTTTATACGAGATCATGTCAATAATAATAATGTCATTCTAGAATTTATTAATACAAAATATCAATTAGCGGACATCTTCACAAAACCCCTAAATGAAGAATAATTTGACTTCATTAGAAGAGAATTAGGCATGCTAAATTGTTCTAATACATGATGTTGTATGTTTCTTTTCCAAAATTTTCTAACTTCGGTTTTGATTGTATCATCTTAATATCACCTCTTCATTTTTGAATGACATCTTATAATATCATCTTGGCATTTTGATCTTCCTATTGATGAATTTTTGAGTTATGTCATGACTTTTGATGAAATGATTAATTTTTTAGTTTTGATAGTTTCACATTGATATATTATATTTTCACATTTTGATGACATCTTTATATAATGGAGCTCTTATTTTTATCTTTCAATCATAATCTTGATGAAAGCTATCATGATATTACTTTCCTTCTTCTTTAAATAGTAGACACTAATGATGTAGTAAAAACTGATTTTATACCCTCCTTTAAGTATGACTAAAGATATTTCATGACTTGAATTTTATATGAAGCTTAATATTGAATCTCGGATTTTGATGATGAAGTCAATTGATGGTTATTTGATCTAATCCATTTTTGAGATAAGTGTGTAGGATTAACTATGATAGAGCAAATTACCGGAGTCAAGTTGTTGGAAGTTCAAGAGTCCACCGTAAGTCCGAAGGATCATCGGAAGTGTTGTCGGAGCCAACCGAGATTAAATCGGGGACTTGCCGAAGGTTTCGAAAGTTCACCGGAAAGATCGTCGGAGGTTCGCGAAGATAACCGAGAAGGTTCGGAAGGGTGCCAAAGACTCGTTGAACTCGCCATAGAATCGGGGAGCCTGTTGGGAGTCCGTCGGAAGGAATCCGAGGGAGTGTCGGAAGTCCACCGGAAGATCATCGGAAAGCTCTTCAGAAGATAACTTGATGGTGTCAGTTTAATTTGGCTTTAGAAGTTCATAGTTAGCACTTAATTAGGGTATAGACTAGGTGTTAATCCTGTCTAGACCTGTATTGGGCCAATTGGGCCTTTAATGGGCTGTATTAGGCCGAAGGTTAGGCCTATATAGTTTTTGGCAAAGGCCGGCGATAGCACTGCCTGTTGACCGTAGGCCAGGCGGTAGCATCGCCTGTTGACTGAAGGCCGGGTGGTAGCACCGCTCCAGGCAGGCGGTGGTACCGCCTGATAGGTGGTTGCAACCACTTGTGTCAGGCGGTAGTACCGCCTACAGTTCGAAATTTCGGACGAGACCTCTTTGAGCAGGATTTTTGAATCCCAAAAAGCTCTATAAATACCCCTTTACTCTTAGCTGGTTGAGGTACCTTTTGTAGTGTTAGAATTGAGTCTAAGCTATAGCAAATTCCTGCTTTCAATTGCTCAGGTGTTCACCTCTTTCTTTTACTTGTAAAAATTCTATAAAGTGAGGGAACCTCTGGTAAAAGGCTATAAAGGGGTGTTTGGTCCTTCCCCTTCAAGAGATTTGGTAGTGGAAGTTGGGAGCCTCATTGGAGGAGGCTTCAAGAGTGGACGTAGGTCATTTAACCGAACCACTATACATCGCTGCGTACATTTGCTGTGTGAGTGTTTGAATTTCTGTTTCGTAAATTTCTTAGCTGCAAGATTGATTGAAATTATTCTCCCTACTTCTGACTTTATTTACCTGAATTACTTCAAGTTAAAGTCACTTTAGTTATATCAAGTTTCTATACGAATCTCTGGAATCGGCTTTCAAAAGGTCAAGTTTTAATCCGCTGCACTAATTCACCCGCCCTCTTAGTGCCGCTCCGAACTTGAAAATTGGTATCAGAGAGAGGTTCACTCTCATATTTGGTTTAAAACCTAAGAGAGATGGCCTTTTCTGGCATGCAAGAGGGTCACTCCATTACTCGTCCATCTATGTTTAATGGGTCAGATTATATATATTGGAAGTCTCGTATGAGGAATTTTCTTATTTCTATGGATTTTGAGCTTTGGAATATCATTGAAAATGGGTTTCAAAAATCTTCTCTTCCAATGAGCGAATGGAATGAGTCGGAGAAGAAGGTGTTTGCTTTAAATGCCAAGGCTATGAATGCCTTGTTTTGTGCACTAGACAAAAACGAATTTAATCATGTATCAATTTGTGAATCGGCTTTTGATATTTGGCGAACTCTTGAGATCACTCATGAAGGCACTAGCCGAGTGAAAGAGTCCAAAATCAACATTCTTGTGCATTCTTACGAGCTTTTTCGAATGAAATCCCCTTCAAGAGATTTGGTAGTGGAAGTTGGGAGCCTCATTGGAGGAGGCTTCAAGAGTGGACGTAGGTCATTTAACCGAACCACTATACATCGCTGCGTACATTTGCTGTGTGAGTGTTTGAATTTCTGTTTCGTAAATTTCTTAGCTGCAAGATTGATTGAAATTATTCTCCCTACTTCTGACTTTATTTACCTGAATTACTTCAAGTTAAAGTCACTTTAGTTATATCAAGTTTCTATACGAATCTCTGGAATCGGCTTTCAAAAGGTCAAGTTTTAATCCGCTGCACTAATTCACCCGCCCTCTTAGTGCCGCTCCGAACTTGAAAATTGGTATCAGAGAGAGGTTCACTCTCATATTTGGTTTAAAACCTAAGAGAGATGGCCTTTTCTGGCATGCAAGAGGGTCACTCCATTACTCGTCCATCTATGTTTAATGGGTCAGATTATATATATTGGAAGTCTCGTATGAGGAATTTTCTTATTTCTATGGATTTTGAGCTTTGGAATATCATTGAAAATGGGTTTCAAAAATCTTCTCTTCCAATGAGCGAATGGAATGAGTCGGAGAAGAAGGTGTTTGCTTTAAATGCCAAGGCTATGAATGCCTTGTTTTGTGCACTAGACAAAAACGAATTTAATCATGTATCAATTTGTGAATCGGCTTTTGATATTTGGCGAACTCTTGAGATCACTCATGAAGGCACTAGCCGAGTGAAAGAGTCCAAAATCAACATTCTTGTGCATTCTTACGAGCTTTTTCGAATGAAACCAAGTGAGTCTATTGGAGACATGTACACCCGCTTACGAATGTCATCAATGGACTCAAGGCACTTGGTAAAGATTTTTCTAATTTTGAATTAGTAACAAAAATTTTAAGATCCCTTCCGAAATGTTGGGATCCAAAGGTTACGGCCATTCAAGAGGCCAAGGACCTTAAGACATTTCCTATCGAAGAACTCATAGGGTCTTTAATGACCTATGAAATGACATGCCATGCTCATGATGAGCTAGAGAACCCCCTTTCAATGAACAGGAAGGATATGGCATTAAGAACTCAAGAAGACCACTTGAAAGGAACATCAAGTGATGAGGACCTTGACAAGGACATTAAACTCTTAACTAGAAAATTTAAAAAATTTATTAAAAAGGATAAATTTAAAAATGAATTCAAGAACAAACTTGAACCAAAAAAGGACCAAGTCATATGTTATGAATGCAAGAAGTCGGGGCACTTAAAAAATGAATGCCCCCAAGCCAAGAAGAAGCAACTCAAAAAGAAGAAGGCATTGAAGGCTACATAGGATGACTCGAGTGATTCCGAGGATGAAGAAGCAAGCATCAAAGAGGAGGCCAACTTCGCTCTAATGACTTTGGGAGAAGAGGTAAGTGATTTACTTAATGAAGATTTATCTTTCGATGAGCTTTTAATTGCTTTCCATGAATTATTTGATGAATATAGAACTATTACAAAAAGCTTCAATTCTTTAGAAAAGGAACATGCTTTATTGTTAGATAAGTTTAAGAGTCTTGAGCATGATTCTATCCCTCTCTACTCCCATGCTCTAAGTGCAATCACTTAGAAGCAATCAAAAAGGAGAACTTGCTACTTAAAGAGACCTTAAACAAGTTTAAGGTCGGTAACAAGAACTTAGACATGATCCTTGCTAGCAAGGGACATGTCAGAAATAGATGTGGAATTGGATTCGTGAGTGGATCTCACTGAACTCAAACCACATTCATTAAAGGGCCAACATTACATGTCTCCTCTCATTTGAAATGCAATTTTTGTTGCAAATCTGGACATGTTGTTTACAAATGTCCATATAGGAAACTTAGCCCAAATAAATTAGTATGGGTTCCTAAAGGATCAATTAGGAACTCATTGAATAATGATAAATTTAGTAGATCAGTTTTTGAGGCACCCAAGTCAAATGGGTACCTAAAAACTATCCTTTCTTGTAGATAAAAACACCCACACAAGCTAGGAGCAAGAGATGGTACCTTGATAGTGGATGCTCAAGGCACATGATCGGAGATCCATCTCAATTCTCTAAGCTCTCTAGCCAAGACGAAGAGTTTGTCACATTCGGAGATAACAACAAGGGTAAAATCATTGGCAAGGGTACTATGGGTAACAAATCAACCTTTTCAATTGATAATGTGTTATTAGTATATGGTTTAAAACATAATCTCTTGAGCATTAGTCAATTATGTGATAATGGTTATATTGTAAGATTTGAATCTAATGCTTGCATCATCGAAAAACCACACAACAATACATCTATAATTGCAATCAAGCAAAATAACGTATACACTATTAATCTTGATGATCTTAGTAGTGAAATATGTTTTTCGGCTTGGAATGATGATGCTTGGCTTTGGCATAGAAGATTAGGTCATACTAGCATGAAACTAATCTCTCAAATCACATCTAAAAACCTTGTAAGAGGCATTCCTAAGGTTAAGTTCATTAAAGATAAAGTATGTGATGCTTGTCAACTAGGGAAACAAATCAAAACTAGCTTCAAGCCAAAAATCAAATAGGTACCTCTAGACCATTACAATTGATCCATATGGATATGTTTGGACCTATTGACACAACAAGCCTAGGAGGTAGCAAATATACCTTTGTGATTGTAGATAACTATAGTAGATTCACGTGGACCTATTTCTTAGCTCACAAAAGTGATTCTTTTAAATGTTTCTCTAAATTCTGTAAACTTGCTCAAAATGAAAAGGGTTTCATGATTTCATCAATTCGGAGTGATCACGGTGGTGAATTCCAAAATCATGACTTCCAAAATTTTTGTGAATCAAATAGGTAAAACCACAACTTCTCTACTCCAAGAAATCCTCAACAAAATGGAGTAGTAGAAAGAAAGAATAGAAATTTACAAGAAATGACAAGAACCATGTTAAATGAACATAGTTTACCTAAATATTTTTGGGCCGAAGCCGTTAATACGACTTGCTATGTCATGAATAGGGTTCTAATAAGACCATCTCTATCCAAGACTCCTTATGAATTATGGAATGACAAAAAACCTAATGTTTCTTACTTTAAAGTTTTTGGTTGCAAATGCTTTATTTTAAATGAAAAGGATACTTTAGGAAAATTTGATGCTAAATCTGATGAAGGCATCTTTCTTGGCTACTCTTCTGTTTCCAAAGCTTTTCGTATTTATAACAAAAGAACATTGGTTATAGAAGAGTCTATTCATGTAGTTTTTAATGAAATTTATGAATTTAAGAAAAAAAATTTTGATGATGATTTTGGTTTTGATAATTTGAATTTAAATGAACCCTCTCCTCAAAATAGCAACTTGGATGCATCTTCTTTCGAATTCTCCTTACCTAAGGAATGGAAGTATGTAGATGCCCATCCCATGGAGTTAATCATAGGAGACACATCGAAAGGGGTTCATTTAAAAATTTTTGTGCTCATGCCGCTTTTCTTTCTCAAATTGAGCCTAAAAGCATTGACGAAGCCTTGAAAGATAATTCTTGGGTTATCACAATGCAAGAGGAATTGAACCAATTTGAAAGAAATGAGGTATGGAAGCTTGTTCCTAGACCAAGTGACCATTTAGTTATCGGTACTAAATGAGTCTTTAGAAACAAGCAAGATGAATATGGTATCATGGTTAGAAACAAGGCTAGATTAGTGGCCAAAGGTTTCAACCAAGAAGAAGGTATCGATTACGATAAAACTTTTGCTCCTGTGGCTAGATTAGAAGCCATTAGGATGCTTCTTGCCTATGCTAGTAGTAATAACTTTAAGCTTTTTCAAATGGATGTCAAAAGTGCATTTTTGAATGGCTTTATATTCGAAGAAGTTTATGTTGAACAACCACCCGGTTTTGAAAACTCTCTTCTTCCTAATCATGTGTTTAAATTAACTAAAGCTCTATATGGATTGAAACAAGCCCCTAGGGCTTGGTATGAGAGGCTTAGTTCTTTCTTAATTTCAAATAATTATACTAAAGGCAAGGTTGATACTATATTGTTTATTAAATATTTTAAAAATAATTTTCTTATTGTTCAAATTTATATTGATGATATCATTTTTGGTTCTTCGGATGAATCACAATGTGAATCATTTGCTAAGTGTATGAGTCATGAATTTGAAATGAGTTTAATGGGTGAGTTAAACTTCTTTTTAGGATTACAAATTAAACAACTTAGTGATAGAATATTTCTTAATCAAACTAAGTATACATTTGAACTGTTAAAACAATTTAACATGGATAGTTCTAAAGCCATCAACACTCCAATGAGTACTTCCACCAAGTTAGACTTGGATGAAAATGGAGAAAATTTTGATAAAAAATATATAGGGGAATGATAGGAAGCTTACTCTATCTCACTGCAACTAGACCTGATATCATGTTTAGTGTAAATCTATGTGCAAGATTCCAAGCTAATTCTAAGTTATCTCACCTTAAAGCTGTTAAAAGAATCCTTAGGTATCTTAAAGGAACTCCTAATATAAGATTATGGTATCCAAAATCTGATAACTTTGATTTAAAAGCTTATGCAGATGTCGATTTTGGCGGATGTAGAATCGATAGAAAAAGCATATCCAGAATATGCCAATTTCTAGGATATGCACTTGTTTCTTGGACATCCAAGAAACAAAATTCTGTTGCACTATCTATGGCGGAAGCCGAATATATAGCTGCAAGTGCATGTTGTGCACAAGTTGTTTGGATAAAAAACACTTTAGAAGATTATAGAATTAATTTAAAAAATATTCCAATAAAATATGATAACACAAGTGCTATCTGTCTAACCAAAAATCTCATTCAATACTCAAGAACTAAGCACATTGATATTATGCATCACTTTATATGAGATCATGTCGCTAATAATGATATAACTCTAGAATTTATTGATACAAAACATCAATTAACGGACATTTTCACGAAGCCCTTAAATGAAGAATAATTTGACTTCATTAGAAGAGAATTAGGCATGCTAAATTTGTACTAATATTTAATAGTGCATGATTTCCAAAACGTTTAAACTTTAATTTTGATAGTCTCACCTTTACACTTTCAATGAAAATCATGTCTTTCAATGATGTATGTATAACTTTATACTATCTTCACCTTCTTTTGTGATGACTAAATAGATTATATAAGCTTGACATATGCATAAATTAATGTCATGGATTTTGCATAAAAATCAAGCTCTTAAATATTTATTCATGTGTTAATCAAGTTGTTATGATTTCATATCTTCTTCCTTCATAAAAATAACAAGTTGAATCTCATCATGAATTTTCTTGGATATGGTTAATGATTGGCTTCAATGATGTATCTTTATACACATTTTGAAAAAATTTGATGACTTGATAAATATCTTGCATTGTATCAAAAATGACTTTATGACTCCTCTTACTTATGTCATTTTTTTTTCAAGTTTCACCCTTTCATCAAGTTTATTCATCTCCTTTTTGTTGATGACAAAGGGGGAGAAAAATGTGAAATTGATGACTTGTTGAATGTGGCCTTTATGAGCAAAATAATTTGATGACTTGATAAATATCATGCATTGTATTGAAAAATGACTTATATAGTGTAAATGAAATGAAAAATGTCTCATAAGATTTGTTATTACAATTCAAATTGCTCTTGCCATGCTTTGTGTCAAAAACAGGTTGCAATCCTTAAAAAGCATTGCAATGAACCCATAAGTAATGCAACACATCACATTGCGATTGAGTTTTATAGTTGAAAGATTCTTACTATATCATTTTTATCAAATGGCATCTTTCGATTGATATGACTAGTTTTCATCTCATGATTTATTTAATATGGTGTCACGCTTTTTCAATCATGAGATCCTTGTTGTAATCTCAAAATTTTTGGTTTCATTTGATGAAATGATAAATGCTTATCATCTTTCGACTTGAAATTAAATGTCATGCTTTGATAGTGCTTACAAATGAAACCTCGTGCTGATTGAGCATGATGATAAGTTCAATACAAGTAACTTATCAGTTTTTGATTGAATTCAAGAGATTGAATTCAAATGTTTTTACTTTCTCATTATATGGCTTATAGATAGGGGGTATTAAGAATAACTCCGTCATCAATTGATTGTCATCATCAAAAAGGGGGAGATTATTGAATCTCAGATTTTGATGATGAAGTCAATTGATGGTTATTTGATCTAATCCATTTTTGAGATAAGTGTACAGGATTAACTATGATAGAGCAAATTACTGGAGTCAAGTTGTTGGAAGTTCAAGAGTCCACCGGAAGTCCGAAGGATCATCGGAAGTGCTGTTGGAGCCAACCGAGATTAAATCGGGGACTTGCCGAAGGTTTCGGAAGTTCGCCAGAAAGATCGTCAGAGGTTCACAGAGATAACCAAGAAGGTTCGGAAGGGTGCCAAAGACTTGTTGAACTCACCATAGAATCGGGGAGCCTGCTGGGAGTCCGCCGGAAGGAATCCGAGGGAGTGTCGGAAGTCCGCTGGAAGATCGTCGGAAAGCTCTTCGGAAGATAACTTGATGGTGTCAGTTTAATTTGGCTTTAAAAGTTTATAGTTAGCACTTAATTAGGGTATAGACTAGGTATTAATCCTATCTAGACCTGTATTGGGCCAATTGGGCCTTTAATGGGCTGTATTGGGTCGAAGGTTAGGCCCATACAGTTTCTGGCAAGGGCTGGCGGTAGCACCGCCGAACCCAGGCGGTAGCATCGCCGGACCCAAGCGGTAGCTGTTAAATCTCGGATTTTGATGATGAAATCAATTGGTGAAATATTTGTTCTAATCTCTTTGTTGAGATGAGTGTGCAGGAATAACTACGATGGAAAGAAAACATAACGTGATTTACCGAAGCCAAGTCCGTCGGGGGTTCAAGAGTTCATCGGAAGTCCGAGAGATTTTCGGAAGAGTTGCCGGAACCATCCAAGATCAAATCAGGGACTTGTCGAAGTTTTCGAAAGTCCATTTCAAAGATCGTCGAAGGTTCGCGGAACTTCCGGGAAGATTCGAAACCACCAAGACTAGTTGAGCTTGCAGGAGTATCTTTGGGAGACCACTAGTAGCAATCCGAGGGAAGCATCGGAGGCCTGCCGGAATCTCACGGAAGTCGACTTGAAGGGTGTCCGATCAAATCACGTTAAGTTATGTTCGTAATTTGCACATGAGTAGAGCAAGGATTTAAGAAATAAATCCTGCCTAAAATTCAAGAGAGGAGCCAACCAGGCCCTACTTGTGTCAAGTTGAGATCTAAACAGGCCCCATTCAGCTCTGTCGAATGGGGGGCAAGCGATGGAACCGCCAAGCTGGCGGTGGAACCGCCACTGGCGGTAGCACCGCCCAGACACACACAAGCGGTGGAACGCTTTGCTCGAAAGCGTGTAGCACCGCCAGATACATCGACGGCGGTGGAACGCTGGTCAAGCGGTGGCACCGCCTTCAGCCACCAGATCGAGCGTAGCACCGCTTACTGAAGCGGTGGCACGCTTTCAGATCGTCGATCAAAGATCGACACAGCGGTGGCACCGCCCCTGACAGGCGGTGGCACCGCTTTGACCACCAGAAACCTGGAAACTCCAAATTCACTTGGAATTTGGAGCCCAATTTTGAATCCACTTTGGATCTATAAATACCCCCCCCTTTCTCAGCTGAAAGGGTTACCCTTTGAGCAAGAAAAAGTTTGAGTCTTGAGCTTTTGAAGAGTTTTGAAAAGTGTTGTATTCTTTGCTAAGTGTTCACCTTCTTCTTCTTCTTGAGAGATCTTGTACAAGTGTGAACATCTTGTAAAGGGTTGTAAAAAGGGGTGTTTGATCCTTCCCCTTCAAAGGACTTGCTAGTGGAAGAGTGGAGCCTCATCGCAAAGGCTTCAAGAGTGGATGTAGGTCATTTGACCGAACCACTATACATCATTGTGTCCTTAAATGTGTGAGTGTTTATATTTTTGAAATCACTTCATTTCTTGGCTGCAAGTTCATAGTTAGTTCCTTTTCACAAGCAATTACTTTCAAGTTCTCTTTCGTCGAATCGAATTCTTCTACGAACTTGTGTTTCTTTTGTAAATCGGTTTCAAGAATACGAGTTAAATCCGCTGCACTAATTCACCCCCCCCTCTTAGTGCCTTTTGATCCTTTCAATTGGTATCAGAGCAAGGTTTGCTCTCATATTGGTTTAAAACCCAAGAGAGATGGCCTACTCCGGTATGCAAGAGGGTCTCTCCATTACTCGTCCACCTATGTTCAATGGGTCGGATTATACGTATTGGAAGACTCGTATGAGAATTTTTCTTATCTCCATGGACTTCGAACTTTGGAACATTATCGAAAATGGCTTCGCAAAATCTTCTCTTCCGATGAGTGAATGGAATGAGTCGGAGAAGAAGATTTTTGCTCTCAATGCAAAGGCTATGAATGCCTTATTTTGTGCACTTGATAAGAATGAGTTTAATCGGGTTTCCATTTGTGAATCGGCTTTTGATATTTGGCGCACTCTTGAAATCACTCATGAAGGCACTAGCCGAGTGAAGGAGTCCAAAATCAACATTCTTGTGCATTCCTACGAACTTTTTCGGATGAAACCAAATGAGTCCATTGGAGACATGTACACCCGCTTTACGGATGTCATCAATGGACTTAAAGCTCTTGGTAAAGGCTTTTCGAATTTTGAATTGGTAACTAAGATTTTAAGATCCCTTCCAAAGTGTTGGGATCCAAAGGTCACGACCATTCAAGAGGCCAAGGATCTTAAAGTATTTCCCATTGAAGAACTTATTGGATCTCTAATGACTTACGAGATGACGTGCCATGCTCATGAAGAGCTTGAGAACCCCTTCCAAAGAACAGGAAGGATATGGCACTTAGAACACAAGAAGACCACTTGAAAGGAACATCAAGTGATGAGGATAGTGACAATGACATTGCACTTCTAACTCGAAAGTTTAAGAAATTCATAAGAAAGAACAAATTCAAAAATGACACAAAAAGCAAATTTGAACACAAAAAGGACCAAGTCATTTGCTACGAATGCAAGAAGCCGGACACTTCAAGAATGAATGCCCTCAAGCCAAGAAGAAGCAATTCAAGAAGAAAAAGCCTTGAAGGCCACATGGGATGATTCAAGTGACTCCGAGGTTGAAGAGGCTAGCAACAAAGAGGAGGCAAACTTCGCTCTAATGGCATTTGGAGAAGAGGTTAGTGAGTTACTTAATGAAGAGTTATCTTTTGATGAACTTTCTATGGCTTTTCATGAGTTGTTTGATGAATGTAGAACTATTAGTAAGAAGTTCAATTTGCTTAAGAAAGAGCATGCTTTATTACAAAGTAAATTCAATAGTCTTCAAAACCCTTCTCTACCCCCATGCTCTAAGTGTGAAGACTTAGATGCAAACAAAGGGAGAACTTGCTACTCAAAGAGACCCTAAACAAGTTTAAGGTCGGTAGCAAGGGCTTAGACATGATTCTTGCTAACAAAGGTCATGTCGGAAATAGAAGTGGTATCGGATTTGTGAGAGGTTCTCACCAAAATCCCACCACTTGTAAAAGGGTCTACATTGCATGTATCACCCCATTTGAAATGTAATTTTTGTTGCAAACGGGACATGTTACCTACAAATGTCCATTCAAGAAAATTAGTCCACAAAAGTTGATATGGGTTCCTAAAGGAACCATAAACAATTCAATGATAAATTACAAAATAAGTAGATCAATTTGTAAGGCACCCAAAATCAAATGGGTACCTAAAAATAATCCTCTTTTGTAGACAAACTCACAAGCTAGGAGCAAGAAATGGTATCTTGATAGTGGATGCTCAAGGCACATGACCGGAGATCCATCTCATTTCTCTATGCTCTCTAGCAAAGAAGAAGGATATGTCACTTTCGGAGACAACAACAAGGGTAAAATCATTGGCAAGGGAACCATAGGTAACAAATCGAGTTTTTCAATTGATGATGTGTTACTAGTTGATGGTTTAAAACATAATCTTTTAAGTATTAGTCAACTATGTGATAAAGGTTATGTTGTTAGATTTGAATCCAATGTTTGCATTATTGAAAAACCCAACAACAACATATCCATGATTGCTTTAAAACAAAACAATGTCTACACCATAAATATTGATAAATTAAGTAATGAAATGTGTTTTTCGGTTTTGAATGATGACGCTTGGCTTTGGCATAGGAGGCTAGGCCATGCAAGCATGAAACTAATCTCTAAGATTTCATCTAGAGATTTAGTAAGAGGTATCCCAAACACGAAATTTGTTAAGGATAAGGTATGTGATGCATGTCAACTAGGAAAACAAATAAAGACTAGTTTCAAATCAAAAAATCACATTAGCACCACTAGACCATTGCAATTGATCCACTTGGACTTATTTGGACCAATTGACATAACAAGCCTAGGAGGTAGCAAATATGCCTTTGTAATTGTGGATGACTATAGTAGATACACTTGGACCTATTTTTTGGCTCATAAAAGTGATTGCTTCAAATGTTTCTCTAAATTTTGTAAACTCACTCAAAATGAAAAAGGCTTCATGATCTCATCAATTCGAAGTGATCATGGAGGTGAATTTTAAAATCTTGACTTCCAAAATTTTTGTGAAACAAACGGATACAATCACAACTTCTCTACTCCAAGAAATCCATAACAAAATGGAGTAGTAGAAAGGAAAAATAGAAGTTTGCAAGAAATGGCTAGAACCATGTTAAATGAATATAATTTACCAAAATATTTTTGGGCCGAAGCCGTGAATACGGCTTGCTATGTGATGAATAGAGTTCTAGTGAGACCATCCCTATCCAAAACTCCATATGAATTATGGAATGATAAAAAACCCAATGTTTCTTACTTTAAAGTTTTTGGTTGCAAATGCTTTATTTTGAATGAAAAGGATGCCTTAGGAAAATTCGATGCAAAATCCAATGAAGGCATATTTCTTGGTTATTCTTCCGTTTCTAAGGCTTTTCGTGTTTTCAACAAGAGAACCTTACTTATAGAAGAATCTATTCATGTGGTTTTTAATGAGGTTTCCGAATTTAAGAAAAAAGATGTTGATGATGATTTTGGTCTTGATGATTTGAATTTGAATGAACCCTCTCCTCAAAATAACATCTTGGATGCATCTTCTTCCCAAACTTCCTTACCAAAGGAATGGAAGTATGTAGATGCTCATCCCAAGGAGTTAATTATAGGAGATGCATCGAAAGGGGTTCAAACTCGCTCTTCTTTCAAAAATTTTTGTGTTCATGCTGCCTTTCTTTCTCAAGTTGAACCAAAATACATTGTTGATGCCCTAAAAGATGATTCTTGGGTTATCGCAATGCAAGAAGAATTGAATCAATTTGAGAGGAATGAGGTATGGAAGCTTGTTCCTAGACCTAATGACCACTTAGTTATTGGTACTAAGTGGGTCTTTAGAAACAAGCAAGATGAATGCGTATCGTGGTTAGAAACAAGGCTAGACTAGTGGCCAAAGGTTTCAACCAAGAAGAAGGTATCGATTATGAAGAAACCTTCGCTCCGGTGGCAAGATTGGAAGCCATTAGGATGCTCCTTGCCTATGCTAGTAGTAAAGATTTTAAATTATTTCAAATGGATGTCAAAAGTGCATTCTTAAATGGTTTTATCTCCGAAGAAGTTTATGTTGAACAACCACCTGGATTCGAAAACTCTCTATTTCCTAACCATGTGTTTAAGCTAACTAAGGCCTTATATGGTCTTAAACAAGCCCCTAGGGCTTGGTATGAGAGGCTTAGTTCTTTCTTGATTTCAAATAATTTTACTAAAGGCAAGGTTGATACTACATTGTTTATTAAACATTTTGAAAATAATTTTCTTATTGTTCAAATTTATGTTGATGATATCATTTTTGGATCTTGTAATAAATCACTATGTGAATTGTTTGCTAAGGATATGAGTGATGAATTTGAGATGAGCCTAATGGGAGAACTAAATTTCTTTTTAGGACTTCAAATCAAGCAACTAAGTAATGGTATATTCCTAAATCAATCAAAATATACATTGGAATTGTTAAAACGATTTAATATGGATGGATCAAAGGAAATTAGCACTCCTATGAGCACCTCCACTAAATTAGATATGGATGAAAATGGAGAAAGTTTTGATCAAAAAACTTATAGGGGCATGATAGGTAGCTGCTTTATCTTACTGCAACTAGACCTGACATCATGTTCAGTGTAGGGCTATGTGCAAGATTCCAAGCTAATCCTAAGCTATCTCACTTAAAAGCTGTCAAGAGGATTCTTAGATATCTTAAAGGGACCCCTAATCTTGGATTATGGTATCCAAAATCTGAAAATTTTAGTTTGAAAGCTTATGCAGATGCGGATTTTGGTGGATGTAAACTAGATAGAAAAAGCACATCCAGAACATGCCAATTTCTAGGACATGCACTTGTTTCTTGGACTTCCAAGAAACAAAATTGATTGCACTATCTACAGAGGTTTGAATATATAGCTGCTAGTGCATCTTTGTGCACAAGTTATCTGGATGAAAAATATACTAGAGGACTATGGAATCTACTTAAAAAATATTCCTATAAAGTGTGATAACACGAGTGCAATTTGTCTAACTAAAAATCCAATCCAACACTCTCGCACTAAGCACATTGACATCAGGCATCACTTTATACGTGATCATGTAAGTAGTAGAAATGTCACTCTTGATTTTGTTGATACAAATTATCAATTAGCGGACATTTTTACGAAACCTTTAAATGAGGAACAATTTGATTTTATTAGAAGGGAATTAGGCATGCTAAACTGTCCAAGTAAGTAACCTTTTTTTTTATGTCTTTTCTTGAAATTATGTTTAAACTATGATTTCCATCGATTTGATTCGGATTGTCCCATGGATTTATTTCTTTTGACTTCATCCCATCTCTGAGATTTTAAAAGAAAATAATTAAAAAAAAAAGGGAAAAACATGAAATCGAAATGGTTTTCGTGCTAGCACGGTAGCAGCACCATTCTTGGGGTGGAACCACTGGGTAGTCACCCAGCGATGGAACACTTTTGCATGTAGTACCGCCCGAACACCCTGCTATAAAATGTGTTAGGGCCGGCGGTAGAACCGCCTCCCCTAATCTGTGAACCGCCTCTCCTCACTCTTCCAAACTTCAAATTGGTGTCATTTCTTCCTATCTAGAAGCCTAAGGAGGAGATTTTAATCGTGATTCAAGCTTCCTACATCTCAAAGAACCAATCTAAGGTAAAAACAGAATTATTTCTCTTTCATTTTCTTGTGAAGTTTCATTCCTTTCTTCAATTAATTTTCGATTATTCATGAATAGAAATGGCTCCTAGAAGAACATCAAGAGACAAAGGAAAAAGGATGGAGGTAGATTCATTTGACCAATCCTTGTTTAAATCACAAGAAGCCTCCCTTAGATTTTCTGAATTTGGTTCTAGACCCATTCACAAAGGAAAGTATGTTGATTTGAATCAATTAGGAAACTTAGAACCTCTCATGTGGTTTGCAGACTTAGAGGCTTTACCTATTCTCGCAAATTACATTGAACCTATTTATCCACGTTTAGTTAAGTTGTTCTATGCTAATTTAATCTGTGGATGATGATGGCTTGTCAACTTATCTTCTAGGTAATGAGATTCAAATATGTGATAATACTATATGCTCATTAATTGGAATTGTTGAAAAGAGCTAGGATGTTATTTTCGGGAAAATGGGATATGGACACTGATTGGTGCCACTCACTCTGAAGCTTTAGAAACTGTGTTTGCAAACCCAAATTTAGGAATAATTCCCAAGAGTTGTGAACATTTATTACCTTTTAACTCTAAAATTTTGCATCACATTCTAATAAGCATTATTATTCCTAAGCAGTTTCATCATGATGAGATCAGTTTCACTGAATTAGGTACCTTATATTGGATCATGACTAGACAACATTTCTGTTTTGGTTACCTAATCAGGCAGCACATGATAGAGGTCCTTTCTAAAGGATCAATGTTACCATATGGAGGTTTAATAACTAGACTATTGCATGCCCATAACATCTGCATTCCACCAGATGAAGAAGCAATACAAATCGAAAAATTTAATGTTATTAATGTTAAACTACTGAGACGACTTAGATGTCTTGTCGAGCATGGAATAGGGTTAGGCAACCTAGGAGATGTGATATACCTCCCCGTAGTAGACCATCCTGAAACACCAGTCCTTAGGGGAAATGAATCTCCTCCTCCCGATCCTTTTGTTGCAAGCTACATCGGTGACATTTTCTGCTCCATCTACTCACTGACCCGATCATGAGAGAGTTAAATGAAGTAAAACTACAGCAAATTGAAATTTTGAAGGAAATGCGGAAGATGAACTTAAAGATCGATCACATGTATAGGCATCTTGGCATTCCTCCTGAGGAGTAGCTTGCTGTGTTTTCTTTTTGAACGATGTAAACTTATGTTGTATGTTGACATTTATGTTGTATTCCTTACATCGTGACATCTATATTGTCTTAACTTCATGCTATGTTATCTTACATCTTTTCGGCCACTGTGGAATGGTTTTCGGTTTTCTGATTTCCTTTTCCACATTTGTGATGTTTTCCGACCCTCCTTATTGTTATGATTCCCTCGTTTCCTTTTTGTTGATGACAAAGGGGGAGAAATGACATGTGTACTACCATATGATACCAAAATGATATGTGTACTGCCATATGATACCAAAATGATATGTGTCTTGCCAAAATGATATGTGTCTTGCCATATGATACCAAAATGATATGTCTTTGCAATATGATATCGTTGTCCAAAATAAACTTAGTTGGGTTCTTGATATCATGTTTTTTGATTATGTATACTTCATTGATATCCTTGATATCTATTTTGAAATCTTGAAATTAAAATTAATTATGTTGAATTCAAAAATTGAATTCAAGCAATTTTTCTTTATGGCATATACAAAGGGGGAGTTAAGAATAACTCCATCAACAATTGATTGTCATCATCAAAAAGGGGGAGATTGTTAAATCTCGGATTTTGATGATGAAATCAATTGGTGAAATATTTGTTCTAATCTCTTTGTTGAGATGAGTGTGCAGGAATAACTACGATGGAAAGAAAACATAACGTGATTTACGAAGCCAAGTCCGTCGGGGTTCAAGAGTTCATCTAAGTCCGAGAGATTTTCGGAAGAGTTGCTTTAGGAACCATCCAAGATCAAATCGGGACTTGTCGAAGTTTTGAAAGTCTATTTCAAAGATCGTCGAAGGTTCGCGGAACTTCAGGAAGATTCGGAAACCGACCAAAGACTAGTTGAGCTCGCCGGAGTATCTTGGGAGACCACCGTAGTAGCAATCCGAGGGAAGCATCGAGGCTCCGGAATCTCGCCTAAGTCGACTTGAAGGGTGTCCGATCAAATCACGTTAAGTTATGTTCGTAATTTGCACATGAGTAGAGCAAGGATTTAAGAAATAAATCCTGCCCAAAATTCAATAGGAGCCAACCAGGCCACTCATGTGTCAAGTTGAGATCTAAACAGGCCCCATTCAGCTCTGTCGAATGGGGCAAGCGATGGAACCGCCAAGCACAGGCGGTGGAACCGCCACCTGAAGCGGTAGCACCGCCAGACACACACACACAGCGGTGGAATCGTATGTCAAGCTGTAGCACCGCCAGACATCGACGGCGGTGGAACCGCTGGTGAAAGCGGTGGCACCGCCTTGATCACTGACTCGAGCGTAGCACCGCTGCTGGGCGGTGGCACCGCTTATCAGACGTCGGGCCAAAGATCGACACAAAGCGGTGGCACCGCTTTGACCACAGAAACCTGGGAACTCCAAATTCACTTGGAATTTGGAGCCCAATTTTGAATCCACTTTGGATCTATAAATACCCCCCCTTTCTCAGCTGAAAGAGTTACCCTTTTGAGCAAGAAAAAGTTTGAGTCTTGAGCTTTTGAAGAGTTTTGAAAAGTGTTGTATTCTTTGCTAAGTGTTCACCTTCTTCTTCTTCTTGAGAGATCTTGTATAAGTGTGAACATCTTGTAAAGGGTTGTAAAAAGGGGTGTTTGATCCTTCCCCTTCAAAGGACTTGCTAGTGGAAGAGTGGAGCCTCATCGCAAAGGCTTCAAGAGTGGATGTAGGTCATTTGACCGAACCACTATACATCATTGTGTCCTTAAATGTGTGAGTGTTTATATTTTTGAAATCACTTCATTTCTTGGCTGCAAGTTCATAGTTAGTTCCTTTTCACAAGCAATTACTTTCAAGTTCTCTTTCGTCGAATCGAATTCTTCTACGAACTTGTGTTTCTTTGCGAAATCGGTTTCAAGAATACGAGTTTAATCTGTTGCACTAATTCACCCCCCCCTCTTAGTGCCTTTTGATCCTTTCAGTAGCATCGTCGGACCCAGGAGGTAGGACTGCCTGTTGATTGAAGGTCGGGTGGTAGCACTGCCCTAGGCAGGCGGTGGTACCGCCTGACAGGTGGTTGCAACCACCTGTGTCAAGCGGTAGTACCGCCTACATTCCAAAATTTCGGACGAGACCTCTTTGAGCAGGATTTTTGAATCCCAAAAAGCTCTATAAATACCCCTTTACTCCTAGCTGGTTGAGGTACCTTTTGCAATGTTAGAATTGAGTCTAAGCTATAGCAAATTCCTGCTTTCAATTGCTCAAGTGTTCACCTCCTTCTACTTGTAAAAATTCTGTAAAATGAGGGAACCTATGGTAAAAGGCTGTAAAAGGGTGTTTGGTCCTTCTCCTTCAAGATATTTGGTAGTGGAAGTTGGGAGCCTCGTTGGAGGAGGCTTCAAGAGTGGAAGTAGGTCATTTGACCGAACCACTATACATCGCTACGTACATTTGCTGTGTGAGTGTTTGAATTTCTATTTCGTAAATTTCTTAGCTGCAAGATTGATCGGAATTCTTCTCCCTACTTCTGACTTTATTTACCTGAATTACTTCAAGTTAAAGTCACTTTAGTTATATCAAGTTTCTAAACAAATCTCCGTCATCGGCTTTCAAAAGGTCAAGTTTTAATTCGCTACACTAATTCACCCCCCCCTCTTAGTGCCGCTCCGAACCTGACACTTAACATATGCATAAATTAATAATATTATTTGTGCAAAATTAAGTTCCCAAATGTTCATTTTTTATTTTTATTCTTGTGCAAATCAGTATGATTCAAGGTTTTATGACTTCCTCCTCATGAATCACTACAAGAATACCACGTCGAAGTTTTTTTCCTTCAAATTTTTTATATTAATATATTTCAATCATTGAAGTTTTATGAGTTTTGACATCTCATTCTCATGGAGTTTACCTTAAAATATGAAATCCTTGATGAATGACTTTAATGATCTATCCTTTCACAATTCTATGCTTGAATTCTCAATCAAAAAATTGAGTCATATATTCTTCATGTATGAATTCTTCATGAGCATTTTGACACTCTAATGTCTTCTTTCGGATCTCATGAACATGAATAAAAATGATCCAAACATTTTTCAGATTTCTCCGTCAAGGATGACATATTTTGTATTATGTTCGACTCATTTATCATATGCTTGAAAATTGACCACTCATTTTTTTTTTTGGTATGATATCTTGTGATGGCTACTTCATCTCTTTTTTGTTGATGACAAAGGGTGAGAAGAATGTATAAATTGATGAGACATATGAAAATAACTTGATAAAATATCTTGCATAGTATTAAGAAGATTGAATTCAAGTGTTTTGAGATCGATATAATATCATGTTTAAAAATTGGATTCTTTTTTATTGATATGATAAGCTAATATTTTATTTGATATCATGCCTTGATCTTATGCACTTCATTGATATCATTTGATCTATGTTGTAATTCAATTTGTGATTAGTTTCTCTTGTCAAAATGATGAATGTCTATCATTCGACTAGAAAATCTCCTACAATCCCTTAGGACTTAGCTGGTTTTGCCTAAGCCGTGCAGCACCGATGCGTATCATCGCAAAGGTCAGCCTACCCAAAATCTCCTACAATCCCTTAGGACCTATGACAGAGAAGACGGGACAGAGAAAGCGCTTCACACGGGATCCGCAAGCCACTCTTTTAGCAA
The DNA here is from genome assembly GCA_024322285.1 of Musa beccarii. Lineage (NCBI taxonomy): Eukaryota > Viridiplantae > Streptophyta > Magnoliopsida > Zingiberales > Musaceae > Musa > Musa beccarii. Next base: position 72,605,903 of record CM044395.1, read on the forward strand.
ACACTTTATATAGCCAATGCAAATTCCAACCATGGATATCATAAGCTCAGAAAGGTTGCACAACAAAGGTATAAAATTGGTCCACTACAGACCGAATTCTAGTACAAGTATTCACTCGACGCAAACTTTATGTACAAGCCTACAATGGCTGCCAAACTCACTCAAATGGGGCATTTAGCCTTTGGCGAGCCCTTTACATGCTTTACAAGCTATAACAAACCAAAAGGGACACGGACATGCATAAGCATTTCACCGAACAAGCCATTTACAATTTGTCCATGACATTCTCCCCCACTTATTCCTTCGACGTCCTTGTCGAAGCCTTTGCTAACGCTGCAACTTCTTTTCTTTGTTGGATCTTCGATCTTCTGCTCCTGCTGCGATGCGCCCCTTGGCTCCCAATTGTTCTCCGTTTGTTGTTGTTGAGTCGTCGAACTTTAATCTGCCATGCTGCTTCAACTCGCCAATAACTCTGACTCTGGTGTGGGGTTGGCGGAGTTGTGCTTATCCTTGCTGAGTCTTGCGGATTCATTTGATGAAGGGAAAAGACCATCTTTGATATGCACCAGTCTTCAAAATTTTCTTATCTCTTGAACTGGATAGATGCTTGTTGGAGCTTTAACGAGCATCGCCTCACAACCTTTAAAGTTTTCAGGTCCTTCCTCCACAAAATTTGCCCATCGAATCTTCTTCCACTTAGTTGTCTTGCCCAAGTAGGCTCGCATCACTTCCGCTTTCGATTGGCATTCAATTGAGAAATGAAGCGGACAGTCTACTGTTAGTAGCACTGATCACCATTGGTGAGGGCTTGACAACTGTTATCTTCCATTAGTCTCTTCGAAGGGTCTTCAAATTTGTACAGAGCTCCTCTACTAGATAACTAAGAGAACTGGGGTACTCGGTTTCGCCCATTCTCTTGAGAGTTGAGAAGGCAAAAGTTACTTGACTTCGCCCGCCTCCTCGAGGTTGTACTTCGTGCGTCAAGCTGGTTACTATACTTCGCCTGCTCTTAGCTCACACTTCCGAAGCACTTGAAGTGTTTGCAATCCTTGCGCTGAGTCGCCATCGTGATTCGCCTTCTCATTGCCATTGAACTTCTGGAATGCAAGAAGTTATCACTCCAACTTGGAGTAAGTCTCCGATAGGTTTGGTCGCCTTTGGGATTGTACCGCCTTCTCCATCATTTTTATCGCTGACTCCTCTGAGTAGCAAAGGTACAGCACCGCGTACTGCCTGCTCCGATCCTTGGTCATGCACTCTTGCATCGACCCAAAGTCCTTCACTCACGGCTATCTTGATGGAAAGTCTATTGACACCGGTCTTATGAAGTTCTCTGGCCTCTGCCCTTCAGCTTTGTCTTGGTACATGGAGTTTGCCAAATCATTCTCCTCCTCCATGGCCCATATGATGGCCAAGCGCTCTCCCTCTATGAGAGCAAGGGATTGATGACTCCTCGGAAGTCCCGCCTTTGCGGTACCATGGCGCTGTAATGCCCATGGCACTACTATCCGTTGTCTCGCATCTGCATCCCTTCTTCGTGATCGGTAGATCTACCTCTGTGGCACTGCGGCACTCCTCTGAGTCCACCTTCATTCTAATCGATGACTAATCTTAGGTAGCTGAGTCCCTCTGGACTCGTCATTACTTCCTCGCCCTTTTTCGACCATCTGCTTCAACACCTCTGTGTTCTTTGAGCAGTTCTACTTGGTCGATGGAAAGACAGACTGCAACTCCCATTATGGCTTTTGCCATCATGTTGCAGGGTTTGCACCGCTTCTGTTTTCCTTAGCTTCATTGGTCGCAACGTTCGCTTACTCGGCCTTGTCCTCTGACTTGCCGGGCTCCCTTAAGCGAATGTGAGCTCTGAAGTAATTCCACTCTTCAGCCGCTCCGATCATACCTCTACATGATCCAGTCCCCACATGGGACTCCCTAGTACTTGCATCTGAACTTCTTCCTCGATAGTGCATAGCCCCCATAAGCTAATGTCACGCACGGAAGACCCGCCTCTACGGTACCATGGTATTCACTGCTTGAATCCATAGCTCTTCTTGTCGTCGTGTTGTTCACCAACTTGGAGCTCCTAGTCGCGCTCCCGATTATATCTCTGCATGATCTAATCCCCCCATGGGACTCACTGTGTATGCCGCCTTGCCACGAACCATTCCACCACGATCCCCTGCATCATGTCGCCTCCTGGTGACATCTCCTTGCATTCTGATCCCTGTGGTATGAACTCGAACTACGATATCTCCATGTGTGGACTCCGCCAACACATCGCAGGGCCTTTGCCACCTTCGATTCTGTTCGCTCCTTTGGCAATCAACCTTCGTCCACCTGCTCTCGGGTCACACTCGGACGAAGCCTAGCTCTCGGACAGTCCATCGCCTAGCAGCTCCTTTGAAGTCCCCTGACTTCACAGAAATTAGTGCACCATTTTCAGGATCCTGGGCCTCTACCCCTACCAGCACAATCACCGCTGTACACCACTTTCCTCATGGCAACTCGAATGGCAACACTGTGGCATATTCTTCAAGAGCAATTGTCTCTGCATCCTCTTGCCACGTGCCAAGGCCTTTTGACACTAACTTTGCCTCTACAAACTATGTCGCCTTAGTTCCTCCACCAAATGCTTCATCGAGATAAGGTGCATGTGCCTCAAAGCTCCCTTCGTCTTTGGCACCATGCAAGATGAGTCTGCTCCATCAGAATAAAGAACCCCTAGAATGACATAATCCTACTCCTGTCTCTGCAAGAGTCCATGTCCTTGACTTCTGTCTAAGGAAAGCTCCACGCCTCCGTTCCACGTTCTATCTTCTTTGCCAACTCCCTTCATGCGGCTTGGGTACATCAACAAGTTACCCCCAAGTTGTTCCACTTCTCGATTTACATGCTAAGTGTTTCTAAGTGAGCTTGTCCCGCTCTGATACCAACTGTCACAGACTTAGCTGGTTTTGCCTAAGTCGTGCGACACCGATGCGTATCACCGCAAAGGTCAGCCTACCCAAAATCTCCTAGAATCCCTTAGGACCTACGACAGAGAAGACGGGACAGAGAAAGCGCTTCACACGGGATCCGCAAGCCACTCTTTTAGCAAACACTTTATATAGCCAATGCAAATTCCAACCATGGATATCACAAGCTCAGAAAGGTTGCACAACAAAGGTATAAAATTGGTCCACTACAGACCGAATTCTAGTACAAGTATTCACTCGACGCAAACTTTATGTACAAGCCTACAATGGCTACCAAACTCACTTAAATGAGATATTTAGCCTTTGGTAAGCCCTTTACATGCTTTACAAGCTATAACAAACCAAAAGGGACACGAACATGCATAAGCATTTCACCGAACAAGCCGTTTACAATTTGTCCATGACATTAATACATAACTTGCCATGACATTATGAAAAATACGAAGTTTCATATTTATAAATGAAAGATCATGCTTGTTAAGTATGACGGTAAGTTTAATGAATGAAACTTATCGGGTTTGGGATGAATTCAAGAAAATTGAATTCAAGTGTTTTTACCTTCTCATGATATGACATATAGATAGGGGGAGTTAAGATTAACTCCATCATCATTTGATTGTCATCATTAAAAAGGGAGAGATTGTTGAATCTCGGATTTTAATAATGAAGTCAATTGGTGAATTATTTGTTCTAATCCATATTGTCGAGATAAGTGTGTAGGATTAACTATGATAGGATGAAAACATAAAGCAATTTACCGAGATCAAGTTTGCCGGGAGTTTGAGAGTTCACTGAAAATCTGAAGGATTGTCGGAAGTGTTGCCAGAACCAACCGAGATAGAATCAGGGACTTGCCGAAGGTTTCAGAAGTTCATTGGAAAGATCATCAAAGGTTCGCAGAGATCACTGAGAAGGTTCGAAAGCTTGCCGAAGACTCATTGAACTCACCACAGAATCTGAGAGCTTGTTGGGAGTCCGCCGAAAGAAATCCGAAGGAGTATCAGAAGTCCACCGGAATTTCACCAGAAAGCTCGTCGGAAGAAGACTTGAAAAATGTTGGTTTAAATCACTTAGAATTATGTTTCAATTTCATAGTTAAGCATATGATTTGGTTTAGGATTAGGTGTTAATCCTATAACCCAAAGTAGGGGTCCATCGGGCCTTATTTTGGACTGGTTTGGGCTGAGTTTAAGGCCCAAACCGATGTGCTGAAACATGCTGGGCGGTGGCACCGTCCAGCACCCGAGAGACTGGGTGGTGGCACCGCTGCCTTGGGCGGTGGAACCGCCCAGTGTATTGTCAGTCTGACAACTGACAAGCGATGGCACCGCCATTGATAGGCGGTAGCACCACCAGCATCAGAAAACCCAAAATGAATTCAAATTTGGAGCTCAAATTTGAATCCTTTAGGGGTCTATAAATACCCCTCCTTTCCCAGCAGAAAGATCACCCTTTTGAGAGTTAGAAATTGACTAAAAGCTTTGGCAAAGTCTTATTTTCGATAGCTAGTGTTCACCTCCCTCTTTCTCTTTGATTTTGGTTGTAAGAGGGGTATTTGGTTCTTCCCCTTCAAAGTAACTTACTAGTGGAAGTTGGGAGCCTCATCGAAGAAGGCTTTGGAAGTGGATGTAGGTCACTTGACCGAACCACTATACATCGTGGTGTTCTTGAACGTGTGAGTGTTTAAATTTCTGAATCATTTCTATAGTTAGCTGCAAATTGTTCGGTTTTCATCTCCTTCACTCAAGCTACTTCAACTAAGTCAACTTCGTCGAATCGAAATCTCAATATGAATTAGTTATTTATGAAATCGATTTCAAACTTATGAGTTTTAATCCACTGCACTAATTCACACCCCCCCCCTCTTAGTGCCTCTCCGATCCTAACATTCCTGCAAGAAAGTTGACAAGCACAACACTTTGAAAGCAAGAAAACGTTATTCAAATCTCTCTAGAAAATCCTCCTTAGTTTTCACTTGTATTCCACTGAAAGAAAGGAGAGAGTGGTTGTAAGGGTTTCCTCCTAAGCCTGTCAAAAGGAGAAGAGCTATAAGGGAGGTCATCCTCGCCCGTTGAGAAAAGGATAGCTAGTGGAAAGCCGGTAGCCTTAAGCGAAGAGGAATCAGGAGTGGACTAGGTCGCATGACCGAACTACTATAAATCGATTTGCATTTACTTTCTTGCAACTTACTATACTGCAAACCATCTTTATTTTGCTGCCTTACTTACTTGACTTCCTTTTCATTTTCTTACGTATGCTTTCAAGTTCAAATGCAATCGAAATGGTTTCAAATGAAACGTTGCTTTCAATAGTATGAAGTTTTCTGAACTTGTTTTAAATCGCCGAAAGTTTATCATTCTTTACCGCTGCACTAATTCACCCCCCCCCCCTCTCTTAGTGTCGCTCGATCCCTAACATTTGTATGAAAGATTAAGGCATCACATAAATTGAAACTAAAAAGAGAATGCATTTTTTTTAGAAATTTCTCTTTCCTATCGAGTTTTCAATAAGAGGTTGAAAATCTATTTATGTCATCTTGAATCTCTTGAAAGTAATTTTGATGATTTGATGATTTGAATTTAAATGAGTTTTATCCAAATCTTACACTTGATACTTGAATTTTTTTATGAATCATGATCTTGATGACTTGAGATTTCTTATGCATGAATCAAGTTCTCATATGTTTCTTTTTGCTATAGAGAAATTTTTATCTTAAGCATGATCTTGATTTCTCAACATTTGAAACTTGAGATTTTTTTTGAATCAAGATCTCTTATTTGATCTCTTATGTCTTTTTTTTGCCATTTACTAAAGAGAAAAATTATCCAAATGAATCATGTTTATTATTTCTCAGAATTACAACTTGAAAGTTTTCTATGAATCAAGATTTTTTCCTTTCACTAAAGAAGAGATTTATTCAAATTAACCATGACATGTCACTTGACTTATTGATGTTTATGACTTAAGTTTTTATGACTTCTTAATGTTTATGACTTGAGTGTTATTATGTACAATTCCCTTGTATTTATGATATCTATACCTCATTGATCACTCTTGATGAAAATTTATCTTTATTGATTGTCATGATTTGAAAATTGATGTAAAGGGAAAATAATTATAATATTATATTATTTCCTTCTTTTTGACAATGACAAAAGGGTAGAATGTATTGCTAGCTTGGACACTTTATGGAGAGAAAACTTGCTAACATACACATTATAAAGGAAGCAAAAATTACTAGCTTACGCATCACAAAAAAAAGCAAAAATTACTAGCTTACACATTATAAAGAGAAGTAAAAGGTTGCTATATCAATAAGAAGCAAAAGTGCTAGCTTGCTCATCTCAAGAAGTAAAATTTGCAAACTTGCACTTCTCAAAAGATAAGTAAAAATTTGCTAGCTTGCATGTTTCAAAACCTTTGAAACAAAAGTTTGCCAACATTCACATATCAAAAACTTGTTAGCTTGCATATTTTAAAGTAATATAAAACTTGCATATTTCAATAACTTGCTAAGTTACACTTCTCCTTTTTGTTGATGACAAAGGGGGAGAAGTTCTGATAATTTGAAATTATACATAAAATTCTCATGATTTTCTGAATTCAAAGTTCTTTCAATATGACATATTGATAGGGGGAGTTTAGTTTAAACTTCGTCATCAATTAGTTGTCATCATCAAAAAGAGGGAGATTGTTGAATCTTAAATTTTGATGATGAAACCAATTGATAAAGTTATGATCTAATATGCATTTAAATGACGTAGGATTAGTTTCGATCATAGAAAGACATCAATTAAAGTAGTAAAATCAAATGTTGGGTTGAAATTGAACATGTCAAAAGATTGGATGTCAGGTCAGAGGAATGGTCGATGTGCCAACAAAAGGCTTCGTGCCATAAGTTCAGGCAACAGGCCGGAAGGATCAAACATTGTGTCAAGGAAATCGGGTGTTGCAGGAAGTCAACATACCGATTGGATAATACATCGCAAGAGAAGACGATGTGTCGAAGGTTTGGACGAATGTCGGATGAACTAATGACATGCCAAACAACTTAGTATTCTTGTTTGTAATCGATTATGTCTAGATTGAAGTAGTTATGATTGTAATTAAGTTGGTTTTGGGTGTAACTATACAAACTCAATTATGAGCCAATTAGGCTAGAGTTGAGGCTGTTTTGAGCTAAGAGGAAGGCCAATTCAGTGACCAAAAGTTAGGTCAGGCGATGGCATCGCCAAACCATGCGATGGAACCGCCAGTAGCTCAGTCTCCAATACATAGTTTCCAAGACTGTGTCAAGTGATGGTACCGCCTAGTGTCAGTGTTATAGATAGTGATATCACCCAACATAATCAGTGGTACTGCCAATACCCCGAAATCCCGGAGTGTTTGAAATTTTGGCTCCATTTTTGAAGCAATTTGTGTTGAATCTTAGATTTTAATGATGAAATTAATTGATGAGTTTATGATCTAATCTGTATTTTGAGTAATATAGGACTAACTTTGATCAGGAAGAGACAATTAAAGCAGGAGGAGGTAGAAGTTGGATCGGAGTGGAACATATCAGAAGATTGGACATCGAGTTAGAGGATCGGTCGACGTATTGGCAAAAGGCTTTGAACAATGAGTTCGGGCATCGAGCTAAGAAGAGCGGGCATTGTGCCAAGGAGATCGGAGTTGCGGAGGTCAACTAGTTGATTGGGTAACAGGCCATAAGAGAGGACGATGCGTCGAAGGATCGGACGAAGCTTTGATGGACCAATGACATGTCAGACAATAAATGATTCATGCTTTGTAATAATTATCTAGATCGAAGTTCTTTTAAGTTGTAATTGGATTAAAATTAAGCTAACTCAATTAGGGGCTAATGGGCCTAAATTGGGACTGATTTTGGCTCCTTGGAAGGCCTATTCAGTGATCCAAAATTTGCTACAGGCGGTGGCATCGCCAAACTAGCGGTGGAACCACCTATGAGTTGGAAAAGTGAAAAAATAGACTTTTCGAGGTTACAGGTGGTGGTACCAATCTAGGCGATGGTACTACCAACATTAAAGCTGGCAAGCAATGGTACCACCCAGGTTGGCGATAGTTGTAACACCCACGCGCCCGAACAGGGTAGGCAAGCCCATAAGGGTAGGCAGGTTAGCATTGATTCTACATCGGAAAGGAAGGGGAGGTCATTGTTAGGGATCGAGCGACACTAAGAAGGGGGGGGGGTGAATTAGTGCAGCGGTAAAGAATGATAAACTTTCGGCGATTTTAAATAAGTTTCGGAAACTTCATACGAAAAGAATAATGTTTCGATTAAAACTATTTCAATTGCATTGAAAGCGTACGTAAGAAGATGAGGGCAGTGAACTTAGCAAAGTAAAGGTTTGCATAAAGATAAATGCATGAACATAAACGCAAACCATTTTTATAGTGGTTTGGTCATCCGACCTACATGCACTGCCGATTCCTCTTCACTTGAGGCCACCGGATTTACACTAGCTATCCTCCTTCTAACGGGCGAGGATGAACTCCCTTACTGCTAGTCATATGTGCCCTACAAGCCAATCACATGAGCGATGGCACTTGTGACTTGATATGCATTTTTTTTCTTTATGTATTATTAGGCGTTTTATCACTTTATCTTGCGTGTTGCATATATTGTGATGTCCTTGGATCTGTGCAATGGGAATCAGATCGTGATGAGATCACGATAATGAGACCGATTCACTTTTAAACATAGACCCTAAATTATCCTAGTCATAGATTACTCGAGAAGGATATCGAGATAACCAGATAGACTAGTGTGCTGTATACCCATCGATATGATGGAGGTAGCTGGTCTCATAGCTACTCGTGTGGGGACACTAAGGGTACAGTGTAGGTGCTCATTAGGGAATAAGTTCACTGATTGATCCGCCTACGGAATGCTGGATGGTTATTGATACCTCACGTCAGACAGCGATTTCGTAGTTCCAGTAGTGTATTTGGTCCTTAAACTTAAGACACCAAGGATGTCCTATATGAGCACTCCACTCTTTGATACCAGACTTATAGGTTTGGAAAGTTTCAGATCTAGTACAGTCGATCATTAGGAGTGGTAGCCAACCTTACGAGGGCTATTGAGTGTCAATAGAGGATCATCTGCACTCGGTATCATGAGAGGAATATCCCATGTGTTCTTGCTCGAACAAATCCTTGGCCAAGGTTATTCGGATTGAGAGAGAAAGTGTTCTCTAGGAGAATCAGACAAGAGCAAGACTCGAGGAGAGACCGTCACAACACCATGCCCGGTATAGGGTCTCTGGGATATTAGATGGATGAGGGACTATAGATACATGGTAACTAAGGACAAATAGGTCAAAAGGATTAGATTCCCTTGTATCATCTGGGAGCCGCGGCATAGTGGCCTAGTACGTCCGCAATCGATAAGTTAGGTGAATTACTATAAAGATTATAATTCACTAAGTCAGAAGGAGTTCTGACAAGTATGACTCATGGCTAGCTCGATATTGGGCTAGAGGGTCACACACATATGGTAGGTGTTGCGATGAGTAAAGGTTCGGATATGAGATATCCGCTGAACCTCCTATTTTATTAGATATCCATTAAGCCCCTGAATTATTGGATCTTGAGATGAGATCCAATAATTGCTAATAAGAGATTATTAGGTAAAAACCCACTAATCCAAGACGCTTGGGTAATTGGATGGAGATCCAATACCCAAAAGAGCAAAAGATCCATTAGGGTTTTCAAGGGGCCTCTATAAATAGGAGGGAACCAAAGCTCTATAGGCTGAGGGTTTCTTTTGGTAGCCACCTCCTGTTCTCCTCTCCCTAGAGAGAGAGGTGAATTGTCGCAATCCCTGCCGTATGGATACCGCTAGAGAGGAGGACGCTTGATCTCCTTCATCCTCTCCCACAGATCTGCAGGAATTCAGGGATATACGATCTCCCTAGGTATCTTCTTTTACACGTGCAGTTTTGCGGATTTGTTTTTGACGCACCGATCTTCGCACGACCGACGGAAACTTTCTACAAGAAATCTGGGGTGTTTTGTTTTCTGTTCTTCCGCTGTGCATGTGATGTTGCTCCCCTTGTGGATTTCCCAATAGTTGTATCAGAGCCAAGTTTTTCATGTGAAGATCGGGTCTTAAACTACATGTGTTGTGTTTTGGATCTGCTTTTGACGTCAAAATCGTTGGCGCAAAAGGGCCAGGAAGGGCAGCAACTGTTGCTGCCCTTGCGGCGCTCGTGCAACGGCTGCAAGGCTGCTTGCAGCCTTGCTTCCTGCACAGGTAGCAGCCACCAACCGATGGGTTGCTGGCCGCAGGGGCCCCGGCGTTGCACGCGGGGCAGCGTCGCAAGGGCGCCCGCGGGCCAGCCCGTAGGGGCGCTCCACCCGTAGGGCGCTGGCGCTGTGCTCGCGGGATAGCGCTGCGGGGCACCGGCGCAGCGCGCGGGGCAGCGGTGGCCGTAGGTAAAGGTGAGGGATTAGGGTTTTAGGGCAAAAGATAGTTTTACCCCTTAGAATTTTAGAAATTTTAGATTCTGTCCCCTTTGATAGAATTACCAAAATACCCCTTGAAATTTTACAAATTTCAGATTCTGTCCCTTTTGACAGAATTACCAAAATATCTTTTGGTTGAATTACCAAAATACCCTTGGGAATTAAGAAAATTTCCTCTGTCCCTAATTTTAGAAAATTAAATATGTTAATTAAATAGTTTAATTAACTATTATTTTTTTTTCTAGCAGTCTTATAAAGTAACATATACATGTGATGTTTGATGTGGACAGATGATCATGGACTTGTGATGTGATGTGTGTGATGTGATGTGTACATGTGATTATTATTATTGGGGTCTGCGAGTCTCTATTTTTCTCGTTTATTATCGGGCCTGTGTGTTTGTAATTATATTGTAATTGCATGAGGAGGCACAGGGGTAGCGGGACCCATGAGGCCGAGACGGACAATCCGACGTATGGAGATGCGTTGAGATGCCGACAGATCCGACGAAGCGAGATGGACGATCACAGGGCATAGAGATACGCCGAAGTACACATAGATCTTGATGTGAGTGATTGAGCCCACTGGCTCAGGCCTGATCACATTAAGATGTGGTCCATGATCATCTGGTGTGATCGCTCATGTGATGTGTGATTAGATATACACCTGCTAGATATGTATATATATATTTACATGCGATGTAGATATAATACGTATATATGTGACACATTATGTTATGAGACCAAATCAAAAGTCCTCTCTATTAATAATATTAAGTCGGTAAACATGAGGCAATTAGATTGACCCACATGGCTTTCCATCGTTATAGCTAGGAACCGATTCTCGGTATAGGTTGAGTTGGTCGAGTCCCTCGAGACTCACCTATATCACGTCTCGCTATCTTATCTATGACATAGAGATGTTATAGGTGACTTGAGGATATGGTATGCTTGGTCGAGTCCCTCAAGAGTATATCACCTAATCAGACTCATCTGGTAACGATGGTGATGACTTAACCGAACATCATGGTTGGTCGAGTCCCTCGAGGCCATGGTGGTTCGGAGGCCGAATAGGATGGGAATCATAAGGAATTGTGATTGGCAAGAGTTGCCTACCTTTACGTGCTTAACGTGATTGGTCGAGTCCCTCAAGGTTACGTTAAGACGCCGATTGGATCCTGATCCCCACTAGAGATCCGTCGGGGGTCTCCAATTCATATACTGGAGGGTGTTGTATGTCTCGCAAAAAAATTAATGGGAATACATTAAGATAAAAGTCCTTATCTTAATTGTTTAAATTTTTACAAAGTCTGTATGTTATTTATTTCTGCTACATCTTTTATTTCAGAAAAATATTGCTTTCAAATCCTTTACATGGCATACTTGATGCCAACCGCCTCACTGGTCTAAATTATACGGATTGGCCTCGCAATCTGAGAATCGTTCTCACGGTAGAGAAAATCGCGTATGTCCTTGATATAGTGATCCCTACATCGATGAAGGAGCAAGCGAGGATGAGATCACTCATTATGTGAAGTACTTAGATAATTCTACTCTTGCTCAGTGTTATATGTTGGCCTCTATGACTATTGAGTTACAGAGATAGCATGAAAATATGGATGCTAATTCTATACTCCTGCATTTTTGTAAACTGTTTGAGGAACAGGAAAGAACTCAGTGATATGAGATATTAAAGAGTCTTTTTCGTGCTAGGATGACTGAGGGGACACCGGTTCAGAACCATGTCCTTAAGATGTTTGAGTGGATCGAGAAACTCACAGGTCTAGGAATGGTCCTAGAGGATAACTTGTGTGGATCTTGTGCTTGATCCCTACGATTCCTTTCTCGATTCATAATGAATTTTAATATGAACAAACTTGAGGTGACCCTCCTAGAGCTCCTCAATATGTTGAGAGAAGCAGAGAGCACCATCAAGAAAGAGAAGCTGGTTCTCTACACTGGTGAGACCAGAAAGAAAAGGAAGGCTAAGAAGACCCTTAAGAAGGGCAAGGGTAAGGGCAAAATAGGTAAGGCAAAGGTTGCCAAGAAATACCTAACAAAGGACAAAGGCCAATGCTTCCACTACGACAAAGATGGGCACTGGAAGAGGAACTACAAAGAGTACCTTGCAGAGAGGGCGAAACAGAAGCTTCAGGTATATTCATGATCAGTCTCCATTTGTCAGAATCTTATGATAACATATAGGTATTGGATACTAGGAGTGCTTATCATATTTGCAATTCGTTGTAGGTTCTGGCAGGACTTAGGAGATTGAACAGAGGCGAGATGGACCTTAAGATGGGTAATGGAGCAAAGGTTGCTGCAATAGCTGTAGGCAAGGTCACCTTACATCTGCCTGGTGGAGCTATTATTGCATTAGATGCATGCTATTATGTTCTTTCTATTATCAAAAATATTATTTCCATTTCATATTTGACAATTATTAGATATAAATTAGTTTTTTAGAACAATGATTGTTCAATAATATTAGATGATCAGATCAACATAAAAGGAACATTACATAATAGTTTATTTATGCTAGATATAGCTCCACATATCATGAGTGTAAGTGAGTCTAAGAGGAAATGAGAAGCGGAGAACCAGATAGGAAAAAGTATTAAAACCCTTCGATCAGATCGAGGAGGTGAGTACTTGAGTACAAAGTTCACCTAGTTCCTCAAAGACTATTGGATTTTATCCCAATGGACACCTCCTTATACACCACAACTTAATGATGTATCAGAAAGGAGGAATCGCACACTGTTAGACATGGTACGTTCCATGATGTGTTTCGCCGACCTACCCATCTCTTTTTGGGTATATACCCTAGAAACCGCAGCTTATCTTCTGAATAGAATTCCAACTAAGTTAGTGATATCTACCCATATGAGATATAGAATGGGAAGAAGCCCGATCTTAAGGTTGTTAAGATTTGGGGCTGCCCTACCCACATTAAGAGACACAACCCTGACAAGTTGGAATCTAGAATGGAACGATGCAAATTCGTGGGATACCCCAAGGAAACTTGTGAGTATTATTTCTATCACCCTGAGGACCAAAAGGTCTTTGTAGCTAAAAGAGCAATGTTTCTTGAGAAGGAACACATTCTTAGTGAAGATAGTAAGAGCATAATAGAGTTGAGCGAGGTTGGAGAACCTAGCTCAAACACCATTCCAGAATCTGTTCAAATACCTAACACACAAGTTCCAACTTTACGTAGGTCCGATAGAGTATCTCATCCTCCTGAGAGATATATGGGACATATCAGAAGAGAGAATGTTAAGGATATTGATCCTCAGACCTACGAGGAGGCTATTATAAGTATAGACTCCGGGAAATGGCAGGAAGCCGTGAATTCAGAAATGGATTCCATGTACTCCAACAAGGTTTGGAACCTAGTTGATGCACCCGAGGGTATTGTACCCATTGGTTGCAAGTGGATCTTCAAAAAGAAGATTGGAGTAGATGAAACGGTAGAGACCGATAAAGCAAGGCTAGTGGCTAAGGGGTATCGTCAAAGGCAAGGTGTTGACTATGACGAAACTTTCTTACCTGTAGCCATACTAAAATCCATTCGAATTCTATTGGCTATTGCAGCACACTATGATTATGAGATCTGGAAGATGGACGTTAAAATCGCATTCCTCAATGGCAACCTCGAGGAGGAGGTGTATATGATACAGCCTAAGGGATTCATGTCTAGGGATAACCCAGATAAGGTGTGTAGGTTGTTTAGGTCCATTTATGGATTGAAGCAAGCTTCCCAAAGTTGGAACATAAGATTTGATGAGGCAATCAGATCTTATGACTTCGTTAAGAATGAAGATGAGCTTTGTGTGTACAGGAAAGTAAGTGGGAGTACTATCACCTTTTTGGTATTATATATGGATGATATCCTGATAATTGGGAATGATGTAGGAATGCTCTCCACAGTAAAGACTTGATTATCTAAACACTTCTCAATGAAGAACTTAGGGGAAGCATCCTGCATATTAGGGATACGGATCTATAGAGATAGATTCAAGAGGATGCTTGGCTTGTCCCAGTCCAGGTATATAGACACCATTGTCAAAAGGTTTGGTATGAAAAATTCCAAAAGAGGTCTCATACCAATGAGAAAAGAAATATCACTTTCTAGGGGAATGTCTCCAAAGACTCTTGAAGAAAGGACACACATGAATATGATGCCATATGCATCAGCGATAGGATCTATCATATATGCTATGCTATATACCAGGCCTGATATAGCGCATGCCCTGAGTGTCACGAGAAGATATCAGGCAGATCCAGGCTTGGAGCACTGGAAAGCAGTAAAATATATCTTTAAGTTCTTGAGAAGGACTAAGGATCTTTTACTGGTATATGGAGGTAGTAGCCTCAAGGTTGAGGGCTACATGGACTCGAGCTTCTAGTCTGATGTCGATGATAGCAAGTTTAATTCAGGATATGTGTTCACCCTGAATGGAGGAGCAGTATGCTGGAAGAGTTCAAAGCAAGACACTACTGCTGACTTGACCACAGAGGCGGAATACTTTGCTGTGGCAGAGGCAACAAATGAGAGAGTCTGGATGAAGAAGTTCATCACAGAGCTAGGAGTCATATCGAGTAGCGAGGAGTCAATTTTCTTATATTACGATAACTACAGGGTGATTACTCAAATAAGGGAACCCGGGTCTCATCAGAAGTGTTCTGAGGAGGTTCCAACTTATTAGAGAGATCATGGCCTGAAGAGTTGTAGTAGTGGAAAGAGTTCCTGTTAGGGATCGAGTGGCACTAAGAGGGGAGGGGGGGTGAATTAGTGCAGCGGTAAAGAACGATAGATTTTTCAGCAATTAACACAAGTTCAGAAACTTCGTACTAATGAATGCAGCATTTCGTTTGAACCCGAAAGGATTACGTTTTAACTTTAAAGCATATGTAAGAAGATGAAGAGAAAGTTAAGTAAATAAGGCAGCAAATGAAGAGGGTTTGTAGCAAGGTAAATAGCAAGAACGTAAATGCAAACCAGATTTATAGTGGTTCAGTCATCCGACCTACATCCACTTCCGAAGCCTGCTCCGATGAGGCTCCCAACTTCCACTAGCAAATCCTTTTGTAGGGGAAGGACCAAATACCCCTCTTACAACCCTTTTACAAGAGGTTCACACTCTTACAAGTTTTCACAAAGAGAAGGAAATAAGGTGAACACTTAAGCAAATGAAGAACAAGACTTTCCCAAGACTTATTTTCAAAATCTAACTCTCTAAGGGTTCCTTTTCAGCTGAGAAAAGGGCGGTATTTATAGATCCAAAATGGATTCAAATTTGGGCTCCAAATTTGAAATCAAATTGGAGTTCTCGGTGCTGGGGCGGTGCTACCGCCTATCAGAGGCGGTGCTACCGCTTGTCAGTCTGGCAGACTAACACAGCAAGGGCGGTATTATCGCCCTCACCAGTAAAGCAGATGCTCCGCCCGACGAGCGATGCTACCGCTGGCTGTTGGCTACTAGGCGGTGCTACCGCCGAAGACACGAAGTTCTTTCGGGCGTGCCACCGCCAGACACACATCTTCTTTGGCGGTGCTACGCCAAAGACGCATGCTACGTGCTATTGGGCGGTGCCACTGCCTAGCATGCATGCTGCTGGGTGGTGCTACCGCCTAGCACATATCAACTTCTGGTTTGGGCCAAAAACTCAGCCCAAACCGGTTCCAAACAAGGCCCAATGGGCCCATACTTGGGTTAAAGGATTAACACCTAATCCTAACTCAAATTAATATGCTAACTACGAAATTAAAGACATTCCTAAGCTATTACAAAGTCCGCAAGTCAAGTCTTCTTCCGGCGAGCTTCCGGTGAACTTCCGGCGGTCTTCCGACGATCCCTCGGAAACCATCCTGCGGACTCCCAGCAAGCTCTCGAACTCCACGATGATTTTGGCGAGTTTGCCCGAGCTTCTTTGGCAAGCTCCGATCTTTCTTGGCAAGCTCCGCGAACTTCCGACGAACCTTTTGGCGAACTTCCGAAAACCCTTCGGCAAGCTCCCTACTCATTCTCGGCCGGTTCTGACAGCACTCCCAACGAATCTTCGGATATCAAACACTCGAACTCCCAACGATCCATCGCACTTGACTTCGGCCCTTTGTTTCGCTTTACGTCTTCATCCTTATCGCAGTTTCTCCTGCACAAACAAACACCAAACACCCTACTTCGATCTAGATAGTTATTACAACACGAATTAACATTCAGTTTCCCGGCACGTCATTGGTCGGCGCTTCGTCCGATCCTTCGGCACATCGCCCTCTCTTGCAGCTTGTTGCCCAATCGACGGTTGACCTTCGCAACCCCGATATCCATGGTGCAACTCCATAATTCTTGGCCCGATGCCCGACGTCTGAAGCCTCCTGCCGATAGTCGACCGAACCTCCGGCTCGACATCCAATATCCTTACGTGATCACCTCCGGCGCAACGTAAATTCCTCCAGCGTCAACTGTCTAATCCTGATCAATAGTAGACCTGCATAACTCAACATGTAGTTAAATAACAAAACACACTCAATTAGTTTCATCATCAAAATTTGAGATTCAACAATCTCCCCCTTTTTGATGATGATAACTAATTGATGACTGACGGAGTTAACCATAACTCCCCGGAATTTAACACAAACTCCCCCTATCAATATGCCATTGATAGAACCCTTGAATTATCTCAAATCCAAGTAACATGTATCATTCATGTAGTGAGAAATATAAATCCATCATGCAAATATATAAAATATTCAAGCATCATTACATTACATGAAGTCATCAATCTACTTCTCCCCTTATGTCATCAACAAAAAGGAGAAGTAGCATCATAGCTAGTTTAAAAGATATGCAAATTTCTTACAATACACTAGCTATTTATCACAACATCAAATAATACCATTCAATCATAGCAAGTTTCAAGGATGGGCAATGATGGTAATTTTCACTTGCTTCTTGAGATGTGTAAGTTTGCACCTTGTTTCTCACGATAGCAATATTTGCATCCTTTGATATAACAATTCTTAGCTTCTTATGAAGTTGCAAAATAGGAATCAAGATGGCAAATTTTTGCAATGTTCGAGCTAAAAACTTTCTCCCCCTTTGTTAGCATAAAAAAGAAAGGGAGGATCAAATACTTCAAATAATCTTGCATGAGATTCAGCAATAATTTGTAACAAAAATGTAAGCAATTTTGAAGAAGTAAAACTGAGCAAGATTTTTGCCTCTCTTGAGATAGCAACTTTTTGCTTCTCAATGTTCAAGTTAGCAAGATTTTCTCTTTTGATGCACAAGCTAGCATACTTTGCAATACACAAACTAGCTCCCTTTCAATTTTTCTCTTTTGCACCTAAGTTTCCCTTTTGCAAGTCATCAACTTTTTGTTTGCAATGAGCTAGTAATTTTTGTAAAATTTATAACATTTTAAACATGAAAGCTCATGAGTTAAAAAAAATAATGCAACTTTACAATTTCTTTCTTCTCATTTTGAGAAGTGCAAGTTTTGCCTTTTGCAAGTTCTAGCTAGCTATGTTTGTCATTTTCACTTGTGATACATAAGCTAGCAAGCTAACTCCCCCTTTGTCACTATCGAAAAGAAGGGATGAATAATATTTCAATGAAATAATTTAGCATCAATCAATATTTCAAATTTTTTTTTATGATGCATACAAAACATAGATGCAAAGAATTCATGAAAGATATCAATATGAAATATCAATAAGGATCAACACCAAAAGACATCATTCATGATTCATCATAAAGCAAATTTTATTTATGTAAAATATTTAATTTTCCACACAAGGCAAAGAAATCTTGTCATTTCTATATCATGAAATATATGACATCAAGGCTCATGATTCATTTGAAAAGATATAGCACAAAGAGTAACTTGATTCATGCATAAGAATTCCAAGTATCAAATATCAAAATATCAAGACTTGGATTGTGATAAAGCTCATTCAAGTTTGAATCATCAAAATCATTAACATAGTTTATGAGATTCACAAATGACATAAACTTGAATTGTTTTCCTCTTTGGTAAATGATAAAAAAAAGAAGCAATCATAGAGGAGATTCAAAATGCTAGCAATTTGCATTAATCATGACAAGTGATACATCAAAAGTCTACATCATTATTTCAATCAACAAGTCATGAAGCATACAAAGTAGTATTGAAACATGAGAGAAAAGTTCAAATTATCAAATCATAATCAATTCATTGAAATCACTTCTATAATTTATGAGATTCTTAAGATATAATGAAATCATTAATCTCGATAAGATAGTAAATATAGTTTCTTTATGTTTCATCATATAAGTATGTCTTTTGCCTTTATATGCCAAATCAAAATATTTAAAACCAGAAGACAAACTTCATTATAAACATTGTCAAAACAACACATTGTTTCAAGACATGAGATTTAATTTATCATGATAATGTGTTTCATTTTGTTTCAAACAAGTGTGCTTATGTTTCAAAAGATGAGTATCAAATTTAAGACCAAAACATGAGTTTGTCATCAAGATATGATATCACAAAGTCATTAAGCATGGTAGCAAACTTTTAGTATTTTCATTTCAATGATGATTTCGTAATGTATGTTCAAACATTTATAAGGAACCCATCATTGTAGAAATTCAAAACAAAAGTTTGTCATTAAATCCATCAAGATCATATGCATCAAACATCATGATAGTATATTTTCTCATCTTTATGAGTTTCAATTTAAGTGATTTGATCTTTCATAAGAATGTTCAAATTTTTCATATGAAAATGTCATGCATCATATTCAAAAATGAAAATATCATCAAGATCATTTTAATTCTTTCTTACATTAGTTATAACAAGATGATCGATGCTCAAATTTTTGATAAAATCATGCATTATTTTATAAATCTGAAAAATAATTTTCGTCATGAAACCCATTAAGTTCAAATATAACACAAGGCAACATCAAAGTCACATTTCTTTCATTTTGAAAATTTGTGGGTTGGGTCTTTATAATTGATTTCATGAAGACATATATCAATAAAAATTTCATCATAAAAGAGTTAAAAACCATTAAGCCAAGATGGTGTTAGGGATCGAGCGGCACTAAGAGGGGGGTGAATTAGTGTAGCGGTAAGGAACAAGAAATTTTCAGCAATTAAAACAAGTTTGGAAACTTCGTACGAATGAATGCAGCGTTTCGTTTGAACCCGGAAAGATTGTGTTTTAACTTTAAAGCATACGTAATAAGATGAAGATGAAGTTGAGTAAATAAGACAGCAAGTGGAAAGGGTTTGCAGCAAAGTAAATAGCAAGAACGTAAATGCAAACTAGATTTTTATAGTGGTTCGTTCATCCGACCTACGTCCACTCCCGATTCCTCTTCACTTGAGGCCACCGGCTTCTCCACTAGCTATCCTCTTTCCAACGGGCGAGGATGAACTCCCTTACAGCACTTCTCCTTTTGATGGGCTTAGGAGATAACCCTTACAAGCACTCTTACCCCTCTCTTGGACTAGAACACTCTTAAGACTTAGAGGGAAGATTTGATACACTTTCAAGAGAGTTTCCCCCTTCTTTTTTTCAGTTGTAGACACCTTTCATCCAAGAATGTGAGAGGTATTTATAGGCCTCAAAGTGATTCAAATTTGGGCTCCAAATTTGAATTCATTTTGAGTTTCCTGGTGTCAAGCGGTGCTACCGCCTATCAGAGGCGGTGCTACCACCTGCACAGTATAAGACTGACACAGTAGGGGTGGTACTATCGCCCCAGCCAGGTGGTGCTACCGCCCCAACCAGGCAGTGCTACTGCTTGAGCCAAGTGGTGCTACCGCCTGAGCTAGGCGGTGCTACCGCCTGGCTTTTCAAGCACTGGGCGGTGCTACCGCCTAGCTACTGGCTCGGTTTGGGCCAAAAACTTTTGGCCCAACCTTGTCCAAATCAAGGCCCAATGGCCCCTACTTTGGGTTTATAGGATTAACACCTAATCCTAACCCAAATTAATGTGCTAACTACGAAATTAAAGACATTCCTAAGCTATTACAAAGTCTGCAAGTCAAGTCTTCTTCCGGTGAACTTTCGGCGGTCTTCCAACGATCACTCGGAAACCATCCTATGGACTCCCGGCAAGCTCTCGGACTCCAGGATGATTTTGGTGAGTTCCTCCGAGTTTCTTTGACAAGCTCCGATCTTTCTTGGCAAGCTCTGCGAACTTTCGACGAACCTTCCGGCGAACTTTCGAAAACCCTTCGGCAAGCTCCCTACTCATTCTCGGCCGGTTCTGGCAGCACTCCTAACGAATCTTTGGACTTCCATCAAACACTCAAACTCCCAACGATCCATCACACTTGACTTCGGCCCTTTGTTTCACTTTATGTCTTTATCCTTATCGTAGTTACTCCTGCACAAACAAACACCAAACACCCTACTTCGATCTAGACAGTTACTACAACACGAATTGACATTCAGTTGCCCGGCACATCATTGGTCGGCGCTTCGTCTGATCCTTCGGCATATTGCCCTCTCATGCGGCTTGTTGCCCAATCGATGGTTGACCTCCACAACCCTGATATCCATGGCACAACTCCACACTTCTTGGCCCGATGCCCGACGTTCGAAGCCTCCTGCCGATAGTCGACCGAACCTCCGGCTCGACATCCAATATCCTGATGTGATCACCTCCGGCACAACGTCAATTCCTCCAGCGTCAACTGTCTAATCCTGATCGATAGTAGACCTGCGTAACTCAACACACAGTTAAACAACAAAACACACTCAATTAGTTTCATCATCAAAATCTGAGATTCAACAGATGGAAGTTTTCAAATTATAATCAAGATACATACATCTATCATCAAAAGATTTTTAAGAAATTCATACATAGATATGTATCATGTTTAAGATTGAAAATCGATATGGAAAGTATACATGAAATTTTATCATCTCAAAATGTCATCTTAATTTGACATGAAAACAATTAGACCAAAAAATACGTTAATCCACAACATTGAGTCAAATCAACATTACTTCAAAAACTAATGCATGTTACAAAATCATCAAGCATCATGTTTAGAAATGAAAAGCAATATAAAACATCAAGATACACATGCATGGATTAATCCTAAGCATTATCACAAATCATGCATCATTCATATTTTTAACTTTCAAAAAATTACTAGAAAGGAAAAAGCATAAAAAAATCCTACCAACTATTTCAAGCAACTCATGAAAGGATCATGTAATTTCAAAGTAAGGTAAGAATAGCTTGGGTGAGTTTCTTATCTCATTGTCGAAAATCGTCAAAGCTCATTTCGCCTCTTCTTTACTTGATTCTTCTTTGCAACCCTTCTTCTTCTTCTTTGGCCTCTTTCTCCGTTCAAGTTCATTTGTGCTTTTTAATTTTTGTTTAATGAACTTGTTAACATTCATTGTTATGTGTTCAATGTCCTCATTGTCCTCATCATTTGAGTCATCACTCAAGTGACATTCATTTATCCGATGTTCCAAATCCTTCTTGTTCTTTAGAAGGTGGTTCATATGTTCATCATATTCCAAATGTTTGAAGAAACTCATTTCATATGTCATTAGTGAACCGATTAGTTCTTCCAATGAAAAATCATTTAAATTTTTAGTCTTTTGTATTGCGGTTACTTTTGGATCTCAACTCTTTGGGAGGGATCTTAAAATCTTGTTAGTGAGTTCAAACTTTGAAAAACATTTACCAAGACTTTTCAAGCTATTGATGACATCCATGAAGCGGGTGTACATATCACCGATAGTTTCGCTTGGTGTCATTCGGAATAGCTCAAAATCATGCAATAAGAGGTTTACTTTCGAGTTTTCAACTCTACTAGTTCCCTCGTGTGTGATTTCAAGTGTTCGCCAAATATCGAAAGCCGTTTCGCACATTGAAATCCGATTGAACTCGTTCTTGTCTAAAGCGTAAAATAAGGCATTCTTAGCCTTTGCGTTTAAAGAAAAAGACCTTTTCTCCAAATCCAGCCATTCGTTCATTGATTTAGAGGAAGGTTGAAAGCCATTTTCGATGATGTTTCACAAATCCAAATTCATTGAAAGCATGAAAACTCTCATTCGAGTTTTCCAATATGTGTAGTCCGAACAGTTAAAGAACGGTGGATGAAAAATCGAAAAGCCCTCTTGAAAACCATTTAGAGCCATTTCTCATGGGTGTAAATCCGAAAGAGAAAGAACGTGACTCTAATACCAATTGTTAGGGATCGAGTGGCACTAAGAGGGGGGGGTGAATTAGTGCAGCGGTAAAGAACGATAGATTTTTCAGCAATTAACATAAGTTCGGAAACTTTGTACGAATGAATGCAGCATTTCGTTTGAACCTAGAAGGATTACGTTTTAACTTTAAAGCATATGTAAGAAGATGAAGAGGAAGTTGAGTAAATAAGGCAGCAAATGAAGAGGGTTTGTAGCAAAGTAAATAGTAAGAACGTAAATGCAAACCAGATTTATAGTGGTTCGGTCATCCAACCTACATACACTTCCGAAGCCTTCTCCGATGAGGCTCCCAACTTCCACTAGCAAATCCTTTTGTAGGGGAAGGACCAAATACCCCTCTTACAATACTTTTACAAGAGGTTCACACTCTTACAAGTTTTCACAAAGAGAAGGAAATGAGGTGAACACTTAAGCAAATGAAGAACAAGACTTTCCCAAGATTTATTTTCAAAATCTAACTCTCCAAGGGTTCCCTTTCAGCTGAGAAAAGGGGGGTATTTATAGATCCAAAATGGATTCAAATTTGGGCTCCAAATTTGAAATCAAATTGGAGTTCTCGGTGCTGGGGTGGTGCTACTGCCTATCAGAGGCGGTGCTACCGCCTGTCAGTCTGGCAGACTGACACAGCGGCGGTACTACCACCCCAGCCAGACACAACAAGGGTGGTACTACCGCCCCAGCCAAGCGGGGCTACCGCCCCAGCCAGGCGGGGCTACCGCCCCAGCCAGGCGGTGCTACCGCTTGGCTTGCTAGCTGTTGGGCGGTGCTACCGCTTGGCCTGCTGGCTGCTGGGCGGTGCCACCGCCCAGCACACATGCTACTGTGGCGGTGCTACCGCCCAGCACATATCAACTTCTAGTTTGGGCTGAAAACTCGGCCCAAACCGGTTCCAAATAAGGCCCAATGGGCCCATACTTGGGTTAAAGGATTAACACCTAATCCTAACCCAAAATAATGTACTAACTACGAAATTAAAGACATTCCTACGCTATTACAAAGTCCTCAAGTCAAGTCTTCTTTCGGCGAGCTTTCGGCGAACTTCCGGTAGTCTTCTGATGATCCCTCGAAAACCATCCTGCGGACTCCCGGCAAGCTCTCGGACTCCACGATGATTTTGGCGAGTTCCCCCGAGCTTCTTTAGCAAGCTCCGATCTTTCTTGGCAAGCTCTGCGAACTTCCGACGAACCTTCCGGCTAACTTCCGAAAACCCTTCGGCAAGCTCCCTACTCGTTCTCGGTCGGTTCCGGTAGCACTCCCAACGAATCTTTGGACATCGAACACTCGAACTCTCAACGATCCATCGCACTTGACTTCGGCCCTTTGTTTCGCTTTACGTCTTCATCCTTATCATAGTTACTCCTGCACAAACAACCACCAAACACCCTACTTCGATCTAGACAGTTATTACAACACGAATTGACATTTAGTTCCCTGGCACGTCATTGGTCGGTGCTTCGTTCGATCCTTCAGCACATCACCCTCTCTTGCGGCTTATTGCCCAATCGACGGTTGACCTCCGCAACCCCGATATCCATGGCGCAACTCCGCACTTCTTGGCCCGATGCCCGACGTTCGAAGCCTCCTATCGATAGTCGACCGAACCTCCGGCTCGACATCCAATATCCTTACATGATCACCTCCGGTGCAACGTCAATTCCTCCAGCGTCAACTGTCTAATCTTGATCGATTGGAGACCTGCATAACTCAACACGCAGTTAAACAACAAAACACACTCAATTAGTTTCATCATTAAAATTAGAGATTCAACAGTTCCATCCGAAGATAACATTGTAGATCCATTGACAAAGCCACTGACTTAGATTGTCTTCGAGCGTCACAGAAGTTTGATAGGGATCAGACATGTTGGTGATTGGCTTTAGGTCAAGTGGGAGATTGCTAATCATATATGCCCTGTAAGCCAATCACATGAGTGATGACACTTGTGACTTGATATGCACTTTTTCTTTTTGCATATTATTAGGTATTTTATCACTTTATCTTACGTGTTACATATATTGTGATGTCCTTGGATCTGTGCAATGGGAATCAGATTGTGATGAGATCATGATAATGAGACCGATTCACCTTTAAACACAGACCCTAAATTATTCTGGTCGTAGGTTACTCGAGAAGGACATCGAGATAACTAGATAGACAAGTGTGCTGTATACCCGTCCATATGATGGAAGTAGCTGGTCTCATAGCTACTCATGTGGGGACACTAAGGGTACAGTACAGGTGCTCATTGAGGAATGAGTTCATTGATTGATCCGCCTACGGAATGCTGGATGGTTATTGATACCTCACGTCAGACAGTGATTCCGTAGTTCCAGTAGTGTATCTAGTCCTTAGACTTGAGACACCAAGGATGTCCTGAATGAGTGCTCCACTCTTTGATACCAGACTTATAGTTTTGGAAAGTTCCAGATCTAGTACAATCAGTCATTGGGAGTGGTAGCCAACCTTATGAGGGCTATTGAGTGTCAAAAGAGGATCATCCGCTCTCGGTATCATGAGAGAAATATCCCATGTGTTCTTGCTCAAACAAATCCTTGGCCAAGGTTATTCGGATTGAGAGAGAAAGGGTTCTTCAGGAGAATCCGACAAGAGCAAGACTTGAGGAGAGACCGTTTGGGCCTGACAGCACCATGCCCAGTATAGGGTCTCTGGGATATTAGATGGATGAGGGACTATAGATACATGATAACTAAGGATAGATAGGTCCAAAGGATTGGATTCCCCTATATCGTCTGGGGGCCGCGGCGAAGTGGCCTGGTACGTCCGCAGTCGATGAGTTGGATAAATTATTATAGAGATAATAATTCACTAAGTTAGAAGGAGTTCTAACAAGTATGACTCACGACCAACTCGATATTAGGCCTAGAGGGTCACACACATATGGTAGGTGTTGCGACGAGTAGACGTACGGATACGAGATATCCGCCGAACCCCCTATCTTATTGGATATCCATTAAGCCCTGAATTATTGGATCTTGAGAAGAGATCCAATAATTACTAATAAGAGATTATTGGGTAGAAACCCACTAATCCAAGAGGCTTGGGTAATTGGATGGAGATCCAATACCCAATAGGGTAAAAGATCCATTAGAGTTTTCGGGGGGCCTCTATAAATAGGAGGGAACCAAAGCTCTATAGGATGAGGGTTTCGTTTGGTAGCCACCTCCTGTTCTCCTCTCCCTAGAGAGAGAGGTGCATCATCACAATCCCTGCCGTGTGGATACCGCTAGAGAGGAGGACGCTTGACCTCCTTCATTCTCTTCCACAGATCTGTAGGAATTTAGAGATATACGATCTCCCTAGGTATCTTCTTTTACAAGTGCAGTTTTGTGGATTTGTTTTTAACGCACTGATCTTCGCACGACCGATGGAAACTCTCTACGGGAAATCTGGGTTGTTTTGTTTTCTGTTCTTCCGCTGCGCATGTGATGTCGCTCCCCTTATGGATTTCCCAACACTTACAACACCTCTCCTTTTGATGGGCTTAGGAGGTAACCCTTACAAGGCCTCTCACCCCTCTCTTAGACTAGAACACTCTTAAAGTTTAGAGGGAAGGATTTAACACTATTTCAAGAGAGTTTTTCCTTTTTCTTTCTCAGTTCTAGACCTTCTTTCAACCATGAATGAGAGGGGTATTTATAGGCCTCAAGATGATTCAAATTTGAAGCCCAAATTTGAATCACTTTCATTTTTCCCGATGCTGGTGGTGCCATCGCCTGTCAGTGTCAGACACTGATAGTGTACTGGGCGGTGCCACTACCCAGCCCGGCGGTACCATCGCTTGGGCTTGCTGCCCAGCGATGGTACCACCGCCTAGCCCGGCGGTGCCACCGCCCCAACCCGGTGGTGCCACCGCCCGGCTCATTCCAGCTCACTGGTTGGGCCTTAAACTCGGCCCAAACCAGTCCGAAACAAGGCCCATGTGGCCCCTATTTGGTTTATAGGATTAACACCTAATCCTAAACCAAATTACGTACTAACTATGAATTTTAAAGATATTTCCTAAGATATTACAAAGTCAACAAATCAAGACTTCTTCCAGCGAACTTCCGACGGTCTTCCAATGAACCCTCGAAAACCATTCTGTGGACTCCCGGTAAGCTCTTGGACTTCACAATGATCTTGGTGAGTTCCAACGAGCTTCTTTGGCAAGCTCCGATCTTTCTTGGCAAGCTACGCGAACTTCCAACGAACCTTCCGGCAAACATCTGAAAACCCTTCGGCAAACTCCCTACTCATTCTCGTTCAGTTCCGGCAGCACTCCTAATGAATCTTCGGACTTCCATTGAACTCTCGAACTCCCAACGACTCATCACACTTATCTTTCGGTACTTTGTTTCGCTTTATATCTTCATCGTTATCGTAGTTAATCCTGTACACACATAAACAAAACTCTACTTCGATCTAGACAATTATTACAATGCGAATTGACATTCTGTTGCCCGGTACGTCATTAGTCAACGCTTCATCCGATTCTTCGGCTCATCATCCTCTCTTGCGTTTTGTTGCCCAATTAGCGGTTGACCTCCGCAACTCCGATATACTTGGCGTAACATGCTCTTCTTAGCCAGATGCCCAACATACGAAGCCTTCTACCGATTGTCGATCGAACCTCCGGCTCGACATCCAATATCCTAACGTGATCACTTCCGACATAACGTCAATTCCTCCAGCATCAACTATCTAATCCTGATCAATAGTAGACCTGCATCACTCAAAACGTAGTTAGATCATAAAATACAGTCAATTAGTTTCATCATCAAAATCTGAAATTCAACAATCTCCCCCTTTTTGATGATTACAACTAATTAATGACTAACGGAGTTAACCATAACTCCCCGGAGTTTAATCAAACTCCCCCTATCAATATGCCATTGATAGAACACTTGGATTATGCCAAATCCAAGCAACATTAATCATAAATTATGAGAATTATCAATTCATCATGTAAATATATAAAATATTCAATTCAATGCATGAAGTCATCAATCTACTTCTCCCCCTATGTCATCAACAAAAAGAAGAAGTTGCATCATAGCTAGTTTAAAAGATATGCAAGTTTTACAATTATACTAGCTAAATTTTCATCAATATTCAACATTCAATCATGGCAAGATTTTTAAAAATGTCCAAGCATAGCAATGCAACACTTGCTTCTTGTGCAAATTTGCACTTTACTTTTCTTGAAATTGCAAGGTAGTAATTTTTTGATATTCAAGTTCTTTTCCTCTTTTGTAGGCTAGCGAGATAGCAAGTTTGCACTTTGATTTCTTTGTGATATGTCAAGCTAGCAATTTTCTTCCTCTTGAATGAGCTAGCAAATTTTTCATTTAAGGTGCAAGCTAGCAATAAACTTTCTCCCCCTTTATCAATGTCAAAAAGAAAGGGAGGATCAAATATGATGATATAAACTTTTCACATAAGTTTACGTAAAAAAAGTTTACATCAATCTTTAAATCATGATACAAATATATCAATATAATGGATCAAGTCATGATTCGTGATTCATCATAAAAGATATTAAGAAGAACACAATTTCTTTTACTTCAATATTCAAATCATGACAAGTGATACATATCAAAATTCTACATGAATATTTCAATCATCAAGTTATGAATCATACAAAGAAGTATTGAAGCATAAGATAAAAAATCAGTTTAAGCATGCAATCAAGTTCAAGTTATGGATACCAATGCTAGCATATTTTACATGTATTTTTATGTCATGATAAAAAGAATAAATCAATGATTCAATCATATCATGTAATGAAAGATATCAATATGAAAAATCAACAAGGATCAAAAGATATCATTCATGGTTCATAATTATTCTTTTTAGCAAGATCAAGATCATGATTTTAAACAAATTCTAAGCATATAGTTCCAAGAAATCAAAATCATGATTCACAAATATTTTCTTTATCATCAATTTTCAATTCATGATAAAGGATATACAACCAAGAATCATGATACATAAAAACATAACATTCTCATAGATCAAGTCATGATTCAATGATTCATCATAAAGTAAATTAATTTTCATCATCACATAAGGCATGCAAGCCAAAATAATCATGTCATTTCTAAGTCATGAAAGATATGACATCAAAGCTCAAGAAGAACATGATTCATTTGAGAATAGATAGTAAAACAACTTGATTCATGCATAATAGTTTTCATCAAGATTATATTTTAAAAGAAATTCCAAATATATAGATGTTAAGATATCAAGACTTGGATTGTGATAAAACTCATTCAAGTTTGAATCATCAAAATCATTAACATAGTTTATGAGATTCATAAATGACATGGATTTGAATTGTTTTCCTCTTTGGTAAATGACAAAAAGAAGCAATCATAGAGAAAAGTATTTGATTCATAAAAATATCTCAAGTCAAGAATTTAAAGTCATGATTTCAAGAGATCAAGAGTTGAGTTATAAAATCATTCAAACTCATTTTGTCAACTTGAAACTCATAATCAAATTATCAAAATCATTTTCGAGATTCAAGAGACTTATATGAACATAGTATAGATGGATTCATCATTTGTCTTATTATGCCAAATCAAAATAAGTATTCAAAAATGAAAGGCAAGTTTCATTATAAAAATCATCAAGACAAAAATATAACACATTATTTCAAGATATGAGATTCAATTTATCATGATAATGTGTTTCATTTTAAGTTGTTTGTTCCATATAAGTGTACTCATGTTTCAAAAGATGAGTATCAAATTTTAAAATCGAACATGAGTTTTCATCAAGATATAACACTTTTAAATTCTCATAAAATCATTAAGCATGATAATAAACTTTTAATATTTTCATGTCATCATTATCAATGATGATTTCATAGGGTGTACGCAAGACTTTTATGAAAATATGTTTCAATATTTAAAAAAAAACGAGACATAAGTTTCGTCATAAAACCTTCAAGACCAAATACATAAAAAATGATAGCACATTTTCAATTTTTATGTAAAAGGCCATGCATTATGTTGAAAGTGAAATCATCAATATGCTTGCTACTATCTTTAATCATATTTGGTGTGCAAGCATTATCATGAAACATGTCATTATCATGATGATGCATTTTTTGTATAACAAACAATGCATCTTGTTTTGAAAACAAGATCAACATGAATTCATCATGATCATACATTTTTTTATATGTTTATTTTAGGTAGAGTATGTTCATGAGATGTTTATGAAAGTGTCAAGCATCATGTTTAGAACCGAAAGCATCATCGTATAAATCTGATTCACAAGTTTTGTCAAGACCATCAAGGCATAATTCCAAAACATAAGATATCATTATTTCAAATTCTCATGCATAATATCATTAAACATGAAAACCGAAATACACAATCATGGATTAATGCTATTAGATGTATAATCATGCTAATTGATTTATTATGTCAAAACCATACATCGAGATTGAAACAGAAATCATATGCATGGATTAATCCTTTTAGGTGTACAAACATTATCACAAATCATATAATCATCATTCATATTTTAAATTTTCAAAAATTACTAGAAAGAAAAAGCATAAAAAAAATTCCTACCAACTATCAAGCAACTCATGAAAGGATCATGTAATTTCAAAATAAGGTGAAAGCATTTCGGGTGAGTTACTTACCTCGTTGTCGAAAACCATCAAAGCGTAGTTTGCATCTTCATCTTTGTTGCGTGCTTTCCTCTTCTTCATTTTTGTGTACTCGTCTTTGAAGCATTCCTGTTTCTTGCATTCATAGCAAGAGTTGATGTTCTTTTCATTTGTGTTCTTTAATTCGTGTTTAATGAACTTTTTAAATTTTAACATTAAATGTTCAATGTCCTCAACATTGTTCTCATCGCTCAAGTTATCACTCAAGTGGCATTTTATAGTCCGAAGTGCCAAATCCTTTCTGTTCTTTGGAAGGTGGTTCATATGTTCATCATGTTCAACATGTTCTTTGGAACATGTTCAACATGTTCATACATCATTAAGGATCTAATGAGTTCTTCAATAGAATAATCATTTAAATCTTTAATTTCTTGTATCGCCATTATTTTAGGATCCCACCTGTTTGGAAGGGATCTTAAGATCTTGTTAGTGAGTCCAAAATTCAAAAAACATTTACCAAAACTTTTCAAACTATTGACGACATCCGTGAAGCGGGTGTACATATCATCAATAGACTCACTTGGTGTCATTTGGAAGAGCTCAAAATTATGCAATAAGAGGTTTACTTTCAAGCCTTTAACTCTACTAGTTCCCTCGTGTGTGATTTCAAGTGTCCACCAAATATCAAAAATCATTTCGTACATAGAAATCCGATTGAACTCATTTTTGTCTAAAGCACAAAATAAGGCATTCATACCTTTGCATTTAAAGAAAAAGATTTTTTCTCTAAGTCCGACCATTTGTTCGTCGGTTTAGAGGATAGTTGAAAATGGTTTTCAACAACGTTTCACAAATCCAAATCCATTGAAAGCAAGAAAACTCTCATTCGAGTTTTCCAATAGGTGTAGTCCAACCCATTAAACAATGGAGGATGAACAACCGAAAAGCCCTCTTGAAAGCCATGAAGAGCCATTTCTCATAGGTGTAAATCCGAAAGAGAAATAATGAGGCTCTGATAACAATTGTTAGGGATCGAGCGGCACTAAGAGGGGGGGGGTGTGAATTAGTGCAACGGTAAAGAACGATAAACTTTTAGCGATTTTAAATAAGTTTCAGAAACTTCGTACAAAAAGAATAACGTTTTGATTAAAACCATTTTGATTATGTTTGAAGTGTACATAAGAAGATGAGGGCAGTGAACTTAGTAAAGTAAAGGTTTGCAGAAAGATAAATGCATGAACATAAATGCAAACCATTTTTATAGTGGTTCGGTCATCCGACCTACATCTACTCCCGATTCCTCTTCGCTTGAGGCCACCAGCTTTCCACTAGCTATCCTCCTTCCAACGGGCAAGGATGAACTCCCTTATAACACTTTTCCTTTTAACGGGCTTAGGAGGTAACCCTTACAAGGCCTCTCATCCCTCTCTTAGACTAGAACACTCTTAAAGTTTAGAAAGAAGATTTTAATACTATTTCAAGAGAGCTTTTCCTTTTTCTTTCTCAGTTCTAGACCCTCTTTCAACCATGAATGAGAGGGGTATTTATAGGCCTCAAGGGGATTCAAATTTGGAGCCCAAATTTGAATTACTTTTATTTTTTCTGGTGCTAGCGATGCCACCGCCTATCAGTGTCAAACACTGACAGTGTACTAGGCGGTGCCACCACCTGGGCTTGCTACCCAATGGCGGTACCACCGCCCAACCCGGTAGTGCCACCGCCCGGGCTCTCGGCCATTGGTCGGTGCCACCGCCCGACTCATTCTAGCTCATTGGTTAGGCCTTAAACTCAGTGCAAACTAGTTTGAAACAAGGCCTGTGTGGCCCCTACTTGGTTTATAGGATTAACACCTAATCTTAAACCAAATTATATGCTAACTATAAATTTTAAAGATATTTCCTAAGCTATTACAAAGTCCATAAGTCAAGACTTCTTCCGACAAACTTCCAAAGGTCTTCCGATGAACCCTCGGAAACTATTCTGCGAACTCCCAACAAACTCCTGGACTTCACGATGATCTTGGTGAGTTCCAACAAGCTTCTTTGGCAAGCTTCGATCTTTCTTGGCAAGCTTCGTGAACTTCTGATGAACCTTTTGGCAAACTTCCGAAACCCCTTCGGCGAGCTCCCTATTCGTTCTCGGCCAGTTCCGGCAGCACTCCCAACGAATCTTCGGACTTCCGTCAAACTCTCGAACTCCCAACAATCCATCACACTTGTCTTCTAATACTTTGTTTCGCTTTACATCTTCATCGTTATCGTAGTTAATCCTACACACACACAAACAAAACTCTACTTCGATCTAGATAATTATTATAATGCGAATTGACATTCTGTTGCCCGGTACATCATTGGTCGGTGCTTCATCCGATTCTTCGATGTATCGTTCTCTCTTGCATTTTGTTGCCCAATCGGTGGTTAACCTCCGCAATCCCGATATACTTGGCGCAACATACTCTTCTTGGCCTGATACCCGACGTACGAAGCCTTCTGTCGATTGTCGACCGAACCTCCGGCTCGACATCCAATATCCTGACATGATCACTTCTGACGCAATGTCAATTCCTCGAGCGTCAACTATCTAATCCTGATCGATAGTAGACCTGCATTACTCAACATGCAGTTAGATTACAAAACACAATCAATTAGTTTCATCATCAAAATCCAAGATTCAACAGTCATGGGCCTTATAAGCATTGGCCTTGCACTCAAACGAGAACCAGTTTTCATGGGTATTATATTCTCCCTCACTCAATCACATGACGTCCTTGTCATTGACTGACCACCCTGCCTACCCCATCAAGAGTGCAAGCGGGGTGCCTGATTAGACTCGATAAAGGCATGGGGTGTCTTTGATACCACTCATAAGAATGGCCCTATAGCACTCCCACCCCACGAAAATCGATTCTCATTTGAGTGCTAGGCCAACGCTTATTAAGGCCCAATATCTCTTATCCTTTCTTCTTTTTCGATGTGGGATCAATGCTAATCAGACTACCGCTATGGGCTTGCCTACCCTATTGGGGCACATGTGTGTTACATTACTCATAAGAATGGCCCTATAGCACCCCCACGAAAACTGATTCTCGATTGAGTGTAAGGCCAATGCTTATAAGGCCCATGACCTTCCCTTTCTTTCCGATGTGGGATCAATACTAACCTGCCTACCGTGCTGGGGCGTGTGGGTGTTACATTCTCCCCCACTCAATTACATGATGTCCTCCCTACCCCCCTGTTTTAGTGCAAGGCTAATGCTTATAAGGCCCATGACTTTCCCTTCCTTTCTGATGTGGGATCAATGCTAACCTGCCTACCATGTTGGGGCACGTGGCTGTTACATTCTCCCCCACTCAATTACATGATGTCCTCGTCACGGACTGATCACCCTGCCTACCCTATCAAGAGTGAAAGTAGGGCACTTGGTGTGACTCGGTAAAGGCATGGTGGCTCTAATACCACTCATAAGAATGGCCCTATAGTACCCCCACGAAAATCGATTCCTGTTTGAGTGCAAGGCCAATGCTTATAAGGCCCAATATCCCTCCTTCCTTTTCGATGTGGGATCAATGCTAACCTACCTACCCCTACGGGCTTGCCTACCTTGCTAGGGTGCGTGGGTATCATAGTAGCATCGCTAGAACCTCTATTTTCGAGGTTTTGTGGGCGGTAGCACTGCCTAGTGTAGGTGGTGGTACTGCCCGTACTCGGATGACTCAAAAATTTAAATTTTAGCTTCATTTTTGAAGCCATTTGGGGCATATAAATACCCCACTCATCCCAGCAAGAATCATAGAAGAAAAAGTGAGCTAAAACTCTAGTAAATCAAAGTTGTAATCTTGAAAAGTCTTGAGTATTCATTCCCTCCTCTTGAAAAGTTTAGAATTTTATCTAAGGGAGGTGTGAGACTTGTAAAGGTTATCTCCTAAACCTATGGAAAGGAGAAAGAGTTGTAAAAGGGTGGTTGATCTTCACCCATTGAAAGAAGTTCGATAGTGGAAGCCGGTGACCTCGACGGAGGAGGAATCGAAAGTGGATATAGGTCACAACGACCAAACCACTATAAATTTGGTGTGTACTCTCTTCCTTCTCTTATTTGCTTTTTAGTCACATTGCATACTAACTTACTTGCTTATCATACTCTTATGAATGTTTTCAAAGTTAAATGCTTTTTCGATACGAGCTTTATCGAACCAAAGGTTTTCCGAATCGTCGACGTTTTAACGTATGTACTAACTCACCACACCCCTCGGTTTAACACCTAAAGAGAAATGACTTTTTTCAGTTTTCAAGAGGATCACTCTATCATTCATCCTCCTATATTCAATGGGACGGACTACACATATTGAAAAACTCGAATGAGAGTTTTCTTACTTTCTTTGGATTTGAATTTATGGAATACTATCAAAAATAGTTTTCAAAAGTCTTTGAAACCAATGAACTTGTGAAATGATTTGGAAAAGAAGATTTTCTCTTTGAATACCAAAGCGATGAATGCTTTATTTTGTGCTTGGACAAAAATGAATTTAATCGGATTTCTATTTGCAAAATGGCACATGAGATTTGGCACACTCTTGAAATCACACACGAAGGCACAAGTAGAGTTAAAGATTCAAAAATTAATCTTTTGATATATGATTTTGAATTGTTTCGAATGAAACCAAATGAAACTATTGGTGATATATACACCTATTTTACGAATGTCGTCAATAATTTAAAAAGTCTTGGTAAAGGTTTTTCTAATTTTAAACTTATTAATAAGATTCTAAGATCCCTTCCAAAAGGTTGGGATCGAAAAGTGACAATAATACAATAGACAAAGGACCTAAATAATTTTCCACTCGAAGAATTTATCAGGTCCTTGATGACCTATGAAATGACTCATTTAGGATATGATGAATATGAGAACCACCTTCCAAAGAATAGAAATGATTTGGCACTTCGTGTTAGGATTGGAGAGGCACTAAGAGGGGGGGGGGGTAAATTAGTGTAGTGGATTAAAAATAATAAGTTTGAAATTGATTTCGTAAATAGTTAGTTCGTATGGAGATTTTGATTCGACGAAAGATGACTTCATTAAAATAGCACTAGCAAAGGCAATCAAGAGTAGGGAGATGAAGACCGAATGATTTGCAGCTAAGTAGAGAAATGATTCAGAAATTTAAACACTCACACATTCAAGGAACATCACGATGTATAGTGGTTCGGTCAAATGACCTACATCCACTTTTGAAGCCTTCTTCGATGAGGCTCCCAACTTTCACTAGCAACTCACGTTGAAGGGGAAGGACCAAATACCCCTCTTACAACCTTTTTACAAGTGGTTCACACTCTTACAGATTTTTACAAAGAAAAGGGAGATGAACACTTAAGCTATCAAAAACAAGGCTTTGCTATAACTTTTACTCAATTTCTAACTCTCAAAAGATTGCTCTCTCAGTTGAGAAAGGAGGGGTATTTATAGACCCCAAGAGGATTCAAATTTGGAGCCCAAATTTAAATCACTTTTGATTTTTCCGGTGCTGGCAGTGCCATTGCCTATCAGTGACGGTGCCACCGCTTGTCAGTGTCAGACACTGACAGTGTACTAGGCGATGCCACCGTCCAGCCCGACGGTGCCACCATCGGGGCTCTCGGGTATTGGGCAGTGCCACCACCCTAGCCAAGCGACGCCATCGCCTGGGCTCTCGGGTCCTGGGTGGTGCCACCATTAGGCGGTCTCTT
Source organism: Musa beccarii (assembly GCA_024322285.1). Taxonomy (NCBI): domain Eukaryota; kingdom Viridiplantae; phylum Streptophyta; class Magnoliopsida; order Zingiberales; family Musaceae; genus Musa; species Musa beccarii. Next base: position 72,641,960 of record CM044395.1, read on the forward strand.
CAGCAAAGCTGAATGAGCCTAAATTTCAACTCAAATAAGCCCAATAAGGGCCCAGTTGGCCTCTACTAGGTTTAAACAAGATTATTTCCCAATTCTTACCCTAATTACGTGCTAACTATGAAATTGAAACATAATTCTAAGCAATTTAAACTGACATTCTTCAAGTCTTCTTCTAGCGAGCTTTCCGGCGAACTTCCGATGGACTTCCGATACTCCTTCGGATTTCTTCCAACGGACTCCCAGCAGGCTTCCAGATTCAATGGTGAGTTCAACAAGTCTTTGGCAAGCTTCCGAACCTTCTTGGTGATCTCCATGAATCTCTGACGATCTCTCTGGCGAACTTATGAAACTTTCGGCATGTCCCTAATTCTATCTCGATTGGTTTCAACAATACTTTCGACGATCCTTCGGACTTCCGGTGAACTCTCAAACTCCTAGCGAACTTGACCTCGGTAAATTGCTTTATGTTTTCATCCTATCGTAGTTAATCCTGCACACTTATCTCGACAATATAGATTAAAACAAATAATTTACCAATTGACTTCATCATAAAAATCCGAGATTCAACAATCTCCCCCTTTTTGATGATGACAATCAATTGATGATGGAGTTAATCTTAACTCCCCCTATCTATATGCCACATTATGAGAAGGTAAAAACACTCGAATTCAATCTTTTGAATTCAAGCCGAAACTAATAAGTTCCAACTGTTGAACTTATCATTTTGTTTAACAAGCATGCTCTAACATAAATACGAAACTTCATATTTTTTTCAATGAAAATAATGTCAAGATATGACACCTATAAACATTCATCATTACGTCAAGAGATATTAATTTAACATATGACAAGGATCAAGTGATATCGATAAAGTGCTTAAAATCAGGGCATGATATCAAATGAAATAATAGCTTATATAAAAAAAATTACATTTTAAGCATTTGAAATATATTACGATACATTACGATGCATTTAAGCATAGCAATTAATTGTTGATTTCAAAGTATGGCAAAAGCAATTTGCAATATGAACCATATAAGTTATTGCGATGAGATACGATACATTAAGTCATTTTTTATTCCAACATATTGCTATATATAAGTCATTTGTCATCAATTTCATATTTTTCTCCCCCTTTGTCATTAACAAAAAGGAGGTGAAGAATTTAGACATGGTTATGAAATATGAAAAAAAAAATTAATCTTTATTTATCAAGCTATGACGGATTTATGAAGGATTTATGAAAATGATCAATTTATATCAAGCATCAACTTGGTATTTATGACTTTATGAAATGAAACATGCTTAAAGTAGGTGGAGGGAGCATGAAATCAATTAAGATTGATCATTCAAGGAAGACATCAAATCATTTAAAATATTACAACAATATGAAGACGTCATCCAAAATTCAAGAGACATCATTCAAAATCCGAGTAGATGATATGAAAGAAACATACAATAATGTGTCACAAATATGTCATTCAATATTTCATACTTAAGAGTATTTCAAAAATATGTTAATAGCAGTCATAAAGGTTTACAAAATAAGAATCAAAGACAACAACTATTCTGTAGGAGGAATCCCAAAATGCCTATACAGGAGATCTATCTTTCGGTTCATTTGTCGTACTTCCTTCAAAATTTCAACTTGTTGTAATTTAATTTGATCTTGTTGAGATTTGATTTGAGTTATTTCTCTCATGATTGGATCTTTAGAAGATGAAGCAGGAGATAGTTCTGAAGGTGCTGCTCCAAAGGGACTAGGAGGAGAAGATTCATTTCCCCTAAAAATAGGTGTTTTAGGTTGTTCTACTAATAGGGGAACTAGATCAGTCCTTCTAGATTGCCTAATCCATATACCATTGCTGAATATACACCTAAGTCTCTTGAGTAGGTTTCTGTTAATAGTATTATATCTGTTAACTTAGATTATTTCTTCATCAGGTGATACACAAATATTATAGGCTAGTATCAATCGAGTGATCAACCCTCCATATGGTAACATTGAGTCTCTAGATATTATCTCCATCATATGTTGTCAGATCAAGTATCCAAAATAGTTATTTTGTTTAGTCATAATCCAATATATGGTACTTAACTCTATTAGACTAATCTTATCATGGTGAAATTATTTAGGAATAAGGATACTTATGATGATGTGATGAAGAAATCTAGAATTAAAGGGTAACAAGTGCTCGCAGCTTTTAGAAACAATGCCTAGGTTAGGATTTGTAAAAATAGTCTCTAAAGCCTCGGAGTAGGTTTCTCCGATTACTTTCATATTTCATTTGCTTCTGAAATAACAACCCCTATCCTTTTCTACAATTCCAATTAGCTCACATATCATATAAACAAATATTCAAATTTCAGTTCTTAAAAGGTAGGTAGTCAAGCTATCATTATCCATACTTAAGTTTACGTAAAACAACTTAACCAACCTAGGGTAAATTAGTTCATCGATTTGTAAGATAGGCAAGACATCTAAATTGGCAAACCATCTAATGGGTTCTAGGTTTCCTAGTTCACCTAGATTAACATGTTTTCCCTTATGTATGGTTCTTGCTTCAAAATTAGGGTATTTAAGAGCTACTTCATTAGATCTAAAGAGGATTGGGTCATAGGAATCTCCTTCCAACCTTTTCCCTTTGGCTTTCGATGATCTCTTAGGAGTCATATCTAAACATGATAATAGATTAACAAAAAACTTTAAGGAATAGGCCAAATAATGAAAAGAAGGGAAGAAAATTTTCAGATCTTACCTTGCATGAGATTTCTTGGGAGGTAGCGGTTTTGATCCAAGAAAGAACCCTTTCTAAAGCTTCTAAAAGAAGAAAATGGGGTGTGGAGAGGTTTAGAGGGCTTTGGAAGAGGGTTGGGAGTTTGCTCTCGGGTTGGGGGTGGTTCCACCACCGACCCTAACCCCCCCCTTAATATAAAGGGGTTCTTGGGTAGTGCCACCGCCAACCGAGCGGTGCCACCGTCAACCAAGCGGTGCCATCACCTGGGGACTGAGCGCCTAGGCGATGCTACCATCGGTTCTAGCAGTGCCACCGCTGGCACACCAAAATTTTTTTTTTATTTTCAGAAGTTTTAATGTGTTTGATTTAAAATAGGATGGTGTCTTAGATCACTCTTTAAGATGTCATATAAAATCAAAAAGAAAGAAGTCAAATCCACGAAAATCGAAAAGAGGAAGAAATTTTTTTTGAAAAAAAGACATATAATAAAGCTCATTCACGAGGATAATTCAACATGCCTAATTCTCTTCTAATAAAGTCAAATTATTCTTCATTTAAGGGTTTTGTGAAAATATCCACTAATTGATGTTTTGTATCAATAAATTCCAGAATGACATCATTATTATTAATATGATCTCATATAAAGTGATGTCTAATATCAATGTGCTTAGTTCTAGAGTGTTGAATAGGATTTTTGGTTAGACAAATAGCACTTATATTATCACATTTTATAGGAATGTTTAATAAATGAATTCTATAATCTTCTAATGTATTTTTTATCCAAATAACCTGTGCACAACATGCACTTGCAACTATGTATTCAGCTTCGACCGTAGATAGTGCAACCGAGTTTTATTTCTTGGAAGACCAAGAAACGAGTGCATGTCCTAATAATTGACATGTTTCGGATGTACTTTTTCTATCTATTCTACATCCGCCAAAATCGGCATCTGCATAAGCTTTTAAATCAAGGTTATCGGATTTTTTATACCATAATCCTAGATTAGGAGTACCTTTAAAATATCTAAGGATTCTTTTAACAGCTTTAAGATGGGACAGTTTAGGATCAACTTAAAATCTTACACAAAGTTCTACACTAAACATGATATCCGGTCTAGTCACGGTAAGGTAAAGTAAGCTACCTATCATTCCCCTGTCTTTTGATCAAAATTTTTTCCACTTTCATCCAAATCTAACTTAGTGGAAGTACTCATATGAGTGTTTATAGCTTTTGAACCATCCATGTTAAATCGTTTTAACAATTCTAATATATATTTAGATTGATTAAGAAATATACCATTACTAAGTTGTTTAATTTGTAATCCTAAAAAGAAGGTTAATTCTCCCATTAGGCTCATTTCAAATTCATGACTCATACACTTGGCAAATGATTCACATAGTGATTCATCCGAAGAATCAAAAATAATATCATCAACATAAATTTAAAAAATAAGAAAATTATTTTCAAAATGTTTGATAAACAATGTAGTATCAACCTTGCCTTTTGTAAAATTATTTAAAATAAGAGAGGAACTAAGCCTTTCATACCAAGCTCTAAGAGCTTGTTTTAGTCCATAGAGAGCCTTAGTTAATTTAAACACATGATTAGGAAGAAGAAAATTTTTAAATCCGGGAGGTTTTTCAACATACCCTTCTTCGGAAATAAAGCCATTTAAGAAAGTACTTTTGACATCCATTTGAAATAATTTAAAATCATTACTACTAGCATAGGTAAGGAGCATCCTAATGGCTTCTAATCTTGCCATAAGAGCGAAGGTCTCTTCGTAATTGATACCTTCTTCTTAGTTGAAACCTTTGGCCACTAGTCTAGCCTAGTTTCTAACCATGATACCGCATTCATCTTGCTTGTTTCTAAATACTCATTTAGTACCAACAACTAATTGGTCACTAGGTCTAGGAACAAGCTTTCATATCTCATTCCTCTAAAATTGATTCAAGTCTTCTTGCATGGCGATAACCCAAGAATCATCTTTCAAGGCATTGTCAATACACTTAGGTTCAATTTGAGAAAGAAAAGTGGCATGGGCACAAAAATTTTTAAAAGAAGAATGAGTTTGAAACCCTTTTGATGTGTCTCCTATAATTAGCTCCTTAGGATGGGCATCTACATACTTCCATTCCTTAGGTAAGAAAATTTGGGAAGAAGATGCATCCAAGTTACCATTTTGAGGAGAGGGTTCATTCAAATTTAAATCATCAAAACCAAGATCATCATCAAAATCAATTTTCTTAAATTCAAAAAATTCATTAAAAACTACATGAATAGACTCTTCTATAACTAAGGTTCTTTTGTTAAAAACCCGAAAAACTTTAGAAATGGAAGAGTAACCAAGAAAGATGCCTTCATCAGATTTAGCATCAAATTTTCCTATGGCATCCTTTTCATTCAAGATAAAACATTTGCAACTGAAAACTTTATAGTAAGAAACATTAGATTTTTTATTATTCCACAATTCATATAGAGTCTTAGATAGAGATGGTCTTATTAGAACCCTATTCATGATATAGCAAGCTGTGTTCATGGCTTCAGTCCAAAAATATTTGGGTAAACTATATTCATTTAACATGGTTCTTGCCATTTCTTGTAAATTTTTATTTTTTCTTTCCACTACTCCATTTTGTTGAGGATTCGTCGGAGTAGAGAAGTTGTGGTTATATCCATTTATTATATAAAAATTTTGGAAGTCACGGTTTTGAAATTCACCATCGTGATCACTCCGAATTGATGAAATCATGAAACCTTTTTCGTTTTAAGTAAGTTTACAAAATTTAGAAAAACATTTGAAACAATCACTTTTGTGAGTCAAGAAATAGGTCCAAGTATATCTACTATAGTCATCTACAATTACGATGGCATATTTGCTACCTCCTAGGCTTGTTATGTCAATTGGTCCAAATAAGTCCAAATGGATCAATTGCAATGTTCTAGTGGTACTAATTTGATTTTTTGGTTTGAAATTAATTTTTATTTATTTTCCAAGTTGACAAGCATTACACACTTTGTCCTTGACAAACTTTATATTGGGAATCCCTCGTACTAACTCTCTAGATGAAATCTTAGATATTAGTTTCATACTTGTATGGCCTAATCTCCTATGCCAAAGCCAAGCATCATCATTTAAAACGGAAAAGCACATTTCATTACTAAGTTCATCAAGGTTAATGGTGTAGACATTATTCTGTTTTAACGCAATCATGGATATGTTATTGTTTGGTTTTTCAATAATGCAAACATTAGATTCAAATCTAACGACATAACCTTTATCACATAATTAACTAATGCTTAAAAGATTATGTTTTAATCTATCAACTAGCAACACATCATCAGTTGAAAAACTTAATTTGTTACCTATGGTTCCCTTGTCAATGATTTTACCCTTGTTATTGTCTTCGAAGGTGATATACCCTTCTTCTTTACTAGTGAGCATAGAGAAATGAGATGGATTTTCGGTCATGTGCCTTGAGTATCTACTATCAAGATACCATCTCTTGCTTTAGCTTGTGAGTTTGTCTACAAAAGAGGATGGTTTTTAGGTACCCATTTGATTTTGAGTGCCCCAAAAATTGATCTACTAACTTTGTAATTTAATATTGAATTATTTATGGTTCCTTTAGGAACCCGTATCAATTTATGTAAACTAATTTTCTTAAATAGACATTTGTAAACAACATGTCTAGTTTTGCAACAAAAATTACATTTCAAATGGGGTGATACATGCAATGTGGGTCCTTTAATGAAGATGGTAGGATTTTGGTGAGATCCACTCACAAATCCAATTCCACTTCTATTTGCGACGTGACCCTTATTTGTAAGGATCATGCCCAAGCCCTAGCTACTGACCTTAAACTTGTTTAGGGTCTCTTTAAGTAGCAAGTTCTCACTCGTTATTGCTTCTAAGTGTTCACACTTAGAGCATGGGGGTGAAGGAGTTTGAAGACTATCAAGCTTATTTTGTAATAAAGCATGCTCTTTCTTTAATAGATTAAACTTCTTACTAATAGTTCTACACTCATCAAATAATTCATGAAAGGTGATAGAAAGTTCATCGAAAGATAAATCTTCATTAATTAAATCACATACCTCTTCTCCTAAAGCCATTAGTGCAAAGTTGGCCTCCTCTTTGTTGCTTGCTTCTTTATTCTCAGAATCACTTGAGTCATCCCATGTAGCCTATAAAGCTTTCTTCTTCTTCGATTGCTTCTTCTTGGCTTAGGGGCATTCATTTTTGAAGTGCCCTAGCTTCTTGCATTCGTAGCATATGACTTGGTCCTTTTTATGTTCAAGTTTATTTTTAGTGTCATTTTTAAATTTGTTCTTTCTTATAAATTTTTTAAATTTTTGAGTTAAAAGTACAATGTCATCATCACTGTCCTCATCACTTGATGTTCCTTTCAAGTGGTCTTCTTGTGTTCTTAGTGTCATATCCTTCCTATTCTTTGGAAGGGGGTTCTCGAGCTCTTTATGAGCATGACACATCATTTCGTAGGTCATTAGAGACCCAATAAGTTCTTCGAGAGGAAATGTTTTAAGATCCTTGGCCTCTTGAATGGCCATAACTTTTGGATCCCAACTCTTTAGCAGGGATCTTAAAATTTTAGTTACAAGTTCAAAATTAGAAAAACCTTTACCAAGTGCTTTGAGTCCATTGATGACATCCGTGAAGCGAATGTACATGTCTCCGATGGACTCACTTGATTTCATTCGGAAAAGTTCGCAGGTATGCATAAGAATGTTGATTTTGGATTCTTTCACTCGGCTAGTATCTTCATGAGTGATCTTAAGAGTACGCCAAATATCAAAAGCCAATTCACAAATTAAAATGTGATTAAATTCATTTTTGTTGAGTGCGAAAACAAAGCAATCATAGCCTTTGCATTTTAAAGAAAAAGTCTTCTTCTCCAATGCATTCCATTCTCTCGTCGAAAGAGAAGATTTTTGAAATCTATTTTCAATGATGCTCTAAAGCTCAAAATCCATGGAAATAAGAAAGATCCTCATACGAGTCTTCCAATATGTGTAATCCAACCCATTAAACATAGGCGGACGTGTAATGGAATGACCCTCTTGCATGCCGGAATAAGCCATCTCTCTTAGGTTTTAAACCAAATATGAGAGTGAACCTCGTTCTGATACCAATTGTTAGGATCGGAGAGGTACTAAGAGGGGGGGGGTGTGAATTATTGCAGCGGATTAAAACTAGTAAGTTTGAAATCGATTTCATAAATAGTTAGTTCGTATGGAGATTTCGATTCGATGAAAGATGACTTCATTAAAATAGCACGAGTAAAGGCAATCAAGAGTAGGGAGATGAAGACTAAATGATTTGCAGCTAAGTAGAGAAATGATTCAGAAATTTAAACACTCACACATTCAAGGAACACCACGATGTATAGTGGTTCAGTCAAATGACCTACATCCACTTTCGAAGCCTTCTTCGATGAGACTCCCAACTTCCACTAGCAAGTTATGTTGAAGGGGAAGGACCAAATACCCCTCTTACAACCTTTTTACAAGTGGTTCACACTCTTACAAATTTTTGCAAATCAAAGGAGGGAGCTGAACACTTAAGCTATCGAAAACAAGGCTTTGCTATAGCTTTTACTCATTTTCTAACTCTCAAAAGGTTGCTCTCTCAGTTGAGAAAGGAGGGGCATTTATAGACCCTAAAAGGATTCAAATTTGGAGCCTAAATTTGAATCACTTTTGGTTTTCCCAGTGCTGGCTGTGCCACCGCCTGTCAGTGGTGGTGCCACCGCCTATCAGTGTCAGACACTGACAGTGTATTGGGCAGTGCCACCACCCAGCCCGACGGTGCCACCGCCTAGGCTCTCGGGTACTGGGCGGTGCCACCGCCCCAGCCAAGCGGTGCCACTGCCTGGGCTCTCAGGTCCTGGGCAGTGCCACTTCCCGGGAACTTCAACAAAGCTGAATGAGCCTTAATTTCAGCCCAAATCAGCCCAATAAGGGCCCGGTTGGCCTCTACCAGGTTTAAACAGGATTATTTCCTAATCCTTACCCTAATTATATGCTAACTATGAAATTAAAATATAATTCTAAATAATTTAAACCGACATTCTTCAAGTCTTCTTCCGGCGAACTTTTCGATAAACTTTTGACACTCCTTCAGATTTCTTCCAGCGGACTCCCAACAGGCTCCCGGATTCTGTGGCGAGTTCAATGAGTCTTTGGCAAGCTTCCGAACCTTCTCAGTGATCTCTGTGAACCTTTGATGATATCTCCAGCGAACTTCCAAAACCTTCGACAAGTCCCTGATTCTATCTCGGTTGGTTTTAGCAATACTTTCGATGATCCTTCAGACTTCTGGTGAACTCTCGAACTCCCAACGAACTTGACCTCGGTAAATCGCTTTATATTTTCATCCTATCGTAGTTAATCCTGCACACTTATCTCGACAATATAGATTAGAACAAATAATTCACCAATTGACTTCATCATCAAAATCTGAGATTCAACACTTCGAACAATAGAAGACCACTTGAGTGATAACTCAAGTGATGATGATGACGACCTTGAACTTATCACTTTAAAATTTAAAAAGTTCATAAAACAAGAATTAAAGAATACAAATGAACTCAATTTGGATACAACCACTTATCTTGAACGCAAGAAGCTAGGATAGTCCAAAGACATGTATACAAAAGTAAAAAAGAAGAAAGCACTCAAGGACGAATCAAGTACATCCGAAGACAAAGTGGTGAACTATGCTTTGATGGCTTTCGAAAATAAGATAAGTGACTCCGTTAAATCCTTTTTACCTTATTATGAAGTTACTTAGTGCTATTCATGATTTAATAATTTTAAATTAGTTAGTAGGAAATAAAAATATAAAAAAATTATATCATGCATTTCTTTTTAGTGATTTTTGAAAATTAAAAAATATGAATTACAATTGCATGTTAATTTCTCGCACTAAGCTAGATTCATTTAAGAAAGAAAATATTTTGTACAACTAACAACAATAAAAGAAAGATTATTGGAATTAGAATAATTTTGAAGATTCTTTATGGTATCATGCTTGATGATTTTATATTATGCATGAGGATTTGAAGTAATGATCTTATGTTTTGAAATAATGTGTTATATTTTTATTCTTGATGATTTTTATGATGAAACTTGTGTTTCGATTTTAAACGTTGATGCATGTTTTTATTTGGATAAAAGACTTGAGCATGCTTGTATGAAATAAATCACAGAACTTAAAACACATAAAAAGGGAATGCATTTGCTATCCTTAAAGCTTTTCGATTTTTTAGTAAGAGATTCATGAATCTAGTTGTCTTTTTGAATATCTTGAAAGTGATTTTGATGATTTGACAAATTAAATGTGTTGAAAATAAATGTTTGTATCATACTTGATATTTTTACATTTTGAAATTATGCATGATGAGTTGAAGTAATGATGGTTTGAAAAATATTTATTCAAATGCATGAATCAACAATCCTTTTGTCACATGAATCATGATTCTTTCACTTGAAACCCGAAATATTTTTTTTTTCATGATCTTGATGACTCGATATTTGATACTTGAGATATGTTTTTGTGAATCAAGATCTCTTATTTGATCTCCTATATTTCTCTTTGCCATTCACTAAAGAGGAGATATATCTAAATGAATCTTGACTCTTCCATTTGAACTAAGATTTAGGTTATATGAATCAAGATTTTTCATTGTTCTCCTATGATTCTACTTGCTATATATTAAAGAGAAGCATTATTGAAATCATGATCTTGATTTCTCACAATTATAACTTGAATTTTCTTTGTACGAATCAAGATCATTTTCTATTTAAGAGATGTGTCATAGTGAATCATATTTTTTAGTATTCACGATTTGATATTAATATCTTTCTTGACATGATTTTTTTATATCTATGGCTTGTATGCCTCATGTAATGATTAAAATATTTTGAGCCATTGTATCCTCCCCTTCTTTTTGACAAAGACAAAGGGGGAGATAGTTTGCTAGCTTGTGCATCACAAAAGAAAGCAAAATTGCTAGCTTGCACGTTTCATGAGAGAAAAATTGCTAGCTTGATCATTGCAAAGGAAGCAAAATTTGCTAAGCTTACACTTCTCAAAAGAGAAGAAATAATTTGCTATCTTGAACATCACCAAAAATTGCTAGCTTGCAATCTTAAGAGAAGAAAAAGTACTATCTTGCCCATCTCAAGAGGCAAAACTTGCAAATTTGCATATCTCAAAAGAGAAGCAAAAATTGCTAACATGGAAAACTTATAATTGTTGCTAGCTTGTATGTTGCAAAACTTGTATATCTTAAAAACTTGCTAGATGCATTTCTCCTTTTTATTGATAACAAAGGGGGACAAGTATGATAATGATGTTAAAATTTCATGCATAATGTACTTTGATGATTTGAAATCATGATGAAATTCTACTAATTTTATGAATTTAAAATTTTTATCAATATGGCATATTGATAGGGGAAGTTTGATTTAAACTCTATCATTAATTAGTTATCATTATAAAAAAAAGGGGGAGATTGTTGAATCTCATATTTTGATGATGAAATCAATTGATGAGTTTATGATCTAATCTGTATTTTAAGTAATATAGGACTAGCTTTGATCGGGAAGAGACAATTAAAGTATAAGGAATCGAAAGTTGGGCCAGAGTGAAAAATGTGTCGAGCCGGAGGATCAGTTGACGTATCGGCAAAAGGCTTCGAATGATGAGTTCAAATATCAGGTCAAGAAGAGTAGATATTATGCCAAGGAGATTGGAGTTACGAAGGTCAATTGGCCGATTGAGTAATAAGCCACAAGAGAGGATAATGCGCCGAAGGATCAAAAGAAATGCCAATGAACCAATGATATATCGGACAATAAATAATTCATTATTTATAATAATTATCTAGATTGAAGTAGTTTTAAGTTGTAATTGGGTTAGAATTAGGCCAACTCAATTGGGGATCAATTGGGCCTAAATTAGGACTAGTTTGGGCCCCTTGGAAGGCCCATTCAGTGACACTGCCAAACTGGCAGTGGAACCGCCTATGAGCTGGAAAAGTAAAAAGATATACTTTTCCAAGTTGTAGGCAGTGGTATCGCCCAATCTAGGTGGTGGTACCACCCAGGCTAGAGGTAACATCGCCAGAACCTTTGTTTTAGAGGTTCTGCGGGCAGTAGCACCACCCAGTGCAAGCAATGGTACCGCATGTACTAGGAAGACTCAAAAATTTAAATTTTGGCTTCGTTTTTGAAGCCATTTGGGGCTTATAAATGCTCCACTCATCCCAGCAAGAATCATAGAAGAAAAAGTGAGCTAAAATTCTAGTGAATCAAAGTTAAAATCTTGAAAAGTCTTGAGTGTTCCTTCTCTCCTCTTGAAAAGTTTAGAATTTTGTCTAAGGGAGGTGTGAGACTTGTAGAGGTTATCTCCTAAACCTTTGAAAAAGAGAAAGAGTTGTAAAAGGGTGGTTGATCTTCACCTATTGAAAGAAGATCGATAGTGGAAGCCGGCGATCTCGACGGAGGAGGAATCAAAAGTGGATGTAAGTCACAACGACTAGACCACTATAAATTTACTGTACACTCTCTTTCTTCTATTATTTGCTTGCTATTTAGTCACATTGCATACTGCCTTACCTGCTTATCATACTCTTATGAATATTTTCAAAGTTAAATGCTTTTCCTGTTGAATCTTGAATTTTGATGATGAAACTAATTGATTATGTTTTATAATCTAATTACGTTTTGAGTGACATAGGTCTACTATCGATCAGGATTAGATAGTTGATGCTAGAGGAATTGACATTACACCGGGTGATCACATCAGGATGTTGGATGTCGAGCCAGAGGTTCAGTCGATAATCGGCAGAAGGCTTCGTACGTCGGGCATCGGGCTAAGAAGAGCATGTTGCGCTAAGGATTTGGAGTTACGGAGGTCAACCGTCGATTGGGCAACAAAACACAAGAGAGCACGATGCGCCAAAGAATCGGACAAAGCACCGACCAATGACGTGCCAGGCAATAGAATGTCAATTCATATTGTAATAATTGTCTAGATCGAATAGAGTTTTTGTTTGTGTGTGTGTAGGATTAACTACGATAACGATGAAGACATAAAGCGAAACAAAGTGTCAGAAGACAAGCGTGTTGGATCATTGGGAGTTCGAGAATTTGACGGAAGTCTGAAGATTCATTAGGAGTGCTGCCGGAACTGGCCGAGAACGAGTAGAGAGCTTACCGAAGGGTCTTTAGAAGTTCACCGGAAGGTTTGTCGGAAGCTCGTGGAGCTTGCCAAGAAAGATTGGAGCTTACCAAAGAAGCTCGTTGGAACTCGCCAAGATCATCGTGAAGTCCGGGAGCTTGCCGGAAGTCCGTAGAATGGTTTCCAAGGGTTCGTTGGAAGACTATCGGAAGTTCACTAGAAGCTCGCCGAAAGAAGTCTTGACTTGTTGGACTTTGTAATATCTTAGGAAATATCTTTAATTTCGTAGTTAGTATATTAATTTAGGTTAGGATTATGTGTTAATCTTATAATTTAAATAGGGGCCAATTGGGCCCGATAACGGACTGGTTTGGGCCAAGTTTAAGGCCCAACCAGTGAAGCTGGAAGAGCCCAGGTGGTGGCACCACCGGGCTAGGCGGTGGCATTGCCCGGTACACTGATAGTGTCAGTGTCAGACTGGCGGTGGTACTACCAGTGTCAAGCGGTGGTAGCACCATAATAATGAAGTCTGAGGCAATTCAAATTTGGGCTCCAAATTTGAATCCTCTTGGGGTCTATAAATACCCTAGATGTTCTTGCTAAGAGAGCAAGAAGAGTGCAAGAAAACTAAGGGAAAACTCTATCATTTGAAATAGAAATTGTTGAATCTCGGATTTTGATGATGAAACTAATTGAGTGTGATTTGTGGTCTAACTGCGTGTTGAGTTACGCAGGTCTACTATCGATCAGGATTAGACAGTTGACATTGGAGGAATTGACGTTGCGTCGGAAGTAATCACGTCAGGATATTGGATGTCGAGCTGGAGGTTCGGTCGACTATCGGCAGGAGGCTTCGTACGTCAGGCATCGGGCCAAGAAGAGCGTGTTACACCAAGGATATCGGGATTGTGGAGGTCAATCACTAATTGGGCAACAGACCGCAAGAGAGGACGATGTACCGAAGGATCGGACGAAGCGCCGACCAATGACATGCCTAGCAACTGAATGTCAATTCGTGTTGTAATAACTATCTAGATCAAAGTAGAGTGTTTGTTGTTTGTGTGTAGGAGTAACTACGATAAGGATGAAGATGTAAAGCGAAACAAAGGGTCGAAGTCAAGTGCGATGGATCATTGGGAGTTCGAGTGTTTGATGGAAGTCTGAAGATTCATTGGGAGTGCTGCCGGAACTGGCCGAGAACGAGTAGGGAGCTTGCCGAAGGGTTTTCGGAAGTTCGCCGGGAGGTTCGTCGGAAGTTCACGGAGCTTGCCTAGAAAGATCGGAGCTTGCCAAAGAAGCTCGGGGGAACTCACCAAAATTATCGTGGAGTCCGAGAGGTTGCCGGGAGTCCGTAGGATGGTTTCCGAGGGATCGTCGGAAGACCATCGGAAGTTCGCCGGAAGCTCGTCGGAAGAAGACTTGACTTACGGACTTTGTAATAGCTTAGGAATGTCTTTAATTTCGTAGTTAGCACATCAATTTGGGTTAGGATTAGGGGTTAATCCTTTAACCCAAGTATGGGCCCATTGGCCCTTGTTCGGAATCGGTTTGGGCCAATTTTTCGGCCCAAACCAAATGTAGATTTGTGCTGGGCAGTGGAGCCCAGCAGCCAATGTGCCCAGCAGCATGTGTGCATGCATGCATGCATGCTGGGCTACGTGCATGCATCGGGCGGTGGCAAGCACCCAAAACTTGTGTCTTTCGAAGCGTAGCACCGCCCGGCCATTATAGCTAAACCATGTGAGCAGCGGTAGCACCGCCTGGTTATCAGAGGTGCGTAGCACCGCCCGACATCGTAGCAAAGCGTAGCACCGCCGGTTATTCTTATGTGAGCGGTAGCACCGCCAGCTAAGCTAAAGCGGTAGCACCACTGGTGTGTCGATGCCGGATCGACAAAGACCGAAAAAACTCAAAAGATTCAAATTTTTTGCTTCAAGTTTGGGCTCCAAATTTGAATCACTTTGAGGCTTATAAGTACCCCTTCTTTCTTAGCTGAAAGAAGAACCCTTTTGAGAAGTTAGAATCTTAGTTTTAAGTCTTGAAAAGTCTTATTCTTGCTAAGTGTTCACCTCATTCTTCTTGTAAAATCTTGTAAGAGTATGAACCACTTGTAAAGGGTTGTAAGAGGGGTATTTGATCCTTCCCCTTCAAAGGATTTGGTAGTGGAAGAAGGGAGCCTCATCGGAGAAGGCTTCGGAAGTGGATGTAGGTCACTTTGACCGAACCACTATACATCGCTGCGTCTTGATTGTGTGTGTTTAAATTTCTGGTTTATCTCTTTACTTTACTACAAGCCTTTACTTTACTTACTCCACTTCCTTTTCATCTTCGTACGCATGCTTTAAAGTTAAAACGTAATCTTTCCGGGTTCAAACGAAACGTTGCTTTCATCGTACGAAGTTTCCGAAGCTTGTTTTAAATCGCTGAAAAATCTATCGTTTTATCCGCTGCACTAATTCACCCCCCCCCCTCTTAGTGCCGCTCGATCCCTAACAGAAATCCCTTCTCCAAAAGTTTAGAAGTATTCTTAAGAGAGGTGTTGAGGGAAGCTTTATAAATAGAGTTTGTAAAAGGGAGTTTGTCTTTACCTATTAGAAGGAAGGCAGCTAGTGGAAAGCCAGTGGCCTCAAGCAAAGAGGAATCGGGAGTGGATGTAGGTCGGATGATCGAACCACTATAAAAATGGTTTGCGTTTATGTTCTTGCATTTATCTTTCTACAAATCATCTTTTCTTTGCTGCTAAACTTACTCATCACTGCTTTCTTCCTCTCTAAACACTCCCTATTTTAAGCACTTTCCATTACACTTTAATCGAAATCGGTTTTAGTCAAAAACATGATTTCTATCGTATGAAGTTTCCAAAAGTTATTTTAAATCGTCGAATTTATCATTCTTAACTGCTATACTAATTCACCCCCCCTAGTGCCACTCGATCCCTAACAATTAGTATCAGAGCCTCGTTATTTTTCATTCGGATTCACACCCACGAGAAATGACTCTTAATGGCTTTCAAGAGGGTTTTCCGATTATTCGTCCTTCGTTGTTTAACGGTTTGGACTACACTTATTGGAAAACTCGAATGAGAGTTTTCTTGCTTTCAATGGATTTGGATTTATGGATTTATGGAACGTTATTAAAAACCATTTTTAACTTCCCTCTAAACCGACGAACGAATGGTCGTATTTGGAGAAGAAATATTTTTCTTTAAATGCAAAGGCTATGAATGCCTTATTTTACGTTTTGGACAAGAACGAGTTCAATCAGATTTCTATGTGTGAAACAACTTTTGAAATTTGACAAACACTTGAAATCACACACGAAGGAACGAGTAGAGTCAAAGACTCGAAAGTTAACATTTTGATGCACGATTTTAAGCTTTTTCAATTGAAACCAAGCGAAACTATCGGCGACATGTATACCCATTTCATGGATGTCATCAATAGTTTGAAAAGTCTTGGTAAATCTTTTTTGAGTTTTGATTTAGTAAACAAGATTTTAAGATCCCTTCCAAAAGGGTGGGATCCAAAAGTAACAGCTATATAAGAAGCAAAAAATTTAAATGACTTATCTCTTGAAGAACTCATTGGGTCTTTAATGACCTATGAAATGACATTCTTGGAACACAATGAACTCGATGAACACATGGACCACCTTCTAAAGAACAAGAAGGATTTGGCACTTCGGACTATAAAATACCACTTGAGTGATGACTCAAGTGATGAGAACAATGATGAACTTAAACTTCGAACACTAAAATTTAAAAGGTTCATAAAACAAGAATCTATAATTAAAAATGAACTTGAACAGAGGAAGAGGCCAAAGATGAAGAAGAAGCGTAAAGAAGAATCAAATGACGAAATGATGAATTGGGCTTTGATGGGTTTCAACAATGAGGTAAGCAACTCACCTAAAATGTTCTTACATTGTTATGAAATTAATTGATATATTTTTCATGAATTTCTTAACTTAGTTAGAAGGAAATTAATAATTTTTCAAAAAATATAT
This sequence comes from Musa beccarii, assembly GCA_024322285.1. Classification (NCBI taxonomy): domain Eukaryota; kingdom Viridiplantae; phylum Streptophyta; class Magnoliopsida; order Zingiberales; family Musaceae; genus Musa; species Musa beccarii. The sequence continues at coordinate 72,658,917 of CM044395.1, forward strand.
CATGCTTTTCTTTCAAGTATTTTTGAAAAGTAAAAAAAAAGTAAAAATATGAATGATGATTGTATGATTTAAAAGGATTAACCCATGCATGTGTATCTTGATGTTTTACATTGTCTCTAAACATGATGCTTGACAATTTTATATCATGCATAAGTTTTTTGAAGTGATGTTGATTTGAAAACTTCTATCTTGGATTAATGGGTCTTAACTATTTTTTTATGATAAAATTTTTAGATGATACTTGTCTTTATGAAATCAAAAGACCTAACCCACAAATTTTCCAAATGAAAGAAATGTGGTTTTGATATTGCCTTGTATTATATTTGGACTTGATGATTTTTATGATGAAAATTATTTTTCAGATTTATAAAACGATGCATGATTTTAGCAAAAATTTGAGTATTGATCATCTTTTTATAACAAATGAAAGAAAGAATTAAAATGATTTTGATGATGCATTATGAAAACATGCTTAATGATTGTATCATACTTGACGACTTGAAATCTCATATTTTGAAATAATGTGTATCATGAATACATGAATCTTAATGGTTTTGATGATGCTTTCGGTCTTCAACATAATGCATGGCCTTTTACATAAAAATTGAAAATGTACTATCATTTTTTATGTATTTGGTCTTGACGGTTCTATGATGAAACTTATATCTCATTTTTTAAATGTTGAAACATATTTTCATAAAAGACTTGCACACATCTTATGAAATCATTTTTGATAATGATGAAATGAAAATATTAAAAGGATGTTGTCATACTTGAAAGTTATGTAATCATGCTCAAAGTTATGAAATTTGCCTTTTCATTCTTGAATATGATACTCATTTTTATTAAAGACAAAGGCATGCTTACATAAAGTAAATCAAAAAAAGAAAATGCATGATCTTGAAAATTCTTCTATCTCTAAAGTTTTCGGTTTTAATGAATCCATGTGAATCTATTGAATCGAATCCTTTGGAAAATACCACATACTTAATGTGATTTGACTTAATGATCATTATAACGAAATTTGCCTTTCCATCTTGAATGTTGACATTTTATTTTAAGGCAAAAGCATGCTTATAAGAAACAAATCATATGAATAAACATTTATAAAAATGAAATGCAATCCTCTATCTTATCGATTCTTCAATAAATCTATGCTTGTCATGTATGAATTTATTGAATATGATTTTTGAGGATGATTTCAAAAAATTGCTTGATTCGTATTTATGACATAAGATACATTTTAAATATGAATCATGCTTCAATCATATTCTATCTTCCTTAATTCATTTTGTTTTCTTATAATTCTCTTTGATTTACTAAAGAGGAGAACCTACCAAATGAATCATGAATGAATCACTTATTGATATATCTTTTTGAAATATTTTTTTTTAATGTGATGTTGATAACTTGAGATATCTTTTGGAATTCATGACACGAGATTTAGCCTTTATATCTTAAACGTTCATGCTTGTTTCTATTCAATATAAAAAAAGACAAAGGCATGTTCATATGAAATCAATGCAAATCACTAACAAAGAAATGTATGTTTCTTGAATATCTCTCTCTTTCTCTAAAGTTTTGGATTTTTCAAATAAAAGACAAGTGATAAATTCATTTATGATATTTTGTAAATCACTTGAATTATGAATGAGATTTTGATGATATGGTAATAACTTTGTTCATGTTATGAATATTAAAAATGATAATTTGATTATGAGTCTTGATTTGACGAATTGACTTGAATGAGATTTTGTTTCAACCGAATTATGAACTTTCTTTTGATGTCTTAACTTGAGAAATTTCAAGAAATGTGATTATTACTTGATATTTGATACTTAAAATTTCTCATGAAATGTGATCTTGATGAGAATTACTATGCATGAATCAAGTTGCTCTTTGTGCTATATCTTTTCAAATGAATAATGAGCTTTGATGTTATATATTTCATGATATAGAAATGATAAGATTTCTTTGCCTTGCATGTCTTGTGTGATGATTGAAAATTAATTTTCTTTATGATGAATCATGAATCATGACTTGATCTATGATATTGATATATTTTTATCATGATCCTTGATTGTATAATTCTTTTACTCTATTAAAAGGATTTATCAAATGAATCATGTCCTTCTTAAATTTTTCTTGATATCATGACATGATTTCTTTATATGGCTTGAAATTTTTTTAGCAATTGAGTCCTCCACTTCATTTTGACAATAACTAGGGGGGAGCTAGCTTGTTGGCTTGAATATTGAATTCATATTCATGACTTGAATTTTGATGATAGAAACATTTATGTCAATATTTGTTTCTAATTTCTCATTTTCCATTTTGATGAAAAGAAAATTAATTACAACATTGCATCCTCCCTTCTTTTTGAGAATGATAAAGGGGGAGAAAAATTGCTAGCTTGAAGCAAAATTATTAGCATGGAAAAACTTGTTAGCTTGAGTATCACAAGAAAAAGTGGCAAAAGTAGCTAGCTAGAACTTACAAAGAATTGCAATCTTGCAATCAAAAGAGAAGCAAAGAAGTGTGTTAGGACTCTAGCTATGAGAGTCTTAATTTAGTTTCATTGATAAGGACATTCATGTAAATCCTATCTAGCCGACCCCTATTAAAGAGGTGAAGAGTTAGGGTTAGGTTGCTTCTTAGAAAAGGAGTCCTATAAGAGAAAGAGTCCTATTAGAAGTAGGAGTCCTATTAGGAAAAAAGTCCTATTAGAATTAGGAGTCCTATTAGGAAAAGAGTCCTATTAGAAGTAGGAGTCCTATTAGGGAAAGAGTCCTATTAGAATTAGAAGTCTTACTGGAGAAGAAGTCGTAATTAGAAATTGGTTAGAAGTAGGAGTCTTGAGTAAGAGTCCTATTAGGAGTTGGGGTTGAGAAGCCCTATAAATAGCCATGTATTTATCCTCTTTTCATCAATGAATAGATCAATCTTTTAGCAGCCTTTGAGTAGCAACTTGGAGGAACGAACCCCTATAGAGTTCCAAGGAGGCCGATCCCCTATAGAGATCAACCCCAAGCTTAGAATCCACAAGGGTTCTAACACTTAGTATCAGAGCAGCGTTCTTAGTGTCTCGCTACCCTTCTGGAACCATCCACCAGCCCTTCACAACTGCCCAAAGCAATTCCTATAATTGCTCAGAAGATCATCACCGAATTCCACCGTCATCTCCACCACCGTAGATCATCCTTTGATCTTTCCGTGAATTGCAACAGGTTCTGGTTATCTACCTTACTGTTGCTGCGATTAGTTATCCTTATTCAAAAAAAATCCAAAAAAATTCGTTCCTATATTGCTGCATAAACTTTTCGTCGTAAAGTTTTCTTCCCTACAACGAAAGTTGCACTGTAGAATTTCAGCCGCATAGCACTATCTTTTTGATCTTACTACTGTGTTTTTTCTATCCAAATCTCTATGAAATTTTTATGATGGCTTTGACACTTCCTAAACAGTAGTTTTCCCATTGGTTTTGTCAAAATTTCTCAATATAAACCACTTATCTTTTACGTCCAAACTACTGCACTTTAGACGTAAAAATCTACTATAGTACCCCTCTGTGATCCTCAATTTTGCTGAACCTCTTGTTGTTGTTTCTTTCTACAAAATTTTTAACAGCATTACCTCTCCCTTATCAGTAGATTCCCTTTGAGTTTTACTTGAATCTCTTTTGAAAATTTCTGGAAAAAATTACATCTTTACTGTTGGAATTTTTTCGATGAAAAATCTGGTGTTGCACCTTTGTCCTTTTTTCTTTTTCGTAACCTATCAAACCCTAGCCACCTTGCTGCCACAAACTAAGATGTCTTTAGGGCATCCCTCTAGCCTTAAGACGCAGCCATCATAACCTAGTTTCATAACCCTAACAACATCAAAAACTGCCAAACCTTCCACCACCCCATGCCATTAACTCATCAACAGAAAAAAGACAAGGGCATCTCTGATCTACACGCATATGCTATGGCTTCTCAAGATCCAATTGATGCCAAATTTGAAGCATGAGAATCATGGATTGAATCACGGCTTGAATCGTGCTTGGAAGACAAATTGCGCGCTTTGTTTGCAGAATTCAGAATTGGACAACCATTGAGTCCAACCAAATTGCAACAAGGAAAGAATTCAGAAAGGACCCTAGAGAAGGAGAGACAGCCCTTGGACATGCTTCAACCAAGCATGAGGGTGGACTTCCCACGATGGGAAGACAGAGACCCGGAGGGGTGGATTTCGTGCACCGAACGTTACTTTTGCTACTACCGAACGTCGGATAATGCAATGGTGGAGATTGCTATCATCTACCTTGAAGGAGATACTATTCAATGGTACAATTGGCTGGAATATAATCATGGGGCTCCGACGTGGAATCAATTTAAGAACGCATTGCTAAACCATTTCGGACCTACGGAGTATGAAAATATCGACGACCAACTCATAAAAATTCGACAAACCTCTACGATTCAAGAGTACCAAACCAGGTTTGAGAAGCTATCCTACCTTGCTCGTGATTGGACTGACTGTCAATTGTTAGGAACATTCATCGAAGGACTCAAGCTAGAGATAAAAGGGAAAGTTAAGACGCGATAGCCCCGTACCATGATGGCTATAATTTCTTTTACCAGAATACAAGAAGAACAGCTCAACCAAGATGCTTAGAGGATGAGAACAACTCCTAAAACCTTAGCATATAAACCCCCTTCTGCTCCTAGCCATCCTTCGCTGCCAAAAAAATTGACAAGAGAAGAACTACATGACCGATCAGCAAAGGGTCATTGTTGGCATTGCGACGAGTCGTGGAACCGTGATCATCGCTGCAAAAGGGGCCGCCTCCTATTGATTAAACCTCTTGAAGACATAGAAGAGGAAGTCCAGGAGCATGAGGAAGAGGTCGCGGATGAAGAATAGCAGCCAATTGATATTACGATGCATGCTCTTGCCGGTTACGCGAACCCGCAAACAATGAAAGTGGGAGGATTTCTGAAGCAACAACCAATCACCATTCTTATTAACACCGGGAGCACTAATAATTTTATGAACAATAAGGTTGCTGTCCGGATGGCCTTACCTATTGAGAATTACAGTAGGTTTGATATTAAGGTCGCAGATGGATGAATTTTGAAGTGTGATCTTAGGTGCCCACGGGTGAAACTGTTACTGCAGGACCAAGAGATAATTGCAGATTTTTTCCTCCTCCCTCTTAATGATTATGAGGCCGTGCTTGGCATTGAATGGTTGATGACATTAGGTGATGTTTCTTGGAATTTTTTGAAATTAATTATGAAATTTTATAGTAAGGGGAAATAGGTGATATTGTGCGGGAAATGTGGGGACGACGTAATGATGATTTACACACAATGAATGGAGCAGAAGATATCTTCCCCTGAGTAGCAAAAATGGATAACAAAGCTTCTTGGATATGATTATGAAATAACATTCAAAAAGGGAAAAGATAATATTGTTGCAGATGTACTTTCATGGCTATCTGAGCAAGCTGAATTTTTGGTATTTTCACTTTTGACCAATGACTTCCTTGAGGATATTAGGAGGGAATGGCAAGATAATCCAAAAATGAGTAAAATCATAAAAAAATTAGAGGAAGCACCAAGCTCCATGGCTCTTTATAGTTGGGACTCAAAGGACTTGCGATATAAAGGACGCATTATGCTTGTGCCAAATTCTACTTGCATAAAGACTATCCTTTAAGAGATGCATTCCACACCTGCAGCTGGGCACTCTAGGTTCCTTAGAACCTATAAAAGAATTAAGTAAAATTTTTATTGGATAGGGATGAAAAATATTATTGCTGAATTTGTAGCACAATGTGATGTATGTCATCGACACAAAGGTGAGACAGTGGCAAGTCCCGGAAAGTTGCAACCTCTACCCATCCCAAAATCAATATGGACTAATATATCAATGGATTTCATCGAAGGGCTTCCCTCATCATAAGGAAAAGGTACAATTTTTGTCGTGGTTGATCGCCTTACAAAGTATGCTCACTTTTGTGCCATCCGTAATCCCTACACTGCTTCTAGTATTGCTCGAATCTTTATGAAGAATATTGTAAAATTACATAGGATGCCGAGATCTATTGTAAGTGATCGTGATAGGGTCTTCACGAGTAAATTTTGGACAGAGTTATTTCAGATACAGTGCACTAAATTAAAGATGAGTACGGCAAATCACCCACAAACTGATGACCAAATTGAAGTGGTGAACAGGTGTTTGGAGACATACCTTAGATGCTTCACTAGTGACCGACCAAAAGAATGGACAAAGTGGCTTCCTTGGGTTGAGTGGTGGTATAATACAACTTATCATTCCTCTACAAAATGTACTCCTTATGAGAGCATGTATGGCCGACCCCCGGTAATTCCAAAATATGTGTTAGGCACCTTTAAAGTAGAACAAGTAGACATAGAACTACAAGACAGAGACAAAATGTTGAAGTTGCTAAAAGATAATCTCACTGCAGCACAAGCAAGGATGAAATAGCAATATGATCAACACAAAGGTGAAAGAGATTTTTCAATAGGAGATTGGGTCTTCCTATGGCTTCAGCCATACAAGCAAATATCAATCCAAACCAGAGTATCTATGAAGCTTTCACCTCGGTTCTATGGACCCTACCAGATTTTGGAGCGCATCAAAGCAGTAGCATATAGATAGACTTACCTGCCAACTCCCGAATCCATCCATTCTTCCATGTATCATGTTTGAAGCTCAAGTTGGGACAACATGAGATAGCCCAAACCATCTACTAAATATAACTATCCAAGGAGAGCTCCAGACCCAACCAAGTGCCGTTATTGATCGATGGATCATGATTCGATGACGACGACCTGCTACTGAAGTGTTAATACAGTGGGCAAACCTACCAGCAGAAGATGCCACTTGGGAGAACTATGATGACTTGAAGATTAAATTCCCAAAATTCATGGAATGTCAACCTCGAGGACAAGGCTGATTTGAAGAGGGCGGGTCTGTTAGGACTCTAGCTATGAGAGTCCTAATTTAGTTTCATTAATAAGAGCATTCATGTAAATCATATCTAACCAACCCCTATTAAAGAGGTGAAGAGGCCGACTAGGTTAGGGTTAGGTTGCTTCTTAGAAAAGGGAATCCTATTAGAAATAGAAGTCCTATTAGAAGTAGGAGTCCTATTAGGAAAAGAGTCCTATTAGAAGTAGGAGTCCTATTAAGGAAAGAGTCCTATTAGAATTAGGAGTCCTATTAGGAAAAGAATCCTATTAGAAGTAGGAGTCCTATTAGGGAAAGAGTCATATTAGAATTAGGAGTCCTACTAGAGAAGGAGTCCTAATTAGAAGTTGGTTAGAAGTATGAGTCTTGAGTAAGAGTCTTATTAGGAATTGGGGTATAGAAGCCCTATAAATAGCCATGTATTCATCCTCTTTTCATCAATGAATAGATCAATCTTTTAGCAGCCTTTGAGTAGCAACTTGGAGGAAGGAACCCCTATAGAGTTCCAAGGAGGTCGATCCCCTATAAAGATCAACTCCAAGCTTAGAATCCACAAGGGTTCTACCAAAGCGCTATCTCAAAAGAAGCAAAATGCAAAACTTAGAAAATTTACATTCCTACACTTGCCATGCTTCTATGCTTGTATGTTGTAATTTTTTGCTTGCATATTTAAAGTGATGAAATGCTTACACAAATTGATTGTATATCGCAAAGGAAGCAAAGAAAGTGCAACTTGCACATCTCAAGAAAAGAATGAAAAATTGCTATCATACTTATTTTTAGAAAGGATTTTAAGATGATGAAATCAAGTGGTGAAATATTTGTATTAATCTCTTTGTTGAGATGAGTGTGCAGGAATTACTACGATGGAAAACATAACGTGATTTATCAAGGCCAAGTCCGTCGGTGGTTCATCGGAAGTCAGAGAGATTTTCGGAAGAGTTCTTGAAACCATCCAAGATCAACTCGGGGACTTGTCGAAGTTTTGAAAGTCCATTTCAAAGATCGTCGAAGGTTCGCGGAACTTAGGAAAATTCGGAAACCAGCCGAAGACTAGTTGGGCTTGCTTAGGAGTATCTTTGGGAGACCACTTTGGCAAAGCAATCGAGGAAGCATCGGAGGCTGCTGAATCTCGTAGTAGTACTCGCAGGGAAGTCGACTTGAAGGGTGTCCGATCAAATCACGTTAAGTTATGTTAAGTAAATTTGCACATGAGTAGAGCAAGGATTTAAGAAATAAATCCTGCCCAAAATTCGATGAGAGCCAACCAGGCCACTCTTGTGTCAAGTTGAGGACCAAGCAGGCCCCATTCGGCTCTGTCAGAATGGGGGCAAGAGGTGGATTCGCCCAAGCACTGGGGCGGTGGAACACGCCTACTGAAGGCGGTGGAACGCGACTGAAGCGTAGCACCGCCCTGCACACACACACAGCGGTGGAAACGCTTTATGCGAAGCGATAGCACCGCCCTTTGTTCATCGCGGCGGTGGAACCGCCTGGTGAAAGCGGTGGCACCGCTTGATCCACCGGCTGAAGCGGTAGCACCGCGCTGCACTGAAGCGGTGGCACCGCCCCACATCGTCGATCAAAATCGACCACAAGCGTGGCACCGCCCATGGCGTGTGGCACCGACAGCTGAGCGGTGGCACCGCTTTGACCACAATCTGGGGACTCCAAATTCACTTGGAATTTGGAGCCCAATTTAAATCCACTTTTGGATCTATAAATACCCCCTTTCTCGGTGAAAGGGTTACCCTTTGAGCAAAAAAGTTTGAGTCTTGAGCTTTTGAAGAGTTTTTGAAAAGTGTTGTATTCTTTGCTAAGTGTTCACCTTTCTTCTTCTTGAGAGATCTTGTACAAGTGTGAACATCTTGTAAAGGGTTGTAAAGGGTGTTTGATCCTTCCCCTTCAAAGGACTTGCTAGTGGAAGAGCGGAGCCTCATTGCAAAGGCTTCAAGAGTGGATGTAGGTCATTTGACCGAACCACTATACATCATTGTCTCCTCAAATGTGTGAGTGTTTACATTTCTGAAATCACTTCATTTCTTGGCTGCAAGTTCTTAGTTAGTTCCTTTTCACAAGCAATTACTTTCAAGTTCTCTTTCGTCGAATCGAATTCTTCCACGAACTTGTGTTTCTTTTTGAAATCGGTTTCAAGAATACGAGTTTAATCCGCTGCACTAATTCACCCCCTCTTAGTGCCTTTTGATCCTTTCAATTGGTATCGAGCAAGGTTTGCTCTCATATTGGTTTAAAACCCAAGAGAGATGGCCTACTCCGGTATGCAAGAGGGTCTCTCCATTACTCGTCCACCTATGTTCAATGGGTCGGATTATACGTATTGGAAGACTCGTATGAGAATTTTCTTATCTCCATGGACTTGAACTTTGGAACATTGTCGAAAATGGTTTTATAAAATCTTCTCTTCCGATGAGTGAATGGAATGAGTCGGAGAAGAAGATTTTAAGCTCTCAATGCAAAGGCTATGAATGCCTTATTTTGTGCACTTGATAAGAATGAGTTTAATCGGGTTTCCATTTGTGAATCGGCTTTTGATATTTGGCGCACTCTTGAAATCACTCATGAAGGCACTAGCCGAGTGAAGGAGTCAAAATCAACATTCTTGTGCATTCTCTACGAACTTTTGGATGAAACCAAATGAGTCCATTGGAGACATGTACACCGCTTTACGGATGTCATCAATGGACTTAAAGCTCTTAGTAAAGGTTTTTGAATTTTGAATTGGTAACTAAGATTTTAAGATCCCTTCCAAAGTGTTGGGATCCAAAGGTCACGGCCATTCAAGAGGCCAAGGATCTTAAAGTATTTCCCATTGAAGAACTTATTGGATCTCTAATGACTTACGAGATGGCGTGCCATGCTCATGAAGAGCTTGAGAACCCCCTTCAAAGAATAGGAAGGATATGGCACTTAGAACACAAGAAGACCACTTGAAAGGAACATCAAGTGATGAGGATAGTGACAATGACATTGCACTTCTAACTCGAAAGTTTAAGAAATTCATAAGAAAGAACAAGTTCAAAAATGACACAAAAGCAAATTTGAACACAAAAAGGACCAAGTCATTTGCTCTACGAATGCAAGAAGCGGGACACTTCAAGAATGAATGCCCTCAAGCCAAGAAGAAGCAATTCAAGAAGAAAAAAGCCTTGAAGGCCACATGGGATGATTCAAGTGACTCCGAGATTGAAGAGGCTAGCAACAAAGAGGAGGCAAATTTCGCTCTAATGGCATTTGGAGAAGAGGTTAGTGAGTTACTTAATGAAGAGTTATCTTTCGATGAACTTTCTATGGCTTTTCATGAGTTGTTTGATGAATGTAGAACTATTAGTAAGAAGTTCAATTTACTTAAGAAAGAGCATGCTTTATTACAAAGTAAATTCAATAGTCTTCAAAACCCTTCTCTACCCCATGCTCTAAGTGTGAAGACTTAGATGCAACAAAAGGAGAACTTGCTACTCAAAGAGACCTAAACAAGTTTAAGGTCGGTAGCAAGGGCTTAGACATGATTCTTGCTAACAAAGGTCATGTCGGAAATAGAAGTGGTATCGGATTTGTGAGAGGTTCTCACCAAAATCCCACCACCTTTGTTAAAGGGTCTACATTGCATGTATCACCCCATTTGAAATGTATTTTTGTTGCAAAAGCGGGACATGTTACCTACAAATGTCCATTCAAGAAAATTAGTCCACAAAAGTTGATATGGGTTCCTAAAGGAACCATAAACAATTCAATGATAAATTACAAAATAAGTAGATCAATTTGTAAGGAACCCAAAATCAAATGGGTACCTAAAAACAATCCTCTTTTGTAGACAAACTCACAAGCTAGGAGCAAGAAATGGTATCTTGATAGTGGATGCTCAAGGCACATGACCAGGAGATCCATCTCATTTCTCTATGCTCTCTAGCAAAGAAGAAGGATATGTCACTTTCGGAGACAACAACAAGGGTAAAATCATTGGCAAGGGAACCATAGGTAACAAATCAAGTTTTCAATTGATGATGTGTTACTAGTTGATGGTTTAAAACATAATCTTTTAAGTATTAGTCAACTATGTGATAAAGGTTATGTTGTTAAATTTGAATCAATGTTTGCATTATTGAAAAACCCAACAACAACATATCCATGATTGCTTTAAAACAAAACAATGTCTACACAATAAATATTGATAAATTAAGTAATGAAATGTGTTTTTCGGTTTTGAATGATGGCGCTTGGCTTTGGCATAGGAGGCTAGGCCATGCAAGCATGAAACTAATCTCTAAGATTTCATCTAGAGATTTAGTAAGAGTATCCCAAACACGAAATTTGTTAAGGATAAGGTATGTGATGCATGTCAACTAGGAAAACAAATAAAGACTAGTTTCAAATCAAAAAATCACATTAGCACCACTAGACCATTGCAATTGATCCACTTGGACTTATTTGGACCAATTGACATAACAAGCCTAGGTGGTAGCAAATATGCTTTTGTAATTGTGGATGACTATAGTAGATACACTTGGACCTATTTTTGGCTCATAAAAGTGATTGCTTCAAATGTTTCTCTAAATTTTGTAAACTCACTCAAAATGAAAAAGGCTTTATGATCTCATCAATACGAAGTGATCATGGAGGTGAATTTCAAAATCATGACTTCAAAATTTATGTGAAACAAGCGGATACAATCACAACTTCTCTACTCAAGAAATCCACAACAAAATGGAGTAGTAGAAAGGAAAAATAGAAGTTTGCAAGAAATGGCTAGAACCATGTTAAATGAATATAATTTACCAAAATATTTTTGGGCGAAGCCGTGAATACGACTTGCTATGTGATGAATAGAGTTCTAGTGAGACCATCCCTATCCAAAACTCCATATGAATTATGGAATGATAAAAAACCCAATGTTTCTTACTTTAAAGTTTTGGTTGCAAATGCTTTATTTTGAATGAAAAGGATGCCTTAGGAAAATTCGATGCAAAATCCAATGAAGGCATATTTCTTGGTTATTCTTCCGTTTCTAAGGCTTTTAGTGTTTTCAACAAGAGAACCTTACTTATAGAAGAATCTATTCATGTGGTTTTTAATGAAGTTTCGAATTTAAGAAAAAAGATTTTGATGATGATTTTGGTCTTGATGATTTGAATTTGAATGAACCCTCTCCTCAAAATAACATCTTGGATGCATCTTCTTCCCAAGCTTCCTTACCAAAGGAATGGAAGTATGTAGATGCTCATCCCAAGGAGTTAATTATAGGAGATGCATCGAAAGGGTTCAAACTCGCTCTTCTTTCAAAAATTTTTGTGCCCATGCTGCCTTTCTTTCTCAAGTTGAACCAAAATGCATTGTTGATGCCTAAAAGATGATTCTTGGGTTATCGCAATGCAAGAAGAATTGAATCAATTTGAGAGGAATGAGGTATGGAAGCTTGTTCCTAGACCTAATGACCACTTAGTTATTGGTACTAAGTGGGTCTTTAGAAACAAGCAAGATGAATGCTTGAGTATCGTGGTTAGAAACAAGGCTAGACTAGTGGCCAAAGGTTTCAACCAAGAAGAAGGTATCGATTATGAAGAAACCTTCGCTCGGTGGCAAGATTGGAAGCCATTAGGATGCTCCTTGCCTATGCTAGTAGTAAAGATTTTAAATTATTTCAAATGGATGTCAAAAGTGCGTTTTTAAATGGTTTCATTTCGAAGAAGTTTATGTTGAACAACCACCGGATTCGAAAACTCTCTATTTCCTAACCATGTATTTAAGCTAACTAAGGCCTTATATGGTCTTAAACAAGCCCCTAGGGCTTGGTATGAAGGCTTAGTTCTTTCTTGATTTCAAATAATTTCACTAAAGGCAAGGTTGATACTACATTGTTTATTAAACATTTTGAAAACAATTTTCTTATTGTTCAAATTTATGTTGATGATATCATTTTAGGATCTTGTGATAAATCACTATGTGATTTATTTGCTAAGATATGAGTGATGAATTTGAGATGAGCCTAATGGGAGAACTAAATTTCTTTTAGGACTTCAAATCAAGCAACTAAGTAATGGTATATTTCTAAATCAATCAAAATACACATTGGAATTGTTAAAAGCGATTCAATATGGATGGATCAAAAGAAATTAGCACTCCTATGAGCACCTCCACTAAATTAGATATGGATGAAAATGGAAAGCTTTGATCAAAAAACTTATAGGGGCATGATAGGTAGCCTGCTTTATCTCACTGCAACCAGACCTGATATCATGTTCAGTGTAGGGCTATGTGCAAGATTCCAAGCTAATCCTAAGCTATCTCACTTGAAAGCGGTCAAGAGGATTCTTAGATATCTTAAAGGGACCCCTAATCTTGGATTATGGTATCCAAAATCTGAAAACTTTAGTTTGAAAGCTTATGCAGATCACGGATTTTGGTGGATGTAAACTAGATAGAAAAAGCACATCCGGAACATGCCAATTTCTAGGACATGCACTTGTTTCTTGGACTTCAAGAAACAAAATTGATTGCACTATCTCTGTGAGAAGCTGAATATATAGCTGCTAGTGCATCTTTGTGCACAAGTTATCTGGATGAAAAATACACTAGAGGACTATGGAATCTACTTAAAAAATATTCCTATAAAGTGTGATAACACGAGTGCAATTTGTCTAACTAAAAATGCAATCCAACACTCTCGCACTAAGCACATTGACATCAGGCATCACTTTATACGTGATCATGTAAGTAGTAGAAATGTCACTCTTGATTTTGTTGATACAAATCATCAATTAGCGGACATTTTTACGAAACCTTTAAATGAGGAACAATTTGATTTTATTAGAAGGAATTAGGCATGCTAAACTGTCCAAGTAAGTAACCTTTTTTATGTCTTTTCTTGAAATTATGTTTAAACTATGATTTCCATCAATTTGATTCGGATTGTCCATGGATTTATTTCTTTTGACTTCATCCCATCTCTGAGATTTTTTTAAAAAAAAAAAAAAAGGGGAGAGGTGGAAAAACATTAAAATCGAAGTGGTTTTGTGCTACCGGCGGTAGCATGCCAGATCTTGGCGGTGGAACCGCCTAGGTAGTCGACCACAGCGAACAGCGGTGGAACACTTTCTTTGAAGCGATGGAACGCCCGAACACCCTCCTATAAAATGTATTAGGGGGCGGTAGAACCGCCTCCCCTAATCTGCATACCGCCTCTCCTCACTCTTCTAAACTCCTCTAAACTTCAAATTGGTGTGATTTCTTCCTATCTAGAAGCCTAAGGAGGAGATTCTATCGTGATTCATTCTTCCTACATCTCAAAGAACCAATCTAAGGTAAAAACAGAATTCTTTCTCTTTCATTTTCTTGTGAAGTTTCATTCCTTTCTTCAATTAATTTTCGATTATTCATAGAAATGGCTCCTAGAAGAACATCAAGAGACAAAGGAAAAGGATGGAGGTAGATTCATTTGACCAATCCTTGTTTAAATCACAAGAAGCCTCCCTTAGATTTTCTGAATTTGGTTCAAGACCCATTCACAAAGGAAAGTATGTTGATTTGAATCAATTAGGAAACTTAGAACCTTTCATGTGGTTTGCAGACTTAGAGGCTTTACCTATTCTGCAAATTATTGAACCTATTTATCCACGTTTAGTTAAGTTGTTCTATGCTAATTTAAGCTGTATTGATGATGGCTTGTCAACTTATCTTCTAGGTAATGAGATTCAAATATGTGATAATACTATATGCTCATTAATTGGAATTGTTGAAAAAGAGCTAGGATGTTATTTTCGGGAAAATGGGATATGGACTGATTGGTGCCACTCACTCGAAGCTTTAGAAAGCTGTGTTTGCAAACCCAAATTTAGGAATAATTCCCAAGAGTTGTGAACATCTATTACCTTTTAACTCTAAAATTTTGCATCACATTTCGATAAACATTATTATTCCTAAGCAGTTTCATCATGATGAGATCAGTTTCACTGAATTAGGTACCTTATATTGGATTATGACTAGACAACATTTCTGTTTTGGTTACCTAATCAGGCAGCACATGATAGAGGTCCTTTCTAAAGGATCAATGTTACCATATGGAGGTTTAATAACTAGACTATTGCATGCCCATAACATCTGCATTCCACCGGATGAAGAAGCAATACAAATCGAAAAATTTAATGTTATTAATGTTAAACTATTGAGACGACTTAGATGTCTTGTCGAGCATGGAATAGGAGTTAGGCAACTAGGGAGATGTGATATACCTCCCCGTAGTAGACCATCTGAAACACCAGTCCTTAGGGAAATGAATCTCCTCCTCCTGATCCTTTTGTTGCAGCTACATCGGTGACATTTTCTGCTCCATCTACTCTTGACCCGATCATGAGAGAGTTAAATGAAGTAAAACTACAGCAAATTGAAATTTTGAAGGAGATCACGGAAGATGAACTTAAAGATCGATCACATGTATAGGCATCTTGGCATTCCTCTGAAGAGTAGCTTCTTTGTGTTTTCTTTTTGAGCGATGTAAACTTATGTTGTATGTTGACATGTATGTTGTATTCCTTACATCGTGACATCTATATTGTCTTAACTTCATGATATATCTTTTCGCCCCTTTGTGGAATGGTTTTCGGTTTTCGATTTCCTTTTCCATATCGTGATGTTTTCCGACCCTCCTTGTTGTTATAATTCCCTCGTCTCCTTTTTGTTGATGACAAAGGGAGAAATGAAATGTGTATTGCTATATGATATCGCATTTGTCCAAATTAAACTTAGTTGGGTTCTTGATATCATGCTTTCTTTTTATATGTATACTTCATTGATATCCTTGATGTCTAGTTTGAAATCTTGAAATTAAAATTAATTATGTTGAATTCAAAAATTGAATTCAAGCGATTTTCTTTATGGCATATACATAGGGGAGTTAAGAATAACTCCATCACCAATTGATTGTCATCATCAAAAGGGGAGATTGTTAAATCTCGGTTTTGATGATGAAATCAAATGGTGAAATATTTGTATTAATCTCTTTGTTGAGATGAGTGTGCAGGAATTACTACGATGGAAAACATAGCGTGATTTATCAAGGCCAAGTCCGTCGGTGGTTCATCGGAAGTCGAGAGATTTTCGGAAGAGTTCGGAACCATCCAAGATCAACTCGGGGACTTGTCGAAGTTTTGAAAGTCCATTTCAAAGATCGTCGAAGGTTCGCGGAACTTAGGAAAATTCGGAAACCAGAAGACTAGTTGGGCTTGCTTAGGAGTATCTTTGGGAGACCCTTTGGCGCAATCAGAGGAAGCATCGGAGGCTGCTGAATCTCGCCAGTAGTACTCTGGGAAGTCGACTTGAAGGGTGTCCGATCAAATCACGTTAAGTTATGTTCGTAAATTTGCACATGAGTAGAGCAAGGATTTAAGAAATAAATCCTGCCCAAAATTCAGTAAGGAGCCAACCAGGCCACTCTGTGTCAAGTTGAGGACCAAGCAGGCCCCATTCAGCTCTGTCAGAATGGGGGCAAGAGGTGGAACGCCCAAGCTGGGGCGGTGGAAACCTACTGAGGCGGTGGAACCGCCGCCACTGGAAGCGTAGCACGCCCTGCACACACACACACAGGCGGTGGAACGCGCATGCAAAAGCGATAACCGCCCTTTGTTCAACGGCGGTGGAACGCTGGTGAAAGCGGCACCGCTTCGATCCACCGGTCGAGCGGTAGCACCGCTTTGCTGAAGCGGTGGCACCGCCTGCACTGAGGCGGTGGCACCGCTTCCATCGTCGATCAAAGCCCGATCGACAGCGTGGCATGTGCCTTGCAGTGGCACCACCCGCGGCGGTGGCACCGCTTTGACCACAATCTGGGGACTCCAAATTCACTTGGAATTTGGAGCCCAATTTTAAATCCACTTTTGGATCTATAAATACCCCCTTTCTCGGTGAAAGGGTTACCCTTTGAGCAAAAAGTTTGAGTCTTGAGCTTTTGAAGAGTTTTGAAAAGTGTTGTATTCTTTGCTAAGTGTTCACCTTTCTTCTTCTTGAGAGATCTTGTACAAGTGTGAACATCTTGTAAAGGGTTGTAAAAGGGTGTTTGATCCTTCCCCTTCAAAGGACTTGCTAGTGGAAGAAGCGGAGCCTCATTGCAAAGGCTTCAAGAGTGGATGTAGGTCATTTGACCGAACCACTATACATCATTGTCTCCTCAAATGTGTGAGTGTTTACATTTCTGAAATCACTTCATTTCTTGGCTGCAAGTTCTTAGTTAGTTCCTTTTCACAAGCAATTACTTTCAAGTTCTCTTTCGTCGAATCGAATTCTTCCACGAACTTGTGTTTCTTTGCGAAATCGGTTTCAAGAATACGAGTTTAATCCGCTGCACTAATTCACCCCCCCCTCTTAGTGCCTTTTGATCCTTTCAGTTGTATTGCAAAGCTATGTTTAAATGTTGTATGATGTGATTAATAGCTAGTGTGTTATAAAACTTGCATATATTTTAAACTAGCTATGATGCAACTTCTCCTTTTTGTTGATAACATAGGGGGAGAAGTAGATTGATGACTTCATGCATTGAATTGAATATTTTATATATTTACATGATGATTTGATATTTCTCATAACTTGTGATGAATGTTGCTTGGATTTGGGATAATCCAAGTGTTCTATCAATGGCATATTGATAGGGGGAGTTTAGTTAAACTCTGAGGAGTTAAGTTTAACTCCGTTAGTCATCAATTAGTTGTCATCATCAAAAAGGGGGAGATTGTTGAATCTCGGATTTTGATGATGAAACTAATTGATTGTGTTTTGTGATCTAACTACATTTTGAGTGACGCAGGTCTACTATCGATCAAGATTAGACAGTTGACACTAGAGGAATTGATGTTGCACCAGGTGATCACATCAGGATATTGGATATCTAGCTGGAGGTTCAGTCAACAATCAATAGAAGGCTTCGTACGTCAAGCATCGGGCCAAGAAGAGCGTGTTGCACCAAGGATATCGGGGTTGCGAAGGTCAACCGCCGATTGGGCAATAAAATGCAAGAGAGAACGATGCACCGAAGAATCAAACGAAGCACCAATCAATGATGTGCTGGGCAACAGAATGTCAATTCATGTTGTAATAATTGTCTAGATCAAAATATAGTTTTTGTTTGTGTGTGTGCAAGATTAACTATGATAACGATGAAGAGGTAAAGCGAAACAAAGTGCCGGAAGACAAGCATGATGGATCATTGGGAGTTCGAGAGTTCAATGGAAGTCCGAAAATTCGTTGGGAGTTCTGTCGGAACTGGTCGAGAACGAGTCGGGAGCTTGCCGAAAGGTTTTCAGAAGTTCGTCAGAAGGTTCGTCAGAAGTTCATGGAGCTTGCCAAGAAAGATCGGAGATTACCAAAGAAGCTCGTTGGAACTCGCCAAGATCATCGTGAAGTCTAGGAGCTTGCTAGGAGTCCGTAGAATAGTTTTCGAGGGTTCGTCGGAAGATCGTCGGAAGTTCATTGGAAGCTTGTCGGAAGAAGTCTTGACTTGTTGGACTTTGTAATAGCTTAGGAAATGTCTTTAATTTTGTATTTAGCATGTTAATTTGGGTTAGAATTAGGTATTAATCCTATAACCCAAGTAGGAGCCAATTGGGCCCAATAACGGATTGGTTTGGGCCAAGTTTAAGGCCCAACCAGTGAAGCTAGAAGAGCCTAGGCAGTGGCACCGCCAAGCTGGGGCAGTGGCACCGCCCAATGGCTGAGAGCCCAGGCGGTGGCACCGTCGGGCTGGGTGGTGGCACCGCCCGATACATTAACAATGTTAGTGTCAGACTAGCGGTGGTACCGCTAGTGTCAGGCAATGGTACCGCCAGAATGATGAAGTCCGAGGCAATTCAAATTTGGGCTCCAAATTTGGGCTCTAAATTTGAATCCTCTTGGGGTCTATAAATACCGTAGATGTTCTTGCTAAGAGAGCAAGAAGAGTGCAAGAAAACTAAGGAAAAACTCTATCATTTGAAGTAGAAATCCCTCCTCCAATAGTTTAGAAGTATTCTTAAGAGAGGTGTTGAGGGAAGCTTTGTAAACAGAGTTTGTAAAAGGAAATTTTTCTTCACCTGTTGGAAGGAAGGCAGCTAGTGGAAAGCCAGTGGCCTCAAGCGAAGAGGAATCGGGAGTGGATGTAGGTCGGATGACCGAACCACTATAAAAATGGTTTACGTTTATGTTCTTGCATTTACCTTTCTACAAACCGTCTTTTCTTCTCTACTCAACTTACTCATCACTGCCTTCTTCCTCTCTAAACACTCCCTACTTTAAGCACTTTCTATTCCGCTTTAATCGAAATTGGTTTTAGTAAAAAACATGATTTCTATCGTATGATGTTTTCGAAAGTTGTTTTAAAATGCCAAATTTATCATTCTTAACTACTGCACTAATTTAGCCCCCCCTCTTAGTGCCACTCGATCCCTAACATTTCTAATATGAGCTTTATCGAACCGAAGGTTTTTCGAATCATCGATGTTTCTAACGTATACACTAATTCACCCCCCACACCCCCCCCCTTTCCCTTTAGTATTGACTTGATCCTAATAATTTGGAGTCTATAAATACCCCAACTATTCCTGCTTAAAACAACAAGAATAAAGAATGAAAACTTAAGCTTTAGAGTATGAAAACTCTGTGAGAAAATTAAGTCCCTCCTCCTTGAGCTTAGAGGTTGTTCTAAGGGAGGTGTGTGAGGGATACCTTATAAAAGAGGGTTGTAAAAGTTCTTTCCTAAGCTTGTGAAAGGAAGAAAGAATTGTAAGGGTAATTGTGTTAGATAGTAGTCGGCACTGAGAAGAGGGGGTGAATTAGTGCAATAGTAAAAATGTCGATGTTTCAAAAAATTCATTTTGATTCAAAGATTTCGTTTCGATGAAAGCCAGATTGAAAATGATTTAAACTTAAAGACGTTCATAATGAGTGAGGGTAGTGAGCAAGTAAAGTAATTTACAATATAAATAAAAAGTAGAACAGAAATAAAAATCGATTTATAGTGGTTCGATTGTCCCGACCTATATCCACTCCCGATTCTTCTTCCATCGAGGCCACCAACTTTCACTATTGGTTTTCCTTCAAATGGGTGAAGTCCAACTACCCTTACAACTCAATTCTCCTTTTGATAGGTTTAGGAGAGAACCTTTACACCCTCACTTACCCCTCTCTTTGACTTAACTAACACTTAAACCTAGAGGGGAGGAATTCTCACACAATTACAGCAGAGTTTTCCCTCTTTTTATTCTTAGCTAATGTGTGTGCTAACCAGGGATGAGAGAGGTATTTATAAGCCTCAAGGGGATTTAAACTTGAAACCAAAATATGAATCACCCTTAGTCTTCAAGGTACTATCAGTTGAACCACTGATACTAGGCGATACCAGCGCCCAGTTTGCCTTGACATTGGGCAGTACCACCGCTTGACATAGTCTCGAAGACCGTGTCTTAAAGACTGAGACACTAGTGGTTCCACCATCGATTTTGATAGTGCCATCGCTTGACCCACCCATTGGGTTACTATTTGGGCCTTTCACTAGGCCCAACATAGCCCAAACTTGGGCCCAATTGATCCTTAATTGAGTTAGCCTAATTCTAACCCAATTACACCTTGAACTACTTTGATCTAGACAATTATTACAAAGCTTTGAATCAATTATTGTCCGGCATGTCATTGGTCCATCGACGCTTTGTCCAATTCTTCGGTGCATCGTCCTCTCTTATGATCTATTGCCCAATCGGCCAGTTGACCTCCGTAGCTCTATTATCCTTAGTGTAATATCTACTCTTCATGGCCTGATGCCCAAATCCATTATAGGAAAATCAGAGGTTTGGCATCTCATGTGCAGCGGAAAATAAAAATAAGATCGGATTTTCCATAGTTACGTACTTGACCGTCGTGCGACGATTGGTGTGCAAAAATTGTAAATCCGAAAAATCCTCATGTATCATGTCAGAGGCATTACTTGGGGAGATCGTATATCCTTGAAATTTCAGATCCAATGTAGAGGATGAAGGAGCACTAGTGTACTCCTCTCTAGCGGTAATCCACATAGCGGATGCAGCAACGTTGCTCCTCATATCACCGCGGGATCTCTCTCCACGTGTACCACAAGGCTGTCGGAGCCAAGGAGAAGGAGAGGAGACTGAGGAGAATATGAGGATGACTAGTAAGAGCTCTCAGCCTATGAACCAAAAGGTTCCTCCTATTTATAGAGGTGGAGGAAGCTTATCCTTAATAGATTCTATTCACACTAGATCTCTATCTAGTTGGATCTCATTAGATCTTTTCCATAGAATTTAATTTGATCTCATCCAATTGGATCTTATCCAATCATTTAATTAGATCTCATCCAATTACCCAATTGGATCTCATCTACAAGATCCAAACTAGGGGCTTTACAGATATCTCATATATGCACCTCTACTTATCACAACAACCACCTTATGTGTGTGACCCTCTAGGCCCGATACCGAGCTAGCTGTGAGTTGCTCCAGTCAGAACTCCTTTTGACTCAGAACACCTTCTGATATAGTGAATTATTATCTCCATAATAATTTACTCGACTCATCGACTGTAGACGTACTAGGCCACTACGCCATAGTGCTAGTCATATGTGCCCTGCAAGCCAATCACATAAGTGATGACACTTGTGACTTGATATACACTTTTTCTCTTTGCTTATTATTAGGCATTTTATTACTTTATCTTGCGTGTTGCATATATTGTGATGTCCTTGGATCTGTGCAATGTGAATCAGATCATGATGAGATCATGATAATGAGACCGAATCACCTTTAAACATAGACCCTGAATTATCCTGGTCATAGGTTACTCGAGAAGGACATCAAGATAACTGGATAGACTAGTGTGCTATATACCCATCCATATGATGGAGGTAGATGGTCTCATAGCTACTCATGTGGGGACACTAAGGGTATAGTGCAGGTGCTCATTGGGGAATGAGTTCACTAATTGATCCGTCTACGGAATGTTGGATGGTTATTGATACCTCACGTCAGACAGCGATTCCGTAGTCCCAGTAGTGTATCTGGTCCTTAGACTTGAGACACCAAGGATGTCCTGTATGAGTACTCCACTCTTTGATACCAGACTTATAGGTTTGGAAAGTTCCAGATCTAGTACAGCTGGTTATTGGGAGTGGTAGCCAACCTTACGAGGGCTATTGAGTATCAAAAGAGGATCATCTACTCTCGGTATCATGAGAAGAATATCCTATGTGTTCTTGCTCGAACAAATCCTTGGCCAAGGTTATTCGGATTAAAAGAGAAAGAGTTCTCCGGGAGAATCCGACAAGAGCAAGACTCGAGGAGAGACCGTATGGGCCTGACAGCACCATGCCTAGTATAGGATCTTTGGGATATTGAATGGATGAGGGACTATAGATACATGATAACTGAGGATAGATAGTCCCAAAGGATTGGATTCCCCTGTACCGTCTGGGGGCTGCGACGTAGTGGCTTGGTACGTCCGCAGTCGATGAGTTTGGTGAATTATTATAGAGATAATATTTCACCAAGTCAGATGGAGTTCTGACAAGTATAACTCATGGCTAGCTCGATATTGGGCCTAGAGGGTCACACACATATGGTAAGTGTTGCGACGAGTAGAAGTTCGCATATGAGATATCTGTTGAACCCCCTAAATTATTGGATATCCATTAAGCCCATAAATCATTAGATATGAGGGTCACACACATATAGTAGAGGTTCGGATATTGGATATCCATTAAGCCCCTAAATTATTGGATCCTAAGATGAGATCCAATAATTGCTAATAAGAGATTATTGAGTAGAGACCCACTAATCCAAGAGGCTTGGGTAATTGGATGGAGATCTAATACCCAATAGGGTAAAAGATCCATTAGGATTTTCAGGGGGCCTCTATAAATAGGAGGGAACCAAAGCTCTATAGGCTAGGGGTTTTTTTTTTGTAGGCACCTCCTGTTCTCCTCTCCCTAGAGAGAGAGGTGCATCGTTGCAATCCCTACCATGTGGATACCGCTAGAGAGGAGGACGCTTGACCTCCTTCATCCTATCCTACAGATCTGTAGGGATTCAGGAATATACGATCTCCCTCGGTACTTTTTTTACACGTGCAGCTTTTCGCGGATTTGTTTTGATGCACCGATCTTCGCACGACAATGAAAACTTTCTACGGAAAATCTGAGGTTTTTTTTAATTTTCTGTTCTTCCACTACGCATGTGATGTCGCTCTTCTAACGGATTTCCCAACAGTGGTATCAGAGCCAGGTTGTTCGTGTGAAGATCAGATCTTAAACTGTGTGTGTTGTGTTTTGGATTTGCATTTGATGCCAAAATCGTTAGCGCAAAAGGGCTAGGAAGGGCAGCAACTGTTGCTACCCATGCAATGTTCGTGCAGCGGCCGCAAGGCTGCTTGCAGCCTTCTGTCTACTGCATAGGCGGCAGCCGCCACGACCAGCAGGCTGGCCGCGCAAGCAGTGCTGCGACCTACTCATAGGGCGCGCAGCGAGCTCTGGCTGAGGGCACCGACGGGCTACTGCGAGGCGTGCTGTGAGCACTGCGCTCGCGGGACAATGCCACGGGGTGCCAGCGCTACGCGCAGGGCATTGGCGGCGTCGCTAGCATGGACGGTAGGCGCTGCCACCCCAGCACCCTCCCCATGCATAGGGGCTGTCGCCGGCAAGGTGGCGGCGGCCGTAGCTGCAACACAAGTGTAGTAAGGGTGAGAGATTAGGGATTTAGGGCAAAAGATGGTTTTGTCCCTTGGAATTTTAGAAATTTCAGATTCTATCCCTTTTGATAGAATTACCAAAATACCCCTCAAAATTTTAAAAATTCTAGATTTTGTCCCTTTTGATAGAATTACCAAAATACCATTTTGGTTAAATTATCAAAATATCCCTGAGCATTCAAAAATTCTATTTATGTCCTTGATTTTAGAAAATTAAATATGTTAATTAAATAGTTTAATTAACTATTATTTTTTTCTAGTAGTTCTATAAAATAATATATACATGTGATGTATGATATGGACAGATGATCATGGACCTATGATGTGATGTGTGTACATGTGATTATTATTACTAGGGCCCGCGAGCCTTTATTCTTTTCACATTTATTGTCAGGCCTGCGTGCCTGTAATTATGTTATAATTACATGAGGAGGCGTAGCGGTAGCGTGACTCACGAGGTCGAGACGGACGATCATAGGGCATAGAGATGTGCCGAAACACACATAGATCTTGATGTGAGTGATTGGGCCCACTAGCTCAGGCCTGATCACATTAGGATGTGGTCCATAATCATCTGGTATGATTGCTCATGTGATGTGTGATTAGATATACACCTACTAGATATGTATATATATATTTGTATGTGATGTAGATATATATATTAAATACGTATATGTGTGACACATTATGTTAGGAGACTAAATAAAAAAAATCCTCTCTATTAATAATATTAAGTCGGTAAACGTGAGGTAATTAGATTGACCCATGTGGCCTTCCATCGTTATAGCTAGGAACCAATTCCCGGTGTAGGTTGAGTTGGTCGATTCCCTCGAGACTCACCTATATCGCATCTCGCTATCTTATCTACGACATAGAGATGTCACCGATGACCTAAGGACATAGTATGCTTGGTCGAGTCCCTCGAGTGAATATCACCGAATCAGACTCATCTTGTAACGATGGTGTTGACTTAACCGAACATCATGGTTGGTCGAGTCCCTCGAGGCCATGGTGGTTCGGAGGCCGAACAGAACGGAAATAACAAGGAGTTGTGATTGGTAAGAGTTGTCTACCTTTATGGCTTTAACATGATTGGTCAAGTCCCTCGAGATTACGTTAAGACGTCGATTGGATCCCGATCCCCACTAGAGATCCGCCGGGGGTCTCCGATTCATATACCGGAGGGTGTTGTGTGTCTCGCAAAAAATTAGTAAGAGTACATTAAGATAGAAGTCCTTATCTTAACTATTTAATTTTTATAAAGTCTGCATGTTATTTATTTTTGCTACATCTTTAATTTCAGACAATGTCGCTTTCAAATCCTTTACGTGGCATACTTGATGCCAACCGCCTTACTGGTCCAAATTATACGGATTAGCTTCACAATCTGAGAATCGTTCTCACGGCGGAGAAGATCGCGTATGTCCTTGATACAATGATCCCTACGCCTGACGAAGGGGCAAGTGAGGATGAGATCGCTCGTCATGTGAAGTACTTAGATGATTCCACTCTTACTTAGTGTTATATGTTGACCTCTATGACTACTGAGTTACAGAGACAGCATGAAAATATGGATGCTAATTTCATACTCCTACATATCCGCAAACTGTTTGAGGAACAAGAAAGAACTCAGTGATATGAGATATCAAAGAGTCTTTTCCATTCCAGGATGACTGAGGGGACACCGGTTCAGAACCATGTCCTTAAGATGATTGAGTGGATCAAGAAACTCATAGGTCTAGGAATGGTCCTAGAGGATAACTTGTGTGTGGATCTTGTGCTTCAATCCCTACCAGATTCATTTTCTCAGTTCATAATGAATTTTAATATGAACAAACTTGAGGTGACCCTCCCAGAGCTCCTCAATATGTTGAGAGAAGTAGAGAGCACCATCAAGAAAGAGAAGCCGGTTCTCTACATTGGTGAGACCAGAAAGAAAAGAAAAGCTGAGAAGACCCTTCAGAAGGGTAAGGGCAAGAGCAAAATGGGTAAGGCAAAGGTTGCCAAAAAAGACCCAACAAAGGACAAAGGTCAGTGCTTCTACTATGGCAAAGATGGGCATTGGAAGGGGAACTATAAAGAGTACCTTGCAGAGAGGGTGAAATAGAAGCTTGCAGAAGCTTCAGGTACATTCATGATCAGTCTCCATTTATCAGAATCTTATGATAACACATGGGTATTAGATACCGGGAGTGCTTATCATATCTGTAATTCGTTACAAGTTCTAGCAAGACCTAGGAGATTGAATAGAGGCGAGATGGACCTTAAGATAGGCAATGAAGCAAAGGTTGCTATAGTGGTTGTTGGCAAGGTCACCTTACATCTGCCTAGTAGAGCTATTATTGCATTAGATGCATGCTATTATGTTCCTTCTATTATCAAAAATATTATTTTCATTTCATGTTTGATAGTTATTGGATATAAATTAGTTTTTGAGAATAATGATTGTTCAATAATATTAGATGATCAGATCATCACGAGAGGAACATTGCATAATGGTTTATTTATGCTAGATACAGCTCCACATATCATGAGCATAAGTGAGTCTAAGAGGAAACGAGAAGAGGTGAATAATGCATATCTTTGGCATTGTAGGCTAGGTCACATCCACGAGGGAAGGATTCAAAAGTTGCTAAAAGATGGATATCTAGATCCATTTGACTATGAGTCATATGCGACATGTGAACCTTGCCTTTGGGGAAAGATGACTAACTCTCCATTTAGTGGAACTGGAGAGAGAGCCACTGAGTTACTAGTACTCATACATAGTGATGTATGTGGTTCCACGTCGACCATGTCATAGGTAGTTACTCCTACTTCATTAATTTCACTTATGATTTCTCAAGATACAGGCATATGTACTTGATGAAGTACAAGTCTGAAGCTTTTGAGAAATTCAGGGAATATAAAAATGTAGAGAACCAAATAGGAAAGAGTATTAAAACCCTTCGATCAGATCGAGGAGGTGAGTACTTGAGTACAGAGTTCATCTAGTTCCTCAAAGACTATGGGATTTTATCCCAATGGACACCTCCTTATACACCAAGCTTAATGGTATATCAGAAAAGAGGAATCGCACACTGTTAGATATGGTGTGTTCCATGATGTGTTTCGCCAACCTAGCCATCTCATTCTGGGGATATGCCCTAGAGACCACAGCTTACCTTCTGAACAGAATTCCAACCAAGTTACTGATGTCTACTCCATATGAGATATGGAATAGGAAGATGCCTGATCTTAAGATTGTTAAGATTTGGGGCTGCCCTGCCCACGTTAAGAGACACAACCCTAACAAGTTAGAATCCAGAACGGAACGGTACAAGTTTATGGGATACCCCAAGGAAACTTGTGGGTATTATTTCTATCACCCTAAGGACCAAAAGGTTTTTATAGCCAAGAGAGCAGTGTTCCTTGAGAAGGAACACATTCTTAGTGGAGACAGTGGGAGCATGATAGAGTTGAGCGAGGTTGGAGAACCTAGCTCAAGCACCATTCTAGAATCTATTAAGATACCTAACACACAAGTTCCAACTTTATGTAGGTCCGATAGAGTATCCCATCCTCCTGAGAGATATGTAGGATATATCAGAAGAGAGAATGTTGAGGATATTGATCCTCAGACCTATGAGGAAGCTATTATGAGCATAGACTCCGGGAAATGGCAAAAAGTCATAAATTTAGAAATGGATTCCATGTACAACAACAAGGTTTGGCCCGAGAGTATTGTACCCATTGGCTACAAGTGGATCTTCAAAAAGAAGATTGAAGTAGATGGAAAGGTAAAGACCTATAAAGCAAGGCTAGTGGCTAAGGGGTATCGTCAAAGGCAAGGTGTTGACTATGACGAAACTTTCTCACCTGTAGCCATACTAAAATCCATTCGAATTATATTGGCTATTATAGTACACTATGATTTTGAGATTTGGCAGATGGACTTTAAAATTGCATTCCTCAATGATAACCTCGAGGAGGTATATATGATACAGCCTAAGGGATTCATGTCTAGAGATAACCTAGATAAGGTATGCAGGTTGCTTAGGTCCATTTATAGATTGAAGCAAGCTTCCCAAAGTTGGAACATAAGATTTGATGATGCGATCAGATCTTATGACTTCGTTAAGAATGAAGATGAGCCTTGTGTGTACAGGAAAATAAGTGGAAGCACTATCACCTTTTTGGTATTATATGTGGATGACATCCTGATCATTGGGAATGATGTAGGAATGCTCTCCACAGTAAAGACTTAGTTATCTAGGCACTTCTCCATGAAGGACTTAGGGGAAGCATCCTGCATATTGAAGATACGGATCTATAGAGATAGATCTAAGAGAATGCTTGGCTTATCCCAGTCAAGGTACATAGACACCATTGTCAAAAGGTTTAGCATGGAAAATTCCAAAAGAGGTCTCATACCAATGAGACATGGAATTTCACTTTCTAGGAGTATGCCCCCAAAGACTCCTAAAGAAAGGGTACACATGGATATGATACCATATGCATCAGTGATAGGATCTATCATGTATGCTATACTATGTACTAGGCCTGATATAGTGCATGCTCTAAGTGTCACGAGCAGATATCAGGCTTGGAGCACTGGAAAGTAGTAAAAAGTATCCTTAAGTACTTGAGAAGGACTAAGGATCTTTTACTGGTATATGGAGGTAGTAGCCTCAGGGTTGAGGGCTACATGGACTTGAGCTTCCAGTCCGATGTCGATGATAGTAAGTCTAATTCAGGGTATGTGTTCACCATGAATGGAGGAGCAATATGCTGGAAGAGTTCCAAGCAAGACACTACTCCTGACTCAACCATAGAGGTGGAATACATTACTGCGACAGAGGCAGCAAAGGAGGGAGTCTGGATAAGGAAGTTCATCATAGATCTAGGAGTCATCCCGAGCAGCGAGGAGCTGATTCCTTTATATTACAACAAATACGGGACGATTACTCAAATAAGGGAACCTGGGTCTCATCAGAAGTATTCTAAGGAGGTTCCAACTTATTAGAGAGATCGTGGCCCGAAAAGATGTAGTAGTGGAAAGAGTTCCATCCGAAGATAACATTGCAGATCCACTGACAAAGCCATTAACTCAAATTATCTTTGAGCATCATAGAGGTCTAATGGGGATCAGACATGTTGGTGATTGGCTTTAGGTCAAGTGGGAGATTGCTAGTCATATGTGCCCTGCAAGCCAATCACATGAGTGATGGCACTTGTGACTTGATATGCACTTTTTCTCTTTACTTATTATTAGGCGTTTTATTACTTTATCTTGTGTGTTGCATATATTGTGATGTCCTTGGATCTGTGCAATGGGAATCGGATCATGATGAGATTACGTTAATGAGACTGATTCACCTTTAAACATAGACCCTGAATTATCCTGGTCATAGGTTACTCGAGAAGGACATCGAGATAACCGGATAGACTGGTGTGCTGTATACCCGTCCATATGATGGAGGTAGTTGATCTCATAGCTACTTGTGTGGGGACGCTAAGGGTACAGTGCAGGTGCTCATTAGGGAATGAGTTCACTGATTGATCCACCTACGGAATGCTAGATGGTTAATGATACCTCACGTCAAACAGCGATTCCGTAGTCCTAGTAGTGTATCTAGTCCTTAGACTTGAGACACCAAGAATGTCCTATATGAGTACTCAACTCTTTGATACCAGACTTATAGGTTTGGAAAGTTCCAAATCTAGTACAACCGGTTATTGGGAGTGATAGCTAACCTTACGAGGGCTATTGAGTGTCAATAGAGGATCATCCGCTCTCGGTATCATGAGAGGAATATCCTATATGTCCTTGCTCGAACAAATCCTTAGCCAAGGTTATTCGGATTGAGAGAGAAAGAGTACTCTGGGAGAATCCGACAAGAGCAAGACTCGAGAAGAGACCGTATGGGCCTAAGAGCACCATGCCCGGTATATGGTCTCTGGGATATTGGATGGATGAGGGACTATAGATATATGGTAACTGAGGACAAATAGGTCCAAAGGATTGGATTCTCTTGTATCGTCTGGGGGCCGTGGCGTAGTGACCTGGTACGTCCGTAGTCAATGAGTTAGGTGAATTATTATAGAGATAATAATTCACTAAGTCAGAAGGAGTTTTGACAAGTATGACTCACGGCCAGCTCGATATTGGGCCTAGAGGGTCACACACATATGGTAGGTGTTGCAACAAGTAGAGGTTCGGATATGAGATATCCGCTGAACCCCCTATCTTATTGGATATCCATTAAGCCCTTGAATTATTGGATCCTGAGATGAGATCTAATAATTGCTAATAAGAGATTATTGGGTAGAGACCCACTAATCCAAGAGGCTTGGGTAATTGGATGGAGATCCAATACCCAATAGGGCAAAAGATCCATTAGGGTTTTCAGGGGGCCTCTATAAATAGGAGGGAACCAAAGCTCTATAGACTGAGGATTTTTTTTGGTAGCCACCTCCTGTTCTCCTCTCCCCAAAGAGAGAGGTGCATCGTCACAGTTCCTGTCGTATGGATACCGCTAGAGAGGAGGACACTTGACCTCCTTCATCCTCTCCTACAGATCTGCAAGGATTCAGGGATATACGATCTCCCTAGGTACTTTCTTTTACACGTGTAGTTTTTTGCGGATTTGTTTTGATGCACCGATCTTCGCACGATGATGAAAATTTTCTATGGGAAATCTGGGGTTTTTTTTTATTTTCTGTTCTTCCGCTGCGCATGTGATGTCGCTCTCCTTATGAATTTTCCAACACATAGTCCCTAGACGTTATAAGGGGATATAATCTATCGAACCTGTTTATCCTCAATTACTATGTATCTATAGTCCTTCATTCATCTAATATCCCAAGGATCGTATATTAGGCATGGTAGAGTCAGGCCCAGGTGAATCCTATCCGAGTCTCGCTCTAATCGGATTCTCCCAGAGAACTCCTTCTCTCTCAATCCGAACGACCTTGGCTAGGGATTTTGCTTGAGCGAGCACACGTAGGATATTCATCTCATGATACTGAGAGTGGATGATTCTCTATTGACACACAATTTTCTTCATAAGGTTAGCTACCATTCCCGAGAACCGACTATACCAGATCTGGAGCTCTCCAAACCTGTAAGTCCGGCATCAAAGAATGGAGTACTCAAACAAAGCATCTTTGGTGCCTCAAATCTAAGGACCAAATACACTATTGGGACTACGAAATCATTATTTGACATTAGGTATCATTAACCATACAACATTCTGTAAGCAGATCAATCAGTGAACTCATTCTTCGATGAGCACCTACACTGTACCTCTAGTGTCTCCACACAAGCGACTATGAGACCAGTCGCCTCCATCATATAGATGAGTATACAACGCACCAGTCTATCTGGTTATCTTGATATCCTCATCGAGTAACCTATTACTAGGATGATTTAGGATCTGTGTTTAAAGGTATATCGGTCTCATTATCATGATCTCATCACGATCCGATTCCCATTGCATAGATCCATGGATATCACAATATTCATCCAGATAATGTGAGAAAATATCAATAATAATATGCGAAGAGATAAATGTAACATATCACAAGTATCATCACTCACATGATTGGCTTGTAGGGCACCTACAACTAATAATCTCCCACTTGACCTAAAGCCAATTACCTATGTGTCTGATCCCCATCAGATCTCTGTGACGCTCAAATAAAATCTGAGTCAGCGACTTTGTCAATGGATCTACAATATTATCCTCGGATGGAACTCTTTCCACTACTACATCTCCTCAGGCCACAATCTCTCTGATCAAGTGGAACCTCCTCAGAACACTTCTGACGAGACCTGGGTTCCCTAGCTTGATCGATCGCCCCATTATTTTTGCCCTATATAGGAATCAATTTCACACTATCTGATACGATTCCTAGATTTGTGATGAACTTCTTCATCTAAACTCCCTCCTTTGCTGCCTTTGCCACAGCAATGTATTCTGCCTCTATGGTCGAGTCAGCAGTAGTATCTTGCTTGAAACTTTTCCAACATACTACTCCATTCAGGGTGAATACATACCCTAAATTCGATTTGCTATCATTGATATCAGACTGGAAGCTCGAGTCCATGTAACCCTCAACTCTGAGGCTACTGCCTCCATATACCAGTAAAAGATCATTAGTCCTTCTCAAGTACTTAAGGATACACTTTACTATTTTCCAATGCTCTAAGCCTGAATTTGCCTAATACCTGCTCGTGACACTCAGAGCATGCGCTACATCAGGCCTGGTACATAGCATAGCATATATGATAGACCCTATCACTGAGGCATATGATATTTTATCCATGTAAGCCCTTTCTTTAGGAGTCTTTGGGGACATACCCCTAGAAAGTGATATTCCATGTCTCATAAGTATGAGACCTCTCTTAGAATTTTTCATGTCAAACCTTTTGACAATGGAGTCTATGTACTTGGACTATGACAAGCCAAGCATCCTCTTGGATCTATCTCTATAGATCTGAACCCCTAGAATATAGGATGCGTCCCCTAAGTCCTTCATGGAGAAGTGTCTAGATAGCTAAGCTTTTACTATGGAGAGCATTCCTACATCATTCCCAATGATTAAGATGTCATCCACATATAACACCAAGAAGGTGATAACGCTCCCACTTACCTTCCTATACACACAAGGCTCATCTTCATTCTTAACGAAGTCATAAGATCTGATCACTTCATCAAATCTTATGTTCCAATTTTGGGAAGCTTGCTTTAGTCCATAAATAGACTTAAGCAATCTACATATCTTATCTGGACTGTGCTTGAATATGAACCTCTCAGGCTATATCATATACATTTCCTCTTCGAGGTTACCATTGAGGAATGCAGTTTTCACGTCCATTTGCTAGATCTCATAGTCATAATGTGCTACAACAACCAATAGAATTTGAATGGATTTCAACATAGCTATGGGTGCAAAGGTTTCGTCATAGTCAACACCTTGCTTTTGACGATACCTCTTAGCCACTAGCCTTGCCTTATAGGTCTTCACCTTTCTATCTACCTCGATCTTCTTCTTGAAGATCCATTTGTAGCCAATAGGTACGATACCCTCAGGTACATCAACAAGGTTCCAAACTTTGTTTGAGTACATAGATTCTATCTCAGAATTCATGGCTTCTTGCCACTTCTCAGAGTCTATACTCATAATAGCCTCCTCGTAGATCTGAGGATCAATGTCCTGAATATCCTCTCTACTAATATGTCCCACATATCTTTTAGGAGGGTGTGACACTCTACCAATCATACGCAAAATTGGAACTTGTATGTTAGGTACCTGAATAGACTCAGTCCCTGGAATGGTGCCTAAGCTAGGTTCTCCAACCTCACTCAATTCTATCATGCATCTACTGTTTATGCAAAAAATGTGTTCCTTCTTAAGAAACACTGCTCTCTTGGCAAAAAGACCTTTTGGTCCTCAGGGTGATAGAAATAATAACCACAAGTTTCCTTGGGGTATCCCACGAACTTGCACAGTTCCGTCCTAGATTCCAACTTATCGGGGTCGTGTCTTTTAATGTGGGTAAGGCAGCCTCAAATCTTAACAACCTTAAGATCAGGCTTCTTCCCTCTCCATATCTCGTATGGTGTAGACACTACCGATCTTGATGGAACTCTGTTCAGAAGGTAAATTACGGTCTGTAGGGCATATCCCCAAAATGAGATGGGTAGGTCAATGAAACTCATCATGAACCGCACCATATATAATAGTATATGATTTCTCTTTTCTGATACACTATTGAGGTGTGGTGTATAAGGAGGAGTCTATTGGGATAGAATCCCATGGTCCTTGAGGAACTGGTGAATTCTATACTCAAGTATTCTCCTCCTCGATCTGATCGAAGAGTTTTAATACTTTTTCTAGTTTAGTTCTCTACTTCATTCTTATACTCCCTAAATTTCTCGAAGGCTTCAGACTTATACTTCATCAAGTACACATGTCCATACCTAGAGAAATCATTAGTGAAAATAATGAAGTAGGAATAACCACCTATGGCGTGAGTTGACATAGGACCACATACATTACTATGTATGAGTTCTAGTAACTCAATGGCTCTCTCTCTAGTTCCACTGAATGGAGAGTTGGTCAATTTTCTATGAAGGCAAGGATCACAAGTTATATATGACTTATAGTCAAATGGATCTAAGTATCCATTTTTCAATAACTTTTGAATCCTTCCTTCATGGATATGACCTAGCCTACAAAGCCATAAATATGCATTGTTCACCTCTTCTCATTTCCTCTTGGCCATGCTTACATTCATGATATGTGAAGTCGTATTTAGTATAAACAAACTATTATGCAATGTCCCTCTAGTAATGATTTTTATCATTCTTACTGATTGAACAACAATTGTTCTCAAAAAGTACTTTATAACGATTTAATGTTAAACATGAAATAGAAATAATATTTTTGATAATAGAGGAAATAAAATAACATGTATCTAATGCAATAATAGCTCCATCAGGCAGATGTAGAGTGACCTCGCCGACAACAACAGTAGCAACTCTTGCTCCATTGTCCATCTCGCCTTTTGCTAATCTCCTATGCCTTGTCAGAACCTGTAACAAATTACAAATATGATAAGCACTACTGGTATCCAATACCCATGCATTATCATAAGAATCTGACACATTGAGACTGATCATAAAAGTACCTGAAGCTTTTCCAAGCTTCTGTTTCGATTTTTCTATAAGATACGCCTTACAGTTCCTCTTCCAATGCCCATCTTGACCGCAGTGGAAGCACTGGCCTTTGTCCTTTGCTGAGTCAATTTTGGCAACCTTTGCCTTATCCCATTTGCCCTTGCCCTTACCCTTTTTAAGGGTCTTCCTAGCCTTTCTTTTGGTCTCACCAATATAGAGAACTAATTTCTCTTTCTTGATAGTGCTCTCTGCTTTCCTCAACATATTGAAGAGTTCAGGGAGATACCTCAAGTTTGTTCATATTAAAATTCATGATGAACTGAGAAAATGAATCTAGTTGGGACTGAAGTATAAGATCAACACATAGGTTATCATCTAGGACCATTCCTAGACATGTGAGTTTTACAATCCACTCTATCATCTTCAAGACATGGTTCTGAACCAGTATTCCCTCAGTCATCCTCATGGAAGAAACTCTTGGATATCTCATATCATTGAGTTCTTTCCTGTTCCTCACACATTTTGTAGAGGTGCAGGAGTATGGAATGAGCATCCCTGTTTTCATGTTGTCTTTGTAACTCGGGAGTTATAGAGGCTAACATGTAACACTGGGTGAGAACGGAATCATCTATATACTTTACATATTGGGCAAACTTCTTGAGGAGCTTCTACCTCAGGTTGGGGCATGACCGTATCTAAGACATGCAATTTTCTCCACTGTAAAAACTATTCTTAGGTTATAAAGCCAATCCGTATAATTTAGACTAGTGAGGCGGTTGGCATCAAGTATGCCATGTAGAGGGTTTGATAATGACATGTTTCTAATAAACAGGAGATATAGCATAAGTACATAACATGCAGATTTTGCAAAAATAAACAATCAAGATATGGACTTCTATCTTGACATGCTCCAACTAATTTTTCTAGCGAGTCACATGACACCCTCATGCAGATGAAACGGAGTCTTCGATAGACTTCTAGTGGGGATCAGGATCTAATCGGCATCTTAGTGTAACCTCGAGGGACTCGACTAATCACACTTAGCCCAAAAGGTAGATAACTCTTGCCAATCACAACTCCTTACGATTCCCCTCGTATTTGGCATCTGAACCACCATGGCTTCGAGAGACTCGACCAACCATGATGTCCTGTTAAGTCATCACCATCATTACAAGATGAGTCTAATTTGGTGATATGCCCTCGAGGGACTTGACCAAGCATACCATGTCCTAAGGTCACCGGTGACATCTCTATGTCGAAGACAAGATAGCGAGACACAAAATAGGTGAGCCTCGAGGGACTCGAGCAACTCAGCCTACATCGGGAATCGATTCCTGCCCCTAACGATGGAAGGCCACGTGGGTCAATCTTATTGCCTCATGCTTACCGACTTAATATTATCATAGGAGGGGTTTTAGGCTCGGTCTCATGATATGATGTGTCAAACACGTACATATTTAATATATTTACATTACATGCAAATATATATATACTTATCTAGTAGGTGTAAAGCATTCATATGCATAAGCACACCAGATGATCATAGACTTCAACCTAATATGATTAGGCCTGAGCCAGTAGGCCTAATCACTTACATTAGGATCTATGTATATATTAGTACATCTCTATGCACGATGATCATCCATCTCGTCATCGTCGGATCTGCCGGCACCTCGACGCATCTCCATGCGTCGCGATCGTCTGAATCGGCCTCAAGGGTCCCACTACCACCTCTAGGCTTCTGTCGCGCCTCTAGGATAATTACAACATAATTATAGGTACGTAAGCCCGATAATCAACGAAAAATAAAGGCTCGCAGACCCCAATAATCACATACACAAATCACAAAGTCTATGATCATCTTTCCACATCACATCACATCACATGTATATATCATGTAGGATTACTAGATAAATAATAATAGTTACTTAAACCTTTTAAGTAACTAAAATTTGAAATAAGGGACATACAAAGAATTTTTTAAATTTTGAAGGGCATTTTGGTCATTCGACCAAAAGGATAAAATTGAAATTTCTATAATTTCCAAGGGAAAAACTATCTTTTGCCCTAAAAGCCCTAATTCCCTCACTGCTCTACTCGCTGCGTTGTGACTTTGGTCGCCGCCACCCTGCCGACGGCGGCCATAGCCTGCGGGCACACCGCCATAGTGCGTGGTAGCATCGCAACGAGCAGGTGCCCCTGCAGTTGTTGCTACCACAGCCGGCGGGCACAGCGCGCCCATTGTCTTTGTGGGCGATGCTGGCGCAACCACTTGCAGGCAGCCTAGCGCCCACAGGTGTCGCCCACCCCTTATAGGCAGGGCGACTACAAACGGTTGCAAGCACCGCCCGCCCTTGTGGGTAGGCCGCCTGTGCCCAGCACCACCCATAGCTACCGCCGCTACGAGCAAGCTGGCAGTGGCAGCCAAGGCTGCATGTAGCCTTGTGAAGGCAACAAGGGTAGCAATAGTTGCTGCCCTTTTTCGCTTTTGTGTCAATGATTTTGACGTCAAAAATGCATTTAAAACACAACACATGTAGTTTATAAGTCAATCATCATATGACAAACCTATTAGGGATCGAGCAGCACTAAGAGGGGGGGGTGGTGAATTAGTGCAGCGGTTAAGTATGATAATTTTCGACGATCTAAATAAGTTTGAAAACTTTGTACGATCAAAAGCAATGTTTCATTTGAACCCGGAAAGGAATGATGCTTTAAACTTAAAGCCAATTGTAAGAATGAGAAATAAGGGAAGTAAAGTGAAGATGATTTGCATAAATGTAAATAACAATAATAGAAATGCAAACCAGAATTTTTATAGCGATTCAATCATATGACCTATGTCCACTCCCGATTCCTCTTCTCTTGAGGTCACCGGCTTTCCACTATGTGTCTTCCTTCCAATGGGTGAAGACAAGCCCCCTTACAGCGCTCTCCTTTTGACGGGCTTAGGAAGTAACTCTTACAAGGCCTCTCAAACCTCCCTAAGGCTAGATCACACTTTAGAATTAGAGGAAAGATTTTGACACTATTATAACAGAGTTTTTCCTTTTTCTTTCTCAGTTTTTGTGTGTTTTTCAACCATGAATGAGAGGGGTATTTATAGGCCCCAAGGTGATTCAAATTTGGAGCCCGAATTTAAATCATCCCGATTTTTCCAGGTACGGGTGGTACTACCGTTAGTGCTGGGCGGTACCACTGCCTAATACACTGACATGGTCAGTGTACTGGGCGGTACCACCGCCCGAGGCAACGGTGCCACCACCCAGAACACCTGGGATTTCGGTCCCTGAGCGGTGCCACCGCTTGGGTCTGGCGATGCCACTACCTGACTATTTCAACACTATTCCAGCAAGGCTGAATAGGCCCTAACTTCGGCCCAAATAAGGCCCAGTTGGCCCTTACAAGAGTTAAACATGATTATTACCTAATCCTTAGCCTAATTATATACTAACTACTAAATTGAAACATAATTATAAGCAAATTAACAACTGGCAATATTGAGTCTTCTTTCGGTGAGCTTTTTAGTGAACTTCTGGCTGACTTCCAATGCACCCTTGGATTTCTTCCGGCTGACTCCCAACAGACTCCCAAACTTGTGGCGAGTTTGACAAATCTTAGGTAAACTTCCGAACCTTCTCGGTGAGCTCCACGAACCTCTGACAAACTTTCCCGTGAACTTTCAAACCCTTCAGCAAGTTCCCGATTCTTTCTCGGTTAATTCCAGCAGCACTTTCGATAATCCTTCAGAATTTCGATGGACTCTCGAACTCTCAACAATTTGACTCTAGTAATTTGCTTTATGTCTTTATCGTTATTGTAGTTAATGCTGCACACACACAAATAAAAACTCCACTTCGATCTAGATAGTTATTACAACGCGAATTGACATAGTGATTTATTTTCTCTATAATAATTCACTCGACTCATTGACTATAGACATACTAGGCCACTACACCATAGTTCCCAAATGGTACAAGGGGATATAATCCATCGAACTTGTTTGTCCTCAGTTACCATATATCTATAGTCTCTCATCTATCTAATATCTCAGAGATCGTATATTGAGCATGGTAAAGTTAGGCCCATACAGAATCTTGTCTGAGTCTCGCTCTAATCGGATTTTCCCAGAGAACTCCTTCTCTCTCAATCTGAATGATACTGGCTAGGGATTTTGCCTAAGCAAGCACACGCAGGATATTCATCTCATGATATTAAGAATGGATGATCCTCTATTGACACACAATTGCCTTCGTAAGGTTGGCTACCATTCTCGAGAACTGGCTATACTGTTGAATCTTGGATTTTGATGATGAAACTAATTGATTGTGTTTTATGGTCTAACTGTGTTTTGAGTTACACAGGTCTACTATCGATCAGGATTAGATAGTTGACACTGAAGGAATTGATGTTGTGTCGGGTGATCACGTAAGGATATTGGATGTCGAACTGAAGGTTCGGTCGATAATCGGCAGAAGGCTTCATTCGTTGGGCATCAGGCCAATAAGAGTGTGTTGTGCCGAGGATATCGGGGTTACGGAGGTCAACCGCCGATTGGATAACAAAACGCAAGAGAGGATGATGCATTGAGGAATCAAACGAAGCGCTGACCAATGACGTGCCGGGCAACAGAATGTCAATTCACGTTGTAATAATTGTCTAGATCGAAATAGAGTTTTGGTTTGTGTGTGCAGGATTAACTACGATAATGATGAAGATGTAAAGCGAAACAAAGTGTCGGAAGACAAGTGCGATGGATCGTTAGGAGTTCGAGAGTTCGACAGAAGTCCGAAGGTTTGTCGGAAGTTCACGGAGCTTGCCAAGAAAGATCGGAGCTTTCCAAAGAAGCTCGTTGGAACTTGCCAAGATCATCGTGAACTCCAAGAGCTTGCCGAGAGTCTGTAGAATGGTTTTCGAGGTTTCGTCGGAAGACCACCGGAAGTTTGCCGGAAGCTCACTAGAAGAAGTCTTGACTTGTCGGACTTTGTAATAGCTTAGGAAATATCTTTAAAATTCATAGTTATTAGGTTAGGATTAGGTGTTCATCTTATAACCCAAGTAGGGCCCAATTGGGTCTTATTTGGGCTGATTTGGGCTGATTTGGGTCGAATTAGGGCCATTCAGCCTTCTGGAATAGTGCTGGCGGTGGCACCGCCCAGGCTGGGCGGTGGCACCACCCAGGACCAGCAAGCAAGGCGGTGGCATCGCCTAGAGGCTGAGAGCACTGCGATGGCATCGCTGGCTGGGCGGTGGCACCGCCCAGTATCGCTAGAATGCCGAAAACTAAGGTGATTCAAATTTGGGCTCCAAATTTGAATCCTCTTGAGGCCTATAAATACCCCACTCATTCAGAGTTTAGAGTGAGCCTAGAACTGAGAAAAGATAGGGAAAACTCTTTTCAAATCTTCCCTCT
The DNA here is from genome assembly GCA_024322285.1 of Musa beccarii. Classification (NCBI taxonomy): domain Eukaryota; kingdom Viridiplantae; phylum Streptophyta; class Magnoliopsida; order Zingiberales; family Musaceae; genus Musa; species Musa beccarii. The sequence continues at coordinate 72,698,706 of CM044395.1, forward strand.
AAGCTTTGAGTGTGTTCTAGTCTAAGAGAGGGGTAAGAGGCCTTGTAAGGGTTATCTCCTAAGCCCGTCAAAAGGAGAGGTGCTGTAAGAGAGTTCATCCTCACCCGTTGGAAGGAGGATAGCTAGTGGAAAAGTTAGTGGCCTCAAGTGAAGAGGAATCGGGAGTGGATGTAGGTCGTATAACCGAACCACTATAAATAAGTTTGCGTTCATCTTATTGTCATTTACATTACTATAAACCATCTTCACTTTGATGCTCTAATTTGTTGTCTCCTTCTTACATATGCTTTTAAGTTAAAATGCAATTGAAATGGTTTCAAATGAAATGTTGATTTCAATAGTACGAAGTTTCCGAAAGTTGTTTTAAATCACCAAAGTTTATCGTATTTATCCGCTGCACTAATTCACCCCCCCCCCTCTTAGTGCCGCTCGATCCCTAACAATTGGTATCAGAGCCACGTTATTTCTTATTCGGATTTATACCCATAAGAAATGGCTCTTCATGGCTTTCAAGAGGGTTTTTCGGTTGTTCATTTGTTATTCTTTAACAGGTCGGACTACACCTATTGGAAAACTCGAATGAGAGTTTTCTTGCTTTCAATGGACTTGGATTTATGGAATGTTGTTGAAAATCATTTTCAACTTCCCTCTAAACTGACAAACGAATGGTCGGACTTAGAGAAAAAATCTTTTTCTTTGAGTGTAAAGGCTATGAATGCCTTATTTTAAGCTTTGGACAAGAATAAGTTCAATCAGATTTCTACATGTGAAACGGCTTTTAATATTTGGCAGACACTTGAAATCACGCATGAGGGAACTAGTAGAGTTAAAGACTTGAAAGTAAACCTCTTATTGTATGATTTTGAGCTCTTCTAAATGACACCAAGCAAATCTATCGATGACATGTACACCCGCTTCACGGATGTCATCAATAGCTTGAAAAGTCTTGGTAAAAGTTTTTCGAATTTTGAACTCGTAAATAAGATTTTAAGATCACTTCCAAAAAGGTGGGATCCTAAAGTAATGGCGATTCAAGAAATAAAAGATTTAAATGATTATTCTATTGAAGAACTCATTGGATCCTTAATGACATATGAAATGACATTCTTAGAACATATTGAACATGATAAACACATGAACCACCTTCTTAAGAACAAGAAGGATTTGAAACTTTGAACTATGAAATGCCACTTGAGTGATGACTCAAGTGATGAGGACAATGATGAACTTGAGCTTCGAACACTAAATCTTAATAAGTTCATTAAACAAAAATCTAAAATAAACAATGAACTTGAACGGAGAATGAGGCCACCAATGAAGAAGAAGAAGGCTCACCGGGAAGAATCAAGTAAAGAAGAGGCAAACTACGCTTTGATAGTTTTTGACAATGAGGTAAGAAACTGACCCAAGTTGTTTTTTCCTTATTATAAAATTACTTGAACTATTCATGAGTTGCTTAATATAGTTGGTAGGATTTTTTTATGATTTTTCTTTCTAGTAATTTTTTAAAATTAAAAATATAAATGATGATTGCTTAACTTGTGCTATTACAAGATCAATCTCATGTATGATTTTGAAATAACAACTCAATGCATGGTTTTTGATGCAAAATGAATCATTATGATAATTGCATCTCATGCTTGTACACCTAATAAGATTAAATATAATGAATATTTATCTTGATGAATTCCGTATCACTTTTCATAATAACATAATGAAAATATGAAATCATGATCATCTATACAAAAGAATTAAGCATGCTTACATCTAATCAATGTACTTTACTCCTAACAAATTTTTGGAATGAAAGATTATGATGATAATTTTAAATTTATATGATGCTTGGCTTTTGTGTGAAAATGTGAACATGCTTATATGAGATCAACCACATAAAATAAAACACATAAAAATTAAAAATGTATTATCATGATGTTTTATTTTTGATGTGTTTGGTTTTGACGAGTTTATAACTAAACTTATATCTTGTTGATACATGTTTTCATAAAAAGATTTGAATATGCTCACATGAAAACAAATGCATGACATTTGAACATTCTTATGAAAGATCAAATCACTTAAATTGAAACTCATAAAGATGAGAAAATGCACTATCATGATGTTTGATGCATTTGATCTTGATGACTTTAATGATGAAACTTGTATTTCGAATTTGTATGATGATGGCTTTCATGAAAATATTTGAACATACCTTATGAAATCATCATTGATAATGATAAAATGAAAATGTTAAAAACTTGTTATATCTTGATGACAAACTCATGTTTTGGTTTTAAAATTTGATACTCATCTTTTGAAACATGAGCACACTTATTTGAAACAAACAACTTAAAATGAAACACATTATTATGATAAATTAAATCTCATAATGTGTTATATTTTTGTCTTGATGATTTTTATAATTAAGGTTGTCTTTTGGTGTTGAATGTTGATATTTTCATTTTATCTTACAATAAAAGACAAAGGCATGCTCATATGAAATGAATTATATAATGGAAATGCATGTTTCTTGAAATCTTTCTATCTCTAGAGTTTTTCGATTTTTTCAATTGAAGACAAATTCATGAATCCATGCTTATCATGTATGAATTTATTGAATGTGATTTTGAGGATGATTTCGGATTTGACAAATGCTTGATTCATATTTACGATGTAAGATACATTTTAAATATGAATCATGTTCAATGCTTCAACCATGTTCTATCTCCCTTAATTTATTTTGTTCTCCTATAATTCTTTTTTTTTATTTACTAAAAAGGAGAACCTACCAAATGAATCATGAATTCAAATGAAATGATACAAATAAATTACTTATCGATATATCTTTTTGAAATATCTTTTTTAATGTGATGTTGATAACTTGAGATATCTTTTAGAATTCATGACACGAGATTTAGCCTTTATGTCTTAAACGATTATGCTTGTTTCTATTTGACTTAAAAAAGGCAAAGGCATGTTCATATAAAATTAATGCAAGAGATATGCATGTCTCTTGAAAATTCTTCAATAAAGTTTTCAATTTTTCGATGAAAGAGAAATGATGAATCTATGTATATTATGTTCATCTCTTGAATCTTGATAATGATTTTGATAATTTGATTTTGAGTTTCAAGTTGACAAAATGAGTATGAATGATTTTATGACTCCTCTCTTGATCTCTTGAAATCATGACTTTAAATTCTTGATTTGATATGTTTTTGTGAATCAAAATACTTTCCTCTATGATTGCTTCTTTTTATCATTTACCAAAGAGGAAAACAATTCAAATCAATGTCATTTATGAATCTCAAAAACTATGTTAATGATTTTGATGATTCAAACTTGAATGAGCTTTATCACAATCCAAGTCTTGGTATCTTGATGTTTGATATTTAGAATTCCTATGCATGAATCGAGTGATTTTGCACACAAATGAATCACTTATCGATATTTATGATTATGATATATTTTATCCTTCAAATGTGATCTTGTTGGCTTGAAATACTTTTTGGAATTTTTAACATGATCTTTCTTTGCCTTGATGTAAGAGAAAGTTGCTTTATAATGAATCATTACTAAAAGGACTTGTCAAATGAATCATGTCCCTCTTGACTTTCTTGAGCTTTGATTTCATATCTTTTATGACTTAGAAATGACATGATTACTTTGGTTTGCTTTCATGAATTCTTTGCATCTATGGCTTGTATACATCATGTGAAAATTTGAAATATTGGTTGGTGTAAAATAATGATTGAAATTTTTAGTCATTGAGTCTTTTCTTCTTTTTGACAATGACAAAGGGGGAGTTAGCATACTAGCTTGGATATCACAAGAGAAAGTAGCAAACATAGCTAGCTAGAAATTGCAAAAAGAAAAAACTTCCACTTCTTAAAATGAGAAGAAAGAAATTGCAAAGTTATATTATTTTTTAAACTCATGAGCTTGCATGGTTAAAAATGTTATAAAATTTTACAAAAATTACTGGCTCATTGCAAACAAAAAGTTGATAGCTTGCAAAGGTGAAACTTGGTTATAAAGAGAGGAATTGAAAGGAAGCTAGCCTGCTTATCACAAAGTATGTTAGCTTGCTTATCATTATTGATTGTTTGCTTATCATCTTTTTCCCTCATATCATGGTTTTTTACTCCCATGAATTCATGGCTTAATATGTTGAAAATTCATGTTGTATATTTGTTATTTTGTCATGATCAAAGCATTGATGTAAAAGGCTATTTGTACTCAACTTCTATTTGTCAATGACAAAGGAGGAGCAACGATTGCAATCTTGTAATTTACAGAGAAGTAAAGAAGTGCTATCTCAAAAGAAGCAAAATGCAAAACTTAGAAAATTTGCTTTCCTACACTTGCCATGCTTCTATGTTTGTATGTTGTAATGAAAATTTAGCTTGCATATTTAAAGTGATTGCTTGCATATCGCAAAGGAAGCAAAGAAAGCGCAACTTGCATATCTCAAGAAGTGAATGAAAAATTACTATCTTACCTATCTTTTACAAGGAAATCAAAGTGCAAACTTGCACAAGAAGCAAGTGTTGTATTGCTATGCTTGGACATCTTTTAAAATCTTGCCATGATTATATGTTGAATATCTTGTTTAATAGCTAGTGTGTTGTAAAACTTGCATATCTTTTAAACTAGCTATGATGCAACTTCTCCTTTTTGTTGATGATAGGGGGAGAAGTAGATTGATGACTTCATGCATTGAATTGAATATTTTATATATTTGCATGATGGTTTCTTAATTATCATAATTTGTGATGAATGTTGCTTGGATTTGGGATAATCCAAGTGTCCTATCAATGGCATATTGATAGGGAGAGTTTGGTTAAACTCCGAAGAGTTATGGTTAATTCCGTTAGTCATCAATTAGTTGTCATCATAAAAAAGGGGAAGATTATTCAATCTTGGATTTTGATGATGAAACTAATTGATTGTGTTTTGTGGTCTAACTGCGTTTTGAGTTACGTAGGTCTACTATCGATCAGAATTAGACAGTTGATGCTGGAGGAATTGACGTTGTGCCGGGTGATCACATCAGGATATTGGATGTCGAACTGGAAGTTCGGTCGATAATCGGCAGAAGGCTTCATACATCGAGCATCGGGCCAAGAAGTGGTTACGAAGGTCAACCGTCGATTGGGCAACAAAACGTAAGAGAGGATGATGCACTGAAGAATCAAACGAAGTGCCAACCAATGATGTGCTGGGCAACAGAATGTCAATTCACATTGTAATAATTGTCTAGATCGAAGTAGAGTTTTGGTTTGTGTGTGCAGGATTAACTATGATAATGATGAAGATATAAAGCGAAACAAAGTGCCGGAAGACAAGTGTGATGGATCATTGGGAGTTCGAGAGTTCGATAGAAGTCCGAAGGTTTGTTGGAAGTTCACAGAGCTTGCCAAGAAAGATCAAAGCTTACCAAAGAAAATCATTGGAACTCGCCAAGATCATCATGAAGTCCAAGAGCTTGCCGAGGGTCTGCAGAATGGTTTCTGAGGGTTCATCGGAAGACCACCGGAAGTTCGCCGGAAGCTCGCTGGAAGAAGTCTTGACTTGTTGGACTTTGTAATAGCTTAGGAAATATTTTTAAAATTCGTAGTTTTTGGGTTAGGATTAGGTGTTAATCCTATAACCCAAGTAGGGGCCAATTGGGCCTTATTTGGGCTGATTTGGGGCAAAATTTAGGCCATTCAGCTTTCTGGAATAGTGTTGGAATAGTGTTGGAGTAGTGCTGGCGGTGGCACCGCCTAGGACCAGCCAAGTGGCGGTGGCACCGAAGGTGAAACTGCTTGGCACCTTGTTTCGAGAGCACTAGCGGTGGCACCACCCAATACCGCTAGAATACCAAAAACCAAGGTGTAACATCCCTCGTTTCTAAATTTTCGTATAAGAGTTTAATAGCAAAGTTACTATCCATTTTAAATTCCGTAGATAAGCCCAAACGATACTGAAAAACCTATTTATATGATGTGAGGATCTATTTGTAAATATTAAAATTTCAAGGATAAAATTATTAAGTTGCATTAAAAAAAAGAAAGGAAAAATAGCGATGGTTATCCCACCGCCTCTTTCCTTGTGCAAACCTCTATTCCTTGCATGAGGAAAACAGAGGAGGTGAGTTGAAGGGGAGAAGGGGAGGAAAATGAAAGAAGAGAAGAAGAAAGAGAGAAGAGAGAGAGGGGCTGTCTTTGTGGAGAAGAAGGGAAAAGGAAGAGAAGAGAGGAAGAAGAAGATGGAGGAGCTATGGTTGTGGCTATAGGTGTGGCAGTGCAAGTGGGGTTCTTTGCACCCTGTTTCTGCATGAGGAAACAGATCTTTGTAAGTCGGTGGAGGAGAAGGGAAAGAGAGGAAGAAGAAAAGAAGCGAAGGGGAAGAAGGAGGGAAGAAGAAGAGATGTGGAAGGAAGGAATTTGTGGTCATGCGGTTGTGGCGAACTATGTTTGAGAAAGAAGAAGAGGATGAGAGGAAGAAGGAAATCTGTGGCTGCTGCTATGGCGATTCTGGTGGGAAAGAAGAGAAAGGAAGAAGAGGAAGGAGAGGGAGAAGAGAGGGAAGAAGAAGAAGAGGGGAAAGAGGGTTTGTGGTGTGACTATGGCATTTGCACGGTGGAAAGAAGAAGAAAAAGGGAAGAAGAGGAGGAGAAAAAGAGGAAAAGAGGATGAATGGAAGAGGAACGAGGGCTGCATGGTGTTGGAGTAGTATTTGGTGGGAAAGAAGAAGAGGGAAGAAGAAGAAAAGAAAGAGGAGAGGAAGAAGAACGGGGAAGAAGAGGAGACGTGGCTGCATTTGTGGCGCAACTACGGCCGGGAGGAAGAAGGGGCTATGGCTGAGAGAGGAGCGGAAATAGCAGTGGAAGGGACTGTGGTTGTGGCTGTGGGTGCGGCCATGGTTGTGGCTACTGCCACTGTGGCAGCTAAGGTTGGGAAAAAGAGAAAGTGAAAGCAGTGTAATCTGTCTTTGCATTCTGCACAAGCTGCAGCTAAGGAGGAAGAAATAAGAAAGGTGAAGAAGAGAGGAGATGGAGGAAAGGTAGAAGGATTTGGGCTTATAATTTCGTTGGATCGAAATATTCGAAAGGCAAGTGTTCCACTCCTTTCTACTGCAATCCTAATCTTTGCTTTTTCCTTGAATATGAGAAATTTGAACTGTTCTAGCCTTGAAATCTGATATCTTTATTGGTTGGAATGTAATTGCTTGAATCTGGAAAATTATCAAAATTCTGACCCTTCTACTTTGTTTCAGCTATAAATCCCTGTACAGATTTCCAATTTAGGCAAAGCTTATTTGATCTGAATATAGACTTGTAGACCTTTCTTTGGACAGCTTATTTGTATGATTTGGAGTAAATTTGCCTATCCAAACATCAAATTGAATAAACTCTATGGAATCTGTAAAACAGAGACTATAAGTTCTGACCTTTTGATACTAAACTGCCTATAAGTCTCTATTGGAAACTCTGATTTATGCGAAACTTACTTTGTTGGAACTAGACTTATTGATCTTTCTTTTGATACCTAGATTGAAAAGTTTAGAGTTCAAATGACTGCCCAGAATTCTGTTGAATTCGATCCTATCATTTCTGAAAACAGAGATTTCTTTTCTTGACTCATGGTTACCGAATCATTTGTAACTCTTTGGTTGAAACTTCTATTTGTATGAAACTTATTTTATCTGAAAGTAGACTGCTTAAGCTTTCTAATGACATCCTTCTTGAGTGATTTGGAGCATAATTGGTTATCCGAACAATTCATGTAATGTGACTCTCAAATTCTGTCAATAATTGAGCTTTGGTCGATTCTGCCTATTCTTGTTTATTCCTTTGAAAAATTGATTTCGGCTATAATCCTTTCTTTGACTGAGCTTGATATTATTGCTTTGAATCCTTGTATACTCTTGCTTCTATTTTCTTTCAAGTTTGAATGCAATTGTGAAAGATTATGTCTGCATCGTATCGACTCATAAAGGCACATGTACGTTTTATTGATCCGCATGTGCTTCCGATGTGCCACTTTTATTGCTCACCTGTCCTTTTGTACTCTGGTAGCTATGGGATTATTTGGTCCTTTGCCAGAAATGGTAAAGGGATTATTTGGACCTTTGCCAGAAATGGTAAAGGGTATATGCTTAGAGCCCGCGATGCTCTGATTTCTGTCTGGGTCCATGCTCTGAATGGACCATATTCTGTTTGAGATCCCACTGCCGCCCTTTGTGCTTTTGATATTATACCACTCAGTCACATGATTTTGCCTATTCATGTTTCATCTGCCTATTCATGTTTCATCTCTTTGGAAATTGAATCCAGCTAGAATTCTTTCTTCGATTGAACTTTATTTTGTTGCTTCAAATCCTTGTATGCTCTTGCTTTTATTTTCCTTTCAAATCTGACTGAATTTGTGAAAGATTATGTTTGTATCGTACTGTTTCGTAAAGGCGCATGTACGTTTTATTGTTCCGCATGTGCTTCCGATATGTGTCAAATTATTGTTCACACCTGTCCTTTTGTACTCTGGTGTCTGTGGGATTATCTGGACCTTTGCTAGAAATAGTAAAGGGATTATTTGGACCTTTGTTAGAAATGGTAAAGGGATTATTTGGACCTTTGCCAGAAATGGTACAGGGTATGTGCTTAAAGCCTGCGATGCTCTGCTGGCCCCCTATCGGCTTCATCCAGACGTGGATGATGACTCTTCCAGACGTGGGAGATATCGTTTGAGATCCCACTACACCCTCTATATTTTGATATGATATCCAAAGCATTGTTTGTGTTTATATGTGTGCTTTGGATGATAAGAAAATGAATGATCAGATATGACATTTGAACTTCTGTTACTTGTTTGTTATTCTGATATGTTCTGAGAGATCTCCTATGCACCATTGATATGTTTCGTAATGTCCTGTGTATCATTTGATATACTCCAAATTACCATTATCATCATCTGATATTCTCTAATTATTCTTTACTCCATTAGTTATGAATTAAATAAGTTTAAATAAAGAGGACATTCGTGATTCTGATATGATGATATATATGTTTCCTTGTATCTGGCCTTGCATTTTGATATCAAGCTTATTGAAAGCTATTCTCCTTCCCTATGGATATGTTAGTCACTTGCTGACATTTGTGATTTTGTATCTAATGAGCTGATACCTTTGAATTCTTGTATTTCTGTCTTGTATTTTGATACCAAGCTTGTTTGAAACTATCATTCCTTGTTCTGGATATGTTTTCCCACTTGCTGAGCTTTGTAGCTCACTCCGTCGTTATATAACTCTTTTTCAGGTTAGCTTGTGACTCGCTAAATGTTAGAATTGGGCTGAGACAGTGAAAAGCTATTCAGATTGTGACAAGACTTTGTGGGTTGTGATGTTATTGTTGTATAAGTATGTTTTGTATGTAATGAAATATTGTCGATGAATCTGAATTGATGTATTATGTAAAAGCTTTTAAAGACCTCACATGATTGGAATTTTGGAAATGTTGAGTTCAGGGTATGATGATATGAATTTATGGTAAATGGTTGGAGTTTTGATTGTATAAATTCTTATGCTTGTGGAATTATAAGTGAGGTTGATATTTTGTTAAGTTGGTTTGGGTTCTTATAAAGGTTCGTGTGATGTGATGTATGATTATAACTGCACAGATGTTATGTATATGAATGATATTTGAATGTTTCTTTGTATCCTCAAATAATTGTTTGGATCCTGGGATTGGATCGTGATAAATTTTAATGTTATGGATTTTGAGACAGGGTCACACCTCCTGAATGCGATGATTTCGGGAGGGGCGTGACATAAGGTGATTCAAATTTGGGCTCCTCTTGAGTCCTATAAATACCCCACTCATTTAGAGTTTAGAGTGAGCCTAGAACTGAGAAAAGATAGGGAAAACTCTTATCAAATCTTCCCTCTAAGCTTTGAGTGTGTTCTAGTCCAAGAGAGGGGTAAGAGGCCTTGTAAGGGTTATCTCCTAAGCTCGTCAAAAAGAAAGGTACTGTAAGGGAGTTCATCCTTGCCCGTTAGAAGGAGGATAGCTGTTAGAACCCTCCACGGATTCTAAGCTTGGGGTTGATCTCTATAGGGGATCTGCCTCCTTGGAACTCTATAGGAGTTCCTTCCTCCAAGTTGCTGCTCAAAGGCTACTAAAAGATTGATCCCTTCATTGATTAAAGGAGGATGAATACATGACTATTTATAGGGCTTCTAAGCCCCAACTCCTAATAGGACTCTTACTCAAGACTCCTACTTCTAACCAACTTCTAATTAGGACTCCTTCTCTAGTAGGATTCCTAATTCTAATAGGACTTTTTCCCTAATAGGACTTCTACTTCTAATAGGACTCTTTTCCTAATAGGACTCCTACTTCTAATAGGACTCTTTTCCTAATAGGACTCCTACTTCTAATAGGACTCTTTTCCTAATAGAACTCCTACTTCTAATAGGACTCTTTCTCTAATAGGACTCCTTTTCTAAGAAGCAACCTAACCCTAACCTAGCCAGCCTCTTCACCTCTTTAATATGGGTTGGCTAGATAGGATTTACATAAATGCCCTTATCAATGAAACTAAATTAGGACTCTCATAGCTAGAGTCTTAACAATAGCTAGTGGAAAAGTCGATGGCCTCAAGCGAAGAGGAATCGGGAGTGGATGTAGGTCATATAACCGAATCACTATAAATTGGTTTGTGTTCATCTTATTGTCATTTATACTACTGCAAACCATCTTCACTTTGATACTCTACTTCGTTGTCTCCTTCTTACGTATGCTTTCAAGTTAAAACGCAATCGAAACTATTTCAAACAAATCATTGATTTCAATAGTACAAAGTTTTCGAAAGTTGTTTTAAATCGCTAAAGTTAATCGTATTTATTCGTTGCACTAATTCACCCCCCCTTTTAGTACCGCTTGATCCCTAACATATACCAGATCTGGAGATCTCTAAACCTGTAAGTCCGGTGTCAAAGAATGGAGTACTCAAACATGACATCTTTGGTGCCTCAAGTCTAAGGACCAGACACACTACTGGGACTATAGAATCACTGTCTGACATTAGGTATCATTAACCATATAGTATTCTATAAGCAGATCAATCAGTGAACTCATTCTCCAATGAGCACCTGCATTGTACCTCTAGTGTCCCCACACAATCAACTATGAGACCAGTCACCTCCATCATATAGATGAGTATACAACGCACCAGTCTATCCGGTTATCTTGATATCCTCATTGAGGAACCTATAAATAGGATGATTTAAGATCTGTGTTTAAAGATATATCAGTCTCATTATCATGATTTTATCATGATCCAATTCCCATTGCACAGATCCATAGACATCACAATATTCATCCAGATAATGTCAAAAAATGCTAATAATAATATGCGAAGAGATCGACATAACATGTTATAGGTGTCATCACTCACGTGATTGGCTTGTAAGGCACCTACAACCAATAATCTCCCACTTGACCTAAAGTCAATCACCTATATGTCTGATCCCCATCAGACCTCTATGAAGCTCAAATATAATCTGAGTCAGTGGCTTTGTCAGTAGATCTGCAATATTATATTCGAATGGAACTCTTTTCACTGTTACATCTCCTCGGGCCACGATCTCTCCGATTAAGTGGAACCTCCTCAGAACACTTCTGACGAGACCTACGTTCCCTAGCTTGATCGATCGCCCCATTATTGTTGCCCTATATAGGAATCAATTTCACGCTATCTGATATAATTTCCAGATCTGTGATGAACTTCTTCATCCAAACTCCCTCCTTTGTTGCCTCTACCACAACAAAGTATTCTGCCTCTGTGGTCGAGTCAGTAGTAGTATCTTACTTGGAACTTTTCCAACATACTGCTCCTCCATTCAGGGTGAATACATACCCTGAATTTGACTTATTATCATCGGCATAAGACTGGAAGCTCGAGTCCTGTAGCCCTCAACTCTGAGGCTACTGCCTCCATATACCAGTAAAAGATCCTTAGTCCTTTCCAAGTACTTAAGGATACACTTTACTATTTTCCAGTGCTCTAAGCCTGGATCTGCTTGATACTTGCTCGTGACAATCAGAGCATGTGCTATATCAGGCCTGGTATATAGCATAGCATATATGATAGACCCTATCGCTGAGGCATATGATATTCTATCCATGTATGCCCTTTCTTCAGGAGTCTTTGGGGACATACCCCTAAAAAGTGATATTCCATGTCTCATAAGTATGAGACCTCTCTTGGAATTTTCTATGCCAAACCTTTTGACAATGGAGTCTATGTACATGGACTAGGACAAGCCAAGCATCCTCTTGGATCTATCTTTATAGATCTAAATCCCTAGAATATAGGATGCTTTTCCTAAGTCCTTCATGGAGAAGTGTCTAGATAACTAAGCTTTTACTATGGATAGCATTTCTACATCATTCCCAATGATTAAGATATCATCCACATATAACACCAAGAAGGTGATAGCACTCCCACTTACCTTTCTATACACACAAGGCTCATCTTCATTCTTAACGAAGTCATAAGATCTGATTGCTTTATCAAATCTTATATTCCAACTTCAGGAAGCTTGTTTTGGTCCATAAATAGACTTAAGCAATCTGTATACCTTATCTGGACTGTGCTTGAACATGAACCCCTCAAGCTGTATCATATACACTTCTCTTCGATGTTGCCATCGAGGAATGTAGTTTTCATGTCCATCTGCTATATCTCAAAGTCATAATGTACTGCAACAACCAATAGAATTTGAATGAATTTCAGTATAGCTACGAGTGCAAAGGTTTCGTTATAGTCAACACCTTGCTTCTGATGATACCCCTTAGCCACTATCCTTGCCTTATAGGTCTCCACCTTTCTATCTACCCCGATCTTCTTCTTGAAGATCCATTTGCAGCCAATAGGTACGATACCCTCAGGTGCATTAATAAGGTTCCAAACCTTGTTGGAGTACATAGATTCCATCTCAGAATTCATGGCTTCTTTCCACTTCTCAGAGTCTTTACTCATAATAGCCTCCTCGTAGATCTGAGGATCAATGTCTTGAATGTCCTCTCTACTAATATGTCCCACATATCTTTCAGGAGGGTATGACACTCTACCAGTCATATGCAAAATTAGAACTTATGTGTTAGGTACCTGAACAGACTTGGTCTCTGGAATGGTGCCTGAGCTAGGTTCTCCAACCTCGCTTAATTCTATCATGCTCCCACTGTTTCTGCCAAAAACGTGTTCCTTCTCAAGAAACACTACTCTCTTGGCAACAAAGACCATTTGGTCCTCAGGGTGATAGAAATAATAACCACAAGTTTCCTTGGGGTATCCTACAAACTTGCACCATTCCATCCTGGATTCCAACTTATCGGGGTCGTGTCTTTTAACGTGGGCAAGGCAGCCTCAAATCTTAATAACCTTAAGATCGGACTTCTTCCCTCTCTATATCTCATATGGTGTAGATACTACCGATCTAGATAGAACTCTATTCAGAAGGTAAATTGCGGTCTGTAGGGCATATCCCCAAAATGAGATGGGTAGGTTAGTGAAACTCATCATGAACCGCACCATATATAATAGTATATGATTTCTCCTTTCTGATACACCATTGAGGTGTGGTGTATAAGGAGGTGTCCATTAGGATAGAATCCCATAGTCCTTGAGGAATTGGTGAATTATGTACTCAAGTATTCTCCTCCTCAATCTGATCGAAGAGTTTTAATACTTTTTCTAGTCTGGTTCTCTACTTCATTCTTATACTTCCTAAATTTCTCAAAGGCTTCAAACTTATACTTCATCAAGTACACATGTCCATATCTAGAGAAATCATCAGTGAAAGTAATGAAGTAGGAATAACCACCTATGGCATGAGTTGACATAGGACCACATACATCACTATGTATGAGTTCTAGTAACTCAGTGGCTCTCTCTCTAGTTCCACTAAATGGAGAGTTGGTCAATTTTCCATGACAGCAAGGCTCACAAGTTGTATATGACTTGTAGTCAAATGGATCTAAGTATCCATTTTTCAATAACTTTTGAATCATTCCCTCATGGATATGACCTAACCTACAATACCACAAATATGCATTATTCATCTCTTCTCATTTCCTCTTGGCCATGCTTACATTCATGATGTGTGAAGTAATATTTAGCATAAACAAACCATTATGCAATGTCCCTCTAGTACTGACCTTATTATTCTTACTGATTGAATAAAAATTATTCTAAAAAAGTACTTTATAACCATTTAATGTTAAACATGAAATAGAAATAATATTTTTTGATAATAGAGGGAATAAAATAACATGCATCTAATGCAATAATAGCTCTATCAGGCAGGTGTAGAGTGACCTCGCCGACAACAACAGTAGCAACTCTTACTTCATTGCCCATCTTGAGGTCCATCTCACCTTTTGCCAATCTCCTATGCCTTGTCAAAACTTGTAACGAATTGCAGATATGATAAGCACTACTGGTATCCAATACCTATGCATTATCATAAGAATCTGACACATGGAGACTGATCATGAAAGTACTTGAAGCTTTTCCAAGCTTCTATTTTTCTTTTTATATAAGATACGTCTTGTAGTTCCTCTTCCAATGCCCATCTTGATTGTAGTAGAAGCACTGGCCTTTGTCCTTTGCTGGATCAATTTTGGCAACCTTTGCCTTATCCCGTTTGCCCTTGTCTTTACCCTTTTCAAGGGTCTTCCTAGCCTTCCTTTTCCTTTTGGTCTCACCAACATAGAGAACTAATTTCTCTTTCTTGATAGTGCTCTCTACTTCCCTCAACATATTAAGGAGCTTAGGGAGAGATACCTCAAGTTTGTTCATATTAAAATTCATGATGAACTGAGAAAAGGAATCTGGTAGGGACTGAAATATAAAATCAACACACAGGTTATCATCTAGGATCATTCCTTGACCTGTGAGTTTTTCAATCCACTCTATCATCTTCAGGACATGGTTCTAAACCGGTATCCCCTCTGTCATCCTGGCATGGAAGAGACTCTTGGATATCTCATATCGTTGAGTTCTTCCTCGTTTCTCAAATAGTTTGCGGAGGTGTAAGAGTATGGAATGAGCATCCATGTTTTCATATTGTCTTTATAACTCTGGAGTCATAGAGGCTAACATGTAACACTGGATGAGAGTGGAATCATCTATATACTTTGCATATTGGGCAAACTCTTTTTGAGGAGCTTCTGCCTCAGGTTGGGGCATGATAGTATCTAAGACATATGCGATTTTCTCCACTGTAAGAACTATTCTTAGGTTACAAAGCCAATCCGTATAATTTAGACCAATGAGGCGATTGGCATCAAGTATGCCACGTAGAGGGTTTGATGATTTATAATAAATAAGTGATATAGTATAAGTAAATAATATGCAAATTTCACAAAAATAAACAATCAATAGATGGACTTCTATCTTGACATGCTCCCACTAATTTTTCTAGCGAGTCACATGTGTTGAATCTCGGATTTTGATGATGAAGCTAATTGATTGTATTTTATGGACTAATTGCATTTTGACTTACGCAGGTCTACTATCGATCAGGATTAAACAATTGACGCTGGAGGAATTGACGTTGCATCGGGTGTTCACGTCAAGATATTGGATGTCGAGTCGGAGGTTCGATCGACAATCGACAAAAGGCTTCGGACGTTGGGCATCGGGCTAAGAAGAGCGATGTTGCACCAAGGATATCGGGGTTGCGGAGGTCAACCGCCAATTGGGCCACAAAACACGAGAGGATGATGCGTCGAAGAATCGGACGAAGCGCCAATAGACCAATGATGTGTCGGGCAACAGAATGTTAATTCGCATTGTAATAATTGTCTAAATCAAAGTTGGGTTTTTTGTTTGTGTGTGAAGGATTAACTACGATGACGATGAAGATGTAAAGTGAAACAAAGTGTCGAAAGACAAGTGTGATGGATCGTTGGGAGTTCGAGAGTTCGACGAAAGTCTGAATATTCTTTGGGAGTGCTGTCGGAACTGGCCGAGAACAGTAGGGAGCTTGCCGAAGGGTTTTCAAAAGTTCGCCGGAAGGTTCGTCGAAAGTTCACGGAGCTTGCCAAGAAAGATCAAAGCTTGCCAAAGAAGCTCGTTGGAACTCGCCAAGATCATCGTGAAATCCAGGAGCTTGCCGGAAGTCCACAGAATGGTTTCCGTGTCGGAAGATCGACGGAAGTTCGTCGGAAGCTCACGAAAAAAAACCTTGACTTGTCGGACTTTGTAATAGCCTAGGAAATGTCTTTAAAATTTATAGTTATCGGGTTAGGATTAGGTGTTAATCATAAAACCCAAGTAGGGGCCAATTGGGCTTTATTTGGGCTGATTTGGGTAGAAGTTAGGGCCATTCAGCCTTCTGGAATAGTGTTGGAATAGTGCTGGTGGTGGCACCGCCCAGGCTGGGCACTGGCACTGTCCAGAGGCCGAGAGTTGGGTGGTGGCACCGCCTAGGCTGGGGCGGTGGCACCGCCTAGTATCGCCAGCATCGGGAAAACCGAGGTAATTCAAATTTGGGCTCCAAATTTGAATCCTCTTGAGGCTTATAAATACCTCTCTCATTCATGGATGAAAGGGTGTCTAGAACTATGAAAAGATAGGGAAAACTCTTGTCAAATCTTCCCTCTAAGCTTTGAGTGTGTTCTAGTCCAAGAGAGGGGTGAGAGGCCTTGTAAGGGTTATCTCCTAAACCCAGCAAAAGGAGAGGTGCTATATGGGAGTGCATCCTCACCCGTTGGAAGGAGGATAGCTAGTGAAAAGCTGGTGGCCTCAAGTGAAGAGGAATCGGGAGTTGATGTAGGTCGTTTTACCGAACCACTATAAATCGATTTGCGTTTATCTTATTATCTTTTACATTACTGCAAACCATCTTCACTTTGATGCTCTACTTCGTTGTCTCCTTCTTACATATGTTTTCAAGTTAAAACACAATTGAAACAGTTTCAAATGAAACGTTGATTTCAATAGTACGAAGTTTCCGAAAGTTGTTTTAAATCGTCAAAGTTTATCGTATTTATCCATTGCACTAATTCACCCCCCCCCCCTCTTAGTGCCGCTTGATCCCTAACAATTGGTATCAGAGCCATGTTATTTCTCATTCGGATTTACACCCGTAAGAAATGGCTCTTCATGGCTTTCAAGAGGGCTTTTCGGTTGTACATCCACCGTTCTTTAACGGATCGGACTACACATATTGGAATACTCGAATGAGAGTTTTCTTGATTTCTCTCGATTTAAACTTATGGAATGTTATTGAAAACCATTTTCAACTTCTCTCTAAACTGATGAACGAATGGTCGGATTTGGAGAAAATGTCTTTTTCTTTGAATGCAAAAGCTATGAATGCCCTATTTTGCGCTTTAGATAAAAATGAGTTCAATTGGATTTCTATGTGCGAAATGACTTTTGACATTTGACGAACACTTGAAATCACACACAAAGGAACTAGTAGAGTCAAAGACTCAAAAGTAAACCTCTTATTGCATGATTTTGAGCTATTCCGAATGACACCAAACGAAACTATCGGCGATATGTACACCCATTTCACAGATTTCATCGATAGCTTGAAAAGTCTTGGTAAATATTTTTTGAACCTTGAACTCACTAACAAGATTTTAAGATCCCTCCCAAAGAGTTGGGATCCAAAAATAATGGCTATTCAAAAGTCTAAAGACTTGAACGTTTATTCACTTGAAGAACTAATCGGGTCTTTATTGACTTATGAAATGACTCTTGAACATGATAAACACATGAACCACCTTCTAAAGAACAACAAGGTTTTGGAACTCTGAACTTTGAAATGCCACTTGAGTGATGACTCAAGTATGAGGACACTATTGAGAACTTTGAACTTCGAACACTGAATCTTAATAAGTTCATTAAATAAAAATCTAAAATAAATAATGAACTTGAACGGAGGAAGAGGCCAAAGAAGAGGAAGGCACCCAAGGATGAATCAAGAACTTCCAAAGGCGATACGACAAACTATGCCTTATTGATTTTCGACAATGAGGTAAGTAACTCACTCAAAATGCTTTCACCTTATTTTGAAATTACATGATCCTTTCATGAGTTGCTTGATATAGTTGGTAGGAATTTTTTTAATGTTTTTTTTCTAGTAATTTTTGAAAAATAAAAATTTGAATGATGATTGTACGATGTGTGATAATGTGTGTACACCTATGAGGACTAATCCATGCATGTGTATCTTGATGAATTACATTGGTTTTCCATTCTAAACATGATGTTTGACGATTTTATATCATGCATGTTATGTTTTGAAATTTTGAATGATTTGTAATAATGATTGTACATCAACTACACATCTATGTATGTTGTTCTTGAAAACGTTTTGATGATAATTTTATAGTATCATGCTTATGATTTGAAAATCTTGATTAATAGGTCTTAATCGTTTTTATGATGAAATTTATAAAATAATTTTAGCAAAAATTTGAGAATCAATCATCTTGTTATAACTAATGAAAGAAAGAATTAAAATGATTTTGATGATGTCTTCGTGTTTAAATATGATGCATAACATTTTCATCCAAAAATTTGATCATTCTTATGAAAGATCAAATCACGTAAATTGAAACTCTTAAAAATAAGAAAATGCACTATCATGATGTTTTATGTGTGCTGCATTCGATCTTAATGTATTTATTAACAAAACTTGTATTTCAAATTTATATGATGATGGCTTTCGTATGAAAATTTGAATATACTTATGTGAGACAAATAAAACACATAAAAAGGAAAGCATGTGTTCATGATAAAATTTATGAATCTTGATAAGTTTATCTTGCTTTTATTTCAAACGAGATGCATGATTTTTGACACAAAATTAATTATCATGATAATAACATATTTCATGAAAACACTTGCACACCAAATATGATTAAAGGATAGAAGCAAGCATATTGATGATTTTGCTTTCAACATGATGCATAGTGTTTACTTGAAAATTTGAATATACTCATGTGAAATCAATTGCATGAAATGAAAATGGATTTTCTATCCTATTGAGATTAATGAATTCATTTTACCAATCTTATGAATCTCATGAAAATGATCATGATGAATATTTTGAAAATAAATGAGTGTGTCATGCATTTGGTTTAAATAATTTCTCTTGAAACTTACTTTTCGGATCTATACAAAGATTCATGAATCTAGTAGAAAAAAACAAGAGCATGCTTATATGCAAACCATCTCCATTGATCTTAATAAAATTTTCGTATGAAATATTTTTGATGCATTTGATCTTGATGGATTTAATGACAACTTGTATTTCAAAGTAATACAATGGTGACTTTCATATAAATATTTGAACATATTTTATGAAATCATCATTGATAATGATGAAATGAAAATATTAAAAGTTTGTTGTCATGCTTAATGATTTTATGATATCATGAGAATTTAAAGGTGTTATATCTTGATGACAAACTCATGTTCGATTTTAAAATTTGATACTCATCTTTTGAAACATGAGTGCACTTATATGGAACAAACAACTTAAAATGAAATACATTATCATGATAAATTGAATCTCATGTCTTGAAATAATGTGTTATATTTTTGTCTTGATGATTTTTATAATGAAACTTACCTTTCATTTTTGAATACTTACTTTGATTTGGCATAATAAGACAAATGATGAATCCATGTATACTATGTTCATATAAGTCTCTTGAATCTCGAGAATGATTTTGATAATTTGATTGTGAGCTTCGAGTTGACTAAATGAGTTTGAATGATTTTATGACTCCTCTCTTGATCTCTTGAAATCATGACTTTAAATTCTTGACTTGAGATATTTTTGTGAATCACTTGAATTATGAATGAGATTTTGATGATGTGTTAAATAATCCATCTATATGAATCTTGAAAATGATTTTGATGATAAGTATGAAGTAGTCAAATTGAACTTAAATGATTTTTCTTTTAGTGATTCTTGAATCTTTTGGAATTATGATTTGTTAAGATGTATTTAATACTTGAATCAAGTTCTAAAAGATTTCATTTTGCTATAAAAAAATTATTATTGAAATCATGATCTTGACAATAAACTTGAAGTTCTTTATAAATCAAGATCGCTTATCATGTTCCTTCTATTTTATCAAAAGAAAATTTCTTAAATAAAATGTAACTTGTCTTTTGATTTCTTGGAATTTCAATACTTGAATTTTTATGAATTCATGTCTTGATTCTTATGAAATGTGATCTTGATAAAAATTCTTATGTATGAATCAAGATCTTGTGTTTGATCTCCTAAAACTTCCACTTGTTATTTCCTAAAAATGAGACTTGTCAAAATGATTCATGAATCTTTTGATTTATGACTTTTGGATTCATGACTCAAGATCGAAGATTGAAACATTATATGCTAAAATTGATTTTTTTTTGTTTCAATACTTCCTTGAATGCCTTATGTGATGATTGAAAATTTAATGAAAAAGAAATGTTCTTAATGTTTGAATCATTGATTTATTCTTTTATCATGGCTTAAAAATGAATGAAAAGAAAATATGTTAGCACTTGTAATCATGACTTGATCCTTGATATTGATATGCTTTTATATATCATGACTCTTGGTTGTATGACATTTATCTTGAATTGAAAATTGATACATTTATCTAGATCTTACTAAAAGGAAAGTTATGAATTATGAATGATATCTTTTGATTTTGATCCTTATTGAATTTACATATTGATATCTTTCACGACATGATTTCTATTCATTTTTGTCTTGTATGCATCATGTGATGATTGATATATTGATGCAAATTTATAATTGATTATTGGTTCCTCCCTTCTTTTCGATAATGATAAAGGGGGAGTTAAATTGCTAGCTTGTGCATCAAAAGAGAAAATTTTACTAGCTTAAACATTGAGAAGCAAAAAGTTTCTATCTCAAGAGAGGCAAAAATCTTGCTTAACTTCACTTTTTTAATAAAATTTCTTGCATCTTTATTACAAATTATTGTTGAATCTCATGCAAGATTATTTGAAGTATTAATCCTCCCTTTCTTTTTGACATTGATAAAGGGGGAGAAGGCTTTTGCTAGCTTGCATATTACAAATGAATGCAAAAGTCCTAGCATGCAAAGAAAGTAAAACTTGCAAGCTTGCTTTTCTCAAAAGAGAAGAAAGAAATTACAAAATTACATGCATATCGTAAAGGAAGTCAAGAAAATACACATCTTTGAATACAATTTGCTTGCACTTCTCAAAGGAACATAGAAAAACTTGCTATCATCACAACAAGTGCTATCTTGCCTATCATGAGAAACTTGCTATGCTTAAATATTGTATGATGTGATTAATAGCTAGTATGATTGTAAAACTTGCATATCTTTTAAACTAGCTTTGATGCAACTTCTCCTTTTTGTTGATGACATAGGGGGAGAAGTAGATTGATGACTTCATGCATTGAATTGAATATTTTATATATTTACATGATGGTTTTTTAATTCCCGTAACATTGTGTTGAATGTTACTTGGATTTGGGATAATCCAAGTGTTCTATCAATGGCATATTGATAGAGGGAGTTTGGTTAAACTTCGGGGAGTTATGGTTAACTCCGTTGGTCATCAATTAGTTGTCATCATAAAAAAGGGGGAGATTATTGAATCTCATATTTTGATGATGAAACTAATTGATTGTGTTTTATGGTCTAACTGCATTTTGAGTTACGCAGGTCTACTATCGATCAGGATTAGATAATTGATGCTGGAGGAATTGATGTTGCGTTGGGTGTTCACATCAGGATATTGGATGTTGAGCCGGAGGTTCGATCGACAATTGGTAGAAGGCTTCGGACGATGGGCATCGGGCCAAGAAGAGCAGTGTTGCGCCAAGGATATCAGGGTTGCGGAGGTCAACCACTGATTGGGCAACAAAATGCAAGAGAGGAGGATGAAGCGCCAATAGACCAATGACGTGCCGGGCAACAGAATGTCAATTCGCGTTGTATAATTGTCTATATCGAAGTAGGGTTTTTTGTTTGTGTGTATGCAGGATTAACTACAATGACGATGAAGATGTAAAGTGAAACAAAGTGCCGGAAGACAAGTGTGATGGATCGTTAGGAGTTCAAGAGTCCGAAGATTCATTGGGAGTGCTGCCGGAACTGGCCGAGAATAGTAGGGAGCTTGCCAAAGGGTTTTCGGAAGTTCGCCGGAAGGTTCATCAGAAGTTCACGGAGCTTGCCAAGAAAGATCGAAGCTTGCCAAAGAAACTCGTTGGAACTTGCCAAGATCATTGTAAAGTCTAGGAGCTTGCCGGGAGTCCGCAGAATGGTTTCCGAGGGTTCGTCGAAAGACCGATGGAAGTTCGCTGGAAGCTTGTCGGAAGAAGTCTTGACTCGTCGGACTTTATAATAGCTTAGGAAATGTCTTTAAAATTCATAGTTATTGGGTTAGGATTAGGTGTTAATCCTATAATCCAAGTAGGGGCCAACTGGGCCTTATTTGGGCTGATTTGGGTCGAAATTACGATCATTCAGCCTTCTAGAATAGTGCTAGAATAGTGCTGGAATAGTGCTAGTGGTGGCACTGCCCAGTACCGCAAGCACTGGAAAAACCAAGACAATTCAAATTTGGGCTCCAAATTTGAATCCTCTTGAGGCCTATAAAGACCCTCTCATTCATGGATGAAAGGGTGTCTAGAACTATGAAAAGATAGGGAACACTCTTATCAAATCTTCCCTCTAAGCTTTGAGTGTGTTCTAGTCTAAGAGGGGTGAGAGGCCTTGTAAGAATTATTTCCTAAGCCCGGCAAAAGGAGAGGTGCTGTAAGGGAGTTCATCCTCGCTCGTTGGAAGGAGGATAGCTAGTGGAAAGCCGATGGCCTCAAGCGAAGAGGAATCGAGAGTGGATGTAGGTCGTATGACCGAACCACTATAAATCGGTTTACATTTATCTTATTGTCATTTACATTACTACAAACCATCTTCACTTTGATGCTCTACTTTGTTATCTCCTTCTTCCATATGCTTTCAAGTTAAAACACAATTGAAATAGTTTCAAACAAAATGTTGATTTCAATAGTACGAAGCTTCCGAAAGTTGTTTTAAATCATCAAAGTTTATCATATTTATCTGCTACACTAATTCAGCCCCCCTCCTCTTAGTGCCGCTCAATCCATAATAACATGACACCCTTGTGCACGTGAAATGGAAGTCTTCGATAGACTTTTAGTGGGGATCGGGATCCAATCGGCATCTCAGTGCAACCTCGAAGGGCTCGACCAATCACACTAAGCTCAAAAGGTAGACAACTCTTGCCAATCATAACTCCTTGTGATTTCTGTCATATTTGGCCTCCGAACTATCATGGCCTCGAGGGACTCAACCAACCATGATGTCCAGTTAAGTCATCACCATCATTACAAGATGAGTCTAATTCGGTAATATGCCCTCGAGGGACTTGACCAAGCATATCATGCCCTAAGGTCACTGGTGACATCTCTATGTCGAAGACAAGATAGCGAGATGTGAAATAGGTGAGCCTCGAGGGACTCGGCCAACTCAGCCTACATTGGGAATCGGTTCCTGCCCCTAACGATGGAAGGCCATGTGGGTCAATCTTATTGCCTCACGCTTACCAACTTAATATTATCATAGGAGGGGTTTTAGGTTCGGTCTCATGATATGATGTGTCACACACGTATATATTTAATATATTTACATCGCATATAAATATATATATATACTTATCTAGTAGGTGTAAAGCATTCATATGCACAAGCACATCAGATGATCATGGACTTCAACCTAATATGATTAGGCCTAAGCCAGTAGGCCTAATCACTTACATCAGAATCTATGTGCATATTAGTGCATCTCTATGTACGGTGACCATCCATCTCATCATCGCCGGATCTATCGGCACCTCGACGCATCTCCATGCGTTGCGATCGTCTGAATCAACCTCAGGGGTCCTACTACCACCTCCAGACTTCTATCGCGCCTCTAGGATAATTACAATATAATTACAGGCATGCAGGCCTGACAATCAATGAAAAATGAAGGCTTGCAAGTCCCAATAATCACATACACACATCACAAAGTCCATGATCATCTTCCCACATCATAACACATCACATGTATATATCATGTAGGATTACTAGATAAATAATAATAGTTACTTAAACCTTTTAAATAACTAAAATTTGAAATCAGGGACATGTAGAAAATTTTCTAAATTTTAAACGGCATTTTGGACGTTCGACCAAAAGGATAAAATTGGAATTTCTATAATTCCCAAGGGCAAAACTATCTTTTGCCCCGAAAGCCCTAATTCCCTCACTGCTCTGCTCGCTGCGTTGTGGCTGCGGCATTGCCACTGCGGCGGCATAGCCGCCATATATTCTGCGGGCACACCACCATAGCAAGCGGATGCCCTGCGATTATTGTTTGCGCATACGTCGTGGCGCGCAACGCACCCGCTGTCTTTACGGGCGATGCTGTCGTAGCCCCTTGTGGGCGGCCCAACGCCTATAGGTGCCACCAACCCCTTGCGTGCAGGGTGACTACAAACGGGTGCAGGCGTCGCCCACCCTTGTGGGCAAGGTGCCTGTGCCCAGCGCAACCCGCAGCCACCGCTGCTGCAAGCAAGCCGCCGGCGATAGCAAAGGCTACAAGTAGCCTTGTGAAGGCAACAAGGGCAGCAACAGTTGTTGCCCTTTTTCGCTTTTGCGTCAATGATTTTGACGTCAAAAACACGTTCAAAACACAACACATGCAGTTTATAAGCCAATCATCACACAACAAACCTGGCTTTGATACTACTATTGGGAAATTGGAGGTTCGGTATCTCATGCGCAACAAAAAACAAAAACAAGATCATATTTTCTATAGTTACGTACTTGGCCGTCATGCGACGATTGGTGTAGAAAAATCGTAAATCCGAAAAATCTAAAAAATCCGCATGTATTATGTCAGAGGTATTACCTGGGGAGATCGAATATCCCCAAAATTCTAGATCCGATGTAAAGGATGAAGGAGCACTAGCGTACTCCTCTCTAGCAGTAATCTACACAGCGGATGCAACAACAATGCTCCTCAAATCACTATGGGATCTCTCTCCACGTGCACCATAAGGCTGCCGAAGCCAGGGAGGAGGAGAGGAGATTGAGGAGAATCGGAGGATGACTATCAAGAGCTCTCAGCCTTTGAACTAGGAGGTTCCTCCTATTTATAGAGGTGGAGGAAACTTATCCTTAACATATCCTGTTCACATTGGATCTATATCCAATTGGATCAAATTAGATCTTATCCATAGGATCCAATTTGATCTCATCCAATTGGATCTTATCCAATCATTTAATTGGATCTCATCCAATTACCCAATTGGATCTCATCCATAGGATCCAAACTAGGGGCTTTGCAGATATCTCATATCCGCACCTCTACTCGTCGCAACATCCACTTTATATGTATGTGACCCTCTAGGCCTGATACCGAGCTGGCCGTGAGTCGCTCCCATCAAAACTCCTTCTGACTCAGAATAACTTATGATATAGTAAATTATTTTCTCCATAATAATTCATTCAACTCATCGACTATGGACGTATTAGGCTACTACACCATAGTCCCCAGATTGTCACGGACAAAATTGTAAACGGCTTGTTCGGTGTAATACTTATGCTTGTCCGTGTCCCTTTTGGTTGGTTATAATTTGTAAAGCTTGTAAAGGGCTTGTTAAAGGCAAAATGCCCCATTTGAGCGAGTTTGGTAGCCATTGTAGGCTTGTATATAATGTTTGCGTCGAGTGCATACTTGTACTAGAATTCGGTCTGTAGTGGACCAATTTTATACCTTTGTTGTGCAACTATTCTGAGCTTGTAATATCCATGGTTAGAATGTGCATCGGCTATAAAGTGTTTGCTAAAAGAGTGGCTTGCGGATCCCGTGTGAAGCGCTTTTTCTGTCCCGTCTTCTCTTTCGTTAGTCCTAAGGGATTGTAGGAGATTTCGGGGAGGCTGACCTTTGCGGTGATACGCATTGGTGCCGCACGGCTTAGGCAAAACCAGCTAAGTCCGTGACAGATGGTATCAGAGCGGGACAAGCCCACTTACAAACACTTAGCATGCAAACGTGGGGGACCTA
The DNA here is from genome assembly GCA_024322285.1 of Musa beccarii. NCBI lineage: Eukaryota > Viridiplantae > Streptophyta > Magnoliopsida > Zingiberales > Musaceae > Musa > Musa beccarii. The sequence continues at coordinate 72,724,852 of CM044395.1, forward strand.
GCGAGGCACCACGAGTACAACAAGCTAAGAAGAATTGCGGAGCGCACAAAGGTCGGGATGGCCGAGTTCGAGCAGTGGCTCGACGTTAACACCCAACCTTGATGGTGCTCGAGGCAAGCGGAGTGCTTGGCAAAGAATGAGACCGGGCAAGGTGGAGTGGGTTGTTCAACGATCGAAAGAGTTGTAAACTCAAGGAATTCGATACTCATGCATGGCCTTGCATGCGGACGATGGATTGTTCGCGGCCATCCCAAGGCGACCGAAGGTCGGCGCCATAGAGCATTAAAACTTTCTCTTCGGCATGTGCAGGATACTTTCGTAAGAGGCTGAAGTGTGCAGCAGGTTCAACATTTTGCTAGACTCAGAGGGGTGTAGTGCAAGTTGTATTGGTGAAGTATCACAATCTAACAAATGCATTTGCAAAGGCAGAATTGGGCACACTTTGTTCAGCAGAGGCGAAGTAGTCCAAGAGGATGGTGGTCTCCTAAACTTCCAAAGGGAAGGATGCGAAGAGCGAAGTTGCTCCAACGGGACAGATATCCAGGAGGGATAAATCCCGGTTCTACAGAGGCAGAGTTATGCGCAATGAACCGCACTAGTCGAGGAGTACCTCAAGACGAAGCTCGATGGATTGAGTGAGCGGTAAGGAGTCATTGCATGATCTCGCCAGTGGTGATGCGTTGGTGGACGCATAGCGAGATCAAGTGGGGGAGCAACCCAGGCAACACAAAGTGAAGGCACACTTAGAGCCGATAGTGAGATCGGACTCAACAGAGGGCTAACCCGTGGAATGGTTGGCGCGAGGGCCACCATTAACGCAATGCAAATCGAGAAGCGGAACAACTTGTGGGTAACTTGTTGATGTACCCAAACCGCATGAAGGGAGTTGGCAAAGAAGATAGAACGTGGAGCGAAGGCGTGGAGCTTTCCTTAGACAGAAGTCAAGGACATGGACTCTTGTAGAGACAAGAGTAGGATCATGTCGTTCCATGAGTTTTCTATTCTAATGAAGCAGACTCATCTTGTATGGTGCCAAAGATGAAGGGAACTTCGAGGCATATGCACCTCGTCTCAGTGAAGCATTTGACGGAGGAACTAAGGTGATACAACTTGCAGTGGCGAAGTTGGTGTTAGAAGGCCTTGGCACGGGGCAAGAGGATGCAGAGGCAGATACTCTTGAAGAATATGTCATAGTGTTGCTATTCAAATTGCCATGAGGAAAGCGGTGCGCAACGGAGATTGTGTTGGTAGGGGCAGAGTCCCAGGATCCTGACAATGGTGCACCTATTTCAGCGAAGTCAGGGGACTTCAGAAGAGCTGCTAGGCGATGGATTGTCCTAGAGCTAGCCTTCGTCCGAGGGTGACCCGAGAGTGGGTGGACGAAGGTCGATTGCCACAGGAGCGAACAGAATCGAAGATGGTGAAGGCCCTGCGATGTGTTGGCGGAGTCCACACATGGAGATATCGCAGTTCGAGTTCATACCACAAGGATCAGAATGCAGGGAGATGTCACCAGGCGGCGACATGATGCAGCAGATCGTGGTGGAAAAGTTCGCGGCAAGTCGACACACACAGTGAGTCCCATGGGGGGGACTAGATCATGTAGAGGTATGATCGGGAGCGCGACTGTGAGCTCCATTTCGATGAACAACACGACGGCAAGAAGAACTATGGATTCAAGCAGTGAATGTCATGGTACCACAGAGGTGGGTCTTCCGTGCGTGCATCGAATGCTGCATTGAATGGAAGCCTTAGACATCAGCTTATGGGGGTTGTGCACTATCAAGGAAGAAGTTCAGATACAAGTATCAGGGAGTCTCACAGGGGGACTGGATCATACAGAGGTATGATCGGAGCTGCTGAAGAGTGGAACTACTTCAGAGCTCACATTCGCTTAAGGGAGCCCGGCAAGTCCGAGGACAAGGCCGAGTAAACGAACATTGCAACCAATGAAGCTAAAGAGAACAAAAATGGTGCAAGTCCTGCAACATGAGTGGCGGTGGCCATACATGGGAGTTCTAGTCTGTCTTTCCAGCGACCAAGTGGAACTGCCCAGAGAACACATAGGTGTTGAAGCAGGTGGTCAAAATATAGCGAGGAAGCAATGACGAGTCCAAGAGGGACTCAGCTACCCAAGATCAATCATCGGTTAGATTGAAGGTGAACTCAGAGGAGTGTCACAATGCCGCAGAGGCGGATCTACCGATCATGAAGAAGGGATGCGGATGTGAGACAACGGATAGTAGTGCCATGGGCGTCGTAGTGCCATGGTACCACTGAGGCGGGACTTCCGGGGAGTCATCAATCCCTTGCTCTCATAGAGGGAGAGCGCTTGGTCATGATATGGGCCGTGGAGGAGGAGAATGCTTTGGCAAACTCCATGTACCAAGACAAGGTGAAGGGCGAAGCTTGAGAGAACCGTAAGACCAAAGTGTCATGCAGACTTTCCATCAAGATAGTCGTGAGTGAAGGACTTCGGGTCGATGCAAGAGTGCATGACCAAGGATCGGAGCAGACAGTATGCGGTGTTGTACCTTTGCTACTCAAAGGAGTCGGCGACAGAAATGATGGAGAAGGCGGTACAATCCCATAGGCGACCAGATCTACCGGAGACTTACTCCAAGTCGGAGTGATAACTTCTTGCATTCCAGAAGTTCAACGGCAATGAGAAGGTGAATCATAGTAGCTAACTCAGCGTAAGGATTGCAAACACTTCAAGTGCTTTGGAAGTGTGAGCTAAGAGCAGGCGAAGTCTAGTAACCAGCTCGACGCACGAAGTACAAACTCGAGGAGGCGGGCGAAGACAAGTAACCTTTGCCTTCTCAACTCTCAAGAGAATGGGTGAAACCAAGTACCCCAGCTCTCTTAGTTATCCAGTAGAGGAGCTCTGCATAAATTTGAAGACCCTTCGAAGAGACTAATGGAAAACAACAGTTGTTAAGTCCTCACCAACGGTGATCAGTGCTACTGGGAGTAGACTGTCTGCTTCATTTCCCAACTGAATACCAATCAAAAGCGGAAGTGATGCGACCCTACTTGGGCAAGACAACTAAGTGGAAGAAGATTCGATGGGCAAATTTTATGGAGGAAGGACCTGAAAACTTTAAAGATTGCGAGGCGATGCTCATTAAAACTCCAACAAGCATCTATCTAGTTCAAGAGACAAGAATAATTTGAAGACTGGCGCATATCAAAGATGGTCTTTTTTCTTCATCAGATGAATCCGCAAAACTCAGCAAGGATCAGCACAACTTCGCCGACCCCACACCAGAGTCAGAGTTATTGGCGAGTTGAAGCAGCATGGCGGATTAAAGTTCGACGACTTAACAACAACAAGTGGAGAACAATTGGGAGTCAAAGGGGTGCATCGCAGCAGGAGCAGAAGATCGAAGATTCAACAAAGAAAAGAAGTTACAGCATCAGCAAAGGCTTCAATGGGGACGTCGAAGGAAAAAGTGGGGGAGAATGTCACGGACAAAATTGTAAACGGCTTGTTCGGTGTAATGCTTATGCTTGTCCGTGTCCCTTTTGGTTGGTTGTAATTTGTAAAGCTTGTAAAGGGCTTGTCAAAGGCAAAATGCCCCATTTGAGCGAGTTTGGTAGCCATTGTAGGCTTGTACATAATGTTTGCGTCGAGTGCATACTTGTACTAGAATTCGGTCTGTAGTGGACCAATTTTATACCTTTGTTGTGCAACTATTCTGAGCTTGTAATATCCATGGTTGGAATGTGCATCGGCTATAAAGTGTTTGCTAAAAGAGTGGCTTGCGGATCCCATGTGAAGCGCTTTCTCTGTCCCGTCTTCTCTTTCGTTGGTCCTAAGGGATTGAAGGAGATTTCGGGGAGGCTGACCTTTGCGGTGATATGCATTGGTGCCGCACGGCTTAAGCAAAACCAGCTAAGTCCGTGACAAGATGGTATAGGATGATATAATCCATCGGACTTATCTATCCTTAGTTACCATGTATCTATAGTCCCTCATCCATTTAATATCTCAGAGATCGTATATTGGGCATGGTAGAGTCAGGCCTATACGGAATCATATCCGAGTCTCGCTCTAATCGGATTCTCCCAAAGAACTCCGTCTCTATCAATCCGAATGACCCTAGCTAGGGATTTTGCTTGAGCGAGTACACGCAGAATATTCATCTCATGATGCCGAGAGTGGATAATCCACTATTGACACACAATTGCCTTCGTAAGGTTGGCTACCATTCTTGAGAACCGGCTATACCAGATCTGGAGCTCTCCAAACCTATAAGTCCGGCATCAAAGAATGGAGTGCTCAAACAAGACATCTTTGGTGCCTCAAGTCTAAGGACCAGACACACTACTAGGACTACGAAATCGCTATCTAACATTAGGTATCATTAACTATAAAGCATTCTATAAGCGGGTCAATCAGTGAACTCATTCTCTAATGAGCACCTGTATTATACCTCAAGTGTCCCCACACAAACAACTATGAGACTAGTCGCCTCCATCATATAGACGAAGATATAGTACATGAGTCTATCTGGTTATCTCGATGTCCTCATTGAGTAACCTATGACCAGAATGATTTAGGATCTATGTTTAAAGGTATATCAGTCTCATTATCATGATCTCATCACGATCTGATTTCCATTACACAGATCCATGGACATCACAATATTCATCCAGATAATGTGAGAAAATATTAATAACAATATGCAAAGAGATCGACGTAACATGTCACAGGTGCCATCACTCATGTGATTGGCTTGTAGGGCACCTACAACCAACATCCATGGCATGAAGCCTTCTACCGATATGTCGACCATCCTCCAGCTCGATGTCTAATCATCTGATATGTTCTATTCCAACCTAACTTACGATTCCTCCTGCTTTAATTATCTCTTCCTAATCGAAGGTAGTCCTGCATCACTCAAAATGCATATTAGATCATAAACATTATCAATTGGCTTCATCATCAAAATCTGAGATTCAACAATCTCCCCATTTTGAATGATAACAACCAATTGATGATAGAGTTAATCTTAACTTCTCCTATCAATATGCCATATTGATAGAACTTTTGAATTCAAAAAAAATCGAAGCAACATGTCATCATAAAATCATGCATAATCAAAATTTCAATTCAACGTTCTATGCATGATCCTTATATCTTCTCCCCCTTTGTCATCAATAAAAAGAAGAAGTGCATCTAGCATATGTTTGAGATATGCAAGTTTTACAACATTTAAACTAGCAATCACTTTACAACATGCAATCTAATAAGTTCTTTCTTCTCTAGCAATTCTTGCTTTTCTTTTTGAGATATATAAGTTTGCAAATTTGCTTCTTGAGATAGGCAAGCTTTTTCTTCTCTTGTGATAGTAATTTTTTGCTTCTCTTTACGATATTCCAAGCTAGTAGCTTATGTTTCTTCTCTTTTCATAAGTGTAAGCAAGTTTTGCCTTTGTAAGCTAGTAAATTTTTGAGAAAGTGAAGCTAAGCAAAATTTTTGTCTCTCTTGAGATAGCAACTTTTTGCTTCTCGATGTTCAAGCTAGTAAGTTTGCTTCCTTTTTGTAAAGTACAAGCTAGCAAAATTTTTGATATATAAGCTAGTAATTTTTGCTTCCTTTTGTAAAATACAAGCTGGCAAACTTTTTTCCCCTTTGTCATTGTCAAAAAGAAGGAGGAATACAATGGTACAAAAAAATTTCTTTTCATCAATTTTCAAGTTATGACAAAAATTAATAACAAAGTTACATCAATGATTCAATCATATCATGAGGTATTCAAGCCATAAATACAAAGAAATCATGTCATGAATGATATAATATCAAATATCATGAAGGAATAAGTCATGAGTACCAAAAGACAAGATTTATTTTAACAAATTTCCCTTTTAATAATGAAATGAAACCTTAGGATGTCAAAGATCTTGATTTTAAAAGAAAATATAAGTTGTAAATCTGAGATAATAAGAGAACAACCATGATTTATTTGGATACTTCTTCTCTTTAATAAATGATAAGAATAAACATAAGAGAACAAACAAAAGATCTTGATTCATACATAAAAATTCTCAAGTCATCGAGATTATGATTTCATAAAAAAAAATTCAAGTATATAGTTCTGAGAAATCAAGAGACAAGTCATATTTCATTTGGTTAGTTCTCTTTTAATAAAATAAAAGAATCATGGTATACGATCTTGATTTATAAAAGTTTCAAGTTGTAATTATCAAGATCATGGGTTGTTTGCATAATTTTCCTTTTAAATGATAAGAAGGAATGATACGTGAACACATAATAAGGGATCTTGATTCATAAAGGATTTCATGTTATAAGTCTCGAAAAAAAAATCTAGATCATGATTTCAATAAAAACTCATTCAAATTCAAATCATCAAAATCACTTTCATAGTTCATAAGATTCATAATGACATAAATAGATTTATTAATCTCTTGTTAAAAAAATTACCAAAACATTAGACAAAAATGTATTTCCTTTTTAGTCTCAATTTAAGTGATTTATTTCATATAAGCATGCCTTTATCTTTTTATTTCAAATCAAAACATGCATCAATGTTCAAGACCGAAAAGCAAATTTAGTCATAAAAAAATCATCAAGACCAAAAATATAATATATTATTTCAAAACATAAGAGTTCATGTCATCATTACTTCAAATGCTCGTGCATAATATAAAACCATCAAGCACGATACCATAACTTTTAATATTTTCATTATATAATCAAAATTATCTAGCATGATTTTATAAAGCATCTTCAGAATTATTTTAATTCCAATGATCTTTCTTTTATTGTTATTAGATGTAACAAGACATTTTCCTTCTTAAATAAATTGAACTCTTTATGCTTATTGTAAGAAATCAATATGCAATAGTCATGCTCAAAATTTTTAAATTTCAAAATCACTAAAAAGAAAAGCATGATATATTTTTATAATTTTTTTTTATTTCTTACAAACTAAATCAAGCAACTCATGAAAAGCATCAAGTAATTTAATAATAAGATAAAAACAATTTAGGTGAGTCACATACCTTATCGTTGTGAGCCATCAAGGCATAGTTTGTGTCTTCATCTTCGAATGTACTCGATTTGTTCTTGAGTTCTTTCTTCTTCTTTGGCACCTTCCTCCTTTTAAGTATATTTTTGTTCTTAATTTCTTATTTTATGAATCTTTTAAATTTTATAGTGATAAGTTCAAGGTCATCATCATCACTTAAGTTATTACTCAAGTGGTTATCTATAGTTCGAAGTGTCAAATCTTTCCTATTCTTTGGAAGGTGGTCCTCATGTTCATCTTATTCCAAATCATTTCATATGTTATTAATGATCCAATGAGTTCTTCTAATGAAAAATTATTCAAGTTCTTTGTTTCTTATATCGTTGTTACTTTCGGATCCCAACTTTTTGGAAGGGATCTTAAAATCTTATTTATAAGTTCAAAATTAAAAAAAATATTTACTAAGAACTTTTATAAACTATTGATGACATCCATAAAATGGATGTACATATCACCAATAGTTTCATTTGTTGCCATTCGAAATAATTCAAAATCATGTATCAAAAGATTAATTTTTGAATCTTTAACTCTATTAGTGCCTTCGTATATGATTTCAAGTATATGCCCAATCTCATGCGCAATTTCACATATAGAAACCCGACTAAACTCATTCTTATTCAACGCACAAAACAAGACATTTATAGTTTTTGTATTTAACGAAAATAATTTTTTTCTCAAAGTCATTCCATTCATTCATAGGTTTAGAGGGTATTTGAAAACCATTTTTGATAATATTTCATAAGTTCAAATCTAAATAAAATAAGAAAACTCTCATTCGAGTTTTTCAATATGTATAGTCTGTCCCATTGAATATGAGAGGACAAATAATAGAATGACCCTCTTGAAAGTTGAAAAGAGTCATTTATCTTGGGTGCTAAATCAAATGAGAAATAATGTGACTCTGATATTAACTGTTAGGATCATAGTCGGTACTAAGAGAGGGGGGTGGGGTTGAATTAGTGCAATGGTAAAAACATCAATGTTTCAAAAAATTCGTTTCGATTCAAAGATTTCATTTCGATGAAAGCCGTATCGGAAACACTTTAAACTTAAAGATGTTCATAATGAGTGGGCAATGAGCAAGTAAAACAATTTACAATATAAATAAAAAGCTCTTTTACTTTATGCTTTTCATTCATATTATAACTAATTTACTTGCTTACTGTTCTTAAGAACGTTTTTAAGTTAAACGCATTTCCGATATGATTCTATCAAGCAAAGTTTTTTGAATCAATAAAAAATTTTCAAAAGCACTAATTCACACCACACCCCCTCCCCACCATATATCGTATGGTTAATTATCATATAAAAATTTGAGATTTAATTATCATATAAAAATTTTGATGGTTAATTATCATATAATAATAACAAAATCATATATCTCAACTATTTGAGATTTAATTACATAAATTTTAAAAAAAATTATATTAATCATATAAAAGTTGTGTTCTAATTATTTTGTACAAGTTTAGGATGCCTTAGTAGAAGTTTATCTGATTATTTTTATACTCGAAATTGAATAAAATTATACTCAATCATGGAGCATATCTAAAAAATTATCAATTTTAAATATATTAGGTTCATGAGCTTTTATCTTTTTATCAAAAGAAAGCACCTCAAATAAAAATAAATAGGGGGCAACTATATGATAAAAATCCATAGTGAAAGCTTTTTCCAATAAAATACTTATATTTAATTATTTATTTAATTGATCATGATAGAAGCTATTAGGTGTTTTTTGGAGCACAACGATATATATATATACATATATATATGTATATATATATATGTATATATATATATGTATATATATATGTATATATATATATATGTATGTATATATATATATGTATGTATATATATATATGTATATATATATATGTATATATATATATATATGTATATATATATATATATATTAAAGGTGATCATAATAGAAGCTATTAGGTGTTTTGCAGAAGACAACGTTGCACTCTCCGGAGTCTTTCTTATTGGATTTAAGTACGTTGGACATCCAACTTATCGTCACGAAGCAAAGGAAGAAGCAGCAGCAGAAGCTAAAAGCTACGTTCAAACTTCCACAGTATACTATGGCTTCGATCGAACCTACTAATTAGCAGCGGATCTCTGTGCTAACCACAGGAAAGTCTTTCGGCGTCTTCCACGCGTACTTGAACTTAACGGGAGTCCCCTTGGACAACGGGCGCCCCTCGGCGACGGCGCACAGCTTAGCGTCCACCGGCTTAATGGCGCGAGGGTCGACAGCTTCGACGCTGCTGAGGCCGTAGCACAGCATCATCACCTTCGACTGCGGACAGTCGCAGTTGTTGCTCACCGTAACTTCGAACTCTGCTTGCCCTTCCACGGTCGCTCCCGTTTTTCTCTGTTCAACGCTTATGTCCGATGTGCTGCACGGTTGTCCCCGGCCTGCGTTGATAGCGTTGCTATGACGAGGTCAGACCGAACCACTGGATACTTTGGACGAGGAAGAAGCAAAGGGAAACAGAGGTCACCTCCGTGAATGCTGCAGAGGAGGAGAAGAAGAGCACAGAGAAGCCTTAGTGAACTCGCCATGTTTGCCTCCTGTTCCTATTGCAGGCTGTAAGTCAAGTCTTGTTTACAGGGGAGGAAACAGGATTGGGTAGACTCTATGGAAACTCGATCAAAAGAAATAAAGGAAACAATGACAGAAATTATTGTTTTGATTTTTCATCAATTATTCTTGTGGGAAGGGAGTGGTTAGGGCTATCATTCATCAATCTTTGTGTAGAACATGGTTTTTTGGGAAAACCATGGAATATAATTGATAATTACCTTTATATATGGAATATAATCTCAGGAAACTTTGTATTTTTAAGAAGGAATATAATTGATAATTACCTTTAGATATGGAATATTAAATGCCTGACATAATTTTATCGTACCATCTTCCTCACTTACCTTTGTAAAAATGTTATTACATTGATTGTTTGACATAATTCTTTATACGACATCGTTATTTTACCTTTCCTAAAAAAATAAAAAACATCTAATGCTACAAAATAAGACAAACATTGCACAACAAATGGCTAAATAATTATGGGAGTAATTTGCCCTTGAGGTGCCAATCATCATGGGCATGTTTGACAATTCCCTTTTTATTGATATATATGCTAGATTTGGCATGTCAAACCTTACTATGTCGCAAGGTCACCATTTGATCAAGATTGGGGAATCAATATAAAAACTAACGTCATTTGGCAAATATTCCCCAATCAAAGATTGCATCAAATTTCAAGATATATACAATTTAGTGTTGCTATAGATTGCAAACCCAAATTAAAAAGCAGATTCATCCAGATACAAGCTACTTTGACAGGATACAGAAAGTAATCAGGACCCAGATATCATATCTTTTTTTTAATCCAGTAAATCGAATCTGTTATTGTTTCCAAAAACACATTCTTCCAATCATCCAAACGAGCACACGTGATGCATACTTAAATTGTGGAAAGAATAAGGTACTCTATATATTCTCCTTCCGTTAAACAATATGGTATTTATTAAAATTTTGTATCATACTAAGATTTTGATACTTATTCGGTATGATACGATATGATACACCGAACATGAACAAATTTTGGAAGGCTTATCAAATATAATGTCTATGCATATCTGTGTCTTTTCAGGTTGTTCATAAATTGCCAAGTATGTAAAAAGTTGGCTAAAGACTTAACAACTCCATTTGAGTGATTTGGTGACCGTGTAGGCTTGTACATAGAGTATGTGTCATGTGAATATTTATACTTGTTAGGATCTAGAGTGGTACTAAGAGGGGGTGAATAAGTGCAACAGTTAAAAATATTGATTTGTGCGATTTCGAAAAACTTCGTTCGAGAAGAATCACATTTCGATGAAAACCAACTTCGATTGTATTTTAACTTAAAGAGTTTCATAAGTGAAAGAGAAGGATTCGAATTATTGCAATAAGGTAAAGGATTTGCAGAAATGTAAATTGCAAGAAAAGAAATGCAAATCGATTTTATAGTGATTCGGTCCTCCGACTTATGTCCATTCCCGATTCCTCCTTCGTTGAGGTCTCCGGCTTTCACTAATGATCTTCTTTCAATGGGTGAAGATCAACTACCCTTTTACAACTCTTTCTCATTTTCAAAAGTTTAGGAGATAACCTCTACAAGTCTCACACCTCCCTTAGACAAACTTTAAACTTTTCAAGAGGAGGGAGAGAACACTCAAGACTTTTTTAAGATTATAACTTGATTTACCAAAGTTTTAGCTAACTTTTTCTTGTGTAATCCTTGCAGGGATGAGTGGGGTATTTATAGGCCCCAAATGACTCCAAAAACGAAGCCAAAATTCAAATTTCTAGGTCTTCCGGGTATAAGCGATATTACCGCCTGCATTGGGTGGTGCAACCGCCTGCAGAACCTCGAAAACAAAGGTTCTGGCAGTGCTACCGCCAGCCTAGAGTGGTACCACCACTACAGCTTTATTGCTAGGCGGTACCACTATCCAGACTGGGAGGTACCACCGCCTATAGCCTAGAAAAGTATGCTTTTTCACTTTTCTAGCTCATAAGCAGTTTTGCCGTCGGTTTGGCGGTGCCACCACCTATAGCAACATTTGGCGGTGCCACCACCTATAGCAACATTTGAGCCACTGAATGAGCCTCTCAATGAGCCCAAATCAGTCCCATATTAGGCCCAATTAGCCCCTATTTGAGTTGGTATGATTTCACCCAAAACCAACTCAATTTTGACCTAACCTTCAACCATTAAGATAAACTACTACAAGCTACAAATCTAAGTTATCTGGCATGTCATTGGTTCTCCCGGTGAACTTTCAACAACCTTCCAGTGATCTTCCGGTAAACTTCCAGCGCATCGTTCGAACCTTTGGTGAAGTGTCCGATCCACTAGCATGTTGACTCCCACAACATCCATTCTCGGCGCATTGTCCGATTCTTCCAACCTGATGCCTGAACTTTAACTCCGCCCCATCACTTGATTCTTCTTGCTTTAATTGTTTTGCCTCTTTTGATCAAGGTTAGTCCTACATCACTTATCTCAAAGTCTAGATTAGATAACAAACTTATCAATTGATTTCATCATCAAAATTTGAGATTCAACAATCTCCCCCTTTTTTATGATAACAACCAATTGATGGAGTTAAACTCAACTTCCTCTATCAATATGCCATATCGAAATAAGGTAAACTTAAATTCAAAAGAAATAATAACCTTTGAACTTAAGTAAAATAATTTGATCATATATAACATATTGTATTAAGATTTTATACATTGTGCATCATAATTTCAAATCATCGAAGTACAATATGCACAATCACAACAAATCAACATCACTTTGGGTATAACATACATGATACCAAAACATTAAGATTTTCAATCATTCATCATTGCTTACTTCTCCCTCTTTGTCATCAACAAAAAGGAGGTGAATTAAAAAAAAAAAGTCATCATAAAGTATCATGATGCATATCATTTGTCAAACATATCAAAAACATATGATACATGAGACTAATATTTGCTTAGAAATCGAGCTAAACATAATGCAAAATATGTCATCCATGATGGATAAATCCAAAAAGTGATTTAATCATTTTTATTCATGTCTATGAAATTCAAAAAATGTTCAAGTTATGAAGAATTCATATATGAAAGAGGTTCAAGATACAATTTTAAAAATTCAAACATAAAATTATAAAATGGAAATATAGATCATTGAAGCCATTCATTAAACATTTAGTCATTCATCAGATATACTAATAAGACTTTATGTAAAAAAAAATTCATGAGAGAAAGATCATGATAAAGTTCATGAAAAAGTTCAACTTGGCATTTATAGCGTGCAGCGCATCAACATCAAAAGTTTTATAGAGAGAGATTCAACTTAGCATTTTCATGAGGTGAAGAAAAAACAATCAAGTCATAAAAGATCAGGAGTTAAGAATAAAGTCCAAAGAGAGTATAATAAACTCTTGAGAGCTTAATCATTATGAAAAAATTTCATGACATTAAGCTTCAAATGATATGAAAATCATAAAATTCATTTAATTATTCCAATAGAGGTAGAAGGAGTATAAAACTAATTTTAATATTTCATCAAAAGGCATGATCTTCATCAATTGTAGAAGGAGGAGAATCAAAATGTTACGATTGAATGATAAAAATAAGAGTTTCATTCAAAATATGATATCGAAAAGATGTCATCCAAAATCCAAAAATAATATCAAGTTGAGATTATGTAAACCAAGGTTGAAAAATTTCGGAAAAGGAACATACAACATCTTCATGCATTAGGACAATTTAGCATGCCTAATTCTCTTCTAATGAAGTCATATTGTTCTTCATTTAGGGGTTTTGTGAAGATGTCCGCTAATTGGTGTTTTGTATCAATAAATTCTAGAATGACATCATTATTATTGACATGATCTCGTACGAAGTGATGTCTAATGTTAATATGCTTAGTTCTAGAGTGTTGAATAGGATTTTTGGTTAGACAAATAGTACTAATATTATCACATTTTATGGGAATGTTCTTTAAATAAATTTCATAATCTTCTAATATAGTTTTCATCTAAATAACTTATGCACAACATACACTAGCGGCTATGTATTCAGCTTTGGCCGTACATAGTGCAACCAAGTTTTATTTCTTGGAAGACCAAGAAATAAGTGCATGTCCTAAAAATTGACATGTTCCAGATGTGCTTTTTCTATCTATTCTATATATAAGGCATTCATAGCCTTTGTATTTAAAGCAAAAATCTTCTTCTCTGATTCATTCCATTTGCTCATCGGAAGAGAAGATTTTTGAAATCCATTTTCGATGATATTCCAAAGCTCAAAATCTATGGAAATAAGAAAGATCCTCATACGAGTCTTCCAATATGTGTAATCCGGCCCATTAAACATAGGCGGATGTGTAATGGAGTGGCCCTCTTACATGCCGGAGTAAGCCATCACTCTTGGGTTTTAAACCAAATATGAGAGTGAACTTAGCTCTGATACCAATTGTCAGGATTGGAGTGGCACTAAGAGGGGGGGGGGGGTGAATTAGTGCAACAGATTAAAACTAGTAAGTTTGAAATCAATTTCGTAAATAGCTAGTTCATATGGAGATTTTGATTCAACGAAAAATGACTTAGTTAAAGTAGCTCAAGTAAAGGAGATGAAGACCGAACGATTTGCAGCTAAGTAAAGAAATGATTCAAAAATTTAAACACTCACACATTTAAGGAATACCGTGATGTATAGTGGTTCGGTCAAATGATCTACATCCACTTTCGAAGCCTTCTTCGATGAGGCTTCCAATTTCCACTAGCAAGTCACTTTGAAGGGGAAGGACCAAATACCCGTCTTACAACCTTCTTATAAGTGGTTCATACTCTTATAGATTTTTACAAAGAGAGGGAGGTGAACACTTAAGCTATCAAAAATAAAGCTTTGCTATGGCTTTTACTTAATTTCTAACTCTCAAAAGGTTACTCTCTCAGTTGAGAAAAGAGGGATATTTATAGACCCCAAGAGGATTCAAATTTGGGCTCTAAATTTGAATTACTTTTAGGTTTCTGGTGGCGGTGCCACTTACTGTCGATGGTGGTGCCCTTGCATCGTTAGTTGTCAAACCGGCCAGTCTTGGCGGTGCCACCGTCTGGGCTTGCTGCCCAGCGGCGATACCATCGCCCAGCCCGATGGTGCCACCGCTTAGGCTTTTAGGCTCTGGGCGGTGCCACCACCCAGCCTGGGCTCTCGGGTGCTGGGCGGTTCCACCGTTGGGGCCTTTCAGCAAGGCTGAATGATCCTAAATTTTTGGCTCAAATTAGCCCAATAAGGGCTCGATTGGCCCCTACTAGGTTTAAACATGATTATTTCCTAATCCTTACACTAATTATGTGCTAACTACGAAATTAAAACATAATTCTAAGCAGTTTAAACCGACATTCTTCAAGTCTTCTTTCAGTGAGCTTTTCGACGAACTTCCGGTGGACTTCCGACACTCCTTCAGATTTCTTCCGGCGGATTCCCAGTAGGCTCTCGGATTCTGTGGTGAGTTCAACGAGTCTTTGGCAAGCTTTCGAACCTTCTCGGTGATCTCCACGAACCTCCGACGATCTTTCTGGCGAACTTTTGAAACCTTTGGCAAGTCCCAGATTCTATCTCGGTTGGTTCTGACAATACTTCCGATGATCCTTCGGACTTCCGGTGAACTCTCAAACTCCCAGCGAGCTTGACCTCGGTAAATTACTTTATGTTTTCATTCTATCATAGTTAATCTTGCACACTTATCTTGATAATATAGATTAGAATAAATAATTCACCAACTGACTTCATCATCAAAATTCTAGATTCAATAGCAACAAGGTGTCTAGGGTTTGGTAGGTGACAGAGAAGAAAAAGGACAAAGGTGCAGCACTAGATTTTTTGCCAAAAAAATTCTAACAGTAAGGATGTAATTTTTTTCAGCAATTCTCAACTAAGATTCAAGTAAAACTCAAAGGGAATCTATTGGTAAGAGAGAGGTAATACTGTTAAAAATTTTATAGAAGAAAATGACAATAAGAGGTTTGGTAAAATTAAGGATCTCGAAAAGGTACTGTAGTAGATTTTTACATCTAAAGTGTAGCAGTTTGGATGTAAAAGATCAGTGGTTTATATTAAGAATTTTTTGACAAAACCAAAGGAAAATTTGCTGTTAGGAAGTGTCAAAGCCATTGTAAAAATTTTGTAGAGATTTGAATAGAAGAAACATAGTAGCAAGTTCAAACAAATAGTACATATGTGGCTAGAATTATGTAGTGCATCTTTCGTCGTAGAGATGAAAACTTTATGACGAAAAGTTTATGTAATAATATAGGAATGAATTTTTTAGATTTTTTGAATAAGGATAACTAAATTTTAGCAGTAGTAAGGTAGGAAACCAGAACCTGGTGTAATTCACGGGGAGATCAAAGGATGATCCGCGGTGGTGGAGATGACGGTAGAATTTGACGACGATCTTTTAAGCAATTGTGGGAATTGCTTTGGGTGGCTATGGAGGGCTGATGGGTGGCTGTGGAATGGCAACGAGATGCCAAGAACGCTACTCTAATACCAAGTGTTAGAACCCTTACGGATTTGGGGTGGTTTCTTTAGAGCAGGACTCCAAGTTACTGCTCAAAGGCTGCTAAAAGGATAATCTATTCATGATGAAAAGAGAGTGAATACATGTCTATTTATAGGGCTTCTAGACCCCAACTCCTAATAGGACTCCTTCTCAAGACCCCTACTTCTAATCAACTCCTACTTCTAATAGGATTTCTTCTCTAATAGGACTCCTTCTAATAGGACTCCTTTAAGAAGCAACCTCTAAACTAATCCTAACCTAGCCAGCCTCTTCACATCTTTAATAAGAGTTAGCTAGATAAGATTTACATGAATGTCCTTAGGATTTACATGTTTGCCTCCTTTAATGAAACTGAATTAGGACTCTCCTAGCTAGAGTCCTAATAGAATTAGGACTCTCCTAGCTAGAGTCCTAACTGATACCCAAGAAAACTTGTGGGTATTCTTTTTATCATCCCGAGGACCAAATGGTCTTTATAGCCAAGAGAGTAGTGTTCCTTGAGAAGGAACACATTCTTGGTAGAGATAGTGGGAGCGTGATAGAGTTGAGCGAGATTGGAGAACCTAGCTCAAGCATCATTCCACAGCTAGAGTCTATTCAGGTACCTAGCATACAAGTTCCGACTTTACGTAGGTCCGATTAAGTATCCCATCATCCTGAGAGATATATGAGACATCAAATGAGAGGATGTTGAGGATATCATTCCTCAGACCTACAAGGAGGCTATTACGAGTATAGACTCCAGGAAGTGGCAAGAAGCCATGAATTCAAAGATGAATTCCATGTATTACAATAAGGTTTGAAACCTAGTTGATGCATCCGAGGGTATCATAGCCATTAGCTGCAAATGGATCTTCAAGAAGAAGTTCAGAGTAGATGGAATGGTAGAGACCTATAAAACAAGGTTAGTGGCTAATGGGTATCGTCAAAGCCAAGGTGTTGACTATTATGAAACCTTCTCACCCATAGCCATGCTAAAATCTATCCGAATTCTATTGGCTATTATAGCACACTATGAGATCTGATAGATGGATATAAAAACTGTGTTTCTTAGTGGCAACCTCGAGAAGGAAATTTATATCATACAGCCAGAGGAATTCGTATCTAAGAGTAGTCTAGAAAAGGTGTGTAGGTTGCTTATGTTGGGATCTAGAGCGACATTAAGAGGGGGGGGGGCGGGGTGAATTAGTGTAGTGGTTAAACATGATAAATTTTGGCAATTAAAGAAACAAGCTTTCGAAAACTTCATAGGATTAAAATATATTTTGATGAAAGCTGATTGGAAATATATTAAACTTGAAAGCATTTAAAGAAGATGATGAGGAAGTGAAACAAGTAAAGAAGGTTTACTGAAATGTAAATTATGATAAAGTAAATGTAAACCGATTTTATAGTGGTTCGGTCATATGACCTACGTCCACTCTCGATTCCTCTTCTCTTATGGCTACCGGCTTTCCACTAGTAGTCCTCCTTCCAATGGGCGGGACTGAATCCCTTACAGTACTCTCCTTTTGACGGGCTTAGGAGATAACCCTTACAAAGCCTCTCACCCCTCTCTTGGACTAGATCACACTTAAAGCTTAGAGGGAAGATTTTGACACTATTATAATAAAGTTTTTCCTCTTTCTTTCTTAAGTTTTGTGTGTGTATTTCAACCATGGTTGAGAAGGATATTTATAGGCCTCAATGTGAATCAAATTTGGAGCCTAAATTTGAATCATCTCGGATTTCCAAGTGCTGGCAGTACCATCGCCTGACACTGGCGGTACCACCACTAGTGTACTCTGGTTCTATCAGTATACTAGGTGGTACCACCGCTTGACACACTAACACGGTCAATATACTGGGCGGTACCACTACCTAGCCAGCAATGCCACCGCCTAGGCGCTCTACCCCAAGGTAGTACCACCGCTTAGTCTGGGTGGTACCACCACCCAGACCACCTGGGAGACTGAACCTAGGCGGTACCACCGCTCTAGTCTGGCGGTGCCATCGCCAAACAAGGTTCAACCCTATTTGGGCCTTAAGTCTAATCCAAACTTGTCCGAATATAGGCCCAATTGGCCCCTAACTAGGTTAGCCTAATTATAACCTAATTAGTCCTTAATCCTACTTCGATCTAGATAATTATTACAATGCTTTAATCAAAATGTCACTCGGGACTCCATTGGCACATCGACGCTTTGTCTATTTCTTCAACGCATCGTTCTTTCTTATGGCTTATTGCCTAATCAGCAGTTGACACCTGCAACCCTGATCTTCTTAATGTAACTCCACTCTTCTTGGCCCGATGCCCAATTTCTTTGTCTGAAGCCTTCTGCCAATTGTCGACTATCCTCTAGCTAGACGTCCAATCTCCTGACGTGTTTTCCTCCGACGCAACATCGATTCTTCCTGCATCAATTATCTAAGCCTGATTGAGAGTAGACCTGCGTGACTTCAAACGTAATTAGATAAACAAAATATGATCAATTAGTTTTATAATCAAAATCCGAGATTCAACAATCTCTCCCTTTTTAATGATGACAACTAATAATGATGGAGTTAACCTTAACTCCCTAGAGTTTAAACAAATTTTTCTTATCAATATGTCATTGATAGAACACTTGGATTATCCCAAATCCAAGCTACATGTATTAAAATCATATTATAAAAAATATCATGCAAATATATAAAATATTCAATCAACATTACATTGCATGAACTCATCAATCTACTTCTCCCCCTTTGTCATCAACAAAAAGGAGAAGTAGCATCATAGCTAGTTTAAAAGATATGCAAGTTTTATAATTATATTAGCTATCAATCTAGATGTTCAACATACATCACTTTAAAATATTTAATTATAACAAGTTTTTAAGGATATGTAATCATGGCAATTTAACACTTGCTTCTTATGCGAGGTTGCACTTTGCTTCTCTTTGCAAGGTAGCAATATTTGTAATGTTTGAAATAGCAAGTTCCTTCATTACAATGATCGAGCTAGCAAATTTTTCATTCAAGTGTGCAAGCTAGCAATAAATTCTCCCCCTTTATTTTTGTCAAAAAGAAGGGAGAATCAAATACAAAGATTTTCTTTACATCCTCTTTTCATATCATTTATCAACTTGCATCAATAAAAATTTTCATCAATCTTCAAATCATGACAACCAATATAAAGAATCAAGATATCAATAAGGATCAATTCATGAATACCAAAGATATGATTCATGGTTCATTGAAATTCTTCTTAACAAGATCAAGATCAAGATTCATGAGATAAAAAGAGCAATTTGAAATATTCTCATCAAGATCACATTTTAAAATATTCCAAGTATCAAATATTGACATATCAAGACTTGGATTGTTTTCTTCCTTTAACAACTTTTCACATCATTTAAATTTGCATCAATCAATCATTCAATCATCACATAATGCATTTGAAGAAGTCAAATGACATATCATGATTCAATGATTCATCATAAATCAAATTGATTTTCAATCATCACACAAGGCATGCAAACCAAAGTAATCATGTCATTTCTAAGTCATAAAAGATATGAAATGAAAATGCAAGAAAATCAAGAGGAACATGATTCATTTGATAAATCCTTTTAATAATGATTCATCATAAAAGATATCAAGATCACATTTCATAAAGAAAAATTCAAATATCAAGATCATGAATTCATAAAAATTCAAGTATTGAATTTCGAGAAATCAAAAGACAAGTTATATTTCTTTTGGAAACTTCTCTTTTGATGAATAAAATAATCATGACATACGATCTTGATTTTAAAAAAATCAAGTTATAATTATCAAGATCATGAATCGTAAATATTTTCTTTAGCAAAGAATCACATGAGCACTTGATTATTGCATAAGAATTCTCATTGCATCATGATTTATGAATTCTTTCTCTACAACATGAATCATAGGAGATATAATAGCAATGATATTAATCATGATTCATTTGGTAGAAAATAACAAAGAGAACACCTTGATTTATGCATTCGAGCTCTCATTACTCAACAAGTCATGATTCCAACAAAATAAGGTTGTGATTCCAAAAGTTTAGAAGTCATGCATCATTCTAAAAAATCTCATTCTAGTTCAATTCATCAACTCCAAACATACCATCAAAATCACATTCAAGAAATTCACGAGATTCATAATATTAACTAAATGAATTCATTGATCTCGATAAGATAGAAAATATAATGTGTTTCAATTTATGTGAATCTTCATATAAGTATGCCTTTGTCTTTATATGCCAAATTTAGATAAGCATGAAAGTTCAAGACATAAAGGTAAAATCTCATAAAAAAGATCATCAAGAGTTAAAAATATATCACCTTACAGGTATCTTTAAAAGATTTCATTTATCATGATAATGTATTCCATTTTAAGTTATTTGTTTCATATGAGTGTACTCATGGTTTAAAAGATGAGTATCATGTTTAAACCAACACATGAGTTTCGTCATCAAGATATGATATCTTAAAGTCATTAAGTATGATAACAAACTTTTAATATTTTCATTTTATCATCATCAATGGTGATTTCATGGGATAAATTCTAATATTTACATAAAAGCCATCATCGTACAAATTTGAAATACAAGTTTTATCATTAAAGCCATTAAGATCAAATGCATCAAACATAAAACATCATGATAGTGCATTTTTAATTTTTATATGTTTTATTTTATGTGGTTGATCTCATATAACCATATTCAAATTTTCATATAAAAGTCATGCATCAGATTGAAATCATCACTATGTATATATTAAACATTTTCATCTATATCGTTGTCAATCATGATTTTTAAAACATCATCAAAATCATTTTCTAGAGACTCATTATTTGTCTTTTATCAAAAAATTGAGAACTTTAGAGATAGATAAATTTTAAGAAATATGTATTTTCTTTTTATGATTTACTTCATGTAAGCATATCTTCGCCTTTAATAAAAACGAGTATCACATTCAAGAGTGCAAGATAAATTTTGTAAAATAAATCACAATATGCATTATCGTATAAGTTTGAAATCAACATTGAGAACTTTCATTCAGAAAATTTATTAAGAGCAATATATATTGATTACATATGTAAGCATGCTCAAGTCCTTTTTGTATAAGGGATGAGTATCAAGTTTAAAGCCGAGACAAGTTTCATTATAAAAAATATGGTGTGTTATCTAAAAAATTTCATCATAAAACCGTTAAGACCAAAGCACAATATTTCGAAATATAAGATTTCAAATTATCAAGCATGATACAATCATTAAGCATGATTTCATAATGCATCATCAAAATCATTTTAATTCTCTCTTTCATTAGTTATAACAAGATGATCAATGCTCAAATTTTTGCTAAAATCATGCATCATTTTATAAATATAAAAAAATAATTTTCATTATAAAAACCATCAAGTCATCATTCCAAAACATAGGATATCATTACTTCAAATCCTCATGCATAATATCATTAAGCATGAAAATCGAAATACTCAATCATGGATTAACATAATTAATTTTCGTGTCAAAACCATACATCAAAATCCAATATAAAAATCATAAGCATTCATGGAATCATCTAATCATCAACCATAATTTTTACTTTTTAAAAGTACTAGAAAGAAAAGCATGATATAATTTTTTAAAAATAATTTTTTATTTCCTACTTTCTAAATTAAGCACTCATGAAAAATATCATATAATTTCAAAATAAAGTAAAAGCATAATGGGTGAGTTGCTTACCTCATTGACGAAATCCATCAAAGCCTAATTTGCCTCTTCTTTACTTGATTCACCCTTGAGTGTCTTCCTCTTCTTTGGCCTCTTCCTCCGTTCAAGTTCATTTTTTATTTTAGATTTTTATTTAATGAACTTGTTAAATTTTAGTATTCGAAGCTCAAGTTCATCATTGTCCTCATTACTTGAGTCATCACTTAAGTGGTATTCATTTGTCCGAAATTTCAAATCCTTCATGTTCTTTGGAAGGTGGTTCATATGTTCATCATATCCAACATATTCCAAGAGTGTCATTTCATAGGTCATCAAAGACCTAATTAGTTCTTCAATAGGTAAATCATTTAAATTTTTAGCTTCTTGTATAGCGGTTACTTTAAAATCTTAATTTTTCAGAAGAGAACATAAAATCTTGTTAATGAGTTCAAAATTCAAAAAATATTTACCAAGTGCTCTTAGACTATTGATGACATCCGAGAAATAGGAGAACATGTCATTGATAGTCTCGCTTAGTTCCATTCGAAAAAGCTCAAAATCGTATATCAAAATGTTAACTTTCGAGTCTTTGACTCTACTCGTTCCTTCGTGTGTGACTTCAAGTGTGTGCCAAATATCAAAAATCGTTTCACACGTAGAAATCTGATTAAACTCAGTTTTATCTAGAGGGCAAAATAAGGCATTCATAGCCTTTGTATTTAATGAAAAAGATTTTTTTTCCAAATCCGACCATTCGTTCATCGGTTTAGAGAGAAGTTGAAAGCCATTTTTAATGACATTCCATAAGTTTAAATCTACAAAAATCAAGAAAACTCTCATTCAAGTTCTTCAATATGTGTAGTCTGATCCGTTAAAGAACGGGGGACGAACAATCGAAAAACCCTCTTGAAAGCCGTGAAGAGCCATTTTTTGTGGGTGTGAATCCGAAAGAGAAATAACATAGCTCTGATACCAATTGTTGGGATCTAGAGTGGCACTAAGAGGGGGGGTGAATTAGTGCAGCGGTTAAACACGATAAATTTTGGCAATTAAAGAGATAAGCTTTCGAAAACTTCGTAGGATTAAAATATATTTCGATGAAAGCCGATTGGAAATGTATTGAACTTGAAAGCATTTAAAGAAGATGATGAGGAAGTCAAGCAAGTAAAGAAGGTTTGCTGAAATGTAAATTATGATAAAGTAAATACAAATCGATTTTATTGTGGTTCAATCATACGACCTACGTCCACTCCCGATTCCTCTTCTCTTGAGGCCACCAGCTTTCCACTAGTAGTCCTCCTTCCAATGGGCAAGGACTGAATCCTTTACAGTATTCTCCTTTTGATGAGCTTAGGAGGTAATCCTTATAAAACCTCTCACCCCTCTCTTGAACTAGATCATACTTAAAGCTTAGAGGGAAGATTTTGACACTATTACAACAGAGTATTTTGACACTAGTAGACTGAATCCAATGGGTATTTAAAGGACTCATTGTGATTCAAATTTGAGCCAAATTTGAATCATCCCAGATTTCCAAGTGTTGGCGGTACCACCGCCTAACACTAGTAGTACCACCGCCTGACACTAGTAGTACCACCGCCAGTGCACTCTGGTTCTATCAATGTACTAGGTAGTACCATCGCCCAGTCTGGTAGTACCACCACTTGACACACTGACACGATCAATATACTAGGTGGTACCACCGCCCAACTAGTGGTGCCACCGCCCAAGAACTTTGCCCAAGGCAGTACCACGACTTAATTAGGGCAATACCACTGCCTAGACCACCTGAGAGACTGAACCCAGGTGGTACCACTACCCTAGTCTAGCGGTGCCACCACTAGACAGGGTTCAGCAATCCTATTTGGGCCTTGAGTATGACCCAAACTTGTCCGGATATGGGCCCAACTGGCCCCTAAATGGGTTAGCCCAATTACAACCCAATTAGTCCTTAATCCTACTTCGATCTAGGCAATTATTATAATGCTTTAATCAAAATGTCACCCGGCACGTCATTGGTGTTAGTCATATGTGCCTTGCAAGCTAATCACATGAGTGATGGCACTTGTGACTTGATATGCACTTTTTTTCTATACGTATTATTAGACATTTTATCAATTTATCTTACGTGTTGAATATATTGTGATGTCCTTAGATCTGTGCAATAGGAATTGGATCGTGATGAGATTACGATAATGAGACCGATTCACCTTTAAACACAGACCCTAAATTATCCTAGTTATAGGTGACTCGAGAAGAATATATAGATAATCAAATAGACTGATGTGCTGTATACCCGTCCATATGATAGAGGTGGCTGGTCTCATAGCTACTCGTGTGGGGACACTAAGGGTACAATGTAGGTACTCATTGGGGAATGAGTTCACTGATTGATCCGCCTACAGAATGCTAGATGGTTATTGATACCTCATGCCAGACAGCAATTCTGTAGTCCCAGTAGTGTATCTGGTAATTAGACTTGAGACACCAAGGATGTCCTGTATGAGTACTCCACTCTTTGATATCGAACTTATAGGTTTGGAAAGTTTCAAATCTAGTACAACCGATTATTGAGAGTGGTAGCCAACCTTACGAGGGCTATTGAGTGTCAATAGAGGATCATCCGCTCTCGGTATCATGAGAGAAATATCCTATGTGTTCTTGCTCGAACAAATCCTTAGCCAATGTCATTCGGATTGAGAGAGAAAGTGTTCTCCAGGAGAATCCGACAAGAGCAAGACTTGAGGAGAGACCGTATGGACCTGACAACACCATGCCCGATATAGGGTCTCTGGGATATTAGATGGATGAGGGACTATAGATATATGATAACTGAGGATAGATAGGTCCAAAGGATTGGATTCCTCTGTATCGTTTGGGGGCTATGGCGTAGTGGCCTAGTACATCCGTAGTCGATGAGTTGGGTGAATTATTATAGAGATAATAATTCACTAAGTCAGAAGGAGTTTTGATAAGTATGACTCACGGCCAACTCGATATTGGGCCTAGAGGGTCACATACATATGGTAGATGTTGCAACAAGTAGAGGTTCGGATATGAGATATCCGCTGGAGCCCTTAACTTATTGGATATCCATTAAGCCCCTGAATTATTGGATCCTCAGATGAGATCCAATAATTGCTAATAAGAGATTATTGGGTAGAGACCCACTAATCCAAGAGGCTTGGGTAATTGGATGGAGATCCAATACCCAATAGGGCAAGATCCATTAAGGTTTACAGGGGGGCTCTATAAATAAGAGGGAACCAAAGCTCTATAGGTTAAGAGTTTTCTTGGTAGCCATCTCCTATTCTCTTCTCCCTAGAGAAGTGTATCATCGTAGCCCCTACCGTGTGAATACCACTAGATAGGAGGACGCTTGACCTCCTTCATCCTCTCCTACAGATCTGCAGGGATTCAGGGATATACGATCTCCCTAGGTACTTTTTTTTGCACATGCAGTTTTCATGAATTTGTTATAACACACTGATCTTCGCACGATGATGGAAACTTTCTACAAAAAATCTAGGGTTTTGTTTTTTGTTCTTCCGTTGCGCATGTGATGTCACTCCCCTGAAGAATTTCCCAACAATGGTATCAAAGGAATACCCGCAAGGGGCAACAACGCCCGCTTGTAGGCAGCCCGTCTGCAAGGGTCAACGACGCTTGTGGATGCTACGCCCGCGGGCAGAAGTGCCCGCATGGCTGGCGCAGCTCGCGGGCGTTTGCCCCGCACGAGCGGCGCCTGCGGGCGCTGCAGCGCTACACTGAAGGCGGCTGCTGGCGCAGCGCGCCGCTGTTGTGATTGAGTCACCGCGATCGTTATTCTTTGGCAAGGTGGCGACAGCTGCACCGCAATGCGGCAGCAAGAGAGGGAGAGGGGTTAGGGTTTTCGGGCAAAAGATAGTTTTGCCTCTCGTAATTTCAGAAATTTCAATTTTTGTCTCTTTTGGCCGAATGACCAAAATACACTTGGGAATTCAAAAAATTCTCTCTATATCCCTGATTTCATAAATATATATGTTAATTAAATAGTTTAATTAACTATTATTTTGTTTATCTAGTAGTCTTATAAAATAATATATACATGTGATGTATGATATAGATAGATGATCATGGACCTGTGATGTATGTATATGTGATTATTATCATTAGGGCCTGCGAGTCTCTATTTTGTCTAGTTTATTGTTAGGCCTGCATGCCTATAATTATGTTATAATTACATAAGGCAACATAGTGGTTGCGGAACCCACGAGGCCGAGATGGATGATCCGACGCATGGAGATGCGTTGAGATGTCGACGGATCTGACAAAGCGAGATGGACGATCAGAGGGTATGGAGATGCATCGAAGCATACATAGATCTTTATATGAGTAATTGGGCCTACTGGCTCGGGCTTAATCACATTAGGATGTGGTCCATAATCATCTGGTGTGATTGCTCATGTGATGTGTGATTGATTATACACCTACTAGATATGTATATATATTTGCATGCGATGTAGATATATATATTAAATATGTATATGTGTGACACATTATGTTAGGAGACCAAATAAAAAATTTCCTCTATTAATAATATTAAGTCGGTAAATATGAGGCAATTAGATTGACCCACGTGGCCTTCCATCGTTATAGGTAGGAACCGATTCCCAGTGTAGGTTGAGTTGGTCGAGTCCCTCGAGACTCACCTATATCGCATTTCGCTATCTTATCTATAATATAGAGATGTCACCGGTGACCTGAGGACATGGTATGCTTGGTCAAGTCCTTTGAGAGTATATCACCAAATCAGACTCATCTTGTAACGATGGTGATGACTTAACTAAACATCATGGTTGGTCGAGTCCCTCGAGGCCATGATGGTTCGGAGGCCGAACAAGACGGGAATCATAAGAAGTTGTGATTGACAAAAGTTGCCTACCTTTACGGGCTTAACGTGATTGGTCGAGTCCCTCGAGGTTACTCTAAGATACCGATTGGATCCCGATCCCCACTAGAGATCTGCCGGGGACTCCGATTCACATACCGGAGGGTGTTGTGTGTCTTGCGAAAAATTAGTGGGAATGCATTAAGATAGAAGTCCTTATCTTAATTGATTAATTTTTACAAAGTCTGCATATTATTTATTTCTGCTACATCTCTAATTTCAGAAAAATATCACTTTCAAATCCTTTACGTGGCATACTTAATACCAACCGCCTCACTGGTCCAAATTATACGGATTGGCTTTGCAATCTGAGAATCATTCTCACGGCGGAGAAAATCATGTATGCCCTTGATACAGTGCTCCCTATACCCAACGAAGGGGCAAGCGAGGATGAGATCGCTCATTATGTGAAGTACATAGATGATTCGCTCTTGCTCAGTGTTATATGTTAGCCTCTATGACTACTAAGTTACAGAGATAGCATGAAAATATAGATGCTAATTCCATACTCCTGCATCTCTGCAAACTGTTTGAGGAACAGGGAAGAACTCAACGATATGAGATATCAAAGAGTCTTTTCCATGCCAGGATGACTAAGGGAATATCGGTTTAGAACCATGTCCTTAAGATGATTGAGTGGATCGAGAAACTCACAGGTCTAGGAATGGTCCTAGAGGATAACCTATGTGTGGATCTTGTGCTTCAGTCCCTACCACATTCCTTTTCTTAGTTCATAATGAATTTTAATATGAACAAACTTGAGATGACCCTCCTAGAGCTCCTCAATATGTTGAGAGAAGTAGAGAGCACCATCAAGAAAGAGAAGCCGGTTCTCTATACTGGTGAGACCAAAAAGAAAAGGAAGGCTGAGAAGACCCTTAACAAGGGCAAGGGCAAAATGGTTAAGGTAAAAGTTATCAAGAAAGACCCAACAAAGGACAAAGGCCAGTGCTTCCACTACGGCAAAGATGGGCACTAGAAGAGGAACTACAAAGAGTACCTTGCAGAGAGAGTGAAATCGAAGCTTGGAGAAGCTTCAGGTACATTCATGATCAGTCTCCATTTGTTAGAATCTTATGATAACACATGGGTATTGGATACCGGGAGTACTTATCATATCTACAATTCGTTGCAGATTTTGGCATGAACTAGGAGATTGAACAGAGGTGTGATGGACCTTAAGATGGGTAACGGAGCAAAGGTTGCTGCAATGGCTGTTGGTAAGGTCACCTTACATCTGCTTGATGGAGCTATTATTGTATTAGATGCATACTATTATGTTCCTTCTATTATTAAAAATATTATTTCCATTTCATGTTTAACAATTAGTGGATATAATTTAGTTTTTGAGAACAATGGTTGTTCAATAATATTAGATGATGAGATCATTATGAGAGGAACAATGCATAATGATTTATTTATGATAGATATAGCTCCACATATCATGAGTGTAAATGAGTTTAAGAGGAAACGAGAAGAAGTGAACAATGCATATCTTTGGCGTTGTAGGCTAGGTCACATCCACGAGGGAAGGATTCAAAAGTTACTGAAGAATGGATATCTAGATCTATTCGACTTTGAGTCATATGCGACATGTGAACCTTGCCTTCGGGGAAAGATGACCAACTCTCCATTTAG
Organism: Musa beccarii; assembly: GCA_024322285.1. Classification (NCBI taxonomy): domain Eukaryota; kingdom Viridiplantae; phylum Streptophyta; class Magnoliopsida; order Zingiberales; family Musaceae; genus Musa; species Musa beccarii. Next base: position 72,753,310 of record CM044395.1, read on the forward strand.
TGAAACTAGAGACAGAGCCACTGAGTTACTGGAACTCATACATAGTGATGTATGTGGTTCCATGTCGACTCATGCCATAGGTGGTTACTCCTACTTCATTACTTTCACTAATGATTTCTCAAGATACAAATGTGTGTACTTAATGAAGTAAAAGTCTGAGGCTTTTGAGAAATTCAGGGAATATAAGAATGAAGTGGAGAACCAGATAGGAAAGAGTATTAAAACCCTTTGATTAGATCGAGGAGGTGAGTACTTGAGTACAGAGTTCACCCAATTCCTCAAAGACCATGGGATTTTATCCCAATGGATATCTCTTTATACACCACAGCTTAATGGTTTATCAGAAAGGAGTAATCACACACTGTTAGACATGGTGCGTTCCATGATGTGTTTCACCGACCTACCCATCTCATTCTGGGGATATGCCCTAGAGACCACAGTTTACCTTCTGAACAGAATTCCAACTAAGTCAGTGATGTCTACTCTATATGAGATATGAAATGGAAAGAAGCCCGATCTTAAGATTGTTAAGATTTGGGGCTGCCTTACCCATGTCAAGAGACACAACCCTGATAAGTTGGAATCCAGGATAGAACGGTGCAAGTTCATGGGATATCCCAAAGAAACTTGTGGGTATTATTTCTATCACCCTAAAAACTAAAAGGTCTTTGTAGCTAAGAGAGTAGTGTTCCTCGAGAAGGAACACATTCTTAGTGGAGACAGTGGGAGCACGATAGAGTTGAGCGAGGTTAGAGAACCTAGCTCAAGCACCATTCCATAGCCAGAGTTTGTTCAGGTACCTAGCACACAAGTTCTAACTTTACATAAGTCTGGTAGAGTATCCCATCCTCCTAAGAGATATGTGGGACATATCAGAGAAGAGGATGTTGAGGATATTGATCCTCAGACCTACGAGGAGGTATTATGAGTATATGGACCTAAGCAACCTTCCCAAAGTTAGAATATAAGATTTGATGAGGCGATCAGATCTTATGACTTCGTTCAGAACGAAGATGAGCCTTGTGTATACAGGAAAGTATGTGGGAGCACTATCACCTTTTTGGTATTATATGTGGATGACATCCTAATTATTGGGAATGATGTAGGAATGCTCTCTACAGTAAAGACTTGGTTATTAGGGCACTTCTCCATGAAAGACTTAGGGGAAGCATCCTGCATATTGGGGATATGGATCTATCGAGATAGATCCACGAGGATGCTTGGCTTATCCCAATCCAGGTACATAGACACCATTGTCAAAAGGTTTGGCATGAAAAATTCCAAGAGAGGTCTCATGCCAATGAGACATAGAATATCACTTTCTAGGATTATGTCCTAAAAGACTCCTGAAAAAAGGGCATACATAGATATAATACCATATGCCTCAGCGATAAGATCTATCATATATGCTATGCTATGTACTAGGCCTGATATAGTGCATGCTCTGAGTGTCATGAGCAGATATCATGCAAATCCAAGTTTGGAGCACTTAAAAATAGGAAAATGTATCCTTAAGTACTTGAGAAGGACTAAGGATCTTTTACTGGTATATGGAGGTAGTAGCCTCAGGGTTGAGGGCTACAGAGACTCGAGCTTCCAGTCCGATATCGATGATAGCAAGTCTAATTCAGGGTATGTGTTCACCTTGAATGGAGGAGCAGTATGCTGGAAGAATTCCAAGCAAGATAGTACTACTGACTCGACCACAGAGGCGGAATACATTACTACGATAGAGGCAACAAAGGAGGGAGTCTGGATGAAGAATTCATCACAGACCTAGGAGTTGTCCCAAGCAACAAGGAGCCGATTCCCTTATATTATGACAACTACGGGGTGATTACTCAAATAAGGGAACCCGAGTCTTATCAGAAGTGTTCTGAGGATATTCTAGCTTATTCGAGAGATCGTGGCCTGAAAAGATGTAGTAATGGAAAGAGTTCCATCCGAAGGTAATATTGCAGATCCATTGACAAAGCCATTGACTCAGATTATCTTTGAGCGTCACAGAGGTCTGATGGGGATCAGACATGTTGGTGATTGGCTGTAGGTCAAGTGGGAGATTGCTAGTCATATGTGTCCTGTAAGCTAATCACATGAGTGATGGCACTTGTGACTTGATATGCACTTTTTCTCTTTGTGTATTATTAGGTATTTTATCACTTTATCTTATGTGTTGCATATATTGTGATGTCCTTGGATCTGTGCAATAGGAATCAGATCGTGATGAGATCACGATAATGAGACCGATTCAACTTTAAACACAAACCCTAATTATCCTGGTCATAAGTTACTCGAGGTGGACATCGAGATAACTGGATAGATTTGTGTTTTGTATACCCGTCCATATAATGGAGGTAGCTAGTCTCATAGCTAGTCATGTGAGGACACTAAGGGTACAATACAGTTGCTTATTGGGGAATGAGTTCACTGATTGATCCGCCTACAGAATGTTAGATGGTTATTGATACTTCATGTCAGATAGCAATTTCGTAGTCCTAATAGTGTATCTGGTCCTTAGACTTAAGACACCAAGGATGTCCTATATGAGTACTCCACTCTTTGATACCGGACTTATAGGTTTGGAAAGTTCCAGATCTAGTACAACCGGTTATTGGGAGTGGTAGCCAACCTTACGAGGGCTATTGAGTGTCAATAGAGGATCATCCGCTCTCGGTATCATGAGAGAAATATCCTATGTGTTCTTGCTTGAATAAATCCTTGGCCAAGGTCATTCAAATTGAGAGAGAAAGAGTTCTCCGGGAGAATCCGACAAGAGCAAGACTCAAGGAGAGACCGTATGGGCCTGACAACACCATGCCCGATATAGGGTCTCTGAGATATTAGATGGATGAGGGACTATAGATACATGGTAATTGAGGACAGATAGGTCCAAAGGATTGGATTCCCTTGTATCGTCTCGGGGCTGCAGTGTAGTGGCCTAGTATATCCACAGTCGATGAGTTGGGTGAATTATTATAGAGATAATAATTCACTAAGTTAAAAGGAGTTCTGACAAGTATGACTCACGGCTAACTCGATATTGGACCTAGAGGGTCACACACATATATTAGGTGTTGCGACGAGTAGAGGTTCGGATATGAGATATCCGCTGGAGCCCCTAACTTATTAGATATCCATTAAGCCCCTGAATTATTGGATCCTCATATGAGATCCAATAATTGCTAATAAGAGATTATTGGGTAGGAGCCCACTAATTCAAGAGGCTTGGGTAATTGGATGGTGATCCAATACCCAATAGGGCAAGATCCAATAGGGTTTACAGGGGGCCTCTATAAATAGGAGGGAACCCAAGCCCTATAGGCTGAGAGTTTTCTTGGTAGCCACCTCCTGTTCTCTTCTCCCTAGAGAAGTGCATCGTTGCAATTCTTGCCGTGTGGATACCGCTAGAGAGAAGGACGCTTGACCTCCTTCATCCTCTCCTATAGATCTGCAGGGATTCAGGGATATACGATCTCCCTAGATACTTTCTTTTACACATGTAGTTTTCGTGGATTTGTTTTGACACACCGATCTTCGTACGACGATGAAAACTTTCTACAGGCAATCTAGGGTTTTATTTTCTGTTATTCCATTGCGCATGTAATGTCGCTCCCCTGAAGGATTTCCCAACAATTGGCACATCGACACTTCATCCATTTCTTCGGCGCATCATCCTTTCTTGTGGCCTGTTGCCTAATCAGTAGTTGACGCCTACAACCTTGATCTTCTTGGTGCAACTCCGCTCTTCTTGGCCCGATTCCTGATTTCTTTATCTGAAGCCTTCTACCGATCGTCGACCGGATCTCCGACTCGACGTCCAATCTCCTGATGTGTTTTCCTTCGACGCAACATTGATTCTTCCTGCATCAATTGTCTAAGCCTGATCGAGAGTAGACCTATGTGACTAAAAATGTAATTAGATAAACAAAACATGATCAATTAGTTTCATCGTCAAAATTTGAGATTCAACAGCTTAAATCCATCTATAGACTGAAGTAAGCTTCCCGAAGTTGGAACATAAGATTCAATACAGCGATCAGATCTTATGACTTCGTTAAGAACGAAGATGAGCCTTGTGTATATAGGAAGGTAAGTGAGAGCGCTATCACAATTTTGGTTTTGTATATGGATGACATTCTGATCATTGGAAATGATGTAGGAATGCTATCTACAATAAAAACTTGGCTATCTAGACACTTCTCTATGAAGGACTTAGGGGAAACATCTTACATATATTGGGGATTCGAATTTATAGAGATTGATTTAAGAGGATGCTTGACTTGTCCCAATCTAGGTATATAGATACCATTGTTAAAAGGTTTGGCATGAAAAATTTAAAGAGAGGTCTCATATTAAGGAGACTTAGGCTATCACTTTCTAAGAGTACATTCCCAAAGACTCTTAAAGAAAGGACACATATGGATGGGATACCCTATGCCTTAGTGATAGGGTCTATCATGTATGCGATGCTATGTACTAGGCTTGATATAGCATATGCTCTAAGTGTCATAAGCAGGTATCAGGCGGATCCAGGCTTAGAGTACTGTAAAGCAGTAAAGTGTATCCTTAAGTACTTGAGAAGGACTAAGGATCTTTTACTGATATATGGAGAAAGTAGCCTTAGGGTTGAGGGCTACATGGACTCGAGCTTCCAGTCTGATATCGATGATGACAACTCTAATTTAGAGTATGTGCTTACCCTAAATAAAGAAGCAATATGCTGGAAGAGTTCCAAGTAAGATACTACTGCTGACTCGACTACAAAAGCAGAGTATATTGCTGCAATAAAGCTAGTAAAGGAGGGAGTCTAGATGAAAAAGTTCATCATAAATCTGGGAATCATGCTGGGCAACGAGGAGCTGATTCCCTTATATTGTGACAATTACAAGGCGATTGCTTAAATGAGGAAACCCGGGTCCCATCAGAAGTATTCTAAGGAGGTTCCCGCTTATTAGAGAGATCATGGCCTAAAGAGATGTAGCAGTAGAAAGAGTTCTATTTGAAGATAACATTGTAGATCCACTGACAAAGCCATTGACTCAGATTGTCTTTTAGCATCACAAAGTTTTAATGGGGATCAGACACATAGTTGATTGGCTTTAGGTCAAGTGGGAGATTGTTAGTTATAGATGCCCTACAAGCTAATCGCGTGAATGATGGCACTTGTAACATGCTGCATCAATCTCTTTGCTTATAATTATTGATATTTTCTTACATTATCTGGATGTATATTATAATGTCCATAGATCTGTACAATGGGAATCAGATCGTGATAAGATCATAATAATAAGACCGATTCACTTTTAAACACACACCTTAAATAATCTTAGTCATAGGTTACTCGAGAGGGATATCGAGATAACTAGACAGACTGGTGTGCTGTATACCTATCCATATGATGGAGGTGGCTGATCTCATAGCTACTCGTGTGGGGATACTAAGGGTACAGTATAGGCGCTCATTGGAGAATAACTTTACTGATTGATCTACTTATAAAATGCTGGATGGTTAATGATACCTATTGTCAGACAACAATTCCATAGTTCCAGTAGTGTATCTAGTACTTAGACTTGAGACACCAAGGATGTCTTGTATGAGTACTCCACTCTTTGACACCAGACTTATAGTCTTGGAAATTTCAGATATAGTACAACTAATTATTGGGAGTGGCAACTAACTTTATGAGGACTATTGAGTGTCAATAAAGGATCATCCACTCTCGATACCATGAGAGGAATATCCCATGTATTCTTGCTCAAGCAAATCCCTAGCTAGGGTCATTCGGATTGAGAGAGAAAGAGTTCTCTAGGAGAATCTGATTAGAGCAAGACTTAACTAGAGACCATATGGGCCTGAAGCACCATGCCTGATATGATCTCTAGGATATTAGATGGATGAGAGACTATAGGTACACGATAACTAAGGACAGATAGGCCCAAATGATTGGATTCCCTTATATCGTTTGAGGATTATGGCATAATGGCCTAGTACGTCCGTAGTTAATTAATCAAGTGAATTATTATGGAGATAATAATTCGTTGAGTCAGAAGGAATTATGGGAAGTATGACTCATGGTCAGCTCGATATTGGGCCTAGAGGGTCACACACATAAGGTATGTGTTGCGATGAGTAGAGGTTCGGATATGAGATATTCGTTGGAGCCCTTATCTTATTGGATGTCTAATAAGCCCCTAAATTATTGAATATTATGGATGAGATCCAATAAGAGCTAATAAGAGATTATTGGATAGAGACCCATTAATCTAAGAGGCTTGGATAATTGGATAGAGTTCTAGTATTCAATAGAGTATGATCCATTAGGGTTAATAGGGGGCATCTAAAATAGGAGAGAACTAAAGGCCCATATGCTAGGGTTTTCTTGGTAGCCACCTCCTATTCTCCTCTACTCAGAGAGGAGCATCTTCGCAGCTCTTATCGTGTGGAGCACCGCTAGAGAGGAGGACACTTGACCTTCTTCATCTTTCCCCAAAGATCTATAGAAATTCAAGGATATACGATCTCCCTAGGTATTATCTTTCTTATATACGTAATTTTCGGATTCACGAGTTTTTATACATCGATCTTCATACGTCAACGAAACCTTTTTATAGAAATCTATGATTTTATTTTCTATTCTTCCCTATACATGTGATGTCGCCCCTAGATTTCTCAACAGGTTGAGGTCATAGTAATCACAAAATTATCAAGCGATTAATTTGTGTTAGAAGGATTCTACCACTTCTTAACAATTCTAATTCCCTTTGGGTGTGTGTCATTAAGGCTAAATATAGTGATTCTCACCCTTGAACTCCATTTTGTTTAAATAACTTCTCTTAATTCTATAAAAATATTAATCTCCTAGCTAGTGACATTAGAGGAGGATTTAGAAAACTAATTGGAAATTGGTCAAGTACTAACATCTATAATGATCCTAGTGAATCTCAAATTTTGATGATGAAATCAATTGATGAGTTTGTGATCTAATCTACATTTTGAGTGATGCAAGACTAGCTTCAATCAAGGAGAGGCAAATTGATTAAAATAAGAGGAATCAGACATTGGGCCGAAGTTGAACATATTAGAAGATTGGACGTCGAGCTGAAGGATCGGTCGACGTATCAGCAGAAGACTTCGTAACATGAGTTCAGGCATCGGGCCAAGAAGAGTGAAAGTTGCACTAAGGAGATCGGAGTTGTGGAGGTCAACATGTCGAATGGGCAATAGGTTACAAGAGAGGATGATGCGCCGAAGGATCGGACGAAGCATCGATGAACCAATGACATACCAGACAACTTTGTTAAATCTCATATTTTGATGATGAAGTCAATTGGTGAATTATTTGTTCTAATCCATATTGTTAAGATAAGTATGCAAGATTAACTACGATAGCATGAAAACATAGAGCGATTTACCGAGGTCAAGTTCGCTGGGAGTTCGAGAGTTCACTGGAAATTCGAAGAATTATCGGAAGTGCTATCGAAACCAACCGAGATAAAATCAGGGACTTGCCGAAGGTTTCGAAAGTTCGTCAGAAAAATCGTTGGAGGTTTGCAGAGATCACCGAGAAGGTTCGGAAGCTTGCTAAAGACTCGTCGAACTCGCCATAGAATCCGGGAACCTGCTGGGAGTCCGTTGGAAGAAATCCGATGGAGTGTCGGAAGTCTGTCGGAAGTTCGCCGGAAAGCTCACCGGAAGAAGACTTGAAGATGTCGATTTAAAATTGCTTAGAATTATGTTTCAATTTCGTAGTTAGCACGTAATTAGAGTAAGGATTAGGTAATAATCATGTTAAACCCTGGTAGAGGCCAACTGGGTCATAATTGGGCTGATTTGGACTGAAGTTAGGGCTCATTTAGCCTTGAATCAGCCTAGCGGTGGCACTACTAGACCTAGGCGGTGGCACCACCCCAGGTCAGCGATAGTACCGCTAGCAGTTATTACTTGACAGCGGTGGTACCGCTAGTGTTAGGTGATGGTACCGCTAGTAACCTAGAAAATCGAGAAGATTCAAATTTGGGCTCCAAATTTGAATCCTCTTAGAGGCTATAAAAACCCCTCCCATCCCTGGGTTGCTGCATACAAGCACATACACCTTGAAAGCTAGAAACTCTATTCAAATCTCTCTAGAAGTCCCTCCTTTAGTTTTTTCATTTGTGTTCGATTCAAAAGAAAGGAGTGAGTGCTTATAAAGGTTTGTCTCCTAAGCCTATCAAAAGGAGCAAGCATTGTAAAAGGGAATTGGTCTTCGCCCTTCGAAAGAAGATACCTAGTGAAAAGCCAGTGGCCTCAAGAGAAGAGAAATCGGGAATGGACGTAGGTCGTATGATCGAACCACTATAAAAGCTCTAGTTTACGTTTCAATATTGTCACTTACAATTCTGCAAACTTGTTCATTTACTTACTATGCTTCCTCCTCACTTCCATACGAATCATTTTAAGTTTATATGCAATCAAAACCAAATTTCATCGAAATGTAATTTTGTCTTACAAATTTTTGAAGTTGTTTTAAATCGTCGAAAAGTTATCATTATTAACCGCTGTACTAATTCACCCCCCACTCTTAGTGCCGCTCGATCCCTAACAATTGGTATCAGAGCCTGGTCACTCTCATCTGGTTTAAAACCCAAGAGAGATGGTTTATTCTGGCATGCAAGAGGGTCATTCAATTACACGTCCACCCATGTTCATTGGGTCAGATTACACATATTGAAAGACTCGTATGAGGATCTTTCTTATTTCTATGGACTTTAAGCTTTGGAATATCATTGAAAATGGATTTCAAAAATCCTCTCTTCCGATGAGTGAATGGAATGAATTGGAAAAGAAGGTTTTTGCTTTAAATGCAAAGGCTATGAATGCCTTGTTTTGTGCACTTGATAAAAATGAGTTAATCGTGTTTCGATTTGTGAATCGGCTTTCGATATTTGGCATACTCTAGAAATCACTCATGAAGGCACTAGCCGAGTGAAAGAGTTCAAAATCAACATTCTCATGCATTCTTATGAACTTTTTCGGATAAAATCAAGTGAGTCTATTAAAGGCATGTACACCGGTTTCATGGATGTCGTAAATGGACTCAAAGTACTAGGTAAAGGTTTTTCCAATTTTGAACTTGTAACTAAAATTTTAAGATCCCTTCCAAAGAGTTGGGATCCAAAGGTTACGGCCATTCAAGAGGCCAAGGACCTTAAAACTTTTCCTCTTGAAGAACTTATTGGGTCTCTAATGACCTACGAAATGACATGTCATGCTCATGAAAAGCTCGAGAACCCTCTTCCAAAGAATAGGAAGGATATGACATTAAGAATACAAGAAGACCACTTGAAAGAAACATCAAGTGATGAGGATAGTGATGATGACATTGCACTCTTAACTCGAAAATTTAAAAAATTTATAAGAAGGAATAAATTTAAAAATGACACTAAAAACAAAATTGAACAAAAAAGGGACCAAGTCATATGTTACGAATGCAAAAAGCTGGGGCACTTCAAAAATGAATGCCCCCAAGCCAAGAAGAAGCAACCGAAGAAGAAGAAAGCTTTAAAGGCGACATGGGATGACTCAAGTGACTCTGAGAATGAAGAAACAAGCAACAAAGATGAGGCCAACTTTGCACTAATGGCTTTAGGAGAAGAGGTATGTGATTTAATTAATGAAGATTTATCTTTTGATGAACTTTCAATAGCTTTTCATGAATTATTCGATGATTGTAGAACTATTAGTAGAAAGTTTAATTTATTAAAGAAGGAGCATGCTTTATTACTAGATAAACTTTATAGTGTTCAATCTTCCTCTTCACCTCCATGCTCTAAGTGTGAACACTTAGAAGCAATAAAAAATGAGAACTTGCTACTTAAAGAGACCCTAAACAAGTTTAAATTCGATAGCAAGGGCTTGGACATGATCCTTGCAAACAAGGGTCACGTCACAAATAGAAGTGGAATTGGATTTATGAATGGATCTCAGCAAAATCCTACCACCTTCATTAAAGGACCCACACTACATGTATCACCTCGTTTGAAATATAATTTTTGTTATAAATCCGGATATGTTGTTTACAAATATCTGTTTAGGAAAATTAGTCCACGCAAATTGATATGGGTTCCTAAAGGAACCATAAATAATTCAATGCTAAATGACAAAATTAGTAGATCAATTTTTGAGGCACCCAAAATCAAACGGGTACCTAAAAACCATCCTCTTTTGTGGACACATTCACAAGCTAGGAGCAAGAGATGGTTTCTTGATAGTGGATGCTCAAGGCACATGACCGGAGATCCATCTCAATTCTCTATGCTCACTAGCAAGGAAGAAGAGTATGTCACCTTCGGAGACAACAACAAGGGTAAAATCATTGGCAAGGGAACCATAGGTAACAAATCAAGTTTTTTAATTGATAATGTGTTACTAGTTGATGGATTAAAACATAATCTTTTGAGTATTAGTTAATTATGTGATAAAGATTATATTGTTAGATTTGAATCTAATGCTTGCATCATTGAAAAACCAAAAAATAACATATCCATGATTGTGTTAAAACAAAATAATGTCTACACCATTAACATTAAAGAACTTAGTAATGAAATGTGCTTTTCCATTTTAAATGATGATGCTTGGCTTTGGCATAGGAGATTAGGCCATGCAAGCATGAAACTAATATCTAAAATTTCATCTAAAGAACTAGTATGAGGAATTCCTAATATCAAGTTTATCAAAAATAAAGTATATGATGCATGTCAATTAGAAAAATAAATAAAAACTAGCTTCAAATCAAAGAATTAAATAAGCACCTCTAGACAATTGATCTACATGGATATATTTAGACCAATCGACACAACAAGTCTAAGAGGTAGCAAATACGCGTTTGTCATTGTAGATGACTATAGTAGATACACTTGGACCTATTTTTTGGCTCACAAAAGTGATTGCTTTAAATATTTTTTAAAATTTTATAAACTTACTCAAAATGAAAAGGGTTTCATGATTTCATCGATTCGGAGTGATCATGGTGGAGAATTCCAAAACCATGACTTCCAAAATTTTTGTGAATCTAATGGGTATAACCACAACTTCTCTACTCCAAGGAATCCTCAACAAAATGGAGTAGTAGAAAGAAAGAATAGAAATTTAGAAGAAATGGCACGAACCATATTAAATGAATATAGTTTACCCAAATATTTTTGGGCCGAAGCCATTAATATGGCTTGCTATGTCATGAATAGGGTTCTGGTAAGACCGTCTCTATCCAAAACCCCTTATGAATTATGGAATAATAAAAAACTAAATGTTTCATATTTTAAAGTTTTTTGTTATAAATGCTTTATCTTGAATAAAAAGGATACCTTAGAAAAATTCGATGCTAAATCCGATGAAGGCATCTTTCTTAGTTACTCTTCTGTTTCTAAAGTTTTTATATTTTTATCAAAAGAACGTTAGTTATAGAAAAGTCTATTCATGTAGTTTTTAATGAAGTTTTTGAACTTAAAAAAATGATTTGATGATGATCTTGGTTTTGATAGTTTGAATTTAAATGAACCCTCTCCTCAAAATAGCAACTTAGATGCATCTTCTTCCCAAATTTCCTTACCCAAGGAATGGAAGTATGTAGATGCCCATCCAAAGAAGCTAATTATAGGAGATACATCGAAAGAGGTTCAAACTCGTTCTTCCTTTAAAAATTTTTGTGCCCATGCTACTTTACTTTCTCAAATTGAACCTAAGTGCATTGACGATGCTTTGAAAGATGATTCTTGGGTTATCGCAATGCAAGAAGAATTGAATCAATTTGAGAGAAATGAGGTATGGAAGCTTGTTCCTAGACCTAGTGACCATTTAGTTATTAGTACTAAATGGGTCTTTAGAAATAAGCAAGATGAATGTGGTATTGTGGTTATAAATAAGACTAGATTAGTGGCCAAAGGTTTCAACCAAGAAGAATGTATCGATTACGAAGAAACCTTCGCTCCTGTGACAAGATTAGAAGTCATTAGGATGCTCCTTGCCTATGCTAGTAGTAATAATTTTAAGCTTTTTCAAATGAATGTTAAAAGTGCTTTCTTAAATGACTTTATTTCTGAAGAAGTGTATGTTAAACAACCACCCAGATTTGAAAACTCTCTTCTTCCCAATCATGTGTTTAAACTAACTAAGGCTCTCTATGGGTTAAAACAAGCTTCGAGGGCTTGGTATAAGAGACTTAGCTCATTTCTAATCTTAAATAATTTTACTAAAAGCAAGGTTGATACTGTTGAATCTCGGATTTTGATGACGAAGTCAATTGATGGCTACTTGTTCTAATACATATTGTCAAAGATAAGCATGCAGGATTAACTACGATGGGTCAGAAACATAAAGTGATTTGCCGAGGTCAAGTCCGTCCAGTGTTCAAGAGTTCATCGGAAGTCCGAAGGATCATCGGAAGTGTTGCCGGAACCAATCAAGATGGAATCAGGGACTTGCCGAAGTTTTCGGAAGTTCGTCACAAAGATCGTTGAAGGTTCGCGAAACTTTGCCGAGAAGGTTCAGAAGCTTGTCGAAGACTCGTTGAGCATGTCTTACAAGCCGAGAGCATGCTGGGAACCCGTCGGAAGAAATCCGAGGGAAATATCGGAGGACCGCCGAAGTCTCAACGAAAAGCTCGCCGGAATAAGACTTGAAGAAAGTCGGCTTAAATCACTGTTAATTATGTTTTTAATTTCGTAGTTACCACGTACTAAGGGCAAGAATTTCAAATTAATCTTACTCTAAATTAGTAGGGGCCAACCGGGCCCTTACTGGGCTTTTTTGGGCCGTGGATAAGGCCCATTTAGCGAAACATTTGTATCGGGCGGTAGAACCTTTGTGCAAGCAGTGGCTACCGCTGGCGACCATGTCTTTGGGGCGGTGCTACCGCCCAGCCTGGAGCGGTAGTACCGCCCGGCCACACTGCTCCAGGCGGTAGCAGCGCCTGCTCTAGGCGGTAGTACCACCTCTAACAGGCGGTAGTACCGCCCAGACCCGGGAATTCCAAATTTGATTTCAAATTTGGAACCCAATTTTGAATCCATTTTGGATCTATAAATACCCCCCCTTTCTCAGCTGAAAGGGTAACCCTTTTGAGAGTTAGAATCTTGTTTTTGAGTCTTTGATAAGTCTTGAAGAGTCTTGTTCTTGCTAAGTGTTCACCTCCTTCTTCTTGAGAAATCTTGTAAGAGTGTGAACTTCTTGTAAAGGGTTGTAAAAAAGGGGTATTGGTCCTTCCCCTTTAAAGGATTGCTAGTGGAAGTGCGGAGCCTCATCGGGAAGGCTTCAAGAGTGGATGTAGGTCATTTGACCGAACCAATATACATCATTGTGTTCATGAATGTGTGAGTGTTTACTTTTCTGAATTATTTCATTATTTAGCTGCAAATTGTTTAGTTCCTTGCTGCTTCATACACTCAAGCAACTTCTTACAAGTTCTCTTTCAACGAATCGAAGTCTTCCTACTAACTTGTCTTTATACGAAATCAGATTCAAAGTTACATATTTAATCCGCTGCACTAATTCACCCCCCCCCTCTTAGTGCCTTTTCGATCCTAACAATTGGTATCAGAGCCAGGTTTGCTCTCATATTGGTTTAAAACCCAAGAGAGATGGCCTATTCCGGTATGCAAGAGGGTTACTCCATTACTTGTCCGCCTTTGTTTAATGGGTCGGATTATACGTATTGGAAGACTCGTATGAGGATTTTTCTCATTTCTATGGATTTTGAACTTTGGAATATTGTTGAAAATGGATTTGCAAAATCTTCTCTTCCGATGAGTGAGTGGAATGAGTCGGAAAGAAAGATTTTTGCTCTCAATGCAAAGGCTATGAATGCCTTATTTTGTGCGCTTGATAAGAATGAGTTTAATTGGGTTTCTATTTGTGAATCGGCTTTTGATATTTGGCGCACTCTTGAAATCACTCATGAAGGCACTAGCCGAGTGAAAGAGTCCAAAATCAACATTCTTGTGCACTCTTATGAACTTTTTCGGATGAAACCAAATGAGTCCATTGGAGACATGTACACCCGCTTTACGGATGTCATCAATGGACTTAAGGCTCTTGGTAAAGGTTTTTCTAACTTTGAGTTGGTAACTAAAATCTTAAGATCTCTTCCAAAGAGTTGGGATCCAAAAGTTACGGCCATTCAAGAGGCCAAGGATCTTAAAATATTTCCGCTTGAAGAACTTATTGGGTCTCTAATGACCTATGAGATGACGTGCCATGCTCATGAAGAGCTTGAGAACCCCCTTCCAAAGAACAGGAAGGATATGGCACTTAGAACACAAGAAGACCACTTGAAAGGAACATCAAGTGATGAGGACAGTGACAAAGATATTACACTTTTGACTCGAAAGTTTAAGAAATTTATAAGAAAGAACAAGTTTAAAAACGACAAAAAAAATAAATTTGAACACAAAAAGGACCAAGTTATTTGCTACAAATGTAAAAAGCCAGGACACTTCAAGCATGAATGTCCTTAAGCCAAGAAGAAGCAACCCAAGAAGAAGAAAGCATTCAAGGCTACATGGGATGATTCAAGTGACTCCGAGGTCGAAGAGACAAGCAACAAAGAGGAGGCTAACTTCGCTCTAATGGCCCTTGGAGAAGAGGTTAGTGAATTATTTAGTGAAGAATTATCTTTCGATGAGCTTTCTATCGCTTTTCATGAGTTATTTGATGAATGTAGAACTATCAGTAAGAAATTCAATTTGCTTAAGAAAGAGCATGCTTTATTACAAAATAAGTTCAATAACCTACAAACTCCTTCTCTACCCCCATGCTCTAAGTGTGAGCACTTAGAAGAAATAAAAAGGGAGAACTTGCTACTTAAAGAGACCTTAAACAAGTTCAAGGTCGGTAGCAAGGGCTTGGACATGATCCTTGCAAACAAGGGTCACGTCGGAAATAGAAGTGGAATAGGATTTGTGAGTGGATCTCATCAAAATCCTACTACCTTCATTAAAGGATCCACATTGCATGTATCACCCTATTTGAAAGGCAATTTTTGTGGTAAAACGGGACATGTTGCTTACAAATGTCCGTTCAAGAAAATTAGTCCACAAAAATTAATATGGGTTCCCAAAGGAACCATAAACAACTCAATGCCAAATTACAAATTAAGTAGATCAATTTGTAGGGCACCCAAAATTAAATGGGTACCTAAAAACCATCCTCTTTTGTAGACAAACTTACAAGCTAGGAGCAAGAAATGGTATCTTGATAGTGGATGCTTAAGGTACATGACCGGAGATCCATCTCATTTCTCTATGCTCTCTAGCAAAGAAGAAGGGTATGTCACCTTCGGAGACAACAACAAGGGTAAAATCATTGGCAAAGGAACCATTGGTAACAAATCAAGTTTTTCAATTGATGATGTCTTGTTAGTTGATGGCTTAAAACATAATCTCTTAAGCATTAGTCAATTATGCGATAAAGGCTATGTTGTTAAATTTGAATCTAATGTTTGCATTATTGAAAAACCAAACAATAACATATCCATGATTGCTTTAAAGCAAAACAATGTCTACACCATAAATATTGATGAATTATGTAATGAAATGTGTTTTTCGGTTTTGAATGATGATGCTTGGCTTTGGCATAGGAGATTAGGCCATGCAAGCATGAAACTAATTTCTAAGATTTCATCTAGTGAATTAGTAAGAGGCATCCCAAACATGAAATTTGTTAAGGACAAGGTATGTAATGCATGTCAACTAGGAAAACAAATAAAGACTAGTTTCAAATCAAAAAATCAAATTAGCACCACTAGACCATTACAATTGATCCATTTGGACTTATTTGGACCAATTGACATAACAAGCCTAGGAGGTAGCAAATATGCCTTTGTAATTGTGGATGACTATAGTAGATACACTTGGACCTATTTCTTGGCTCATAAAAGTGATTGCTTCAAATATTTTTCTAAATTTTGTAAACTCACTCAAAATAAAAAGGGTTTTATGATATCATCAATTCGAAGTGATCATGGAGGTGAATTTCAAAACCATGACTTCCAAAATTTTTGTGAAATTAACGGATATGATCATAACTTTTCTACTCCAAGAAATCCACAACAAAATGGAGTAGTGGAAAGGAAAAATAGAAGTTTACAAGAAATGGCTAGAACCATGTTAAATGAATACAATTTACCAAAATATTTTTGGGCCGAAGCCGTAAATACGGCTTGCTATGTTATGAATAGAGTTCTAGTGAGACCATCCCTATCTAAAACTCCATATGAATTATGGAATGATAAAAAACCCAATGTTTCTTATTTTAAAGTTTTTGGTTGTAAATGTTTTATTTTAAATGAAAAGGATGCCTTAGGAAAATTCGATGCAAAATCCAATGAAGGCATATTTCTTGGTTATTCTTCCGTTTCTAAGGCTTTTCGTGTTTTCAACAAAAGAACCTTAGTTATAGAAGAATCTATTCATGTGGTTTTTAATGAAAATTTCGAATTTAAGAAAAAAAATTTTGATGATGATTTTGGCTTTGATAATTTGAATTTGAATGAACCCTCTCCTCAAAACAACAACTTGGATGCATCTTCTTCCCAAACTTCCTTACCTAAGGAATGGAAGTATGTAGATGCTCATCCCAAGGAGTTAATTATAGGAGATGCATCGAAAGGGGTTCAAACTCGCTCTTCTTTCAAAGATTTTTGTGCCCATGCCGCTTTTCTTTCTCAAGTTGAACCAAAATGCATTGATGATGCCTTGAAAGATGATTCTTGGGTTATCGCAATGCAAGAAGAATTGAATCAATTTGAGAGGAATGAGGTATGGAAGCTTGTTCCTAGACCAAATGACCACTTAGTTATTGGTATTAAGTGGGTCTTTAGAAACAAGCAAGATGAATGTGGTATCGTGGTTAGAAACAAGGCTAGACTAGTGGCCAAAGGTTTCAACCAAGAAGAAGGTATCGATTACGAAGAAACTTTCGCTCCGGTGGCAAGATTAGAAGCCATTAGGATGCTCCTTGCCTATGCTAGTAGTAATGATTTCAAATTATTTCAAATGGATGTCAAAAGTGCATTCTTAAATGGTTTTATCTCTGAAGAAGTGTATGTCAAACAATCACCTGGATTTGAAAATTCTCTTCTCCCTAACCATGTGTTTAAGCTAACTAAGGCTTTATATGGTCTAAAACAAGCCCCTAGGGCTTGGTATGAGAGGCTTAGTTCCTTTTTAATTTCAAATGATTTCACTAAAGGCAAGGTTGATACTACATTATTTATTAAACATTTTGAAAATAATTTTCTTATTGTTCAAATTTATGTTGATGATATTATTTTTGGTTCTTCGGATGAATCACTATGTGAATCTTTTGCCAAGTGTATGAGTCATGAATTTGAGATGAGTCTAATGGGAGAGTTAACCTTCTTTCTTGGATTACAAATTAAACAACTTAGAAATGGCATATTTCTTAATCAATCTAAATACACATTAGAATTGTTAAAACGATTTAATATGGACAGCTCAAAAGTCATCCACACTCCAATGAGTACTTCCACCAAGTTAGACTTGGATGAAAGATGGAGAAAATTTTGATCAAAAGATATATAGGGGCATGATAAATTTCGCTGCTCTATCTTCTGCAACTAGGCCAGATATCATGTTTAGTGTGGGACTTTGTGCGAGATTTCAAGCTAATCCTAAGTTGTCTCACCTTAAAGCTATTAAAAGAATTTTTAGATATCTTAAAGGTACTCCTAATCTAGGATTATGGTATCCAAAATCTGATGACTTTAATTTGATAGCCTATGCAGATGCGGATTTTGGTGGATGTAGAATAGATAGAAAGAGTACATCTGGAACATGCCAATTTTTAGGACATGCACTCATTTCTTAGACTTCCAAGAAACAAAATTCTGTCGCACTATCTACGGTGGAAGCCGAATATATAGCTGCAAGTGCATGTTGTGCACAAGTTGTGTGGATGAAAAACACTTTAGAAGACTATGGAATAAATTTAAAAAACATTCCAATAAAATGCGATAACACAAGTGCTATTTGTCTAACAAAAAATCTCATTCAACACACAAGAACTAAGCACATTGATATTAGGCATCACTTTATACGAGATCATGTCGCTAATAATGATGTCACTTTAGAATTTATTGATACAAAGCACCAATTAGCGGACATTTTCACAAAACCCCTAAATGAAGAACAATTTGACTTCATTAGAAGAGAATTAGGCATGCTAAATTTGTCCTAATGTTTAAATATTGCATGTCTTTCAAAACATTTAAACTTTGATAGTTTCACCTTTATACCTTGATATATGAAACTTTCATTGATCATAAAATATTATGAAAGAACTCATCTTTCAATCGAAAAGTTTTCATGATGTTGCCTTCATGATGTTGTTTTTTTTAACAGTTAAAATTTTTATGACTTCATTCTTGAATCTCTTCATGAATTTTGATCTCTCTCAATTTTTTTTTTTGATTGGCTTTAATGATGTATCCTTTAGCCTTGCGATCATGGTTTTCACTGTATAAATGATCAAACATCTTTTGGATTTGTCATCTCCTTTTGTTGATGACAAAGGGGGAGAAAAATATGAAATTGATGACTTTTTAAATATGGCTTTAATGAGCAAAATATTTTGATAACTTGATAAATAACTCATGCATTGTATTGAAAAATGACTTATACAGTGTAATGAAATGAAAAATGTGTCGTAAGAATTGTTATTGCAATTCAATTCTCTTGCAATGCTTAGTGTCAAAAACAGGTTACAATCTTTGAAAAGCATTGCAAATGAAGTAATGCAATACATCACAATCCAATGTTTGAAAGATTCCTACTATAAATGTTTATGGCATCTTTTGATTGATATGACAAATTTTCATCTCATGATTTATCTAATATGTTGTCACTCTTTTCAATCATGAGTTCCTTGTTGTAATCTCAAAATGTTTGGTATCTTTTGTCGAAATGATAAATGGTTTTCATCCTTCGACTTGAAATTAAATGTCATGCTTTGATATTGTTTACGAATGAAACCTCAAGCTGATTAAGCATGATGATAAGTTCAACGTAAGTAACTTATCGGTTTTGGATGAATTCAAGAGAATGAATTCAAATGTCTTTACCTTCTCATTATATGGCATATTGATAGGGGGAGTTAAGAATAACTCCGTCATCAATTGATTGTCATCATCAAAAGGGGGGAGATTATTGAATCTCGGATTTTGATGACGAAGTCAATTGATGGTTACTTGTTCTAATACATATTGTCAAAGATAAGCGTGCAGGATTAACTACGATGGGTCAGAAACATAAAGTGATTTGCCGAGGTCAAGTCCGTCCAGTGTTCAAGAGTTCATCGGAAGTCCGAAGGATCATCGGAAGTGTTGCCGGAACCAATCAAGATCGAATCAGGGACTTGCCGAAGTTTTCGGAAGTTCGTCACAAAGATCGTTGAAGGTTCGCGAAACTTTGCCGAGAAGGTTCGGAAGCTTGTCGAAGACTCGTTGAGCATGTCTTACAAGCCGAGAGCATGCTGGGAACCCGTCGGAAGAAATCCGAGGGAAATATCGGAGGACCGCCGAAGTCTCAACGAAAAGCTCGCCGGAATAAGACTTGAAGAAAGTCGGCTTAAATCACTGTTAATTATGTTTTTAATTTCATAGTTAGCACGTACATAGAGCAAGGATTTTGAATTAATCTTGCTCTAAATTAGTAGGGGCCAACCGGGCCCTTACTGGGCTTTTTTGGGCCGTGGATAAGGCCCATTTAGCAGAACAGACTGCCGGGCGGTAGAACCGCCTGTGCCAGGCGGTACTACCGCCTGGCAGCCGTGTGCTGGGGCGGTGCTACCGCCCAGCCTGGAGCGGTAGTACCGCCCGGCCACATGGCTGAGCGGCGGTAGTACCGCCGCCACTCGCTCAGCGTAGCAAATGGCCGCTCTAGAAGCGGTAGTACCGCCTCTAACAGGCGATAGTACCGCCCAGGAATTCCAAATTTGATTTCAAATTTGGAGCCCAATTTTGAATCCATTTTGGATCTATAAATACCCCCCCTTTCTCAGCTGAAAGGGTAACCCTTTTGAGAGTTAGAATCTTGTTTTTGAGTCTTTGATAAGTCTTGAAGAGTCTTGTTCTTGCTAAGTGTTCACCTCCTTCTTCTTCTTGAGAAATCTTGTAAGAGTGTGAACTTCTTATAAAGGGTTGTAAAAAAGGGGTATTGGTCCTTCCCCTTCAAAGGATTGCTAGTGGAAGTGCGGAGCCTCATCGGGAAGGCTTCAAGAGTGGATGTAGGTCATTTAACCGAACCACTATACATCATTGTGTTCATGAATGTGTGAGTGTTTACTTTTCTGAATCATTTCATTACTTAGCTGCAAATTGTTTAGTTCCTTGCTGCTTCATATACTCAAGCAACTTCTTACAAGTTCTCTTTCAACGAATCGAAGTCTTCCTACTAACTTGTCTTTATACGAAATCGGATTCAAAGTTACATATTTAATCCGCTGCACTAATTCACCCCCCCTCTTAGTGCCTTTTCGATCCTAACAGATACTACATTGTTTGTTAAACATTTTGAAAATAATTTTCTTGTTGTTCAAATTTATGTTGATGATATTATTTTTGGTTCTACTAATGAATCATTATGTGAATCATTTGCCAAGTGTATGAGTCATGAATTTGAAATGAGTCTAATGGGTGAACTAACCTTCTTTTTAGGATTACAAATTAAACAACTTAGTAATGGTATATTTCTTAATCAATCTAAATATACATTTGAATTGTTAAAATGATTTAACATGGATGGTTCAAAAGCTATAAACACTCCTATGAGTACTTCCACTAAGTTAGACATGGACGAAAGTGGAGAAAGTTTTGATCAAAAAAGATATAGAGGGATGATAGGTAGCTTACTTTACCTCACCGCAACTAGACTAGATATCATGTTTAGTGTAGGTTTATGTATAAGATTCCAAGCTAATCCTAAGTTATCTTACCTTAAATTCATTAAAAGAATACTTAGATATCTTAAAGGAACTTCTAACCTAGGATTATAGTATCATAAATCCGATGATTTTGATTTAAAAGCCTATGCAGATGCGGATTTTGGCGGGTGTAGAATAGATAGAAAAAGCACATCCGGAATATGCCAATTTTTAGGACATGCACTTGTTTCTTAGTCTTCTAAGAAACAAAACTTGGTTGCACTATCTATGGCCGAAGCCAAATACATAGCTGCAAGTGCATGTTGTGCTCAAGTTATTTGGATGAAAAATACATTAGAAGACTATGGAATTCAATTAAAAAATATTCTCATAAAATGCGATAACACAAGTGCTATTTGTCTAACCAAAAATCCTATTAATACTCTAGAACTAAGCATATTGACATTAGGCATCACTTTATACGAGATCACGTTAATAATGTTAGGATCGAAAAGGTACTAAGAGGGGGTGAATTAGTGCAACGGATTAAAATCATAATTTTGAAACCGATTTTACAAAAAGATAAGTTTGTAGGAAGATTTTGATTCGATGAAAGAGAACTTGTAAGAAGTTGCTTGAGTAAATGAAATAGCAAGGAACTAAGCAATTTGCAGCTAAGTAATAAAATGATTCAGAAATGTAAACACTCACACATTCATGAACACAATGATGTATAGTGGTTCGGTCAAATGACCTACATCCACTCTTGAAGCCTTCACGATGAGGCTCCGCACTTCCACTAGTAAATCCTTTGAAGGGGAAGGACCAAATACCCCTTTTTACAACCCTTTACAAGAGGTTCACACTCTTACAAGATTTCTCAAGAAGAAGAAGGAGGTGAACACTTAGCAAGAGACAAGGCTTTTCAAGACTATTCAAAGACTTAAACTCAAGATTCTAACTCTCAAAAGGGTGCCCTTTCAGCTGAGAAAGGGGAGGTATTTATAGGCTCAAAATGGATTCAAATTTGGGCTCCAAATTTGAATTTTTTGAGTTTCCCGGTGTCAGCCTGTCAGAGGCGGTGGAACCGCTTGTCAGAGGCGGTGCCACACACTGTGTCGGGCCTGGCAGATCGACACTGAGAGGGGCGGTGCACCGCCTTCAGCCAAGCGGTGCCACCGTCCCAAGCTGGGTGGTTCAACCGCCTGGCCCATTCAGCCTTGGCTGAATGGGCCCTGTTTAAGGCCCAATTTGGCCCAGTAAGAGCTCGGTTGGCCCCTACTAAATTTAGACAGGATTATTTCTAAATCCTTGCTCTAATTACGTACAAACTATAAAATTAAAACATAATTCTAAATGATTTAACCTGAAATTCTTCAAGTCAACTTCCGGTGAGTTTTACGACGAGATTCCGGCGGACTTCCAACACTTCGGATTTCTTCCAACGGACTCCCAGCATACTCCCGGATTGTATGGCGAGCTCAATGAGTCTTCGGCAAGCTTCTGAATCTTCCTGGTAAGTTTCGCGAACCTTCGACGATCTTTGCGACAAACTTCCGAAAACTTCGGCAAGTCCCTGATTCGATCTCGGATGGTTCCGGCAACACTTCTGATGATTTCTCGGACTTCCGATAAACTCTTGAACACCCGACGGACTTGACCTCGGTAAATCGCTTTATGTTTTCATCCCATCGTAGCTATTCCTGCACACTTATCTCGACAAAATAGATTAGAACAAATTTTTCACTAATTGACTTCATCATCAAAATCCAAGATTCAACAAATAATAATGATGTCATTCTAGAATTTATTGATACAAAGCATCAATTAGCAGACATTTTCACAAAACCCTTAAATGAAGAATAATTTAACTTTATTGGAAGGGAATTAGGCATGTTGAATTATCCTCGTGAATGAGTTTTATTGTATGCCATTTTCAAAATTTTTCATCATCTTTTCGATTTTTGTGGATTTGACTTCATTTTTTTACTTCGTAATTATCTTATGACATCTTAAAGAGTGATACAAGACACCATTTTATTTTAATCAAACACATTAAACTTCTAAAAAAATAAAAAAAATTATATTTTTATGTGTGCCAGCGGTGGCATCGCCAGAACTAGCGGTAGCACCGCTTGGGCGCTCGGTCCCCAGGCGGTGGCACTGCTCGGTTGGCGGTGGCACCGCCCGAGAGCCCCCTTATATAAAGGAGGGGTTAGGGCCAGTGGTGGAACCGGCCCCAACCCATGAGAGAACTCCTTAGCTCTCTTCCCATCACCTCTAAACCTCTCTAAACCTCATTCAAACCCTTTATAAGACTAAGAGAGGGTTCCATCTTGGATCAAGACCTCCCAAGAAATCTCATATAAGGTAACATCTGAATTTTTTTTCTTTTCAATACATGGCTTATTCCTTTAAGTTTTTTCTTGATCTATTATCATGATTAGATATGACTCCTAAGAGATCATCAAGGGACAAAGGGAAAAGATTGGAAGGACCCATCCCTCTTTAGATCTAATGAAGTAGCCCTTAGGTACCATAATTTCGATGCAAGAACCATGCATAAGGGAAAACATGTTGATCTAGGTGAACTAGGAAGCCTAGAACCCATTAGGTGGTTTATCGATTTGGATGTCTTGCCTATCTTACAAATTGATGAACCAATTTATCCTAGGTTGGTTAAGTTGTTTTACGCAAATTTAAGTGTGGATAGTGATAACTTGACTCCCTACCTTTTAGAAACCTAAATTTGAATTTTTGATAGTATAATATGTGAGCTAATTGGAATCTCAAAAAAGGATAGGGGTTGTTATTTCAGTGGCCAGTGGAATATGGATGCAATCGGAGCAACCTACTCCGAGGCTTTCGAAACTATTTTTGCAAATCCTAACCTAGGCATAGTTCCCAAAAGTTGTGAGCACTTGTTACCTTTTAATTCTAAAATTCTTTATCACATCATCATAAACATTCTTATTCCTAAACAATATCACCATGATGAGATTACTGTAATAGAATTAAGTACCATGTATTGGATTATGACGGAACAAAATAATTATTTTGAATACTTGATCTGGCAACATATGATGGACATAATATCTAGAGACTTGATGTTACCATATGGAGGTTTAATCACTAGATTGTTACTTGCACACAATATTTGTATATCACCCGATGAAGAAGTAATACAAGTCGACAGATATAACACTATTAACAGAAACCTACTCAAGAGACTTAGGTGCACATTTAGAAATGGTATATGGACTAGGCAGCCTAGAGGACTGATCCAGCTCCCCCACTACTAGAACAACCCGAAACACCAGTTTTTAGGGGAAATGAATCTCCTCCTAGTTCGTTTGGTGCAGCACCATCCGAACCAGCTCCTGCTCCATCTTCTAAAAATCCAATCATGATAGAAATAAATCAAATCAAATCACAGCAAGAGCAAATCAAATTATAGCAAGCTGAAATTTTGAGGGAAGTACGACAGATGAACCGGAAGATAGATCACATGTATAGGCACTTTGGAATTCTTCCTGAGGAATAGTTATTGTATTAAACCTTTTTGACTATTGTAAACCTCTATGCTACCTTGATATACTTTTGAAATTGTCCTACTATATGATGTATGTTTCTTTCCAAAATTTTGTCAACTTTGGGTATCATCAATGACATCTTTTGAATGGTTGTTTATCCTTCGATCATAACATTTTTATGACGATTTCATGATATTTTGGATGATTTGATGTCTTCCTTGAATGATCAATCTTAATGACATAGTAAAATTGATTTCATTTCATAAATGCCAAGTTAAAGCTTTGTGAATTTTGACATCTCCTCACGATTTTTTAAATTCATATGAGATGTTTTGATGAATGGCTTTAATGATCTATACTTCCGCTATGTAATCTTATTCCTGGATTTTCAATTGGCTATCTTAAACCTTTCATTCTCCTTCATAAATGAATCTTTCACAACTTGATAAATGATTGATCATTTTTTGAATTTCATACACTTAACTTAAAATGATGATCAAAATATTTTCGGATTTATCGGGTGACATATTTCATTTTCTAAGCCTCATGAATCAAATATGTTTCATCTACTTGATAAATCACCACTCTTATTTTTTTTTATATTTCATCTCCTTTTTGTTGATGACAAAGGGGGAGAAGAATATGCAAACAAATTAATGATATGTGCAAATGATTTGATAAAAAGTTTTGCATGCATCATATTGAGAAGAATATGATAAATAAATTAACAAATATCTTATATGTGTTATATTGCGATTCAATTGCTTTTTCCATGCTTTATAATTAAAAATTGGTTGATATCTTTAAAAGCAATGGCAATAAAATTTATATCGTATCGCAATGTATGACATGTATCGCAAATGCTTAACATGTAGACTTTTGAAAAATTCACTATCATATCATGTATAATAAATTGGTATCCTTCATTGGAATGATAAGTTATCATCTCATAATGTATTTCTCAATTGATATCATACCTTGCATTTGTATCAATATCATTTGTGTTAGGGATCGAGTGGCACTAAGAGGGGGGATGAATTAGTGCAGCAGTAAAGAACGATAGATTTTTCAACGATTTGAACAAGTTCAGAAACTTTGTACGAATGAATGCAGCATTTCGTTTGAACCCAGAAAGATTGCGTTTTAACTTTAAAGCATACGTAAGAAGATGAAGATGAAGTTGAGTAAATAAGACAGCAAATGAAAAAGGTTTGCAGTAAAATAAGTTGCGAGAAAGTAAATGCAAACTGATTTATAGTGGTTCGGTCATCGGATCTACATCCACTTCCGAAGCCTTTTCCGATGAGGCTCCTAACTTCCACTAGCAAATCCTTTTGAAGGGGAAGGACCAAACACCCCTCTTACAACCCTTTTACAAGAGGTTCACTCTCTTACAAAGTTTTCACAAAGAGAAGGAGGTGAACACTTAAGCAATTGAAGAACAAGACTTTCCCAAGACTTTTGCTCAAAATCAAACTCTAAAGGGTTACACTTTCAGTTGAGAAAGGAGGGTATTTATAGATCCAAAATGGATTCAAATTTGAGCTCCAAATTTGAAATCAAATTAGAGTTCGGTCTTTGGTGGTGCTACGCTTGTCGATCATCGATCGACATGCACAAAGCGGTACTACCGCCTGGAGCAGGCGGTACTACCGCCACTATTACTGTAGCTGGGTGGTACTACCACCCAGGTCATTTTCAGCATAGTGATTTTGACCGAAAACTCGATCGAAACCGGTCCAAATGAAGTCCGAATTGGCCCAAATTTGATTTATAGGATTAACACCTAATCCTAAACCAAATTATGTACTAACTATAAATTTTAAAGATATTTTTTAAGCTATTTCAAAGTCCACAAGACAAGACTTCTTTCGGCGGGCTTTCGGTGAACTTCCGACTGTTTTCCAACGAACCCTCGGAAACCATTCTGCGGACTCCCGGCAAGCTCTCGGACTTCATGATAATCTTGGTGAGTTCCAACGAGCTTCATTGGCAAGCTCTGATCTTTCTTGGCAAGCTCCGCGAACTTCCGACAAACCTTCCGATGAACTTCCGAAAATCCTTCGGCAAGCTCCCTACTTGTTCTCGGCCGGTTCCGGCAACACTCCCAATGAATCTTCAGACTTCCATCGAACTCTCGAACTCCCAACGATCTATCCCACTTGACTTTCGGCACTTTGTTTCGCTTTATGTCTTTATCGTCATCGTAGTTAATCCTGCACATACACAAACAAATACTCTACTTCCATCTAGACAATTATTACAACGCGAATTGACATTTAGTTGCCCGGAACGTCATTGGTCGTCGCTTTGTCCGATTCTTCAGTACATCGTCCTCTTTTGCGGCTTGTTGCCCAATCGACGGTTGACCTCCGCAACCCCGATATCCATGGCGCAACTCCGCTCTTCTTGTCCCGATGCCCGACGTCCGAAGCCTTCTATCGATTGTCGACCGAACCTCCGGCTCGATATCCAATATCCTGACGTGATCACTTCAGGCACAACATCAATTCCTCTAGCGTCAACTGTCTAATCCTGATCAATACTAGACCTGCGTAACTCAACACGCAGTTAGATCATAAAACACAATCAATTAGTTTCATCATCAAAATCTGAGATTCAACAATTTGATCCATGTTTTATTTCAAATTAAAATTGGTATTTCTTGTCAAAATGATAAATGTCTATTATCATTCAACTTGAAATTAATTGTCATGTCTTGACATTATGAAAAATATGAAGCTTCATATTTATGAATAAAAGCTCATGCTTGTTAAGCATAATGATAAGTTCGACGGATGGAGCTAATCGGTTTCAGCTTGAATTCAAAGAGATTGAATTTAAGTGTTTTTACCTTCTCATAATATGGCATATAGATAGTGGGAGATAGGATTAACTCCATCATCAATTGATTGTCATCATAAAAAAGGGATAGATACTTGAATCTCGTATTTTGATGAAGTCAATTGGTGAATTATGTGTTCTAATCCATATTGTTAAGATAAGTATGCAAGATTAACTACGATAGCATAAAAACATATAGCAATTTACTGAGGTCAAGTTTGCTAGGAGTTTGAGAGTTCACAGGAAGTCCAAAAGATCATCGGAAGTGCTGCCGGAACTAACCGAGATAGAATCAGGGACTTGCCGAAGGTTTCGAAAGTTCACCGAAAAAATCGTCGGAGGTTCACGGAGATCACCAAGAAGGTTCGAAAGCTTGCCAAAGACTCGTCGAGCTTGCCACAGAATTCGAGAGCCTGCTAGGAGTCCGCCAGAAGAAATCCGAGGGAGTGTTGGAAGTCCGCCGGAAGTTCACCGGAAAGCTCGCCGGAAGAAGACTTGAATATGTCGGTTTAAAATTACCTAGAATTATGTTTCAAATTTATAGTTAGCATGTAATTAGGGTAAGGATTAGGTAATAATCCTGTTAAACCCTGGTATGGGCCAACTAGGCCCTAATTGGCTGATTTAGGCAGAAGTTAGGGCCCATTTAGCCTTGAATCAGCCTGGTGGTTGCTAGTTATAGGTGTCTTGTAAGCCAATCACATGAGTGATAGCACTTGTAACTTGATATGCATTTTTTTCTCTTTGCATATTATTAGGCGTTTTATCACTTTATCTTATGTGTTGCATATATTGTGATGTCCTTGGATCTGTGCAATGGGAATCGGATCGTGATGAGATAACAATAATGAGACCAATTCACCTTTAAACATAAACCCTAAATTATCGAGAAGGATATCGAGATAATCAGATAAACTGGTGTGTTGTATACCCGTCCATATGATGGAGGTAGCTAGTCTCATAGCTACTCATGTGGGGACACTAAGGGTACAATGCAGGTGCTCATTGGGGAATGAGTTCACTGATTGATCTGCCTATGGAATACTAGATGGGTATTGATACCTCATGTTAGACAGTGATTCCGTAGTCCCAGTAGTGTATCTGATCCTTAGACTTGAGACACCAAAGATATCCTGTATGAATACTCTACTCTTTGATACCGGACATATAGGTTTGGAAAGTTCTAGATCTAGTACAGCCAGTTATTGAGAGTGGTAGCCAACCTTATGAGGGCTATTGAGTATCAATAGAGGATCATCCGCTCTCGGTATCATGAGAGAAATATCTCATGTATTCATGCTCGAATAAATCCTTGGTCAAGATTTTTCAGATTGAGAGAGAAAGAGTTCTCCGAGAGAAACCGACAAGAGCAAGACTTGAGGAGAGACTGTATGGGCCTGACAACACCATGCTTGGTATAGGGTCTCTGGGATATTAGATGAAAGAGGGACTATAGATACATGGTAATTGAGGACAGATATGTCCAAAGGATTGGATTCTCCTGTATTTTCTAGGGGCTACTGTGTAGTGGTCTGGTACATCCGTAGTCGATGAGCTGGGTGAATTATTATAGAGATAATAATTCACTAAGTCAGAAGGAGTTCTGATAAGTATGACTCATGGCTAGCTCGATATTGGGCCTAGAGGGTCACACACATATGGTAGGTGTTGCGACGAGTAGAAGTTCGGATATGAGATATCCGCTGAACCCCCTATCTTATTGGATATCCATTAAGCCCTATAATTATTGGATCCTAAGATGAGATCCAATAATTGCTAATAAGAGTTTATTGGGTAGAGACCCACTAATCCAAGAGGCTTGGGTAATTCGATGGAGATCCAATACCCAATAAGGCAAGATCTATTAGGGTTTACAGGGGACCTCTATAAATAGGAGGGAACCAAAGCTCTATAGGCTGAGGGTTTCTTTTGGTAACCACCTTCTATTCTCCTCTCCCTAGAGAGGTGCATCGTCGCAGTCCCTACTGTATGGATACCGCTAGAGAGGAGGATGCTTAACCTCTTTCATCCTTTCCTACAGATCTGTAGGGATTCATGGATATACGATCTCCTTAGGTATTTTCTTTTACACATACAGTTTTTCGCGGATTTGTTTTGATGCACCAATCTTCGCATGACGACGGAACCTTTCTACAAAAAATCTAGAGTGTTTTGTTTTCTGTTCTTCTGCTGCGCATGAGATGTCGCTCCCCAGACGAATTTCCCAATAATGGTATCAGAGCTAGGTTGTTTGTACAAAGATCGGATCTTAAACTACGTGTATTGTGTTTTGGATATACTTTTGACGCCAAAATCGTTAGCACAAAGGGTGAGGAAGGGTAGCAACTGTTGCTGCCCGTTGCGCTCGTGCAACGGCCGCAAGGCTACTTGCAACCTTGCTGCCTACAACGGCAGTGGCCGGCGGCCTACGGCCTGCATGTAGGCGATGGTCGGTAAACGACCTACGGGTCGCAAGCATCTTTGCTGCGCGCGACGACCGCCGTAGGTTCTCATCGCGCATGCGGCGCGCTGCGCCCGCAGGCAAAAGCGCCCGTATGGCCGGGGGCGGCCATGCTAGCGTAGCACCACAGGGGCGATGACGGGGTGCCCAAGGGGTAGCGCCTGTGGGCACTACACCCCCATCCAATGGTGGTACCGCCCGTAGGCACGGTAGGCGCCGCACCGCCCCCTCCCCACGTAGAGGCCGCGCTGACAGGGTGGCGATGGCTGCAGTCGCAACGCAGTGAGAGAGGGAGAGGAGTTAGGGTTTTCGAAAAAAGATGATTTTGCCCCTCGAAATTTTGATAAAATTACCAAAATACCCCTAGGTCAGAAAATTCCTCTATCCCTGATTTTAAAAAAATAAATATGTTAATTAAATAGTTTAATTACCTATTATTTTTTTATCTAGTAGTCCTATAAAATAACATATAAATGTGATGTATGATGTGGACAGATGATCATGGGTCTATGATGTGATGTGTGTACATGTAGTTATTATTATTAGGGCCTGCGAGCCTTTTTTTTTTTCTTTTATTGTCGGGCATGCGTGCTTCTAATTATGTTGTAATTACATGAGGAGACGCAATGGTAGCGGGACCCATGAGGTCGAGATGGATGATCCGACGCATTGTCACGTGGCCATTACCCTCTCCCATCAAAACCAACTTGCCGGGTGTGCAGTGCCAACGCTTATAAGGCTCAAGACCTCCCTTTTCCTTACCATTGTAGGACTAAATGCACCTTGCCTAACCCCTCTTGGAGTGTACCCCCTCTTGGGGTGCATGGCTGCCTACCCCCTCTAGGGCGCACCCCCTCCTGGGGTGCACGGCGTGATACCCCCTCTGGGGTGATCACCGTGACATCCTTGAGAATTCACCCTACATACCTCCTATGGGCGCTTGGCGTGACATTCTCCCCCACCTAATCTCGTGACGCCCTCATCACGGACAGGCCACCCTGCCTACCCCCTTTGGGGCACTTAGCGTGGACACCCCCTCTGAGGTGATTGGTGAAGGCCAGGGGTGGCTCTGATACCACTTGTCACGTGGCCATTACCCTCTCCCAACAAAACCAGCTTGCCAGGTGTGCAGCGCCAACGCTTATAAGGCTCAAGACCTCCCGTTTCCTTACCAATGTGGGACTAAATGCACCTTGCTTACCCCCTCTTGGGGCGCACCCCCTCTTGGGGTGCATGGCTGCCTACCCCCTTTGGGGCGCACCCCCTCCTGGGGTGCACGGCGTGATACCCCCTCTGGGGTGATCACCGTGACATCCTTGAGAATTCACCCTGCATACCTCCTATGGGCACTTGGTGTGACATTCTCCCCCACCTAATCTCATGACGCCCTTGTCACGGATAGGCCACCCTGCCTATCCCCTCTGGGGCACTCGGCGTGGACACCCCCTTTGGGGTGATTGGTGAAGGCCAGGGGTGGCTCTGATACCACTTGTCACGTGGCCATTACCCTCTCCCAATAAAACCAGCTTGCCGGGTGTGCAGCGCCAACACTTATAAGGCTCAAGACCTCCCCTTTCCTTACCAATGAGGGACTAAATGCACCTTGCCTACCCCCTCTTGGGGTGCACCCCCTCTTGGGGTGCATGGCTACCTACCCCCTTTAGGGCACACCCCCTCCTGGGGTGCATGGCGTGATACCACCTCTGGGGTGATCACAGTGATATCCTTGAGAATTCACCCTGCATACCTCCTATGGGCGCTTGGCATGACATTCTCCCCCACCTAATCTCGTGACACCCTCGTCACGGACAGGCCACCCTGCCTACCCCCTCTGGGGCGCTCGACGTGGACACCCCCTCTGGGGTGATTGGTGAAGGCTGGGGGTGGCTCTGATACCACTTGTCACGTGGCCATTACCCTCTCCCAACAAAACTGGCTTACCGGGTGTACAGCGCCAACGCTTATAAAGCTCAAGACCTCCCCTTTCCTTACCAATATGGGACTAAATGCATCTTGCCTACCCCCTCTTAGGGTGTATCCCCTCTTGGGGTGCACGGCTGCCTACCCCCTCTAGGGCGCACCCCCTCCTAGGGTGCACGGCGTGATACCCCCTCTGGGGTGATCACCGTGACATCCTTGAGAATTCACCTATATACCTCCTAAGGGCGCTTGGCGTGACAGCATGGAGATGTGTTAAGATGCCAACGGAACTGACGAAGTGAGAAGGATGATCACAGAGCATGGAGTTGCGCCAAAGCACACATAGATCTTAATGTGAGTGATTGGGCCAACTGGCTCGGGCCTGATCACATTAGGATGTAGTCCATGATCATCTGGTGTGATTGTTCACGTGATGTGTGATTGATTATATACCTACTAGATATATATATATATATTTGCATGCGATGTAGATATATATATTAAATATGTATGTGTGTGACACATTTTGTTAGGAAACCAAATCAAAAATAATCTCTATTAATAATATTAAGTCGATAAATGTGAGGCAATTAGATTGACCCACGTGGCCTTCCAGCGTTATAGCTAGGAACCGATTCCCGGTGTAGGTTGAGTTGGTCGAGTCCCTCAAGACTCACCTATATTACGTTTCGCTATCTTATCTACGACATTGAGATGTCACCGGTGACCTGAGGACATGGTATGCTTGGTCGAGTCCCTCAAGAGTATATCACCGAATCAGACTTATCTTGTAACGATGGTCATGACTTAACTGAACATCATGGTTAGTCAAGTCCCTCAAGGCAATGGTAGTTCAGAGGTCGAATAGGACGGGAATCATAAAGAGTTATGATTGGCAAGAGTTGCCTACCTTTATGGGCTTAACGTGATTAGTCGAGTCCCTCAAGGTTACATTAAGATGCTGATTGGATCCCGATCCCCACTAGAGATCCGTCGGGGGTCTCCGATTCACATACCAGAGGGTGTTATGTGTCTCATGAAAAATTAGTGGGAATATATTAAGATAGAAATCCTTATCTTAACTATTTAATTTTTACAAAGTGTGCATGTTATTTATTTCTGCTACATCTTTAATTTTAGAAAAATGTCGCTTTCAAATCCTTTACGTGGCATATTTGATGCCAACCACCTCACTGGTCCAAATTATACAAATTGGCTTCTCAATCTGAGAATCGTTCTCATGGTAGAGAAAATCACGTATGTCCTTGATATAGTGACCCCTACGCCCGACAAAGGGGTAAGCGAGGATGAGATCGCTCGTTATGTGAAGTACAAAGATGATTCCGCTCTTGTTGAGTGTTATATGTTAGCCTCTATAACTACTGAGTTACAGAGATAGTATAAAAATATGGATGCTAATTCCATACTCCTGCATCTCCGCAAACTATTTGAGGAACAAGGAAGAACTCAGCGATATGATATATCAAGGAGTCTTTTTCGTGCCAGGATGACTGAGGGGATATCGGTTCAGAACCATGTCCTTAAGATAATTGAGTGGACCGAGAAACTCACAGGTCTAGGAATGGTCCTAGAGGATAACCTGTGTGTAGATCTTGTGCTTCAGTCCATACCAGATTCTTTTTCTCAGTTCATAATGAATTTTAATATGAACAAACTTGAGGTGACCCTCCCAGAGCTCCTCAATATGTTGAGAGAAGCAGAGAGCACCATCAAGAAAGAGAAACTGGTTCTCTACGCTGGTGAGACCAGAAAGAAAAGGAAGGCTAAGAAGACCCTTAAGAAGGATAAAGGCAAGGGCAAAATAGGTAAGGCAAAGGTTGCCAAGAAAGACCCAACAAAGGACAAAGGCCAATGCTTCCACTACGATAAAGATAGACACTAAAAGAGGAACTGTAAAAAGTACCTTGCAGAGAGGGTGAAACAGAAGCTTGGAGAAGCTTCAGGTACATTCATGATCAGTCTCCATTTGTCAGAATCTTATGATAACACATGGGTATTGGATTCCGGGAGTGTTTATCATATTTGTAATTCGTTGCAGGTTCTGGCAGGACCTAGAAGATTAAACAAAGGTGAGATGAACCTTAAAATGGGCAATGGAGCAAATGTTGCTGCAATGGCTATTGGTAAGGTCATGTTACATCTGCCTGGTGGAGCTATTATTGTATTAGGTGCATGCTATTATGTTCCTTCTATTATCAAAAATATTATTTCCATTACATGTTTGACAGTTAGTGCATATAAATTAGTTTTTGAGAACAATGATTGTTCAATAATATTAGATGATGAGATCATCATGAGAGGAACATTGCATAATGGTTTATTTATGCTAAATACAGCTCCACATATCATGAGTGTAAGTGAGTCTAAGAGGAAACGATAAGAGGTGAATAATGCATATCAGGCTAGGTCATATCCATGAGGGAAGGATTCAAAAGTTATTGAAGAATGAATATCTAGATCCATTTGACTGAGTCATACGCGACTTGTGAACCTTGTCTTCGGGAAAGGATGACCAACTCTCCATTTAGTGGAACTAGAGAGAGAGCCACTAAGTTATTGGAACTTATACATAGTGATGTATGCGGTCCCATGTCGACTCATGCCATAGGTGGTTACTCCAACTTCATTACTTTCACTGATTATTTTTCAAGATACAAACATATGTACTTAATGAAGTACAAGTCTAAGGCTTTTGAGAAATTCAAGGAATATAAAAATGAAGTGGAAAACCAGACAAGAAAGAGTATTAAAAACCCTTCGATCAGATCGAGGAGGTAAGTACTTGAGTACAGAGTTCACCCAGTTCCTTAAAGGCCATGGGATTTTATCCCAATGGACACCTCCTTATACACCATAGCTTAATGGTGTATCAGAAAGGAGGAATCGCACACTGTTAGATATAGTGTGCTCCATGATGTGTTTCGTCAACCTACCCATCTTATTTTGGGGATATGCCCTAGAGACCGCAGCTTACCTTCTGAATAGAATTCCAACTAAATTAGTGATGTCTACTCTATATGAGATATGAAATGGGAAGAAGCCTGATCATAAGGTTGTTAAGATTTGGGGCTGCCCTGCCCACGTTAAGATACACAACCCTGACAAGTTAGAATCCAGGACGGAATAGTGCAAGTTCGTGGGATACCCCAAGGAAACTTGTAGGTATTATTTCTATCACCCTGAAGACTAAAAAGTCTTTGTAGCTAAGAGAGCAATGTTCCTTGAGAAGGAACACATTCTTGGTGGAGATAGTGGGAGCACGATAGAGTTGAGCGAGGTTGGAGAACCTAGCTCAAGCACCATTCCACAGCTAGAATCTATTCAGATATCTAGCACACAAGTTCCAACTTTACGTAGGTCCGGTAGAGTATCTCATCCTCCTGAGAGATATGTTGGACATATCAGAGGAGAGGATGTTGAGGATATTGATCTTCAGACCTATGAGGAGACTATTATGAGCATAGACTCCGGGAAATGGTAAGAAGCCATGAATTCAAAAATGGATTCCATGTACTCCAACAAGGTTTGGAACCTAATTGATGCACCTGAGGGTATTGTACCCATTGGCTGCAAGTGGATCTTCAAAAAAAAGATTGGAGTAGATGGAAAGGTAGAGACCTATAAAGCAAGGCTAGTGGCTAAGGGGTATCGTCAAAGGCAAGGTGTTGACTATGATGAAACTTTCTCACTTGTAACCAATGTAAAATCCATTTAAATTCTATTGGCTATTGCAGCATACTATGATTATGAGATCTTGCAAATAGACGTCAAAACTGCATTCGTCAATGGCAACCTCGAGGAGGAGGTGTATATGATATAGTCTGAGGGATTCGTGTCCAGGAATAACCTAGATAAGGTGTTCAGGTTGCTTAGGTCTATTTATGGACTGAAGCAAGCTTTCTGAAGTTGGAATATAAGATTTGATGAGGCGATCATATCTTATGACTTCGTTAAGAATGAAGATGAGCCTTGTGTGTATAGAAAAGTAAGTGGGAGTACTATCACCTTTTTGGTATTATATGTGGATGACATCTTGATCATTGGGAATGATGTAGGAATGCTCTCCACAGTAAAGACTTGGTTATCTAGGTACTTCTCCATGAAGGACTTAGGGGAAGCATCCTGCATATTGGGGATATGGATCTATAGAGATATATCCAAGAGGATACTTGGCTTGTCCCAATCTAGGTACATAGACGCCATTGTCAAAAGGTTTGGCATAGAAAATTCCAAGAGAGGTCTCAAACCAATGAGACATGGAATATCACTTTCTAGGAGTATGTCTCCAAAGGCTCCTGAAGAAAGGGCACACATGGATATGATACCATAGGCCTCAACGATAGGATCTATCATGTATACTATGCTATGTACCAGGCTTGATATAGCGCATGCTCTGAGTGTCACGAGCATATATTAAGCAGATCCAGGCTTGGAGCACTAGAAAGCAGTAAAATGTATCCTTAAGTACTTGAGAAGGACTAAGGATCTTTTACTGGTATATGGAGGTAGTAGCCTTAGGGTTGTGGGCTACACGGACTCGAGCTTCCAATCTGATATCGATGATAGTAAGTCTAATTCAGAGTATGTGTTTACCCTAAATGGAGGAGCAGTATGCTGGAAGAGTTCCAAGCAAGACACTACTGCTGACTCGACCACAAAGGCAGAATACATTGCTGCGGCAGAGGCAGCAAAGGAGGGAGTCTGGATAAAAAAGTTCATCACAGACCTAGGAGTCGTCCCGAGTAGTAAGAAGCCAATTCCTTTATATTACGATAAATATGGGGTAATTACTTAAATAAGGGAACCCGGGTCCCATAAGAAGTGTTTTGAGGAGGTTCTAGCTTATTAGAGAGATCGTAGCCCAAAAAGATGTAGTAGTGGAAAGAGTTCCATCCGAAGATAACACATCAGATTTACTAACAAAGCCTTTGACTCAAATTATTTTTGAGCATCACAAAGGTCAGATGGGGATCAGACATGTTGGTGATTGGCTTTAGGTCAAGTGAGAGATTGCTAGTTATAGGTGCCCTATAAACCGATCACATGAGTGATGGCACTTGTGACTTGATATGCATTTTTTTCTCTTTGCATATTATTAGGCGTTTTATCACTTTATCTTGTGTGTTGCATATATTGTGATGTCCTTGGATCTGTGCAATGGGAATCGGATCATGATGAGATCATGATAATGAGACCAATTCATCTTTAAACACAAACCCTAAATTATCATAGGTTACTCGAGAAGGATATCGAGATAATCGGATAGACTGGTGTGCTGTATACCCATCCATATGATGGAGGTAGCTGGTCTCAAAGCTACTCATGTGGGGACACTAAAGGTACAGTGCAGGTGCTCATTGGGGAATGAGTTCACTGATTGATCCGCTTATAGAATGCTGGATGGTTATTGATACCTCATATCAGATAGTGATTCCGTAATCCAAGTAGTGTATTTGGTCCTTAGACTTGAGACACCAAGGATGTCCTATATGAGTACTCCACTCTTTGATACCGGACTTATAGGTTTGGAAAGTTCCAGATCTAGTACAACCGGTTATTAGGAGTAGTAGCCAAACTTACGAGGGCTATTAAGTGTCAATAGAGGATCATCCGCTCTCGGTATCATGAAAGGAATATCCCATGTATTCTTGCTTAAATAAATCCTTGGTCAAGGTTATTCGGATTGAGAGAGAAAGAGTTCTCCAGGAGAATCTGATAAGAGCAAGACTCGAGGAGAGACCGTATGAGCCTGACAGCACCATGCCCGGTATAGGGTCTCTAGGATATTAGATGGAAGAGGGACTATAGATACATGGTAACTGAGGACAGATAGGTCTAAAGGATTAGATTCCCTTATATCGTCTGGGGACTACGACGTAGTGGCCTAGTACATCCGCAATCGATGTGTTGGGTGAATTATTATAGAGATAATAATTCACTAAGTCAGAAGGAGTTCTGATAAGTATGACTCATGGCAAGCTCAATATTAGGCCTAGAGGGTCACACATATATGGTAGGTGTTGTGCCAAGTAGAGATTCAGATATGAGATATCCGTTGAACCCCCTACTTATTGGATATCCATTAAGCCCCTGAATTATTGAATCCTAAGATGATATCCAATAATTGCTAATAAGAGATTATTGGGTAGAGACCCACTAATCCAAGAGGCTTGGGTAATTGGATGGAGATCCAATACCCAACAAGGCAAGATCCATTAGGGTTTATAGGGAGCCTCTATAAATAGTAGGGAACCAAAGCTCTACAGGCTGAGGGTTTCGTTTGGTAGCCACCTTCTATTCTCCTCTCCCTAGAGAGCTACATCGTTACAATCCTTGCCATGTGGATACCACTAGAGAGGAGGATGCTTGACCTCTTTCATCCTCTCCTACAGATCTATAGGGATTCAGGGATATATGATCTCCCTAGGTATTTTCTTTTACACATGCAGTTTTTCACGGATTTATTTTGATGCATCGATCTTCGCACGATGACGGAACCTTTCTATGGGAAATCTAAGGTGTTTTTTTTCTTCCGCTGCACATGAGATGTCGCTCCCCAGACAGATTTCTCAACAGCAGTGGCACCACTAGACCTAGGTAGTGGCACCGCCCCAGATCAGCGGTAGTACCATTGGCAGTTATTACCTACCAACGGTGGTACCGCCTGGCAGGCAATGGTACCGCTAGTGTCAGGCAATAGCACCATTAGTAACTTGGAAAACCGAGAAGATTCAAATTTGGGCTCCAAATTTGAATCCTCTTGGAGGCTATAAAAACCCCTCCCATCCCTGGGTTGCTGCATGTAAACACATACACCTTGAAAGCTAGAAACTCTGTTCAAATCTCTCTAGAAGTCCCTCCTTTAGTTTTTTCTCTTGTGTTCGATTCAAAAGAAATGAGTGAGTGCTTGTAAGGGTTTGTCTCCTAAGCCCTTCAAAAGGAGAAATTACTGTAAAAGGGAATTGGTCTTCGCCCTTCGAAGGAAGACACCTAGTGAAAAGCCGGTGGCCTCAAGAGAAGAGGAATCGGGAGTGGACGTAGGTCGTATGACTGAACCACTATAAAAGCTCCAGTTTGCATTTCAATATTGTCACTTACATTTCTATAAAGTTGTTCATTTACTTACTCCACTTCCTCCTCACTTCCATATGAATCATTTTAAGTTTATATGTAATCGAAATTGAATTTCATCGAAATGTAATTTTATCGTACAAAGTTTCCAAAATTATTTTAAATCGTCGAAAAGTTATCGTTATTAACCATTGCACCAATTCACCCCCCCCCCCCCTCTTAGTGTCGTTCGATCCCTAACAAACTTATGATTCATGCTTGTAATAATTTATCTAGATCAAAGTAGTTTATGGGGCTAATTGAGTTAGTTCTAAATGTAATTAGGCTAACTCAATTAGGGGCTCATTGGGCCTAAGTTAGGGCTACATTAGCTAAGAAAAAGACCCAATCAGTAACCCAAAAAGTGGATCAGGAGGTGGTATGGCCAGAACAGGGGATGGAATCGTCGGTGGCTTAGTCTCTAGACAGTCTCCAAGATTATGTCAGGCGATGGTACCGCTAGATTAGATAGTGGTACCATCGAGTGTCAAGCGATGGTACCACTGAGCATCAAGCGATGGTACCACCAGATTGGGCGGTGGTATCACCTAGTGTCAATGCTGCAGGCAGTGAAACTACCTAACACAGGTTGTGGTACCGCTAATACCCTGAAATCTTGGGATGTTTTAATTTTGGCTCTAATTCTTGAAGTCATTTGAGGTCTATAAATACCCCAGCTATTCTTTCTTGGTATAACAAGAATTGAGAAAGAAAAAAAAAGTGAAAACTCTATGATTCTAAGTGTAGAAGTCTATTTTCCTAGAACTTAAAGTTAGTCCTAAGAGAGGTGTGTGAAGGAATACTTGTAAAAGAAAGAGTTATAAGAGGGTGGTTAGTCTTCGCCCATTAAAGGAAGACTGTTAGTGGATGTCGGTGGCCTTGAGTGAAGAGGAATCGGGAGTGGACGTAGATCGAGATGGTCGAATCACTATAAATCGGTTTGTTGCCCTTCTTTATTGTTTACCCTTAGTGCAAATCACCTTACTTGCCCACTGCTCTCACGAACATCTTTTAAGTTTAAAATATTTTCGATACAGAGTTAATCATCGAAAGTTTTTACCAAGCTAGTTTTCCGAATAACAAATCATTTTATCATAGCACTAATTCATCCTCCTCTTACTGTCAACTCGGTCCTAACAGATCCTTGAATTGATAATCTTCCTATAAATTTCTGACCTACTTTTGTTAATGTAGGGGAAATGTCCAATTTTAGCCTAATTTCGGATCTTCTGTCCTTTAATTGTTGGGATGTAGTCAAGTTACAGCTACTCTTTCGTAACTCCTTAGTTGAAAGGATCCAAAATATTTATATTCCTAGAGAACCCAATGATGATATCTAGATATGGCAGCTCAATTGATTGGGTACTTTAATTGCTATTGATGCCTCTCAGTGTCTTCAAACTAAATCTAAAGATGATTAGTCTTGGCAAGATTGGAAGGTGATATTACATCTTCTCATCCCCCCAAAAATCTAGTTATTCCTTTGAAAGTTGTCCTGAGATGGCCCTCCCACATCTAACCTCTTTGCTCATCGCTTGCACCATTAGTTGGACGTTATGGTCATGAAAATTCCTCTAGATATATATTCCTTGAAAGTCCTGCTACCCTCTCTTTTTGGAACCTATTGCAAGCTAAAACTGGTCTTAGCTTAAGGTTTTTTTTTTACTCTTGGGTAGAGGCTTTGGGAGGAAGAAAAGTTTGATAATTCTTCTTTCAAACTGATTCTAAGTCTTATTGTTAATTCCTTTTGGTGTTTATGGCTTAATAGGAATGACATCAAATTCCACAATTGTCGTGTTCGTCCATCTATTTTTGTCCAGAGGGCGCTTGCTTCTAATCCATGTCCATATCCTAAGGGCATTAGTAATTTCAATTCTCTAGATCCCAACTTAGGGGGTGGTGCTTTTGACTTCATTATGCAATGTGATGACTTGTTCTCTGCTCCTGAACTTATTGCTAGTATTGGGTTTTGCTTACTCTCACCTCCCAAATCCATCATTGTCATGGGTAGCTTCCCCTGCAAAGCGTACAATCTATTGATGGCTGAAGCGCTCGCAATGTTGAAAGAGCTCCAACATGCTCAAGGATTACAAATTACCGACCTAAAAGATCCAACCGGATTCTCAATCACTAATCTCAATCAAGGAACCCCCTTAGTATATTAGAGCCATAATTGCTAATATGAAGTTGAGGATAAACATTTTACATTCTTTGATCACAAGTATATACCTAGATCATTATATTGCAAAGTACATCAATTCACCCTTATTTTTTTACTACAACCGTTGGGTTCTCACATTTTTGTAAGCTGGACGATCTGGGCATACCGTCCAACCCTTTTTTTTTTCCTACCTATTCCTGATTCAATGAAAGTTGGCTTTCTTTAAAAAAAAACTCTTTTCTCCAGTACCCAGACTGAACCCCAGCTTGTCCTCATCCCGCTTGTTCATCTCGCCCTTCAAGAAGGACCAGCAAAAATAATAGCTAATTGCAATAGCTAATACTAAAACAATAATGCAATCAGGTCACTGGCTTTAAGCGGAACACCAAAATAGTATTTGATGATCACTGCAAGCTCTCTAAGAAAGGCACAGTGATGTTCAAAGAGACAACACAAAGAAGGATGTCGCATAAGTTGAGAAGCAAGAAGTGTAACAGCATAATGCCTTCATGAGATCAGAGTAACCATGGAGATCAACCAATCCTATAAGAACAGTGTACCAGGCAACAAGAACACATCCAAGGTCAATGTCAAAACCAAGTACAACAGCATAATGCCTTCATCAGAAATCTGCTTTCTGTTCCACAGAAAAAGAATTCAAATAATCACTTGAAGAGATTGAACATTCACGAGAAAGAAAGAAATAAGGTAACAACAGATTATGAGTGCATCAGTAGACAGAATCACAGTGATGGGTAGAATAACTACGCATACAGACATCACAGAAACCCACATGCTAGGGCCAAGCACTGATCTTGGAGGTGATCATCAAGAAATCTTCAAGAAGCAAGGACTTAAGATTCAGGATTCAAGAACCTTTCGGGAAGTGCAAAGAAAAGAAATTCGAGTGGCAATGTACCTTCCCTCTGAGATCAGGCCCCTGCCCAGTCTCCTCTGTGGTTTTGGGTCTCAAGCAGCAGACAAGGCGATTCCCCATGAGCTCCTCCCCCGTGGGTGGGAAGAAGTTTGAGGTAGCCTCCTTATAGGTTTTGACAGTTGAGTCCGGTAGTAGTTAGCCCAACTTGACCCCACCTAATTATTAAACCAACTAGACTAACATTTAATTAAGGAGGCTTAGGTGCAAGCAGTTCACAGCAGTCAAACTTGTGGAAAGTGTGATCCTACTGTAAGTGAAAAAGAAGCGGCATTTGCAAAAACACTATAGTATTGTTACTGATAGTGGATAAGATTTCTCAAATTGTTTGAGGAAATCTCATTGGTTTATTAAGAAAAATCCTCTCTTAATCTGTATAAATAAAACTCATATTGTACTAATTAAAATTAGCTTTTACGATTATATTTTTATTCTATCATGGTATCAAAGTGTCTTGCCTAGAGCAAACTCGCCCCTCACCGACTCTTCCCCTCCACCCCCTATTTCCTTTGCTTCCACGGGCGAAAGCTTTCTCTCTGTTGTTCTAGCCAGCGGACCACCTCCTCTACCACTGTCTCTTGGCCGCGACCTCTCCACCGCCGCTGCTACCAATGACCATCCCCGCCCCTGCTCTTTCCCCTTGTGACCATCGCCGTCGCAGCCATTGATCTCAGCAGTAACTGTTGTTACTTCTCGGCCCACACACCTCCTTTGTCGCTACTTCAACCGGTGGCCACGCAACCCATCACCGTCGTTGTCCCCCCCGGCCAACGATCTCTTCCTCCTCGTTGCCTCAGCTATAGCGATCTACAGTTGTAGTCGCCCCTATTCTACGGTGAAATAGAGTAGAAGAACGCAAGAAAGAAAAAGCGCAAAAGAACGCAACCACCGACCTCGACATCCACCGTTGCCACTGCTCTTTCCTTCCCCCCACCACGCAACCCTGTCGTCGCAGCTCTTTGGCCCACAACCATTGCCATCGCAGCCTCCGGTCATGCGATTGCCCCACCAGCTGCTGAAGCATGAGAAGGGCCACTGCTGGTGCTCCCAACCGCACCACCACCATGCAACAGAAACAGAGCACTCTTTGCTGCCATAACCCAGCCGCCGATTGTCATCACTGCTTCCTCCTCTCATAGCGAATACCACCGCTACTGCTCTTTCCCTTCCTTCACTGCTGTCTATGTCGTGCTGCCGACATTTTTCCTGAATTCTCTTCACTCTCCTGTGGATGACACTCCCAAAGGAGGCATAGGTGCTGCATC
This sequence comes from Musa beccarii, assembly GCA_024322285.1. Lineage (NCBI taxonomy): Eukaryota > Viridiplantae > Streptophyta > Magnoliopsida > Zingiberales > Musaceae > Musa > Musa beccarii. The sequence goes on from CM044395.1 coordinate 72,796,472, forward strand.
ACCCTTCTAATCACAACAGCTCACTGGCACTCCCTCTAGTGACAACTGATAGTAGATAAGATTTCCTCCAACTATATGAGGAAATCTCTCTAGTTGTTGAGGGAAATCCTTCCTAATCTCTCTAGTTGTTGAGAGAAATCCTCTCTCTTAACCTGTATAAATAGACCTCCTATTATATTGATCAAGATATACTCTTATCATGGTATCAGAGCACTTGCATTAAGCAAGAGTTTTTTTTTCTTTCCGCTGTCCAGCGACAGCGTCGACACTCCTGACCGCCTCCTCTTATCGCTGCTGTGGCAAGACATCTTCTCACTCCTCTGCCTCCTCCTCCGGTGCCTCTTGTCGATCCGGGCCTCCACCAAGTAGAGGAACGCCTTGCCCATCGCAGAGGACACGAAGATCCGCCCGCGCGTCGTTTTGAACGACCGATCTCCGTATCCAATCATCATCACCGACAGGTACACGACATTCATCCAATCGAGATTCTCCAGTAGGCGGAGCACCACCGTCCCCACCCTGATAGAGAGCAGGACGGCCCCAACCGCCAGCCCTACCTTCGTGCGGATTCGCATCTGCCGCATCTGTGAGATCGCCACCTAGCGACCGTAGATCTTCGTGCGGATCCGCATCCGCTGCATCTGCGAGATCGCCACCCAGCGACCGCAGCAAGCCCTCGGCGGCGTCGTCCACTATCGCTGCTAGCCACTTTTCTCGGCAGAAGCAGAGCACTCTGTGCCTCGACAGCCACAGATAGCCTCGCCAACACTGCCCCAGCAGCTTCCACCAGCATGTGAGGGGTCAGCGTAGGCAGGCGGTTGTCCAGCATCCGGAGGATCCGCAGCCTTCTTCCCCTTCTCCACTACTGCCTCTACTAGTGACCATTGACGCTGTCGCTTCTTCAAACCGCCGTAGCGAGCGTGCGGTGTGATGCAAATAGGACAGCGCCACTGATCTCCGCCTCGGCGCTCTCTTTTGACGAGAACGCTCTCTCCTGTCGAACTCCACCGAACGGTGCGATCTGCATCGGTTGAGTCTTCGATGCATCATATCATCAAATGGCTTCATCATCTACTTCCAATACTCCAATCATTGTCCCTGCAGGGAACAATAGCAGTTCACAACCTCCAAGCCTCATCACTATTAATGCTGCGGCACTCATTCCTTTCAAGTTATCCAAAAGCGAAAATTATGCATCTTGGCGTGCCCAATTTTCTAATCTTCTATTTGGATATGACCTTATAGGTTACATCGACGGCTCTCTCCATTGTCCGCCTGTAGTGCTCAACAGCCTAGGAGGATCTAGTCCAATACCAAATCTAGCTCACAAACTGTGGTTACGTCAAGACCGTCTCATCCTCCCAGCCATTCAAGCCTCGTCATTTGGGTCCGTCGCCCCACTAATATCTTCATGTATGACTGCTGCAGAAGCATGGTCCAAGTTGCAAACGACATTGGCAAATTGCTCGCGTACTCGCATGCTCGGAGTCTTATCCAATCTGATGAAAGTGAACCAAGAGGGAAGTACTATTGCTGATTACTTACAAAATATCAAAGTGATCATCGATGACTTAACTTTGATAGGTCATTCCCTCAGTGAAGAAGAAGTCCTCGTTCATACACTTAATGGCCTAGGGGATGAATACAAAGAATTGGCAGCCGTAATTCGAGCACGTGACTCTCCAATATCATTTGAAGAACTTTATGACAAGTTGACCGACTATGAGATATATTTGAAGCGCGACGATAGGCTGCCCGGACCAACTATCACAGCTCAAGTCAGTCATAAATCCAAGAGGAAGAGCAACCAATATAATAAGCACGTCAATCACGGTCCGACAAAGCTGCCTCCTGACGCTATGGGATCCACACCAAACCCCTCTCATCCACATTATCAACACTTTCATCCTCATCGTCAAGGTGATATCCCCTATAATCATCAGCACTTGCGTCCTGACCTCAGCGGCCATCACCGAATCATCTGTCAGTTGTGTGATAAGATCGGACACTCCGCGAAAGTTTGTCGCTCTCGACCTCGACTTCCTACTCCAACACAGTGGCCTCAAGCCAATCTCACAACTACTCCGACGACTAGTCAACCCAATTGGATTGTGGACTCTGGTGCATCACATCACATCACCTCCGATCTTCAGAACTTGTCTGTCCACAACAACTATGGCGGCGATGAGGATGTCATCATCGGTGATGGTAAAGGACTCCCTATCACTCATACTGGTTCTACAATGCTTAATTCACTCACCACAACATTCACACTTGATGATGTTTTGTGTGCACCCCACATCAAAAGAAACCTTATTTCTGTCTCTCAATTCTGCAAGCAAAATAATACCTCCATTGAATTTTTTCCTGACTCCTTTCTTGTCAAGGATTTGAGCACGGGGGCATCCTTAGTCCAAGGCCAGAACAAAGACAACATTTATGAGTGGCCATCCGCTTCGCAAACAACCCACCCCACTGTTCACTCCTCGATTCTGTTGCTCCAGTTGATGTATGGCATCGACGTCTTGGTCATCCCTCGTCTCTTATTCAGCAAAAGTTACTTTCCCATTATTCACTTCCTACCTCTACTAGCAACATTTTAACTTATTGTGATGCTTGTCGTAGCAATAAAAGTCATAAACTACCTTTTGGCACATCTTCTATATCTTGTTCTAAACCTTTTGAAATTATTTATACTGATGTTTGGGGTCCTGCCCCAACTCTTTCTTTTGACAAGTTTCATTTTTATGTTATTTTTGTTGACTATTTCACTAAGTACACATGGTTATATCCCCTCCATCATAAATCTGAAGTTTCAACTGTCTTTACCAACTTTAGAAAGTTGGTCGAGAATTTCTTTCAGTCTTCTATTAAAACAGTTTACTCGGATGGCGGAGGTGAATATCAAGCCCTCGCATCCTGTCTTGCAGCTTGTGGTATACAACACCTCAAGTCACCTCCTCATACTCCCCAATTAGTTGGTTCTGCTGAGCGCAAACATCAACATATAGTTGAAACTGGGCTCACACTTCTACATCAGGCCTCGTTGCCATCACCTTTTTGGACAGCAGCCTTTCAAACTACTGTCTATCTCATTAATCGTATGCTCACTCCAGTCTTACAATACAAGTCACCATTTGAGAAACTATTCCACAAGCCTCCAAACTTTCATAAACTCAAAATCTTTGGTTGTCTATGTTACCCGTGGCTACGTCCTTATGCCTCTCATAAACTTACACCACGATCTAAGCCCTACATTTTTATTGGATACTCTCTTGAATATAATGCTTTTCGATGCTACGAGCCACAATCCCAAAAAGTCTTTCTGTCACGTCACATTATTTTTGTGGAGTCTTCTTTTCCTTTTCAAAATCCTGAGTACTCTACCATGCAAGCTACTCCGACAAACACATCACTGGAGCATCTCCTCAATCCCGCCAAATGAACCTCCCACAACACCATCCAATCCTAACCCTCCTACTCAGTACACTCCTCCTGTTCAACACCTCCTCCCTACCCCTCCAATCCCTTCTTTACAAGTTTCTCCTATTAATAAAACAATACCCTCAGCTACATCATCAGGTGCTATTGAAGTCCAGCAGACTAGTCCACTTGATCTCGTTGACTCACCACCGACTATGCCAACAACCCAACCTCCGTAGCTCCTAGCCATCATATGATAACACGCTCCAAAAGTGGTATTGTTAAACCACGTCAAGTTCTTGATCTATATGCCATCATAAACTCTTCTCTTGAAGCTAGTGAACCCACCACAATTAATCAAGCGCAAAAATCTCCACACTAGCGTAAAGCCATGTGTGAAGAATATGATGCTCTTCTTCATAACTCTACATAGACCCTAGTTCTCTCTTCTCACACACAAAACATCATCGGGTGTAAATGGGTCTTTCGAATTAAGCGGAACCCAAATGGATCTATTGCTCGATATAAAGCATGTCTAGTTGCCAAAGGGTTTCATCAACGACCTGGTGTTGACTTCACAGAGACATTCAGCCCAATTGTCAAACCAACAACAATATGGCTTATCTTGAGCTTGGCTATCTCAAAAGGCTGGCATATACGACAATTGGATGTTAACAATGCCTTTTTACAGGGGACTCTAACTGAAGATGTCTTCATGCAGCAACCCCCTGGCTTTGTGCATCCACAATATCCAAGGCATGTCTGCAAGCTACAAAAGGCTATTTATGGACTTCGTCAAGCTCCACGAGCCTGGTATAATGAACTTGGCACATTTTTAACATCCATGGGTTTTATCAACTCCAAGTCTGATACCTCGTTATTCTTATGACAACAAAATAGCACCATAATATATCTTCTCGTATATGTGGACGATATTATTGTTACAGGCAATGATCCCTTGGAGATTCGGACATTCCTAAAGCAATTGGCTGATCGATTCTCCCTCAAAGATCTTGGCACCTTAAGTTACTTTCTGGGAGTTGAAGCAACATTTACATCTTCAGGTCTCCTCCTATCACAAAGAAAATATATTCAAGATCTATTATTCAAAACAAACATGCAGGATGCAAAGGAGGTTACAACTCCCCTCTCTATGAATGAATCACTCAAATTATGTGATGGAAGCCCTGCTTCGGACGCTACTCAATACCGACAAGTACTTGGCTCCTTACAGTACTTAGTTCTCACCCGTCCAGATATCTCATTTGCAGTCAATAAATTGTCCCAGTTTATGCATCAGCTATCTACTATGCATTGGTCTGCAGTCAAACGAATTTTACGGTATCTTAAAGGGACCCTTTATCATGGCTTCTTTCTCCGCAAACATGCCTCACTTAATCTCCATGCCTTTGTTGATACTGATTGGGCAGGCAACTTTGATGATAGAACTTCTACGTCAGGGTATATTGTCTTCCTTGGAGCTAATCCTATCAGTTGGAGTTCTAAGAAGCAAAAGACAGTCGCACGGTCTAGAACTAAAGCTGAGTACCGTGCCATCGCTACTGCTACTACTAAAATCAATTGGGTCACAAATCTCCTTAAGGAACTCAATGTCAACTCTACCCTTCCTCCTACAATATATTGTGATAATATTGGAGCTACCTACTTATGTGCCAATCTAGTATTCCACTCACGCATGAAACACATCGCCATTGACTTCCACTTCATGCGAGATCAAGTTGTCAGAAATCAACTACGTATCTCTCATGTACATACGGCTGATCAACTTGCAGATCCACTCACGAAGCCTCTTGCCCGTAAATTATTTTCATTACATCGATCCAAGATTGGCATCCTTAACAGGAGTACCATCTTGCGGGGGCATGATAGTAGATAAGATTTCCTCCAACTATATGAGAAAATCTCTCTAGTTGTTGAGGGAAATCCTTCATAATCTCTCTAGTTGTTGAGAGAAATCCTCCCTCTTAACCTGTATAAATAGACCTCCTATTGTATTGATCAAGATATACTTGTATAATTACTTTTCATCTTATCAACAATGACCCCTGTTGCTCGCCTCTATTGCCCAGCCATCTCCTCCTTCTCTCATTGCTTATTGCTACGCTAACCAATAGATAGTAGGACGCAAGCGCCCCCACCTTCTTCCTACGGAGGCAAAGCATCTTGCTTTGGTACATCACCCCTTCTTCTTTCCCGGAGGTGCTGCATCTCTCTTTCTGATGCAGATTAGTGTCGTCTAGACCTAGAACTTGACGAGGTCCTCATCTAGTTTAGCACTTGCTACCTGGTGTCCGAGGAGGTCCCTTTCGATCAGCTATTCTACGTGGGGTACATTGTCACCATTACCACATGAACGAGTCAAGAGGCCTATCAACAACCTTAGAATGTCTTCATCATCTTCTTTTGATATTCCAATTACTGTTCTTGCAGGAAATCATAGTGCTTCTCCACATACAGGACTTATCTCCATCAATATTGCAATGCTAATCCCTTTTAAGTTATCAAAAGATGACAACTATACATCTTGGCGAGCCCAGTTTTCTAACCTCTTATTTGGATATGACTTACTAGGCTACGTCGATGACCCTCTCAATTATCCACCAGCAATGATGAACATCCCCGATGAACCCAATCTAGTACCAAATCCAGCTCATAAACTATGGTTACGTCAAGACCATCTCATCCTCCAACCTATTCAAGTCTCAGTTGCTAGATCCGTCGTGCCATTAATATCTTCGTGTGCAACCATTACTGATTATCTATAAAATATCAAAGTTATCATCGATAACTTAGCTTTGATAAGTCATTCCCTCTATGATGAAGTGATAATCCATACATTCAATGGCCTAGGAGATGAGTGCAAGGAATTGGCAATCGTAATTCGAGCACATGACTCACCAATATCATTCGAAGTACTTTATGACAAGTTGACTGACTACGAGACATACTTGAAGCATGAGGATAAGTTGGCCAGAGCAACTATCACAGCTCAAGTTAGTCAAAAGTCCAAGAGAAAGAGCAATCAGTACAAGAAGAATATCAACAAAGGTTTGGCCAAGATGACCTTGACCCTATGGGTCCCCAACAAACCATCTTTCCTTCGCCTCATCAATATTTCTATCAAGGAGGCAACTCCACTAACCATCAGCCTTGGCGTCCTAACCTCACAACCTAACAAAGAGTTGTCTGCCAACTATGTGATAAAGTCGAACACTCCGTAAAAGTTTGTCGGTCTCGACCCAAACTCCCTACTTCATCATGATGGCCTCAAGTGAATCTCATGACTACATCGGCTACAAATCAATCTAATTGGATTGTGGATTCTGGCGCCTCTCATCACATCACTTCTGATTTTCAGAACTTGTCTATCCATAACAACTATAGTGGCAATGAAGATATCATCATCGATGACGGTAATACAATTCCTATTACTCATACTGGTTCCGCAACGCTTAATTCACATACCACAAATTTTATACTTGATGATATTCTGTGCGCACCCCACATTAAATAAAATCTTATTTTTGTTTCTCAATTCTGTAAATAAAATAATACCTCAATTGAATTCTTTCCTAACTCTTTTCTTATCAAGGATTTGAGCATAGGGGCATCCTTGGTCCAAGGCCAGAGTAAGGACAATATCTATAAATGGCCGTCAACTCCGCAAATAACCCAGCCCATTACTTATTCCTCAGTTGCAGCTCCAATTGATGTGTGGCATCATCTTCTTGGTCATCCCTCATCCTCTATTTAGCAAAAATTACTTTCTCGTTATTCTCTTCCTACTCTTAAAAATAGTAGCATTATAACTCATTGTGATGCTTGTCTCAGTGATAAAAGTAATAGACACCCCTTTGGAATATCTTCTATATCCTGCTCTAAACTGTTTGAAATTATTTATACTGATATTTGGGGCCCTGCCCCAATCTCTTTTTTTTTGACAAGTTTAGATTTTATGTCATTTTTGTCGACTATTTCACTAAGTACATATGGTTATATCCTCTCCACTATAAATATGATATTTCAATAATCTTTATCAACCTTCGAAAGTTGATCGAGAATTTCTTTCAGTCTTCAATTAAAACGATTTACTATGATAGCGGAGGCGAATATCAAGCCCTCGCATCTTGTCTCTCAGCTTGTGGTATACAACACCTCAAGTCACCCCCACATACTCCCCAATTAGTTGGTTCTGCTAAATACAAACATCGGCATATAGTTGAAACTGGTCTCTCACTTCTACATCGAGCATCTATGCCCCCAACTTTTTAGTCAATAGCTTTTTAAATTGCAATCTATCTAATTAATCATATGCTCACTCCAGTCCTATAATACCAATTACCATTTGAAAAACTTTTCCACAAGCCTCCAAATCTTCAGAAACTCTCAGTCTTTGGTTGTTTATGTTATCCATGGCTATGACCTTATACCTCATACAAGCTGATACCCCGATCCAAGCCTTACATCTTTATAGGATATTCTCTAGAACATAATGCTTTTCGATGTTACAAATCCCAAACTCAAAACGTCTTTATATCACATCATGTTTTTTTTGTGGAGTCTACTTTTCATTTTCACAACTATCCTACCGTTCAAGCTACTTCGACAAATATACATCACTGGAGTATCCCTCCGATCTCATCACACGAACCTCCTATGAGTCCCTTTCCTCAAGATTCACACTCTCTTGTTCTCCCGGTTCAATAGCTCCTCACTCTATTTCTTCTCCTCTCCCTTCTTCACAAGCTTCCCCTACTACTGACGTAATGCCTTCGGAAACACAATAACATTCTTTACCTTCTTCTGAACACAATGACATTGAAGTACCTCAGCCTGCTCCAACCCATGTCAATGCCCCTCCAATACCTATACCAACAACACAAGCTACAGCTCCTAAACATCCAATGACAACATGCTCCAAGAGTGGTATATTCAAACCATGTCAAATCCTCGACCTACATACTATCACAAAATCCTCTTCTAAGATCAATGAACCTACCACAATTACTTAAGCCTAAAAATCTCCACAAGCGTAAAGTCATGTGTGAAGAATATAATACCCTCCTCTATAACTCCACATGGACCCTTGTACCCTTTCATCATACACAAAATATCATCGGGTATCAATGGGTCTTTCGAATTAAGCGAAACCCAAATAGATCTATTGCTAGATATAAAGCATATTTAGTAGCCAAAGGGTTTCGTTAATGACCTGGAGTTAACTTCACAGAGATTTTTAGTCCAATTGTTAAACCCATAATAATTTGACTTATTCTAAGTTTAGTCATCTCAAAAGGCTGGCAACTACGACAACTAGATGTTAACAATGCCTTTTTACAAGGGACTATAACTGAAGATGTTTATATGCAGCAACCCCTTGGCTTCATTCATTATCAGTATTCGAGACATATTTGCAAACTACAAAAAGCTATTTATGGACTTCGTCAAGCTCCAAGAGCCTGGTATACTGAACTTGACTCATTTTTTATATCAACTGATTTTATCAACTCCAAGTCTGATGCCTCGTTATTCTTATGATAACAAAATAGAAACATAATATATCTTCTCATATATGTGGATGATATTATTATTACAGAAAATGATCCATTGGAGATTTAAACATTCCTAAAGCAATTGGCTGATCGATTCTCCCTCAAAGATCTTGGACCCTTAAGTTACTTTTTGGGAGTTGAAACAACATTTACATCTTCAGGTCTCCTCCTATCACAAAGAAAGTATATTCAAGACCTATTATCCAAAACAAACATGCAAGATGTAAAAGAAGTTACAACTCCTCTCTCTACCAGTGAATCACTCAAATTATACGATGGAAGCCCTGCTTTGGACGCTACTAAATACTGATAAGTACTTGGTTCCTTATAGTACTTGGCTCTCACCCGTCCAGATATCTCATTTGCAGTCAATAAATTATCCTAATTCATGCACCAACCATCTACTACGCATTGGTCTACCGTCAAACGAATTTTACGATATCTTAAAGGGGCCCTTCATCATGACCTCTTTCTCCGTAAATATACCCCACTTAATCTCCATGCCTTTGTTGATACTAATTGGACAAGGAACTTTGATGATAGAACTTCTACGTCAGGGTATATTGTTTTCCTTGGAGCTAGTCCTATCAGTTGGAGTTTTAAAAAGCAAAAGACAATCGCATGGTCTACGATTGAAGCTGAATACCGTGCCATCGCTACAGCTACTACTGAACTCAATTGGGTCACAAATCTTCTTAAGGAACTCAACGTCAATTCAACCCTTCCTCCTACAATTTATTGTGATAATGTTGAAGCTACCTACTTATGTGCCAATCCAATATTCCACTCATGTATGAAACACATCGCCATTGACTTCTACTTTGTACAAGATCAAATTGTCAGACATCAACTACGTGTCTCTCATGTACATGTGACGGATCAACTAGCAGACTCACTTATGAAGCCTTTTGCCTGCAAACTATTTTCATTATATCGATCCAAGATTGGTATCCTTCGTAGGAGCACCATCTTACGAGGGCATGATAGCAGATAAGATTTCCTCAAACTGCATTAAGAAATCTCGCTGATTTATTGAGGGAAATCCTCCCTCCTAACTAAATAGAACTCATATTGCACTAATCAAAATTACTTTCACGATTATATTTTTATTCTATCATTTACCTTCCAGCAAAAGAGACAAGAACTGGAGTAGCAAAGCTCCATGTAAACAAGCGATTGGACCACAGAATCCAGCAGAAAATCACAAAAAATGTTCTTCCAGCCTTCACAATCCACTATTCACGTCCTCGTATTAACAGACAAAAGAATCAACGTACGTCTGCATGCCCTAGCGAGCTTCCGGGATGGTGTGCAGCTTCGGGTAGAGGATGTCATAGTGATCGGCTTCTGCAGCGCCACCGGGCCTATACAACAAGGTTATGAAGGGCAGTCGGTGGCTGGACGAGCTTGACGTTGAAACACGACGGGCTGCCTGCAGAGTATATCGGACCTCGTCAAGCGAGATGGAGTCAGGAGGGAAAGGCTTTCTGCTCCATCTTGGTATTTTCCATTGGGTTGTAGGGCTGAAGTCACGGTGGAACGGAGACGGCCGCCCTAATTGATCCAGTCTCGTGTCAAGAAACACAACACGCACCGCCACACCCAGTGCATCCGATAGAGCAGCGAGCTGCCTGTGGTAGGGGATGGTTTCTCCATCGCCAAGAATGCTGTGAACCTGCAAAAGTACGTGAATCTTCAGCGCCAGCACGCATGATGGCCAATTAAAGCTTCCTACCTCGTCGTAGTCTATGTCTGGATCAAATAGGATTTCAGCAGCTTGCCTGGCTATTTCATTTGAAGCAGCATAGCCTAAGAGTGAAATGACTGACCAAGCAAACACATTAGAGAACACTGAACGAAGAGAAGACACAGGAAATTTAATGGTGAGCAAAGCGTCCCACTTGAAGCTGAATCCCACTGCCTCAGGCTCCTCGACAGAAACTCCTTTTGACTGAGCTCGCAAAGCAAACGAACACTTCAATCGCTATGTAGAAGAGTTCTTGAAGAGAATATAGTTCAAGCAATCACCTTCGTGGTCTCGATTCTTCTCTGATGTGCTCGTACAGCAGCTGGAGGAACATCTGAAGGCAATTTCACTTATCAGGATCAAAGGAGAACTTATACGAAAGCAGATAGAGTTGGAAAGTATTCGTACCTCTCTCAGCTCTTCACAGTTGGCACAGATATTGCCGCGGATGTCATTTGTCCACTGACATACTGTAAGACTTTTTCTGATACGATCGACCTCGGTGTTGTCTCGTGTGATCCAAATGTGCTCCTAACTCCAGCAGAAACAGAAACACCATATATAAAGATGCAGAACCACTAAGTTGCATCAAGTTCTCAAGATGTTATGATGGGTTACCACATAGGCAAATAGAAAGCTTCGGTATAACGAAGCACCATCGTTTCGTATCCGCCGAAAGGAAGCATACAGTCGACGAACCAGCTGATAGTCGGAAAACATGCTTAGGCTAACTTTCCCATCTTATATGCGACGGTAAAGTCGACGAGAAGAAAGAGGAAGAGATGGTGATGAGCAATAGCAGATGAAACCTGGATCTTTTCGCGCATGACCTTTCCCCTTCTGCGGTAATCCGCTGCCATTGAGTGAAAAGTTTCCTGCACTACAATTAGAGAATCAACAGATGATTTAAGGCATATGGCCTTGTTGTGGTATATTTTTGTGATGCAGTGTGATGTATATTTCAAAGTTCATAATTGTTGGTTATCTAGTGGGATTATTCTCTTAGTTTTTTTTTAATCTCTCGTCACATATGAATATCTTATAATATTTTCCTCCAATTCATATGTCACTCAATTGTCTCCGTCAATCTTTACTACCAATCTGAGATAATTCTCTTAATTCTCCTTTCTAATCTTTTCTCGCATATGGTTATCTTCTAAGAATAATCTCTCTCTCTTTCATTCATTACAACCGTAACACAAATACGCTTCCAAGAATTCAACCAACCAAGTGAAAGAACAGAAACATGATGTATGTTCAAGAACTAGTTGAAGAGAGAACTGCTTACCCTTTCTCCAAACGCCAGCTTCTCCTCATTCCTCTCCTCAACCTCCGACTTCAAGAAGTATAAGGAAAAAAGAGCTCAGACGTTTCATTGCATTTGAGCAAGAACCACTCGATGGTTTTAAAGAAAGACAAAGTCATGTGCAAGAAAGAACTCAGAAAGAGAATTATATATATATATATATATATATATATAAGCCACACGGAGAAAATATAAGCCATGTAGATGTAATCAAGTAACAAGTCTCATGAGATGGAGTGGAAGAGTTGAGATCAAACCAACATAAAGAACAGTGTGCAGGCAAGAAAGTTGACAACACATTATGAATGCAAATCACAATAAGCCTATCATTCAAGAACTATTTGAAGAACCCAAAGGATGTCAAGAATCGAAGAAAGGATGCTGCTCCTAACCTTTTGTTCGATCTTCAGATCTTCCTCATCGGTCTCCTCCACCTTGGCCTTCAAGAAAGTTAACAAAAGAAAAGGTATTGTAGCATTTAGTGCTCAAAATATTCGTGCATTCAGGCCATTGCATTTAAGTAAACGCCACAAACGAATTTGAGAACCACCTCATCATTTCATAGAAGAGCGGAGTCAGTGTGCAAGAAAAAAATCATACAAGTTAGGGAAGAAATTACACGCCAATCTCAGATTGGAAATTATGATTCCAAGTTTCTGGAGAAAGAACTCAAAGAAATGCAATATCAAGTGTCGTGAGATCAAGGGACATAACTCATGAGATGATACAAACACAAAGAACAGTGGCTAGAAAACAAGAGAGCTTCCATGAGATCCATGTAATGAAGAGCCAAGAATCACAGTATGATCAGTTGAGGGGAGTGAGAAGACCTTCCCTTTGCGATCAGGCCCTTTATCATCACCTCCGGGCGAATTCCCCTCCGGTACCAGGCCTCCGAAGCAACTGCAAGCTCGACTCCACATCTCTCTTTCGCCTCGCTAGTCTGTGTGTGGAGGAAGAGGATGATTTGGCCCCGTTTATAAGGCCATGAAAAGATGGTCAGACAAACCCAAGTTATTTCGACACTCGAGTCCGGTCGAATATAACTCAGCCGATTCAACCCAATCAAAAAGACCCGAGTTCAATAGTTGATTGCCACACGAGTAACCTCACGAACGCATGCATCGCTGCATTGAGACACACCTGATTCAGGTGATGATTCAAATTAATGGGTGATGGACGTTTAGCTAATGTAGTAAAATTCCACAATTCTTAAAATCTTACCCTCATCAAAGTATTTCTTCTATAAAGGGTTGCAGTAATACTTGATTCACTTTGGACGTTTTTTCAAGTGTAGAGGAGAGGAGAAAGGTAGTAAACAATTGTTGTCCTCTTTTCCTATATTTGGCATGGACAATGACAACCATGGATTAGTTTGGAGATCAATGAGAAGTTTCTTAGACTTGCACGACAAACTATTTGTCCATTTGTATGGTTCTTGTTGGTTCCCTTTACCCTTTTTATAATTTTATATTTTTAGATCCAATTCGTTTCAAGGACCAATAACTTTCACTATCCTTTTAGATTCCGTATTTGTTATATTCTCTCTCCTCACTCAATTGCATTTGGAGTATTCAGTTTCGTTGTATTCTTTTGCATCAATACTACTTTGCCATTTTATTATGTAGTTTTTGTATTCAATTGCATTTAAGCTCATCAACGGAGCCATTTGTTCTTATTCTTCCGCACACAGGCAAGAGAGGAGATATGGAGTCGAGCTTGCAGTTGCTTTGGAGCTCCGTCGCCAGAGAAGAATCCTGCAGGAGGTGATGAGCAGGGAGGGCCTGCATCTTTCTCTCCCTCTATCCCTCTCTCTGAACATTTAAATTTCTTTGAAGTGATTTTGGACATTATTTTGTTGCCTGCACACTGTTCTATATGTTTTTCTGATCTCAACTCTTCCACTCCATCTCGTGAGACTTGTTCTCCGAGTTCTCTTCAAACAACATCCACAATATTTCATCTCAAGAAAAATTCGATTACATCTACTTGGCTTATATTTTTGCTTGTGATTTGTCGATATAATTATCTTTCTGAGTTCTTTCTTCTACATGACTTTGTCTTTCTTTGAAACTATAAAGTGGTTCTTGCTCATCAAATGCAGTGAAGTGTCTGAGCTCTTCTTTTTGATATACTTCTTGAAGGTGGAGATGGAAGGGACACATGAGGAGAAGTTGGCGTTTGGAGAAAGGGTAAGCAGCTCTTTTCAACTACTTCTTGAACATGCACCATGTTTGTTCTTTCAATTGCTTGGTTAAATTCTCGAGTGTGTTTGTGTTCCGGTTGCAATGAGAGATATATTATGAACTTTGAAGTATACATCACACTTCATCTTAGTTATTTCGACATGTGCGGAGGAAGAAGATGAATTGGTCCTATTCTATAAGGCTATGCAAAGATGTTAGACGAACCGCACGTTATATCAACAACTGAGTCAGGTCTAATTCAATAGGAAGGTGTTTTAGCTGGCAAAAACTTTGATAGTTTACGAAAATGTTCTAGGCTCAAATCCTGCTTTCATCATTTATCCTTTAAAAAAAATAAAATAAAATCATTACATGAATATCCTCATGAACATATATGTCATTATACTGTGACACACTTGACTTGATTCAGTTGTTGTAGCACATCTCTATAGGATGATGAACTTTTAGCTAATGTAGCTTAAAGTTTTACTCTCATCAATTTTGTAAGAAATAAAATTATTATAAAAAATTTTATATTAGTATTCAAATTTGATAAAAAACGAAAGGTGCATATCTTTTGATATGATAATCAATAGAATACCTCTATTGTCACGAAGGTAGACTCACATTTTCCTTTTTTCCTATTTTTAAAATCATCATCTCTTTTTATTTTTAAGACTACTATAATTGATGAAGTAGGGACTTATTGGAAAGTGAGAGAAGAGATCTCTATGATGATATGATCTTAGAAGGTTCTACTTATATATAGGCGAAAGTAGAATGTTTAGGAAAGATACTTAGAAGAGTCCTTCCCATCAAGGTAA
The DNA here is from genome assembly GCA_024322285.1 of Musa beccarii. Classification (NCBI taxonomy): domain Eukaryota; kingdom Viridiplantae; phylum Streptophyta; class Magnoliopsida; order Zingiberales; family Musaceae; genus Musa; species Musa beccarii. The sequence continues at coordinate 72,811,531 of CM044395.1, forward strand.
TCTCCTTAAATATTCTAACATGAATTTTCTTTCTATTGTTTGACAACCTTATTCAAAGTCCAATTAGAATCTCATTATATCTTAACCAATTAATTGGGGCCATAAATATAATAATCTCTTAATTTATTAATCAAGGGTTGAAATTTTGTATTGTATCAGTGTATTGAGCTTTGCTCAGTACAATACGATATGGTGTATCGAGCGGTATGCCTAATTTAAGCATAAAATCCTTTAAACATATCTAAAAAAATAGAATAAGATTTTTAAGTTAGAAATAACTATATATTTAATATAGATTTAGTAAAACCATATAAATTAGGTAAGAATATTATCAATATCTTTTTTAAACTTTGAGGAATAGCTTCATGCAAGGTTTATAATTTTGGTCCATTATATATCATCTTTCTATTAATATTGAATTATCTATTAAAAATTAATTTAATTATTAGATTGTTTTATTATAATATAAACTTTAAGATTCAAATGAATTAAATAATCACATATGTAGATATATCTGATTACTATCACCAAAACAAATGATGGGCCTCTATAAGTGATGTATCGAGGTCCTCGATCATATATATCGGAATTCAATATGATATGTTTGCTAGACCTAATCACGAAATTGATCCCACGACATAGTTTATTGATATACTTATTAGGATCTAGAGCGGCACTAAGAGGGGGGGTGAATTAGTGCAGTGAATAAAAATCATAAATTCAAAACGATTATGGAAAAGTGTTGTGCGTTGAAAAGTTTCGGTTTGACGAAAGTGATTTCAGCAAAGTGATTCAAATGAATACAAAAGAAAGTAGAGAGGAGAAGATCAAAAGATTGTAGCTAAGTAAAGATTGAAATACAGTAGTTAAAACTCACACATCAAAAGAAGAACATAGAGATGTATAGTGGTTCGGTCAAATGTCCTACGTCCACTTCCGAAACCTTCTCCGATGAGGTTCCCAACTTCCACTATCAATTCTTCTTGAAGGGGAAAGACCAAGCACCCCTCTTATAAACTTTTACAAGTGGCTCATACTCTCTTACAGAACTTTTCCAAATGAGACTTGGGAGGTGAACACTCAAGCTATCGAATCCAATTTTACTAGAGCATTGACTCAGTTTTTTATCACTTCTCAATGAACTTAGTCAACTGAGAAGTAAGGGATATTTATAGACTCAATTGGCTTCAGAATTAGAGCCAAAAAGAGTCACATCCCAGATTTTTAGGTACTAGCGATACCACCACCTAGCACTAACAGTACCACTACTAGTTGACCCTGCTTTGTCAGTGTACTAGGTGGTACCACCACCTAGTTTGGTGGTACTACCGCCTAACAGGGTCCTCAGACTCTATGGAGGGGTGGTACCATTGCTTGTCAAGTAGTACCATCGTTGACCTAGGGTGGTACCACCGCCCAGACCACTTGGGAACTAGTTCCTGGGGTGGTGCCACCTTGGTTCAGCACTATTGAATGGGCCTTGAATCCGACCCAGTTCAGTCCAATTAAGGCCCAATTGGCCCCTACTAGGGTTGATTAGGATTATCACCTAATCTTAACCCTAATTACATACTAACTACAAAATTAAAAATATATTTTAAGCAAATTATAAACCAGCAATGTTGAGTCTTCTTTCGGTGAGCTTTTGATGAACTTCCGGTGGACTTTCGACACACCCTCGGATATCTTCCAGCAGACTCCCAGTAGGCTTCCGGACTTTATGGTGAGTTCGATGAATCTTCTAGCAAGCTTCCGAACTTTCTCGATGAGCTCCGCAAACCTCCGACAAACTTCCGAAACCTTTGGTAAGTCCCCGATCCATTCTTGGCCAGTTCCGGCAGCACTTCCAACGATCCTTCGGACTTCCGACGGACTCTCAAACTCCTAACGTACTTGACTCTAACAATTTACTTTATGTCTTCATTGCTATCATAGTTAATCCTGCACACTTATCTTAATAATATGGATTAGATCAAATAACCTATCGATTGACTTCATCATCAAAATTCGAGATTCAACAATCTTCCTCTTTTTGATGATGATAATCAATTGACGATGGAGTTAACCTTAACTCCCCATATCTATATACCATATTTTGAGATAGGAAATACTTAAATTCAATCTTCTTGAATTCAAGTCGAAATCGATAAGTTGTATTCATTGAACTTTTCATCATGCTCAACAAGTATGAACTTTCATCCATAAATATATGAAACTTTATATTTTTTTCAATTGAAAATGACACCCATTTTTGAGTTCAATATCGAATGATGATAGACATTTATCACTTCGACAAATGATACCAATTATAATATTAAAATATAACAAGGATTAAATGATATCAATACACAAATACAAGGTATGATATCATTTTTATGGTACATCATGATAACTTATCATATTAATGAAAGATACCAAATTTAAACATGATATGATAACGATCTTTGAAGAATTTACATGTGATACATGATATGAAGCATTTGTGATGCATGTGATACATTCCAATATGATTACGATACGCTGCATATTATCATGATATATTACGATGCTTTTAAGAATGATACTCAATTTTTGAAAAAAAGCATGACAAATGCGATTATATTGCAATACGATACATATAAGACATTTATTATTCCATCAAGTCATTGCAATTCAATATGATACGATACATTTATCAAGTCATCAATTCATTTTGTCGCATTCATCTTAATATGATACATACAAGGCATTTATCAAGTCATCAATTCATTTTGCCACATTCTTCTCCCCCTTTCTCATCAACAAAAAGGAAGTGGGCCTTAATGCCGAATATTATGATTAGATTTTTTGAAAAATAACAAAAAGAGAAGGATAGATCCGAAAAAGCGATTCATTCATTCTTATTTAAAATTTATTTCTATGAAATCATAAGATAGATCATCAAAGACAAAATTCATAAGAATTCCTAAGAGCACATGAAAGATTCATATATGAAAGATTAAGAGTTTCTTCTCTATAATTCTTAAAGCATAAAAGTAAATCATTCAAGTATTATAAAGCTTACAAGAATCATTTCTACCAAATGAAATTAGTGATGTAGAAAAGAGATCATTTGAACATAAAATTCATAAAACGCATGATATGTTTATTCAAGAAAGATTGAGATGAAAAGTTCAAGAGATAATTTGATTGAAAATTCAATCATAAAATCGTAGAGTTAAAAGATAGATCATTGAAGCCAAGACATTCATCAAACATATCCTCAAGAAAAATTCATGAGAAAGTGAGATCACTTAAGTTCAAAATTCACGAATGAGTCATGATAATGTTTTCATACTTTAAAAGTTCAACTTGGCATTTCTATAAGAATTTATGGGGTGATAAATAAACAATCAAGTCATAAAAGCTCAAGTCATAGAAATTAGTATAAGAGTTAACAGTTCAACAAATTCGCATGAATGAAGTCCGAAGGGAGTATTTAAGTAATAAAAATTTGAGAGCTTCTTTTTTATGCAAAGTTCATGACATTAATATATGTATAGTTCCATGTGTCATGAAGACAATTTTTAAACATCAAATGATACGAAAGTATGGACAAAATAAATCATGAAAACCATTTATTCATGCCAATAGAGGTAGAGAGAGTACAAAATTGATAGAATCAATTTTACCAAGTCATTAAAAGGATATGATATTAATTAAAAATCATCAACGAAGATTCATGTACATGATGCTAAAAATCATTAATAAAAAAAGGAGTATCAATTGCACGATCGAAGGAAGATAAAAATGAGAGCTCCATTCAAAATATATGATATCTAAAAGATGTCATTCGAAATCCAAAAGGATAATATCAAGACAAGTTCATGAAAACTGAAGTAGAAAAATTTCGGAAAAGAAACATACAACAACTTCATGTATTAGGACCAACACATATGGAACTTTAAAGTGTGCCAAAATAACATAGAGATTTACAAAATGAGAGTAAAGAGCTCCATTATAGCTTATAAAGTTCATTATAGAGTTTTTACAACTATTCCTCGGGTGGAATACCAAAGTGCATATACAAGTGATCTAACTTCCAATTCATCTGACGTACTTCATTTATGATTTTAACTTGCTGTGATTTGATTTGATTTATCTCTATTATGATCAGATCTTCAAAAGATAGAGCAGGAGTTGGTTCTGACGGTACTGCACCAAAGGGACTAGGAAGAGGAGATTCATTACCCCTAAATACTGGTGTTTCAGGTTCTTCTACTGGAGGGGGAGCTGGATCGGTCCTTCTAGGCTGTCTAGTCCATATACCATTCATAAATATGTACTTTAATATCTTAAGTAGGTTTTTGTTTATGGTGTTGTATCTATTCACTTTTATTACCTCTTTGTCAGGTGGTCTTTCACTAAGTCAAAAAGAGTTCTGACAAGTATGACTCACGGCCAGCTCGATATTGGGCCTAAAAGGTCACACACATATGGTAGGTGTTGCGACGAGTAGAGGTTCAGATATGAGATATCCGTTGAACCCCCTATCTTATTAGATATCCAATAAGCCTTTGAATTATTGAATCCTAAGATGAGATCCAATAATTGCTAATAAGAGATTATTGGGTAAAGACCCACTAATCCAAGGGGCTTGGGTAATTGGATAGAGATCCAATACCCAACAGGGTAAGATCCATTAGGGTTTATAGGGGACCTCTATAAATAGGAGGGAACCAAAGCTCTATAAGTTGAATATCGGATTTTGATGATGAAGTCAATTGGTGAAATATTTGTTCTGATCTATATTGTTGAGATAAGTGTGCAGGATTAACTACGATGGGATGAAAACATAAAGCGATTTACCGAGGTCAAGTCCATCGGGAGTTCAAGAGTTCACCGGAAGTCCGAAGGATCGTCGGAAGTATTGCTGGAACCAACCGAGATCGAATCAGGGACTTACCAAAGTTTTTGAAAGTTTGTCGCAAAGATCGTCGGAGGTTCACGGAGTTTATCGAGAAGGTTCAGAAGCTTGCCGAAGACTCGTTGAGCTCACCATACAATCCAGGAGCATGTTGGGAGTCCGTTGGAAGAAATCCGAAGGAAGTGTCGGAAGTCCACCGAAATCTCGGAGAGCTCATCGGAAGTAGACTTGAAGAATGTTGGTTTAAATCACTTAGAATTATGTTTCAATTTCGTAGTTGGCACATAATTAGGGTAAGGATTTGGAAATAATCATGTTTAAACCTAGTAGGGGCCAATCAGGCTCTTATTGGGTCAATTTAGGCCTCAAACAAGGCCCATTCAGCAAAGCTAAATGGGCCAGGCGGTTTAATCGCCTGTGCTGGGTGGTGGAACCACCAAGTGGCCGAAAGCTGGGCGGTTGAACCGCCCAGCCAGGAGCGGTTGAATCGCCCAGCACCAGAATGCATGGGCGATTGAACCGCTGCCTTGGGCGATTGAACCGCCCTGTATACTATCAGTCTAACTACTGACAGGCGGTTGAACCACCACTGACAAGCGATTGAACCGCCAGCACCGGGAAACCCAAACAGAATTCAAATTTGGAGCTCAAATTTGAATCCTCTTGGGGTCTATAAATACTCCTCCTTTCTCAGTAGAAAGAGCACCCTTTTGAGAGTTAGAAATTTAGTAAAAGCTTTGGCAAAGCCTTATTTTTTGATAGCTTGTGTTCACCTCCTTCTTTCTCTTTGAAAAATCTGTAAGAGTGTGAACTTCTTATAAAAGGGTTATAAGAGGGGTGTTTGGTCCTTCCCCTTCAAAAAGATTTGCTAGTGGAAGTTAGGAGCCTTATCGGAGAAGGCTTCGAAAGTGGATGTAGGTCACTTGACCGAACCACTATACATTATGGCGTTCTTGAATGTGTGAGTGTTTAAATTTCAGAATCATTCATTTACTTGATTGCAAATCATTCAATTTCTTTTTCTTTTACTCAAGCAACTTCAACCAAGTCATGTTTCGTCGAATCAAAATTTTCATACGAACTAGTTATTTACAAAATCGGTTTCAAACTTACAATTTTAATCCGCTGCATTAATTCACCCCCTCCCCCCTCTTAGTGCCTCTCCGATCCTAACAATTGGTATCAGAGCAAGGTTCACTCTCATATTTGGTTTAAAATCCAAGAGAGATGGCATATTCCGCCATGCAAGAGGGTCATCCCATTATACGTCCACCTATGTTCAATGGGTCAGATTACATGTATTGGAAGACTCGTATGAGGATCTTTCTTATTTCCATGGATTTTGAGCTTTGGAGCATCATCAAAAATGGATTTCAAAAATCTTCTCTTCCGACGAGTGAATGGAATGAATCGGAGAAGAAGACTTTTGTTTTAAACGCAAAGGCTATGAATGCCTTGTTTTGCGCTCTCGACAAAAATGAATTTAATTGCATTTCGATTTGTGAATCGGCTTTTGATATTTGGCGTACTCTTGAGATCACTCATGAAGGCACTAGCCGAGTGAAAGAGTCCAAAATCAACATTCTTGTGCATTCTTACGAACTTTTCCAAATGAAACCAAGTGAGTCCATCGGAGACATGTACACCCGCTTCACGGATGTCATCAATGGACTCAAAGCTCTTGGTAAAGGCTTTTATAATTTTGAACTTGTAACTAAAATTTTAAGATCCCTTCAAAAGAGTTGGGATCCAAAAGTTACAGTCATTCAAGAGGCCAAAGATCTTAAAACTTTTTCTCTCGAAGAACTTATTAGATCTCTAATGACCTATGAAATGACATGCCATGCTCATGAAGAGCTCAAGAACCCCCTTCCAAAGAATAGGAAGGATATGGTATTAAGAACATAAGAAGACCACTTGAAAGGAACATCAAGTGATAAGGACTTTGACGAAGACCTTGCACTCTTAACTAGAAAATTTAAAAAATTCATTAAAAAGGGTAAATTTAAAAATGAAACCAAAAATAAACTTGAACCAAAAAAGGACCAAGTCATATGTTATGAATGCAAGAAGCCGGGGCACTTCAAATATGAATGCCCCCAAGCCCAAAAGAAGCAACTCAAGAAGAAGAAGGCTTTGAAGGCTACATGGGATGACTCAAGTGACTCCGAGGATGAGAAAGCAAGCAACAAAGAGGAGGCCAACTTAGCTCTAATGGCTTTGGGAGAAGAGGTAAGTAATTTACTTAATGAAGATTTATCTTTCGATGAGTTTTTAATTGCTTTCCATGAATTATTTGATGAATGTAGAACTATTACAAAAAGGTTCAATTTATTAAAAAAGGAACATGCTTTATTGCTAGATAAATTTAAAAGTCTTGAGCATAATTCTCTCCCTCTACTCCTATGCTCTAAGTGTAATCACTTAGAAGCAATCGAAAAGGAGAACTTGCTACTCAAAAGAGACCCTAAACAAGTTTAAGGTCGGTAGCAAGAGCTTAGACATGATCATTGCAAACAAGGGTCACGTTGAAAATAGATGTGGAATTGGATTCGTGAGTGGATCTCATCGAACTCAAACCACCTTTATTAAAGGGCCAACATTCTATATATCCTCTCATTTGAAATGTAATTTTTGTTGCAAATCCGGACATGTTGTTTATAAATGTCCGTTTAAGAAAATTAGTCCACACAAATTGATATGGGTTCCTAAAAGAACTATAAATAATTCAATGCTAAATGACAAAGTTAGTATATCAATATTTGAGGCACCCAAAATCAAATGGGTACCTAAAAATCATTTTCTTTTGTAGATACATTCACCATCACAAGCTAGGAGTAAGAGATGGTATCTTGATAGTAGATGCTCAAGGCACATGACCGGAGATCCATTTCAATTCTCTATGCTCACTAGCAAAGAAGGGTATGTCACCTTCGGAGACAACAACAAGGGTAAAATCATTGGCAAGGGAACCATAGGTAATAAATCAAGTTTTTTAATAGATGATGTATTATTAGTTGATGGACTAAAACATAATCTCTTGAGCATTAGTCAATTATGTGATAAAGGTTACATCGTGAGATTTGAATCTAATGCTTGCATCATTGAAAAACTAAACAACATATCCATGATTGCTTTAAAACAAAATAATGTCTACACCATTAGTATTGATGAACTAAGTAATGAAATGTGTTTTTCGATTTTGAATGATGATGCTTAGCTTTGGCATAGGAGATTAGGCATACAAGCATGAAACTAATATCTAAGATTTCATCTAGAGAGTTAGTACGAGGGATTCCCAATATGAAGTTTGTCAAGGACAAAGTATGTGATACGTGTCAACTAGGAAACAAATAAAAACTAGTTTCAAACCAAAAAATCAAATTAGCAACACTAGACCATTGCAATTGATCCATTTGGACTTATTTGGACCAATTGATATAATAAGCCTAGGAGGTAGCAAATATGCCTTTGTAATTATGGATGACTATAGTAGATATACTTGGACCTATTTCTTAGCTCACAAAAGTGATTGTTTTAAATGTTTCTCTAAATTTTGTAAACTTACTCAAAACGAAAAGGGTTTCATGATTTCATCGATTCGGAGTGATCATGGTGGTGAATTCCAAAACCATAACTTCCAAAATTTTTATGAATCAAATGGGTATAACCACAACTTCTCTACTCCAAGGAATCCTCAACAAAATGGAGTAGTAGAAAGAAAGAATAGAAATTTATAAGAAATGACAAGAATCATATTAAATGAACATAATCTACCCAAATACTTTTGGGCCGAAGCCGTTAATACGGGGCTTGCTATGTCATGAATAGGGTTCTAGTAAGACCATCTCTATCCAAGACCCCATATGAATTGTAGAATAACAAAAAACCTAATGTTTCTTACTTTAAAGTTTTTGGTTGCAAATACTTTATCTTGAATGAAAAGGATGCTTTAGAAAAATTCGATGCTAAATCCGATGAAGGCATCTTTCTTGGTTACTCCTCTGTTTCTAAAGCTTTTTATGTTTTTAACAAAAGAACGTTAGTTATAGAAGAGTCTATTCATGTAGTTTTTAATGAAATTTCTGAATTTAAGAAAAAAAATTTTGATGATGATTTTGATTTTGATGGTTTGAATTTAAATGAACCCTCTCCTCAAAATGGCAACTTGGATGCATCTTTTTTCCAAATTTTCTTACCCAAGAAATGGAAGTATGTAGATGTCCATCCCAAGGAGTTAATTATAGGAGACACATCAAAAGGGGTTTAAACTCGTTCTTCTCTTAAAAATTGTTGTGCCCATGCCGCTTTTCTTTCTCAAATTGAACCTAAGTACATTGACGATGTCTTGAAAGATGATTCTTGGGTTATCGCAATGCAAGAAGAATTGAATCAATTTGAAAGGAATGAGGTATGGAAGCTTGTTCCTAGACCTAGTGACCATTTAGTTATGGGTACTAAATGGGTCTTTAGAAACAAACAAGATGAATGCGGTATCATGGTTAGAAATAAAGCTAGACTAGTGGCCAAAGGTTTCAACCAAGAAGAAGGTATCGATTACGAAGAGACCTTCACTCCTGTGGCAAAATTAGAAGTCATTAGGATGCTTCTTGCCTATGCTAGTAGTAATAATTTTAAGCTTTTTCAAATGGATGTCAAAAGTACTTTCTTAAATGGTTTTATTTCCGAAGAAGTGTATGTTGAACTACCACCCAGATTTGAAAATTCTCTTCTTCCCAATCATATGTTTAAACTAACTAAGGCTCTCTATGGATTAAAGCTAGCCCCTAGGGCTTGGTATGAGAGGCTTAGTTCTTTCTTAATTTAAAATAATTTTACTAAAGGCAAGGTTGATACTACATTGTTTATTAAATATTTTAAAAATAATTTTCTTATTGTTCAAATTTATGTTGATGATATTATTTTCGGTTCTTCGAATGAATCACTATGTGAATCATTTGCTAAGTGTATGAGTCATGAATTTGAAATGAGCCTAATGGGAGAATTAACAGGGTTGTAGGCGTCAACTGCTGATTGGGCAACAGGCCGCAAGAGAGGATGATGGGTCAAAGAAATGGACGAAGCGCCAATGTGCCAATGACGTGCCAGGTGATATTTCAATTAAGCGTTGTAATAATTATCTAGATCGAAGTATAATTAAGGACTAATTGGGTTGTAATTGAGCTAACCCAATTAAGGGCCAACTAGGCCCGTACCTGGACAGGTTTGGGCTAGATGAAAGGCCCAAATAGGGTTACTGAACCCTGTTTGGCAGTGGCACCGCCAGACTAGGGTGGTGGTACCACCTGGGTTGTGTCTCTCAGGTGGTCTAGACGGTGGTACCGCCCTAGGGCAGAGTGCCTGGGCGATGGCATCGCTGGCTGGGCAGTGGTACTGCCCAGTACACGACCGTGTCAGTGTGTCAAGCGGTGGCACCTCCAGACTGAGCGATGGTACCACCCAGTATTAGAGTCAGATTGGTGGTGGTACCGCCAGTGACAGGCGGTGGTACCTCCAGAACCCGGTAGACCTGAGATGGGATGGTTATTGTCTCTAAGTTTGAATCAAATTAGAGCCTATAAAAATCCCTCCCATCCCAGGATTGAAGTAATAAGCACACTGAACTTAATATTTCCTTCTCCTTTTTTTTCTTTCAAGAAGAATCCTAATACAACATCTAAAATTTTACTTGCGTAAAATGATTGTCTATTTCCTTTTTGTTGATGACAAATGAGGAGAAAGTGGTAAATTGATGAAAACTTGAGACATATCATGCTTAGTATTATGAATGCTTGAAATGTGATTGGTATCGTCAAATGCATCGTAAATACTTGAAATGTATCAAAATGTATCGAAATGCTTGAAATATGCTTTGTATCGTAAAAGTGTAAAATGTATCATATGTATCATAAATGTATCGTAAATGCTTGAATATATCATGAATGCTTGAAACGCATCATAAATGCTTGGAATGTAGCATGGATACTTGGAAAAGTTTCATGCTTAAAATCATACTCATTATCGTACTTGATTTGATATCAAAATGATGAATGTCTATCATGTTGATTTGGTATCGAACTTATCATACTTAACATGCTACTTGAAATTGGTATCATGCCTCGATATGATGAATTATCATTAGGTATCAAATTTGAAGTTTGAATTATACTAAATTTCATATTTGAAGTTGGTATCATGCTTTGAAATGATGATTGTCTATCATCATTTGATATCAGACTTGAAAATGGTTGTCATGCTTTGACATCATTTTGGTATTATGATAAATATGTAATATCATATTTTGAGATGAAGAATCATGCTTAGTATCATATTTTGCATATCGATAAGTTGAAATGCATGAAACTTATCAATTGGTGCTTGAATTCAAAGGCCTTGAATTCAAGTGTCTTTTCTCAAGTATGGCATATAGAAAGGGGGAATTAAGGTTAACTCCGTTATCAATTGGTTGTCATCATCAAAAATGGAGAAATTATTGAATCTCATATTTTAATTATGAAATCAATTGATTAATTATTGATCTAATCTATATGTTGAGAAAAGTGTGTAGGATTAACTACGATAGTGATGAAGGCATAAAGTAAAACGTAGTGCTAGAGTCAAGATCGAATGATACATTGGGAGTGTTGGTTGTAGGTGCCCTACAAGCCAATCACGTGAGTAATATCACTTGTGACATGTTATGTCGATCTCTTCGTATATTATTATTGGTATTTTTCTCACATTATCTGGATGAATATTGTGATGTCCATGGATCTGTGCAATGAGAATCGGATCGTGATGAGATCACAATAATAAGACAGATATACCTTTAAACATATATCCTAAATCATCTTAGTCATAAGTTACTCAATGAGGATATCGAGATAACCGGATACACTGGTGTGCTGTATACTCATCTATATGATGGAGGCGACAGGTCTCATAGTCGTTTGTGTGGGGATACTAGAGGTACAGTGCAGATGCTCATTGGAGAATGAGTTCACTGATTGATCCACTTATAGAATGCTAGATGGTTAATGATACCTAATGTCAGATAGTGATTCCGTAGTCCCAGTAGTGTGTCTGGTCCTTAGACTTGAGGCACCAAAGATGTCTTATTTGAGTACTCCATTCTTTGACGTCGGACTTACAGGTTTGGAGACCTACAGACCAAAATGTCCTTCAGAATTTCTAAAAAATTCTTACATGTCCCTAATTTCATAATTTTAGTTATTTAAAAGGTTTAAGTAATTATTATTATTTATCTAGTAATCCTACATGATATATACATGTGATGTGATGTGATGTGATATGAGAAGATGATCATGGACTTTGTGATGTGTGTATGTAATTATTGGGGCCTGCGAGCCTTCATTTTTTATTGATTGTCAGGCCTGCGTGCTTGTAATTATATTGTAATTATCCTAAAGGCACGACGGAAGCCTGGAGGTGGTAGCAAGGCCCTTATGGTTGATTCAGACGATCGTGACATATGGAGATGCGTCGAGGTGCCGACAAATCCGATGATAACGAGATGGGTGATCACTATGCATAGAGATGTATTGATACACACATAGATCCTGAAGTAAATGATTAGGCCTACTAACTCAAGCCTAATCATATTAGGTTGAAGTTCATGATCATATGGTGTGCTTGTGCATGTGAATGCTATACACCTATTAGATAAGTATATATATATTTGCATATGATGTAAATATATTAAATATGTATGTGTGTGACACATCATATTACGAGACTGAACTTAAAACCCCTCCTATGATAATATTAAATCGATAAGCCTGAGGCAATAAGATTGACTCACGTGGCCTTCCATCGTTAGGGGCAAGAATCGATTCTCGACGTAGGCTGAGTTAGTCGAGTCCCTCGAGGCTCACCTATTTCGCATCTCGCTATCTTGTCTTCGACATAGAGATATCATCGGTGACTTGAGGACATGGTATGCTTGGTCGAGTCTCTCGAGGGCATATCACCGAATCAGACTCATCTTGTAATGATGGTGATGACTTAACTGGACATCATGGTTAGTCGAGTCCCTCGAGGCCATGGTGGTTCAGAGGCCAAATATGATGGGATTCATAAGGAGTTGTGATTAGCAAGAGTTGTCTACCTTTTGGGCTTAGTGTGATTAGTCGAGTCTCTCGAGGTTGCACTAAGATATCGAATGGATCCCGATCCCCACTAGAAGTCTGCCGGAGACTTTCGTTTCACGTGCATGAGGGTGTCATGTGACTCATTAGAAAAATTAGTGGGACCATGTCAAGATAGAAGTCCATATCTTGATTATTTATTTTTGTAAAATCTTCGTGTTATTCACTTATGCTATGTCTCATGTTTATCAGAAACATGTCGTCATCAAACCCTCTATGAGGCATACTTGATGCCAACCACCTCACTAGTCTAAATTATGTGGATTGTCTCCGTAACCTAAGAATAGTTCTTATAATGGAGAAAATCGCATATATCCTAGATACGGTCATGCCCCAACCTGAGGTAGAAGCACCTCAGGAAGAGTTTATCCAATATGCGAAGTATATAGATGATTCCACTCTCACCCAGTGTTACATGATAGCCTCTATGACTCCTGAGTTACAGAGACAATATGAAAACATGGATGCTCATTTCATACTATTGCACCTCCGCAAACTCTTTGAGGAACAGGAAATAACTCAGTGATATGAGATATCCAAGAGTCTCTTCCGTGCTAGGATGACTGAAGGAGCACCGGTTCAGAACCATGTCCTGAAGATGATCGAGTGGATTGAAAAACTCACAGGTCTAGGAATGGTCCTAGATGATAACCTGTGTGTTGATTTTATACTTCAGTCCCTACCAGATTTCTTTTCTCAGTTCCTCATAAATTTTAATATGAATAAATTTAAGGTATCTCTCCCTAAGCTCCTCAATATATTGAGAGAGGCAAAGAGTACAATCAAGAAAGAAAAATTAGTTCTCTATGTTGGTGAGACCAAAAGGAAAAGGAAGACTGGGAAGACCCTTGAGAAGGGTAAGGGCAAGGGTAAACGGGGTAAGGCAAAGGTTGCCAAAATTGACCAAGGACAAAGGCCAATGCTTCCACTACAGTCAAGATGGGCATTAGAAGAGAAACTGCAAGGCATATCTTGCAGAAAAAGTGAAACAAAAGCTTGGAAAAGCTTCAGGTACTTTTATGATCAGTCTCTATGTGTCAGATTCTTATGATAATGCATAAGTATTGGATACCGGTAGTGCTTATCATATCTATAATTCGTTGCATGTTCTGACAAGGCATAGGAGATTGGCAAAAGGTGAGATAGATCTCAAGATGGGCAATGGAGCAAGAGTTGTTGCTATTGCTATTAGCGAGGTCACTCTACATCTGCCTGATGGAGCTATTATTACATTAGATGCATGTTATTTTGTTCCCTCTATTATCAAAAATATTATTTCTATTTCATGTTTGACATTAAATGATTATAAAGTGCTTTTTGAGAATAATTATTATTCAATCAGTGAGAATGATAAGATCATCACTAGAGAGACATTGCATAATTATTTGACATTATATATGATACAGCTTGAGAGGTTCATATCCAAGCACAGTCCAGATAAGGTGTGAAGATTGCTTAAGTCTATTTATGGACTAAAGCAAGCTTCCCGAAGTTGGAATATAAGATTTGATGAGGTGATCAGATCTTATGACTTCGTTAAAAATGAAGATGTGACTTGTGTATATAGGAAGGTAAGTGGGAGCACTATCACCTTCTTGGTGTTATATGTGGATGACATCTTAATCATTGAGAAAGATGTAGGAATGCTCTCCATAGTAAAAGTTTAGCTATCTAGACACTTCTCCATGAAGGACTTAAGGGAAGCATCCTATATTCTAGGGATTCAGATCTATAGAGATAGATTCAAGAGGATGCTTGGCTCGACCCAGTCCAGGTACATAGACTCCATTGTCAAAAGATTTGGCATGAAAAATTTCAAGAGAGGTCTCATACCTTTGAGACATGGAATATCACTTTCTAGGAGTATGTCCCCAAAGACTCCTGAAGAAAGGGCACATATGGATAGAATACCCTATGCCTCTGTAATAGAATCTATCATGTATGCTATGCTATGTACTAGGCCGGACATAGCACATGCTCTGAGTGTCACGAGCAGGTATCAAGCAAATCCAAGCTTGGAGCACTGGAAAATAGTAAAGTGTATCCTAAAGTACTTGAGAAGGACTAAGAATCTTTTACTAGTATATGGAGGCAGTAGCCTCAGAGTTGAAGGCTATATAGACTCGAGCTTTCAGTTTGATGTCAATGATAGCAAGTCAAATTTAGGGTATGCCTACACCCTGAATGGAGGACCAATATGCTGGAAAAGTTTCAAGCAAGATACTACCGTTGACTCGACCACAAAGGCAAAATACATTGCTATGGCGGAGGCGGCAAAGGAGGGAATCTGGATTAAGAAGTTTATCGTAGATCGAGGAGTCATGCCAAACAATGAGGAGTCGATTACCTTATATTACGATAATAATGGGGCAATTGCTCAAGCAAAGGAACCTAAGTCTCATCAGAAGTCTAAACACGTTCTGAGGAGGTTCCACTTGATTAGAGAAATCGTGGTCTGAAGAGATATAGCAGTAGAAAGAGTTCCATCCGAAGATAACATTACAGATTCACTGACAAAGCCATTGACTCAGATTATATTTGAGCGTCACAAGAGTCTGATGGGGATCAGACATGTAGGTGATTGTGATAGAACCCTAGAGGAATTCTATGTAGATTGATCTTTGAGGGGGATCAACCCTTGGAACGCTATACAGGTTCCAACCTCCAAGTAGTCGACCTTGTGGCTGCAAAGTTGATTGATCTTTTCTTGTTCAAAAGAGATGGAGGTTGCATGCTTATATAAGACTCTAAACCCTAGCCCTAGGGGCTGCTTCCTAAGTGAACTACCCATTTTACCCTCAACCCTAGCCAACCGGCCTAGTAAAGGGGGTGTGGTGGCTAAGAAGCCCAAAGGCCCAAATGTAAACCCTAGCCACTCTTCTTTATAGGATAGAGGTGGCTAGGTGGGGTTTATTATACTCTTATAGGGTTTTTATTAGCTACTACTTGGTTGAGTAGGACCCAACCCTGCTAGGGTTCTATCAAGCCCGCCATCTTCAAATCAACCTTGTCCTTAAGGCTGAGGTTCAATGAACTTAGGAAACCGGATCTTTAGCTCCTCATATGATTCCCATGTGGTATTTTCGGGTGGTAAATTATTCCAATGTACTAGTACTTCAGTAGAGAGACGTCAGCGATGCATCACGATTCTACGGTCGAGGATGGCTTGTGGTTGGGCTTGAATATCTCCATCATTAGTAGTGTTGGGCAATTGAATCTGGGGTGACTCATGTTTTCCCAACTTGAGCTTCAGGCATGACACATAGAAGACAAGGTGGATTTTGGCATCCTTAGACAATTAGTCTATATGCCACGGCTCCAATATGCTCTATGATCTGATAGGGCCCATAAAAATGTGGGGATAGCTTCATGGAGGTTTATGTGTTGATAGAGAGTTGCTTGTATGGCTGTAGGCGAAGATAAACCAAATCTCCTACTGAAAATTCTCTTTCGCTTCGTCGTATGTCGGCTTGCTGCTTCATTATGGCTTGAGCGATAGAGAGATTATCCTTTAGCAGCTGTAGGAGTTTGTTCCTATCAATTAAATCTTGATCAACCTGATCTGCCTTGGCTGAGCCAATTACATACTTTGGAATCACAAGGGCCGACCAACCACACTATGCTTCATATGGGGTATATTTTATAGATGAATGATACATAGTATTATATCACCATTTGACCCATGGGAGCCATTTCGTCCACTCCTTTGGCTAGTCACTAGCGAAATACCAAAGGTACGTCTCTAAACATATGTTCACCACCTCTGTTTGGCCATCAGTTTATGGATGATATGTTGTGCTCATCTTGAGTTTGGTGCCCTACAACTGAAATAACTCGGTCCAAAATTTACTAGTGAAGCCCCTATCTCGATCACTTACAATGGACCTTGGAATCCCATGTAGTTTAATAATATTTTCTGTGAAAATCTGAGCAATACTAATAGCAATGTAGGGATTTCGCACAGTACAAAAATGAGCATATTTTGTAAGTCGATCAACCACCACGAGGATCGTGATTTTACCTTTGGAAGGTGGCAGCCCTTCGATGAAGTCCATGGAGATGTCAATCTACACTGAGTCCGGTATGGGTAGTGGTTGTAGTTCCCCTGGACTTGCCACTATTTCACCCTTTTGCTGTTGACATACATCACATTGTGCCACGTATTCAGAAATAATTTTTTTTATCCCTCTCCAATAAAAATTTTGCTTTACTCTTTTGTAGGTTCTTAGAAATTTGGAGTGCCCTGCTGAAGGTGTGGAGTGCATTTCGTGCAGAATGACTTTGATACAAGGAGAGTTAGGTATAAGTATAATATGACCTTTATAGCGTAGATCGTTTGAATCCCAAGTATAGTGAGGTATTGCACTTGGATCCTCCTTCAATTTTTTAATGATGTTGCTGGTCTCTTGATTCTTCTTTCATTCCTCCCTAATGTCTTCGAGGAAGCTAGTGGTAGGAAGAGAGATGGTTGAAAATTCAGCTTGCTCAGGTAGCCGTAAGAGTACATTTGTAATAATATTTTCTTTCCCTTTTTATAAATAATTTTATAATCAAATCTTAGAAGTTTGGTTACCCATTTTTGCTATTCTGGGGATGATATCTTCTACTCCAAAAAGTACTTGAAGCTTCTATGGTTAGTTTTAATTTGAAATCGTCGACCGATCAGGTAGGGTCTCCACTTCGTTACTGCATGCACAATGGTGAGCATCTCCATATCAATCTTTTCAATTTCATCCTTTTGGAGGTGAGGATAGCGGTACGGTCGAGTGTTCACTGGTGGATTACCTGGAAGAATTGGAATTCGGTGGTCATGTTGCCGAGTAGGAGGAAGACCGCACGATTCAGCAAAAACATCGTCAAATTTAGCAAGCAATTGGGCAAGATTTTTGATCTTCAGTTTCTATTTTCTTCCCCTCTGGTTGCTGCTGGAGATGCATCAAAAATCCATAATTTATCTTGTGTAAAACTTTCTCCATTCGTTGGGTCAAAACGGTGGTTACGTTGCTTCCGTGCTTCCCGTATAGGATGACATGTTTGCCTTTGCAGTAGAATTTCATAATTAACTTAGAAAAGTTTCAAGAGACGTCACTAAGTGTCGTTAGCCATTCTATTCCCAGCACGGTCTCATAATCATCAATTGGTAGGAGGAAGAAGTCGATAATAATTTCTTGGTCTTTCAGTAATAGTTTCACCTGCAGGCATCTTTGGTCGCACTTTAGGATTCGACCGTCGGTGACCTTTACGTCGAACTTGCTGCAACCTTCGATGTGGAGCACCATCTAAGCAGCAACCTTACTGTTTAAGAAGTTATTAGTGTTGTCCGTATCGATGAGAACAGTGATCGGTTGTTGTTTGAGAAGGCCCCCAACTTTCATCATTTACGGATTTGAGTAGTCGGCTAACACGTGTACCATAAAGTCGATCGGTTGTGGCTCTTCTTCTATATCTTCTTCCTCATATTTAAGGCACTCTTCTAGCTATTCAATGACCTCTTCTACCACTGGTTCAATCATAAGAAGTCTCCCTTTTTTATAACGATGTCGCGACTCCACGGCTCATCGCAATGCCAACATAACCCCTTTGCAGATCACTCCCGAAGCTTTTCTCTTGTCAACTTTTTTGGTGCAGGAACTCGGCTGACAATAGGGGGGGCTGAGGGCTTCATTATTGCTGGTCAAGGAGTGACCCTAGTCCTCTGAGCTTCGTGGTTCAATCGCTCCTCTTGAAGTCGTGCGAAAGAGATTGATGTCATAAGCGTGTATGATTATCACACTTTAACTTCTCCCTGGATCTCTAGCTTCAAGCCCTCAATAAATATCCCCAATAGCTATTTTTCAAACCAATCATAAGTTTGATTAGATAACCTTTCAAACCTAGTTTGATACTCTTGAATGGTGGAGGTTTATCGGATCTTTGCTAATTATCCGTCAATGTTCTTGTAATCAGTTGGTCCGAAGCGGATTAGCAGTCCTTCTTTAAATTGTCACTATGAGAGGACTCCATGAGTATATTCAAACTAATCAAACCACTGTATGGCATCCCCTTCAAGATGTATAGCTGCAATTTCCACCATATATGTGTCTGCGGTTTTGTGGTATCGAAAATATCGCTCCGTGCACGAGATCCAACCATTCGGGTCTCCTTCTTCCCATCTAGGGAAGTCCACCCTCATGCATGAATAGTAGTGATCGATCATAGAGCCTTTCCTCTCTTGGAAGTCATCTATTTTGTTAGAGCTATCTCCTTGATGTGATTTCTCTGGGCTCGGTGATCAGCCCAAACTGAGTTTGGCAAAGAGAGTCTAAATCTTATCCTCTATTCATGTCTCGAAGGCTTCAAATTTAGCATTGATTGCCTCCTCAGATGCCATAGTATATGCCTCCAAATCTATAATATTAAGATCTCTATTTTGTTATCGAGTTAAAGGCATGTATTGGTTAAGAGAAGTGGTGATCGAAAGGGTTAGTGGATTGGAGGATGTAGGCTACGGTTTAGGATTATTTTATGACTATTTTGGGTGCAGTTTGGGGGTGTAGTTTAATAGAGTTTTAGGGCTGTGATGGTAGTGGATGAAGGTTAGGGAAGAGAGTTTTAGATCTATGGTAGATGGCAGCAAAGGTTTAGCAGAAATCAGTAGAAGTTGCTGCAGATATGTGCTATCTCGTAAGAGCAGAATTGTCGTCGAAGAAACAGCGGTTTCTCAATGAAATTTCTAGCAAAAATTTTGAGATTTGAGAAGGTAATTTGATAGAAAATTCTTGGTTTAGATAATAGTGATGATAACAAATTGGATCAAGAAAATTTTGGTAGCAATTTGGTAGAAGTCGCTGCAGATATGTGCTATCTTGTAAGAGCAGAATTGTCATCGAAGAAATAGTAGTTTCTCGATGAATTTTTTAGCAAAAATTCTGAGATTTGAGGAGAGAATTTGATAACAAATTTTTGGTTTAGATAACAGCGATGATGACAAATTGGATCAAGAAAATTTTGGCAGCATAACAGCAAGGAAATTGTTGCAAGTTGCGATGGCAGAATTCTCGACGAAAAATTTTAGCGGCTTACGAAGAAAATTTACAGCAACACAAGAACATTTCAGAGATGAATTCCAAAATAGATCAATCACAAATGAAAGCCAAGATGATCTATGAAGTGCACAAGAAATTCTGTTCAAAAAGGATAGCAAATAGATCAGTTTAAAGGCAGCAATATGTGGCTGAAATTTTCTATAGCAATCCTTCGTTTGCAAAGATGATAACTTTTGCGATGAAAGGAATTCACAGTAAAGGATAGATAGCAATACTTCTTTTTGGTATTTTGAATGAAAAATTACAGCAGCAAAAGGTATTGGTGATAGGAAAATACCATATCTCTGATACAATTGAAGGTGGCGGCAGTAGATTGATTTGATCTACGGCAGAAGGTGACGGTGGAGACAGCGATATCAAGTGCAATTGTGGGAATTGCTTAATTGATGATGGGCGGCAAGGATGGCAGCAAAAGCAATAAGATCGTTGCTCTAATACCAGATGATAGAACCCCAGAGAAATTCTATGTAAATTGATCTTTGAGGGGGATCAACCCTTAGAACGCTATAGGGGTTCCACCCTCCAAGTAGTCGGCCTTGTGGCTGCAAAGTTGATTGATCTTTTCTTATTCAAAAGAGGTAGAGGCTACATGCTTATATATAACTCCAAACCCTAGCCCTAGAGGCTGCTTTCTAAGTGAATTACTCATTTTACCCTCAACTTTAGCCAACTGGTCCAATAAAGGGGGGGGGCGGCTAAGAAGCCCAAAGGCCCAAATGTAAACCCTAGCCACTCTTCTTTATAGGATAGAGGTGGCTAGGTGGGGTTTATTATACTCTCACAGGATTTTTATTAGCTGCTACTTGGTTGAGTAGGACCCAACCCTACTAGAGTCCTATCAAATTAGCTTTAGGTCAAGTGGGAGATTATTGGTTGTAGGTGCCCTACAAGCCAATCACGTGAGTGATGGCACCTATGACATGTTACATCGATCTCTTCGCATATTATTATTGACATTTTCTCATATTATCTGGATGAATATTGTGATGTCCATGGATCTGTGCAATGGGAATCGGATTGTGATGAGATCACGATAATGAGACTGATATACCTTTAAATATAGATCCTAAATCATCCTGGTCATAGATTACTTAATGAGGACATCGAGATAAGTAGATAGACTCATGCGCTGTATACTCGTCTATATGATGGAGGCGACTAGTCTCATAGTCGCTTATGTGGGGACACTAGAGGTACAGTACAGGTGCTTATTGGAGAATGAGTTCACTAATTGATCCGCTTATAGAATGTTGTATGGTTAATGATACCTAATGTCAGATAGCGATTCTGTAGTCCCAATAGTGTGTCGGGTCCTTAGACTTGAGGCACCAAAGATGCCTTGTTTGAGTACTTCATTCTTTGATGCCGGACTTACAGGTTTAGAGACCTCCAGATCTAGTATAGTTGGTTCTCAAGAATGGTAGCCAACCTTACAAAGATAATTGCGTGTCAATAGAGGATTATTCACTCTTAGTATTGTAAGAGATATATTCTGCATATGCTCGCTCAAGTAAAATCCCTAGCCATGGTCATTCAGATTGAGAGAGAAGGAGTTCTCCAAGAGAATCCGATTAGAGCGAGACTCAAATAGGATTCTGTATAGGCCTGACTTTACCATGCCCAATATACGATCTTTGGGATATTAGATAGATAAGGGACTCTAGATACATGGTAACTGAGGATAGGTCCAATGGATTAGATCCCCCTGTATCGTCTAGAGACTATGGCGTAATGGTCTAGTACATCCATAGTCGATGAGTCGAGTGAATTATTATGGAGATAATAATTCATTATATCATAAGGTGTTCTGAGTCAAAAGGAGTTCTGACGCGAGCAACTCACGGCCAGCTCGGTATCGGGCCTAGAGGGTCACACACATAAGGTGGATTTTGTGACGAGTAAAGGTGCGGATATGAGATATCTACGAAGCCCCTAGTTTGGATCCTATGGATGAGATCTAATTGAATAATTAGATGAGATCCAATTAAATGATTGGATAAGATCCAATAGGATGAGATCAAATTGGATCCTGTGGATAAGATCTAATGAGATCCAATTGGATAGGGATCCATTATGAACACGATTTGTTAATGATAAGCTTCCTCCACCTCTATAAATAGGAGGAACCTCTTGATTCATAGGCTGAGAGCTCTTGGTAGTCATCCTCCTATTCTCCTTAGTCTCCTCTCCTCCTCCTTCACTCCGGTAGTCTTGTGGTGTATGTGGAGAGAGATCCCACAGTGATCTGAGGAGCATCGTTACTGCGTTCGTTGTATGGATTACCACTAGAGAGGAGTACGCTAGTGCTCCTTCATCCTCTTCATCGGATCTGGAATTTTTAGGGATATACGATCTCCCTAGGTAATAATTCTGATATGATACATGCGGATTTTTTGGATTTATGATTTTTGTGCACCAATCATCACACGACGGCCAAGTACGTAACTATGGGAAATCCAACCTTGTTTTTGTTTTTCGCTACGCATGAGATGTCGAATCTCCCAATTTCCTAATAGGGAGTCCGAGAGTTCATCGGGAGTCCGAAGGTTTATCGGGACTATTGCCGGAAGTTGCCGAGAGTTCATTGGGAACTTGCCAAAATATACATCAGAATTTCATCAAGAAGTTCATTGAAAGTTCACTAGAGCTCACCGAGAAGATCAGAGGTTGCCAAAGAAGCTCGTCAGAACTCGCCAAGTAGATCATCGTGAAGTCCAGGAGCTTGTTGGGAGTCCATTGAAAGATTGCCAAGGGTTCATCGGAAGTCTACCGGAAGTTCGCTGGAAGCTCGCCGGAAGAAACTTAAATTTACTAGACTTGTTTTGTTTAGTATATGCCTTAAATGTCATAGTTATCATGTAATTAGAGTTAGGTTTGGGAGGTAATCCCACTAACTCTGTTAGGGTCAACTGGGCCCATAATTGGACTAGTTTGAGCCAAACTCATACCCAAATAGTGTTGTTGAACCCTATCTGATGGTGACACCATTAGACTGGGGCGGCGAAATCACCTAGAGCTTAGTCTCCTAAGTGTCTAGGTGATGGTACCGCTAGACAATTATTAACTACCAGACAATGGTACCACTTAGTGTCAGAGCCCACTAGCGGTGGTACCGCTAGAACTAACGGTGGTACCACTAGTACCTCAGAAATTCAAGAGACCTTTTTTAGCTTCATTTTTTAAGCCAATTAAGGCCTATAAATACCCCTTACTTCTCAGCTTGCTCAACATAGAGAAGTGAACAAAAAGAATTGAGACTATAGTGAAATTGATCGTAAACGTTGTAAGTTCACCTCCTTTGAGTCTAAGTGTTAGAAGCTTGTATAAGGAGAGTGAGCAGCTTGTAAAGAGTAATGTAAGCTGTGATTGATCTTTGCCCTTGAAGAAAGATCAATAGTAAAAGCCGATGACCTCGAGGAAGGAGGAATCAGGAGTGGACATAGGTCGGACAACCGAACTACTATAAAAATCTGGTATGTTCTATTCTTTTCTGTTTTGCTCCTTATAATTTCGATTCCTTACTTTTCATCACTACCATTATTCACTTACGAGTCTCTTTAAGTTTAAGTATAATCAATATTGTTTTATTGAACGAAATATTTTCAATATATGAAGTTTTCTGAAATCACATAAATCAATATTTTTTAACCGCTACACTAATTCATCCCCCCTCTTAGTGTCATTCTTGATCCTAACATGCAGCACTAACACTAGATGGTACTATTGTCTAGTTTGACGATACCACTGCTAAACACAGTCTGAGAGACTATGTCTGGGCGGTACCACTGCTTAGTCTGGCGGTACTATCGCCTAACATTGGATAGTACCGCTGCCCAGACTTAGCTTGGGAGGTTAAGCCTTCAGGTGATTACACCGCCAACCCTAGCAGTGCCATGCTAGACGTGGCTCCAAGTCACTGTTTGGGCCAATAGTTTGACCCAAACTAGCCTTGATTTGAGCTCAATTAGCCCCTAACTGAGTTAGTGGAATTACCTCTCAATCCTAACTCAAATTAAGTCCTAACTATGACAATTAAAATATTAACTAAGCAATCTTTGTTCGGTACGTCAATTGTTCTTCCGGCGAAATCCCGATAAATTTCTAATGATCTTCCAGTGGGCTTTTAGCGATCTTCCAGTAGACTCTCAATAAGCTCTTGGTGAACTCTCGATGATCTCCTCGGCAAACTCCTGACAAACTTCTCATTGAGCTCCCGACTAACTTCTTGGCGAGCTCCGACGAACTCCCGATGAACTTCTCGGTGAACTCCTGACGAATCGTCTAACCTTTAATTCAAGCACATCATCTGCTTTATGCCTTATTCATGATCGTAGTTAATTTGTAACACGTTTCTCAATATATTAATTAAATTAATAATTTATCAATTGATTTCATCATCAAAATATGAGATTCAACACCTAGGACATCCTATTTATTTATAAGCAAGAACAAAGAATCTAAGATAAAATGACTATAAGAGTCCTTTCCATTAAGAATTCTACCATAAATAAATTTTCTTTCTATTGATCAATAATCATAATTAGAATCTAACTGAAATTATAATATATTTTATTTAATTAAATTAAATAGTATCATATAATCTAACAAAATGCGGATGCAACGTCGGAGATCAAAGGATGTACACCCTGCCAACATCCTTGAGGATTGGGGAAACCATGTATGGTGTACATACCGATTCATATTAAACTGATTTTTTCCTTATTCAAACCTTTGTGAATCCAACCGGTTGTATGTGAGTATTTTTATCATTTAAAAAAGTAGGAGTGTTATTTTGAAAATTTTCAAACTTAGAATGCTCTAAAAAAATATTAAAAATTAAGAGTTTTTGAAAATTTATCCTTTCATCAATCTATTTTTAAATAATATATCCTAAATTAATATTTAGATATTTAATGTTAAAATTTTAAATTTTTGATCTGCACGGAACACTCTAACCTGTCCTTCACCAAGAGGAAGAGTCTTCTCTTATTTCAAATAAAAATTTAATTTTTATTTTAAAATTAATTTTTCACATATTTTGCTTTAAATATTCTTGAAATGATGATGATATTGCTGTTTAGAGAAATATACGAATGTGCTTATTTTGGTTTTAAATATTCTTGAAATTTAACTTCTTCTATCTATGAAATCCTGCACAATTATAAAGCCAACTTCCACATATATATGAATTACTGAACTTATTTCAAGAAATATATTTTTATTTTATGATATTTTATATTTTTAAGAATTTAAAAAATTAATAAACATAATTTCATGAAATAGTTATAAAGAATTCTGTTTAAAATAACACTTATTTATAAATTCCTAAGATGAACAATTTAAAAACGTTTTTAAGACTCTTTTTCTAATCTATCATAGTTATAAAAACGTTTTTTGCTATAAGCACTTATTCTAATCTATCATAAGATTGATTTTTGGTCATCTTCATAGTCATTCTTGTTGAATCTCGGATTTTGATGATGAAACCAATTAATAGTGTTTGTGATCTAACTGCATTTTGAGTGACGTAGGACTACCTTCGATTAGAAATAAACAATTGAAGTAGGAAGAATCAGACATTAGGTCGGAGGATAACATGTCAAAAGATTGGATGTCAAGTTGGAGGATTGATCAACATATCGGCAGAAGGCATCAGATAAGAGATTTGGGTATCGGGCCAAGAAGAGCGGAATTGCACCAAGGAGATCGGAGTTGCGGAGGACAACTGTCGATTGGGTAATAGGCCGCAAGAGAGGATGATATGCCAAAGAATCAAACGAAGCACCGATGGACCAATGACATGCCAGACAGTGAATTGATTCAATACTTTATAATAATTGTCTAGGTCAAAGTAGATTTAAAGTATAATTGAGTTGGAATTTGGTCAACTCAATTAGGAGTCAACTGGGCTCGAATTAGGGTTATGTTGGGCCAGATGAAAGGCCCAAACAGTGCCCTGGAGCCACGTCAGGCGGTGGAATCATCTGAAGGCTTGGCCTCCAAGGCTGAGTTTGGGCGGTGATACCGCCCAGTACATGTTGAATCTCGGATTTTGATGATAAAACTAATTGATTATATTTAGTTATCTAATTATGTTTTGAGTGATGCAGGTCTACTATCAATCAGGATTAGACAATTGACATAGGATGAATCAGCATTGTACCGAAGGAAATCATGTCAGTATATTGGACGTCGTGCTAGAGGTCCGGTCAACAATCGACAGAAGGCTTCGAACATCGGGCATCAGGCCAAGAAGAGTGGTGTTGCGCCAAGGATATCGGGGTTATGGAGGTCAATCGCCGATTGGGCAACATGCCACAAGAGAGGACGGTGTGCCGAAGAACTGGATGAAGCATCAACCAATGACGTGTCGGGCAATAGGAGGTTGATTCGTGTAACTAACTAGATCGAAGTAGAGTTAAGATTTATGTGTGTAGAATTAACTACGATAACGATGAAGACATAAAGCAAAACAAAGTGCTGGAGTCAAGTGCGATGGAATCGTTTGGAGTTCAAGAGTTCGACGAAAATTCGAAGATTCATCATGAGTTTTGCCTGAATTGGCCAAGAATGAGTAGGGAGCTTATCGAAGGATTTTTGGAAGTTCGTCGAAAGGTTCGTCGGAAGATTGTGGAGCTCACCGAAAAAGATCAGAGCATACTAAAGAAGTTTGTTGGAACTCGCCAAGATCAATTGAGAAGTCCAAGCGCTTACCAAGAGTTCATAGAATGGTGTTCGAGGGTTTATTAGAAGACCATCGGAAGTTCATCGGAAGCTCACCGAAAGAAGACTTGATGTGCCGGACTTTGTATTAGCTTAGAAAATATTTTTAATTTTATAGTTAGCACGTAGTTAGGGTTAGGATCAAGTATTAATCCTATAACCCTAGTAGGGGCCAATTGGGCTCGGTATTGGACTGGTTTGGGCCAAGTTTAAGGCCTAACCAGGAGTGCTGGACCTGGGTCATGGCACTGCCCAAGTCTAGCTCCCCAAGTTGTACTAGGCGATGGTACCACCTAGTGACAGAGTACCTGGGCAGTGGTACTGCCCAAACTAGGCGGTGGTACCACCCAGTACACTGACCATGTCAGTGTGTCAGGTGGTGGTATTGCTAGTGTCCGGGTCAAACTAGCGGTGGTATCGCCAGTGATAGGCGGTGGTACTGCCAGTGACTAGCGGTGATACCACTAGTACTCGAAAAAATCGGGATGGGAAATTTTTAGCTCCAAATCTGAATCAAATTGGAGCCTATAAAAACTCCTCCCATCCCTAGTTAGAGTACACAAGCACATACACTTTGAAAGTAGAGAAACTCTATTTAAATCTCTAGAAATCCCGCCCTCTAGTCCTTACTTGTTTTTAAATTAAAAGAGAGAAGAGAGTACTTGTAAGAGTTACCTTTTAAGCCCATCAAAAATATAGAGTGCTGTAAGGGACATGTCTTTGCCCGTTAGAAGGAAGACAACTAGTGGAAAGCTGGTGGCCTCAAGTGAAGTGGAATCGAGAGTGGATGTAGGTCGTATGACCGAACCACTATAAATTCGGTTTGCATTTACTTTCTCACAATTTACATTTCAGCAAACCATCTTCACTTGCTGCTCCATTTCTTCATCTCTAAATGCTTGCAAGTTAAATACATTTCCGATATGCTTTGCTCAAAATCGATTTTCATCAAAACATGATTTTATCGTATGAAGTTTTCAACGTATGAACTTGTTTGAATCGCCAAAATTTATCATTCTTAACCGCTGCACTAATTCACCCCCCCCCCCTTAGTGTCACTCTAGATCCCAACAATTGGTATCAGAGCCTCGTTATTTCTCTTGCGAATTCACACTCATGAGAAATGGCTCTTCATGGCTTTCAAGAGGGTTTTTCGATTGTTCGTCCTCCATTGTTTAACGGATCGAACTACATATATTGAAAAACTTGAATGAGAGTTTTCTTGATTTCTTTAGATTTAAATCTATGGAATGTAATTGAATACAGCTTTCAACTTCCCTCTAAACCGATGAAAAAGTGGTCGGATTTAGAGAGAATTTTTTTCTTTAAATGAAAAGGCTATGAATGCCTTATTTTGCTCTTTGAATAAAAATGAGTTTAATCAGATTTCTACATGCAAAACAGCTTTTGATATTTAGTGGATACTTGAAATCACGCACGAGGAAACTAGTAGAGTCAAAGACTCGAAAGTAAATCTCTTATTGCATGATTTTGAACTCTTCCGAATGACACCAAGCGAGTCTATCTGCGACATGTACACCCGTTTCACGGATGTCGTCAATAGCTTGAAAAATCTTAGTAAATATTTTTTAAATTTTGAACTCACTAACAAGATCTTAAGATCCCTTCCAAAAAAGGTGGGATGCTAAAGTAACCACAATACAAAAGACTAAAAATTTAAATAATTTTTTATTAGAAGTACTAATCGGGTCTTTAATGACCTATGAAATGACTCTTGAACTTCATAAACATAAGAACCACTTTCCAAAGAATAGTAAGGATTTGGCACTTTGAACAATAGAATGTCACTTAAGTGATGACTTAAGTAATGAGGACAATGCTGAGAACTTTGAACTTTGACATTAAAATTTAAAAAGTTGATTAAACAAGAATTAATGAACACAAATGAAAAGAATACCAACTCTTGCTATAAACACAAGAAACCAGAATGCTCCAAAGATGAGTACACAAAAATAAAGAAGAGAAAAGCATGCAAAAAGGATGAAGACGCAAACTACGCTTTGACGGTTTTCGACTAAAAGGTAAGCAACTCAACCAAAGCCCCTTTGTTTTATGAAATTACTTGAAGTTTTTCATGAGCGCTTAATTTAGGTTGTAGGAAATAAAAAATAATAAATATTTTTTACAAAACAATATCATATTTTTCTTTCTCATGTTTTTGAAAATTAAAAAGATACTTGTATGTTGAAGAAACAAAATGTTACATGATAATGTTTGTACACCTAAGATTAATCCATGCATATGTGTCTTGATGTTTTATATTATTTTTCATCTCTAAACATTATGCTTGACGATTTTATATCATGCATGAGTTTTTGAAATGATATTGATTTGAAACTCTATGTTTTGGATTAATGTATTTTTGGGCTTGACGAAATTTGTTTCAGAGTCATACGATGATGGCTTTCTTATAAAAACTAGAATATACTTATATGAAACAAATAAAACACATAAAAAGGAAAGCGTATGATCATGATAAATTCATGAATCTTGATGATTTTATATTGCTTTTGGTTTCAAACAATATGTATGATTTTTGACACAAAAAATTAATGGCATATTTTAAGATAATGCATGCACACCAAATATGATTAAAAGATAAAAGCAAGCATATTGATCATTTCACTTTCAACATGATGCATGATTTTTACATGAAAATTTGAACATGCTTATATGAGATCAACCACATAAAATAAAACACATAAAAAATTAAAAATGTGTTATCATGTTGTTTTATTTTTGATGTGTTTGGTCTTGACAGTTTTATGATGAAACTTATGTCTCATTTTTAAATGTTGATACATGTTTTCATAAAAGACTTGAACATGTTCACATGAAATCAATTACATGAAATGGAAATGCATTTTCTATCCTATTGAGATTAATGAATTCATTTTACCAATCTTGTGAATCTCATGAAAATAAACATTATAAATATTTTGAAAATAAATGAGTGTATCATGAGTTTGGTCTTAATAATTTCTCTTAAAACTTATTTTTCGGATCTATACAATGATACATGAATCTAGTAGAAAAAGACAAGAGCATTCTTATATGTAAACCATCTCTGTTGCTTTTAATAAAATTTTTGAATTAAAGATTTTGATACATTTGATCTTGATGACTTTAAAGACAAAACTTGCATTTTGAATTTATACGATGATGGCTTTCATTTAACATACCTTATGAAATCATCATTGATAATGATGAAATGAAAATATTAAAAATCTGTTATCATGCTTAATGTGTTTCAACTTAATGATTTTTAAGATGAAATTTGTCTTTCTGTCTTGAATGTTGACACTTATTTTATTAAAGGTAAAGACATGTTTATAAGAAGCAAATCTCATGAATAGAAATTTATAAAAATGAAATGCAATCCTCTATCTTATCAATTTTTTAACAAATATATGCTTGTCATGTATGAATTTATTGAATGTCATTTTGAGGATGATTTCGGATTTGACAAATGCTTGATTCATATTTATGACGTGAGATGCATTTTAAATATAAATCATGTTCAATACTTCATTCATAGTCTATCTCCCTTAATTTATTTTGTTCTCCTATAATTTGTTTTTATTTACTAAAGAGGAGAACCTTCCAAATGAATCATGAATTCGAATGAAATGATACAAATGAATCACTTATCGATATATCTTTTTAAAATATCTTTTTAATGTGATGTTGATAACTTGAGATGTCTTTTAAAATTTATGACATGAGATGATTGAATCTTTGACTTACTCTTTTTATCATGGCTTGAAAATGGATGTTTGAAACCATGCTTGATGAGTTATTTTATGAGACTTTGCCTTTACGTCTTAAACATTCATGCTTTTCTCTATTTGACATTAAAAGATAAAGGCATGCTTAAATAAAATTAATCATATAAAAGGGAAATGCATGATTCTTAAAATTTTAATATCTCTAAAAGTTTTTTGATTTTTTCATGAAAGATAAGTGATAAATTCATTTATGATATTTTGTGAATCTCTTGAATTATGAATGAGATTTTGATGATAAAGAATCTATTTATATGAATCTATGAAAATGATTTTAATGATGAGTATAGAGTTGTCGAGTTGAATTTGAATGATTCTTGACTCTTCTCTTGATCTCTTGGAATCATAAATTGACTTTTGTCAATTGAGATTTCTTATGCATGAAACATGTCCTCCCTTCTTTTCGATAATGGCAAAGGGGGAGTTAGCTTGCTAGCTTGTGTATCATAAGAGAAAGTAGCATATATAGCTAGCTAGAACTTGAAAAGACAAAACTTAGTTGCAAAAGAGAAAAATTGAAAGGGAGCTAGCTTGCATATCGCAAAGTATGCTAGCTTGCTTATCATTATTGCTTTCTTTCTTATCATCAATTTTTCTCATATCATAATTTATTTATGACTCCCTTGAATTCATGACTTGATATGTTAAAAATTCATGATGTAAATTTGTTATTTTGTCATGATCAAAGCATTCATTTAAAGGGAAAAGAATTGTACTCTTCCCTTCTTTTTGACAAAAATAAAGGGGGAGAAAATTTATTACTAGCTTGCACACTTGAATGAAAAATTTGCTACCTCGATCATTGTAATGAAGGAACTTGCTATATCAAACATCACAAATATTGCTACCTTACAAAGAGAAGCAAAGTGCAACCTTGCACAAGAAGCAAGTGTACAATTGCCATGATTACATATCCTTAAAAACTTACTATAATTGAATGTTTTAAAGTGAAGTATGTTGAACATCTAGATTGATAGCTAGTATGATTATAAAACTTGCATATCTTTTAAACTAGTTGTGATGCTACTTCTCCTTTTTGTTGATGATATAGGGGGAGAAGTAGATTGATGACTTCATGCAATGTAATGTTGATTGAATATTTTATATATTTGCATGATGTTTTTGTTGACATGATTTTAATACATGTTATTTGGATTTGGGATAACCCAAGTGTTCTATCAATATGGCATATTGATAGGGAGAGTTTGGTTAAACTCCGGGAGTTAAAGTTAACTCTGTCATCAATTAGTTATCATCATAAAAAATGAGGAGATTGTTGAATCTTAGATTTTGATGATGAAATTAATTGATTGTGTTTAGTTGTCTAATGGTAATTTGAGTGACACATGTCTACTATCGATCAAGATTAGACAGTTGACACAGGATGAATCAGTGTTGCACTAGAGAAAATCATATCAATATATTGGACGTCGTGCCAGAGGTCCGGTCGGCAATCGATAGAAGGCTTCGGACATCGGGCATCAGGCCAAGAAGAGTGGTGTTGCACCAAGGATATCAGGGTTGTGGAGGTCAACCACCGATTAAGCAACAGGCCGCAAGAGAAGATGGTGCACCGAAGAACTAGATGAAGCGCCGACTAATGACGTGCCGGGCACCAGGAGGTTGATTCATATAACTGACTAGATCAAAGTAGAGTTAAGGTTTATGTGTGCAAGATTAACTACGATAACGATGAAGACATGAAGCGAAACAAAGTGCTGGAGTCAAGTGTGATGGAATCGTTAGGAGTTCAAGAGTTCAACGAAAGTCCGAAGATTCATCGAGAGTGCTGCCGGAACTAGCCGAGAAAGAGTAGGGAGCTTACCAAAGGGTTTTTGGAAGTTTGCTGAAAGGTTCGTCGGAAGTTTGCGGAGCTCACCGAGAAAGATTAGAGCTTGCCGAAGAAGCTCGTTGGAACTCGCCAAGATCAATCAAGAAGTCTATGAGCTTGTCGGGAGTCCGCAGAATAATTTTCGAGGGTTCGTCGGAAAACTTTCGGAAGTTCGTCGGAGGAAGACTTGATGTGTCGGACTTTGTATTAGCATAGGAAATGACTTTAATTTCATAGTTATAATATAATTCAAGTTAGAATTAAGTGTTAATCCTATAACCTTGGTAAGGGCCAATTGGGCCCGGTATTGGACTGGTTTGGGCCGAGTTTAAGGCCTAACCAAGAGTGCTAGACCTGTTTTGTAATGGCACTACCAGACTGGGGTGATGGCACCACCCACATCTAGCTCCCTAGGTTTGCTAGGTGGTGGTACCACCCAGTGATAGAGTATCTAGGCGATGGTACTGCCTAGTACACTGACCATGTTAGTGTGTCAAGCGATGGTACCACCAGACTAGCGGTAGTACCGCTAGTGTCAGGGTCAAACTGGCAGTGGTACCACCAATACCCAGAAAAGCCAAGATGGAAAGTTTTTTGGCTAAAAGTTTAAATCAAATTGGAGCCTATAAAAACCCCTCCCATACTTGGTTAGAGTACACAAACATATACACTTTGAAAGTAGAGACACTCTGTTTAAATCTCTAGAAATCTCCTCCTCTAGTCCTTACTTATTTTCAAGTTAAAAGAGAGAAGAGAGTGCTTGTAACGGTTACCTCCTAAGCCCATCAAAAGGAGAGAGTGCTGTAAGGGACTTATCTTCGACCGTTGGAATGAAGACAACTAGTGAAAAGTCGGTGGCCTCAAGTGAAGAGGAATCGGAAGTGAATGTAGGTCGTATTTCTGAACCACTATAAATTCAATTTGTATTTACTTTCTCACAATTTATATTTCAGCAAACCATCTTCACTTGCTACTCCATTTCTTCATCTCTAAATATTTGCAAGTTAAATAAATTTTTAATACACTTTGATCGAAATTAATTTTCATCGAAACGTGATTTTATCCTATGAAGTTTTCAACATATGAACTTATTTGAATCGTCAAAATTTATCCTTCTTAACCATTGTACTAATTCACCCCTCATCTTAGTGCCGCTCTAGATCCTAACAGTACATTGTTAGCTTAGTGTGTCAGGCGGTGGTACTGCCAAACTAGGCTGTGGTACTGCTAGTACTATAAAATCTCGGGGTGTTTGAATTTTGGCTCCAAGATTTGAAGCCATTTAGGATCTATAAATACCCTAGCTATTCTTGCTTGGTCTAGCAAGAATTGAGCAAGAAAACAAAGGGAAAACTCTATGATTCTAAGTGTAGAAATCCCTCTTCTTAGATCTTAAAATTAATTTCTAAGAGAGGTGTGTGAGGGAAGATTTATAAAAGAAAGAGTTTATAATGGTAGTTAGTCTTTGTCTATTTGAAAGAAGATTGCTAGTAAAAGCCGGTGGCCTCGACAAAAGGAGGAATCGGGAGTGGACATAAGTCAGATGACCGAAACACTATAAATCGGTGTGTGCTTTCCTTGCTGTGCAATTTTTGTTCTGCTCTTATTTATATTACAAATTGTTTTCCTTGCTCACTGCTCTCTACTTATTACGAATGTTTTCAAGTTAGAGTATTTTTGATATGATTTCATCGAAATGGACTTAATCATCGAAACATGTTTTGAATCAAACCGAGGTTTTCTGAAATTAACATAATTTTTACTGCTGTACTAATTCACCCCACCCCCTCTTAGTGTCGGACTCAATCCTAATAATTCTCAGACATATTTCTCAATATATTGTATTTCAGCAATTTGAGTTTAAAATTTATTTGTGACAATCGTTCCTCCAAAACGAACATCAAAATAATCCTAAAGAAAAGTGAAGATAAAAAAAATCAGTTTGTTGACAAAAATAAAAATAAGACCAAGATGGGCTCTACACAATTTTGTTATTTCCTTAGGGAAAAAAAACCTTGGATATAATTACATTAGTTTGTTCTGATGACAAGAACAATTAATGATGTGACTGATTGCTTTAGGACTCATTTCTAACATTGAAAATATTTTCCTATACCCTACTAATCAATTACTAATAAATTACTTGAGAAGATAGATTACTATTGTAGAATCCTTACTATTGTAGATAAACTTAACTCATTTACCGACCAATGACATAGATATGAA
Source organism: Musa beccarii (assembly GCA_024322285.1). NCBI lineage: Eukaryota > Viridiplantae > Streptophyta > Magnoliopsida > Zingiberales > Musaceae > Musa > Musa beccarii. The sequence continues at coordinate 72,846,255 of CM044395.1, forward strand.
ATAACTTGAGTTTTCAATATCTTATTGTTTAATTAGGCTATATAGGATTTTTCTTGAATATAAAAAATCTTTAGTCTCCAAAAAAAGAAAACATTATAGAAAAGAACTGTTAGGACTATAAGAGTCCTAATTGATAAGGACATTCATGTAAATCCTATCTAGCCGACCCCTATTAAAGAGGTGAAGAGGCCGACTAGATTAGGGTTAGGTTGCTTCTTAGATAAGGAGTTCTATTAGAAGTAGGAGTCCTATTAGAGAAAGAGTCCTATTAGAAGTATGAGTCCTATTAGGGAAAGAGTCCTATTAGAATTAGAAGTCCTACTAGAAGAGTCCTAATTAGAAGTAGGAGTCTTGAGTAAGAGTCCTATTAGGAGTTGGATTTAGAAGCCTAATAAATAGCCATGTATTCACCCTCTTTTCATAAAGGAATAGATCAATCTTTTAGCAGCCTTTGAGCAGCAACTTGGAGGAAGGAACCCCTATAGAGTTCTAAGGAGGCCAATCCCCTATAGAGATCAACCCCAAGCTTAGAATTCGCGAGGGTTTAAACACTTAGTATCAGAGCAGCATTCTTGGCATCTCGCTACCCTTCCACAGTCATCCATTAGCCCTCCACAACCGCCCAAAGTAATTCCCACAATTGCTTAGAAGATCATCGCTGAATTCTGTCGTCATCTCCACCACTGTAGATCATCCTTTGATATCCTTTGATCTTTCTGTGAATTGCATCAGGTTCTGGTTATCTACCTTACTACTATTGCAATTTAGTTATCCTTATTCAAAAAATCCAAAAAATTTGTTCCTATATTGCTACATAAACTTTTTGTCGTAAAGTTTTCATCTCTACAACGAAAGTTACACTGCAGAAGTTCAGCCGCATAGCACTATTTTTTTGATCTTGCTACTGCATTTTTTTAATCCAAATTTGTATGAAATTTTTATGACAGCTTGTGGTTTTCCCTTTAGTTTTGTCAAAAAATTCTCAATATAAACCACTTATCTTTTATGCCCAAACTGTTGCACTTTAGACCTAAAAATCTGCTATAGTACCTCTCTGTGATCCTCAATTTTGCCGAACCTCTTACTATCGTTTCTTTAAATTTTTAACAGAATTACCTCTCCCTTACTAGTAGATTCCCTTTAAGTTTTGCTTGAATCTCTATTGAAAATTTCTGAAAAAAATTACATCTTTACTATTGAAATTTATTCGATAAAAATTCTTGTGCTGCACCTTTGTCCTTTTTCTCCTCAACCTACCAAACCCTAGCCACCTTGCTGCCACCAACCAAGACGTCTTTAGGGCATCCATCTAGCCTTAAGATTCAACCATCATAACCTAGTTTCATAACCCTAACAACATCAAAAACTATAGCCCAAAATAGTAAACCATTACAGCCAAACCCTTCTATCATCGATCTATTATTCGAACCTTCCACCACCCCATGCCATTATCCTGTCAACAGAAGAAAAAAAAAGACAAGGGCATCTCTGATCTATAGGCATATGTTATGGCTTCTCAAGATCCAATTGATGCCAAATTTGAAGCATGGGAATCTCAGATTGAATCACGGCTTCAATCGCGCTTGGAAGACAAATTGCGCGCTTTGTTTGCAGAATTCAGAATTGGACAATCATCAAGTCCAACCAAATTACAGCAAGGAGAGAATTCAGAAAGGACCCTAGAGAAGGAGGGACAGCCCTCCAACATGCTTTAGCCACGCATGAGGGTGGACTTCCCACGATGGGAAGAAGAAGACCTAGCGGGGTGGATTTTGCACACCGAACGTTACTTTCGCTACTACCGAACGTCGGATAATGTTATGGGGGAGATTGCTATCATTCACCTTGAATGAGATGCTATTCAATGGTACAATTGGCTAGAATATAATCATGGGGCTCTGACATGGAATCAATTTAAGAATGCACCACTGAACTGTTTCGGACAAACGAAGTATAAAAATATCGACGGCCAACTCACAAAGATTCGACAAACCTTTATGATTTAAGAGTACCAAACTAGGTTTGAGAAGTTATCCTACCTTGATCGTGATTGGATTGATCATCGATTATTAGGAACATTCATCGAAGGACTCAAGCTAGAGATAAAAGGTGAAGTTAAGGCGCGAAAGCCCCATACCGTGATGGCCACGATTTCTTTTGCCCGAAAATAAGAAGAATAGCTCAGCCAAGATGCTCGGAGGATGAGAACCACTCCTAGAACCTCAGCATATAAACCCCATTCTGCTCCTAACTATCCTTCACTGCCAAAAAAATTGACAAGAGAAGAACTACGTGACCGATCAGCAAAGGGTCTTTATTGGCATTGCGACAAGCCAAGGAATGGCGATCATCGCTGCAAAAGGGGCCACCTCCTACTAATTGAACCTCTTGAACACATGGAGGAGGAGGTCCAGGAGCATGAGGAAGAGGTCACGGATGAAGTGTTGGGAATCCGTCATGGGGGAGCGACATCACATGCGCAGCGGAAAAACAGAAAAATAAAACACCCCAGATTTTTCATAGAAAGTTTCCATCGTCGTGCGAAGATCGGTGTGTCAAAAACAAATCTGCAAAACTGCACATGTAAAGAAGATACCTAGGGAGATCGTATATCCCTGAATTCCTACAGATCTGTGGGAGAGGATGAAGGAGGTCAAGCATACTCCTCTAGTGGTATCCACACAATAGGGATTACGACGATGCTCCTCTCTCTCTTGGGGGAGGAGAACAGGAGGTGGCTACTAAAAGAAACCCCCAGCCTATAGAGCTTTGGTCCCCTCCTATTTATAGAGGCCCCCCATGAAAAACCCTAATGAATCTTTTGCCCTATTGGGTATTGGATCTCCATCCAATTACCCAAGCCTCTTGGATTAGCCGGCCTCTACCCAATAATCTCTTATTAGCAATTATTGGATCTCATCTCAGGATCCAATAATTCAGGGGTTTAATGGATATCCAATAAGATAAGGGGTTCAGCGGATATCTCATATTCGAACCTCTACTCGTCGCAACACCTATCATATGTGTGTGACCCTCTAGGCCCAATATCGAGCTGGCCGTGAGTCATACTTGTTAGAACTCCTTCTGACTTAGTGAATTATTATTTCTATAATAATTCACCCAACTCATCGACTACGGATGTACCAGGCCACTACGCCGTGGCCCCTAGATGATACAGGGGAATCCAATCCTTTGGACCTATCTGTCCTCAGTTACCATGTATCTATAGTCCTTCATCCATCTAATATCCCAGAGACCCTATACTGGGCATGGTGCTATCAGGCCCATACGGTCTCTCCTCGAGTCTTGCTCTTGTCGGATTCTCCCGGAGAACCCTTTCTCTCTCAATCCGAATAACCTTGGCCAAGGATTTATTCGAGCAAGAATACATGAGATATTCCTCTCATGATACTGAGAGCAGATGATCCTCTATTGACACTCAATAGCCCTCGTAAGGTTGGCTACCGCTCCCAATGACCGGCTGTACTAGATATAGAACTTTCCAAACCTATAAGTCCAGTTTCAAAGAGTGGAGTACTCATACAGGACATCCTTAGTGTCTCAAGTCTAAGGACCAGATACACTACTGGGACTACGGAATCGCTATCTGACGTGAGGTATCAATAACCATCAAGCATTCCGTAGGCGGATCAATTAGTGAACTCATTCTCCAATGAGCACCTGCACTGTACCCTTAGTATCCCCACATGAGTAGCTATAAGACCAGCTACCTCCATCATATGAACGGGTATACAGCACACCATTCTATCCGATTATCTCGATGTCCTTCTCGAGTAACCTATGACTAGGATAATTTAGGGTCTGTGTTTAAAGGTGAATCGGTCTCATTATCGTGATCTCATCACGATCCGATTCCCATTGCATAGATCCATGGACATCACAATATATGCAACACGCAAGATAAAGTGATAAAATACCTAATAATAAGCAAAGAGAAAATGTGCATATCATGTCATAAGTGCCATCACTCATGTGATTGGTTTGCAGGGCACCTATAACCAGCATTCTCCCACTTGACCTAAAGCCAATCACCAATATGTCTGATCCCTATCAGACCTCTGTGACGCTCAAAAACAATCTGAGTCAATGGCTTTGTCAGTGGATTTGCAATGTTATCTTCGGATGGATCTCTTTCCATTGCTACATCTTTTCGGGCCACGATCTCTCTAATAAGTTGGAACCTCCTCAGAACACTTCTGATGAGACACGGGTTCCCTTATTTGAGTAATCGTCCCATATTTGTCACAATTTAAGAGAATCATATCCTCGCTGCTTGACATGACTCTAGGTCTGTGATGAACCTCTTCATCCAGACTCCCTCCTTTGCTGTCTCTACCACAATAATGTATTCCGCCTTTGTGGCCGAGTCAGCAGTAGTGTCTTGCTTGGAACTCTTCCAGCATACTACTCCTCCATTTAGGGTAAACACATACCTTGAATTAGACTTACTATCATCGACATTGGACTAGAAGCTCGAGTCCGTGTAGCCTTCAACCTTGAGGCTACTACCTCCATATACCAGTAAAAGATCCTTAGTCCTTCTCAAGTACTTAAGGATACATTTTACTGCTTTCCAGTGCTCCAAGCCTGGATCTGCCTGATATCTGCTCGTGACACTCAGAGCATGCGCTATATCAAGCCTGGTACATAGCATAACATACATAATAGACGCTATCGCTGATGCATATGGCATCATATCCATGTGTGCCCTTTCTTCAGGAGTCTTTGGGGACATACCCCTAGAAAGTGATATTTCATGTCTCATTGGTATGAGACTTCTCTTAGAATTTTGTATGCCAAACCTTTTGACAATGGTGTCTATGTACCTAGACTGGGACAAGTCAAGCATCCTCTTAGATCTATCTCTATAGATCTGTATCCCCAATATGCAAGATGTTTCCCCTAAGTCCTTCATGGAGAAGTGCCTAGATAGCCAAGTCTTTACTGTGGAGAGTATTCCTACATCATTCCCAATGATCAGGATGTTATCCACATATAATACCAAAAGGGTGATAGTGCTCCCACTTAATTTCCTGTACACACAAGGTTCATCTTCGTTCTTAACGAAGTCATAAGATTTGATCACCTCATCAAATCTTATGTTCCAACTTCGGGAAGCTTGCTTCAATCCATAAATGGACCTAACTTGCACATCTTATCTGGGTTATCCTTGGACATGAATCCCTCAGGCTGTATCATGTACACCTCCTCATCGAGGTTACCATTGAGGAAAGCGATTTTGACGTCCATTTGCCAGATCTCATAATCATAGTGTGCTACAATAGCCAATAGAATTCGAATGGATTTTAGCATGGCTACAGGTAAGAAAGTTTCGTCAAAGTCAACACTTTGCCTTTGACGATACCCCTTAGCCACTAGCCTTGCTTTATAGGTCTCTACCTTTTCATCTACTCCAATCTTCTTTTTGAAGATCCACTTGCAACCAATGGGTACAATACCCTCGGGTGCATCAACTAGGTTCCAAACCTTGTTGGAGTACATAGAATCCATTTCTGAATTCATGGCTTCTTGCCATTTCCTAGAGTCTATGCTCATAATAGCCTCCTCGTAGATCTAAGGATCAATATCCTCAACATCCTCTCTTCTGATATGTCCCACATATCTCTCAGGAGGATGGGATACTCTATCGGATCTACGTAAAGTTGGGACTTGTGTATTAGGTATCTGAACAGACTCTAGCTATGGAATGGTGCTTGAGCTAGGTTCTCAAACCTCGCTCAACTCTATTATGCTCCCACTGTCTTCACCAAGAATGTGTTCCTTCTCAAAGAACACTGCTCCCTTGGCTACAAAGACCTTTCGGTCCTCAAGATGATAGAAATAATACCCACAAGTTTCTTTGGGGTATTCCATGAACTTGCACCGTTCCGTCCTAGATTCCAACTTGTCAGGGTTGTGTCTCTTAACATGGGTAGGATAGCCCCAAATCTTAACAACTTTAAGATCGGGCTTCTTCCCATTCCATATCTCATATGGAGTAGACATCACTGATTTAGTTGGAATTCTATTCAGAAGGTAAGCTGCAGTCTCTAGGGCATATCCCTAGAATGAGATGGGTAGGTCGGCGAAACACATCATGGAATGCACCATGTCTAACATTGTGCAATTCCTCCTTTCTGATACACCATTAAGTTATGGTGTATAATGACGTGTCTATTAGGATAATATCCCATAGTCTTTGAGGAACTGGGTGAACTCTATACTCAAGTACTCACCTCCTCGATCTAATCGAAGGGTTTTAATACTCTTTCCTGTCTGGTTCTCCCCTTCTTGTTTCCTCTTAGACTCACTTACACTCATGATATGTGGAGTTGTATCTAGCATATATAAGCCATTATGCAATGTTCCTCTCGTGATGATCTCATCATCTAATATTATTGAACAACCATTTTCTCAAAAACTAATTTATATCCAATAACTATCAAACATGAAATGGAAATAATATTTTTGATAATAGAAGGAACTTAATAATACGCATCTAATGCAATAATAGCTCCATCATGCAGATGTAAGGTGACCTTGTCAACAGCCAATGTAGTAACCTTTGCTCCATTGCCAATCTTAAGGTCTATCTCACCTCTGTTCAATCTCCTAGGTCCTGCTAGAACCTGTAATGAATTGCAAATATGATAAGCACTCCCGGTATCTAATACCCATGTGTTATCATAAGATTTTGACAAATGGAGACTGATCATGAATGTACCTGAAACATTTGCAAGCTTCTGTTTTGCCCTCTCTACAAGGTACTCTTTGCAATTCCTCTTCCAGTGCTCATATTTGCCGTAGTGGAAGCACTAGCCTTTGTCCTTTGTTGGGTCTTTCATGGCAACCTTTGCCTTACCCATTTTGCCCTTGCCCTTGCCCTTCTTAAGGGTCTTCTTAGCCTTCCTTTTCTTTTTGGTCTCACTAGTGTAGAGAACCGGCTTCTCTTTCTTGATGGTGCTCTCTGCTTCTCTCAATATATTGAGGAGCTCTGGGAGGGTCACCTCAAGTTTGTTCATATTAAAATTTATTATGAACTGAGAAAAGGAATCTGGTAGGGACTGAAGTACAAGATCCACACAGGTTATCCTCTAAGACCATTCCTAAACCTGTGAGTTTTTTGATCCACTCAATCATCTTAAGGACATGGTTCTAAACCGGTGTCCCCTCAGTCATCATAGCACGGAAAAGACTCTTTGATATCTCATATCGCTGAGTTCTTCCTTGTTCCTCAAATAATTTGCGGAGATGTAGGAGTATGGAATTAGCATCCATATTTTCATGTTGTCTCTGTAACTCAATAGTCGTAGAGGCCAACATATAACATTGAGCAAGATAGAATCATCTAAGTACTTCACATAACGAGAGATCTCATCCTCGCTTGCCCCTTCGTCGGGCGTAGGGATCACTGTATCAAGGACATATGCGATTTTCTCCGCCGTGAGAACGATTCTCAGATTACGAAGCCAACCCGTATAATTTGGACTAGTGAGGCAGTTAGCATCAAGTATGCCACGTAAAGGATTTGAAAGCGACATTTTTCTGAAATAAAAGATGTAGTAGAAATAAATAATATACAGACTTTGCAAAAATTTAAATAATTAAGATAAGGACTTCTATCTTAATGTATTCCCACTAATTTTTTGTGAGACACACATAACACCCTCCGGTATGTGACTCGGAGACCCTTGGCGGATCTCTAGTGGGGATCAGGATCCAATCGGCGTCTTAACGTAACCTCGAGGGACTCGACCAATCATGTTAAGCCCGTAAAGGTAGGAAACTCTTGCCAATCATAACTCCTTGTGATTCTCGTCCTATTCGGCCTCCGAACCACCATGGCCTCGAGAGACTCGACTAACCATGATGTTGGTTAAGTCATTAACATCGTTACCAGATGAGTCTGATTAGGTGATATACTCTCGAGGGACTCGACCATGCATACCATGTCCTCAAGTCACCTCTGACATCTCTATATTGTAGATAAGATGGCGAGACGCGATATAGGTGAGTCTTGAGGGACTCGACCAACTCAACCAATACCGGGAATCGGCTCCTAGCTATAACGATGGAAGGCCACGTGGGTCAATCTAATTACCTCACGTTTACCAACTTAATATTATTAATGGAGAGGATTTTTTATTTGGTCTCCTAACATAATATGTCACACACATACGTATTTAATATATATATATATATATCTACATCGCATGCAAATATATATATATACATATCTAGTAGGTGTATAACTAATCACACATCACATGAGCAATCACACCAAATGATCATGGACTACATCCTAATGTGATCAGGCCCGAGGCAGTGGGCCCAATCACTCACATCAAGATCTATGTATATTTTGGCGCATCTCTATGCCCTGTGATCGTCCATCTCGCTTCGTCAGATCTGTCGGCATCTCAACGCATCTCCATGCGTCGGATCGTCCGTCTCGACCTCATGAGTCACGCTACCGCTGCGCCTCCTCATGTAATTATAACATAATTATAGGTACACAGACCCGATAATAAATGAGAAAAGAATAGAGGCTCGTAGGCCCCAATAATAATAATCACATGTACACACATCACAGGTCCATGATCATCTGTCCACATCATACATCACATGTATATGTTATTTTATAGGACTACTAGATAAAAAATAATAGTTAATTAAAATATTTAATTAACATATTTAATTTTCTGAAATCAGGGATAGAGGGAATTTTTTGAATTCCCAAGGGTATTTTGGTCATTTGATCAAAAAGAACAAAGACTAGAATTTCTCAAATTCCGAGGGTATTTTGGTAATTCTATCAAAGGGGACAGAATCTGAAATTTCTGAAATTCCGAGGGGTAAAACTATCTTTTTCCCGAAAACCCTAACTCCTCTCCCTCTACGGCGCTACGTTGCGTGCTGCGGCCAGATCATCTATTTGGCGGCGTCCCTTACGCGAGGCGGCGGCGGCGCGCTGCAGCGGCTGCTGGGCGGTGTGCGCGCTATCCCTATCGAGGGTGGGCGCGCTTCGCGCAAAGCGCCACCGGCGGCAACGCCGCAGAAAGGTCGATCTTGCCGGCGGTGGCGTCTGTCGCGCGCCCTCGCCAGCGAGCCTGGCGCTTCGCGGCGCCGCTCGAAGCGGGCGACCGCCCATGGCGGCGCCGGCCATCTGGCGCTTTTGCCTGGCGTAAGCGTCGCAGTGGCGCCGATCCTTGCGGCGAAGCTGCAGCAAGCGGCCGCCGCTTTGCCTTGCGAGCACGCTACTGTGTCGCCAACAGAGGTAGCTGCGGCGTTGCTCGCTTGTGGCTCGCAGCCCGTCGGCCTGCTACCATTGTAGGCAGCAAGGCTGCTGTGCGAGAGCAGCAAGGGCAACAACAGTTGCTGCCCTTCCTCACCTTTTGCGCCAATGATTTTGGTGCCAAAACCTGTTCTAAATCACAATCCATGCAGTTTATGATCCGATCTTCGCACGAACAACCTGGCTCTGATACCATTGTTGGGAATCCGTCATGGGGGAGCGACATCACATGCACAGTGGAAGAACAGAAAAACAAAACACCCCAGATTTCCTGTAGAAAGTTTCCATCGTCGTGCGAAGATCGGTGTATCAAAAACAAATCTGCAAAACTGCACATGTAAAGAAGATACCTAGGGAGATCGTATATCCCTGAATTCCTACAGATCTATGGGAGAGGATGAAGGAGGTCAAGCATCCTCCTCTCTAGCGGTATCCACACAGAAGTGATTACGACGATGCTCCTCTCTCTCTCCCTGGGGGGAGGAGAATAGGAGGTGGCTACCAAAAGAAACCCTCAGCCTATAGAGCTTTGGTCCCCTCCTATTTATAGAGGCCCCCCTTGAAAAATCCTAATGGATCTTTTGCCCTATTGGGTATTGGATCTCCATCCAGTTACCCAAGCCTCTTGGATTAGTGGGCCTCTACCTAATAATCTCTTATTAGCAATTATTGGATCTCATCTCAGGATCCAATAATTTAGGGGCTTAATGGATATCCAATAAGATAAGGGGTTCAGCGGATATCTCATATTCGAACCTCTACTCGTCGCAACACCTATCATATGTGTGTGACCCTCTAGGCCCAATATCGAGCTGGCCGTGAGTCATACTTGTCAGAACTCCTTCTGACTTAGTGAATTATTATTTCTATAATAATTCACCCAACTCATCGACTACGGATGTACCAGGCCACTACGCCGCGGCCCCCAGATGATCTGAGGGAATCAATCCTTTGGACCTATCTGTCCTCAGTTACCATGTATCTATAGTCCTTCATCCATCTAATATCCCAGAGACCCTATACTGGGCATGGTGCTATCAGGCCCATACGGTCTCTCCTCGAGTCTTGCTCTTGTTGGAATCTCCCGGAGAACCCTTTCTCTCTCAATCCGAATAACCTTGTCCAAGGATTTATTCTAGCAAGAATACATGGGATATTCCTCTCATGATACCAAGAGCGGATGATCCTCTATTGACACTCAATAGCCCTCGTAAGTTTGGCTACCACTCCCAATGATCGGTTGTACTATATATGGAAATTTCCAAACCTATAAGTCCGGTATCAAAGAGTGGAGTACTCATACAAGATATCCTTGGTGTCTCAAGTCTAAGGACCAGATACACTACTAGGACTACGGAATCGCTGTCTGACATGAGGTATCAATAACCATCCAGCATTCTGTAGGCGGATCAATTAGTGAACTCATTCTCCAATGAGTACCTGCATTGTACCCTTAGTGTCCCCACGCGAGTAGCTATGAGACCAGCTACCTCCATCATATGAACGGGTATACAGCACACCATTCTATCCGGTTATCTCGATATCCTTCTCGAGTAACCTATGACCAGGATAATTTAGGGTCTGTGTTTAAAGGTGAATCGGTCTCATTATCGTGATCTTATCACGATCCGATTCCCATTGCACAGATCCAGGGACATCACAATATATGCAACACGCAAGATAAAGTGATAAAACGCCTAATAATAAGCAAAGAGAAAATATGCATATCAAGTCATAAGTGTCATCACTCATGTGATTGGCTTGCAGGGCACCTATAACCAGCATGAAGAATAGCGGCCAATTGATATTACAATGCATGCCCTTACCGGTTACACAAACCCACAAACAATGAAAGTGGGAGGATTTCTGAAGCAACAACCGATCACCATTCTTATTGACACCGGGAGTACTAATAATTTTATGAATAGCAAGGTTGCTGTCTGGATGGCCTTACCTATTAAGAATTATAGCAGGTTCGATGTTAAGGTCGCAGATGGATGAATTTTGAAGTGTGATCGTAGGTGCCTACGGGTGAAACTATTGCTGCAGGACCAAGAGATAATTGCATATTTTTTCTTCCTCTCTCTTGATGATTATGAGGCCATGCTTAGCATCGAATGGTTAATAACATTAAGTGATATTTCTTAGAACTTTTTGAAATTAATTATAAAATTTTATAGTAAGGGGAAACAAGTGATACTATGTGGGAAACGTGGGGGTGACATAATGATGATTTGCACACGATGAATGGAGAAAGTTTTGCATAAAGCACGCAGTGGCTTTTTGGTACAACTTGAGCAGAATCTAAGGGAGAGCCAACCAAATTTGAAGATCCAAACCTACTTCCCTTGCTTGTTGAATTTTCAGATATATTTGACGGACCACGTAGCCTACCTCCTAACCGTCGGCATGATCATCGTATACCGATTCTTCTAGGCAAATCTCCAGCAAATACTCAATCATATCAGTATCCACATCTCCAAAAAGATGAAATAGAAAGGATTGTAAAAGAGATGCTTGAAACAAGAGTTATTCAGCCAAGTTGCAGCCCCTACTCTTCACCGATGCTCCTCGTACGAAAGAAAGATGGAACATGGCGAATGTGCGTTGATTTCTGAGCTCTCAACGGCATAACCGTCAAGGACAAGTACCCTATTCCAGTAGTAGATGAATTGCTTGATGAATTAAAGAGAGTATGAATCTTCACAAAGCTAGACCTTTGATCTGAGTATCATCAAATACGAGTGTGCGAAGAAGACATACCGAAAACTGCCTTTCGAAAGCACAACGATCACTACGAATTTCTGGTAATGCCCTTTGGTCTCACCAATACTCCCTCCACCTTCTAGAGCCTTATGAATGATATTTTCTGAAGTTATCTTCATAAGTTTGTGCTAGTTTTCTTTGACGATATCCTTATTTATAGCCCTTCTCTTGAAAGTCATATACAGCACTTACGACTTGTTTTGACAATTTTATGATAACATGTTCTTTTTGTCAAAAAAATAAAGTACAGCTTTCTTCAATAAAAGATGGAATATCTTGGGCATATCATATCATAGGAAGGGGTAGTAGTGGACCCCTCCAAAATTGAAGCAATGCAGAACTGGCCGACCCCAAGGAACATAAAATCACTGTACAGTTTTCTCGGTTTAACATGTTACTACCGCAAGTTCATGAAAAACTATGAAAAGATCAGTGCACCCCTTACTTCCTTGTTGAAAAAAGATGCTTTCAACTGGTCAGACAAAGCCACCACCGCCTTCGACAAACTTTAAGTCGCAATGATAACAACGCCCGTACTAGCGTTATCCGACTTCGGCAAGACTTTTATTATTAAAGCCGATGTCTCCAGAGTCGGAATTGGTGCTATACTAATGTAAGATAGCCACCCCCTCGCTTATACCAGTAAGGCATTATCTCCTTCCCATCTCAAGATGATTATATATGACAAGGAGATGCTCACGATTATGCATGCGGCATCCAAATAGAGACCATACTTGATCGGGCGACGCTTTCAAATCAAGACCGACCATAAAAGCCTAAAATATTTTTAGAGTAGAAGATATCTTCCCCTGAGTAGCAAAAATGGGTAACAAAGCTTCTTAGATATGATTATGAAATAACTTACAAAAAGGGGAAAGATAATATTGTTGCAGATGCGCTTTCGCGGCTATCCGAGTAAGCTGAATTTTTGGTTGTTTCACTTCCGACCAGTGACTTCCTTGAGAATATTAGAAGGGAATGGCAAGATAATCCGGAAACGAGTAAAGTTATAAAAAAATTGAAGGAAGCACCAAGCTTCGTGGCTCATTACAGTTGGGACTCAAAGGACTTATAATATAAGGGACGCATTGTGTTTGTACCAAATTCTACTTACATAAAGATCATCCTTCAAGAGATGCATTCCACACCTACGGTCGGGCACTCTGGGTTCCTTAGAACCTATAAAAGAATTAAATAAAATTTTTATTGGATAGAGAAGAAAAATATTATTGCTGATGTATGTCAACAACACAAAGGCGAAGGAGAATTTTCAGTAGGAGATTGGGTCTTCCTACTGCTCCAACCATACAAGCAAATATTAATCCAAACCAGAGCATCTATGAAGCTTTCACCTCAATTCTATAGACCCTACCAGAATTTGGAGCGCATCGGAGTAGTAGCATACAGATTGGACTTACCCGCCAACTCCTGAATCCATCTAGTTTTCCATGTATCATGCTTGAAGCTCAAGTTAGGACAATATGAGACAGCTCAAAGCCATCTACCAAATATGACTACCCAAGGAGAGCTCCGGACCCAACCAAGTGCCATTGTTGATCGACGGATTATGACTCGATGACGACGACCTGCTATTGAAGTGTTAATATAGTAGGCAAACCTACCAACAGAAGATGCCACTTAGGAGAACAATGATGACTTGAAGATCAAATTCCTAGAATTTATGAAACGTCAACCTCGAGGACAAGGCTGATTTGAAGAGGTGGGTCTGTTAAAACTCTAGCTATGAGAGTCCAAATTGATAAGGGCATTCATGTAAATCCTATCTAACCAACCCTTATTAAAGAGGTGAAGAGGCCGGCTAAATTAGGGTTAGGTTACTTCTTAGAGAAGGAGTCCTATTAGAAGTAGGAGTCCTATTAGAAGTAGGAGTCCTATTAGGGAAAGAGTCCTATTAGAATTAGGAGTCCTACTAGAGAAGGAGTCCTAATTAGAAGTAGGAGTTGGTTAGAAGTAAGAGTCTTGAGTAAGAGTCCTATTAGGAGTTGGGGTTTAGAAGCCCTATAAATAGTCATATATTCACCCTCTTTTCATAAAGGAATAGATCAATCTTTTAGCAACCTTTGAGCAAGCAACTTAGAGGAAGGAACCCCTATAGAGTTCCAAGTGTTGAATCTCAGATTTTGATGATGAAATCAATTGGTGAAATATATTCTAATCTATATTGTTAAAGATAAGTGTACAAGATTAATTACGATGGGTTAGAAACATAAAACGATTTGCCAAGTTCAAGTTTATCGGGTGTTCAAGAGTTCATCGGAAGTCCGAAGGATCGTCGGAAGTATTACCGGAACCAACCGAGATCGAATCAGGGACTTATCGAAGTTTTTGAAAGTTCGCTGCAAAGATCGTCGAAGGTTCGCCAAGATTACAGAGAAGGCTTCGGAAGTGGATGTAGGTCACTTTGACCGAACCACTATACATCGCAGCGTCTTGAATGTGTGAGTGTTTAAATTTCTATTTCATCTCTTTACTTGGCTGCAAACCATTTAGTTTTTCATTACCTTTACTCAAGCAACTTCAACCAAGTCATCTTTCTTCGGATCGAAGTTTTCATATGAACTAGTCTTTTATCGAAATCAATTTCAAGCTTACGATTTTAATCCGCTGCACTAATTCACACCCCCCCCCTCTTAGTACTTATCCGATCCTAACAATTGGTATCAGAGTGGGTTCACTCTCATATTTGGTTTAAAACCCAAGAGAGATGGCCTATTTCGGTATGCAAGAGGGTCATTCCATTACACGTCCATCTATATTTAATGAGTCGGATTATATATATTGGAAGACTCGTATGAGGATCTTTTTTATTTCTACGATTTTGAGCTTTGGAATATCATTGAGAATGGTTTTCAAAATCTTCTCTTTCGATGAGCGATTGGAATGAATTAGAGAAGAAGGTTTTTGCTTTAAATACAAAGGCTATGAATGCCTTGTTTTATACACTAGACAAAAACGAATTTAATCGCGTATCAATTTGTGAATCGGCTTTTAATATTTGGCGTACTCTTGAGATCACTCATAAAGGCACTAACCGAGTGAAAGAGTCCAAAATCAATATTCTTATGCATTCTTATGAACTTTTTCGAATGAAACCAAGTAAGTCCATTGGAGACATGTACACCCGCTTTACGGATGTCATCAATGGACTTAAGGCACTTGGTAAAGGTTTTTCCAACTTTGAACTTGTAACTAAGATTTTAAGATCCCTTCAAAGAGTTGGGATCCAAAAGTTACGGCCATTCAAGAGGCCAAGGACCTTAAGACTTTTCCTCTTGAAGAACTTATTGGGTTTCTAATGACCTACGAAATGACGTGTCATGCTCATGAAGAGCTCGAGAATCCCTTTCCAAAGAACAGGAAGGATATGGCACTAAGAACACAAGAAGACCACTTGAAAGGAACATCAAGTGATGAGGACAGTGACAATGACATTGCACTTTTAACTCAAAAATTCAAAAAGTTCATAAGGAAGAACAAATTTAAAAATGACACAAAAAAAAACTTGAACATAAAAAGGACCATGTTATTTACTATGAGTGCAAGAAGCCAGGGCATTTCAAATATGAATGCCCCCAAGCCAAGAAGAAGCAACCCAAGAAGAAGAAAGCATTGAAGGCTACATGGGATGATTCAAGTGACTCCGAGGTTGAAGAAGCAAGCAACAAAGAGGAGGCTAACTTCACACTAATGGCCCTTGGAGAAGAGGTTAGTGAGTTATTTAATGAAGAATTATCTTTCGATGAGCTTTCTTTCGCTTTTCATGAGTTATTTGATGAATGTAGAACTATTAGTAAGAAGTTCAATTTGCTTAAGAAAAAGTATGCTTTATTACAAAATAAGTTCAATAGTCTCCAAACTCCTTCTCTACCCCCATGCTCTAAGTGTGAACACTTAGAAGCAATAGAAAAGGAGAACTTGCTACTCAAAGAGACCCTAAACAAGTTTAAAGTTGGTAGCAAGGGCTTGGACATGATCTTTGCTAACAAGGGTCACGTCGAAAATAGATGTGAAATTGGATTTGTGAGTGGATCTCATCAAAATTCCACCACCTTTGTTAAAGGACCCACATTGCATGTATCACCCCATTTGAAATGTAATTTTTGTGATAAAACTAGACATGTTGTTTATAAATGTCCATTCAAAAAAATTAGTCCACAAAAATTGATATGGGTTCCTAAAGGAACCATAAACAATTCAATGTTGAATTACAAATTAAGTAGATCAATTTGTAAGGCACCCAAAATCAAATGGTACCTAAAAATCATCCTCTTTTGTAGACAAACTCACAAGCTAGGAGCAAGAAATGGTATCTTGATAGTGGATGCTCAAGGCATATGATCGGAGATCCATCTCATTTCTCTTTGCTTACTAGCAAAGAAGAAGGGTATGTCACCTTCGGAGACAACAACAAGGGTAAAATCATTGGCAAGGGAACCATAGGTAATAAATCAAGTTTTTCAATTGATGATGTATTGCTAGTTGATGGTTTAAAACATAATCTTTTAAGCATTAGTCAATTATGCGATAAAGGTTATGTTGTCATATTTGAATCTAATGTTTGCATCATTGAAAAACCAAACAAT
This sequence comes from Musa beccarii, assembly GCA_024322285.1. Classification (NCBI taxonomy): domain Eukaryota; kingdom Viridiplantae; phylum Streptophyta; class Magnoliopsida; order Zingiberales; family Musaceae; genus Musa; species Musa beccarii. The sequence continues at coordinate 72,862,941 of CM044395.1, forward strand.
GACATATCCATGATTGCTTTAAAACAAAATAATGTCTACACCATCAATATTGATGAATTAAGAAATGAAATATGTTTTTCGGTTTTGAATTATAATGCTTGGCTTTGGCATAGGAGATTAGGCCATGCAAGCATGAAACTAATATCTAAGATTTCATCTAGAGAGTTAGTACGAGGAATTCCCAATATGAAGTTTGTCAAAGATAAAGTATGTGATGCGTGTCAACTAGGAAAACAAATAAAAACTAGCTTCAAACCAAAAAATCAAATTAGCACCACTAAACTATTGCAATTGATCCATTTGGACTTATTTGGACCAATTGATATAACAAGCTTAGGAGGTAGCAAATACGCCTTCGTAATTGTGGATGACTATAGTAGATACACTTTGACATACTTCTTAACTCACAAAAGTGATTGTTTCAAATATTTTTTAAAATTTTATAAACTCACTCAAAATGAAAAAGGATTCATGATTTCATCAATTCGAAGTGATCATGGAGGTGAATTTCAAAACCATGACTTCCAAAATTTTTGTGAAATGAACGAATGTAACCATAACTTCTCTACTCCAAGAAATCCTCAACAAAATAGAGTAGTGGAAAGGAAAAATAGACATTTGTAAGAAATGGCTAGAACCATGTTAAATGAATATAATTTATCAAAATATTTTTGGACCGAAGCCGTGAACATGGCTTGCTATGTTATGAATAGAGTTCTAGTTAGACCATCCTTATCTAAGACTCCATATGAATTATGGAATAATAAAAAACCCAATGTTTCTTACTTTAAAGTTTTTGGTTGCAAATGCTTTATTTTAAATGAAAAAGATGCCTTAGAAAAATTCGATGCTAAATCCGATGAAGGTATCTTTCTTGGTTACTCTTCTATTTCTAAAGCTTTTCGGGTTTTCAACAAAAGAACTTTAGTTATAGAAGAATCTATTCATGTGATTTTTAATGAATTTTTTGAATCAAAGAAAAAAAATTTTGATGATGATCTTGGTTTTAATGATTTGAATTTGAATGAACCCTCTCCTCAAAATGACAACTTGGATGCATCTTCTTCCTAAATTTCCTTGCCCAAGGAATAGAAGTATGTAGATGCCCATCCCAAGGAGTTAATTATAGGAGATACATCTAAAGGGGTTCAAACTCGTTCTTCATTTAAGAATTTTTGTGCCCATGCTACTTTTCTTTCTCAAGTTGAACCAAAATGCATTGATGATGCCTTGAAAGATGATTCTTGGGTCATCGCAATGCAAGATGAATTAAATCAATTTGAGAGGAATGAGGTATGGAAGCTTGTTCCTAGACCTAATGACCATTTAGTTATTGGTACTAAATGGGTCTTTAGAAACAAGCAAGATGAATACGGTATTGTGGTTAGAAACAAGGCTAGATTAGTGGTCAAAGATTTCAACCAAGAAGAAGGTATTGATTATGAAGAGACCTTCGCTCCTGTGGTAAGATTAGAAGCCATTAGGATGCTCCTTGCCTATGCTAGTAGTAATGATTTTAAACTATTTCAAATGGATGTCAAAAGTGCTTTTTTAAATGACTTTATTTCCGAAGAAGTATATGTTGAACAACCACCTGGATTCGAAAATTCTCTTCTTCCTAATCATGTGTTTAAATTAACTAAGGTTCTCTATGGACTAAAACAAGCTCAAGAGTTTGGTATGAAAGGCTTAGCTCCTTTCTTATTTCTAATAATTTTATAAAAGGCAAGGTTGATACTACATTATTTATCAAACATTTTGAAAATAATTTTCTTATTGTTCAAATTTATATTGATGACATTATTATTTTTTCTTTGGATGAATCATTATGTGAATCTTTTGCCAAGTGTATGAGTCATGAATTTGAGATGAGTCTAATGGGAGAATTAACGTTCTTTCTTGGATTACAAATTAAACAACTTAGTAATGGCATATTCCTTAATCAATCCAAATATACATTAGAATTGTTAAAACGATTTAATATGGATAGTTCAAAAGTCATTCACACTCCAATGAGTACTTCCACCAAGTTAGACTTGGATGAAGGTAGAGAAAATTTTGATCAAAAAACATATAGGGGGATGATAGGTAGCTTGCTCTATCTTACTGTAACTAGACCGGATATCATGTTTAGCGTAGGACTTTGTGCAAGATTTCAAGCTAATCCTAAGTTGTCTCACCTTAAAGTCATTAAAAGAATTCTTAGATATCTTAAAGGTACTCCTAATCTAGGATTATGGTATCCAAAATCTGATAACTTTGATTTGAAAGCCTATGCAGATATGGATTTTGGTGAATGTAGAATAGATAGAAAGAGCACATCCGGAACATGTCAATTTTTAGGACATGCACTTATTTCTTGGACTTCCAAGAAATAAAATTTGGTTGCACTATCTACGGCAGAAGCCGAATACATAGCCGCAAGTGCATATTGTGCTCAAGTCATTTGGATGAAAAATACACTAGAAGATTATGGAATTCATTTAAATAACATTCCTATAAAATGCGATAATACAAGTGCTATTTGTCTAACCAAAAATCATATTCAATACTCTAGAACTAAACACATTGACATAAGACATCACTTTATACGAGATCATGTTAACAGTAACGATGTCACTCTTGAATTTATCGATACAAAACATCAATTAGTTGACATCTTTATGAAACCTTTAAATGAAGAACAATTTGACTTCATTAGGAGGGAAATAGGCATGTTAAATTGTCCTTGTGAATGAGTAGCATTATATATAGTTTCTTTCGGCTTTTATGGATTTTACGAAAACTCGGCTCTTGCGGATTTGCCTCTCTCATTTTAATTCTATATCTCAAGGAGTAATCTATGATTACATCTCATTTCCACACTAGAAAAAAAAAATTTTGGGGGCAGCGGTAGCACCACCAGAACCGACGGTAGTACCGCCTGGGTACTCGGCTCCCAAGCAGTAGCACCGCCTGGTTGGCGATAGTACCGCCCGAACACCCCTATATAAAAGGGGGTGTTCGGGTCGGCGGTAAAACCCACCGAAAACCTCCTCCCTTTCATCCTTCTTCCTCCTAAACTCCCCTAAGCTCTCTCCTCTCCATTCTTCCTCCTCCTAAAGGACAATCAAAGGCATTTTCTTGATCCAAGCTCCTCACCTCTCTAGGAAACACAAACAAGGTAAAATCTAAAATTTTCTCTTCTACTCACATTTGCTTGTCTTTTCCTTATTGTTTCCTTTTATTTATTCATAATGAATAGATATGGCTCCTAAGAAATCAATAAGAGGCAAAGGGAAAAGGTTGAAAGGAGATTCATTTGACCCAACCCTTTTTAGATCTAATGAGGTAGCCTTAAGATACCCAAATTTTGATTGTAAAGCCATACATAAGGGTAAACATGTTGATCTAGATGAACTAGGAAACCTAGAACCTATTAGATAGTTTGCTAATCTAAATGCTCTACCTATCTTGCAAATTAATAAACCAATCTACCCTAGGTTGGTTAAGCTATTTTATGCTAACATGATTATTGAAGATGATATTTTGACTACCTATGTGTTAGGAACCACAATTTAGATTTCTGATCGTACCATATGTGAGCTACTTAGAATTGAAGAAAAGAATAGAGGATGTTATTTTAGAGAGCAATGGGATATGGATGCAATCGGAGCAACCCACTCTTAAGCCTTAGAGATGATCTTTGCTAATCCTAACCTAAGCATCATTCCTAAAAGCTGCGAGTACTTATTACCTTTTAATTCAAAATTACTTCATCACATCATGATGAGCATTCTACTACCAAAGCAGTTTCACCCTGATGAAATGAGTATGTTAGAACTAAGTACGATGTATTGGATTATGACTAGACAAAACAATTGCTTTGGTTATTTGATTAGACAACACATGATAGAAGTTTTCTCTAGAGACTCAGTGTTGTCATATGGCGGGTTGATCACTAGATTCATTTTTGCCCATAATATTTGTGTGTCACCCGATAAGGAGATAATGCAGGTTGATAGATATAACACAATTAATAGAAGTCTCCTGAAGCGACTTAGATGCACCTTTAGAGATGGCATATGGATTAGGCAACCTAGAAGAATTGATATAGTTCCCCCACCGGTAGAGCAACCTGAAACACCAATTTTTAGGTGAAATGAATCTCCTCCGCCTAGTCCCATTGATCCAGCATTATCTGAGCTAGCTCCTGCTCCATCTACTGAAGATCCGATCATGCTTGCCTTAAATCAAATCACATCACAACAAACTGAAATTTCGAAGGAAGTGCAACAAATGAATCGTAAAATAAATTACTTGTATAGGCATTTTGGCGTTCCCCCTCCGGAATAGCTGTTGTTTTCTTTTTAAGCACTTGTCCTATTATGCTTATGACTACTATGGATGATGTTGTGTGATGTTACTTTCACTTCATCTACTCAGCTTTTGAATGAACTTTTTTTTCGGTTCGATCGTAATTTTTGGATGATACTTTCATATTATTTTATGACTTGATTCCTTCCTCGAATGGTTTCATGCTCTCTCCATGGCTCAATAATTGTTCGACTTTTGTATTCTCCCTCTCATGGCTTGCTAAATGAGGTTTTTTCTTTTCTTCTACGAAGTAATGAATGGTTTCTTCATCTCCATTATTTTTGCTGATGACAAAGGGGGAGAAAAATGTAAATTACTATGATGAAGTAATTGTTGCTATGTTGGAATAAAATGCTTAAAGTGAAGTATGAATCAATTGTATCGCATCGCAAATGCTTAAGACTTCTTATTCTTAAGATAAGCTACTTTTTCATTTGATATCATGTCTTGATATTGAAACACTCTTTTGGATATAACTTGATCCTTATCATGCTTGAATTAATATTTTTGGTTATTATAGGTGTAAATACCTTGACATTGTTTAAAATATATTATTTTTCATATTTATGCCTAAGCTCGTTTATTAAGCTTTATGTTAAATGAAATCTATCGGATTTGGCTTGAATTCAAGTGCTTTTACCTTCTAATGATATGGCATATAGATAGGGGGAGTTAAGAGTAACTCCATCATCAATTGATTGTCATCATCAAAAAATGAGAGATTGTTGAATCTCGGATTTTGATGATGAAATCAATTGGTAAAATATTTGTTCTAATCTATATTGTCAAAGATAAGTGTGCAGGATTAACTACGATGGGTTAGAAACATAAAGCGATTTGCCGAGGTCAAGTCCATCGGGTGTTCAAGAGTTCATCGGAAGTCCGAAGGATCGCCGGAAGTGTTGCCAGAACCAACCGAGATCGAATCAGGGACTTACCGAAGTTTTCAGAATTTCGCGGCAAAGATCGTCGAAGGTTCGCGGAGATTACGGAGAAGACTTCGGAAGTGGATGTAGGTCACTCTGACCGAACCACTAAACATCGCAGCGTCTTGAATGTGTGAGTGTTTAAATTTCTGTTTCATCTCTTTACTTGGCTGCAAACCATTCAGTTTTTCATTACCTTTACTCAAGCAACTTCAACCAAGTCATCTTTCGTCGGATCGAAGTTTTCATACGAACTAGCCTTTTACCGAAATCGGTTTCAAGCTTACAATTTTAATTCGCTGCACTAATTCACCCAGCGTCTTGAATGTGTGAGTGTTTAAATTTCTGTTTTATCTCTTTACTTGGCTGCAAACCATTTAGTTTTTCATTACCTTTACTCAAGCAACTTCAACCAAGTCATCTTTCGTCGGATCGAAGTTTTCATACGAACTAGCCTTTTACTGAAATCGGTTTCAAGCTTATGATTTTAATCCGCTAATTCACACACCCCCCCCCCCCCTAGTGCTTGTCCGATCCTAACACTGAGGAGGCCGATCCCCTATAGAGATCAACCCCAAACTTAGAATCCGCAAGAGTTTTAACAAGAACCTGTGTATGATGGATTGATCAAAGTGAATCTAGGTATTTTATCAATCAATGTTACGTTTGGTATGATAGACTTCACACATCATTATTTTGCAAATATTTAACATTATATTTGCTTCATCTTCAACGAAATATTAGAATCTCATGGCCCTCCAACAAGAATGAAGATATGTTATCTTCATCTTTTGGTTATCAATCTCCTTGAGGCCACCAAATAAGAAACATTCATGAAGATGAAGATATGTTGCAAGAACTTTGCGATGCACAGGTGAATCTTGTAGGTCACTGAACTACTCAATTAGCAGTTCTCTTTTGGACTTCATAAGAAGATGCATTAGGATCTCTATCTTCTTCTCACCATGTTTAATTTCATCTACAACCAAGCCAACAGGCTTTTGTTGTTGCATCCAATTGGACTCATCTTTCTTCAATTTTTCTCACTGCAAATCTCTTCAATTCTACCTCTTAAAATCTCTCTCTCTCTCTCTCTCTCTCTCTCTCTCTCTCTCTCCTAATTAACAAAGAGTGCTAGTGGCATAAGAACAAAGGTTAGTTCCAGTTGTGAAAGTTAAACTATAGGCCAAATATATTGCTAAGGGATATTAACCATTAAGAAACTCATACATATATACCCACGTATTAAATATGTTTCAAAACCAACATGTTTATCGTATGATCTCAACGCTCCTCTCTACACCAACAAAAGATGTTTCCCGTTTCTGACTAGCTTATTGATTGGGAGACTGAGATATGACTTGAAGGCCAATTGCAGATTGGGTGATACAAAAAAGAGATGCTAACTAGTTAATCTTCTACATCAAACTATGGTGTTCATTTGCAACTACAGCCATTCGATTTATTCCAAGCGTTGGTTGATGTTTGACTCATGTACTAAATTATTGAGGTCATAATGCCATGTTCTCATGGACTTTGGAAGGTGAGGCATATGGTGCATGGTACTGCTATATGGACCCCACGGTTTCCCTTTTTTGCCTTAGCCCTTAAGGTTTCAGGGTTTGGAGCATTCTCATTTCTCATAACATAAATTGTTGCCGCGCTATATTAGTCACTTCTCTCCCAATGCTAATCAACAAGAGAACATAACAATTTCAAGAAACAAAAAATAAAAAAGGGAAAGAATAATATGTTAATTAATGGTTTTTCTTCATGCTTTGTTTCTTTCAATTTTCTCTTTCTCCACCATTACACTTCTTTTAGGCATACCTATCTCTTCAATAATGCAGAGGCTAATCAGATAGAATTAAAGGTTTGTAGCTATGGCCTGCATCACTCCCGACGCCCCAACTTTTGCTCCACTGAAAGGAAGGTGAGGTGAGCTTTCCTCAAAAAGAGAGAATTTTCCTTTGGATGGTTGGCTGGTGAGGTATTGACAATGGCTTTTCTTTCTAGGACTCACCATGAAAAGAGTATAAAGTTTTCACTCCATTGATCATCCACGATTGTTCCCATCATACCTACATACCTCCATCATAGTGAAGGTAATTTTGGGAACAACAATTGGAACAATTTCCTTCTTATTTGTTTCTAGAATATTAATATACATATTGCTTGAATTCTTAGCAAGAGTCTAACTGTTAACATTTGATTCATTACTCACAAGATGAGATTGAAATGTTAGGGATCAGTAAATTATGAATATAACAGTCCCACAAATCAATGTCATACTTAAGTATTAATTCAAACTAGAGCAAAAGCATAAAAGGGAAATCCCAATATATACCAAGAACTTGCATGAGAAGATAGGCTACAAGCTGCACTAGCATTCAGCTAATGTCATGCAACGCCTTTCAATGCACTTATTTTAGCATATATAGAAGCCACTATCAATACTAAGTGAAGAATATTAACCTATCTAGTGAAGTAGCTAATTATAGGAAGCCTTTGTGTGTCACATGCATCATTAACCATTTCAGAACTAAATGCTGAGTCTTGCTTGAAGCACTTTCTTTCTCAGATAAGGAAAAAGAAAGAGTTCTTCAACGCTATGTTGATTGAACACCACCATGCAGGCCATGTATTGTTCATGCTAGAAGATACTGATATTATCCATATAACTACTGCTATTCCTTGCGTAAATTGATATAGATGGCTCCAGCTTAAAACCATTAGGAAGCTCCAGTGGAAAGCACAGTTTTCTTGGGGACCGAATAGACACCAATTAATTCCCATGACTTTTCTAAAGAACCCCTCCCCACATGCTAAAGACTACCTAACAATAAGGAATGATAGCATGTGATTTATCCCACCAACAGATGCCTCCCTTCCATAAATAACTCTCCTCTTGTACTGCTCCATGTTCCCTCGGATGTGATTCCTCCTCAAACATCTTCCTCACAAAAACCTGCGAACACTGTGGACACAGTGAAGGTACATAAGCTGCAAGCCATGCAGAGGTTCAAAGAGAATGCATTCCTGTTAATGGCCATCCAATATAGTCTGAGAGTTGTGGCTCTCGGGCTCTTTCTCTCTTGCCTCAACTGGCTTCCTTATCTAAGGTTCTTCTTCTTGGTTTCACTTCCTAATGTTAGCAGCGTAGTCTTTGGTCCCAAATGCTTGTTCGTGGTCTCCAACATCATCATCCTCTTCCTCGTCGGTGAGTCGAGGCTCACCAGGCAACCACCTCGGCCAGATGTGTACGAGGAATACGTGAAGCGGCGCCGAGGTCTTCATGGGGCAGCACGTAGCGAGGTGAAGGAGAAGGAAGCGGAGGAGGCGGAAGCAGAGAAAGGATGTGATGGAGAAGTGGGGGCGGAGAGAGAGCGCGAGGAAGAGAAAGGTCTGCCTGCGGAGGAGCTCAACAGAAGAGTGGAAGACTTCATTGCCAAGGTCAACATGCAGAGGAAGCTTGAAGCAAGAATGCTGATTTGTTGTTGTGGGTGATGAGAGATGAAGGCGAAATGAGGAGAATGACTGCATATGATTAATAGTGTGTGTAAAAACTGGTGATAGAGTTTAGAGTGAAAATTCATGTAATTGGAAAGCTCTCTTTTCCAGAGCTATATATACCGCAAAAGAGATGCATTTTGCTGCATCATTTTCCTTTCTGTGATTGATAGAGAAGCATGATATATCAAGAATAAAAACAAATACCATAAAATTAGTGGAATAAAACAAAATGAAGATTTAGATGGAACATGAAAACAATACAGCAAGATTTTGGATCAAAGCTACTAAGCAATCCTCCATGCGTGGAGTCGACGTCAAGTTAAACAATGCATCTAATTCTGAATCCATGCAATTTATGCTTGCTAAATTCTTGATGTTCATGTGTCAATTGATGCATTCTTAATCATATTTATCTTTCTTTCTGTCTTTCGCTACTCCATATTATGGTTGTGATTTTGAACAATCTTAGAAGTTTAGAAATGGTAGTCGTACTGACAAATTTAATTTAATATGAATTTGGATACTACTAATATTTTCTTATTAAAATTTTTATAAAATTTAATTAAATTTGTTTGACTTGGCTTAAATAAAGGATAATTTTTTTAAAAAAATTTGTTTGACTTTTTCCAGAATGATGCCCTCATTTTCCTTTTATATCCTAAATATCTCTCGTCGTCACTATACCTTTTTCCTACCATAAGGCCCTACAATTTTCATCCCACCATGATCGTCTCCTTCCTTTATGCAAGGCTCTATAGTTTCCACCCGATTATGACCACTTTTGACGTACATTAAAGCTTCATTTTTTTCTGTCTCATCGTTTTTATCCTGTCATAGTCACATTCGTAAAAAAACATTCAAGATATCAGAGAAAAATGAAGACACCAAATAGGAAAACTAAAAACATGAGTCATCATCCAAGAAAAAAAAAAGGCTTTGTCAAAAAAATTACCCTTAAATAAAATATTCAAAAAATAATTATTCACTATTATCATTTAAGTACTGAATTTTGTCCTATTCCAATTATTTAGGTATTCAAAAGTGAACCTCATAGGATGCCTACTTATTATTTAAATTTATTCTGAATCAAATTGATGGATAGCCAAATCTAGTTTAAGCAACCAAGCTTTAGAAAAGATTGATTTGCTAATACATTTTGTGAAAGCATTCAAAATGGCCGCTTGTACATCGATGGAAGCAACAGCAAAAATTCCTATGAACGAGTGCTGACTACGAAGTTTCTTTTTGGAGTGATTAACATTTATCAAAAGCAAAATTAATCTGATTGCCATTTTGTTTCGTTTTTTTTATAAATTATAAGTGGTTTGGAGGGATTCGATCTTTAGATCTTGTTATCAACAATGAAAATATCAATAAGTTAGCGTCCTTCCAATATCTTAGATATCAAATTTTATCCTTAATGTTCAACAATTGGGACTTGTATATCATAATTAGATAATATTTTAGTTAAATATAATAGATGATATTTGTAATTGTTAACTCTTAGTATGTACGTTTGCACTAAACTAATGTTTTAGATGCATGATTGACATTATATCAATGTGTCTATATTTAATAATGCATTCATATATATGCATTATAAAACTCTGATCAAATCAATCGTTCGAAAAAAAAAAAAAAAACATGACAGTCGGCCGACACTTCACTAACTATATCGTTTAAAACTTTACAAAAATTAAAAATATCTTGAATACCTTGTTTATTGTCAAAGATATTTTATCTTACAAAGGATATTTAACTCTTCTAATTATAAAGATGAAACAAAAAAATTATATTGCATTTGTTTCTCTATCATCCCCTCACTACATATGCTCTCTTTTGGTCCTTGCCATCATCATCTTTCATTATAATTTTACAAAAAATATTTTATTATATTACGTATATAAATATTTTAAATATAATATATAAGTATATTTTACCTAAAAAAATTTATATTTGTAGTTCAATTAATTGACCTATTGATTTAGTAAATGTTTTCTTGTCCACATATTTGATCGTGTAGATGTGACATTGATTTTATCTAAATCTACATCAAATCGGGCGACTAAGATAGCTCCCATCAGCCTAATGTGGTAAGTCAAAATCATTCTATTCTATGATAATATTATTTTCTAAAATAACTCGTGCAAAACATATACAAAATGTTTCATGAGTTGTATATATCCTCTGTTCTCCGAAGCTAATGTCATGTTTGCAACAAAAACTTCACATGAAATCACAATTCTCAAGTTTAGCTTCTTGCTGTACCATATCATAATTTCACATCTCAATCTAAGTAACCTAAATTTTTCTTTTTCATGTAATCAAGTCAATCTCTTCCATAAGTGTACAACGAGGGATCGTTTTGCCTTGAGATGGCTTGGTATTGGAACGTGCTTTACAAGGTTAACCTATTACAAGTGACAAACTATGATTGCCTCCTAGTTCAAAAATCTCAATGGTCAATTTAACATCATATTAATCTTTTCTTGATGTGTTTTTCTAAATATTATCAGCGATTTATTATTAATAAAATTACAAATGCATACATACATAAATATATTATATATATAACTCAAAAACCTGCAAATATATAATTAAACTCAATGCAATATTAATACTCCTTTAAAAATATTGTGCATTTATAAATATGAATATAAACATAAATATATATATATATATATTAAATTAGTAACTATTTGTGTTTGCTTCTAAATTTAGGATTTGGAAATTAGGAGTAAAATAATAAAAGAAATAAAGGATATTTTAGGTATTTAAATATTATTTTAAATAAATTGATAATCAAATCAAACTGCATAATTCTTTGTCTACAGAGATGAATCGGAGACAAAGGTGGGTTATTCCTTCACGTCACCGTCCAAGTAACCTAATACTCTCCCTTCCTTCGCTCCATGCCTCTGTTCCGTGGAAGCCCTCGTGTTCTCCCATAGAGATCTCCCTCCATCGATTCCCTCCCCTCCCCCACCCAGTGCATGTGGCAGGTATGACCCAGTCCATGTGGTCAAACACAACCTCAACTCATGTGTCTAAGTATGACATATCCTGCGAGCCAAGCATAACCTAATTCAGTAATAAGGCTCAGCTTAAATTATGAGTGAGGCTTAGCCTAGTCTGCGAAGTTAAGCTCGCCTAACTATATAATTAGTGCTAGACACATTATCGCTCCTCTATCCAACCCGTTGTATCTCAACCCAACATATTACTTGGGACAGGCATGTGCGACACACGTGACCCATCCAAGACTTAGGTATGTCGATTTGGTTTGGGCTAGCACTATACTATATAGTCCAATTACCTCTCTTTTTATTAGTTTGAGCTCGTTAATTGACTGAATAACATAGGTTTGATCGATTCAAACCAGTTTAGGGTGATTCTAGACCAACTTGATTAGTTTAAACTTATTTGACTTAATCAAAATTAATCAAATCTAAATTAGACCAATCTAGGGTAATTCCAAACCGGTTCTATAAGGATTTGAGGTTGGTTCTATTTGGTCCTAATTGAATTGAGTTTAGTTTAAGTCAATTGAGCTATTCCAACTAGGGTTCTGGTTAATTGAGAACTATTGAGAGATTGATGTCTCATGTTTTTATGATTTAATGAGCTTAAAAGTTTTTTCTAAATGTGTTATTTTGAAATGATTTTTGATTTTTTTAAGTTTATGATATTGATATAATTGTTACCATGTAGTATATATGACTATGCTAGTGGTCCACATTGGAAGTACAACCTGTGAAAGGAGCTACGAGCCGTACAGAGCCACCAATGGAGATAATCTAGCATCTCATACATCAAGCATGGTTCTTCATAGTATTTTATTATATTATTTCTTAGATGCATGTATGAATGAATGGATGAATGTAAATGAATGATCATGGTTATTTATGTATTCTTGTCAAGGGCAGGTAAAGCGATTCCCCTTAGGGATTAGCGGACCGTCAAACATAACAGTTAGACGGTTTTCCCATCTGCTAGGAGGAATGTATCCTCACTTGAGTGAGTGAGGAATACCACTTCATCTGCTGTTGGAAGGGCGATATAAGTTCTCCCCATCTGTTATTGGGAGGAATCCATCCTATGGAGTATGTCTCTCCATCCGCTACTAGGAGAGTGCACCATTGAATGTGAGGTACGTATTTGTTATTTGACTATTATGTATGTGTTGTATGTGACTGATGCATTATTTTGTTTATTATATAAGAATTATTATTATTTTTCTGATGTATGAGTTTTATAATGAATCGATATATTATCATTTAATATTAAATTATTGAGATTTGTATATGTTTCATGAATATTGAAGATTATTTTTATGATTTTTCAGAGGTTCGTATCAACATGTATTGCTACTGATATGTTTTTATCTTATATTTATTTTCAGAGTATTCTACTACTTTGTAATAGATCTGAGGCCTAGGTGGAAGATATTTTTTTATCACTTATAGCCCTACAAAAAAGATGTGGTTATTTTTTTAGTTAATAAAATATTTATTATTGTAAAGACAAGGATTTGAATTCAAGGATGAAAAAAAAGAAGTGTTTTCTGAAAATTATGAATAATGAAATGATGATTTATTATTTTTTTATAAATCTAAGATGTGCTAGTTAATAGGTTCAAACCAAAGATATACCCATTTCTAATGTCATGTCCAGCTTCCTCTTCACTTTGTAGTCATCTATATGTTTTAGCTTGAACCAGAAAAAGAAAAAAAGAACTCAGTGTATATCTGCGGCAAACTATACATTTCAAACTACAAACTATACCCCCGTCATTTTTTACAATGATATGCTATCAATTTTTTTTCTTACAGTGTATAGGAGGTTTAAAAGGTAGAAGTGTTGATCTTATACAAAAACTAGTTATAAAACCCTTTGTTTAATTTTATCATCTTCCATTTCATTGATAAATTGGCAAATACATTTTTTTTTTGTTTCCTGGCTGGTCAAGAGGAGAAAATTAACTGATAGTTGAGCTCAGTGAGTTAGATTTTGGTCCTGATGATGCAAGGTTCAGTAACAGAGAATCAAGAGAACACCTTTTGCTAGCAACATGAACTGCATAATGTGACTCTCTAGATATGCTGATATTTACATGATGTACTGCAGGAAACAAGTTCGTTGCCTGGGTAAGTATCTAAGGATAAGTTTTTGCTGGAGTTGCTTTAAATGGTTCTTTAGTGGAGTAGGAGATTCCTGTGGCTTTGACAATTTTACCAGTCTGGGACTCGCAGCATTTAAGAACACGTGAGTATTTTCTGCCTCAACTTTTGTCTTTTTATTTGTTTGCGTTTGCTAAGTGTGAGTAGATGGGAGAAACTTTGGACTGTCTAGCTGTAGCCATGCTTCTTCACTCATATGTAAGCCAAGGGGTTTGATCTTAAACATTTTATGCTTTTTTATGCTTGTGACTATGGACCATGTTTAATAGAGTGTCTCAGCTAGTCAATTGTAATGCATCCAGTTAAACTTTCTTTCTTGCTTTACCTTTAATGAGAACTTGAAGAACTTATAAAGAAAATATCTGTTTGAACTTGCGGCTTTGCATATATAGGTTACAAATTTGAAGTAATTGCATATGTACTCTCACATATAGGTTATTTTTCAAAGGTCTACATGTGTCTATGTGCTCATAAGTGCACATTACTAAGATTGAGCATTTAATTATGCCAAATGAAAAAAGAATTCAAGTATTAAGGTTCCACTTTGTTGAACATGATTACAACAACAATAATAAAATCGTAAGTTCCAACTATCTAGGGTTAGCTATATGCATTTTTTGTCGCCATTAACATCTGTAAAATGTCATAGGCTTAGTTAAGTTTAGAATATTTAAATATTTATTTATAATTTCTATTAAAGTCTTTTTAGATCTTTCTTTATCTTTTCTTGTGTCATTAATATTAATCATTTTACCTCTTCTGACTACCACATTTACAGGTCTCCTTAGCATATGTCAATATTATCTTGAACGATTTTCTCTCATCCTATCCTTTATCAAAGCGATACTTAGTTCACAAATAAAAATATTTTTTTTATTTTTCCTTGTAACTCCACACATCTTTCTTAATATTTTCATCTCGACAATCATGATTTGTTGTACTGATGCATACCACCCGATATGGACGGTATGTACTAGTTTGACTGGATATCGATATGCTGATCATCCTCTACTGAGCAGTACTAGTCACTTGACCCTGTACCGAGTGATACAAGGTTTGTACTGGGCATTAATGGTCGAAATCCTGCCATTAGCAACCTGGCTTGATTGGTACGTGTAACATCTCCCGTATTCCTCGTTTTTAAATTTTCGTATAAGAGTTTAATAGCAAAGTTACTATCCATTTTAAATTCTATAGATAAGTTCAAACGATACTGAAAAACCTATTTATATGATGTGAGGATCTATTTGTAAATATTAAAATTTTAGGGATAAAACTATTAAGTTGTATTAAAAAAAAAGAAAGGAAAAATAGCGATGGTTATCCCACCACCTCTTTCCTCATGCACACCTATGTTCCTTGCATGAGGAAAACAGAGGAGGTGAGTCATAGGGGAGAAGGGGAGGAAATGGAAAGAAGAGAAGAAGAAGGAGAGAAGAGGAGAGGGGGCTGTGCTGTGTAGAAGAAGGGAAAAGGAAGAGAAGAAGATGGAGCAGAGAGGGAAGAAGAAGAGGGAGGAAGGAGGGTTTGGTGGTGTGGCTTTGGTCAGGTGTGGGTGTGGTGGTGTGGTGGGATTGCTGCACCCTGTTTCTGCATGAGGAAATAGAGGAGGTCTGTGCTTGTCGGTGGAGGAGAAGGGAAAGAGAGGAAGAAGAAAAGAAGCGAAGGGGAAGAAGGAGGAAGAAAAGAGAGCGAGGAAGGAAGGAAGGTGTGGCTACGGTTGGGGCAAATTGTGGCTAAGAAAGAAGAAGAAGAGGAGGAGAGGAAGAAGGGTGTGGGCTCTTTGTGGTGATGCTGCATTTGGGAAAAGAAGAGGAAGGAAGAAGAAGAAGGAGAGGGAGAAGAGAGGGAAGAATAAGAAGAGAGGAAGAGGGCTGCGGCTGTGGCTACGACTGTGGTAGCTGCAGTTGGGAAAGAAGAAGAAAAAGGGAAGAAGTGGAGGAGAAGAAGAGGGAAAAGAGGATGAAGGGAAGAGGAACGAGGGCTGCGGCTGTGGCTGCGACTGTGGCAGCTGCGGTCGGGAAGGAAGAAGAGGAAGGAAGAGGAGAAAGAGAGGAAGAGGAGCAAGGGAGGAAAAAGAGGCTATGGCTGAGAGAGCGAAAATAGCACAGTGGAAGGGATTGTGGCTGTGGCTATGGCTGTGGCCGAGGCCAGCATGCTGCACTGGCACTGCAGCTGAAGCTGTGGTTGGGAAAAAGAGAAAGTGAAAGCAGGTAACTGTGCTCCCTGCATTCTGCACGAGTTGCAGCTAAGGAGGAAGAAAGAAGATAGGTGAAGAATTCGGCATAGGGTGAGGAGGAGGAGGAAAGGTAGAAGGATTTGGGCTTACAATTTTGTTGGATTGAAATATTCAAAAGGCAAGTGTTCCACTCCTTTCTGTTGCAATCCTAATCTTTGTTTTTTCCTTGAATATGAGAAATTTGAATTGTTCTAGCCTTGAAAACTGATATCTTTATTGTTTGGAATGTAAATGCTTGAATCTGGAAAATTATCAAAATTCTGACCCATCTACTTTATTTCAGCTATAAATCCCTGTACAGATTTTTAATTTAGGCAAAATTTATTTGATCTGAATATAGACTTATAGACCTTTCTTTGGACAGCTTATTTATATGATTTGGAGTAAATTTACCTATCCAAACATCAAATTGAATCAACTCTACGGAATCTGTAAAACAGAGACTATAAGTTCTGACCTTTTGATACTAAACTGCCTATAAATCTCTATTGAAAACTTTGATTTATGTGAAACTTACTTTGTTGGAAACTAGACTTATTGATCTTTCTTTTGATATCTAGATTGAAAAGTTTGGAGTTCAAATGACTACCCAGAATTCTGTTGAATTCGATCTTATCGTTTCTGAAAATAGAAATTTCGTTTCTTGACTCTTGGTTACCGAATCATTTGTAACTCTTTGGTTGAAACTCCTATTTGTATGAAACTTATTTTATCTGAAAGTAGACTGCTTCAGCTTTCTAATGACATCTTTCTTGAGTGATTTGGAGCATAATTGGTTATCTGAACAATTCATAAAATGTGGCTCTCAAATTCTACCAACAATTGAGCTTTGGTTGATTCTGCCTATTCTTGTTTATTCCTTTGAAAAATTGATTTCGGCTATAATCTTTTATTTGACTGAGCCTGATATTATTACTTTGAATCCTTGTATGCTCTTGCTTTTATTTTCTTTCAAATTTGAATGCAATTGTGAAAGATTATGTTTGCATCGTATCGACTCATAAAGGCACATGTACGTTTTATTGATCCGCATGTGCTTCCGATGTGCCACTTTTATTGCTCACCCATCCTTTTGTACTCTGGTAGCTGTGGGATTATTTGGACCTTTGCCAGAAATGATAAAGGGATTATTTGGACCTTTGCCAGAAATGGTAAAGGGTATATGCTTAGAGCTCGCGATGCTCTGATTTCTGTCTGGGTCCATGCTCTGAATGGACCATATTCTGTTTGAGATCCCACTGCCACCCTCTGTGTTTTTTTGATATGATACCACTCAGTCACATGATTTTGCCTATGCATGTTTCATCTCTTTGAAAATTGAATCCAGCTAGAATTCTTTCTTGGATTGAGCTTTATATTGTTGCTTCAAATCCTTGTATACTCTTGCTTTTATTTTCCTTTCAAATCTGATTGAATTTGTAAAAGATTATGTTTGTATCGTATTGTTTCATAAAGGCGCATGTACATTTTATTGTTCCGCATGTGCTTCCGATATGTGCTAATTTATTGTTCACACCTGTCCTTTTGTACTCTGGTGTCTGTGGGATTGTCTGGACCTTTGCCAGAAATGGTAAAGGGATTATTTGGACCTTTGCTAGAAATGGTAAAGGGATTATTTGGACCTTTGCCAGAAATGGTAAAGGGATTGTGCTTAGAGCCTGCGATGCTATGTTGGCCCCCTCTGGCTTCATCCAGACGTGGATGTATGACTCTCCCAAACGTGGGAGATATCGTTTGAGATCCCACTGCACCCTCTGTGTTTTTTATATGATATCCAAAGCATTGTTTATGTTTATATATGCACTTTGGATGATATGAAAATGAATGATCAGATATGACATTTGAACTTCTGTTACTTGTTTGTTATTCTGATATGCTTGAGAGATCTCCTATGCACCATTGATATGCTCCGTAATGTCCTATGTGTCATTTGATAAGCTCTGAAATACTATTTATGTCATTTGATATGCTCCAATTACTCTCTATTCCATTTGTTATGAATCAAATATGGTTTGAATGAAATGACATCTGCGATTTTGTATCTAATAAGCTGATACCTATGAATTCTGGTATTTCTGCCTTGTATTTTGATATCAAGTTTGTTTGAAACTAACATTCCTTATTCTGGATATGTTTTCCCACTTGCTGAGCTTTGTAGCTCACTCCGTTGTTATATAACCCTTTTTCAGGTTAGCTTGTCACTCGCTAAAATGTTAAAATTGGGCTGAGACAGTGAAAAGCTATTCAGATTATGGCAAAACTTCATGGGTTGTTATGTTATTATTGTATAAGTATGTTTTGAATGTAATGAAATGCTGTTAATGAATCTGAATTGATGTATTATGTAAAAGCTTTTCAAGACCTCGTATGGTTGGAATTTTGGAATATTGAGTTCAGGGTATGATGATATGAATTTATGGTAAATGGTTGGAGTTTTGATTATATAAATTCTTATGCTTATGGAATTTTAAGTGAGGTTGATATTTTGTTAAGTTGGTTTGGGTTCATATAAAGGTTTGTGTGATGTGATATATGATTATAACTGCACAGGTGTTATGTATATGAATGATATTTGAATGTTACTCTGTATCCTCAAATAATTGTTTGGATCCTGGGATTTGATCGTGATAAATTTTAATATTATGGATTTTTAAGACAGGATCACACCTCCTGAACGAGAATAAAATTCGGGGGGGCGTGACAGTATGCTTAGATTTCGATCGTTAATGACCTGTACTAGCTTTAACAGTCGAAATCCGATTGTTACTAACATGTACCAATTGATAACAGTTGAGTTTTGATCGTTACCGATTAAGAGCTGAGATTGCCTTATTTCACGTAGTTAATTTGATCAATTGCAGCCTAGAAAAGGGTTTTTAAACCCTTTCCTCCCCCACTCTTTTAACTTATTTTACTCTTTCAATCTCTTAAACTCTCTCAAACTCTTTTTCACTCACATCTCTCTCTTATTCTTACATTCACTCTTCTAAACTCACTATAGCTATGATTTATAGATTGGATCAAATTTAGAAGGCTAATTTTAGGGGATTAAAAGGAAGAACACTCTAATCAAGAGGTATATATTCTCTTTTTAAATTTATGACATGATTAAGTCTATTCTATGTTGTGTATGACTTAATGTCTAATATGTTGTTTGATAGTATAATAGTGTTAATTATGGAGTAATTAAGGTCTTTAATGTTGTGATTAGCATATTTAATATTGATTTTTTTTAAAATTAGACACTTAGTAGGTCAAATCTTTTTATTTCATGCATATTAAGGATTGGATCATATGTTTGTGATAGTATAATAGGTTTAATTAAGTTTTAATTAAGTTTTTTTAATGCTATAATTAGTGGTTTTAATAATGATTTAATCAAAATTTGATCGATATTGGGTCAATTTATATTATTTTTGTTAAAATTATATTAAATTTATATTTATTTCAAGTAAAAAAAAATCCTAATCTAACTTTTTTTTCTTTCTATTTTTAGGTATTTTTGAATTTTTTTATGATTTTGGGCATGTCGCCTATACGTGCCAGCGTATCATCGAAATGCCTCGATATATATTGTACTGCGCAGGACTCGATACATTGGTAAGGATCGAAATTGCAATCTTTAGCGATAATACAAACTTTCTATATATGTTATTGTTTAACTGTCCAACAGTTTGTTAAACATGATTCATAACATATAATAAGCATTTAATAAGCTTTGAACAAAGAAAAAAGTTGTGATTTTGAGTATTTTTGTTTGCTTATCAAGCTAATATAAAAATAAATGTCTGAATGATTTGCATCAAAATATGTTATGGGCTATTTTAATTAGCGATCGAAAGCATTGATTGAGATTCATGTTTTTATGTGTATATATAATTGGAATATGCTTATAATGTTTATCAAATTATTGTGTGTTTTTTCATTAGAACAATTTGGTTTTGTTTACTTGGAAACATAGGTAGAAAGTAACAAAATTATAGTTTTGCTTACGTGCATATATAGCAGTGATTTAAAAAGGAGCTCGAGCGCTCGCCTTGGCGAGGCGAGGCCTGAGCGCCTCGCTATACTTCCAGGTGGTGTGCTTCAAAAGGCACCGCCTAGGCGCTCGCCTGAGCCCAAGCGTCGGGCGCTTCGGGCGAGCGCCCGAGTTAAACCAGGCGATCGAACCAGAATTTTAGGTCTGGTTCAGTCTCGAGTGATTTAGTTGGTTCGATTTAACCAACTAAATCACCAATATCAGCCTCTCTCGCGACTTCACCGACTTCCCCAACCGTAACCTGTCGCTGCCGCTGGTCGCTCCCGCTCCCGCTACCACTTCCTGCTCTTGCTGTTGCTCACTGCTTCTGCTCCCACGCCTGTTGTCGCTCGTCGCTCCTGCTCTAGCTGTAGCTGTCGTTGTTGCTCGCCGCTCCAACTCCAACTGTCGCTATCGCTCACCGCACCCACTTCAGCTGCCGTTGTTGCTCACCGCACCCGCTCCAACTGCTGCTGTTATCGTCGCTCGCTGCTCCCACTCCAGTTGACGCAACCGCCTAATGCTGCTGTCGCCTGTTGCCATTGCTTCAATCGGCTTGGTTTCCTTCTCAGTCCTAGCTTCGATAGTATATTGTTAACAGTATACTATTAACAGTATACTAATAATAGAATTTTTTATTTATTAAATTAATAATATATTATTTTAATTTTAATACTGTTAATTTTTATTTATCTGAAATTATTGTTAAGTTTCAGGATAAATGGCAAGTGTTCAGAGCAACTCAATTGATTCTACGATGACATCGAAAAAAGATTCTGCATGAAAGTATAATTATTTAAAGGATCCGAAAGATCCTAATGCAGTGACCTGTATGTTCTGCGATAAAACTACTAAATGTGGTATTTTTCGTGCAAAACAATATCTAGTAGAAAATTTTAAGAATACAACCGCTTGCAAAAAGTATTCACCTGAGATTAAAGAAAAGTTGCTGAGTTATATGAATGAAAAGAAGATACAAAAGAATGAATCTTATAGGAATTTACCAGAAGATGATGTTGAACATCTCAGGGACGAAGAAGAAGATTATTCTATGAGTTTTAACCTAAGTGGGAAAAAAGTATATGACAAAAAAGGAAAAGAAGTTGTGAGTACTAAGAAGGTTAAAAAAGGACCGATGGATCTGTATATGTTTCAAAGATCACAGAAGCAATAAGAGCAAGCAGAAGGCTCAAAATTTAGACAAACAAATATAAGTGATGCTTGTGATAAAGAAATAAGAGGAAGAACAATTCAACACATTGCTCGTTTCTTCTATCAGGCTGGTCTTCCTCTTAGTACTACTCGTTTAGACAATTTTAAGGAAATGATTGAAGCTATTGGAAGATATGGTGCGGGATTAAAACCTCCAAGTTATTATGAGATGCAAGTTTCATTATTGCAAAAAGAGTTGAATTATATAAATGACTTACTAAAGGGTCATAAAGAATCATGAGTAACACATGGTTGCTCTATTATGTCAGATGCTTGGACTGATAGGAGATGCAGGAGTATAATTAATTTTATAGTTAATTGTTCTTTAGGGACTATGTTTGTGAAGTCAATAGATACTTTATCTTTTGTAAAATCTAAAGATAAGATATATGATTTACTTGACAAGTTTGTGGAAGAAATTGGAGAACAAAATGTCGTTTAAGTCATAACCGACAATGGAAGTAACTATGTATTAGTTGGTAATATTCATCTTTTGAATTTTTTAAATTTTTAATTATTTTATGTTCAATTATATGTATTAAACTCGTAAGTCTTATTATTTTTGTTATCCTTTATCTCAGGTAAATTACTTGAAATAAAAAGACAGCACTTATATTGGACTCCATGTGCGACACATTGTATTGATTTAATGTTGGAGGATATTGGAAAGATCCCAAACATCAAGAAAACTTTAGAAAGGATAATTTTTATTATTGGATTTCTTTATAATCATATTGGGGCTTTGAATATAATGAGAGAATTCACAAACAACAAAGAATTAGTTGTTGGGCTGAGAGCCCAATTCAGCCCATATGGGCTTTAGCAGCCCATAGCCCTCCTCTTTATTAACCTTAAATCCTAATTCACCTAATCTCTAATTATATATAGGGGCTATGGTGGCTGCGAAATTAGGAGATTAACATCGCAGCAAGGAGCAGAAATTTGTAGCAACATTAGGGATTCAAAGAGAGGAGAAAAGGGCAAAAAAACAAGAGAAAAAGAAAGGGAAGAAGACAAGAAAAACTCAGAAATTGTTCTCACTCATCCAAACAGTTTCTCATCTCAGGTTAGATCAGATCTTCAGTGAATTCTTCTGTGATTTCTTGAGGAGGTTTTGGATATTATGCACAGTGACGTGATCCTTGTATCCCAGTTATTCTCTTGAGATTGTTGCTTGGGTTTTGGGCAAGAGATTCGAGAATTGTACATTTATTATTTCTATAGTGGATTTTCTCTGGTTTGCCTCGTGGTTTTTACCCTTCACGTTGAAGGGGTTTTTCACGTAAATCTTGGTGTTCTATTTGATTGTGATTTCTATTTAATTCCGTTGTGTTACGGCCTGCTAGTATTTGTTCATAGACAAAAGTTATTGTTTGTTACCTATCCTTTTATTTTCTCCCATCATTAGTGAGATATGGTGTCACCCGATTTGGTACTTCATTCTTGATATTACAAAGTGTGCATCGTCAAAAACATAATCTGAGAAACATGTTTACTTCTGAGAAATGGGTGACAAGCAAAGGAGCAAAAGAAACAAAAGGTAAGAGGGCTACTGATATCATCTTAATGTCATCCTTTTGGAATCATGTGATTTATATATTAAAGGTAATGGGCCCTCTTGTTCGAGTCCTTCGATCGGTAGATAATGAAAATAAGCTTGCAATGAGATATTTATGAGGCTATGGATAGAGCAAAGGAGACGATTAAAAGGTCTTTTAATGAAAATGAAGAAAAATATGAGAAAATTTTTATAATCATTGATGAAAGATGGAATTGCCAACTTTATCGTCCCTTACATGCAGTAGAATATTATTTGAACCCTGAATTCTTTTATACGATTAAATTTGTTGGGTTTTGATGCAGAAGTTTTGGATGAGTTATATCAATACGTTATATGATTAGTTCCAAGCCTTGAGGTGTAAGGTAAGATTATTCGTGAATTATCTCTGTATAAAAATACCAATGGTCTTTTTGGAATTCCAATGGTAGTTTGATCCAGGACAACTATATCTCTAGGTATTAATAATTTGAGATAATTAATTTCATCTATAGTATGTTATTATGTTATTGCTAATAATAATATAAATTTTGCAATTGAATGGTGGTGTCTATTTGGAAATTTCACTCCGAACTTACAGCAATTTGCTATCAAAGTACTTAGTTTGACATATAGTGTTTCGGGTTATGAGCGAAACTAGAGTGTCTTGGAGCAGGTAAGAATTAATAAATATTTTTATTTCAATTAATTTATTTATTTAGATAGATATATTAATATATTTTTAAATTATATGACATAATATATTCACTCAAAGAGAAGAAACCGATTAGAATATCAGCGATTACATAATCTTGTTTACAGAAAGTATAAACAAGCTTTGAAAGCTCGTCATAATTTGTGAAATACAATTGATCCAATCTTATTATAAGATATTGATGATTCAAATGAGTGGTTGATGGGAGAAATGGGTGCCAACTTGTAAGATGCCAAAGACGAGCTTATATTTGAATATGATAGATTGACATGGGGAGATGTAGCAAGAGCTTCAGGTGCTGGAGAATTACAAACATATACAAGATAGATGACAAAGAGAAAAATGAGTGCAAAAGTATCAAGTTCGGCTCCTGTTATTGTTGAAGACATTGAGAATGAAACATATTTTGATGAAGAAGAAGGACAAGATGAAGAGGATGAATTCAATGAAGATGATTTATATGAAAATGATGATAATATTGATTATGATGAATGACTTTGTTGTAAAATTTTATTGATTCGATTTTTGGGGCTTTTTAGTAATGTGACATTATGATTTTGTACCTAAGATTTTTTTAATTTAATAGTATATTTTTATTTAAATAATTATATTTATTAATTATATTATATATTTTTATATTTTAGCGTCTCGCTTCGCTCGGACGAGCGCCTAGCGCCTCAGACGATTTTAGACCTTGACGCCTAGCGCTTTTTAAATCACTGATATATAGTTGGAGTATGCATGGGATTGAGATTTTAATCCATGCTTTATGTCATTGATTATGATGATGCTTTGGGATCAATATCCTTCAAACTGTACTGTTATAAATGAATGATGTACTTTAAAACCAATTAAATTTAATCCTTTGATTCTTAATTGACCTAAACCTGAACCATTTGAACATGAGACACAAATTAACCTGACCACGCCCCTGAAAATGAATATTTAAATAAATCTAGTCCTAAAAGACTGATAATTCAAATTTAATTATTAATTATTTATGCTGTTCCAGCCTATCTATTCCTTAATATGTTGGTTGTTCATGCCTTTTTGCTGCATCACTCTCTTAACACTCTCTTTTCATGTGCATAATTATGCATACATATTGACAAGTATGGACTTCCTGTGCTAGCTATCTCATGCTTTACTAATAGGTAAATGAGATTGGGTGCCATGTCTTCTGAGTCTATGTCTGCATATTAAATGCAGCGAACATGTTATTCACATGTCTGTGTTTTGCTTTTTCTTCCTAGTGCATGTGAGTGACAACGAAAGACATCCAGGCATCAAACAAAACTCTATACCACTTAGGGAGTGCTCATCTATATGCCAGTTATCTAATTATATTTTATATTCTTTATTGCAGATTTTATTTTGATTTCAGTCCAACATATGTCGGTTGTGGTCTTATCTGCCCGCACATTGTTAATTGCTCAGTCCTACTTGGAGCCATCATATCATGGGGTCTCCTTTGGCCATTCATCACTACTAAAGCTGGGGATTGGTATTCGGATAAACTTGGAAGCGATGACTTTAAAGGTCTCTATGGATATAAGGAACAAGATAGTTCTAGTGTGTTTTATTTAAATATTATTCCCATTGCCAGTCATTTATTAATTTCTTGTGGTATATTGTAAGCTTCAAATCAATTCTATGTTCCAGAACTTGTAATGAACTTATATATATATATATATATATATATATATACAATTAGAACATTGTAGCTTCTTCACTTTTGCAAGGGTTGACATTTGATTGTAGTAATGAGAGGAGATGGTAGAACTGAAGAAATGTGCATGCTTAACATTTAGAATTTGAGATGTTTATCTTCCTTAAATCAAAATGACCTTAGTAATAGATCTATCAAATATTTTCAAAAGACACTACTAACCAGATTGACATGGCATTCAATGAGTGGCATTATGAAACTATCCAAGTGGCCTTAATTTTTTTCAAACATTCATCGGATTGGTTTTTGTTGGACCAAGTACTAATGGAGAGGATATGGGATTCTAGTAGTGATTTAAAAAGGCACTCAAGTGCTTGCCTAAGCGCTTGGGTGAGGCCCGAGTGTCTCATTAATGGCCAAGCGACACGCTTCAAAGAGGCCGCCTAAGTGCTCGCCTGAGCCCAAGCATCGGGCGTTTCGGACGAGTGCCCAGTTTAAACAAGGTGATTGAACCAGATTTTTAATTTTGGTTCGGTTGCATTTGCGTTAGTTGATTCAATTAAACTAATTAACGCACGCATATCAGCCTCCCCCTTGTCGTGACTTCCCTTAACCCTACGCATGATTCCGTCGCTGACAATTCCATTGTCTCTCTTTGCGACCGTTGCCTTTCTCTACCATTACTATTCTTCGCTGTCGCTGTCTTCCCCTTAGTACAACTCGTTTAAATAGTTAGAAAGAAATGATTGAAGCTATTGGAAGATATGGTGTGGGATTAAAACCTTCAAATTATTATGAGATATGAGTTCCGTTATTGAAAAAAGAGTTAAAATATACAAATGACTTACTAAAGGGCCATAAATAATCATGGGTAACATATGGTTGCTCTATTATATTAGATGCTTGAACCGATAGAAGATGCAAGAGTATAATTAATTTTATGATTAATTATTCTTTAGGGACCATGTTTGTGAAGGCAATGAATGCTTTATCTTTTGTGAAATCTGGATACAAGATATATGATTTGCTTGATAAATTTGTAGAAGAAATTAGTGAACAAAATATCGTTTAAGTCATAACTAACAATGAAAGCAACTATGTATTAGTTGGTGAGATTTATTTTTTGAATTTTTTAAATTTTTTAATAACTTTGACTTTAATTAAATGGAAGATGTATTAAACTCTTAAGTCTTATCATTTTGGTTATCATTTGTCTTAGGTTACATACTTGAAACAAAAAGACAACACTTATATTAGATTCCATGTGCGATGCGATATATTATATTGATTTAATGTTGGAGGATATTGTAAAGATCCTTGACATTAAGAAAATTTTAGAAAGAACAAACTTTATTGTTGGATTTATCTATAATCATGCTGAAGCTTTGAATGTGATAAGAGAATTCACAAGCAATAAAGAATTGGTGAGATATGGTATCACCCGATTTGCTACTTTATTCTTGACATTAGAAAGCATGCATCGTCAAAAACATGACCTGAGAAACATATTTATTTTTGAGAAATAGGTGACAAGCAAATAGACAAAAGAAACAAAAGGCAAAAGAGCTACTAATATCATCTTAATACCATCCTTTTGGAATCATGTAGTTTATATATTAAAAGTAATAGATCCTCTTGTTCGAGTCCTTTGGTTAGTGGATGATAAAAATAAGCTTGCAATGAGATATATTTATGAGGTTATGGATAGAGCAAAGGAAATGATTCAAAGATTTTTTTAATGAAAATAAAGAAAAATGTGAGAAAATTTTTACAATCATTGACGAAAGATGGAATTGTCAGCTTTATCGTCCCTTACACGTAGCAAGATATTATTTTAATCGAGAATTCTTTTATAAGATGAAATCTATTGGGTTTGATGCAGAAGTTCTGAATGTGTTATATCAATGCATTGCAAGATTAATTTTAAGTCTTGAGATGCAAGAAAAGATTATTCATGAATTATCTCTATATAAAAATATTGATGGTCTTTTTAAAATTCCAATGGTAGTTCGATCCAAGACAACTTCATCCCTAGGTATTAATAATTTGATTTAATTAATTTTTAGGTATTAATAATTTGATTTAATTAATTTCATCTATCGTATATTATTATGTTATTGCTAATAATAACATAAATTTTGCAGGTGAATGGTGGAATCTATTTGAAAATTTCACTCTAAATTTACAGTAATTTGCTATCAAAATACTTAGTTTGACATGTAGTACTGTGGGTTGTGAGCGAAACTAGAGTGTCTTTGAGCATGTAAGGATCATTAAATATTTTTATTTTAATTAATTTATTTTTTTAGATAGATGTATTAATATATTTTTAAATTATATAACATGATATATTCATTCAAAGAGAAGAAATCGGTTGGAACATCAACGATTGCACGATCTTGTTTATATTAAGTATAATCAAGCTTTGAAGGCTCATCATGATTTACGAAATAGAATTGATTCAATCTTATTATAAGATATTGATGATTCAAACGAGTGGTTGGTGGAAGAAATTGATGTTAACTTGAAAGATGTCGAAGATGAGCTTGTATTTGAAAATGATAGATTGATATAAGGAGATATGGTAAGAGCTTCAGGTGTTGGAGAAATACAAACATTTAGAAGACAGATGACGAGAAGAAAAATGAGTGCAATAGTATCAAGCTCAGCTCCTGCTATTATTGAAGGCAAAGAGAATGAAACATATTTTGATAAAGAGGAAGGACAAGAGGAAGAGGACGAACTCAATGAAGATGATTTATTTTAAAATGGTGATAATGTTCATTATGATAAATGACTTTGATGTAAAACTTTATTGTTTTAAATTTTGAGACCTTTGTTAATGTTATATTGTAACTTTGTACTTTAGATTTTCTTAATTTAATATCATATTTTTATTAAATAATTATTTATTAATTATATTATATATATATTTATATTTTAAATATTATAGAGCATCTTGCTTCGCTTGGGCGAGTGCTTAGGTAAGCATTTAGCACCTCGGGCATTTTGCTTCGCCAAAAGATGCCTAGCACTTTTTAAATCACTGGTTTCTAGTGTTGGCAGAATTTGTTTTATTCCTTCTAAGAAGTTAGTTAACGAGAAAACCTTTCACAAAATTAGTTGTCTTCTAAATGAGGCAAATTTTGTAGTCATGTTAATATTTGTTGTTATGTACTGAAGCATAAATTACGCATTTGGTTTGTGTTAGAACCCTTGCGGATTCTAAGCTTGGGGTTGATCTCTTTAGGGGATCAACCTCCTTGGAACTCTATAGGGGTTCCTTCCTCCAAGTTGCTGCTTAAAGGCTACTAAAAAGATGATCTATTCATGATGAAAAGAGGGTGAATACATGGCTATTTATAGGGCTTCTAAACCCCAACTCCTAATAGGACTCCTATTTAAGACTCCTACTTCTAACCAACTCCTACTTCTAATTAGGACTCCTTCGCTAGTAGGACTCCTAATTCTAATAAGATTCTTTCTCTAATAGGACTCTTACTTCTAATAGGACTCATTCTCTAAGAAGCAACCTAATCCTAACCTAGCCGGCCTCTTCACCTCTTTAATAAGGGTCGGCTAGATAGAATTTCATGAATATTCTTATCAATGAAACTAAATTAGGACTCTCTTAGCTAGAGTCCCAACAGATTAGGGCTCTCCTAGCTAGAGTCCTAACAGACTCGCCCTCTTCAAATCAGCCTTGTCCTCGAGGCTGACGTTCCATGAATTTTAGGAATTTGATCAAGTGATCATAGTTCTCTCAAGTGACATCTTCTGCTGGTAGGTCCACCCACTATATTAGCACCTCAGTAGTGTGTCGTCGTCGTCGAGAAACGATCCGTCGATCAATAATGGCACTCGGTTGGGCCTGGAGCTCTCCTTGGGTAGTCATATTTGGTAGATGGCTTTGGACTATCTCGTTTTATCCCAACGTGGGCTTCAAACACGACACATGGAAGACTGGATGGATTCGAGAGCTGGCAGGTAAGTCCAATCTGTATGCTATTGCTCCGATGCCCTCCAAAATCTGGTAGGGTCTATAGAACCGAGGTGAAAGGTTCATAGATGCTCTGGTCTCCGGATCATCTTGCCATTCCCCCCTATTATCCTTAAGGAAGTCGTTGGTCGGAAATGAAATGGCCGAAAATTCAACTTGCTTGGGTAGCCACGAAAGCGCATCTGCAACAACATTCTCTTTCTCCTTTTCATAATCATATCCAAGAAGCTTTGTTACCCATTTTTATTGCTCGAGGGAAGATATCTTTTGCTCCAAGAAATATTTTAAGCTTTTATGATCAATCTTGATTGAAAGCATCACCCGTCAAGTACGAACTCCATTTGGCCACCGCATGCATAATCACGAGCATCTCCTTATTGTAAATAGTTATCTTGAGATGGGAAGAAGATAACACCTTATTGATATAAGCGAGGGGGCGGCCATCTTGTATTAGTACAGCACTAATTCCAATTTTGGAAGCATCGGCTTCAATAATAAAAGTCTTGCCGAAATTGGGTAACGTTAGTACCGGCGTTGCCGTCATTACGGCTTTATGTTCGTCAAAGGTGGTGGTGGCTTTGTTTGACCATTGGAAAGCATCTTTTTTCTGTAAGGAAGGGGTGCATTGATCTTTCTATAGTTTTTCACAAACTTGTAGTAGTAGCCTATTAAACTGAGATGGCCGCGTAGCGATTTTATGTTCCTCGGGGTCGGCCAGTTCTGTATTGCTTCTCAGCAAGGAAGGGGTGCATTGATCTTTCTATAGTTTTTCACAAACTTGCAGTAGTAGCCTGTTAAACCGAGAAGGCCGCGTAGCGATTTTATGTTCCTCGGGGTCGGCCAGTTCTGCATTGCTTCAATTTTGGAGGGGTCCACTGCCACAGCTTCCTCCGATATGATATGCCCAAGATATTCCATCTTCTGTTGAAGAAAGTTGCACTTTGATTTTTTGACAAAAAGGACATGTTCTCGCAAAATCGTCAAAACAAGTCGTAAGTGTTGAAAATGACTTTCTAGAGAAGGGCTGTAAATAAGGACATCGTCGAAGAAATCCAGTACAAACTTACGAAGATAACTCCAGAAAATATCATTCATAAGGCTCTGGAAAGTAGAGGGAGCATTGGTGAGAGTAAAGGGCATTACCAGAAATTTGTAGTGATCGTTGTGTGTTCGAAAAGCGATTTTCGGTATGTCTTCTTCGCACACTCATATTTGATGATACCCGGATTGAAGGTCCAGCTTTGTGAAGACTCGTGCTCCCTTTAATTCATCAAGCAATTCATCTACTACTAGAATATGGTACTTGTCCTTGACGGTTATGCCGTTGAGAGCTTGGTAATCAACGCACATTTGCCATGTTCCGTCCTTCTTTCGTACGATGAGCACTGGTGAGGAGTAGGGGCTGCAACTTGGTCGAATAACTTCTATTTTGAGCATCTCTTTTACAATCCTTTCTATTTCATTCTTCAGGAGATATGGATGCTGATATGACTGAGTATTTGCTGGAGGTTTACCCGGAAGAATCGGTATATGATAATCATGTCGGCGGGTAGGAGGTAGGCTGCGTAGTTCGTTAAATATATCTGAAAATTTAGCAAGCAAGGAAAGTAGGTTTAGATCTTCAAATCTGGTTGGCTCTCCCTTAGATTGTTACTCAAGTTGTACAAAAAAGCCGCTGCATGCTTTGTGCAAATTTTTCTCCATTCGTTGTGTGCAAATTGTTGTTATGTTGCCCCCATGTTTCCCGTGCAGTATCACCTATTTCCCTTTACTGTAAAATTTCATAATTAATTTCAAAAATTCTAGGAAACATCACCTAATGTCATCAGCCATTCGATGCTAAGCACGGCCTCATAATCATCAAAAGGGAGGAGGAAGAAATATGCAATTATCACTTGGTCCTGTAGCGATAGTTTCACTCGTGGGCACCTACGATCACACTTCAAAACTCGTCCGTCAGTGACCTTAACATCAAACCTGCTACAATTCTTGATAGGTAAGGCCATTCGGACCACAACCTTGCTGTTCATAAAATTATTAGTACTCCTGGTGTTAATAAGAACGGTGATTAGTTGTTACTTCAGAAGTCCTCCCACTTTCATTGTTTGTTGGTTCGCGTAATCAGCAAGGGCATGCATCGTAATATCAACCGGTTGTTGTTCTTCATCTATGATCTCTTCCTCATGTTCCTGGACCTCCTCGTCCATGTCTTCAAGAGGTTCAATCAGTAGGAGGCAGCCCCTTTTACAGCGATGATCGTGGTTCCACAGCTCGTTGCAATGCCAATAAAGACCCTTTGTTGATCGGTCACGTAGTTCTTATTTTTTCAATATTTTTGGCAGCGAAGGATGGCTGGGAGTAGGAGGTTTATATGCCGCAAGCCTAGGAGAGGTTCTCATCCTCCGAGCATCTTGGTTGAGTCGTTCTTCTTGTATTCGGGTGAAAGAAATTACAGTCGTCACGGTACGGGGCTACCGCGCCTTAACCTCCCCTTTTATCTCTGGCTTGAGTCCTTTAATGAATGTCCCTAATAGTTGATAGTCAGCCCAATAACGAGCAAGATGGGATAACTTCTCAAACTTGGTTTGGTACTATTGAATCGTAAAGGTTTGTCGAATCTTTACGAGTTGGTCGTCGATATTTTCATACTCCGTAGGTCCGAAACAGTTCAGTAGTGCGTTCTTAAATTGATTCCATGCCGGAGCCCCATGATTGTATTCCAGCCAATTGTACCATTGAATAGCATCTCCTTCAGGGTGGATGATAGCAATTTCCACCATAGCATCATCCGATGTTCGGTAGTAGCGAAAGTAACGTTCGGCGCGCAAAATCCACCTTGCTGGGTCTCCTTCCCAACGCAGGAAGTCCACCCTCATGTGTGCCTGAAGCATATCTGAGGGTTGTCTCTCCTTCTCTGGAGGCCTCTCTGAACTCTCTCCTCGTTGAGATTTGGTTGGACTCGATGGTTGTCCAATTCTGAATTCTGCAAACAAAGCGCGTAATTTATCCTCCAAGCACGATTCAAGCCGTGATTTAATTCAAGATTCCCATGCTTCAAATTTGGCATTAATTGGATCTTGAGAAGCTATAGCATATGCTTGGAGATCAGAGTTGTCCTTGTCTTTTTTCTGTTGACGGGTTAATGGCATGGGGTGGTGGAAGGTTCGGACAATAGATTGGTGATAGAAGGGTTCAGCTGTAATGGTTTACTATTTTGGGCTATAGTTTTTTGATGCTGTTAGGATTATGAAAATAGGTTATGATAGTTGCATCTTAAGGCTAGAGAGATGCCCTAAAGACGTCTTGGTTGGTGGCAGCAAGGTGGCTAGGGTTTGATAGGTTACAAAGAAGAAAAAAGGACAAAGGTATAGCACTAGATTTTTTGCCAAAAAAATTCCAGCAGTAAATATGTAATTTTTTCTAGAAATTTTCAACAGAGATTTAAGTAAAACTCAAAGGGAATCTACTGGTAAGGGAGAGGTAATGTTGTTAAAAATTTCATAGAAAGAAACGACAGCAAGAGGTTCAGCAAAATTGAGGATCACGGAAAGGTACTGTAGTAGATTTTACATCTAAAGTACAGCAGTTTGGATGTAAAAGATAAGTAGTTTATATTGAGAATTTTTCGAGAAAACCAAAAGGAAAACCACTGTTAGGAAGTGTCAAAGCTGTTGTAAAAATTTTGCGAAGATTTGGACAGAAAAAACGTAGTAGCAAGATCAAACCGATAGTGCTATACGATTGGAATTCTGTAGTGCAACTTTTGTTGTAGAGATGAAAACTTTGCGACAAAAAATTTATGCAGCAATATAGGAACGAATTTTTTGGATTTTTTGAATAAAGATAACTAAATTGCAGTAATAGTAAGGTAGAAAACCAGAATCTGTTGTAATTCACGGGGAGATCAAAGGATGATTTGCGGTGGTGGAGATGATGGCGGAATTCGACGATGATCTTCTAAGTAATTGTGGGAATTGCTTTGGGTGGTTGTAGAGGGCTGGTGGATGGCTGTGGAAGGGTAGCGAGACACCAAAAACACTGCTCTGATACCAAGTGTTAGAACCCTTATGGATTCTAAGCTTGGGGTTGATCTCTTTAGGAGATCGGCCTCCTTGGAACTCTATAGAGGTTCCTTCCTCCAAGTTGCTGCTTAAAGGCTGCTAAAAAGATGATCTATTCATGATGAAAAGAGGATGAATACATGGCTATTTATAGGGCTTTTAATCCCCAACTCCTAATAGGACTCCCACTCAAGACTCTTACTTCTAATCAATTTCTACTTCTAATTAGGACTCCTTCTCTAGTAGGATTCCTAATTCTAATAGGACTCTTACTTCTAATAGGACTCCTCTAAGAAGCAACCTAATCCTAACCTAGTCGGCCTCTTCACCTCTTTAATAGGGGTCTGCTAGATAGGATTTACATGAATACCCTTATTAATGAAACTAAATTAGAACTCTCCTAGCTAGAGTCCCAATAGATTAGGACTCTCCTAACTAGAGTCCCAATAGATTAGGACTCTCCTAGCTAGAGTCCTAACAGATTGATATTATAGTAATATTAGCAATCATGACTTAGTTTCATTATTACTTGTTTTTTAAAATGTTGCTTCTTCATTCGAAAATAAGTCGACACCAGAACCTACATTTTAAGGTTTATCTTGCTGAATTGCAGTTTAAAATGTCCCTCTTTATGCCTTTGCCTTTTGAACATTTGGTCTCTAGATGCAAGTGATTGTTCTGTTTTCTGTCAGTTTGTATGTGATTTTTGTTTTTAGTACTCATCCTTTCAATAAATACATTATATTTTAGGTTAAAATTTAAATGAAATGAAAAGAATAATCCTAAGCTACTATATTATGGTATATTGGGCAGTTGTTTGTTCCCATTTCATGATATATTTTCAGAGCATTAACACATTCTAACCACTACTGATGTCACTGACATGGTAAGCATGCCATTTTACATAATCTAATTAGAGAAACTGTATGCATCTCCCTTTAAGGGTCACAGATGTTGGATTTATCTCTCAAAGTTCAAAATGGGCCCCATATTCCTCAATAACTCAAAATTTAATGTCTATCCTGGAGGTTAGCAGTATTTTGAATTTTCATTTAGAGCCAAACCACCAATATACCTGTTTAAAAAATTACAGGGTATATTAATGACCATTTAAGGTCCTTCCTTTTTATTGAGTGATCCAATCCATTCACATATATAACCGAAATCACACTATCTTTGGATCTCTCTATTTGTGAACTCGTTAACCTGTTACCCTTCATACATGTCTCACATAATCTGCAGGCGGTCAACTGTAGCTTTTCATTTTTTTGACACAAACAAATCACCAGAGGCTAGAAGGAAGCAATCTTATTTACCAAATTGAGCAGCACTCTCAATGGTATGTACCACTCATGGGAGCAAGTAGCACCAGACTTTGTGATGATGAGGGATCATCAAGTACCCTGCTAAGAGCACAAGTGGCAGTTACAGAGTGCCCAGTACTGAGAGAGGATTGATTAAGAGGATCAAATAGGAAGGAAAGGAGGTGGAGATGGTGAGGATAAGGATGACTGATGAGGGAGGAGAGTAGCTGGAGTTCACCAAGTTAGGGTGGTTGGAAGATATTAAGAGGATTTAGAGATTGGGTAGGCTTATTTGGGAAAGAGAGTGGAATTTTAATAGGATTTTACCATATGAGTCAGGTCAGGTTGGGACTGGGAGGGAGAGAGGACAGAGGGTCAGGTTGGTTCGGTTGATTGATTGGAGTGAGGAGAGAGTAGAGAGTAGAGAGAAGAGGGGTAGAACAGGCCAGTTGTTTGAGAAAGAGAAAAGTGTTACGTTGTCTGGCTACATGGTGGGTAGTTGAGGGGTGATCTTACCCTTGGGGAATTCATGTGGGATTCATGTCCTAGTTTGGCTTACCCAATACAGCTTGTTGACAATCATGTATGGTCAGCTCATAATATTTCTAACAGCTAGTTCAATCCAATGACTTGTTTCTGAGAGACATAGGGCTCATTTCAAGTTTTGAAGCGATGAATATATATGAGCTACCTTTTGAAGCATGTATGAGAAATTCCCATCTTACCTCAGTTATCACTAAGAACCTAAAGCAGTGCCCCTTGGTTGTTCTAACCTTGTACTTTTGCCTTGTTATGATTTGTTTGTTGCATCGGCTCTGACAATTATTTTATATCAATGGGATTATTAGTCTTAGCAAAAACTTATGTACTTTTGAATTTCTTGTTTTTGTTTAGCTTATTACATAAGCAGTTATGTACTCAAATTTCTAATTACTGAATTTATCTGTGTTCAGGTTTTCATTGCCATCTCTCTTATCCTTGGAGATGGTCTTTGCAACTTAATTAAAATTGTAGCCATAACTGCCAAGGAATTTTTGAATGCACACTCGAAGCAGACAAGCCTTCCCCTTGTAACTCATCAAGGTAACTTATTTCATTAATGTACTGTAGATACAATATTCATTTTCCCTCTCCATAAACAATGGTCAAACGGATGGAGCTGAAAGAATCACTTTGTTTAACTTAAGAATTTATATACCAGTCTTATATTGGTTTTGGTGGCCTAACAGTCTACCAGGTGCAATACCAACTTGTATCATCTGGTACCATTGAAAAATTAAAGAATGAATGATATTGTGTCAGTATCGAGCTTTTCATTTTGTTTCCGTATTGTTTGGATTGATTTAAATCCTTCGTTCACATTATTGTTCTGCAGCTTGTGCAATCTCCCTTCTTCCCCCGCCCCCACTTCTGTCCCTTTTCTTGCCCTCTGTGTTATCGAACCTCCCATATAGATGCCAATACTCTCTTATTAAGTCCTGTTGCTGGTTGGCTTATTCTAGATGCTTATTGGTTGGACTTCTGGCTGCGAACTGTTTGGATGGACATGCCTAAATGAAATTAGGAATTGACAAAGTCCTTCCATATCAGACTTGTTGCCTGTAGGAATGAAGAGATAAACTGATGAATATGACTGGTTTTTAATGATATACACCTAACATGTTATCAGGTTTGACAACTTGACTTTCCGTAAGTGTTATTTAGAAAATCACTGTTCAAAATGATTCACATTGTAACAGTATAGAACAAATTTCGATAAACATGTCTTCGCACAAACTGTTACTAATTGATTCTCTGCAAGAACCACATTCACTGCCATTGCTCTTTTTTTTTTATCTCTGATCCTATTAGGTACTCTAAACTAATCTTTTTCAGCAGAATCCAGTAATTACCCTGTAGCTTCTGCACATTACTATTTCATCTTAGGAGTTGTTAACCTTCATTAAATATTATGTTTTGTCCCTTGTGTCTCATTTTTAATATTATAAACATCCTTATCTCTGCCATATTTATAATCTGTGTCAGAGTAGCTCATCCGAATTTCCTGGCTAATTAACTTCTGTTTGTGCAGATGACGAGAGCTCCAAACTGTTGGAGGAAAAGCTACAGAATGAAACATTCATCAAGGACAGCATTACCATCCTGGTTTGCAGCTTCTGGTTACATTGGTCTTGCTGCTATATCCACTGCAACAATTCCAAACATCTTTCCACAGATGAAATGGTACCTAGTCCTTGCTTGCTACATTTTTGCCCCTGCACTGGCCTTCTGTAATTCCTATGGCACTGGCCTCACTGATTGGAGCCTTGCCTCAACCTATGGTAAGATTGGACTTTTCATTTTTGCCTCATTAGTTGGAAGCAAGGGTGGTGTCATAGCTGGGCTGGCTGCATGTGGCGTTATGATGTCCATTGTGTCCACTGCTGCCGATCTTATGCAGGATTTTAAGACAGGTTACCTTACCCGAACCTCTCCTAGATCCATGTTTGTATCCCAGTTGATCGGGACAGCATTAGGTTGTATCATAGCATCGCTCACTTTCTGGCTCTATTGGATTGCTTTTGATATTGGGTCACCCGATGGTATGTACAAGGCTCCATAGGCAGTCATATATCGAGAAATGGCCATTCTGGGTGTCGAGGGCTTCTCGGCACTGCCAAAGCACTGTTTGGAGCTCGGCTCCGTGTTCTTTGTAGCTGTGCTTATAATTAATCTTTTGAGGGATGTAACTCCGAAGAATGTATCCCAGTTTACCCCCATACCAATGGCAATGGCAATACCCTTCTACATAGGAGCGTGTTTTGCAATTGATATGTTCGTTGGGACCATGATTTTGTTTGTATGGGAGAGGTTGAACCGAAAGGAGTTGGAGGACTATGCTGGAGCAGTGGCATCAGGCTTGATTTGTGGTGATGGGATCTGGACTGTTCCATCTACAATCCTGTCGATCTTTAGGATTGACCCTCCGATCTACATGTATTTTGCTTCTAGCAGCTAAAAAGATACTGTATAGAGCTCCTTTGCTGGATAACTAAGAGAGCTGGAGTATTCGGTTTCGTCCACTCTCTTTAGAGTTAAGAAAGTAAAGGTTACTTGACTTCGCTCGCCTCTTCGAGGTTGTACTTGGTGCGTTGAGCTAGTTACTAGAATTCATCTGCTTTTAGCTCACACTTTCGAAGCATTTGAAGTGTTTGCAATCCTTGCATTGAGTCGGCTATTATGATTCACCTTCTCAATGCCATTGAACTTTTGGAATGCAAGAAGTTATCACTCCAACTTGGAGCAAGTCTCCGATAGATTTGATCGTCTTTGGAATTGTACCGCCTTCTCTATCATTCCTACCGTCCACTCCTCTGAGTAGCAAAGGTACAGCACCGCATATTGCTTGTTTTGTTTCTTGGTCCTACACTCTTGCATCAACTCGAAGTCCTTCACTTATGGCAATCTCGATGAGAAATCTATTGACACCAGTCTTATGAAGTTCTCTGGCCTCTGTCTTTCAGCCTTATCATAGTACATGGAGTTTACTAATGCATTCTCCTTCTCCATGGCCCATATCATGACCAAGCATCTCTCTCTATGAGAGCAAGGGATCGATGACTCCATGGAAGTCCCACCTCTACGGTACCATGGCGCTACCATGCCCATGGCACTACTATCCATTATCTTGCATCTGTGTCCCTTCTTCACGATCGGTAGATCCATCTCTGCAGCACTACGGCACTCCTCTTTGTCTACCTTCTAATCGATGCTCAATTTTAAGTAGTTGAGTCCCTCTAGACTCGCATTGCTTCATCGCCCTTTTTCGATTACTTGCTTCAACACCTCTGTGTTTTTTGAGCAATTCCTCTTGGTCGATGGAAAGACAGACTATAACTCTCATATATGGCCTCCGCCATCGTGTTGCAGGGCTTGCACCGCTTCTATTTTTCTTAGCTTCATTGGTCGTAATGTTCGCTTACTCGGCCTTGTCCTCTAACTTGCCGGGCTCCCTGAAACGAATGTGAGCTCTGAAGAAATCCAACTCTTCAGTTGCTCCGATCATACCTCTGTATAATCCAGTCCCCACCATAGGACTCACTGGGTAGCTGAGTCCCTCTAGACTTGTCATTACTTCCTCGTCCTTTTTCGACCACCTGCTTCAACACCTCTATGTTCTCTGAAAAGTTCCTCTTGATCGATGGAAAGACAGACTGCAACTCCCATGTATGGCCTCTGCCATCATGTTGTAGGGCTTGCACCGCTTTGGTTCTCCTTAGCTTCATTGGTCGCAACGTTCACTTACTCGGCCTTGTCCTCTGACTTGTCGAGCTCCCTTAAGCGAATGTGAGCTCTGAAGCAGTCTAACTCTTCAGCCGCTCCGATCATACCTTTGTATGATCCAGTCCCCCCCATGGGACTCATTGATACTTACATTTGAACTTCTCCTCGATAGTGCACAGCCCCCATAAGCTGATGCCCAAAGCTTTCATTCAATGCAACATTTGATGCACACACGGAAGACCCGCCTCTGCGGTACCATGGCATTCCTTGCTTGAATCCATAGCCATTCTTGCTATCATGTCGCTCACCGAAGTGGAGCTCCTAGTCGTGCTCCCGATCATACCTCCGTATGATCTTGTCCCTCACGGGACAAGTCTTGTGTGTGTCGCATTGTCTCGAACTATTCCACCACGATCCGCTATACCATGTCGTCTCGTGATGACATCTCATTGTATTATGATCCTTATGGTATGAACTCGAACTGCAATCTCTCTATGTGTGGCCTTCGCCAATACATTGTAGGGCCTTTGCCACCTTCGATTCTATTCGCTCCTTTGGCAATTGACCTTCGTCCACCCACTCTCGGGTCACACTCGGACGAAGCATAGCTCTAGGACAGATCATTGCCTAGCAGCTCCTTTGAAGTACCCTGACTTCATTGAAATTGGTGCACCATTGTCTGGACCTTGAGCCTCTGCCCCTACCAGCACAATCTCCACTGTGTACCGCTTTCCTCATGATAACTCGAATAGCAGCACTGTGGGATATTCTTTAAGAGTACCCGCCTTTGCGTCCTCTTGCCCCATGTCAAGGTCTTTTGACACCAACTTCGTCTCTACAAGCTGTGTCGCCTTAGTTCCTCCGTCAAATGTTTCACTAAGATAAGGTGCATGTGCCTCAAAGTTCCCTTCGTCTTTGGCACCATGTAAGATGAGTATGCTCTATCAGAATATGAAACCCATGGAACAATATGATCTTGTTCCTACCTTTGCAAGAGTTTATGTCCTTGACCTCTGTCTAAGGAAAGCTCCAAGCCTCCGCTCCATGTTCCATCTTCTAAGCCAACTCACTTCATGCAGCTTGAGTACATCACCAAGTTACCCCTAAGTTGCTCCGTTTCTCGATTTGCATTGAGTTAATGCTGGCCCTTGTGCCTACCACTACACGGGTCAGTCATATGTTGAGTCCAATCTCCGTATTGGCTCCAAATGTGCCTTCACTTTATGTTGCCTTGGGTTGCTCCCCCACTTGATCTTGCTATGCGTTTACCAACACATTGCCTCTTGCGAGATTATACGATGACACCTCACCGCTTGCTTGGTCCATTAAGCTTTGTCTTGAGGTACTCCTCCTCAACCTGTGCGGTCTATTGTGCATGATTCTCCCTTTGGAGAACTAGGACTTATCCCTCGTGGATATCTGCCTCGTTGGAGCAACTTCTCTCTTTGCATCCTTCTCTCTTTGCCAACTTTTCCTTGCAAAATAAACTATGCACCGTTTTGCCTCCGCAAACGCACCTGCTAGATTGCGACTCTTCACCAATACAGTTCCCACTACACCCCTTCGAGTCTAGCAACATTTTGAACCAACTGCACATTTCAGCCTCTTACAGACGTATCCTTCTCGTGCTGAAGAGAAAGTTTCAATGCTCCATGGCATCGACCTTCGACCGCCTTGAGATGGCCATGGACAATCCATCTTTCGCATACAAGTCCTTGCATGAGTATCGAATTTCTTGAGTTTGTAATTCCCCTCACCTCTGTAAGCTTTGCACAACTCTTTCGATCACTGAACAACCCACTCCACCTTGTATGGTCTTATCCTTTACTAAGCACCCCGCTTGCCTCGAGCACCATCAAGTTTGGTTGCTAACGTCGAGCCACTACTCGAATTCAGCCAACCCCACATTTGTGCACTACATAATTCTTCTTAGCTTATTTGTCCTCATGGTGCCTCTTGCGCAAAGGGTTGGCCATTCCACTGAATGTCATTCTCGGATGCCCACTCCTATGAGCGACTCCTTCCCCTATAACTCCATGTCCATTTTTCCTAAACAGTCACATATTGGCTGCCCTCATGCAGCCCTGCTAGGTCCCCCATGTTTGCATGCCATGTGTTTCTATGTGTGCATGCCCCGCTCTGATACCAACTATCACGAACTTAGCTGATTTTGTCTAAGTCGTGTGGCACTCTTGCATGTCCGTCCGCAAAGGTCAGCCTCCCTGAAACCTCCTACGATCCCTTAGGACCTGCACAAGAGAAGACGGGACAGAGAAAGCGCTTCACATGGGATCCACAAGCAATCCTTTTAGCAAACATTTTATAGCCAATACAAATTCCAACCATGGATTTCACAAGCTCAGAATGGTTGCACAACAAAGGTATAAAATTGGTCCACTACAGACCGATATCTAGTATTATTGAATCTCGGATTTTGATAATGAAATCAATTGATAAGTTTGTTATCTAATCTATGCTTTGAGATACGTGATGCAGGACTAACCTTGATCAAAAGAGGCAAAACAATTAAAGCAAGAAGAATCAAGTGATGGGTCGGAGTCAAAATTCGGGCATCGGGTCGAAAGAATCGGACAATGCGCCGAGAATAGATGTTGTGGGAGTCAACATGCCGGTGGATCGGGCACTTCACTGAAGGTTCGAACGATACGCCGGAAGTTCACCGG
Source organism: Musa beccarii (assembly GCA_024322285.1). Taxonomy (NCBI): domain Eukaryota; kingdom Viridiplantae; phylum Streptophyta; class Magnoliopsida; order Zingiberales; family Musaceae; genus Musa; species Musa beccarii. The sequence continues at coordinate 72,904,618 of CM044395.1, forward strand.
AAGATCACTGGAAGGTTGCCGAAAGTTCCCCGAGAGAACCAATGACATGCCGGATAACTTAGATTCGTAGCTTATAGTTGTTTATGTCTTAATGGTCGAAGGTTAGGTCAAAATTGAGTTATTTTAGGTGAAATCATACCAACTCAATTAGGGGCCAATTGGGCTTAATTTGGGACTGATTTGAGCTCATTGAGAGGCCCATTAAGTGGCCCAAATGTTGTTGTAGGCGGTGGCATCGCCAAACTAGCGGTAGAACCGCCTATGAGCTGGAAAAGTGAAAAAGCACACTTTTCCAGGCTGTAGGCGGTGGTATCGCCCAGTCTGGGTGGTTGTACTGCCCAGCAATAAAGTTGCAATAGTGGTACCACTCTAGGCTGGTGGTAGCACTGCTAGAACCTTTGTTTTCGAGGTTCTACAAGCGGTTGCACCGCCCAATACAAGTGGTAGTATCGCCCATACCCAGAAGACCTAGAAATTTAAATTTTGGTTTCATTTTTGGAGCCATTTGGGGCCTATAAATACCCCACTCATCCCTACAAGGATTACACAAGAAAAAGTAAGCTAAAACTCTAGCGAATCAAGTTGTAATCTTGAAAAAGTCTTGAGTGTTTTCTCTCTCCTCTTGAAAAGTTTAGAAGTTTATCTAAGGGAGGTGTGAGACTTGTAGAGGTTACCTCCTAAACCTTCGAAAAGGAGAAAAAGTTGTAAAAGGGTGGTTGAACTTCACCCATTAAAAGAAGATCATTAGTAAAAGCCGGTGACCTCAACGAAGGAGGAATCGAGAGTGGACGTAGTTCGAATGATCGAATCATTATAAAATCGGTTTACATTTCTTTCATTGTAATTTACATTTCTGCAAATCCTTTACTTTATTGCAATCACTCGAATCCTCCTCTTTCACTTACGAATCTCTTTAAGTTAAAATACAATCGAAGTTGGTTTTCATCGAAACCTGATTCTTCTCGAATGAAGTTTTTTGAAATCGCACAAATTAACGTTTTTAATCGTTGCACTAATTCACCCCCCCTCATAGTGTCACTCTAGATCCTAACAATTGGTATCAGAGCCTGGTCACTCTTATTTGGTTTAAAACCCAAGAGTGATGGCTTATGCCAGCATGCAAGAGGGTCATTCCATTACACATCTGCCTATTTTTAATGGGTTGGATTACACTTATTGGAAGACTCGCATGAAGATTTTTTTGATTTTCATGGATTTCAAACATTGGAATATCGTTGAAAATGGATTTCAAAAATCTTCTCTTTCGATGAATGAATGGAATGAATCGGAGAAGAAGGTTTTCACTCTAAATGTAAAGGCTATGAATGCCTTGTTTTGTACACTTGATAAAAATTAGTTTAATCGTGTTTCGATTTGTGAATCGGCCTTTGATGTTTGGCGTATTCTTGAAATCACTAATGAAGGCACTACCCAAGTGAAAGAGTCCAAAATCAATCTCTTGGTGCTTTCTTACGAATTGTTTCGAATGAAACCAAGTGAGTCTATCGGAGACATGTACACCCGTTTCACGGATGTCGTCAATGGACTCAAAACACTTGATATAGATTTTTCTAATTTCGAACTTGTAACTAAAATTTTAAGATTTCTTCCAAAGAGTTGGGATCCAAAAGTTACAACCATTCAAGAGGCCAAGGACCTTAAAACTTTTCCTCTCGAAGAACTCATTGGGTCTTTAATGACCTACGAAACATGTCATGCTCATGATGAGCTAGAGAGCCCCTTTCCAAAGAATAAGAAGGATATGACATTGAGAACACAAGAAGACCACTTGAAGAAAGTTTCTTGATAATGAACTTGCACTCTTAACTCAAAAATTCAAATAATTTATAAGAAGAAATAAATTTAAAAATGATACCAAAAATAAACTTGAACAAAAAAAGGACTAAGTCATATTTTACGAACGCAAGAAGTCGGGGCACTTCAAAAGTGAATGGCCCCAAGCCAAGAAGAAGCTACCAAAGAGGAAGAAAGCTCTAAAGGTGACGTGGGACGACTCAAGTGGTTCCGAAGATGAAGAAGCAAGCAACAAAGAGGAGGCCAACTTCGCATTGATGGCTTTCAGAGAAGAGGTATGTGAGTTAATTAATGAAGATTTATCTTTCGACGAATTTTCAATCACTTTTTATGAATTATTTGATGAGTATAGAGCTATTAGTAAAAAGTTTAATTTATTAAAGAAGGAGCATGCTTTATTACAAGATAAGCTTGATAGTTTTAAAACTTCCTCTTTAACCCCATGCTCTAAGTGCGAACACTTAGAGGCAATCAAAAAAGAGAACTTGCTACTTAAAGAGACTCTAAACAAGTTTAAGGTTGGTAGCAAGGGCTTGGACATGATTCTTGCAAACAAGGGTCATGTTGGAAATAGAAGTGGTCTTAGATTTGTGAGTGGATCTCACCATACTCCAACCACCTTTGTTAAAGGACCCACACTACATGTATCTTCTTATTTGAAATGTAATTTTTGTTGCAAATCCGGACATGTTGCCTACGAATGTGTGTATAAGAAACTTAGCCCATAAAGGTTAATATGGGTTCCTAAAGGAACAATAAGGAATTCAATAAATAATGACACAATTAGTAGATCAATTTTTGAGGCACCCAAGTTCAAATGGGTACCTAAAAACCATTCTCTTTTGTAGACACATTCACCCACACAAGTTAGGAGCAAGAGATGGTACCTTGATAGTGGATGCTCAAGGCACATGACCAGAGATTCATCTCAATTCTCTAAGCTCACTAGCCAAGACGAAGGATATGTCATATTTGGAGACAACAACAAGGGTAAAATCATTGGCAAGGGAACTATAGGTAACAAATCAAGTTTTTCAATTGATAATGTGTTATTGGTAGATGGTTTAAAGCATAATCTTTTGAGCATTAGTCAATTATGTGATAAGGGATATATTATGAAATTTGAATCTAATGCTTGCATCATTGAAAAACCATACAACAACACATCTATAATTGCACTAAAACAAAATAATATCTATACCATAACCATTGATAATCTTAGTAATGAAATGTGTTTTTCGATTTTGAATGATGATGCTTGGCTTTAGTATAGGATATTAGGTCATGCTAGCATGAAACTAATATCTCAAATCACATCTAAAGGACTTGTTAGAGGTATTCCCAATGTTAAGTTCATTAAAGACAAAATATGTGATGCTTGTCAACTAGGGAAACAAATAAAAACTAGCTTCAAACCAAAGAATCAAATAAGTACCTTTAGATCGTTATAATTGATCCATATGGATTTATTTGGATCAATTGACACAACGAGTTTAAGAGGTAGCAAATATGCATTTATCATTGTAGATGACTATAGTAGAGATACTTGGACTTATTTCTTGGCTCACAAAAATGATTGTTTTAAATATTTTTCTAAATTTTGTAAACTTGATCAAAACGAAAAGGGTTTCATGATTTCATCGATTTGGAGTGATCATGGTGGTGAATTCCAAAACCATGACTTCCAAAATTTTTGTGAATCTAATGGATATAACCACAACTTCTCTACTCTAAGGAATCCTCAACAAAATATAGTAGTAGAAAGAAAGAATAAAAATTTACAAGAAATGGCAAGAACCATGTTAAATGAAAATAGCTTACCCAAATACTTTTAGGCCGAAGCCGTTAATACGGCTTGCTATGTCATGAATAGGGTTCTAGTAAGACCATCTCTATCCAAAACCCCTTATGAATTATGGAATAATAAAAAATCAAATATTTCTTATTTTAAAGTTTTCAATTGCAAATGCTTTATCTTGAATATAAAGAATGCCTTAGGAAAATTCGATGCTAAATTCGATGAAGACATCTTTCTTGGTTACTCTTTCATTTCTAAAGCATTTCATGTTTTCAACAAAAGAATCTTGGTTATAGAAGAGTCTATTCATGTAGTTTTTAATGAAGTTTTCGAATTTAAGAAAAATAATTTTGATGATGATCTTGGTTTTGATGGTTTGAATTTGAATGAACTCTCTCATCAAAATAGCAACTTGGATGCATCTACTTCTTAAATTTCCTTACCTAAGGAATGGAAGTATGTAGATGCCCATCTAAAGGAGCTAATTATAGGAGAAACATCAAAAGGGATTAAAACTCATTCCTCTTTTAAGAATTTTTGTGCTAACGCCGCCTTCCTTTCTCAAATTGAACCTAAGTGCATTGACAAAGCCTTGAAGGATGATTCTTGGGTTATTGCAATGCAAGAGGAATTGAACCAATTTGAGAGGAATGAGGTGTGGAAGTTTGTTTCTAGACCAAGTGACCATTTAGTTATAGGTACTAAATTAGTATTTAGAAACAAGCAAGATGAATTTGGTATCGTGGTTAGAAACAAGGCTAGATTAGTGGCCAAAGGTTTCAACCAAGAAGAATGTATCGATTACGAAGAGACATTCGCTCTTGTGGTAAGATTAGAAGCCATTAGGATGCTCATTGCTTGTGCTAGTAGTAATAATTTTAAATTATTTCAAATGGATGTCAAAAGTACTTTCTTAAATAGTTTTATTTCTAAAGAAGTATTTGTTGAACAACCACCCAATTTTGAAAACTCTCTTTTTCCTAATCATGTGTTTCAATTGACTAAGGATCTCTATGGGTTAAAACAAGCTCCAAGAGCTTGGTATGAGAGGCTTAGTTCTTTTCTTATTTCAAATAATTTCACTAAAGGCAAGGTCGATACTACATTGTTTATTAAATATTTTAAAAATAATTTTCTTATTGTTCAAATTTATGTTGATGATATTATCTTTGGTTCTACAAACGAATCGTTATATGAATCATTTTCCAAGTGTATGAGCCAAGAGTTTAAAATGCATATAATGGGTGAACTAATCTTCTTTTTAGGATTACAAATTAAATAACTTAGTGATGGTATATTTCTTAGTCAAACCAAATATGCTTTAGAACTGTTAAAATAGTTTAATATGGATGGTTCAAAAGCCATCAACACCTATGAGTACCTCTACTAAGTTAGACATGGACGAAAGTGGAGAAAGTCTTGATCAAAAAATATATAGGGGAATAATAGGTAGTTTACTTTACCTCACCATAACTAGACCCGATATTATGTTTAGTGTAGGATTTTGTGTTAGATTTTAAGCTAATCCTAAGTTGTCTCATCTTAAAGCCATTAAAAGAATCCTTAGATATCTTAAAGGAACTCCTAATTTAGGATTATGGTATCCAAAATCTGATAACTTTGATTTAATAACTTATGTGGATACCAATCTCTTGAGATCACTCATGAAGGCACTAGCCGAGTAAAAGAGTCCAAAATCAATATTCTTGTGTATTCTTATGAGCTTTTTCGAATGAAACCAAGTGAGTCCATCGGAGACATGTACACCCGCTTCACGGATGTCATCAATGGACTTAAGGCACTTGGTAAAGATTTTTCTAATTTTGAACTAGTAACAAAAATTTTAAGATCCCTTTCAAAGAGTTGGGATCCAAAGGTTACGGTCATTCAAGAGGCCAAGGACCTTAAAACTTTTCCTATCGAAGAACTCACAGGGTCTTTAATGACCTATGAAATGACATGTCATGCTCATGATGAGCTAGAGAACCCCCTTCCAAAGAACAGGAAGGATATGACATTAAGAACATAAGAAGACCACTTGAAAGGTACATCAAGTGATGAGGACTTTGATGAAGACATTGCACTCTTAACTAGAAAATTTAAAAAATTTATTAAAAAAGGTAAATTTAAAAATGAATCCAAAAATAAACTTGAACCAAAAAGGGACCAAATCATATGTTACGAATGCAAAAAATCGAGGCACTTCAAAAATGAATGCCTCCAAGCTAAGAAGAAGGCATTGAAGGCTACATGGGATGATTCAAGTAACTCCGAGGATGAAGAAGCAAGCAATAAAAAGGAGGCCAACTTCGCGCTAATGGCCTTAGGATAAGAGGTTAGTGAGTTATTTAATAAAGAGTTATCTTTCGATGAACTTTCTATCGCTTTTCATGAATTATTTGATGAATGTAGAACTATTAGTAAGAAGTTCAATTTATTAAAGAAAGAGCATGCTTTATTACAAGATAAGTTTGATAGTCTTCAAACTCCTTCTTTACCCCCATGCTCTAAGTATGAATACTTAGAAGTAATCAAAAATGAGAACTTGCTACTTAAAGAGACCCTAAACAAGTTTAAGGTTGGTAGCAAGAGCTTGGACATGATCCTTGCAAATAAGGGTCACGTCGAAAATAGAAGTGAAATTAGATTTATGAGTGGATCTCACCGAAATCCTACCACCTTCATTAAGGGACCCATATTACATGTATCACCTCATTTAAAATATAATTTTTATTGTAAATCCGGACATATTGTTTATAAATATCCATTTAGGAAAATTATTCCACATAAATTGATATGAGTTCCTAAAAGAACCATAAATAATTCTATGCTAAATGACAAAGTTAGTAGATCAATATTTGAGGCACCCAAAATCAAATGGATACGTAAAAACCATCCTCTTTTATAGAACCATTCACCATCACAAGCTAGGAGCAAAAGATGGTATCTTAATAGTGAATGCTCAAGGCACATGATTGGAGATCCATCTCAATTCTCTATGCTCACTAACAAAGAAGAAGGGTTTATCACCTTCGGAGATAACAACAAGGGTAAAATTATTGGCAAGGGAACCATAGGTAACAAATCAACTTTTTTAATTAATAATGTGTTATTGGTAGATGGTTTAAAGTATAATCTTTTGAGTATTAGTTAATTATGTGATAAGGGATATGTTATGAAATTTGAATCTAATGCTTGTATTATTGAAAAACCACACAATAATACATCTATGATTGCACTAAAACAAAATAATATCTACACCATCAACATTGATGATCTTAGTAGTGAAATGCATTTTTCGGCGTTGAATGATGACGCTTGGCTTTGGCATAGGAGATTAGGTCATGCTAGCATGAAGCTAATTAATCAAATCACATCCAAAGCACTTGTAAGAGACATTCCCAATATTAAGTTCATTAAAGATAAAGTATGTGATGCTTGTCAAATAGGAAAATAAATTAAAACTAGCTTCAAGCCAAAGAACCAAATAAGTACCTCTAGACCATTACAATTGATCCATATGGATTTATTTGGACCAATTGACACAACAAGCCTAGGAGGAAGCAAATACATTTTTGTAATTGTAGATGACTATAGTAGATACACTTGGACCTATTTCTTGGCTCACAAAAGTAATTATTTTAAATGTTTCTCTAAATTTTGTAAACTTACTCAAAACGAAAAGGGTTTCATGATTTCATCCATTCGGAGTGATCACAGTGGTGAATTCCAAAACCATGACTTCCAAAATTTTTGTGAATCAAATTAGTACAACTACAACTTCTCTACTCCAAGAAATCCTCAACAAAATAGAGTAGTAGAAAGAAAGAATAGAAATTTATAAGAAATGGCAAGAACCATATTAAATGAACATAGTTTACCCAAATACTTTTGGGCCAAAGCTGTTAATACGGCTTGCTATATCATGAATAGGGTTCTAGTAAGACCATCTCTATCTAAGACTCCTTATAAATTATGGAATAACAAAAAACTAATGTTTCTTACTTTAAAGTTTTTAGTTGCAAATGCTTTATTTTAAATGAAAAGAATGCTTTAGAAAAATTTGATGCTAAATCCGATGAAGGTATCTTTCTTGGTCACTCTTCCATTTCTAAAGCTTTTCGTGTTTTTAACAAAATAACGTTAGTTATAGAAGAGTCTATTCATGTAGTTTTTAATGAAATTTTTGAATTTAAGAAAAAAAGAATTTGATGATGATTTTGGTTTTGATGGTTTGAATTTAAATGAACCCTCTCCTCAAAATAGCAACTTGGATGTACCTTTTTCCTAAATTTTCTTACCTAAGGAATGGAAGTATGTAAATGCCCATCCCAAGGAGTTAATTATAGGAGACACATCGAAAGGGGTTCTAACTAGTTCTTATTTTAAAAATTTTTGTGCCCATGTCGCTTTTCTTTCTCAAATTGAACCTAAGTGCATTGATGATGCCTTGAAAGATGATTCTTGGGTTATCGCAATGCAAGAAGAATTGAATCAATTTGAGAGGAATGAGATATGGAAGTTTGTTCCTAGACCTAGTGACCATTTAGTTATTGGTACTAAATGGGTCTTTAGAAATAAGCAAGATGAATGTGGTATCGTGGTTAGAAACAAGGCTAGACTAGTGGCCAAAGGTTTCAACTAAGAAGAAGGTATTGATTACGAAGAGACCTTCACTCCTGTAACAAGATTAGAAGCCATTAGGATGTTCCTTGCCTATGCTAGTAGTAATAATTTTAAGCTTTTTCAAATGGATGTCAAAAGTACTTTCTTAAATGGCTTTATTTCTGAAGAAGTGTATGTTGAATAACTACTCGGATTTGAAAACTCTCTTTTTCCCAATCATGTGTTTAAACTAACTAAGACTCTCTATGGATTAAAACAAGCCCCTAGGGCTTGGTATGAGAGGCTTAGTTCTTTCTTAATTTTAAATAATTTTACTAAAGGCAAGGTTGATACTACATTATTTATCAAACATTTTGAAATAATTTTCTTGTTGTTCAAATTTATGTTGACAATATTATTTTTGATTCTTCGGATGAATCACTATACGAATTATTTACCGAGGGTATGAGTCATGAATTTGAAATGAGCCTAATGGGAGAATTAACCTTCTTTTTAGGATTGTAAGTTAAACAACTTAGTGATGGTATATTTCTTAATCAAACAAAGTATGCATTAGAATTGTTAAAACGATTTAACATGGATGGTTCAAAACCCATCAACACTCCAATGAGTACTTCCACCAAGTTAGACTTGGATGAAAGTGGAGAAATTTTTGATCAAAAAATATATAGAGGAATGATAGGTAGCTTACTTTACCTCACCGTAACTAGACTAGATATCATATTTAGTGTAGGTCTATATGCAAGATTCTAAGAGAATCCTAAGTTATCTCACCTCAAAGTTGTTAAAAGAATCCTTAGGTATCTTAAAGAAACTCCTAATCAGGATTATGGTATCCAAAATTCGATAATTTTGATTTAAAAGCCTATGCAGATGCGGATTTTGGTGGATGTAGAATAGAAAGAAAGAGCACATCCGGAACATGCCAATTTTTAGGACATGCACTTGTTTCTTGGACTTCCAAGAAACAAATTCGGTTGCACTATCTACGACGGAAGCCGAATACATAGCTGCAAGTGCATGTTGTGCACAAGTTGTTTAGATGAAAAATATGTTAGAAGACTATGGAATTTATTTAAAGAACATTCCCATAAAATGTGATAATACAAGCGCTATTTGTCTAACCAAAAATCCAATTCAACACTCTAGAACTAAGCATATTGACATTAAACATCACTTTATACGAGATCATGTCAATAATAATAATGTCATTCTAGAATTTATTGATATAAAATACCAATTAGCGGACATCTTCACAAAACCCCTAAATGAAGAATAATTTGACTTTATTAGAAGAGAATTAGTCATGCTAAATTGTTCTAATACATAATGTTGTATATTTCTTTTTCGAAATTTTCCAACTTCGATTTTGATTGTATCATCTTAATATTATCTCCTCATTTTTGAATGACATCTTTACAATATCATCTTGGCATTTTGATGAAAGCTCTCATTTTTATCTTCCTATTTTGATTCTCCTCTTCAATTAATAAATTTTTGAGTTGTGTCATGACTTTTGATGAAATGATTAAATTTTCAGTTTTGATAGTTTCACATTGATATTATATTTTTGCATTTTGATGACATCTTTATATTATGGAGCTCACATTTTTATCTTTCGATCATAATCTTGATGAAAGCTATCATGATGTTGTTTTCCTCTTTCTTTAAATAGTAGATACTAATGATGTAGTAAAAACTGATTTCATACCCTCCTTTAAGTATGATTAAAGATATTTCATGACTTGCATTTTATATAAAGCTTAACATATGCATAAATTATTGTCATGAATTGTGCAAAATTAAGTTCTTAAATGTTTATTTTTGATTTTTATTCTTGTGCTAATTGGCATGAGTCAAGGTTTTATGACTTCCTCCTCATGAATCACTACAAGAATGCCACGTCGAATTTTTTCCTTCAAATTTTTGATATTGATATATTTCATTCATTGAAGTTTTATGAATTTTGACATCTCATTCTCATGGAGTTTATCTTAAAATATGAAATCTTTGATGAATGACATTAATGATATATCCTTTCACAATTCTATGATTGAATTTTCAATAAAAAATTGAGTCTTAAATTTTTCATGTTTGAATTCTTCATGAGCGTTTTGAAACTCTAATGTTTTTTTTTCGGATCTCATGAACGAATAAAAATGATCCAAATATTTTTCGAATTTATCCGTCAAGGATAACATATTTTGCATTATGTTTAACTCATTTATCATATGCTTGATAATTGACTACTCATTTTTTTTGTGGTATGATACCTTGTGGTAGCTACTTCACCTCCTTTTTGTTGATGACAAAGGGGGAGAAGAATGTGTAAATTGATGACATATGAAAATAACTTGATAAAATGTCTTGCATAGTATTAAGAAGATTGAATTCAAGTGTTTTGAGATCGATATCATATCATGTTTAAAAATTGGGTTCTTTTTATTGATATGATAAGCTAATATTTCATTTTATATCATGCCTTGATCTTGTGCACTTCATTGATATCATTTGATCCTTGTGGTAATTCAATTTGTTATTAGTTTCTCTTATCGAAATGATGAATGTCTATCATTCGACTAGAAAATACATATCATGCCATGACATTATGAAAAATACGAAGTTTCGTATATATGGATGAAAGATCATGCTTGTTAAGCATGATGGTAAGTTTAATGAATGAAACTTATCGGGTTTGGGATAAATTCAAAAAGATTGAATTCAAGTGTTTATACATTCTCATAATATGGCATATAGATAGGGGGAGTTAAGATTAACTTCATCATCAATTGATTGTCATCATCAAAAAGGGAGAGATTACTGAATCTCGAATTTTGATGATGAAGTCAATTGGTGAATTATTTGTTCTAATCTATATTGTCGAGATAAGTGTGCAGGATTAACTATGATAGAATGAAAACATAAAGTGATTTACCGAGGTCAAGCTCGCTGGGAGTTTGAGAGTTCACCGAAAGTCCGAAGGATCGTCGGAAGCATTATCGGAACCAACCGAGATAGAATCAAGCACTTGTCGAAGGTTTCAAAAATTCACCAGAAAGATCGTCGAAAGTTCGCGGAGATCACCGAGAAGGTTTGGAAGCTTGCCAAAGACTCGTTGAACTCACCACAGAATCCGGGAGCCTGCTGGGAGTCTGCCGAAAGAAATCCGAAGGAGTGTCGAAAGTCCACCGAAAGTTTGCCAGAAAGCTTGTTGGAAGAAGACTTGAAGAATGTCGGTTTAAATTGCTTAGAATTATGTTTTAATTTTATAGGTAGCACATAATTAGGGTAAGGATAAGGAAATAATCATGTTTAAACCTAGTAGGGGCCAATCAGGCCCTTATTGGGTTGATTTGCGCTGAAAATTTGGGCTCATTCAGCCTTGCTAAAAGGCCCGGGTGGTAGCACCGCCCAAAGCCCGAGAGCCCAAGCGGTGGCACCGCCCAGTACTCTGTCAGTCTGACAACTGACAGGCGGTGGCATCGCCACTAACAGGAAGTGGCACCGCCAGCACTGGGAAACCCAAAAGTAATTCAAATTTGGAGCCCAAATTTGAATCCTCTTGGGGTCTATAAATACCTCTCTTTTCTCAACTAAGAGAGCAACCTTTTGAGAGTTAGAAATTGAGTAAAAGTCATAGCAAAGCTTTGTTTTCAATAGCTTAAGTGTTCACCTCCATCTCTTTGCAAAAATATGTAAGAGTGTGAACCACTTGTAAGAAGATTATAAGAGGGGTATTTGGTCCTTCCCATTCAAAGTGACTTGCTAGTGGAAGTTGAGAGCCTCATCGAAGAAGGCTTCGAAAGTGAATGTAGGTCATTTGACCGAACCACTATACATCGCGGTGTTTCTTGAATGTGTGAGTTGTTGAATCTCGAATTTTGATGATGAAGTCAATTGGTGAAATATTTGTTCTAATCTATTTTGTCGAGATAAGTGTGCAGGAATAACTACGATGGGATGAAAACATAAAGTGATTTACTAAGGTCAAGTCTGTCGGGTGTTCAAGAGTTTATCGGAAGTTCGAGAAATCGTCGGAAGTGCCGGAACCATCCAAGATCGAATCAGGGATTTGCCGAAGTTTTCGAAAGTTCATCGCAAAGATCGTCAAAGGTTCGCGGAACTTACCGGGAAGATTCAGAAGCTAGCCGAAGACTCGTTGAGCTCGCCATACAATCCTGGAGTATGTTGGGAGTCCGCTGGAAGAAATCCGAGGGAAGTGTCAGAAGTCCGTCGGAATCTCACTGTAAAGCTCGCTGGAAGTTAACTTGAAGAATGTCAGGTTAAATCACTTAGAATTATGTTTTAATTTCGTAGTTTGCACGTGATTTGAGCAAGAATTTAGAAATAATCCTATCTAAATTTAGTAGGGGCCAACCGGGCTCCTACTGGGCCAAATTGGGTCTTAAACAGGGCCTATTCAGCCTTTGCTGAATGGGCCAGGCGATTGAACCGCCCAACCTAGGGCGGTAGTACCACTTGGCTGGGGCGGTAGCACCACCCCTGTCGCCAGACTGGGGCGATAGCACCGCCTGGTTGGGGCGGTGGCACTGCCCCTGCTGTGTCAGTCTATCAGACTGAAACAGGCGGTGGCACCGCCTCTGATAGGCGGTTCCACTGCCTCTAACAGGCTGACACCGGGAAACTCAAAAAACAATTCAAATTTGTAGCCCAAATTTGAATTCATTTTGAGCCTATAAATACCCCCCCTTTCTCAGCTGAAAGTGCACCCATTTGAGAGTTAGAATCTTGAGTTTAAGTCTTTGAATAGTCTTGAAAAGCCTTGTCTCTTGCTAAGTATTCACCTCCTTCTTCTTCTTGAGAAATCTTGTAAGAGTGTGAACCTCTTGTAAAGGGTTGTAAAAAGGGGTATTTGGTCCTTCCCCTTCAAAGGATTTGCTAGTGGAAGTACGGAGCCTCATCGTGAAGGCTTCAAGAGTGGATGTAGGTCATTTGACCGAACCACTATACATCATTATGTTCATGAATGTGTGAGTGTTTACATTTCTGAATCATTTCATTACTTAGCTGCAAATTGCTTAGTTCCTTGCTATTTCCTTTACTCAAGCAACTTCTTACAAGTTCTCTTTCATCGAATCGAAATCTTCCTACGAACTTGTCTTTTTGTAAAATCAATTTCAAAATTATGAATTTAATCCGCTGCACTAATTCACCCTCCCCCCCCCCCTCTTAGTGCCTTTTCGATCCTAACAATTGATATCAAAGCAAGGTTTACTCTCATATTGGTTTAAAACCCAAGAGAGATGGCCTACTCTGGTATGCAAGAGAGTCACTCCATTACTCGTCCGCCTATATTTAATGGGTTGGATTATACGTATTGGAAGACTCGTATAAGGATTTTTCTCATTTCTATGGACTTCGAACTTTGGAACATTGTTGAAAATGGCTTTGTAAAATCTTCTCTTCCGATGAGTGAATGGAATGAGTCAGAAAGGAAGATTTTTGCTCTTAATGCAAAGGCTATGAATGTCTTATTTTGTGCGCTTGATAAGAATGAGTTTAATCGGGTTTCTATTTGCGAATCAGCATTTGATATTTGGCGCACTCTTGAAATCACTCATGAAGGCACTAGCCGAGTGAAAGAGTCCAAAATCAATATTCTTGTGCATTCTTATGAACTTTTTCGTATGAAACCAAATGAGTCCATTGGAGACATGTACACCCGCTTTACGGATGTCATCAATGGACTTAAAGCTCTTGGTAAAGGTTCTTCAAATTTTGAGTTAGTATCTAAAATTTTAAGATCCCTTCCAAAGAGTTGGGATCCAAAAGTTACGGCCATTCAAGAGGCGAAGGATCTTAAAATATTTCCGCTTGAAGAACTTATTGGGTCTCTAATGACCTACGAGATGACGTGTCATGCTCATGAAGAGCTTGAGAACCCCCTTCCAAAAAACAGGAAGGATATGACACTTAGAACACAAGAAGACCACTTGAAAAGAATATCAAGTGATGAGGACAGTGACAATGACATTGCACTTTTGACTTGAAAGTTTAAGAAATTTATAAGAAAGAACAAATTTAAAAATGACATAAAGAATAAATTTGAACACAAAAAGGACCAAGTTATTTACTACAAATGCAAGAAGCCGGGACACTTCAAGAATGAATGCCCTCAAGCCAAGAAGAAGCAACCCAAGAAGAAGAAAACATTGAAGGCTACATGGGATGATTCGAGTGACTCCGAGGTCGAAGAAGCAAGCAACAAAGAGGAGGCTAACTTCGCGCTAATGGTCCTTGGAGAAGAGACAAACTCACAAGCTAGGAGCAAGAAATGGTATCTTGATAGTGGATGCTCAAGGCACATGACCGGAGATCCATCTCATTTCTCTATGCTTACTAGCAAAGAAGAAGGATATGTCACCTTCGGAGACAACAACAAGGGTAAAATCATTGGCAAAGGAACCATAGGTAATAAATCAAAATTTTCTTGATAATGTCTTGCTAGTTGATGGTTTAAAACATAATCTTTTAAGCATTAGTCAATTGATAAAGGTTATGTTGTTAGATTTAAATCTAATGTTTGCATCATTGAAAAACAAAACAATGACATATCCATGATTGCTTTAAAACAAAACAATGTCTACACTATAAATATTGATGAATTAAGTAATGAAATGAGTCTTTCGGTTTTGAATGATGATGCTTGGCTTTGGCATAGGAGATTAGGCCATGCAAGCATGAAACTAATCTCTAAGATTTCATCTAGAGAGTTAGTAAGAGGAATCCCAAACATGAAATTTGTTAAGGACAAGATATGTGATGCATGTCAACTAAGAAAACAAATAAAAATTAGTTTCAAATCAAAAAATTAAATTAGCACCACTAGACCATTGCAATTGATCCATTTGGACTTATTTGGACCAATTGACATAACAAGCCTAGGAGGTAGCAAATATGTCTTTGTAATTGTGGATGACTATAGTAGATACACTTGGACCTATTTCTTGGCTCATAAAAGTGATTGTTTCAAATGTTTCTCTAAATTTTGTAAACTCACTCAAAATAAAAAAGGTTTTATGATTTCATCAATTCGAAGTGATCACGAAGGTAAATTTCAAAATCATGACTTCCAAAATTTTTGTGAAATAAATGGATATAACCATAACTTCTCTACTCCAAGAAATCCACAACAAAATTGAGTAGTGGAAAGGAAAAATAGAAGTTTGCAAGAAATGGCTAGAACCATGTTAAATGAATATAATTTACTAAAATATTTTTGGGCCGAAGCCGTGAATACAGCTTGCTATGTTATGAATAGAGTTCTAGTGAGACCATCCCTACCTAAAACTCCATATGAGTTATGGAATAATAAAAAACCCAATGTTTCTTATTTTGAAGTTTTTAGTTATAAATGTTTTATTTTAAATGAAAAGGATGCCTTAGAAAAATTCGATGCAAAATCCAATGAAGGCATATTTCTTGGTTATTCTTCCGTTTCTAAGGCTTTTCGTGTTTTCAACAAAAGAACCTTAGTTATAGAAGAATCTATTCATGTGGTTTTTAATGAAATTTTTGAATTTAAGAAGAAAGATTTTGATGATGATTTTGGCTTTGATAATTTGAATTTGAATGAACCCTCTCCTCAAAATGACAACTTGGATGCATCTTCTTTCCAAACTTCCTTACCCAAGGAATGTAAGTATGTAGATGCTCATCCCAAGGAGTCAATTATAGGAGATGCATCGAAAGGGGTTCAAACTCGCTCTTCTTTCAAAGATTTTTGTGCCCATGTCGCTTTTCTTTCTTAAGTTGAACCAAAATGCATTGATGATGCCTTGAACGATGATTCTTGGGTTATCACAATACAAGAAGAATTGAATCAATTTGAGAGGAATGAGGTATGGAAGCTTGTTTCTAGACCTAATGACCACTTAGTTATTGGTACTAAGTGGGTTTTTAGAAACAAGCAAGATGAATATGGTATCGTGGTTAGAAACAAGGCTAGACTAGTGGCCAAAGGTTTCAACCAAGAAGAAGGTATCGATTACGAAGAGACCTTCGCTCCGATGGCAAGATTAGAAGCCATTAGGATGCTCCTTGCCTATGCTAGTAGTAAAGATTTCAAATTATTTCAAATGGATGTCAAAAGTGCATTCTTAAATGATTTTATTTTCGAAGAAGTGTATGTCGAACAACCACCCGGATTTGAAATTTCTCTTCTTCCTAACCATGTGTTTAAGCTAACTAAGGCTCTATATGGTCTAAAACAAGCCCCTAGGGCTTGGTATGAGAGGCTTAGTTCTTTTTTAATTTCAAATGATTTCACTAAAGGCAAGGTTGATACTACATTGTTTATTAAATATTTTGAAAATAATTTTCTTATTGTTCAAATTTATGTTGATGATATTATTTTTGGTTCTTCTAATAAATCACTATGTGAATCATTTGCCAAGAATATGAGTGATGAATTTGAGATGAGCCTAATGGGAGAACTAAATTTCTTTTTAGGATTGTAAATTAAGCAACTAAGTGATGGTATATTTCTAAATCAATCAAAGTATATATTAGAATTATTAAAATGATTTAACATGGATGGATCAAAAGACATTAGCACTCCTATGAGCACCTCCACTAAGTTAGATATAGATGAAAATGGAGAAAGTTTTGATAAAAAAATATATAGGGGCATGATAGGTAGCTTGCTTTATCTCACTACAACCAGACCTGACATCATGTTTAGTGTGAGGTTATGTGCAAGATTCCAAACTAACCCTAAGTTATCTCACTTCAAAGCCGTTAAGAGAATCCTTAGATATCTTAAAGGGACTCCGAATCTTGGATTATGGTATCCAAAATCCGATAACTTTGATTTAAAAGCTTATGCAGATGCGAATTTTGGTGGATGTAAAATACATAAAAAAAGTACATCCGGAACATGCTAATTTCTAGGACATGCACTTGTTTCTTGGACTTCCAAGAAACAAAATTCAGTTGCACTATCTACGGCAAAAGCCGAATACATAGCTGGAAGTGCATGCTATGCACAGGTTATTTGGATGAAAAATACGATAGAAGACTATAGAATTTATTTAAAAAATATTCCTATAAAATGTGATAACACGAGTGCTATTTGTCTAACTAAAAATCTGATTCAACACTCTCAAACTAAGCACATTGACATTAGGCATCATTTTATACGTGATCATGTCAATAGTAAAGTTGTCACCCTTGAATTTATTGATACAAATCATCAATTAGCGGACATTTTTACAAAACCCTTAAATGAGAAACAATTTGATTTTATTAGAAGGGAATTAAGCATGTTAAATTATCCTAATAAATGAGCTTTATTGTATTAGATTTTCCTTGAAATTTCGGTTTTCGTCGATTTGCCTTCCTCTCGGATTTCTTTTTGAAATTTCGGATTTCTTTTTGACATCATCCCATCCTTAAAATCTCTGAAAACAAATTCAGAATAAATTTTAAAAAAAGGGAGAAAATTTTTGTGCTACCAGCGGTAGCACCCGCCAGATCCGACGGTAGCACCGCCTGGGTCGTCAGACCCCAGGCGGTAAAACCGCCCGAACACCCTTTATTAAAGGGGTGAGTTAGGGCCAGCAGTAGAACCGCCCCCTAACCCGAAAGATCTCTTCCTCACCTCTCTAATCCCCTCAAAACACTTCCCAAGCCTTATTCTCTCCCTCTAGAAGCCTAAGAAAGGGATTTTTCCTTGTTTCAAGCCCTCTACCTCTCAAGGGAACAAAACTAAGGTAAAATCTGAAATTTTTCTCCTCTTTTTCTTGCCTAGTTTAGTTCTTTCCTTTAAATTGATTATTGATCTATCCTCACTAGAAATAGCTCCTAAAAGATCGTCAAGAGACAAAGGGAAAAGGGTGGAGGTAGATTCATTTGACCAATCTTTGTTCAAATCAAAAGAAACATCCCTTAGGTTTTCTGAACTTGTTACTAGAACCATTCATAAAGGGAAATATGTTGATTTGAATCAATTAGGGAACCTTGAACCTATCATGTGGTTTGCTGACTTAGAGGTCTTACCTATTTTGTAAATTGTTGAACCTATCTATCCACGCTTGATTAAATTATTTTATACTAATTTAAGCGTGAATGAAGATGGCTTATCTACCTATCTTCTAGGAAATGAGATCTAAATATTTGATAGTATAATATGCTCTTTAATTGGAATTGTTGAAAAAGAGTTAGGATGCTATTTTAGAGGGAAATGGGACATGGACATAATCGGAGCCACCCACTCGGAAGCCTTAGAAATCGTCTTTGCAAATCCGAACTTAGGCATAATTCCCAAGAGTTGTGAACATTTGTTGCCTTTCAAGTCTAAAATTTTACATCACATTCTTATAAGCATTATCATTCCTAAACAGTTTCATCAAGATGAGATCGGTTTAGCCAAGTTGGGTACCATATATTGGATCATGACTAGATAGAATTATTGTTTTGGTTACCTAATCCGGCAACACATGATAGAAGTCATTTCTAAAGGGTTAATGTTACCATATGGAGGATTGATAACTAGATTATTGCATGCCCATAATATTAGTATTCCACCTGATGAAGTAGTAGTACAAGTGGACAAATTTAACATCATTGACATAAAACTACTTAGGAGACTTAGGTGTACATTTGAGTATGGAATAGGGGTTAGACAACCTAGGAGAAGTGATATACATCCCCCACTAGTAGAACATCCTGAAACACCAGTCTTTAGGGGAAGTGAATCTCCTCCTCCTGATCCCGTTAATACAGCTCCATCAGTGCTAGCTTCAGCTCCACCTTCTGACGATTCGATCATGAGAGAATTAAATGAAGTTAAATTGTAGCAAATTAAAATTTTGAAGAAAATACGAAAGATGAACCAAAAGATAGATCACATGTATAGACACTTTGGCATTCCTCTAGAGGAGTAGTTTGTTGTATTTTCTTTTTGAACGTTGTAAACTTTTATGCAACTTTGACATCTATGTTGTATTATCTTTACTACATTTTCTTGGGCACTATGGAATGATATTCAGATTTCTAAATGATTTCTTTTCCCTCATTTGTGATATTTTTTCGGATATCTTTTTTACATATCTTTGGATGACGCACTCATAATATTTTCAGTTTTCACTCATATATGAATCCCTCTTTTCCTTTTTGTTGATTACAAAAGGGGAGAAATATGTGACAAGTAAATGCAATTGCCACGCATTGAAAGTTATATGCATCTGCCATGCTTTACAAGTTATTGTAAGTTATATGCTTGAAATGCTTATTTAGGTTCTTGATATAATTTTTTTATTGTGTATACTTCATTGATATCATTTGATACCTATTTATTTGATATCTTTTGACTTAATGATGAATGTCCATACATCGACATTGTCATCATTAAGTAAACCATGAAGTTTTTCTTTCATATGTTGAATGATAAGTTAAACTTATCGTGTTGAATTCAAAGAAATTGAATTCAAGCAGTTTTTACTATCTATGACATATAGATAGGGGGAGTTAAGAGTAACTCCATCATCAATTGATTGTCATCATCAAAAAGAGGGAGATTGTTGAATCTCGGATTTTGATGATGAAGTCAATTGGTGAAATATTTGTTCTAATCTATTTTATCGAGATAAGTGTGCAGGAATAACTACAATAGGATGAAAACATAAAGCGATTTACCGAGGTCAAGTTCGTCGGGTGTTCAAGAGTTTATCGGAAGTCTGAGAAATCGTTGGAAGTGTTGCCGGAACCATCCAAGATCGAATCAGGGACTTGCCGAAGTTTTCGAAAGTTCATCGCAAAGATCATCGAAGGTTCGCGGAACTTACCGGGAAGATTTGGAAGCTAGCCGAAGACTCGTTGAGCTCGCCATATAATCCGGGAGTATGCTGAGAGTCCGCTAGAAGAAATCAGAGGGAAGTGTCGGAAGTCCGTCGGAATCTCGCCGTAAAGCTCGTCGGAAGTTGACTTGAAGAATATCAGGTTAAATCACTTAGAATTATATTTTAATTTCATAGTTTGCACATGATTAGAGCAAGGATTTAGCCCAATTTAGCCCAGTAGGAGCCCGGTTGGCCCCTACTAAATTTAGACAGGCGGTGGCACCGCCTCTAACAGGTGGTTCAACCGCCTCTGACAGGGCTACCACCTGGCTGGGGCGGTGGCACCGCCCCTGCTGTGTCAGTCTATCAGACTAACACAGGCGGTGGCACCGCCTCTGACAGGCGGTTCCACCGCCTCTGACAGGCTAACACTGAGAAACTAAAAAAAAAATTCAAATTTGGAGCCCAAATTTGAATCCATTTTGAGCCTATAAATACCCCCTCTTTCTCAGCTGAAAGGGCACCCTTTTGAGAGTTAGAATCTTGAGTTTAAGTCTTTGAATAGTCTTGAAAAGCCCTGTCTCTTGCTAAGTGTTCACCTCCTTCTTCTTCTTGAAAAAATCTTGTAAGAGTGTGAACCTCTTGTAAAGGGTTGTAAAAAGGGGTATTTGGTCCTTCCGCTTCAAAGGATTTGCTAGTGGAAGTGCGGAGCCTCATCGTGAAGGCTTCAAGAGTGGATGTAGGTCATTTGACCGAACCACTATACATCATTGTGTTCATGAATGTGTGAGTGTTTACATTTCTAAATCATTTCATTACTTAGCTGCAAATTGCTTAGTTTCTTGCTATTTCCTTTACTCAAGCAACTTCTTATAAGTTCTCTTTCATCGAATCGAAATCTTCCTACGAACTTGTCTTTTGTAAAATCGGTTTCAAAATTACGAATTTAATCCGCTGCACTAATTCACACCCCCCCCCTCTTAGTGCCTTTTCGATCCTAACATGAGTGTTTAAATTTCTGAATTATTTCTTTATTTAGTTGCATATCATTCGATCTTCATCTCCTTTACTCGAGCTACTTTAACTAAGTCATTTTTCGTTGAATTGAAATTTCCATACGAACTAGCTATTTACGAAATCTATTTCAAACTTACTAGTTTTAATCTGTTACACTAATTCACCCCCCCCCTCTTAGTGCCACTCCAATCTTGACAGCTGCCACCAACCAACATATCTTTAGGGCATCCCTATAGCCCTAAGATGCAGCCATCATAACTTATTTTCATAACCCTAACAGCATTAAAAATTACAAGCCAAAATAATAAACTATTACAGCCGAACCCTTCTATCATTGATATATTGTCTGAACCTTCCACCACCCCATGCCATTAACCCGTCAACAGAAAAAAAAACAAGGACATCTCTGATCTAAAAGCATATTCTATGGCTTCTTAAGATCCAATTGATGTCAAATTTAAAGCATTGGAATCTCGGATTGAATCGCGACTTAAATTACGCTTGGAGGACAAATTACGCGCTTTGTTTACAGAATTAGACAACCATCGAGTCCAACCAAATTTTAGTGAGAGAGTTCAGAGAGGCCTCCAGAGAAGGAGGGATATCCCTCGGACATGCTTCAGCCACGCATGAGGGTGGACTTCCCATGATGGGAAGGAGACCCGACGGGATGGATTTCGCGTGCTGAACGTTACTTTTGCTACTACCAAACATCGGATGATGCTATGGTGAAAATTGCTATCATCCACCTTGAAGGAGATGCTATTCAATGGTATAATTGGCTGGAATACAATCATGGGGCTTTGATGTGGAATCAATTTAAGAATGCACTACTGAACCGTTTTGGACCTACTGAGTATGAAAATATCGACGGTCAGCTCGTAAAAATTCAACAAACCTCTGCGATTCAAGAGTACCAAACTAGGTTTGAGAAGCTATCCTACCTTGCTCGTGATTAGACTAACTATCAATTGTTAGGAACATTCATCGAAGGACTCAAGCTAGAGATAAAAGGGGAGGTTAAGGTGCGGTAGCCCCGTACTATGACGACTATGATTTCTTTCACTCGAATACAAGAAGAATGACTCAACCAAGATGATCAAAGGATGAGAACCTCTCCTAGGCCCATGGCATATAAACCTCCTACTCCCATCCATCCTTCGCTGCCAAAAAAATTGACAAGAGGAGAACTACGTGACCGATCAACAAAGGGTCTTTGTTGGCATTGTGATGAGTCGTGGAACCGCGATCATCGCTGCAAAAGGGGTCACCTCCTACTGATTGAACCTTTTGAAGTCATAGAGAAGGAGGTCCAGGAGCATGAGGAAGAGGTCACGGATGAAGAACAGTAGTCGATTGATATTACAATGCATGCCCTTGCCGATTACGGGAACCCACAAATGATGAAAGGAGGGCTTCTGAAGCAACAACCGATCACTGTTCTTATTGACACTGGGAGTACTAATAATTTTATGAATAGCAAGGTTGCTATCTGGATGGCCTTACCTATCGAGAATTGCAACAGGTTTAATGTTAAGGCCACCGATGGACGAATTTTGAAGTGTGATCATAGGTGCCCACGAGTGAAACTGTTGCTGCAGGACCAAGAGATAATTGCAGATTTCTTCCTCCTCCCTCTATAATTATGAGGCCGTGCTTGGCATCGAATGGCTGACGATATTAGGTGATGTTTTCTAAAATTTTTTGAAATTAATTATGAAATTTTATAGTAAGGAGAAATAAGTGATACTACGCGAGAAACGTGGGGGTGATGCAACGACGATTTACACACAACGAATGGAGAAAGTTTTGCACAAAGCATGCAACGGCTTTTTGGTACAACTTGAGTAGCAATCTAAGGGAGAGCCAACTAAATTTAAAGATCCAAACCTACTTCCCTTATTAAATTTTCAGATATATTTGATGGACCGCGCAGCCTACCTCCTACCCGCCAGCATGATCATTATATACCGATTCTTCCAGGCAAACCTCCAATAAATACTCGGCCATATCAGTATCCACATCTCTAGAAGGATGAAATATAAAGGATTATAAAAGAGATGCTCAAAACAGGAGTTATTCGGCTAAGTTGTAGCCCCTACTCTTCACCAGTACTCCTCATACGAAAGAAGGATGGAACATGGCAAATGTGCGTTGATTACCGAGCTCTCAACAGCATAACCATTAAGGACAAGTATCTTATTTTAGTAGTAGATGAATTGCTTGATGAATTAAAGAGAGCACGAGTCTTCACAAAGCTAGACCTTCGATCCGGGTATCATCAAATACTAGTGTGCGAAGAAGACATATCGAAAATTGCCTTTCGAACACACAACACCACTACAAATTTCTGGTAATACCCTTTGGTCTCACCAATGCTCCCTCCACCTTCTAGAGCCTTATGAATGATATTTTTTAGGGTTATCTTTCTAAGTTTGTACTAGTTTTCTTCGACGATATCCTTATTTATAGCCCTTCTCTTGAAAGTCATTTTCAGCACTTATGACTTATTTTGATAATTTTACGAGAACATATTCTTTTTGTCAAAAAATCAAAGTGTAGCTTTCTTTAACAGAAGGTGGAATATCTTGGGCATTATATATCAGAGGAAGGTGTTGTTGAATCTCGAATTTTGATGATGAAACTAATTGAGTGTGATTTGTGGTCTAACTACGTGTTGAGTTACGCAGGTCTACTATCGATCAGGATTAGACAATTGACGCTGGAGGAATTGACATCGCGCCGGAGGTGATCACGTCAGGATATTGGATGTCGAGCTGGAGGTTCGGTCGACTATCGGTAGGAGGCTTCATACGTCGGGCATCGAGCCAAGAAGTGCGGAGTTGCGCCATGGATATCGAGGTTGCGGAGGTCAACCGTCGATTGGGCAACAAGCCGCTAGAGAGGGAGATGTGCCGAAGGATCGGACGAAGCGCCGACCAATGATGTGCCGGGCAACTGAATGTCAATTCGCGTTGTAATAACTATCTAGATCGAAGTAGAGTGTTTATTGTTTATGTGCAGGAGTAACTACGAAAGGGATGAAGACGTAAAGCGAAACCAAGGGCCGAAGTCAAGTGCGATGGATCATTGGGAGTTCGAGAGTTTGACGGAAGTCCGAAGATTCGTCGGAAGTTCACGGAGCTTGCTAAGAAAGATCGGAGCTTGCCAAAGAAGCTCGGGGGAACTCACCAAAATCATCGTGGAGTCCGAGAGGTTGTCGGGAGTCCGCAGGATGGTTTCTGAGGGATCGTCGGAAGACCGCCGGAAGCTCGCCAGAAGAAGACTTGACTTGCGGACTTTGTAGCTCAAGAATGTCTTTAATTTCGTAGTTAGCATATCAATTTGGGTTAGGATTATGGGTTAATCCTTTAACCTGTGTAGAAGCCAACCAGGCCCTTCATCGGGCCTTTGGGCCTTGAACAAGGCCCATTCAAAGAAAGTGAATGGGCAAAGCGATAGAAAACCGCTTTGTGCAAAGCGGTAGCACCGCGCGGCAGCAGCCGTGGCTTTGGCGGTGCTACCGCCCAACCTAGAGCGGTAGTACCGCCTGGCCACTTTGGTCAGCGGCGATAGTATCGCTTTGCTCAGCGGTAGCATCGCAGACAAATGTCGGGATCTGGCGTGATCGACAGCGGTAATACCGCCTGCACCGGAATTTCAAATTTGGAGCCCAATTTTAAATCCATTTTGGATCTATAAATACCCCCCCCCTCTTTCTCAGCTGAAACGGAACCCTTTTGAGAAGTTAGAATCTTAGTTTTAAGTCTTGAAAAATCTTATTCTTGCTAAGTGTTCACCTCATTCTTCTTGTGAAATCTTGTAAGAGTGTGAACCACTTGTAAAGGGTTGTAAGAGGGGTATTTGATCCTTCCCCTTTAAAAGAATTTGGTAGTGGAAGAAGGGAGCCTCATCGGAGAAGGCTTCGGAAGTGGATGTAGATCACTTTGACCGAACCACTATACATCGCTGCGTCTTGATTGTGTGTGTTTAAATTTCTGTTTTATCTCTTTACTTTGCTGCAAGCCTTTACTTTACTTACTCCACTTCCTTTTCATCTTCGTACGCATGCTTTAAAGTTAAAACGCAATCTTTCCGGGTTCAAACGAAATGTTGCTTTCATCGTACGAAGTTTCCGAAGCTTGTTTTAAATCGCTAAAAAATCTATCGTTTTATCTGTTGCACTAATTCACCCCCCCCCCCTTCTCAGTGCCGCTCGATCCCTAACAATTGGTATCAGAGCCACGTTCTTTCTCTTTCAAATTTACACCCGTGAGAAATGGCTCTAAATGATTTTCAAGAGGGCTTTTCGGTTTTTTGTCCACCGTTCTTTAACGGATCGGACTACACTTATTGGAAAACTCGAATGAGAGTTTTCATACTTTCAATGGATTTGGATTTGTGGAGCATCATCGAAAACAGCTTTCAACTTCCCTCTAAATCGACGAACGAATGGTCGGACTTAGAGAGAAAATCTTTTTCTTTGAATGCAAAGGCTATGAATGTCTTATTTTATGCTTTGAACAAAAATGAGTTCAATCGAATTTCTTCTTACGAATGGCTTTTGATATATGGCAAACACTTGAAATCACGCATAAGGGAACTAGTAGAGCTAAAGACTCGAAAGTAAACCTCTTGTTGCATGATTTTGAGCTCTTCCAAATGACACCAAGCGAATCTATCGACGACATGTACACCCGCTTCACGGATGTCGTCAATAGCTTGAAAAGTCTTGGTAAAAGTTTTTCGGATTTTGAACTCACTAACAAGATCTTAAGATCCCTTTCAAAATGGTGGGATCCTAAAATAACGACGATTCAAGAATCAAAGGATCTAAATAATTATTCTATTGATGAACTCATTGGGTCTTTAAAGACCTATGAAATGGAACATGATGAATATGATGAACATAATGAACACATGAACCACCTTCTAAAGAACAAGAAGATTTTTGAACTCCGAACTATGATATGCCACTTGAGTGATGACTCAAGTGATGAGGACATTGAAGAGGACTTTGAACCTTTAATCGATCTTAATAAGTTCATTAAACAAAAATCTAAAATCAACAATGAACTTGAACGGAGGAAGAGCCCAATGAAGAAGAAGAAGACTCACCAAGAAGAATCAAGGAAAGAAGAAGCAAACTATGTTTTAATGAGCTTCGACAATGAGGTAAGTAACTTAACTTCCTTGAATTATTTTAAAATTACTTGATGATTTCCATGAATGCTTAACTTAGTTAGTAGGAATTTTTTTTATGCTTTTCTTGTGTTTTTAGAAATAAAAAAAATTCGAAATTATACTATGCTTTTCTTTATAGTATTTTTGAAAAGTAAAAATATGAATGACGATTGTAAGATCTATGATAATGCTTAGGATTAAACTATGCATGAGTATCTTGATGGTTTACATTGTCTCTAAACATGATGCTTGATGATTTTATATCATGCATGAGTTGATGAAGTGATATTGATCTGAAAACTTCTATCTTGGATTAATGGGTCTTAACCTTTTTTTTATGATGAAACTTTTAAATGATACATGTCTTCATGAAATCAATTATAAAGACCTAACCCATAAATTTTTAAAATGAAAGAAATATGGCTTTAATGTTGTCATGTATTACATTTGGACTTGATGATTTTCATGACGAAAATTATTTTTTAGATTTATTAAATGATGCATGATTTTACCAAAAATTTGAGCATCGATCATCTTGTTATAACTAATGTAAGAAAGAATTAAAATGATTTTGATGATATTTTCGTTTTTGAATATGATGCATGACATTTTCATATGAAAAAGTTGAACATTCTTATGAAAGATCAAATCACTTAAATTAAAACTCATAAAGATGAGAAAACGTATTGTCATGATGTTTGATGCATATGATCTTGATGGATTTAATGACAAACTTATATTTTGAATTTCTACAATGATGGGTTCCACATAAATGTTTGAACATACATTATGAAATCATCATTGAAATGAAAATACTAAAAGTTTGTTATCATGCTTAATGACTTTGTGATATCATATCTTGATGACAAACTCATGTTTTGGTCTTAAATTTGATACTCATCTTTTGAAATATGAGCACACTTGTTTGAAACAAAATGAAACACATTATCATGATAAGTTAAATCTCATGTCTTGAAACAATGTGTTGTTTTGACAATTTTTATAATGAAGTTTGTCTTCCGGTTTTGAATATTTTGATTTGGCATATAAAGGCAAAAGATATACTTATATGAAACATAAAGAAATTATATTTACTATCTTATCGAGATTAATGATTTCATGATATCTTAAGAATCTCATAAATTATAGAAGTGATTTCGATGAATTGATTATGATTTGATAATTTGAACTTTTCTCTCATGTTTCAATACTACTTTGTATGCTTCATGACTTGTTGATTGAAATAATGATGTAGACTTTTGATGTATCACTTGTCATGATTAATGCAAATGGCTAGCATTTTGAATCTAAAAATAAATGCTTCTTTTTATCATTTACTAAAGAGGAAAATAATTCAAGTTTATATCATTTGTGAATCTCATAAACTATGGTAATGAATTTGATGATTCGAACTTGAATGAGCTTTGTCATAATCCAAGTCTTGATATTTTGATATTTAATACTTGGAATTCTTATACATGAATCTAGTTACTCTTTGTGCTATATCTTTTCAAATGGATCATGAGCCTTGATGTCATATATTTCATGATCCTAGAAGTGATATGATTTCTTTGCCTTGTGTGGTAAATTGAATATTTGATTTTCTTTATGATAAATTATGAATCATGACTTGATCTATGAGATTGATATGCTTTTATATATCATGATTCTTGGTTGTATGATATTTATCTTAAATTAAAAAATTGATAAATATGAATTTTGATCTTGTTAAAAAGAAAATTATGAATCATGAATGATATCTTTTGGTTGTGATCCTTGTTGAATTTATATATTAATATCTGTCATGACATGATTTCTTTGCATTGTTGTCTTATTTGCATCATGTAATGATTGAACAATTGATGTATATTTTTATTGATGCAAACTTTTAATTGATATGAAAAATGGCTTGTATAATGATTGAAATTTTTAGCCATTTAGTCCTCCCTTCTTTTTGACAAAGACAAAGGGGGAGAAAAATTGCTACCTTGCAATTTCACAAGAAGAAGAAGGATTGCTATTTCAAAGGATGCAAATATTGCTCTCTTGACTATATCAAAAGAAACAAATGCAAAACTTCAAAAATTTGAAATGTTACATGCCTTTATGTTTGTATGTTTAAATGAAAAGTTAGCATATATGTTTAAAGTGATCATATATAATTGCTAGCTCATTGCAAACAAAAGTTGATAGCTTGCAAAGGTGAAACTTAGTTACAAAAGAGAAGAATTGAAAGGAAGCTAACTTGCGTGTCGCAAAGGATGTTAGCTTGCTTATCATTATTGATTGCTTGCTTATCATCTTTTTATCTCATATCTTGATTTTTGGCTCCCTTGAATTCATGACTTAATATGCTAAAAATTCATATTATAAATTTGTTATTTTATCATGATCAAAGCATTGGCTAATTGTACTCCACTTTTTGACAAAACAAAGGAGGAGAAGAATTATTGCTAGCTTATGTATTACAAAGAAAAATTTTGCTAGCTAGAACATGCAAAGGAAGCAAAGAAAGTGCAACTTGCACATCTCAAGAAGCAAGTAAAAATTACCATCATTGTCCATCCTTGAAACTTGCTATGATTGAATGGTATGATTGGATGCTGTAATGCAAAGCTATGCAAAAATGTTGTATGATATGATTGATAGTTAGTATGTTGTAAAAACTTGCATATCTTTTAAACTAGCTATGATGC
This sequence comes from Musa beccarii, assembly GCA_024322285.1. Classification (NCBI taxonomy): domain Eukaryota; kingdom Viridiplantae; phylum Streptophyta; class Magnoliopsida; order Zingiberales; family Musaceae; genus Musa; species Musa beccarii. Next base: position 72,933,555 of record CM044395.1, read on the forward strand.
AATTTCTCCTTTTTGTTGATGATATAGGGGGAGAAGTAGATTGATGACTTCATGCATTGATTGAATATTTTATATATTTGCATGATGGTTTGTTGTTTTCTCACTACATAAATGATACATGTTACTTGGATTTGGGATAATCCAAGGATTCTATCAATGGCATATTGATAGGGGGAGTTTGTGTTAAACTCCGGGGAGTTTTGGTTAACTCGTTGGTCATCAATTAGTTGCCATCATCAAAAAGGAGAGATTGTTGAATCTCGGATTTTGATGATGAAACTAATTGAGTGTGATTTGTGGTCTAACTGCGTGTTGAGTTACGCAGGTCTACTATCGATCAGGATTAGACAGTTGACGCTGGAGGAATTGACATCGCGCCGGAGGTGATCACGTCAGGATATTGGATGTCGAGCCGGAGGTTCGGTCGACTATCGGCAGGAGGCTTCGTACGTCGGGCATCGGGCCAAGAAGTTCGGAGTTGCTCCATGGATATCGAGGTTGCGGAGGTCAACCGTCGATTGGGCAACAAGCCGCTAGAGAGGGCGATGTGCCGAAGGATCGGACGAAGCGCCGACCAATGATGTGCCGGGCAACTGAATGTCAATTCGCGTTGTAATAACTATCTAGATCGAAGTAGAGTGTTTGTTGTTTGTGTGCAGGAGTAACTACGAAAGGGATGAAGACGTAAAGCGAAACTAAGGGCCGAAGTCAAGTACGATGGATCGTTGGGAGTTCGAGAGTTTGACGGAAGTTCACGGAGCTTGCCAAGAAAGATCGGAGCTTGCCAAAGAAGCTCAGGGGAACTCGCCAAAATCATCGTGGAGTCCGAAAGGTTACCGGGAGTCCGTAGGATGGTTTCCGAGGGATCGTCGGAAGACCGCCGGAAGTTCGTCGGAAGCTCGCCGGAAGAAGACTTGACTTGCGGACTTTGTAATAGCTCAAGAATGTCTTTAATTTCGTAGTTAGCACATCAATTTGGGTTAGGATTATGGGTTAATCCTTTAACCTAGGTAGGGGCCAACCGGGCCCTTACTGGGCCTTTTGGGCCTTGAACAAGGCCCATTCAGCAGGCGGTAGAACCGCTTGTGTCAGGCGGTAGCACCGCCTAGCAATCGCAGGTCTTGGGCGGTGCTATCGCTTCACTGAGATAGTACCGCTGGCCACTTTGGTTGGTGGTGGTAGTATGCTTTGCTCTAAGCGGTAACACAGGCTATGTCGATGTCGGGACCGACGGTATCATCCACGACAAAATTGTAAACGGCTTGTTCGGTGTAATGCTTGTGCTTGTCCGTGTCCCTTTTGGTTGGTTGTCACTTGTAAAGCTTGTAAAGGGCTTGCCAAAGGCAAAATGCCCTATTTGAGTGAGTTTGATGACCATTGTAGGCTTGTACATAAAGTACGCGTCGAGGAATACTTGTAATAGAATTCGGTCTCAGTAGTGGACCAATTTTATGCCTTTGTTGTGCAAACTGTTCTCGAGCTTGTGATATCCATTGTTGGAATGTGCATTGGCTATAAAGTGTTTACTAAAAGAGTGGCTTGTGGAACCCGTGTGAAGCGCTTTTCTCCGTCTCCGTCTTCTCTTTGCAGTCCTAAGGGATTGCAAGGAGATTTCGAGTAGGTGACCTTTGCGGTGATACGCATTGGTGCCGCCTTGACGGCTTAGGCAAAACCAGCTAAGTCCGTGAGGTTGGTATCGAGCGGACAAGCTCACTTAGAAACACTTAGCATGCAAACGTGGGGGACCTTGTCAGGCACCACGAGGACAAGCTAAGAAGAATTGCGGAGCGCACAAAGGTGGGGATGGCTGAGTTCGAAAGCGGTGGCTCGACATTGACACCCAAACTTGCGGTGCTCGAGGCCAGCGGGGTGCTTGGCCAAGGATGAGACCGTGCAAGTTGCAGTGGGTTGTTCAATGATCGAAAGAGTTGTGCAAAGCTCACAGAGCTCAGGGGAATTGCAAACTCAAGGAATTCGATACTCATGCAAGGGCTTGCATGCGGACGATGGACTGTCCGTGGCCATCCCAAGGCGACCGAAGGTCGGCGCCATGGAGCATTGAAACTTTCTCTTCGACATGTGCAGGATACTTTCGTAAGATCTTTGAAGTGTGCAGCAGAGTTCAAGATGTTGCTAGACCAGAGGGTGCAATCGAGTCTGTATTGGTGAAGTGTCACAATCTAGCAAGTGCATTTGCAATGCATGAATTGGGCACGTTTGTTCAAGCAGAGGCGAAGTAGTCCAAGGGATAGTGGTCTCCAAAACTTCCTAAGGAAGGATGCGAAGAGAGAAGTTGCTCCAACGGGGCGATATCCATGAGGATAAGTCCCGCTCTCGAATGTGAATTGGTGCAATGAAGCGCTTGAGAGTACCTCAAGACAGAGCTCGATGGATCGAGTGAGCGGTGAGGAGTCATCGCATGATCTCGCAAGTGGCAATGCGTTGGAGGACGACTGGCGAGATCAAGTGGGGGAGCAAACCAGGGCAACACAAAGTGAAGGCACACTGAGAGCCGACAGTGAGATCGGACTCAACAGAGGGCTGACCCGTGGAATGGTGGGCGTGAGGGCCACCATTAAGCCAATGCTAATCGAGAAGCAGAGCAACTTGGGGGAAAACTTGGTGAAGTACCCAGATCGCATGAAGGGAGTTGGCTTTGAAGATGAAACAGGGAGCGGAGGCTTGGTGCTTTTCTTAGACAGAGGTCAAGGACATGGACTCTGCGGTGGCGAGAATCGGATCATGTCGTTCCATGGGTTTCATGTTCGGATGGAGCCGACTCATCTTGCATGGTGCCAAAGACAAAGGGAGCTTTGAGGCACATGCACCTTATCTCGATGAAGCATTTGGTGGAGATTCTAAGGCGACGCAGTTTGCTGAGGCAAAGTTAGTGTCAAAAGGCCTTGACACGGGGCAAGAGGATGCAGAGACAGCTACTCTTGAAGAATATGCCACAGTGTTGCTATTCAAGTTGTCATGATGAAAGCGGCGCAATGAGATTGTCTTGGTAGGGGCGAGTCCCGAGATCCGCACAATTGTGCACCTATTTCAGCGAAGTCCGGGACTTGAGGAGCTGCTAGGCGATGGATGTCCTAGAGCTAGGCTTCGTCCGAGTGTGACCCGAGAGTGGGTGGACGGTTCGATTGCCAAAAGAAGCGAACAGAATCGGCTTGGCGAAGGCCCTGCGATGTGTTGGCGAGTCCACACATGGAGATATCGCATTCGAGTTCATACCACAGGGATCGAATGCAAGTCATCAGAGGCGACATGATGATGCAGAGGAGATCGTGGTGGAATGGTTCGTGGCAAGCGACACACACAAAGATATCCGTGAGGGACATGGTCATCTGGAGATATGACCGGGAGCGCGACAAGAGCTCCACATCGGTGAACAACACGACGGCAAGAAGAGCTATGGATTCAAGCGGTGAATGCCATGGTACCGTAGAGGCGGGTCTTCCCGTGCGTGCACCGAATGTTGCATTGAATGGAAGCCTTGGACATCGCTTATGGGGCCGTGTGCCTGTCGAGGAAGAAGTTCGAGATGCAAGTACCGGGGAAGTCCCCCAGGGGACTGGATCATACTGAGGTATGATCGAGTGCTTGAAGAGTGGAACTACTTTAGAGCTCACATTCGCTAAGGAGCCCGGCAAGTCGAGGACAAGGTCGAGTAAGCGAACATTGCAGCCAATGAAGCTAAGGAGAACAGAAATGGTGCAAACCCTGCAACATGGTGGCGGTGGCCATACATGGGAGTTGCAGTCTGTATTTCCATCGACCAAGCGGAACTGCTCAGAGAACACAGAGGTGTTGAAGCAGGGGGTCGGAAAAGGGCATGGAAGCAATGACGAGTCCAAGAGGGACTCAGCTACCCAAGATCAATCGTCGGTTAGATTGAAGGTGAACTCAGAGGAGTGTCACGATGCCGTAGAGGCAGATCTACCGATCACGAAGAAGGGATGCAGATGCGAGACAACGGATAGTAGTGCCATTGGCGTCGCAGTGCCATGGTACCGCTGAGGCGGGACTTCCGGGGAGTCATCAATCCCTTGCTCTCTTAGAGGGAGAGCACTTGGTCGTGATATGGGCCATGGAGGAGAATGCTTTGGCAAACTCCATGTACCAAGACAAGGCTGAAGGGCGAAGGCCAGAGAACTTCGTAAGACCAATGTCAACAGACTTTCCATCAAGATAGCCGTGAGTGAAGGACTTCGGGTCGATGCAAGAGTGCATGACCAAGGATCGGAGCAGACAAGACGCTGTCTTTGTACCTTTACTACTCGAGAGAGTCGGCATGAAATGATGGAGAAGGCGGTACAATCCCAAAGGTGACCAAATCTATCGGAGACTTACTCCAAGTTGGAGTGATAACTTCTTGCATTCCGAAGTTCAATGGCAATGAGAAGGTGAATCACGATGGTGACTCGTAAGGATTGCAACACACTTCAAGTGCTTCGGAAGTGTGGTGAGAGCAAAGCGAATTCCGGTAAAGACTTGGCCTTGACGAGTACAACCTCGAGGAGGCGGGCGAAGTCAAGTAACCCTTGCCTTCTCAACTCCCAAGAGAATGGCGGAACTCCAGTACCCAGCTCTCTTAGTTATCCTAGCAGAGGAGCTCTGCACAGATGTGAAGACCCTTCGAAGACAACTAAGTGGAAGAAGATTCGATGGGCAAATTTTGCGAAGGAAGGACTTGTAAACTTTAAAGGTTGCGAGGTGATGCTCGTTAAAGCTCCAGCAAGCATCTATCCATTCAAGAGACAAGAAGAATTTGAAGATGGCGCATATCAAAGATGGTCTTTTCCCTTCATCGATGAATCCGCAAGAACCAAAGAAGGATCAAGACAACTTTGCCAACCCCACACCAAAGTCGAGTCATTGGCGAGTTAAAGCAAAGACGGCGGATTAAAGTTCGACGACTCAACAACAAGCGGAGAACAAATGGGAGCCAAGGGGCGATCGCGCAGGAGCGAAGATTGAAGATCCAACAAAGAAAAGAAGTTGCAGCGTCAGCAAAGGCTTCGACAAGGACGTCGAAGGATTAAGTGGGGAGAGAATGTCACGGACAAAATTGTAAACGGCTTGTTCGGTGTAATGCTTGTGCTTGTCCGTGTCCCTTTGGTTGGTTGTCACTTGTAAAGCTTGTAAAGGGCTTGCCAAAGGCAAAATGCCCTATTTGAGTGAGTTTGACATGACCATTGTAGGCTTGTACATAAAGTACGCGTCGAGGAATACTTGTAATAGAATTCGATTCTGTAGTGGACCAATTTTATGCCTTTGTTGTGCAACCGATTCGAGCTTGTGATATCCATTGTTGGAATGTGCATTGGCTATAAAGTGTTTACTAAAAGAGTGGCTTGTGGATCCCGTGTGAAGCGCTTTCTCTGTCCCGTCTTCTCTTTTGCAGGTCCTAAGGGATTGCAAGGAGATTTCGAGTAGGCTGACCTTTGCGGTGATACGCATTGGTGCCGCACGGCTTAGGCAAAACCAGCTAAGTCCGTGACAAGGCGGTAGTACCGCCTTTGACAAGTAGTAGTACCGCCCAGACCCGAGAATTTCAAATTTGATTTAAAATTTGGAGCCCAATTTTAAATCCATTTTGGATCTATAAATACCCCCCCCCCTTCTCAGCTGAAAGGGAACCCTTTTGAGAAGTTAGAATCTTAGTTTTAAGTCTTGAAAAGTCTTATTCTTGCTAAGTGTTCACCTCATTCTTCTTGTGAAATCTTGTAAGAGTGTGAACCACTTGTAAAGGGTTGTAAGAGGGGTATTTGATCCTTCCCCTTCAAAAGGATTTGGTAGTGGAAGAAGGAGCCTCATCGGAGAAGGCTTGAGGAAGTGGATATAGGTCACTTTGACCGAACCACTATACATCGCTGCGTCTTGATTGTGTGAGTGTTTAAATTTCTGTTTTATCTCTTTACTTTGCTGCAAGCCTTTACTTTACTTACTCCACTTCCTTTTCATCTTCGTATGCATGCTTTAAAGTTAAAACGCAATCTTTCCGGGTTCAAACGAAATGTTGCTTTCATCGTACGAAGTTTCCGAAGCTTGTTTTAAATCGCTAAAAAATCTATCATTTTATCTGCTGCACTAATTAACCCCCCGCCCCCTCTTAGTGCCGCTCGATCCCTAACAAGTGTGGTGGTGGACCTCTCCAAAATTGAAGCAATGCAGAACTAACCAACCTTGAGAAACATAAAATTGCTATGCAGCTTTCTCGGTTTAACAGGCTACTACCGCAAGTTCATGAAAAACTATGGAAAGATCATTGCACCCCTTACTTCCTTGCTAAAAAATGATGCTTTCTAATGGTCGGACAAAGCCACCACCCACCGCCTTCGACGAACTTAAAGACGCAATGATGACAACGCCCGCACTAGCGCTACCCGACTTCAGCAGGACTTTTATTATTGAAGTCGATGCCTCCAGAGTCAGAATTGGTGCTATACTAATGGAAGATGGCTGCCCCCTTGCTTATACTAGTAAGGCATTGTCTCCTTCTCATCTCAAGATGACTATTTGCGATAAAGAGATGCTCACGATTGTGCATGCGGTGGCCAAATGGAGACCGTAACGCCACAACCACACCAAAGAGCAGCAACCTGGTCCATATAAACTCAGGCAGATGAGCGTAAAAAGAGAAGAGGTCTTTTCTTCTTCTCAACCAACGAACACCCTCTAGAAATAATCTTGACTGACTTGATCGTCGGAAGGGTCGGGTGGAGTTCTTCCCGACCCGATCTTTGTGCAGGAACCAGGAGCAAGACGTGGTCGCCAGAGAAGTCCTCATCGTCGCCACAGGCCCCAAGGACGTATCCCGAAGATTTCATCCATATTTGAGCCTGAACCCAGCTACGATAGCCCCGAGGCCACGGCATAAAGTTGTTTACACTAACAATGGTAGTAAACAATGAAATGAAATTAAACAGAGGTCCTTACTTTAAAAATAGTCAACTGAGTTCAATAGTATTGGAAGCCTTATTGCTAAGGAGTCAAATCAATACTTAGTTCAATTCTGTAATTCACTACCCCGTTTCATTCTTACTTTAACTACTGATGCGGAATAATGGTAATACACCTCGTACACTGGGGATTCAACAACTAATAAAGGGGATTCCACTGAAACAAGGGATTACTTGATCACTGCCCCCAACACCGCTACACCTAGCTTACCCGCTACACCTCATCTATCTCTTATTACCGGATTCAAGACTAGAAGTTATCGCAACAAAGGTAGATATGAGTTTCCTTTCCTCGCACAGCTAATTCTTTATTGACCTTCTTCTCGCCACCCCAGTAAGTATGTGCTTTAGATCAGTAGAGTATATTTGCTTTGGTTGCTTTAGGACTAGTTTAGGTTTCTTAAGGGAGAGGACTGGTTTAATGAATCAATTCTATTTGAAAGGAAGTGTTGAGGGTGTTGGTGCCATTACCAAGTGCTTTATTGTTAGCTCTAAGTCGAGTGACGGCAGATAGGAGTACAAGCATGGGTTCTACTAGTAAGCCCCGCTCCTGCCGCAACACTAGTTCACTGATGCGTCAGTGAACACAGGACTCCAACACCTGACGCACAACTACACTAGTGCCTGTGCAGTTGTTTGTTGACTTGTCTAGTAGTATCTTGGTCACTTATTATGCTTTATAGGAAATCCTTCATTGAAACATATAAAGATTTATAATAATGCATTTGATAGTAGTAGTTGAATGCTTTTAAGGTTCAGCTAAGGCGGAGGCGGAGGCAAACACTTACACTTCTTCCCTGACCCGAACTCTCTTCTAAAGTCTAAAGTCACTTAAAGCCTTAATAAGCAAGGCCGAGTTGTTGTAGGCAAGGTAAGAAAGAGGCGAGCTAGGCAAGGCATGATAGAATAAGTGGGTAACTGACCCTAGTGCCCCTTAGTATGGGAGTAGCGGGTTTTCTTCTTCAATTCTTCAGTAAGTTTTTTGTCGACTCCGGAATAACTTATATTAATGATTTATTACTTGATTTCTTTCCCTTCACTTTCTTTTCCGTTTACAGCATTGCAAGGAGAGAGAGGCTAGGCTCCAATCAATCCTTTGACTCAATAAGGGCATCTCTATTTACTATTTTCCTCTTTCACTTCGAGGCATCTCTATTTCTTACCTAGGACAGGACAAACCAGTTTCTTAGTTGAAATGAGTAATTTGGCATAAGTATAGGTCGGGTGTCCAAACACAGGTTAACTCGGGACTCAAATACAGGACTTGAAGGGTCGGCTTGTCTGGCGAGTGTCTTGGCCCATATAAATTACATATAAATTACATATAAATTATGTATTATCCTTTTAAAGAAAGGAGAACTAATGAAACAACCAATCTCTCTCCTACAGATGGAGCTGGATCGGATCGGGTAAAATAATGTTATTAAGATTAAACAAGGGCTGGCTTACTTTGAATACAAGGTCCAGGTCAAGTATCATAAGATTCAAAAGAAGGGCAAGCAGTTAACGCCAGTGTTGGTTCGGAAGCTGGGTTAAGGGCTGTTGCTAGGGAAGGACAGAAAGAAATAAATAAATAAATAAATCCAGAAATCCAGTGCTATAGTTCTTGTTCGATAAAACCTAAAGGGATAGTTGCAAGAGAGGAGCCAGAGTTAGATTCGCTAGTTGCCTGAGGAGAAGTAAATGAGCTATAGAGAATAAGCAGTTAGGCATCTAGTTAGGTATAAAATCAATTGAGTTAGATGAGAGTCCAGTTTCATATGTATTTGTTGCAAGATATGTCTTAATGAGCAGTAGCTTGGTCCCTATCAAATTCATTATCATCTTATTATAGGATGGATGACACTTACTGAACTTAAACAAAGAAGCAAACAAAGTAGCCAAAGAATAAGAATTGAACTTAGTTGAAACAAGAGATTCCACTCCTCTCTGCTAACTGAATTACGGATACCTCCCCTCTGCCTATTAAATTAGTCACATAAAACAGCTACTACAGAAATGAGTAACAGAAAGGAGTTTAAGGTTGAAAGTAAAAGCGCATCCGCTATAGCACTCTTTCTCTCAAGTAGGAAAGTGAGAATGCAATTAGAGAGTCGCCAACACCCAACTTTCGAACTGGAACTGGTGATGCAACTACTAACTATGGGGATCGAACGGATACTAACACTATGGGGGTCGAACTGATACTAACAAGAATGGAGCTACCGCTAACAGGGCTTACTATCCATACTTTCTTTCTTTAACAGCTGATCCGGATCTGTGTTTATTGTCTCCAGAGGACAGGTAGGCAAGGGATATCCTAAACACAGTGACTTTAGAGGCGAGGTAAACTCTTGCTTGCTTTTGAGGTCAACTCTTATACGCGCTACTGCATAAGATCTTTATTCTTTCTTTGATGCGCTAAGTCCTGAAGAAGGAAGAAAGTCTACAAGTTCTGTTGCGGTAAGAGAAAAGAAGCTGATTAAGGATTAGACGCTTGATGCTTACTTTAGATTAGTAGTGACTTGTCCGCTCTTAACTGCTCCTAGTGCTGGGGAGTCTAAGTAGGAATTACAGAATTGCAATGAAAAATACCGGGTAGTTGGGCTCCTGCCGCTACACATTATAAGTGACTTGGCTACTTATCATTCTATACGTAGTTGCTCATCCCTCGAACACAGGACTGGCTTTGATACTGAAGCAAGTAAGAATTAAGGTAAAATAATTCAAATAATTCATTTTATGTTAGCGAGCTACTTTCCTTTCCCGGGGTATAAATTGAAATAGACTTTGACGAAGCAAGTCCTGTCTTTGGCGCAAGAACAAGTGCTAAGGGTTAATTGAGTGCTACATTAGTTCGAGTTATTACAATTCCTGTTAGATCAAGTAAGAATTCAAGTTTGCCAGGCCAGGAAAGTACACTTAGTGACTAAACACTTTGAAAACAGCTTAAGTAATTAGTAGTTACTGCAAGAACGCATTAAGAGATAGAGATAGAATAGGATAACAGACAGTGCTCCTTCTCGATAGTCAGAATGAAACTAACTATTAGTAAGTATAAGATATAGCAAGTAAGTGAAATAAGACAAGTCAGACAAGTTAGAATTTCACTTTAAGCTCATAACCAGAAGAATTCACTCTGCCTAATGGAGCTAAGTAACCAACCTAGTAGTGCTCTTAACAAACCAAGTAATCTGAATCAAACTCTTTGGTAATAAACAGGGGATTGAGCTAGGTCTAATAGAGGAAGGTAACCTCCCATGCGCTCTAAACTCTCAAGTCATAATTGAACTCTTTATCGCAGCTTCTTTTCGTTCTGGGCATTCGGCTGAGGCTTCAGATCTTGTTCCATCTTCTGGTTCTCTATCACTTGCTTAATGAAAATCCGTTTTTTCTTTATTGACAACCCTTTACTTGCTATCTATAGGTAACCAGACTACTTACTCTCTTGGGTGGGGAGCCGGCAAACTCACCAATTGAAATAGAACCCCTAAACTCATAGTAAAGAACAGGACTACTACTACCGAGTTAGCAAAAGGGTATAAGAGTATACAAGGACCAGAGCAGAGCGGTGAAGGACAGAATATCTTACTTGCTTTGAAGCGATAACAACAGAATCCGCTGTTTCAAGTCTTGTTTCGGGTGCCAGGTAGAGCTGATTTTGAACCCGAAAGAGTGTAGCGGCCCTAGAGTCCAAGTTAGTAGTTCTATTTTGAAATAAGGGAATATAGGATGCAAGACACGATACCGAGAATTCGATAAGGGAGAGGCATACCTAAGCTGTCAATACAGGATGCCCGGAAGCGGTGGAAGAATAAAAGGACTGAGATAAAGCAATGTCCGTTTTAGATTCAAGAGAGGCAGGCCTATCATCTATTAGGGCGGGACCGAACTAAAGAATGCAAGGCAGTAGGTTTATTCCAATATTAGGTTAAGATGCGCTCTAGTCTATAGTACCAATGAGTTTAAGAAAAAGATATAGTATAGTAAGATTAATATAGGCAAGCCCGGGTCAAAGGTGAGATACATAATGCAAGTATGGCCAGTAAGAGTTAAAAGCACCAGTTTTTGTTTGAAGTAAAATAAGTAAAGATCCGTATCAGTATCAGTAGTAACAGCCCCAGTTCTGAGTTAAAGTATTTGTTATGGATCTCCATCTTAGCAGGTAGTAGTCAATTCTTTTTCTCACTAGTAGTTGTCTTGCATGGAAGGCCTTAGTCCAAGCCCAAGAAGTAGTAATTCTATTCTTATTAACAAGGGAATAAGATTTAGATTCAGTATAGTATCGGAGTGGAAGGCAGGAAAAGCAGACCTCAAACAAGGATAGGTAGAATGAAAGAAGCAAGTAAGAATAAAAGAAAGGAAAGTAAGATCTAGGGTCGGTAGTTTAAGTTCAAGAGGTCGTAGTGAAAGCCTAAGTTCTTTATTAGATTCTTGCTCAGTAGTGACGAGGTCCCTGGTTGATAGTTGATTCCTTCCTTACTTGCTAGTGAAAGGTCTGATGCTTATTCCTTTGATTCTTACTTTTCGGGATGTAATACTTACTCTGGCTTGGGAACCTGTGATTCTCTTATGCCCCCCTTCATCAAATTATGATATATATTACAATTATTCTATTACTTAGCTTTTGCACCAATGATTCTAATTCCTAAAGTAGCACTACGACTTCTGAAAGTAACATAGCTCGTTATTAAGGTATCATCACCTATTCTGTGAGCGATAATTTACTCGTTCTGTGAGCGTAACATTAACTCATTTATTTTCATATGTTGTGTTGCGCGTTCTCAGTCTATTAGCGACTATTCCCTCCCTCGATCTTCGGACGAAACATCGAATGTCATCGAGTGTCTTCGCTCATTCACCCATGCAACGAAGGTCCCTTGCTTTCTCTTTTGATGCTTATAACAGTAAGTTTGATTATGTTTTTCTGTCCTCAAAGGGTCCCCAACGATAAAAGGCTCATGCGGAGTATGGTTTAGAAGAAAAGAAAGTGGTATAAGTTTTCAACAAGGGGATAGGGAAGTGCAATAAGCTATACCGAACGAAACCACCCAACTATATTATTGTTTGTATTAATAGAAATGTATTAATAGAAAAACGACTATACTATCTTTGGACAGCGCCGATGCTATTCTTGCTTTTGTTTGGCAGTGCTTCTTATAAGATGATTTACGCAGTGCCAATTCTATTACTGAGCTCTGGAACCTATAGCACGACCTACTATATAATAATAATCTAATAAATGCAAACTCTAAAGTCAGAATCAACTACCACTATTGGAATGGAACTGGGAATTAAGACACCTATAACGAATTAAACGAGTACTAATAGGAATGAAACAATCAATACGGGCTTAAGGAATGAGCTCGACAAGCAACGGACCAAGCTTAGTATAGACAAGCAACGGCTACTATAATAATCGAACTGCTACTGATGATACTTTAACTGCTACTTATAGGGCTTTCACTCGAGAAGGGGAATCGAACACTGCCCACACCTAGACTATATAAATATAAGACACTTTTCCGGTCTCGTACGTGCTCAAAACGGTCTCGTACGCTACTGACGCGTAACACAAACACATCAGAAGTAATAACTCATATTAAATACAAAAATGAACAAGCAAGACTTTTAGGCAGCAGCGCGGCAGACTTCAAATAAAGGAGTGACAGACCGAGAGAAGGTATTGGGAGATTAAAACCATCAATCAAAGAAGCAAGGAAGGGAAGTAAGCCGTGTAGTGTAAGTTTAATACAATAGATGGGGAACGTAGCTAATGAGCAGCAGACCCATAGTTAATAGTTACAGGCTAATATCGTAGGTGGAGTGGCAGGTTCCATACCATTAGTTAAAGAATAAGGATAGATAGTGTCAGTTTTCAGCTAAACCTAAGGAACGCAACCCGGAGGAATAATAAGAGAATGGAGCCACTGCTTCCAAGGTTCAAACCAGAGAAAGGGAATCAAACTCAACAGTGGAATAATTGAGTAGAGTACCCAAGCAAAGAATCCAATTCATGAGTAAAAGAATGGAATCCATAGTAAAGTAAAAGAGTAGAATCCATCAGTACACGAATAAACGGTGCGTAGGCAACCCTCTACTATAATACTTTTTCTGCTAAGCAAGAATCCGATCAATAAGTATCAATAAGTAAGAGAATGCAAAACCAATGCTAACAGGAGCGGAACTGGAACCAGGGGATCGAACTAAACTAGTACCGAGACCTTCGACTGCTGACTTCAAAGCTGTCCTTGCTCTTACTCTTTGACTACCAACTCCAACTCTTAAACTAGTATATCTAATTCTTGAATCACTCCTCCCTAGTTCGTATTAAATCTTTGTTTCGAGATTGGTTCTTATTAGGCAATGCTCAATTCTTTATTCAGAGTAAAAGCCTTGTTGTATCAGTAGTAGGATTCTGATGGCATCAGTGAAGGTCTTCTATTCGTAGTTGGGTTCCGATGGCATCAGTTATCGTCTGGGCAGGCTACTAGGGCATCTTAGTTCCGAGTTCGAGTATCCCTTTTTGATGTTTTTTATTCTACTTATTGAGTGCAATTCATATAGTAGTAGTTGGCTTCCCGTTGGTACAGGTCTTGTTAGCCGGGGTGATAATTAGCATTTCCAGAACAAAGGTAAGGAAAGGCAGGTTCTAACTCAAAGGCAGGAATGCGACTAACCAGTATAATACTAAAACAGAAAAGTCAGAATCAAAGTAATTAGCTAAACCCGGACCAAACACCATAAGTAGTGGTTGGCTCTCGAGTTCGATTCCTTAAGTAAGGATTTATTCTTGGGCTACTGGGTTCAACTCTTTATTCCCAGTGTAATTCTTTATTAGGAGTTGTTTTCTTACTTAATGGTTTGATTCTATGGGCGACTCACACCCGTTCGATTCTATGCTCTACTACTCATTCTTAATTCATGTGTGTTGGATCATACCTTATTATGTTTCTTCTTAATGTTACTGGATCGTCTTATTGTCCTTACTGTCAGGCCTATGCCCTTATTTATCTCAACTCGAATCAAATCTTACTTTGCTGTCTTTAAGGCTTAGTTGCCTAACCTCAAAAACTATAGCTACCTCACTTAAGTCTTACTTCCTCGGGTAATTAACCTGTAGATTAGTCTGCCCTTGCGCCTAATCTAAATCTGGAGTTGACCTATCATTATTACTACCCTGGTTTTCACTCTTGTAGTTGCAGGCTGACTCTCCTTACTTTAGTTGTAGGCTTCCACTTATTGCATTATTGAGTTCCGCCCTCTGGACTTTGCTTACTATCTTTATTTATGGTTGCTCCCTTCACTCCTATGTGCGAGGTCCGCTCTCTCTTATTAAGTAAGTAGTTAAAACTGCAACTCGTAACTATCAAACTAAAGCTCCCATCCCCCATGCTGATGATCCCACTTTGAATCCTTATTAAGATTCCCCATTTCTTAACTCCGTAAGTGTTTCAACACCAGTACTTCTTTCTCTTGTTTACTTTCTTCGTCGCACTGAAAGAGACTTAAGTACTTAAGTACACCGAACAAGCAAGCACTTCTCGAACTCGTATGCAATTCAGTACTTAGCGGGGCAAGAAGTTGCATTTCCTGTCCGACAAACTACTACTACGAGGGGTGAGTTCAAAAGTAAACTATTTACGAGCAGTCTGCCTCTGCAAGTGATTCTTCCAGTCGAGTGTCAAGTGTTGGTGATGCAGATCTTTCTCTTTAAACTGGAACTAAATAAGAATTAAGTTATAGTTGCCCGAATTTGATGAGATGACTACAGAAGAGACAAGCAACAGTTCCGAGACGCCAAGTATATACTAGAATTGAGTTGATTACTATAAGAATGGAATTGAATGAGACCCCGTCTTTTTTCATAGCACCCAGATTTTCCCTACTAAAAAGATAAATTGAACTCGCCAAGACACTCAAATACATAACTCGTAATAAACAACAAATAGTATATTTCTTATTTGTTATTACAATACCTGTGTTCGGTGGCACTAAAGAAACTAATCAACTCCTTCCTTTGATTCTAAGACTACCGATCCAGATCCTTATCTAATAGCTTCAAACTACCTATCTTTACTTCGATTCTAACTGTCCGCCTGTAACTAGCTACTTTCCTATCTGCCGTCCTTACGATCTTTTCTATTACTACTCGACTGCAAACTCGGAGTCTTTAGCTCCTTTCTTGCATTCTATCTTTTATTGGTCCTCAGTTTACTTACATTAGTATTTAAAGGTTATTTCAAGTTGCTCATTTATCTAATATTGATTAGTGCGCTACTAGGGACAGTAGGGCAACAACTAGGGAATGAGAACCCACCTAGGGAATCACAGACTAACTACCTCACTGGCAAGACTCGAACTGCTCTAACAAGGCTCGAACTAACAAAAATAAGGCTTAACCGCAGAACAAAGGCTCCTACTATACCTTAGCCCATATCTCCTGTGTATTATATAAGGAATCAAAAACTAGTAGCAATCATGGATATCAACGAAAGAATAAAAAACATCTATAATCATGCTTCTATGATTGCGGAAACTTTAATTCTAGGATCGAAATCAAAACACGGATAGATCTGTGGTTTTACAATGTATACCTTTTGATGTCATCCGCACGGAAGGGGAAAGATCTCGATCTGAATACCTTCCTTTGATCCAACGCCTCCGCCAATCTGCAAGGAGAACTAGACTTCTCCTCTCTTCCTATCCTTTCACAGGACCACTATAATTGATGGCTCAGGGAGATTGAGAGGGAGACTGTAATCTCTCAATCTATGTCTATGAAATATTTTCTTTTACGCAACTCTTAGATGCATCTGTGTTGCTAATCTTTATGCAACTCTTAGATGCTTCTGTGTTGCTTCTGACACCTTAAGTCCTCTGAGGTCCTGTCTATTTATAGGCGAGAGCAGAGGGTCTAGGATAAGTTATTAGGGGAGTTCCTTCCATCAAGGGCATCCCTTAAAGTATCATACCAAAATATGGACTTCTTTTCTATTGGTCGATAATGATATCAAAATCCAATTAGTTATATCATATATCTTATCCGATTATAACGGGCCACAAAATCTAACATTCTCCCACTTGGCCCATTAATTGATAAGATATAAAAGACATTCAAAATAAAAAATAAACAAAACAAAAATTTGTTTAAAAATAATTTTACCTAATTGGATCTTGAAATTTTTGAAACAAAAATTTTATACATGGCCATGAATTTTTAAAACAAGCCAATAAGTCCAATAAATATAATAATACTATATTAAGTCCAACCATCAATGCGAGTCATAGCAGTTTTATATCAATAATGTCATACTCCCTTCTATGTACTACAACATCGTTAGTCTTTCCTAATATAGTTCATAATGACCCCTGTAATTTGTCTTGTCAAGACAATCCTGTTATTACATTCACCCATAATATGCATAAACATAAATGTAAACAGGATAACAGAAATAAATAACTTTAATTATGTAAGAAAAAATATCAATTATAGCATCCACTTAAACATGCATCACCATATCTTTTATGGCTTGCTCACAAGCCCCATTCTAAGAACATGTTCTTTAAATATTTTACACTGTAAGGCTTTAGTAAATGGATCAGCAATCATTATAGTGGTGCTCAGATTTTCAATTAACACTTGTTATTTCTAGACTCTTTCTCTAACCACCAAGTACTTTATCTCAATGTGCTTGGAACCACTAGAGTACTTGCCATTCTTAGAGAAGAAAACTACTGCGGTATTATCACAAAATATCTTTAACGGCTTGATAATTGAGTCGACCATACCAAGTCCTGAGATGAAATTCCACAACCATAAAGCTTGATTTGTGGCCTCAAAGCATACCACAAATTCAGTTTCCATTGTAGATGATGTAATAAGCGATTGCTTTGCACTTTTCCAAGAAATTGCCCCACCAGCTAACATGAATATAGATCCTGAAGTGGACTTCCTACTGTCGAGGCAATTTGCAAAATCAGCATATGAATATCCTGTTACTTCAAGCTGATCTGATCGCTTATATGTGAGCATATAATCTTTTGTCCCCTGTAGATATCTCATTACCTTCTTTGCAGCTTTCCAATGTTCCATTCCTGGGTTACTCTGATATCTATCCAGCATTGCAACTGCAAAACTGATATATGGTCTTGTACAGGTTTGAGCATATAATAGACTTCCAATTACGCATCCATAAGGAATATCTTTCATTTGATTCCTTTCTAAGTCATTTTTCGGGCACTGGTTTTGGCTAAACTTTTACCTCTAGTAATAGGTGTATCATTGGTTGAGCAAAGCTACATATTAAATCTCTCCAAGATACGATTAATATATCCTTTCTGAGATAGTCTCAATAATTCTTGAGATCTATCCCTGAATATCTCAATACTATTACATAAGCTGTCTCATTCATATCAACCATCTTAAAGTTCTTATTGAGAAATATCTTGGTTTCGTGCAATAAACCAAGATCACTACTGGTATATAAAATATCATCCACATATAAGACCAATATAATAAACTTACTCCCACTTATCTTCAGATATATGCACTGATCAACAACGTTCTCCTTAAATCCAAAGGATGTAATGGTATCATGAAACTTTATATACCATTGTCTGGAAGCTTGTTTAAGGCCAAAAATGGATTTCTTAAGTTTACAAGCCCAACTTTTTTTTCCCTTTTGTATGAATCCTTCATGTTGTTCCATATAGATTTCCTCATCCAGATCCCCATTCAGAAATACAGTTTTCACAATCATCTGATGTAACTCAAGATCATAATGAGCTACTAGAGCCACAACAATTCTTAACGAGTCCTTTCTAGAAACCGGAGAGAAAGTCTCGTTATAATCGATGCCTTCTTTCTGAGAAAAATCTTTGGCCACAAGTCTAGCTTTATATCGTTCGATATTGCCTGTTGAGTCACATTTTGTCTTAAAGACCCATTTACAACTGACTCTTTTACAATTATCAAGCAATTCAACGAGTTCCCAAACACCATTCTGGTCCATTGATTTTATCTCTTCTTTCATTGCATCATACCATTTTTCAGAATTATTACCTTCTATGGCCTATGAAAATGATAAGGAGTCTCTTTTTATTCCTATATCATAATCTGATTCTTGTAGATATATCACATAATCATCAGAAATGACATGTTTCCTCTTCCTTTGAGACTTTCTCAAAGTTGCCAATTGTGATTATTCTACAAGACCATCAGCGGCGACATCAACAGCATGTGAGAGTTCATCAATGTTATTTTATTGTTCACCCTCATCAATTCTTTCATTGATTTGAGGAATAATAATTTCTCGAATAGGAGATGATACGGGAGAATTAACCTGAATCTCTTCAATATCAAAATTGATCCTCCGAGATTTTTGACTCCCATTGATTTTGCCATTCTCTAGGAATCTTGCATTACCATATTCTACTATCCTCATACTATGATTAGGGCAATAAAATTTGTATCCCTTGGATTTTTCTGGATAACCAATAAAATATCTAGAAATAGTTCTTGGATCCAATTTCTTTTCATGTGGATTGAACACTCTTATCTCTGTAGGACATCCCCAAATATGTAAATGTCTTAGACTGGGCTTCCTACCGGTCCATAACTCAAATGGAGTTGATGGAACTAACTTACTAGGAACCCTATTCAAGATGTACATAGTTGTCCTAAGAGCTTCACCCTACATTGAATCAGGTACAGATGAATAACTCATCATGCTCCTAACCATTTCCATAAGAGTATGATTTCGCCTTTCAGCAACACCATTCTACTATGGCACACCCGGTAAGGCATATTGAGCACAAATACCTCGTTGTTCTAGGAATCTGGCAAAAGGACCAATATTCTGACCGGATTCATCATATCTGCCATAAAATTCACCACCCCTGTCAGATCTGACAATTTTTAACTTTTTTATCTAATTGTCTCTTGACCTCATTTATGTATACTTCAAGAGTATCAACGGCCTGAGACTTTTCATGTATTAGATAAATATAGTCATATCTGAACAGATCATCTATAAATGTGATGAAATATCTTTATCCACTAAAACAAGGAATATAGAGTGGTCCGCAGATATCAGTGTAAATAATCTCAAGGAGTTCTTCACTTCTTGTGGCATATTTCTTTGTATGTTTAGTTTGCTTTCCCTTAATGCAATCTATACAAACATCAAAATCAATAAAGTCTAAATCTTCCAAAATATTATTCTTCACTAATCTTTCAATTCTTTCATTGGAGATATACCCCAATCGTCTATGCCACAGTGTAGAAAATCTTTCATTATTGAAACTATGTTTCAATCCAATAGTTGATTGTAGGGTCAATAATGTCTTTGCAAACTCAGGATTCAAATTAATTCTGTACAAACCATCACACAGAATTCTAGAACCAACTTTTATTGAATCATAAAATATACTGAGTTTACCATTACCAAAAGAAAGACAATATCCTAACTCATCAATTCTAGATAAAGAAACTAAATTTCTAGAAATAGTAGGGACATAACATGTGTCAATAAGATCCATCAGATGACCCGTCTCTAGGCGTAAGCGATAAGTTCCCACTGATACCACTTTTGCTTTGAGACGATTTCCCATGATGATGAATCTTTCATGTTCTTTTGGTTTCCGGATTGAAAGAAATCCTTGCATATTATTGGTAACATGAGTTGAAGCACTAGAATCAATCCACCAAGTGTTAGAAGGAACTTATGTAATATTTGATTCAAAACATACAAAGGTCAAGTTTATACCTTTCTTTTCGAACCAAGTTTTATGTTTAATGCAATCCTTCTTCATATGTCCTTTCTTGCCACAAAAGAAGCACTTTACTGTAAAAGCTTTCCTTTGATTAGTCTGTGTAGTATTTCTAGACCCGGCAAATTTCTTTGATGGATGACGCTTTCTTTTCTTGCTACCAACTCCTTGAGTAGTAGTCATGATATTGAATGAACTTTTCTGTCTTAATCTCAATTCTTCCTGAACACACATACTAGTTAACTCATTCAAATCCCACTTATCTTTATTTGTGTTATAGTGGATCTTGAATGGGCCAAACTGAGAAGGAAGAGAATTAAGAATAAACTGCACGAGAAAAGACTCATCAACATTCATGCCTAATACTTTAAGTTTTGCAGCTTTATCAGCCATATTGAGGATATGATCCTGAATTCCTCTAGTGCCATCATACTAAGCTGTAGTCAGTTCTTTCATTAATGTGCCAGCCAATCACTTATTAGTAGATTTAAACCTGTCTTCAATAACCTTTAAATATTCCTGTGCGCTATTTGCAATCGGTAATGAAGTCTTTATGTTATTTGTAATCATTATTCTTATGAACATTAAACTGAGCCTGTCAGATCTTTGCCAAGCTTTCATTTCATTAACTTGTCCCACAGTACTTTTATCAGTCAAGTCTGTAGGCTTTTCAACAAGCAATACCAAATCAAGATCTAATATGCCCAGTGTGAATTGCACATGCTCTAACTATTCTGAATAATTTGATCCAGTGAGTACAGGGGCACTAGAAGCATAAGAATGCATGGACAGAAGTACCACTATAAAATATAAAATAATATTAATGCTTTGAGTTCCAAAATATGATGAACTATTGATATCATCTACATTTCACCTTTGGGTGAAATATTGACATATCTAGTGTTCACTCAAAAAAAACATCTATGGAATAGTGTTGTTACCTTTGGGTATACAACCCTAAATTATAAGAATATCCAAAACAGTGTCATCCTACCCCATTACATAATTATTTGAAGTAGATACTCCTTTGGGATTATCTAAATCTCCTAATTATGTGTGTCATTTTTTAATATTATTTTCTTGATGTCATTTAGGACTAATTCTTTAATGTCATTTTATAAGTTATTGGTCTAGGTCACTTTGGTGGCTATAAGACCAATACAATAATAAAATACAGCTTAAATGTCATATAAATGACAAAATTTTTTATTATAATTCATATTCCAAAAGTCTACCATCTCAGGCCACTTTGGCAGCTTATGGTCAGATAAAACTTAAGGAGATGAATTACAAATAATATTCATCAAATTTATTCAATTCATTTCATGCTAAACAATTCAATAATAAAACAATAACCATAATAATTATTGAACATTAATTAGTAAAAAGAAAACTCATATGATAATCATGATAACGTATAAATCATACCTTTATGTGAAAGATAAACATTATTTCATAATTTCAATTATATATATGTGAATAACCAAGAACAATAATTAGATTTTAATTTATCACATGTAATCAATAAATCATATGAGAAAAACTATAAAAGGAACAATAATTTATATTTTTTTTGCTTAATGGCAAAATTATAATTTTGCTTAATGAAAAAACTATAATTCTATTTTTAAGAAACCCTAATGGCAAAATTGTAATTTTTTTGCTTAATAGCAAAACTGTAATTTTGCCGAACAACTGCCGCCACCTCCTGCGCAGTTGCCGCCGAAGCGGTTGCCCGTGGGTGCACGTGGCTACCGCCGAAGCGTTGTTCATGTAGTGCGGCTGGCGGCTACTCGCCAAACGGCCGCTTCGTGGGTGCGCACGATCGCCGCGCCGAAAGCTGATCGCCATGTAGTCTTGTGGCGGCTACCGCCAAACGACGATCGCGCGGGCTGCGCTCGCGCGGCTGCCACCGGTGCGACCACATCCCGCACGAGGTTGCCACCCTCGTGCAGCCAATCTGCAGCCTGGTTGCTGCGGTGCGATCGCCGACGGCCCTTATGGCCGTACGCAACGAGGTCGGCAGCGGTGCTGCACAGCGACCGTCGCTATTTCCTTAACATCGCTGGCAAGCAGGCGATAAAACACGACAATAAACCAAAAATTGATAGGAATACAGATTTGACAGAATTCGGATCAAACATCGTAAATCAGAACAACAACAGATCTAAAGTTTTGATTTCAAGAACCTAGGCTCTGATACCAATTGAAAGCATAAAAAACATCTTTAATCATGCTTCTATGATTGCGGAAACTTTAATTCTAGAATCGAAATCAAACACAGATAGATCTGTATTTTTACGATGTGTACCTTTTGATGTCATCCGTATGGAAGGGGAAAGATCTTGATCTGAATACCTTCCTTTGATCCAATGCCTCCGCCAATCTGCAAGGAGAACTAGACTCATTCTCTTCTCTTCCTATCCTTTCACAGGACTACTGTAATTTATGGCTTAGGGAGATTGAGAGGGAGATTGTAATCTCTCAATCTATGTCTGTGAAATATTTTCTTTTACGCAACTCTTAGATACATCTGTATTGCTAATCTTTACGCAACTCTTAGATGCTTCTGTGTTGCTTTTGATACCTTAAGTCCCCTGAGGTCCTGTCTATTTATAAGCGAGACCAGAGGGTCTAGGATAAGTTATTAGGGGAGTTCCTTCCATCAAGGGCATCCTCTAAGATATCCTACCAAAATATGGACTTCTTTTCTATTGGCCAATACTGATATCAGAATTCAATTAGTTATATCATATATCTTATCCGATTATAACGGGCCACAAAATCTAACATATCAACCTTACTTTCGGGGTTACATGCTATTCTTGGCTTTCTCTCTTTAGCTGCTAATCCCAATTCTCTTATTTCTTGATGCCAACTTCAACTCTCGCTTCCATGCCTCTACTACTATACTTATTTACTTATAACTCCATTACTATACGGCATCTCAAGCTTCCGTTACTTTTATTACGAAAACTGACTTTTATTATTAAGCTTATATTTGTTCCTGGCATCCTTATGTTCGCTCTTCGACCTGCCAACTCGTTAGCTTCAACCTGGTACTCAGCTCCCTCACTATGTGGCTCTGAGAACGAACTACATACCTACGTTCGAGATCTAGACTTACTATCATGACTTTTCTTATTTCACTAGTAGAACCAAACCCCGCTCTACCATACCTTAGCCTCGAACTACTGATTTGGATTCTTTAAATAAAGTGCTTGCCTTCCGGAATATGATTCTGACTATCCCGGCTATTGATCTGCCCCTACCAACTCCAAAACTACCACTGCCAGCTTTCACTCTTCAACTGTGGACCTCGGATCTTGGTCTTACTACTCAAACGAATATTTGTTCTTCGTATTTTTGCTCCTTTGTTTGATTCCCTTAAGTGCCGCCATACTACTCTTACCTCCGTCCCCGGGTTCATAAGCTTCAAATGCGCACTTGCCTGTACTCTGGCTATGCATTCTGAGATCCATAAGTGCAATTCTGTTTGATCTAAGAGCATTCCATTATGTTACTACCTACTGGATTGAGTTACGATACACCGAATGGGCTAGTGGTCTCCAACTCATAATACAGAAAACAACTATGAATTAGCAAATAAAGACTTTTGACTCTAAACATCTATGTCCGAGTGTGGTGAGGCTGCCCCTACTCGCTTTGAAACTTATATTACTATTATATTAGTATTAGTTGACTTAGCTCGGTATCCTTTATTATGTATTTCTTCTCCCGGTATCCTTAACTTGCTAGATTGAGTCTACCCTCACTGGGACTACTAACAGACTATAAACAGTACTGATCAGAATTGAATCACTACCTAAAAGAAGCAAACACAGAACTGGGATTTTCACTCGAAACTTGGGATTACACCACTGTTAACAAGGCTATAGTTCTAAACCGGTAATCCAACTACCACTACCGGCCTCAAAGCTGCCCTGCCTAGCTTTGAAACTAACACCTCTACTTATGGGGATGGAATCACTACTAACAGGACTTCCTTTAGTGTCAACAATACTGTTACTACTAACTGGGAATACAAATACTACTAAAAAGGTCTGTGCCATCGTTCGCTGCCCTTGCTTCCTGCCCTGTTACTACTCGATCTCGGGCTAACGACCCTTGCTTTTAGGCTTACTTCTTTACTTAATTCCTCTCATTAATAGCTTCACTCTTTTCCTTGCTTTCCAACTTCAAATACCCATGATCAATTGCTAGCCTTGCCTGCCCTTCTTTCACTCTTTACACTGCCTTATCTAATTCTTACTAACTAATGCACAACGACGACTACTCTAACTTATGTAATATGCACTATATTATTCATAAGCTGTGATTTCTTACTTTCTTACTTCTATCATATATGCACATACGAGCTACAATACTAATATGAAACGGGAATTGCACACCCCACACCTAGATTGAACTAGCGCTTTTGATTCTGCAACCACTATATGACATCCCTACTATCTTATCCATTAGTCTGCCCTGGCTTACTTTCATTATTTAACTGATGGCCTAGAACCCAGCTCCCTACCCTTAGCCTCACACGACTCGCTTTTTGTAGTAAACTCCCTTCTCTCGCCCTTACTCCTATTGTCTCCATGCCTATATTCGAGTGCTAGTCTGCTACTCCTCTCTTAAGGAATCCAATTAATAAGCAACAGAATGTGAAGCGTAACTCCACTCTAAAGAAGTAAACTAACAAGTAAGATATTGATTTATAGTTATTATCGAGTAATGTACTTGGTGGGTATTGGTAGTTATTCCCGAGTTCTGTATTTGACAAACACAACTGCCCTATTCTCTGTAGTTCGAGAGATGATCTGGCTTAGACTCCACCAAGCAACTACCATACCACTCCACTGCTTACTTTCATTCCCATAGTCGTAGCCCAGTTCATCGACCTAGGACAAAGGTACGGGCACCTGGCCTGCGAAGAACGAGGTAACTTGTCATAATTATGTTTACTTCACACTGGCACCATAGCTATCAAGGGAAATAGAAAAACAACTAAATTGATACAACAAAAATCGATAAATAGAAAAAGCAACGAGTTATTGTGTTTAAAGGAAAGTAATCCTTGATTAAGGTTTGGTAACATTGGAAAGTAAGGAGGGGATGCGGATCATACCTATAAGTCGAATTCCTATTTTCTTATTCTATTCTTTTAGTAGCAGCTAGAGTCCCAGTTCCGAGTTGAAGCCCTGTTTCCATTGGTTGAAGTATTTGTATCACCCCAGCAGGTGTATTATAATTAGTATACGGATAACCAGGAAGGGATACGAAACCTAGCAAGTAATAATCAAAGCATAGAGCCCTGGACTGAGATCCGGACTGAGATAAGATAGTTGAAGGAGCACTCCGCCTGATGGGATAAAAAGAGACAACAAACAAGGAAAGACTTTTGTATATGAACAAATACTAGCAGGTCGTAACACACAACGGAATTAAACGAAAATCACAATCAAATAGAACACCAAGATTTACGTGGAAGACCCCTTCAACATGAAGGGTAAAAACCACGAGGCAAATCAGAGAAAATCTACTATATAAATAATGAATGTATAATTCTCGAATCTTTTACCCAAAACCTAAGCACCAATCACAAGAGAATAACTGGGATACAAGGATCACGTGACTGTGCATAATATCCAAAACCTCCCCAAGCAATCATAGTAAAAATTTACTGTAGATCTGATCTAACCTGAGATGAGAACTGTTTGGATGAATGAGAATAATTTCTACGTTTTTCTTGTCTTATTCCCTTTCTTTTTCTCTTATTTTTCTGTCCTTTTCTGTAGTTTTCTCCTCTAATTTTCGCAGCCACCATTAGCCCCTATTTAAATTAGAGTTTGGTTAAGATAAGGTTTACGAGAAAAAGATGGGCTATGGGCTGATAAAACCCATATGGGCTGAATTTGGGCTATCAGCCCAACAACCTCCCCCTTCAGCCCATAACGGAGGTTGTCCCTTTTGCTCCTCAATGTAAATCCATGCCGACCAATTGTCAGCACATCTCCTGCCTCTCTTTTGGTAAGGTCTTTGTCAACATGTCTGCTCCATTATCATATGTATGAATTTTTCAAGTTGCAATCGCTTTTCTTCAAGTACATTTCGAATCCAGTGATATCTGACATCTATATGCTTTGACTTGAAATGAAAAGTTGGGTTCTTACATAAATGGATAGCACTCTGGCTGTCACAATACACTATATAGTTTTCCTGTTTCAACCCCAATTCTTGTAAGAATTCTTTCATCCATAACATTTCTTTGCAAACCTCTGTAGCAATAATATATTCTGCCTCTGTGGTGGAGAGAGCAATACACCTTTACAATCTGGATTGTCATGACACAGCTCCCCCTACAAAAGTAAGTACAAAACTTGATGTGGATTTCCTTGTATCAATATCTCTAGCCATATATGCATCTGTGTAATCCGTTAGCACAGGTGGTCCACCTCCAAAGCTTAAACAAACCTTAGAGCTTCCTCTGAGATATCTCAAGATCCACTTCACTACTGCCCAATGCTCTTTGTCTAGATTTGTAAGAAATCTGCTAGTAACACCCACTGCATATACGATGTCCGACCTCGTACATACCATTGCATACATTAAACTTCCAACTGCTGAAGCATAAGGAACCTTCTGCATTTTCTCCTTCTCCTCATCACTTGTCGAACTCTGTTCTGAGCACAGCTTGAAGTGACCTGAAAGAGGAGAACCAACTGGCTTTGCATTGCTCATACTGAACCTTTCTAATGCCTTCTCGATATACTTCTCCTGTGATAACCAAATCTTCTTGTTTTTCCTATCACGAGAAATCTGCATGCCTAGTATTTGGTTTGCTGGTCTCATGTCCTTCATTCCAAAGGACTCACTCGGTTCCTTCTTCAACCTGTCAATTATACAAATATCTTTTCTAAGAATAAGCATATCATCAACATAAAGTAAGAGAATAATAAAATCATCACCAAACCGTTTGATGTACACACAATAATCTGAAGTCGTTCTTTTATATCCATTTCCAATCATAAATGAATCAAACTTTCTGTACCATTGTCTTGGAGCTTGCTTCAATCCATACAAACTCTTTCTTAACTTGCAGATAAAATTTTCTTTATTGTTTACTTTGAAACCTTCTGGTTGCTCCATATAAATTTTCTCCTCCAAATCACTATAAAGGAAAGCTGTCTTCACATTTAACTGCTCCACTTCCAAGTCTTGGCTAGCAGCAATACCTAGAGCAACACGAATAGAAGACATTTTAACAATAGGAGAAAAAATCTCTTCAAAGTCAATACCTTTCTTTTGACTAAAGCCTTTCACAACTAATCTGGCTTTGTACTTTGGTTGAGAACAATATTCTTGAGTCTTCAACCTGAAAACTCACTTGTTCTTCAAGGCTTTCATTCCCTGTGGTAGTTGCACTAAATCATATGTATGATTCTTCTGTAGAGCATCCATCTCTTCTTGCATAGCAACTAGCCACATTTTTTTCTACTAACTTTCGACTGCTTCTTGGTAACTCTTTGGTTCACCTGCATTAGTAAGCATCATATACTCATCTGTAGAGTATCTTCTGGAAGGCTAACATTATCTAGAAGATATTCTCAACTGAGGTTCTACGGGAAGCTGCTCCTCAACTTTTTCTTGCTCAACATGTCCTGTAGGTAGATTAATATCTGACTCTACACCATCTTCCTGCACATCTTCCCCATCACCCTGATATACTGGAGGAATAACTGGGTCACAATCTGCTAATCCTTCTGTAGAAGTCTTGGTTGGTGCCTCTTTCAAATCCTTAAGGGTTTGATCCTCAAAGAAGACCACATCTCTGCTTCTAAACACTTTATGCTTTTCTGGATCCCAAAGCCTGTAACCAAATTGATCATGTGAGTAGCAAAAAAAAATACATTCTTTTCTCTTACCATCCAGCTTGGACCTTTCATTGTCTGAAACATGTGCAAATGCATGATAACCAAACACTCTTAAATGCTTATAAAAAACATCTTTTCCTGACCATACATGCTCTGCAACATCAGCATCTAGAGCTGTACAGGGAGATAAGTTGATCACATCAACTGCAGTCCTCAAAGTCTCATCCCAAAACCTTTTGGGTAGCTTTGCCTGTGAAAGAATACATCTAATCTTTTCCATGATGGTGCGGTTCATCCTCTCTGCAATTGCATTATGTTGAGGTGTACTAGGAACTGTCATCTCATGTTGAATGCTATGTGACCTGCAAGAATCATCAAACAATCATGTATACTCACCACCAATATCTGATCTTATGCATTTCAATTATCTTTCTGTTTCCCTTTCAATTCTAGCATGAAACTTTTTGAAGACACTAATAACCTGATCCTTGGTCTTCAAAGCATAAGCCCAAACTTTCATGGAAAAGTCATCTATAAAAGTAACAAATAAAGTGCACCACTGATACCAGGAACATTAGTAGAACAACTATGAGTTTTTGTCCTTAAAGGACCATATACATCTATATAAACATGGTCCAAGACATGCATTTTTCTAAAAAAAGCAGGACTAGTAAATGAAACTCTATGTTATTTATCAGCTAAACAATCGATACAAGGGTCCAGACGTGTACCTTTGAGTCACACAATACCTCTCTCTTGGAAAGCTCTTACAGTCCCTTCTCACTCATGTGTCCCAATCGCTTATGCCACAACTCCATGCTAAAGTCTTTCTCTGTAGTATTCAATTGTTTACCATAAGCTTTGGCCTGCAACCTATACAAAGTATGATATTTCTTTCCACTAGCTATAACAAGAGAAACCTTACTAAGTTTCCATTGCCCTCTGTGAAACCTACTACCATAGTCTTCATCATCTAGTCTTCCAACTGAGATTAAATTCAGCCTCAAGTCAACCACATGCCTCACATCCTTAAGCATCAACTTGCATCCAAGGTTGGTCTTTATGTGGATGTCACCCATGCCAATGATGTCTGCTATGCTATGGTTGTCCATCTTGACAACACCAAAATTTTCAGACCTGTAGGTAGCAAAGAACTCCCTCCATGGTGTAGCATGATAAGAAGCTCCTGTGTCAATTATCCACTCGAGATCCTAACACACACAAGAAAAAATATCATTAGAATGGGATAAAATCAAATAATCACTAACCTGCACTATAGCTGTGGTATTCTCTTTTGATTCTGTAGACTCCACTTCTTTTCCCTTTTTCTTGCTCTTCTTAGGTTGCTTACATTGATTCTTATAATGTCCTTTCTCACCACAGTTATAGCAAACAATATCTTTCCTTGATCTTGACTGCTTCTACCTATGCGTGAATTGCTTTTATCTTTAGACCTTGACCTTCCTCTGTTCTCTGAGATAAGTATCTATGAATCAATCTGAGATACTGCTAAGTTCTTTCTTCTCAACTCCTCATTCAACAAACTATTTGTTACTTGACTCATGGTAACAATACTATCTGGCGCAGAATTACTGAGGGAAACCACTAGTGTCTCCCAACTTTCTAGCAATGAACTAAGAACTAACAATGCCTGCAACTCATCATCAAGAGACATTTTCATAGAAGATAACTGGTTAGTAATACTCTGCATTTCATTCAAATGCTCAGCAATATAAGCACCCTTTTTAAATTTTAGGTTCACAAGTTTTCTGATCAAAAAAGTTTTGTTGCCAGCTGTTTTTCTTTCATAGAGACCTTCCAACTTTTTCCAAAGAGAATATACAGAACTTTCAGTAGAAATATGGTGAAAGACACTATCATCGAGCCACTATCGAATAAATCCAATCGTTTTTTGATCTAATCTCTTTCACTCATCATCTGTCATAGTTATGGGTTTTTCACTATCCCCTTGCAAAGGTCCATACAAATCTTTGCAATACAAGAGATCTTCCATTCTTGGTTTCCATATCATCCAATTATTTCTGTTCAAACTGATAATGCGAGAAATACTACAAGCCTCCATGTTCAAACACAAAAAATTAAATTACCAAAACTTTGCTCTGATACCAGTTGATGGGATAAAAAGAGGCAACAAACAAGGAAAGACTTTTGTATATGAACAAATACTAGTAGGCTATAACATAGCGGAATTAAACGAAAATCATAATCAAATAAAATACCAAGATTTACGTGGAAAACCCCTTCAACATGAAAGGTAAAAACCACGGGGCAAATCAAAGAAAATCCATTACAGAAATAATGAATGTATAATTCTCGAATCTCTTGCCTAAAACCCAAGCAACAATCACAAGAGAATAACTGAGATACAAGGATCACGTCACTGTGCACAATATCTAAAACCTCCCCAAGCAATCACAGTAAAAATTCACTGTAGATCTGATCTAACCTGAGATGAGAACTGTTTGGATGAATAAGAATAATTTCTACGTTTTTCTTGTTTTATTCCCTTTCTTTTTCTCTTATTTTTTTGCTCTTTTCTGCAGTTTTCTCCTCTAATTTTCGTAGCCACCATTAGCCCCTATTTAAACTAGAGTTTAGGTTAAGATAAGATTTAGGAGAAAAAGATAAACTATGGGTTGATAAAACTCATATGGGTTGAATTTGGACTGTAAGTCCTAACTCCACCCACCACCACATGTAAGGCTGGAATGCTAGGGGTTTGGTTTAAAAAAGAGAATAGCTGGAGACCCTTTTCGTTTCCCTAAGCAAACTACTAATAAATAGGGTATACAAATTAATAGAAGATAATTGAATACTTACATTGAATAACGAAATAAGCAAGAGTACTAGTAAGTAATGTCAGTTTTAGAACGAGTAGTCACAGGCTTTAGGCGCAAGGCAGTGTTCGAGCCTTGTTATCACTTCAATAGTTCCGTATATGTGGATAGTGCGTAATCCCTGGTTTCAAGTGAGAGTCTTGTTGACACTAGCTCCAGTCTTGTTAGTGGCCCTAGTTGATGGTTATCATCTGGAAGTAAATAACTAATCAATATTATAGTAGTTACCAATCTTTGAATAAGATACAGGAGGCAGACCTATGTTTAGTAGTCAAAGAATTAGCCCACGGGGGCAGCTCATAGACTTTGTGATGCTCCTCAAGCACTATGTGCTTTTACTTGAATAATGAGCGCTATGTCACTTTCAGAATTAATGGTCCCACGGTCACTCTAGGGTTTGTTTCTCGGTTTTGCTGGGTTCTGCAATGCCTAGTATGGTGCACCGCAACACAACCCAGGATGACACAACATATCTTATAGTATCGGATAGATCACCTTCCTTCGCCCTTAGTCTAAGCGAGTACAGGCAAACGCGTTGCCCATGAATTCTTTAATTGGAATAAAGAAAGGAGGGTGGTTCACTCAGCCAAGGAGTGGAAAGATGAAGCTCACTAATAGGACTAACAATCGAAAGTAAGATTGACGAGGTGCCCAATAAGACCGAACCTTATAACTAGGAAATCCACGTAGACCAATAATAGAAAGAATAGAGCGGGTCCCCAAGTAGCAATACTTGAACTTTTCACTAAGACCTAGGGCTTTCACAACTATACTAACCATAAGATCGACCACTGCCTAGCCAGAATAGAATAAGGGTACACAAGACCTTAACAGGGGAATTGAGCTCAATGCGTAGATCCTATGTTTCGTGCTGGCCTGCAGTCTTCTTTTAAGGAGTAATTCTTACATTAATATTAATGAATTGTGATTTCTACTCCCGATATCGAAAATCGATTATCATTACTAGAATAAGTACCCTGTCTTTTCTTCTTTAAAAGTTAACAATCTGTTAAAGTCTGTACTACACTGGTTGTTCTTTGACTACCCACTTAAATTCTGAAACTGAGGTACCGATTCTTATACCAGAGTATCAGTACATAGTCTTAAAGCCTTAATTACACCTTTTGTCCTTGTACTGACGGCTTTTGTTCTTGTATTCGATTGTCTACGGATTAACCTTGAACCTGTAGTTGAGTCCGCTTTGCCTGCCTATTGGTCTGCCCTTACTTGCATACTTTCTCTTTAAGAATCAAGAAATCAACTAATACTAATAGTAGAATCGAACCTAGCAGAAGACTCACTAAGGAAATACATATGTTATATCGGGAGTGGCTGGTCTACTATTAGCATTGGAGTTCTCGACCACTTCTATTATTATTATTAGAGTATGGGTTATATCACTGTAGAGTACAGGTTATACCACGAGAACGTCATTCTCATTTGGCAGTTACAACAGCTCCATCTAAGTCTGCCCCGACCTTTCCTTATGGCAAATTACTCATTGAAACAAAGAAATAAGTCAACGAATTCATTTATTCCCTATAAAACAGGGCAGACCAGTGATGAGAATAAAAGGATAAGCAGCAAACAAGGATAGACTTTTGTATATGAACAAATACTAGCAGGTCGTAACATACAGTGGAATTAAACAGAAATCATAATCAAATAGAACACCAAGATTTACGTGGAAAACCCCTTCAACGTGAAGGGTAAAAATCACGGGGCAAACCAGAGAAAATTCACTATAAAAATAATGAATGTACAATTCTCAAATCTCTTGCCTAAAACCCAAGCAACAATCACAAGAGAATAACTGGGATATAAGGATCACGTCACTGTGCACAATATCCAAAACCTCCTCAAGCAATCACAGAAAAATTCACTGTAGATCTGATCTAACCTGAGATGAGAAACTATTTGGATGAATGAGAATAATTTTTGTGTTTTCCTTATCTTTTTCCCTTTTTTTCTCTTGTTTTTCTGCTCTTTTCTTCTCTCTTTGAATTCCCAATGCTGTTGCGAAGTTTTTATCATTTGCTGCGATTTTAATCTCTTAATTTTGTAGCCACCATTAGCCCCTATTTAAACTAGGGTTTAGGTTAAGTTAGGGTTGAGAGGAGTAAAAGTGGGCTATGGGCTAATAAAGCCCATATGGGCTGAATTTTGGCTGTCAACCCAACAACCTACCCCTTCAGCCCATAAGGGAGGTTGTCCTTTTTGCTCCTCAATGTAAATCCATGCCAATCAATTATAGACACATCTCCTATCTCTCTTTTAGTAAGGTCTTTGTCAACATGTCTGTTCCATTATCATCTGTATAAATTTTCTAAAGTTGTAACTGCTTCTCTTCAAGTACATTTCGAATCCAGTGATATCTGACATCTATATGCTTTGACTTGGAATGAAAAGTTGGATTCTTACATAAATGGATAGCACTCTGGCTATCACAATGCACCATATAGTTTTCTTGTTTCAGCCTCAATTCTTGTAAGAATTCTTTCATCCATAACATTTCTTTGCAAACCTCTCAGAGTAGCAATATATTGCGCTTCAAGGTATCTTCTCTCCTATGACCGAAGCATCCAAAGTATTGAATTAAAGGAATTTCACTAGCTTTAATGTGACCTAAGTGTTATACCGGATCAGAGTAGAATACAGGTAGTACAACTTGTTATTGGTAAGAGCACATGAGAAAGTCCGGTGTTCTTACCTGTGTTCGGGTGTCTTCCACTATAGCTTACTTGTCAACTGGTGGAGAGAGCAATACACCTTTGTAATCTTGATTGCCATGACACAGCTCCCCCTGCAAAAGTAAGTACAAAACCTGATGTGGATTTTCTTGTATCAATATCTCTAGCCATATCTGCATCTGTGTAACCCGTTTGCACAGGTGATCCACCTCCAAAGCTTAAACAAACCTTAGAGCTTCTTCTGAGATATCTCAAGATCCACTTCACTGCTTCCCAATGCTCTTTGCCTGGATTTGTAAGAAATCTGCTAGTAATACCCACTGCATATGCGATGTCCGACCTCATACATACCATTGCATACATTAAACTTCCAACTCTTTGAAGCATAAGGAACCTTCTGCATTTTCTTCTTCTCCTCATCACTTGACGGACTCTGTTCTGAGCACAACTTGAAGTGACTTGAAAGAGGAGAATCAACTGGCTTTGCATTGCTCATACTGAACCTTTCTAATACCTTCTCGATATACTTCTCCTGTGATAACCAAATCTTCTTGTTTTTACTATCACGAGAAATTTGCATGCCTAGTATTTGGTTTGCTGGTCCCATGTCCTTCATTACAAAGGACTCTCTCAGTTCCTTCTTCAACCTGTCAATTATACAAATATCTTTCCCAAGAATAAGCATATCATCAACATAAAGTAAGAGAATAATAAAATCCTCACCAAATCGTTTGATATACACACAATGATCTGAAGTCTTTTTTTGTATCCATTTTCAGTCATAAATGAATCAAACTTTCTGTACCACTGTCTTGGAGCTTGCTTCAATCCATACAAACTCTTTCTTAACTTGCAGACAAAATTTTCTTTACCTTTGACTTTGAAACCTTCTGGTTGCTCCATATAAATTTTCTCCTCCAAATCACCATGAAGGAAAGCTGTCTTCACATCTAATTGCTCCACCTCCAAGTCCTGGCTAGCAGCAATATCTAGAGCAACACAAATAGAAGACATTTTAATAACAAGAGAAAAAATCTCTTCAAAGTCAATACCTTTTTTTTACTAAAGCCTTTCACAACCAATCTGGCTTTGTATTTTGGTTGAGAACAATATTCTTTAGTCTTCAACCTGAAAACACACTTGTTCTTCAAGGCCTTCATTCCCTATGGAAATTGCACCAAATCATATGTATGATACTTCTGTAGAGCATCCATCTCTTCCTGCATAGTAACTAGCCATATTTTTTTCTTCTCACTTTCAACTACTTCCTGGTAACTCTCTGGTTCACCTACATCAATAAGCATCATATACTCATCTGTAGAGTATCTTTTGGAAGGCTGACGTTGCCTAGAAGATCTTCTCAACTGAGGTTCTACGGGAAGCTGCTCCTCAACTTCTTCTTACTCAACATGTCCTACAGGTAGATTAATATCTGGCTCTACACCATCTTCCTGCACATCTCTCCCATCACCATGATATACTGGAGGAATAACTGGGTCACAATCTGCTAATCCTTCTGTAGAAGTCTTGGCTGGTGACTCCTTCTTCAAATCCTTAAGGGTTTGAACCTCAAAGAAGACCACATCTTTGCTTCTAAACACCTTTTGCTTTTCTGGATCCCAAAGCCTATAACCAAATTGATCATGTGAGTAGCTAAGAAAAATACATTCTTTTGTCTTACCATCCAGCTTGGACCTTTCATTGTCTGGAATATGTGCAAATGCACGACAACCAAACACTCTCAAATGCTTATAGGAAACATCTTTCCCTGACCAAACAATGCTCTGCAACATCAGCATCTAGGGTTGTACAGGGAGATAAGTTGATCACATCAACTGCAATCCTCAAAGCCTCATTCCAAAATCTTTTGGGTAACTTTGCTTGTGAAAGCATACATCTGATCTTTTCCATGATGGTGCGGTTCATCCTCTCTGTAATTGCATTATGCTGAGGTGTACCAGGAACTATCATCTCATGTTGAATGTCATGTGACCTGCAATAATCATTAAACAATCCTGTATACTCACCACCATTATCTGATCTTATACATTTCAGTTGTCTTTCTGTCTCCCTTTCAACTCTGGCATAAACTCTTTGAAGATACCAATAACCTAATCTGTGGTCTTCAAAGCATAAGCTCAAACTTTCCTGGAAAAGTTATTTATAAAAGTAACAAAATAAAGTGCACCACTGATGCCAGGAACATTAGTAAAACCATTAGGAGTTTTTGTCCTCAAAGGACCACATACATCTGTATAAAAACGGTCCAAGGCATATATTTTTCTAGACAAAGCAGGACTAGCAAATGAAACTCTATGTTGTTTACCAACTAAACAATCAATACAAGGGTTCAAACGTATACCTCTGAAGTCAGACAATACTTCTCTCTTAGAAAGAGCTTGCAGTCCATTCTCACTCATGTGTCCCAATCGTCTATACTACAACTCCATGCTGAAGTCTTTCTCTGTAGCATTCAATTGTTCACCATAAGTTTTAGCCAGCAACCTGTATAAAGTATGACATTTCTTTCCACTAGCTATAACAAGAGAACTCTTACTGAGTTTCCATTGCCCTTTGTGAAACCTGCTATCATAGTCTTCATCATCTAGTCTTCCAACTGAGATTAAATTCAACCTCAAGTCAACCACATGCCTCACATCCTTAAGCACCAACTTGCATCCAAGGTTGGTCTCTATGTGGATGTCACCCATGCCAATAATGTCTGTGATGCCATGGTTGCCCATCTTGACAACACCAAAATTTTCAGACCTATAGATAGCAAAGAACTTCCTCCGTGGTGTAGCATGATAAGAAGCTCCTGTATCAATTATCCACTCGAGATCTTGACACACACAAGAAAAAAATATCATTAGAAGGGGACAAAATCAAATAATCACCAACCTGCACTGTAGTTGTGATATTCCTTTTTGACTCTGTCGACTCCACTTCTTTTCCCTTTTTCTTGCTCTTCTTAGGTTGCTTACATTGATTCTTATAATGTCCTTTCTCACCACAGTTATAGCAAACAATATCTTTCCTTGATCTTGACTTGCTTCTACCTATGCGTGAACTACTTCTATCTTTAGACCTTGACCTTCCTCTGTTCTCTGAAATAAGTTTCTGTGAATCTATCTGAGATACTGTTGAGTTCTTTCTTCTCAACTCCTTATTTAACAAACTGCTTGTTACTTGACTCATGGTGATAATACCATCTAGCGCAGAATTACTGAGGGAAACCACTAGTGTCTCCCAACTTTTTAGCAATGAACTAAGAAGTAACAATGCCTGCAACTCATCATCAAGAGATATTTTTATAGAAGATAATTGGTTAGTAATACTCTGTGTTTTATTCAAATGCTCAGCAATAGAAGCACCCTCTTTATATTTCAGGTTCACATGTTTTCTGATCAAAAAAACTTTGTTGCCAACTGTTTTTCTTTCATAGAGACCTTGCAACTTTTTCCAAAGAGAATATGCAAAACTTTCAGTAGAAACATGGTGAAAGACACTATCATCGAGCCACTGTCGAATAAACCTAATCGTTTTTTGATCTAATCTCTTCCGCTCATCATCTGTCATAGTTATGGGTTTTTCACTAACCCCTTACAAAGGTCCATACAAATCTTTGCAATATAAGAGATCTTCCATTCTTGGTTTCCATATCATCCAATTATTTTCATTCAAACTAATCATGCGAGAAATACTACCAACCTCTATGTTCAAACACAAAAATTAAATCATACAAAATTAAATCACCAATACCAGTTAATGGGAATAAAAGGATAGGCAACAAACAAGGATAGACTTTTATATATGAACAAATACTAGCAAGCCGTAACACATAATGGAATTAAACGGAAATCATAATCAAATAGAACACCAAGATTTACGTGAAAACCCCTTCAACGTGAAGGGTAAAAACCACGAGGCAAATCAGAGAAAATCCACTATAAAAATAATGAATGTACAATTCTCAAATCTCTTGCCCAAAACCCAAGTAACAATCACAAGAGAATAACTAGGATACAAGAATCATGTCACTGTGTACAATATCCAAAACCTCCTCAAGCAATCACAAAAAAAATTCACTGTAGATCTGATCTAACCTGAGATGAGAAACTGTTTGGATGAATGAGAACAATTTCTGTGTTTTCCTTGTCTTCTTTCCTTTCTTTTTCTCTTATTTTTCTGCCCTTTTCTTCTCTCTTTGAATTCCCAATGCTGCTGCGAAGTTTCTGCCATTTGTTACGATTTTAATCTCTTAATTTCGCAGCCACCATTAGCCCATATTTAAATTAGAATTTATGTTAAATTAGAATTAAGAGGAGTAAAAGTGGGCTATGGGTTGATAAAGGTCATATAGACTGAATTTGGGTTGTCAGCCCAACAGACCAGACCACTATGCCGGACTCAACTCTGGTAATGCATTAAAGAATTGGCCTATCCCTCTCCTCTGGCTACAATACCTCTGATTATAGTTTCTAAGCATCGGACCAAGAGATTCCTACTATTCGGCTCGGTGTTGTTTGTAAACTAATGAAATTATTAAATAGTTGTTGCTGACCCAGCCCGATCTTGTGTAACTCAACGAGGCTCGTATACCTTATATTCTTATCTGTATACCTCTGAAATCCTATATCTTCTAATAAGATCAATACTGAATTTCGTAGAGAAAGCCCTGCATTTAGTAGGAAATGTTTTCCACTGCGTCGGCCTATTGTTTTTCTTG
Organism: Musa beccarii; assembly: GCA_024322285.1. Lineage (NCBI taxonomy): Eukaryota > Viridiplantae > Streptophyta > Magnoliopsida > Zingiberales > Musaceae > Musa > Musa beccarii. The sequence continues at coordinate 72,971,433 of CM044395.1, forward strand.
GCGGGCTGTTTTCCCTTCTTTTGAGGTACCGCAACTCTGCATAAAGACACGGGTGGGTCAGATCAAGGGTTTACCGCAACTCTGTATTTAGTAGAAGATAGTGAAGATAGTCTAGTTACCGCAACACCCCTTTCTTCAGCAGTTAGAGTTGAGGTTGGAAATGAATCAAGTACTGGCTTTGAGGCTAGGTCTAGGTCTACTTAAGATAAGTCTCTTTCTGTGCTAGTGTAATCTACAGTTGAAGTTGAATCTGTCTTTGTTGGCGACGAAAGAGGTGATTGTGTCAGTTAAGTAGCCGGCTGCTGGGCTTGTTGAAAGAAGTATTAGTTGCCCACTGTGTCCGTTGGTGTTCATGGCGGCAGGGAGATCTTTGTTTCGGATTTCATTCTTTATTAGTTGACTACGGGTGTTGGCGCAGGTACAGGCAAGAGGCAGACTGCCCTTTACTATGAATTTGAAGAGAAGAGCACCGATCCCTAATAGATTTCTTCGATAGACCCACATCCATGAGAGACCTTAGAATGACCCTAGTTCCCCCTTTCGCCAGCAATCGAAAATAAGTGTTTGTTGACTCGGTGCAAGTTCAATTCCTAGCCCTACAGGTCTGGTCCAATCTTTCTTATCGGAGTGAAAGAATGACACTCGAAAGAATCAATTCCATGCTTGGTTGCGGGAAGGAAAGACAGACTAATAAGTTCACGGATATGAGATCATTAAAGTCAGACCAAAAGCAAGCAACGGTAGACTTAATGGAAGGGGTGTTGTTTTGAAATAAGCAAGCGAGAAGAGTCATACTGAAACCGAGGAGCGTTATACCTATATAGTTAGTATTTGCATGCTAAGAGAGGAGCCCGGAAGCGGATGAGTAAGGCTTGTTATCCGTGGTTTATGTCTGATAGTTAGCAGTGTGTGTTCCCTTGTTTAGCTTTGATCCTCTACTTTATTAGTTTGATTTGCCATTCTTTGTTTGATTCCCGCCAGTGGTGTTGTATAAGCGGAGGTTGGCTCACTAAGTTAAAGTCTTGTTGGCACCAAGTTCCATCCTTGTATAGGAATCAGATTTAGATGCCATGGGCGGAGTGAAATGCCAATACTAGGGTACGTTGGCGAGGGAGAGGTCAATTCTTGCTCCGTATTTGTAAGGGAGTTAAGGGAGAGGTTCACTCATTATGGTAGTAGTTTCCTTCTTATTGAAGTCCGTTCCCGACTGCCCTGTCAAAGGTTCATCTTCTACTGATCTCGTTGATGTTGACTTTCTTTTTTTATAAATAATAATAATCAAAATCATTAGATCACCACTCGCCAAGTAACGTATAATTAATAGCTAAAGTAAACTTACAAGTCGGTTAAGACAGTAGACCCAACTAGTCACTGCTAGAAAGAGAAACTCTGTCTCGGAGCCCCAACAAATAAGGATTCAACAGCTAAAAAAGAGCATCTAATTCTTTTCTCTTAGTCGGTTAACGTAGTAGACCCAACTAGTCACTGCTAGAGCGAGAAACCTGTCTCGGAGCCCCAACAAATAAGGATTCAACAGCTAGAGAAGAGCATTTAATTCTTTTCTCTTGGTCGGTTAAGGCAGTAGACCCAACTAGTCACTGCTACAGCGAGAAACCCTGTCTCGGGGCCTCAACAAATAAGGATTCAACAGTTAGAGAAGGACATCTAATTCTTTTCTCTTGGTCTGGTCCCGCAACACCCCTTTTGCCGACACCAGTAATTTCACTTTAACTGTCAACTACATCTTTACGCGCGGATCAATCCTCTTACTCAAGTAGGGATCCCCATTCTTCTCTGACAACTATCATACCTCTCCTCTTGCAACAAACACAGATGCCGAAGATGGGTCATAACCTTCCAATAAGCAGTTAGTATAAGCAAACTCTGTAAGAAGTAGTTAGTATAAGCCAACTCTGTAAGGCAAGAAAGAAAGTATTGATTTGACTCCGCCGCAAAAGGCTTCCAAGACTATAGCTACTAACAAACCTAAGCATCCAGGCAGTAGTTAAAGTCAGAATTGAACCCGATAGTCAAAGAATTCAACTACTTTCCATGGTACACCGGACAAAGAATTCAACTAGTAGGTATAAGCCTTAAAGCAGGGGCAAGGGCAGGGTAAGAAAGAGAATCACCAGTGCCAAAGTAAGCGGTTAGAGCAGTTCTCAAGTAAGCAGCAAGCGCATCTGTTAAACAAGCCAAGTCAGCTATAGGTGTTGGTGACGAAGCGGGAATAGAAGCAGTTTGAAGTCAACTAACCACTCCTGGGCAACAGCAGCTCACTTACTTTGTCTCCGGGTGGCTTTGGCCTCTTACTAAGTTCTATACTAAACAAAGCTTGTTCAGAAGATTTGATTGCGAATAGCAGGAGAAGATTTCACTGACTTTCTACTTATGCATTCGAAAAGCTTTCTCTACTTATGCATTCGAAAAGATGGGAGATTCTGCTTCGGCTTCAAATCCTAATCTGTATTCTGATCCTGATCTCTTGCTTCTGCGGATTCTCTCGTAGGTAATGACACTATAATTTCTCTTGCAGACAATAAAAAGGTAAAAAGCCGGTTCCCTTTCAACCCAATTAGTTCGCCTAGTTCTTGTTGAATCCGTATTTGCTGGCAAAGAAAGAAATAAAGAAATCTGATAGAGATAAGAGCAGGCCCTATACGTAATTGCTAGCGCATTCAATTCTTTTGTTGTTGCCAGAGGCAGATTAGATGAGAGCCAGAGGAGAGGTAGGCCAAGACAATCAGTTGAATCCATGTGGTGCCGGTATTCTTAAAGGAAAAGCTGTAAGCAGGTAGAGCAGAGAACGAAGGAGAAGGTATTTAGAAAGGAAAGCAATGGAAGGGGGCGAGGTTGCCAAGTAAAGAAGAAAGTGCGCCTCTATTAACTCGCGTTATCACAACTTCAAAGAGCTCACGTAAGCCATTACTTGTTGCTAGCTATGATGCTCTGTTTGTTTACTGTATTAATTCAATATAATTGCTCGATCTCACTTATTGTTGAAACCTCACTTTTGACTGCTGGCGTGGCGTAACCAGACTTCTTACTGCTCTGCTGGCTCTAAAGAAAAGAATTGCACTAACACTAACAAAGTAAACGAAAACACGAACTGGCCTGCTTGCTGCTCCAACTCCTGCTGCTGATTCCTCTAAAGAACTGGTTACTGTTGGCACAAAGTAATGTATGAACTCACTCGCCTTAGCACGTAGTCGCCCTTCCCTTGACTCTAAACTGTAAACAAAGAATTTCTTCTGTACCGAACTAAACTACAAGATCAAACCAATCAGTCACCGGAACCTCCTCACGATAACTAAAGTAAAGAACCTATCCGCCTAGAGCTGATCTTCTCTTAGCACCCGACGAAAGCCAATAACATAACTTGTATTAACGGCAACTATTACTAAAAGAATAAAACACTGCCCACCAATGACTGAACTACTGACATTAAGGATAAAGAATTGAACTGCCAGCTAGAAGACTTGAACTTGGAACTGAGGCCCGCACTCCTACTTATACTTGTAAGGCCGTAGCTGCTGCTTCTCAGAATTACCCTAGCGGTGCTTTTCTAAGGCTCTCACTCTAAACAAGCAGTTCAAGAACCTACCTCGAAACTTGGAATCCAACTACTGCCTCTAAGAATAGGACCAGACCTAAGATTGAAGCAAGAAAAAGGGAATCGAGCTAGTGCTTTTAAGGCGGAAACTCATAACATGGAAGGAATGCAGAGAGTGGCGGTAAGTCACCATTGGACTGAAACAAAGAAGTTGTTAATGAAACCCATACTAATAAGAATAATCCTAAAACTAGGAGTAGAGCCAACAAACACTGATAAGAATCAAATAAGAAATGAAGATTGAATTGCGACCAAGGGAATCCAACTCTAAACTAGGAATTGTGCTAGTGCTTCCCGGGCTCTAAACTAGGAATTGAAATCAGTAGTAGGAAATGCACTCCGGCTTAACAAGGCTTTAATTAGTGATAACAAAGCTATAACTCCTAACTTAGAATAAAGGTCGTAAAAGGCAACTCGTATAATAAACAAACTGCCAAGTCACGTATAGATAAGCAACGGCTGCTACTGATCTCGAACCACCAAGCTTAGTATAGTCCTTAGTTCGTGCTAAAGTTAACCCGTTGCGCGGTAGTCCAATGCTCCCAAGCCTCGCTCACCGGCGTAACACCCTCACTCATTACCCCAGAGCCTTAGCCTTTCTTCAATGCCTTAGTTTGGGTTTGGGCCCACCGCAATCGTATATTCAATTGGTTTTCTCATATTAGATTGATATGATATTTCTTAGTGGTTTGCTTAGCGAAACTAGGGCAAAGAAGTACAATAGTTATTCTTTGTATCAAAAACGCAAGTAGTTGTTATCATTGAATTGGAGCTGTTTGTGCCCGAGCGATGTATCTTCTATGCACGTCCGATCCCAGGTACCTTCTATTAATCGGGGCTTTCTATGCACGACCCACCACCCGAACACTTAGTTCTGTTGAACGTTGTGTCGACTAAGGTGCCGGTGGTTCAGCCGACCACATAAACGTTGTCTGTCCCAATGAACGTTGGTTGTCCCAATGCTGGTGCCGGCCACCCATACAACGACCACGTGGTGTCGGTGCCGACTACATGCACATTGGTTGTGTCGACGCTGCCGACCAATGGTTCGTCCGACGCGCTATGTTTCACCCAATGAATGAGCCTATAGTAGAGTCCCGGTCCGGTCGCCCAATGAACGTTGTGCCGACTTAGGTGCGATGACAATAGAACCACACCAGACACAAACTTATTGTTGTTACTTTAAGAATGGATTGGTGCTACTTAAATCAAAGAAAGGGATGAGCTACGTTACTTTGAGGCGGGGCTACGTTACTTGGCGGACATCAACACCATCAACACCGGCACAAACATCATAGAGGAAAAAAGACAAAAACAAACTCCCTTTGATACCTAATTTACCTAATAAGCATGAAGGGAATAAAATATAAAATAACGTTTCACTTAATACTAAATATCATACAATAAACTAAAGTCAAAATCAAAGACCGAGCAGTTAGACTCAAAGGCGGGGCAGTAAGAGCGAGATCGAGCTCGTAGGCAGTCAAGTAAGAATACAAGAAAGGAGAGGTGGACTGAACAAACCCAAAGGCTAGAATTCCAATAGACAATGCCAGTTTTAGAGCTAGTGGAAAAAGGCCTTTATTAGGTAAAGTAAGGATCCGGCTCAGCTGTTAGAGAATTTAAGTAAAGATAGCTAGATTTAAAGTAAGGAAAGGTAGCTTTGAAGTCAGTCGAGGTATAGTGACAGGATCCCCGCCAACAGTTAACGAATAAAAGACAAGTATTGAGCTACAGACTGCGAGTAGGGAGTTGTAGAACGAAATGCAAGGTCGTAAGGCTGCTAAGTAGTAAAGCAAGGCTTGTTGAACGTTATTTAAGTCTCAGAGGTAGTAGTCAAAGGCTAAGTTCTCAGTTAAAGCATTGTTCCGCAGGGGTTTTATTTGAAGATCTAAGAGAAAGTCTGATCGGTATCGGATCAACTCTCGAAGGCATAACGTAGTAACCAAAAATATAGACGAAAACATCAGCTTAGGTTAACTGCAGATCAGTAGGGGCAGACCCATAGTTAGTAGAAGAAGAATAGGTAGTCAGCCCTGGGAAGCAGTAGTTCGGAGTCTGTTTGTCGGCAGTTCCTTTCTTTAAATCAGTAGTTATAGCCTGTTTGGCAGCGGTTGATTCCAATAGTCTAGTAGCTCTTTCTGATCAGTAGCAAGTCAAAGCCTTATTTATAAATAAGTAGTTCAATTCCAAGTTTTGAGTCTAGTTCTTGTGTTCCAGTTTCGTTCTGTCCATTATTTGTTGGATTCTCGCTATCGTTGATTGCATTCCCTGTTAGTGGGGTAAGTCTTATTGTTAGTGGTTTCGGCCTCGGAAGTAGGAGTCCTAGGATCAAAGCGTGGACAGTAATTCTTAGAAGCGGCAGTTCCAGACTCAGAAGTTGTAGTGACAGAATGCAAGTAAAGATAGTTAGCCTTGAGATCGGTAGCTAAAGAGTGAGAAGCGCCAGTCCAATTACAATAGTCGTTAGATGCAGTCTTGCCCCACGCCCCGAAAGGAAGGATGCTCCACAGCTGCTACAGAAACAAAGTCCGCAGTAGGCTTCCCGCCAAGTAACTCAAATACAATTGTAATAATAATAACAACATAATGCATTTTGTTAGTTTGGCAAGTCCTTTAGTCCCACATCGGGAAAATCAGAATTCCTATCCCTTATTGATGCTATAAAAAGGGGTCTAAGCTTCAAGACGATGCACCAGATGCACCACAGGCATCACAAGAAAAGTCGCTTTGGACTTAATTTCATTAAGTCCATATTAAACTTTGGGCTTTTCTTGTTTAGTAGTTTAAGGTGTTTTATGGCCTAGGAACAATTTCCTAAGGCATTTGTAATTGTCTCTTAGTTAGTAAAGATTTGCTCCTCCTTTCGTCAGTGGACGAGGTCAATTGACCGAACCACGTAAATTCTGGTGTCCTTGTCTCCTCTTTTATTTTTCTGTTTATTGTCTTTGTTGCGTTGCCAAATTACCGTGTGGTAATTTTCTGAGGCTAGCTCTAACAAACTGGTATCAGAGCCTGGTTTTGGGATCTTTTGGCAACAATGACAATAACAAAGATTGTTGTCGAGAAATTCGACAGAAATATCAACCGGCATGTGGCAACTCAAGATGGAGGCCATTCGGTTCAAGACGGAGTTGATTTGGCACTACAGGAGTGAGAAAATTCCGGATGGTATGTCGAGGAAGATTTTGCAGTATGGATAAGAAGGCCCGATCTAGTATTATTCTAAATCTTTCGATGAGGTTTTACGGAGGTAGTTACGGAGACTACTGGCTAAGAGCATGTGGGACAAGCTTAAAGCCTTGTATATGAAGAGGACAAGTGAGGCAGTCTCTACTTGAAGCAAGAGTTTGTATATGCTTCAGATGATTGAAGGTACATCTATAATCTCACATCTTGATAGATTTGATTCCTTAGTTATGGATTTGGAGAATATAGATGCAAAGATTGATGATGAGGATAAGGCCCCATTATATTTTTGTGTTCTCTCCCCAATCTTTTAAGTATTTCCGTGATACAATGATTTATGGAAAAGAAATAATTTCGTATCAGGAAATTAAATCTGCATTAAAATCTAAGGAGCAGATTGATAGGGATATCACTGGGAGAATAGAGGAAATCAGGCCGAGGGTCTAGTTGTCGTGGGTAGAACCGATAAAAGAAAATTTGTGAGAGTAGATCTAAATCCAGACATAGAAATTTGGAATCAGATATTGTCATAAAATGGGGCACATTAAGGTGATTGCTTTAAATTGAAAAATAAATTAAAGCAAAAGGAAAAATTATCGAGAAAACTATCGAGTCCATTGAAGCTAGTGTTATAGCGATGAGAATTTTGGAAATATTTTCTTTGCTATCGATGATGGACAAGGTCTAAAATGAATGGATTTTAGATTCGGGTTGTTCTTATCACATGTGTCCCAAGAGGGATTTGTTTTCCACATATGAATCTTGTAATGGTGGAATTGTTTTGATGGGCAATAATGCCGCATGTGATGTTATTGGTAGAGGCACAATCCGAATTAAAATGCATGATGGTATTGTGAGGACGCTCACTAATGTTAGACATGTTCTGATTTAAAAAAGAATCTCATCTCTTTAGGCACCCTAGAGGCTCTTGGGTGCAAATACACACCAAGGTGGAGTTATGAAAGTTTCTAGAGGTGCCCTTATTGTTATGAAAGCTTGTAGGTCTGGTAGCTTGTATATTTTGGGGAACTACCGTCAGGATCGATTCTGATCTCGTCATCATCATTGTCTAATTCGAAAAAGGTTTGAGCATATTAAGCAAAGCATGCGAGAATCTTGGGCCATTGGATTTCAGAACACTTGCATTTTTGGGAAGCGTAGAAAGAGTCAGCTTCGATTCTCCTGAGTCTACTAATAAAGATATTCCAGAGGAAGAGCAATATTCCATAGCCAAGGATAGACCACGGAGAAATATTCGACCACCACAAAGATATGCAAATTTGGTTGCATATGCTTTGTTTGTTGCGTAAGAAAGGTGGAGTTAGTGAGCCTACTACCTACTCAAATGCAGTTTGTTGTGATAATACCATTGTTGAGGGAAAGGTCCTTGTTCAGAAAATTCATACGAAGGACAATCCGGTTGATATACTTACGAAGCCTCTTAGGTTTACAAGTTCAAGCAAAGGCTTGGACTTGGTTGGTATTTATTGTTGATGATTGTCCGTTGGGGCTTTTGTGAAAAAGGTGGAGCAAATTTTGTTGGGACATGCCAAGGTGGAGATTTGTTAGTTTGGCAAGTCCTTTAGTCCCACATCGGGAAAACCAGAATTCCTATCCCTTATTGATGCTATAAAAAGGGGTCTAAGCTTCGAAGACAGATGCACCAGATGCACCACAGGCATCACAAGAAAAGTCGCTTTGGACTTAATTTCATTAAGTCCATATTAAACTTTTGGGCTTTTCTTGTTTAGTAGTTTAATGTGTTTTATGGCCTAGGAACAATTTCCTAAGGCATTTGTAATTGTCTCTGTTAGTAAAGATTTGCTCCTCCTTTCGTCCGTGGACGTAGGTCAATTGACCGAACCACGTAAATTCTGGTGTCCTTGTCTCCTCTTTTATTTTTCTGTTTATTGTCTTTGTTGCGTTGCCAAATTACCGTGTGGTAATTTCCTAGGGCTAGCTCTAACACATTTTGTGTTTGTTCTTAATGAGTGATGTTTTCGGCGGCAGTCAAAAAGCTAGTTTAGTTCTTTAGTTAATAGTGTCATTACTTGTTTTTAGTTTAAGTCCGATCAGTCGTAGTAGATTCCCTTTTTATAGTTATGAGAACAAGTTATTTATAGCATCAGTATAAGTATCAAAGATAGGCAATGCAGGCTTAAACCAAGGAAGGACAGGCTAGCAATCGATCATAGTGGTTTTAGTCAGTAAAACAAAGATCTGAATCTGCAGTCCAAGGCTAAAAGATAGGCAATGCAGAGTTAGATCGGTACTAATGAGAATGCAAGTAATATGTGTTTTTGAACTAGAGCATCGGAATCTAGCTTGGCTGTGATAGAATCAAAGTGAGGAAAGTCAGGCTCTAAACCCAAGTAAAGAGTGCAAACAAGGGAATCCGGCTCTAAAGTCGGAATGCAAGGACCAATTCTTTGACTTAAAGCGGAGGGAAGGCAAGGATCTGAATCCTGAGTTACATAATGAAAATAAGTAAGTTGATTTCTCAGTTGCTGGTTAAGGTCTTGTTACCGATGATTGTATTCCTACTTTTGAGTTCCATTCTTGCTATTACTGGTTAAATTATTGTTAGCACTAGTCCAATTCCTATTATCCGTAGTTAAACTCCACGGAACGCCTACTCACCTCCACCACTACTTAATTCTTTAGTTTAGTTTAAAGTCGGTCATTACGATGCTCGGTTTACACTTTCAATTTTGCATTCTGGGTCTTGTATTATTAATAGTTTCCTTAGCCCGGGGCGCACCTGGTATCCTTACTTGTCGAGTTGTTGTCTTAGCCACTGACAGCCTTATTAAGCTATTTAACACTTGGATCCTATTACTCAATTCAGACTTTCCCTTCTACGCAAGAGAGGGTACCGATGCATCCTAACTATATAGTGGAATTCATAGTTTAAAGTTTAAGGCCTATACTACAGCTACTGAGTTACTTTCTTTTAAGTCCGTTTTGATTCTTACTTTCCCACTAGCAAGCACTAGGTTGTCGAGAGGGTTAATTAATAGGTGACTTCTTACTTCCTACCTTGGTCTTTAGTAGTTTCGTTCTGATGTTAGTGTTATCATCCGTACAGCGGAGTTCCATTCCATTACTTACTTGTATTATTCTTTATTGCCAATTTCACTCTGCTCTTCCGCCCTGCTTAGCCATTCTTGTATGCCCTGGTGTAGTTATTGATAGTCGAGGTAGGGTTGTAAAGAAGGTTACTTATTATATGATAACTTAATACCTAATTTCAGAATAAAAGATAGAATTCAACCAATGAGTAAGGGCTGAGAAGCCATAGTTCAATGTCGAGTTCTGCGCTAAAGTCTTGGTTCCGAGTTAAAGCCTAAGTCCTTTTTCTAAGTGGTAAAAGCTCTAGATTTGAGTGGAAGCAGCAATACCGAGATTAGAGTTAAAGCCTTATTAGCAGTGGTTTGATTTATGAGTTAAAGCCCAATTTTGATTCAGTAGGCGCATTCCTACTTATGAGTTTCATTCCCTTGCTCCAGCTTCGATCCTATACTTATGAGTGAAATTCCCTATGTCAACTGGAGATGCACTTACGGCACCTGTGTACTTTCTGATACTAAGACTAAAAAATCACTAATCAATTTCAGAATAATATAAAGTAAAGTAAGCTCGAGAGACAGGAGGGGTATACTAACAGGTGCAATCGAGAATACTTGTGTGTGTAGTTCGGAATGAAAGTATAGAAAGAGACACTTTAAGCAAGGATAGGTAGAGTGAAATAGATAAGCTACTTATTTTGGGTGGGGAAGAATAGACTGAGTTACAATGAAGTAAGTTTGATAAGCCAATAAAAGAGTAAGCGTCAGTAGAGCAAACCAGATAGGTGGAAGGGGCTAGTAAGATTGATAGGGTCAAATCAGAATAAAGGAAGGTAAGGACAAGCTCACAGGTAGTATTTATAGTTTAGGTAGGCAGACTCACTCTCGAACAACAGAATGCAAGGAACAACTACAAGAACGAGATAAGGGAAACACAGATGTGGATGCCAGGGTGGAATACTAAAACTTGAAACAACTAATTAAAGATGCAGTTTAGGCTTGGGTAGTTCTATTTACAGCAGTTATTTAGTGGTTGAGGCAAATACAAATAAGGCATGTTCCCTGGTGGAGATGGTAGGGCGTGTATTGCTGGGTTCAATTCTATCTTTTTAGTTGGGGTATAAGGTGAGTGTCATTGGGTAAACTCTTTATTGTAAGGAGCGGTATTGGAAGCATTAGTTCAAGTATTAACCTGGGTTCCGAGTTAGGCCTTGTTAACTGTGTTTTTGTCCTTATTAGTAGTGATTGCATTCTCGATCATAGTCGGTTTAGTTTGATAAAAAATAATTACAGCTACCGAGCGACGAGGGCGTTATAGTTTGGTAGTTAGGGGAATCTTAACTAATGAAAAAGTCGGCACATAGGCAAGGCACCAGTGGAATTGCCTCAAGTATTGCTAGCCCCTATTTCATTCTCATACTATCCTGCTGAGTGTCAATCTTCTAGTTAGTAATTGATTTACTAGTTTAGAGTTATCGTCTTTGTTTAGAGTTATCGCCTTAGAAAGCTCTAGTTCAAATCTTATAGGTACTACTACAGGGATTAGAGCTCACATAGCCACGACATGGGGATCCTTACTTCTTTACTTAATTCTTCTCATTACATTAGTAGCTTCATTCCTTTACTTGTTGGTTCAACTCCTTATTGCTTGTTTTTGTTCTAATAGTAGTTGCTTTATTCCCTACAGGGTGTTTTCGGTCTTGGTATCGGTAGCAGGGTTCCCATAATCGGTAGTTGGATTCTATGTTCCCAGTCAAACTCTAATAATGAGTAGGGAAGGTCTGTTTGGTAGTAGCATCGATCCTTGTCAATAGTAGCCCAATTCCAAGGTTAAATACACGTATATAGGATAGGTAAAGTAAGCCTAAGATCGAGGTAGACTTATGGATGAGAAAGCAAGGTTCTAGGTATGTAGTGAGAGAGTAAAAGCTAGTAAAGTTAGCCTTGTTAGTAGTGGCTCTATTCCTTATTCTGGGTTAAAGTCTAAGAAGCACTAGCTTTGTTCTCGGGGTTTAGTTAAGGTATGAGATCTGGATCAATGTTTAAAGAAGGCATTTAGAGCATAAAGATTTAGATCAAGGAGTAGTAGACTTAGGCCCAAACATAGGCATGTCAGGCAGTAGTTTACATTTGAACTTACAACATAGATTGTAGTAGGAGAGTTAAGGGTTCAATAAATAATTCAAGGTATAGTTCGGATAGAGGGATAAAGAGTGTTGGTGTGATTGAGGAGTGGTTTTCTTTTCTTACTTTATAGTGGTTTTGTCTTAACCACTGAACAGTTATTCTTTATTATAGGGTTGGTTCTTACTTTTTTGTTTAAGTCGTTAGGCGCTTGCCTAATAAGTCTCATCAATAGTAGTTCTATTCTTGTTATCCGTAGTTCAGTTCTATCCGCATGGGGTAATATTCTCAATATAAGTAATAAACGGTATAATGAAACTAAGTTAAAAGAATCCATTACTGTGTAAAAAATGAATAATTAATATAATATAACTGAATAATGACAACAAGCGCAATTTCATAAGGCTAAAAGGAGGTAAGGGCAGGCTTGCTATCAATAGTTAAAGTACAAGTTATGTGTTTGGTTCTTTTTCTTACGAGCTGTTAGTAGTGTCTTGTCTGCTTGGCCTGTTGGAATAGTCTCGTATAGAATGAGGCTAAAGCAGAAGCGGGCATAAGAAAGGAGAGTCAGGGTGTGGGTAAGAAGAAATTCTTTCTTTCCTCAAGGCTATATCCTCTAGCTGGAAGTTGGGGAATGTTGTAAAGGGCTCTTTGGATGCTTGTGTTGGTGCTGTAGCTCCTTAAGTTGCGGCATAGTTGCTTAGGAGTAATGATTGTAAGAACTTCAGATTTCTATCTTGGTGTTGACGATGAGAGAGAAAGACAATCCGCAGTGCGAGTCAAGTTTCCGAGATCATAAGCTTTCTAAAGGTCTTCTGTTCTTATTTCATCTTAGAGATCAGGATCAGAGGCAATGAGAGGAGTTAAGTCTCAAGGGAAAAAGTAAGCTAAGCTGCTAGAGCAAGTCCTTAAGTAAGAATCAAATCGATAGTAAGCTACTCGTGATAGGAGTTTGCTGGATAGAATTTCTTGATAAAGATCAGGAAGGGGTATTATATGGATAAAGTAATTATTTATGAAGAAAGAGGATTGATAATTAGCAGGATAAGATACAAGCTTAGATTTAGAAGTATATCTCGGTGTTGGCGAAACAAGGTATCCTCGCTCTAGGAAGTCAACATTATTAAAGCAACATAAGATACAGTTAAGTATCTAGGAGCAATCGATTCTTCACTTCAAGTTGAGTTAGGTTCTTAAAGTTGAGGAAATTCAAATTCAAATAGAGTGATTGTTGAATTTGTTAATGCGACGATATCAGATCTGTCATGTCCACGTAGCGTATTAAGATATTAATAAAAGAAGTACTTTGATGGCCTAAGCATATTATCTTGGTGAGTTAAGTCTCGTATAGCAACATTTAAAGAAGAAAGAGAAAGCTCTGAATAAGGTTCGTTCATCAGTAGGAAAGTAAGCTCGAAAGAATACAATAAAGTCTTAGTTACTTGTTCGCGCAACTGACTCGCTCTTTGTTACCGTTCTTTGATACTTTAGCATTAAGCGTGTAGTGGGCTACGTTCCTTACCCTAGCTACGTTCTTTATCCTAGTATAGTTTCTTCTTGTGTTGTCGACTCTAGAATGAGAGGTTAAGTAGTAAGTAGCGAACATAAATTCAAGTGATTGACTCTAAGTCATGGGGGGAGAGGTGATTCTGTTTCAATTGTGGCCTCACCCTTAACTGAAGATTCTCCGGATCCAACTTATGCCGATGATCTAGATTCATAGTAATATAGTGAGTAATCTAACCAAATTCTATACCTTATTGTTTACTTGCGCCTAAGCATTTAATTAATAAATAAAAACTGAACTTAACTTAACTACTAAATAAGTATGAGTAAACCAAATAGAACACTGTTACCCCATCTTTTGAATCTTATCCTGCAGATGCATTCTTATCGCCTACATACACGGATGAAAGTGAAGCAAGTACTGAAGAGGAAAGAGACGCTTCACAATAACTTTGGCATGATAACTTAGATTTGGCTTCTTTTCTTGATATTCCACTTTTGACTTTACTTGTAGCAGAAATAGATATGATACTCTCAACTTGACCAAATTCATAGTAAAGGGCAGGCAATGAATAAGCTTATGATTCGAATCTAGCTTCTGTTTTTTCATTTACTGATCTTGTTGACAACACTACCACTGCCTATGATATAGATCTTGATACAAAAGATGTTATTAGAGAATGTCCTTCTAAAGCTACAGTTCACGAGCACCTGGGTTAAATGACTAAAAAGAAAGGGGTATACTCAGGTATTAGTAAGGGAGAAAGCCCCCTCCATACCGTAATATCTTCTAGCTGATGATCCTTATTCAGATAATGCTTATAATAAGGCTTCAGATCCTTCTTTACTGTGTGTTCTATCAGATCCCTCTTTATCTGACCGTGATAGATTCTATTAGATAGCCAAAAATAGGACCAACAGTACTTAAGTGGAGAGAGAGGGAGAGGTGATTCTTTAGCTTGCCCGGATTATAGCCTTTTTTATCTCCCCAGCCCTTGAACTTGGTTTTCCCTCGCAACAGTGACTCTTGACGATGCCCCTATTCTAAAATCAAGATAGACTAGATTCATAAATTTCCTACCTAATGTATTTAACCAACAGATTGCATTGATTTTGATCTTGCATCACCATGCTCTACCGGTTCCCTTCCTTTGAGTAATAAGAATTGTTGTATCTCTAGGAGTATTGCGGTCTTCATACCTTTAGTATAATCCAATGGTAGTAGATAATTCTTTGTATCTTCCTTATGTAAGCTAAGAAGTCAATGATCAAGCAAATGACTTTTCAAAGTGTTATTTTGGTACAACCAGGTCAGATATAGAATTATTCAATATAACAACGCTTAGTCTAAGTCAAGATCTTAAAAGAGAGAAGCCTCCTCCTGTTTAAGTGGTTCAGGGTTAGAGGGCTCACATTAATACCAAAAAAGCAAGACATACCTTGTAACACAATCCTAACAAGTGCGTATAACGAGCATCCCGACCGATAAGAAAGAGGGTGTTCTTTTAATCCTTATTGGGAAAGCTTGGTTGGATAGCTAATATAGGGAAAGCTTAGTTGTATAGCGAATATGGATACTGATGTATCAATTGAAACTCTTCCTCCCATTGAAACCAAGACCTCTGCTCCCATTCTAACGATATAAAGGTTCTTATCAGTTTAGTGCTTTGATTTGGATGAGCTGTTGTACTTTCTCATGTAGTTGATCTTATTTTTCTTGGAGAAATAAGCCCTATACTATGTCAAGGTGAGGGGCGCCTAGCGAGTTATGGAGTCACTTTCGTTCCGCCTTAGAGTCTAACCACTTTTCTAATATCGCTTCGCTTGTCTGCAAGCAAATGCAAGTTTAAAGCATAAAGTTGAAGTCTAAAGTGACTGAGCCACCGAGTGTTTGTAAAAGAACCCGAGCACTCCATCCTTTTCTGTCCATTCATGTGCTGCTACCAGGGCAGTTTAAAGACTAATTCATTTTACAAAGCAAGCTATAAGTATAGGACGAGTAAGCTGTACTAGATGAAGTTAGCCGGATATCCAATGCACTAACTCATTGACTTATAGATATGCCCTGAGGGTACCCTATTATTGTAGTGCTTCAAAAGAGATTCTATAGGGGAGAATAAGGAGATTTTACCTGGGGTTGGACGAAAGCCCTATATATAGGAGTAATCCTACAAAGAAAACAGAATTTCTCACTTGGTTTTTCAGCTATATGAGAATTCCTAAAAGAACTTGATGGAAAACAAGCTTGATAACATTAAAAGAAAAATGAAGACGAATCCGCCCCACTAATCAAATAAGGCACTGTAGAGCTAGGCCCCAAAGTAAGCTTTTGCTCGCTCCGCAAGGCAAGTAAGTACGAACGCACAATGCAATGTCGACCAACCCCAAAGGTAGGTAAAAAAACCTGATGCATGGGACGGGACAGAGTATAAAGACTATAAGCACACAGCCATAAGGAAAACCTATAACCAGGCTGATAAAACCTAACAATAATGTTCAATCAATTACGTCGATGGTTGTGATCCTTCTTTCCCTTCTAGCCCATCTTTACTATTCTTAAAAAGAGCCTTCGGGGGGGGGGAGGGGTAAAACAAATAATCCTTAATAACTTGTATGTAGGGCCCCAGTCAAAGGTTATTCTAATCTTTCGGATCAAACCTAACCTTAGATTTACATTCTGGCAATGTTAAGATAAGAGGACAATTCCATTCAATAGAAAGATGTCTATCCCTATTAACACTATTATTCTTTCCCTCCTAAGAAAGATATAGATTTTGCAAATAGCTTGATCGGTCGAATGACCAGAAGGGGCTTGCTAAAAAAGCAATTCACAGCCTCTGTTCGATAGTTCGGTTCAGTACTTAGCATAGTATACAGCCATTCTTAAGTAGTACTAAGACAGTTCTCTTTTCTTTGTCAAATATTCAAGAGCCACCACTCTGTAATAACAAGGGCAAGCTGGAATAACTTACTAACTCACTTATATATCTATATCACATTAGAGAAAAAACCAAACTCCTTCCGAATGTGGCAAAACGAGCTAGGTTACCGATATAAATCCTATCCTCTTACGAGAGTTTAAACCCCTATGGAGGCTATGGAGGCTTCTTGCAACTGCCCTACCATAAGAGCAATAAGCCAGTCACAGGCAAACAACCTATTTACTCTATCACTTAAGAATACGAATGCCAAAAACACCTACGCCAGCTGCCTACGATCCAGTGTGTAGGGTGCTCACGGATCGGAAACCTTTCCCAAGAAAAGAGGGGCAATCCTGATTAGGAGCACTCACTAGAACTCCAAATAGGCCGGTTAGGTTCCTTTGTTAGGAGTTTTTATACTGGGATAAGCCGTTCCGCTGTCTCCGAGTCAGGTTCATCCCCCGAATCATTGAGGAATTTATGAGTGCCGGCTTTGTCGGTCTACTCTTTCCCCCTCTTGCTAGCCGAACATGGCCCACTAAAACAAATAAAGGTCAGGTGTTTTGGATTGCTTTAATGCTCGATGAGATGACAAACAACAAGCAGGCTCTGTCTCTTGATCACTATCCCCATCCAAGGCCGCCTTGGCATTTCTATATGCAATTCCATGCTCTATGTTTTATTTCAAATTATCTATCCTTCGAATCAAAATCCCACATTCGGCTCAAAGGAAAGATCTGAATAGGCATTAGCCCCCGTTCTTAGAGGAAGAAGCCCTTCTATTGAATCAATTGGAAGGAAGAAGCACTCCTGTGGTGAGGTAGCTCTTGTTCGAATCAGTGATGGTAGCTTTAAACTCTTCTTTCTTGATGGGAAGCACCCAAGTAAATGGATTTTATTGAATCAACTTCCTGCTCATTGACTATTGGAAGCACTTTATTAGGGAATACCTTATATCTTAGACAATAAAATATACAGATAAGGAAAGCAGTCTACTCGCACAGCAGAAGACAAGGAATAACTAAACTCTAAATGTAGTTCCCCGGTATCATAATATAGTCAGTAACTAGTATGTCGGAACTCTTTCTCTTAAGGGGTGTGGAGCGGTCGAACAGTCGATCGGACTTACTATCTCTATTCTATATAGTGGCTAGAAAGGCGGATTCATGGAATTGACGGTATGCACGAGCAGCTTCATAAGTCACATTTTCTGTGAAAACATCTTCTTCTACGATCTACAAAGAAGTGCTTGCTGCGGCATGGGAAGCGTTCCAAGCAGATAAAATAAGATCAAATTAGCCGACTTCATTAGCCAATGTTTGGAACGAAGAAGTAAAAACTTGAACAATAAATTCAGTATAATAAGTATCATATCGCTTGAGAACGAGGATGAACAGAAAAGGTATTATATTAGTTCCCCGAACGTATAATAGTTCAGGAATAAACAAGTGGTGAATGAAGGGCTGGAAAGGGTTTCAATAAAGGGGCAGAGATGTCAATAGCGAGACCAAACGAGCGGAATACTTGTTGCGAGTGAAGTTAAAGGCTGGAGAAACCATTTCAATAAATAGGAGTTATAAACTTGGAACGGACGAGCTTCATACCTGCTGAAGCGATTTCCAAATCAAAAGCAAACTATATAGATGGTGGGAGGGAGGGGGTTAGGTTTCAGAGACAGATTCGTTAGACTCGACAGAGTAATTAGGGGGTTCTCTCGTTGAGGTATGGGGATTCATTTTTCGTATAGAGCAGATTTCTTGAAGGGTGCTCCCTTTCGCTCAATCATTTCCCTTGGCCAGGAGCCTGGTTCATCGCATTTCGCCTGCTTTTGATTAGGACGCGTTCTTTCACTGTTAACAACCATTGAATCCTGAAGTTACGGAACTACCAATCCCAATAAAAGGTCCTACTCCTATTTACCTTGTAGCAGATTCGATAACGGAATGAGTGCCCCATCTGAAGAGACTTGCGGCGGTTACACGTTGATCTTATCCTCCCAGTGCCAGCCAAGCTAACATACTAGGATTCGTTCACAGAGAAAGATGCGGTTCCTTCCTTCTTTTTATCTGATCCCGCAACTGCCCCTAGGAAAGAAACAAAATCCTAGTGAGTATCAGGTCCGGATCAGGGAACTCATCTTTCTATGCTAATAGTTTTGTCCTACCGAACTTTATGTTGATTGATACTCGAGAGTAAGGTACAAAAAGAAAGAGTAAGCAATCGAAGACCTATTCATTCTAATGCCAACTTATCTAATCTAAGTTAAGTTCATTTCGGATTCAATCGATTCTTCCCACCCATGTGTAGCCTATGCTCAGCAAGCCAAGACTGGGCGAACATATATCCTATTCCTCTTATAGCTGGCAGATTCTCTAAACTATTTCTTTCTCAACTCATAATAAGGCAGAGAGATCTCAATGTGGGAATCGTGGAAAATGATGTCACAGCACCTCCCCTCGCTCCACTAGCTAGGTAACTCCTTTTCTAAGCAAAGAAAGCAGCAAATCCGCCAAATGGGCTCTCCTATCATTCCCCCCACTTTTTCATATATAGTCCGTATTGAAAGTAGTAAAGATGCCAGTGCCTATGATATTGCCCTTACTTCTCTTGTGCCGGGCGTGTGAATCTAGAACCAAAGGACATACTTCTCGTGATGAGCTATTTGAAGGAATCTGTAGCCTTATAATTGATTTCATCACCCAGTTTGAACAAGATCAACCGCGAACAGCTCTTTGCCTTGCTGCTTCAAAGAAAGAGGTGGGGAGAACCATCAGTTGGGAGCACCCATAAAGCTGGCGAAATGCCTTTTATTAGCCGCCTACCCTACCTATACTATAATCTCTCTCTAATTGATTAAGCCTGCCTGCCCGTGAGCCATAAGATTCGTTCTGGTCCAAGAGATAGGACCAAAGGTTATTGAACTTACGTTCCCCGGTTAAGCCCGTTAGCAGGGGCGAGCGAGAGCGGGCTTTGAAGAAAACTCTGGTGTTATTATAGCACGTCTTATTATAGCACCCGAAAAGAAAAACCATAGGAATGGCTGAACCATCGCTATCGCTAAAGTAAGGAAGAGTTTCGTTAACGAAAGGCCATGGGGACATCGTTGACTCACTTCTTTAACCTGTTCGCTTTTGTTTCTTTATATATGAAAGCGGGAGTAAAGCACGGAATTGATGCCAGACTGCGCTGCAAGTTTAGAAGATGTTTTACCTATATCTCGAGAGATGAGGCGAATTGATAGACCGATGGGGGAATACCCGGGGGAATCCAATAAGTAAAGGAAAACTCCTTTCATAAAACAAGGTCAAACTTTAACTCGGTGAGTTTAGTCCAGGAACTCCTAAGCTTCGATAGAGATTGTGGATTTTCCATAACCACATTACCCGTTTGTGGTTTAGCTCCGGCCATTTCCGCGAGTTGTAGACTCCGTAAACTTTGCCAGGAACTTGGGAAGAGTAGTGGGGTCCGCCTAGATGGTATAGGGAAAGAGTTCTGATTTAGATCTTCATAGTATGGTAAGCCGAGGATATCGCTGGGCTTTCTCTCGAATAGACTGATTACCCCGATAGAATGTGTTCTTTTTGCACTTTCTCTTTGCTAATCCATTTTCTTATTGGGAGTTTACAACTGGTTTCATAGGGTGTGAACGCATCTGTAATTGGATGACAGTTGATCTGTCTTTTTCTCTATCGGGTTGTCCTCAAAGCCATAAATTCTCTTCATTGTCGGAAAAGGTGAAATCACTTCTAATGTTGGGCCCGTCTTTAGTTTCAAGCTATTCTATTGATAACCAATCCATTGAATCGGGTAAGGAAATCAAACTCTAACTGGAATCAAATTACCAAGGTTCCAATCTGATCTGAGAACAGAACTTCGATAGAGGCACTCGCTAACACTCTGTGAGTATAAGGGTCACTTTCACTCTACTAAGAAAAGCGCCTAAGAAAAGGCATTGATTGATTCGTAATGGGGCTCTTTCTCATTATTTGGATTCGAGTCTTCCTATTCCCCTAATACATTGCTTCTTTAGTTAGATTATATAACAGAGTTTAGAGAAGCATGTAAGGAAGGGTTAACGAGAATCAAAGCGAGCAGAATACTTTACACAAGAGGTAAAAGTGCTTAGGCGGTCAATAAATCGGCTTTATAGTCTTTGTCTAGGTTAGGAAGCATGAGATCTTTCCTTTCATATGTTGCAGCGGAGAAAAGAAATCAGGGAGTTTCGAGCCATTGAGAATGCTTCTTCGTATTACTCTTTCCCGCACGCACCGCCTTCTGCTCCGTTGGTTGTTCGTTCGAAGCGAATAAGGACGGTGTGCCTGTCAGCAGGTTGGTTTTTTTCCATTACATCGGGTCGAGCTACAGTTGTAAGCCATCTTGATCTTGTAAGCCAGCTAAGATCCTTTCTTCTGATTAAAGAAGATAGTCAGCGAGCAAGGAGTGGTTTGTTTACTTTACACCCGAGCTAAAGGTTTCAAGGCATATCGCTAGTTCTTTTCGTTTTTCCATAGAGACTATATAGTATTGAATCATGGCCTCTTCCTACAGGAGTATTTCCTCTTTCTTCGGGGCTGGGCTGTGCAGTTTAGAAGTATCTACGTTTATAACTAACTTTTATCATATATCCCCCACATTAGAAAGAATTACATAAGTAAGTAAGAATGACTGGGGCCCAGAGAAGGCACAATACTTCGGAGATTACACATTAGCGCTAAAGATAAGATAATAAGCCTTTCCTCGATCGGGAGCATAAATCAAATCAAGTTAGGGTAACGATCAAGTCCGTAGTCGACTTGAGATTTCCTTGTATAAACAAGTGTAGCGAAGTCACCTCTGGATCCGGATTCCGTTCTTTTAGAGTAAATACCCGCTTGAAATAGAAATCAATCCATGTTACTTACCCGGGAGTTATAATTCTATCAGCTCTTTGTTTGCTCTTTCTTGCTCGTTTCTCTTGGTCAGCCTTGTGTTGTCGGAATAAGCGCTGCTAGTCCGTCCTTTCTGTTGGAGGAAAGAGCGATATGATCTTATCTGCTGTTCTTGTTCACCAACACGGTTTTTGCCTTCACCTTGGTTTGCCCTAGTCTAGGAAGAGTCTCGGCTTAGAATAGCTCTCGTTTTTTACCCGGAGAGTAGGTATTACCGTAGGCTAGTCTTTTCAATGTGTTTTCAGCTTTGAAGGAAGAGTCAGCTCTTTGCCTTGAGGAAGAAAATAGGCTCCTCTCCTTTTGTTTGGCAGAGGGAAAGAAAGTATTAGTATCCTGATTACCAACTGCCCCATGGAAAAGAATCAACCTCTTTGTAAAGTCCTTCCATCTTTCGATCACCCGTTTCGGTTCAACACTTTGGAAATCCCGTCCATGAAATTGAGGTCCCTGTCCGTCTGATTAAAGGGAGAAGGCACTTTAGCTTCGTGAGCCATTTATCCAAATTATGATTTCATTCTACGAAGACTGTTGGAAGGGGGGAATAAAATAGGAGGATACGGTGGGCTTTGCCTGCTCTCTTAATGGTAATTCTTTATAGAATAGAAGCTGACTTGCGCTTCGCTCTACTCTAACGCTAGGTAAGCAGGGTCCTGACGGGCGGGAACTATATCTATGCAATTCCTCAGATCCAAGGCACTCAGCAGCCTTTCCGCTATCAGAACAATGAACTCCAGATAGACGCTGGGTAAGCTTTTGCGCAACCCAAGAACTAAAAGCACTAAAGAATTCACACTCCAACGACTGGCTCTCGCCTGTCTGCCCTGTATTGCTCCCAACCAGAATGAATCTAGAGTATTCTGTCCGAGACTAGCAAAAGTTGGCTTAGTCATGCCATAATTCCTTGTCCGGGACATAGTCATTGGCTGGTATAGAAGGTTAGTAGCTATATTCCGTAATATGCTGTTTTTGTCTGTGCTGCTCTGCCAGCTTTCTTCATTGTATCGCAGGCCTATTTCTTTAGGGTTGTTCATACACAAGCTCGACACGCCTTAAGGCCACTTTAGCAGCTGCCTTTAAATCCTTATCAATCGGGGAGGAAACTCAGTCCTAAACTTGGGAGTGGCAAGCAGCCAAGCACAAAGCCAGTAATAAAGAAATTCGAACTTGTCATTATGAAGTCCTGTGTATTCGAGCGGCAGGAGCGGTGCTTGTTGGTTGCAAGCTTCAGTTTAGAGGAGAGTCTCTTTGGGTAGTCGAATCCCCGGTGCCAGTTCTAGTTCAAGTCCTAAGATCAGAAGCAGAGGAGTTCGCCGGGCATGATATATTTGGGTAACTAACCAGAATAAAGTAACTAATCGGTCTCTTTCTCGCCAACCCCAGTACGTGTTTCTCTTTTAAGAATGTCGTTTTAGGGGTCGTGTAATAATTTAGCTCTTCGCCCTTGCTTGTTGGATTGAACTCCTTCCTCCGGGCTCTTTCCTTTAAGAATGGAGTTGGCCTCTCCTAGATTCAATTGAAATTAAGGAGTGCGAGCATTGTTTGTCTTTACTATGAGATTATATATAAAGTGAAAAAGAAACGAAGGATTCCATTAACTCTGAGGACAGGACAGGTCTAGGCCCAGTGAAAGAGAAGGATAAGAAGCGCGATCAGGCAATGAAATCCGTTTGGCACAAGTCAGAATGTCGGGAGAATCAGCAGTGTTGTATCCTGGTTAAGTAGGTTTACGCTCCTTTCCTTTGTCTATGAGAGAAAGAAAGGTGTTGTCGACGACACGAGCAAAAATGCTTTCTAAAAGTAAGCTCAAACTTTAGTCGGGAGTTTTTCGTTTATAGGTATTACGAGTTATCATGGAGTCTTGTTTTTGGGATCAGAAGCCGGGGGTAAGTACTCTGGGGTAGGGTGAAGCTGCCTAAATGCAATTATGAAAAGAGCAAGTAACGGGGCAAACAATTCACTTTCCAAGGGTGGGTGCCTACCTTATACTCTTAAAAACGTGTGGCGTAAGTAAAGTATGTTGTTAAGAATAAGTCAGGTTCGAGGGGTATTTACTTATGTCTATGTCAGGTGCTTTATAATCCATTAAAGTTTTCCTTGATGCTTACGGAGTTCTCAGATCTTATGCTTCTGCGTTCAATAGGTTCAATTCCTTATTAAAAGAAGAGAATGGAGTGTTTCTTCGCCCGTTTGCTAGCTCTTTATGCCTCTTCCGCATCGCTACCGCCCTGAATACCGGTTAACTCTGGAGTGGTTGCTCTTCCGCTTTACTTTGCTAGCACAGGTTTGAGTTCGCCTAGGCAGAAGAGAGGTGCACTTCAGTAGATAAAGCTGTTCCTTACCTAGTAAGCTACTTTAATTGTATTTCTACGCATATAATCCTGCACTGTCAAAAAGTACTATACTTATAAAGCTACTGCACAGGTGAATTCAACGATGAACACACAACCTAAATTCAGAAATGGAATCAAATTCAAAGGAGATTTTACAACCCCAAATTCATTACAAAGAGAAAGAAGCGAGATGAAACTGATCCTTAAAACTTTGCAATGAACCATAAACATCACGAATATCATTTAGCATAGCCAACCAACACTGTCTTCCCATATATCTTTGGCATAAATACACTTTTGACGGCCGGAAGATGGAACTTATAGTATATAGTATCCCTTCTCTTCTATAGTAAACTTAGAGTATATAGTATCCCCCTTCTATAGTTTTCAAAGCCAATCTTCGTACTGCTTTACCTGCCTTGCTAATTCACTCAACTGTACACTAAGACTACATATGAATATTTTGACAGTAATAACATGTTCTCATGATGTCTGATGCGGTGGCAAAATGGATATTCTCCTTGACCCTTGCCTTGTAGTGGTCGGCCTATTGTTGGTAATTAAACGGAGTCTCTTTCAGTGCCAGTCAAGTCTCCGAGATCCGTAAATGAAGCATCAGAAGGAGAGTCGACCTAATAATCAGCTGTTCCTGTTTTCGAACGCCGCAACTACACTAGCTCGCTTTATAGATGCTTTTCTTTTGTTTTGTGTATGCTAAGTACTTTAATTGAAGTAGAGAACATGCAACGGAATAAGAAAACAAGCAACGGCAATAAGAGTGAATTCTAGGGAACAAGCAGCTAACAGCTTCTCTGATGTCCATTCTTCAAGCAAGGGAACAGCGGAAGCAACAGCGCCAGGGACTGTGCATAAGTCTCGGAGTCGAATTCGAGTTCGTTGCTTGAGTGCTTACTTTCTTTTCCCTTGGTCCAACTGCTTAACGTTAAGAAACAAACACCTCTTGGGTCTAAATAGATGGGACTGGCGTTAGCACTTAGGCGAAGTATTAACTTAAGGAATTGATTGATTGGAAACGCCTAAAACAAAAAGGAATTGATTGAGTCAGATAAAGGGAGTTTAGTATAGAGGAAGGTCTAAGTGATTAGGTTAATATGCTTTAGAACAGCCAACAAGCCGAGAATCCAATTCCAATTCTAATACAAAGGAGCCGGGTATATATATAAGAAAGTAAAGACATATCGAGTGAAACCTCTCGCCCGTATATATACATAAGAAAGTAAAGACATATCGATTTAACCCTCTAGCCCAGCAGTAGATCTTGTTTGTTTCTTCTCTCGTCAACTCTCATTGCAGTGAAGATTCTTTTCTTTACTACAACAAAGGCAAACCCAAGTAAAGTATCCGAACTAGACTTAACAAGCACCGCATCAGTTTCAGCGGAAGCCTTAATTGATTTTAGCGCAGAAGCAAGCAGGAAAATATTTGCATCATTCAGATCGGATTGCCCCAACTCCTCTAATAGCTTATTTGACTTACTTAATTCGCTCGCACCGCCCTCACTCCCAGAAACCATTGTATTTTGACCACCTAGCCCTGAGGAAGTACTAGATTCGGACACTTAACAGCTTGCTTACTTAATTGAATCTCTCTCTCTCTCTCTCTCTCTCTCTCGAGTTGCCATAGATACCTAACAGCCTCTGATCTTGCTTATTCTTTTGTTGACAAAACTCTACTTTCAACTTACCTTCCTTTACTATTAATGGCGGGCGTCAGCGGGTTTAAGAAGCGAGTCTTGTTTTCGGGCCCAGACTCTGTTTCCAGATTATAAACAAGATCAGGATCATCGGCTGCAATTCCAGTTTAGGTCGGTGAAGCAGCTCTTGACTCTTTAAGTGCTTGAGCTTTACTCTTGTGCTTTTACTTTGTTTCATCCAATTAAGAAGCCTCATCTCAGTTCTCATGCCTACTATGCTGCGCTTGCCCTTAAGTTAATGGTGTTGGCGAGTTGCTTATTGCGGGACAATCAGTCTCCTATGCAGTGCAATGAAAGTGGACTTTTCTCCTATTAAGATAAGAAGCCGAGAATCAAGTAGTTTTACTTTAATTAAGAAGCCGAGTTATTGGTGGAGTTAGCTTGGCTGTTGTCGACCAGAATTCCCTTCCTTATGGATAGCTTTCCCGAGTAGTGCTTTTCTTCCCTTTCGCACCACGAAACTCATTTCATACTTTTATTACTCATATGGGTCGCAAGTTACTATTATGTTAGTTGCAGTTGTTATAAAGAAGTAAATAAACAGCTTACCCATCTTTTGAATCTAACCCCCCCCATCTTATAATTCTGCTCCTGCTGATTCTTATGGAACTCAACTCGCACCCAACCCAAAGCAAAGAGACTCGCCTCCACCGGCAAACGTAGTTAGCGCCGAGTAAACAAACAAATAAAGAATGGAATGAATTTACCGTTTGGGCACCAGTACTAGATTCCTTCTTAAACTAACTAACAACTCAGAATTAAAGAAAGTAGCACTAGGCACAGAAGTGTTACCTTAAGATATGATACCTAGCCTAATCCTCTTATTCAGTTTCTGACCCTAGCAAAACCCTATTATTCGGTTGGTTTCTTACCTTGGAGTTGCTGATCTACCTGTTGCTTCTATTGAATCTAGCATCGTTTATAGAAAGGATAGGGATAGGTCATATTCCTAGTCAGCAGTAATTTCATCGTATAAAGATAAATAATTTCAGATTTCAGATTTCGGACTTAGGAAGGCGGTCAGCTGCTATATCAGTTATTGGCTATAAGTCTGGAGAGGAGTCCGGCTCTTTCGAATGGCACGGGTAAGAGAAGAGAGCGGGCGGTTGAGTCTCCAGTAATAAGTAGCGCAAGTCTATACGATCTCAGTGCTGGCGGAGAGGAGTTAGAGTCTCTTTCAGAAATTGCTTCATCGAAGTTAGAGTCTAATCCTAGTGAAAGGCTGCCGTAGAAAAGCTAGCATAGAAAGCATCCGGAGTCTGGAAGCTATGCAGTTTAGAGTCAGGGAAGCAATCAGGAGTCTGGAAGCAGTAAAAAAGAGCTCGCTAAATGCAATTCCCTATTTCGGTTCAGCTAACAGAAGTGCTTTTCTTTCGAACAAGCAAGTGGTAGAGAAAAAGCAATGGCCAAAACTCCCAACACTTTTTAAGTTAAGGCTGCCCCTATTCTATTTTATTTCTGCTATCAGTAAAGCATAAAGTTAGCAAGCAAGTAAAGCTCTGAAAGTTGCGATTCAATTCCTTCTTTTGAGTAGAGTTGTGCGCCTATTCGTTCTTCAAGTGGTGAGCCAGGTTGCTTTTCTTTCGCTGAACCCTATGCCTTTGTCCTTTTAAGTATAGGTTCGGTGATTGGCTTTTCAAGTTTTAGTCTTCGGGTGCTAAGAGAAGATCAGTTATTGACTCTAACTCAGGAGAGGCAAACAAAGCCCTCCATGAGAATAACCCTCTTTAATCATTAGGAATAAAAGATTGATTAGCAGATTCTCTTTAAACTGTTTATTCTACTGTGAAATTCTATTGTAGACTTGACTTCTTCTGCTTCATATCCTAGAAATGGAACAGGACAGTAAGAAGCTTACCGACTTATTACAGAGGCCTAGACTTTGAGAATCGATTGCAGTTAACTTACTGGAGACGGATGATTCTTTAGCCCCGTATTCCCCACCTGCTGGAACGCAACTTGCAGAAGCGCGGGTAGCTTACTTACCACTGAAGACTTATTATCCCGAGTATAATCCTGCTCCAACTATCACTCAATATAGAATTTGGCTTGATACTACTCCCAGGATGTATTACTTACAATGGTACTAATGGCTTCTGATCTCTACTCGACGAAAACTGGAATTCAACTCGTTAAAGTCTGGGGATCGTACACTTTACTTGTTGGAGCGCTGAGTAAAACATTAATTGATTATTGAGCACCCGGTCCTGGTATAGATATCAGTTGCCATAATTGCTTGGCTCTTCTTTAGTTTTATACCTGCCCTTCCTCAGTAGCTAAGGTGAACTTGTCTGCTCATATTCTTTCTCTTGTCGAACTTTACTTTCTATCTTCTGCTTGAACTCTGGTTTACTTTGCGCTTGCAACTGACTTGAGCCCTCGCATTCCACAGAGGAGATTCGGCTTCTTTTCTTGATACGACAACTTCGCTTTCAACTCAACCGAACTAAACCTGTCCCGCTAGAGCTCCTCGTCTTCGATGGAGGTTTCTGTTCTGTTATTTGCTTTCCCTTGCTATCCTCTTATTCTTAGACTTTTGGTTAAGTATGACTCTTAACGCTTTCACACCAGTACTTTATTCTTACCTTAACCCGAAAGTGCCTGCGCCTGCATCCTAAATTGAGGACTTGGATCTTCAAGCTACCTATATCCTATACTTTGTTACCTAATTCCATTATACAGAGCGGGTGACAATAATTCTTCAGTGGATTTCGCTCCTGCCTTTTTAATCTACCGCTGGACCTGGCAATACTTAGTGCTTCTTTCCCTTGAGACTAAACCAACGTATGGGATTCGGCTTATGATCTTTAAACTGTTTATGTTGACTTTCCCTCTTCTTCTTCTGTTGTGGACAAAACAGTAACTTATGATTCTCTTATGATTCTCCAGATCCTACTACTGATCTATCTTCGGCTTCTGGAGACTTGGATACTTTATTACTTGCCGACACAATCACTTATATTGCAGACAGAACCTGCTCAAGCTTCAGATCAGTAGGAATATGCTGACCTTTCTTATTCCCCGAGAACTAAACTTTATTCCTGAAAGACAAGCTACACTAGCACCAAAAGAAACAAGACTTTGACCACTTTAGCACTAATACTCGCTGATGCTCTCGACTCAGATTCCCTAACTGCTTCTATACGATACGAAAACGATTGGCGCCCCAGAGACTTTATGCTTGCTGCTTCTTTTTTAACCAATACCTCTTATTCTCTAACTGTTTCTATACGATAACTCACTAACGCCAATAGGAAAACAGGACGGACTAGTTTATTGTTCTCTCCTGCTAACGCTCGAACACAGGTTAACTCTGGGACATTCTCCAACTCAGGGATATTTCTGATGCTTCTTCAACACCGCTCTCTTATCCCTTACCCGGAAGATTAGATTATTCCGTTACTTGTTCGTCTTGCCCGACCTATCCTAGAAGTGAAGAAACGAAAACTGTACTTGAACTTGAAACTGAACTCTACCTTTCCATCTTGAGCCTCTTATTCTGCTCTTGAAATGATCATTCCTGATCCAGCTCTTTCCGTGTATCGCGTAGTGGGTCTATGTGATTAAGAAGAAATGCACTATAAGAGCTTGTAGGTAGCAACATGGGGTTATTTGCCAAAAGCATCGTTACATATATGGTTAAAGGACTCTCAAGATGGGTGAAGCGAAAGCAACAAGGGCAACATCAAGGGGGCAAGCATATACTCATATACGCAACTCACCCTTTGTTAGTGAAATCCATAGTTTAGAGTTGAGGTCGTGCAATCAGAGAGTCTACCGGCGAAATCCAAGTCCGGGTATCATGCAAGCGGTTCTGTTCCTGTTTACAAGTAGTGGTCCAGTTTCATATGTATTTGTTTGTTGCAAGAGGATAGGTCGGCAAGGGCTACACTCCACTCTTTTCCCTGACTTTCGCCCTTGCGAGCTCAACAACGCACTTAGTCTGTCTTGTTTGTTTGTTCCGTTGTGCTAATGCTAGTTCTTGGTCTTTCGCACCTCGAACAATAAGCAGTTTGGTTGTTTCTTCCCTTACGTTGCTTTTTCCCTCGGTTTAAGAAATGAGGCACCCTTGTTATACAATTTGACTTAGCGCGGAGTGGGCCGAACCCTATCCTATACTAGAGTAGTAAAGAATGATTGCTCTTGATTCTTGAACACAGCTTTACAGCTTTCCGTTTTCTATTCCTTTATAATGGCTTGCTCCTGCGCAGGTTAGAGTGTTGCGTTAGCGTCCCAAGAGCGAGTGTTAGCACAACTCAGAACTAAAGAGAAAGAGATAAAGAATTGAGCGTTACATGTACTACATATATATAAGAGAGTAAACTCACTGTTGATTCAAATAAAGTAAACAAACGGCTTACCGCTGGCTCTGCTCTACCTAACCTAACCTCGCAACCACACTCTAATATTCCTTTGACTGTTGACTTTAAGAATCGCAACCATGTGAGTAGAGGCGTCCCTAAACAAAACAATAATACGTTTGCTCACAGGATTGGATTTTGCCTTCCGCTGCTTTAAGAATGGGGAATCGTCTCCACTTGGCGAGATTTTAGATTACACTTTGAGCAGAGTGGGCCTTCAGCTACCTTGAATTAAATCATTTATCTCGCATATCGCATATATAATGGAAAATAAGTAGCATATTTGATAATTGAGTTACAACCCCTCTAAACTAATGTAAGCACCCCTAAACTCCCATAAGCAACAGCTATATACTTCTTCCGTTACTAGGGTGAACTCAACTCTTTTGCGCCCTTACTTGTGTCACATGATCTGCATATGATATAACTGATTAACCTAGCTGCAACAAGCAATTACCCCACTGAGAGCGAGAGCAGTAACCAAACAGCTTACAACTTCTATGGTAGAGATATGAAACAAACAGCTTACTTCAAATATGGAAGAGATGAAACAAACAGCTTCCGCTTCAAAACAAATAATATCGGCAACCCCCGAAACAAACTTTACAACGGCTTCTGGAACTCTACTACTTGTTCGAGCGCTGGCAAACTCTTTCACTAACGCACTTAGGCTTCTTTGCGCAGCGTACTTTATGATTGCCCTGATTGTTTGAAATGAAACGACAACTAAGAATTGAACGACAACTTATATAAGGGATAAACTTCCCCTTACTATGAACTTAACTGCTTCCTTAGGCACCCCGAAAAGTGAAAGAATATGATACGGGCACCCCACCTCGAGTTGCTTGTTCGGTGAATTGAGTGCACAACTACTCAAATTATAATAGCAGAACCTAGCACAGCTTACTCTTAAGGTAGGGAAGTATCCTCACTGCGAAACTCCCATAGGCTGATGCACTTGTTCGAAAGAAAGGAATTGAGCTACTTCTGTACAGAATTGAGTAACAAGACACCCATTACTGCTGACACAAACGAATGTTAACCGAAAACTGGAACTGACATAACTCATACGTAAGCGCAACACGAACACCAACGAATAGTAGTCGAAAACTGGAACAAATACAGGACTCATGTAGACTATCATTAGGAGTCCTCGCTTATGTCTTGAAATATAGGATACTATCATTAACGGAATTAGCAGTCCCTACTTATGTCTTGAAACTTAATTAGGCAGTGTCCCTACTTATGTCTTGAAATAGAATAATTCATAGCGCGTGAGAGGAGGCGGAAGAGCGGATGTGCTCTCTGTTCTTGAATTTCTCACAACACTATCATAACCTATAAGAGAATGGGGATATGCCTTTGTTTCACGCTTCGAAGATACAATTTGTTATTTAGATATTGCCGAGTCGAGTAGGGCGAGGGCGTAAGAAACGAATCAAATAGAAGGTCCGAAACGGATCCGGCTAGTGAAAAGCTTAAGAGATGAGTGTTTTCAAGCACATTATGTTTCAATTATCGTAAGAGAAGTATCGGCTTTATCATTATGCAATAAATCCTTTCTCGATTCCTCTCTAACTATAATGAAATCACTTTTATGGGCCCTTTGAGGAGGAATTCCATATTATTTATCATCATAGAAAAATGCACACGCTTGATTTTGTATTGGCAGCGGCCTCTCGTAGACAATAGCACTTTCCCCTGGCCATCCATCTGGTCCGACTCAACCCCTTCTTTCTTTTGCCCTTCCTTTTCCTTTGCCTTCTTATCCCTGTAGCCCGCCATCGACCCGAACCTATCCCTCTCCTCCTCTTTTTGTCTCGTTCATCAATTGTGTCAAGAGAGGGCTTGAGCATATGATAAATGTAATCGATTCTCTTTCGTTTCCTTGGGTCACTGGCCAATTGGAAAGCCAGTTTTTTGCTCGATCTTTCAAGAGCTTGGGACATACCCCTGTTACCCTCCGGAGCAGAGGAAAGCTTTGATAAAGGGTCAGGCGATAAAGCGCTATGACAACCACCCTATGTGCTTTCAGTCAAGTATGAGTTTAGTCATTCCACAGCATTGTCATCATAAAGTATCTTCTCTCAAGAGCTTTCAAAAGTAATAACATGATTCATTCGCCTATTCGAACTGTTTTCGTGATCACCAGGTCACTTTCCTTGACAACTAAAGAAGCAAGCAAGTTAGAAGGCTATCAAAGAGCGTTAATTCTCTAAAATTCGAGAGAAGGAAGAGTAGTTCTATCTAAGAGCATTAATTATCGGTAATGAGAAGTAGCTAGAATAGTATCAAACCTTCGGATCAAAAAAGTCCATAACTCACTGGTTTTATACAAGAGTAAGCCCCTCCCTTTCTTGAGATCACTAGCCCTCTAGTAGGCAGCAACAATCCTTCATTTAGTTTAGGCTTTCCGGTCACAAATGCTCCAGGTACGCTACTTGACTCCTACCCGTCACTTTGCCCGAATGAATTAGTTTATACTATAAATGTTCGAATTAGTAAACACGAAAACAGTCATCCAAGTCGAGCGAGCTTAATTAGCTGCAATACTGACCATCGGCTTTTGTTGCCTTGAAAGCCAGCTCTGGAATCGCATTGACTGAACTTGTCCCGCGGTTTCTCCATAGATGCCAGCTCCTGCTCCGGTGAACAAAGACATTTAGTATCAATATCTTCTGCAATAGTGTGTTGTTTATATTAAGAAGTAACGTCATTCAATTAGATCATATGCGCATCTCTTATTCCATATTCCATTGGCACGCATAATTCATACTCGCCCACAGAATACCCGCCTCCCTCATTTATTCATTCCACTAATAGAAACCATATATCCCTACTCTCATTAGATGGCCGAGTCCATAACCCTTACTATAGAGCGAGCTTAGCACGTAAATGGAGACGTATAGGTTTGGATCGGTAAGATAGTTCTTCTTTCTCCTTGATTAGAGTTGAGCGCTTATTCTACAGAGAGACGTCTGGCATTACGACCTTTACAACAAAGAAAGGCTCTTTGCCGGCCACCCGGAAACACAGAGAAATCCAGCAGAGGATGCAATACCGGCTTTAGCCTGACCGGATCGGCTTTCTTCCTTTAACTTATGATACCCCATGGACTGTCCGGCAGCTATGAATGCATAAGCAGGTAGTCAAGCTCACCATACTTTATGCCTTCTTTATACTCCTTGGAAGAATTGAATGAAGCAACAGCGACGACTAACTAATATTCCTGGCTCGGCTCCGATAACGCAATTCCGGGAGTAGAAAGAATATGCAATTGGATCAAAGAAAAGAATCCTTAATTATAGGAGTTCCCGAAGAGAATAGGTTAGCGGGTATTCCCCAATAGAAAGAGAGGCGCAAAGCAAATAGGAGTGCAAGAATAGGTTTCGCGGGTATTCTCCAATTTGATTGGCAAGTCCTGTTTTTGGGCCCAACAACAAGTAATTATAAGTATAGGGTAAAGAGAATATAGGTGCTTCTTAAACTAATGCTGTTGGAGTTGAATCGTGAAGAGAATCTAGTACCCCTTGCTTTAAGAAGATATGATTTAGAGGCAGACGAACCCTTAACTTCAACTCAGGCGCAAGTGTCATTATCTGTTTTCATTTCACTAACTTCGTCAAGGGCCAAATTCAATGGAAAGTAAGCTAGAAGCGGTGGTGTTGGCGACGAAAGAAGTCATGGAGAGGTTATGAAAGTTGAGTCCGGGGCATAATCAATTCGAAAGTAAGCAAAAGACAAGCATATACTAGATTGATGTTTGACTTTGTAGCCAGTTGCTCAAGAAAAGAAGTGGAAGGTTGATCAAGAGAGAAATATCTGAAGCCGAAGCAATATTCGGCGAGGAAGTTGTGTGCAAGTCGGTCGGGTCTAAGGTAGAGTTATTGGCGTCTACGATAGAAGTGATTGGTTTTACCTTGTAATTGAGTTCGGGTCGAGTCAATAACAGCAAAGGACTGACTAACGCACAACTAGTAGGTGCTAAGTAGTGACGGCTTAGTAATAACTTGCCTAGTAGCTTGTCGGTTGGTAACAAATTTGATTGTCCCACGTATGGAAGCTCCGGTAATTATTGAATCAAAGACTAAAGGAAAAGTGGAAGAATTAGTTGTTGACTAAAGATAGGCCAGTACAGGCTCAAAACCAGAAGACTCAGTGCATCGGTCGGTTGGTTAATTAGGGTGGTAAACAAAAAATAAGAGACGCATGATTGGGATTAGAATAAGTTAGAGTTCAACTAGAATATGGTAAAGAAGAAGGATAGTACAAGCCCAGACTCAGGAGCAGTTACGAGAGGAAATGTTGTTTCAGTTAAAAAGTCAAAAGTGTGGGTGTTGGCAACAAGTCCCCTTCTGTTCGAGCATTGTCTGCATCTGCATAAAGTTGAGTTTGAGTTACAACCTCTTCTTTTAGTGCCCTAGCTTTCGATTTACCCTTGACCTTTGATCTACCCTTGACCTTTGCTTGTTCTTACTCACTAGCTTGTTTGAATGGAATTGAGTGCACTTCTGATAGAGATGAGTAACCTAACTCTTCTCTAGACTGAAAACTCTAAAAAAGAAAGAAAAGAGTATAGCGTTCCACATATTATGCAATCAAGTAAAAATACTACAACAAGCAAGGACGTTAGTGAGTTAGTAAAGTGAGGGATAATAGTGTCTCTGTCCTTTAATAATGTGTCTAAGGTTCTAGCCTACCAATAAGATATTATTAAGTATAGTAGGTTATTTACTCTATTTATATAAAATAGATATATGTAATAGATTCCATTCTTCAATAATAAGGGTTAGCACTTTTGGCGAACTCCATTATACAACTTAAAGCTACAACGAGACAATCTATAATGTGTGTTAATTAGTTCAAGAGCATAGGTCGACCACAACAAGGTGAAGGGCAGAATCAAGTAAGTCAAAAGAGTAGACTCCCTTTTTGTCCGCGGGTAAACTCCTCTTATGGTAAATCCACCATTCAGATACCCTATCGGCAGTATAAATGCATATCTTATTAATAACAGAGACCTACTTCCTCTTTCTTTGTACTGAAATAGATAAGTTGTAGCAACAATACGTGGTGCGCTATCGCTTATTGACCCACTATCGGTATTGGCGAAAAGCACTTGAAAGGAACCTCCGTCCGGTGTATACATTTCTTTATGTTGGCAACGATAGAATTAGCATGAGAGTCGAGGTCAGCATTGAAAGGATAGGTCGGATCTTCTAATAGAGTTCGAGCAAGAGTCAGTGCTTACGTGAGCTGTTCAATTCCTAAGTAATAGGCCGATTAGGTATATGTTTCATTTGTCGATTTGACTTTACTACTTGAATTCTTTGATTTACTGTTTTCCTTTGTGCTCGAAAGATTCAATTAATAGCACTGGATGGATTCACTTACATTCTTAACTTAAACTATAGGTCGGGGCAAAAGGGATGCTAAGCTGTGTGTGTATTTACGGATAATGAATTCGATACCCCATGTGCAAGAGATCGAAAATCCAATCCTGATGAAGCCCCTTATAAGTGACTTAAGGTTTGATTCTTTTATTAGACTAGTTTCAATATAGGTTTCAAGAGAGAGAAATTCATCACTTATATGCTATGCTAGGGTATATGAATGGAAATGGAATTGCCGATTGCCCCATCCCATTTAGTAAGTTTCACAGGCCTCACTATCCCTATAGCTAGGATCATACTTGACTTTGTAGCTGAACACCTACTTCTCTTTTGTAGCCAAACACCTACTTCCTTTTTGCCCCGAGTCAAACAGTTATTGAAATTTCACTGCTTAACTGCTTAATGGAATTTACACTCTGTAAGCTCCAAGCAAACTCGGTAAGCGGCAGACTATTTGCATCCTTTACGTTAACATTAGTATTAGCATCAGGTATGGAGGGGTGATTCTATTCAAGTGGAGTTTATTGTGTTGAAGTCAAAGTAGGTGATTCTGTTGAATTTAGATCTGAAGCAACATATAGATCAGAACCAGAAGATGGAGCAAGATCAGGAGAAAAAGGAAGAGTCTAAAGCCTAAGATGGATCTTAAGCCATAAGCAATAAAAAGTAAGTCTAGTATTATGGGCAAAATGCATTTATTGAGCTTAAAGAAAGATGTTTTTGGCGCAAGACTAAGCAAAGGCTATACAATACAATAATGGAAAGTACTTGATCGGATGCGGATGCGGATGCTATTTATTATCGCGGGGCACGTTAGTATAAGAGGGAGGGGTATGAATTTCAATTGGGTAGACAAGTGAGTCTCGTTTATTTCTTTTTATGTTATTCTTTCTTTTGCAACTCAATTCGATTCTTTAGTTCAGGCGAGGTTACAGATTTCCATACGATACGACTTATTTATTCAACAAGTTAAACTCTATCCCTTCACGTAAGTGCAACTGTAGAGGTTGTTCCTCGAAATTGATATAGCACCCAAGAAACCTATAAGCTAACGAACGCATGAGTAAATAAGCCATTAGCGAGTTTTAAGGTCCAGGAGACAGTTTCAATCTTTTTTACAGCTAGGTTCATGCTTGTTCGGTTAAGGGCAAAGTACAGAAAGAGTATACCACTTTTGATTATCTGACCGGAAATAGGGGTGCTTGAAGTTGTAACTAAATAGATTCTCTCGCCTCCTTGTATATGAGATCTAGAGCTTTAGATTCAAAGTCAGGGTCAAGAGGGATAAGGATATGGATAAGGTAATCTTTCATAAATATGCTTTTCTTCAAATAGAGGTCGAGGCATAATCCAATCTCATGTAAGGGTATAAAGCAATCGGGTATTCAAGCCGAGTTAGAGCAAGAACAAGTCAAGTTCAGTTGGTGATTATTCAAGTATAGTTTCCTTTAGCGCTACTTATGGTTTTGAAAGGATGGTTCTTGTGCTTATAAAGTCTAGGTTTGGTAATTGTCCCACCTCTTTGTATGTGAGAAAGGTTCTTGGTAACTTGAATCCTATAGAGGTTGGTGCTTGTGTTGTCTAAGTTGGTGCTTGACCTGTAATCGTATTTATTTGACTTTTCTCGTATAGAAAATAAGATCTCAATACTAGTTTAATCGCATAAAGAATATTAGAAATCAGAAAGAATCGAATTATAATAAGGATCAGGTATATAAGCATCAGATAGATCAGTTAAAAAGTATGCTGCCGATTAAATTGATTATGACCCAAACTCTATTACCCTTAACATATAAAGCAAGCAAGCTATCCTACCTTTAGTCTCGGTTAAGTGGAAAGTGAGCTCCGCGGTAGCTAATTAAGTATAAAGTAACCACCTGAAACTAACTGAAAGTAAGTGAAGTAGAAAGGAAGGGTGTTGTCAATCATACGAGTAAGTCTCTTTGGGGGCGAGTTAGGTATCAAGTGTTGGAACAGGCACAAGTTCAATTCCAGTTTGAGGCGATAGAGAGCTCGCTCTATGTGCTCTCGAGATTCAATCAATTATGTTACTACCCTATTCCTTACTGTTACTGCCCTATTCCTTACATAGATATTAGCATCAATCAGTTCGTTCAGAAATGCATCTTGGATTCGGCGCTTTTTAGTTCAAATGACAGTTTTCTTCGGTACTAACGGGAGTTGTTGTTTTCCGTTCAGTGACAGCTCCGTCAAATGTTGCAATACTCTCAAATTCGTATTAGCTTAGTGTATTAGTAAGAAATGAATGTTTGCCCCATCCCATATAGTAAGTGCTGAAGCGTTAAGTATTGCCTGTTGAGTAAGAAGAGATACAAACAAGTCAAAGATTAGATGCTTGAGATGGTGCTAATTGAGTTTGGGCAAGTTCCATTCAAGTTTTGGCGTGGCGCTAAGCTAGTTCAATTCCAGCTAGATTCTCCTCTTATTCCGTTTCTGCTCGGTGAAAGTTTCATATAATGAAGCTCGTCTCATATAGACTCATCAGCGGGATAAGAATCAAAAGCTGGATCTGGATCTAGATCTGTTGTTGGATCATAGGGTTCGGTTTAAAGTGTAGGTGCTGTAGCTCGTGTTACCGTTGATTTACCCTAGTTGTATAGAATGTCCTTATAATTAAGATTGCCCTAACGGGAAGGGAGTTTAAAGAGAATCAGTAGTAGAAAAGAAAGTCAGTCAGCAAGCGCAAGTCCAGTTTTATCAAAGCAACGAATTCAACTAGCCCTATTAAGTAAGTCGAAGAAAGAGTTTCACGCAGATAGAGATAGAGATGTAGATGAAAAGTCACTGACCGTTTAAGCTCTATGTTACTCCGCTAATAGCAAATCCCCTTCATGGAAACTTAGAAAGAAGAAAATGCGTGCAACTCCCTGCCACCCTTAATACCGGTGAACTCTGAACGAGGAAGCTGTGCCAAAGTAAGCAGAAGAAATAGTTCTATACTAGGGGAAGAAAGAGTTTCATTCAGAACTATCTACCTCTCCGGTCTTCTACTAAGAATAACTACTTGACTCCTATCCGGCTAATAATTAGAATACTAAGGAGTGGTCTTTCACTCTTATATTCCTACTTAGACTGGTCGGCAAGGTCAGTTGAGTTAGCCAATGTTACGTATAGATCAGATCCACTAAGTAAGGAAACAGCTTTGAATCCATTCTTTCTTATATAATACCTCGGGCAACTTCCTGGATACAACTTTGTACAATTCCAGCTTTCAGGAGTGTCTTCTTACTGGTTACCAGGTTACTTTAATTCTATACTATGCAGAGCTTGCTCTTGAAACAGCTGAAATTCAATTCTACGCACTGAGTCACTACACTACCCTAGTGGATGCGCCTACCTCTCTTATCTTGCCAACCCTGTATTCGTTACTTGTTGCGGGAAGGAAATAAAGAAATAAAGAAGGAGAAGTTAACTAAAGTCAAAAAGGAATTGAATATTAAGTGCACTGAAGCGCGGTGAGTTCCAGAAGGCTAAGTGAGTTGAAGTTAACGAGTTCTGACTTTATCTGCTGACTCACCTTTTGCTGCTGACTATAATGCTCCTCACTCTAATCAAACAAGGTGGTTTCATTTCAATAGAGTTCCAGTTCTTTACCGAACAATCCTTATTGCCTTTACTTCTTCAGCGCGGTATCTTATAGCGGTAGTCTCTTTTTTTGCTTGTTGTGCTTGAGAAGACAAGACCATAATATCAGTTCTTTGAACAGCATTGCTTACTTTACTCCCGACTCTGAGGCTTCAGCACCCCTACAAGTAACCTCATCCCGAACTACAATAATAAAATCAATGTTTGCTCGTTCCGCGTAAATTCATTCTTATTGCAGTTGAAATTAGGAAGTGAGTTAGAGAGTTCCGAGCGCACCTTACCTTTCGAAATCAATATATGATGACCCTTGTCACCTTGCTTTAAGAGAATCATAGAGGAACCCAATCGCTATTGCTTGTTCTGTTACTTGTTTAAAACTAGTAGAACTATACTAAAGTACACCGCTGAAATACACCGCGTTTCTTCCTTTAATTGGAATCCATCTTGAAACCAGGAATAGGAGTCAATCGTAGTTCGGCTTTCAGGTAAAGGCAAGGGAAGTCCAGAGCTGAGCAAGAGGATAAGGGATGAAAAAGGTGAAAGATTTTAGGCGTCAATGTCTACGAACAGCCAATAGAGATCTTCAATGAGAAATTACCTATGTTGCCCCCTGAAAACTTGACTTATGTATAGCTTTCAATAGTATAAAATCCGAGTTTTGACCCAGTAGAGAAAGAATCTTATGCTTGTGTTCAAGGCTCTCGCAACTTGTGTAGAATCTCTTTGTGTGCCAGTTAAGTAAGTAAAGGAAGCCAAATCGATTCATAGTGGAATTTAGGAATGAAATATAGCGTGCATTGGTTAGTGTAGAAAGAAGGAGCCTCACTGAACAAGCAATCTTCTCTTCTGCCTTCTGTGCAAGAAAGATTCAATGTATTCTTTGACTTGCACTTACGGAGCTTCATTTGAAAATAAGCTGCTAACTAAGCTTTTCCTTTTGGGCGCTAAGGGCAATAAGTTAGTGAGTTACTACAGTCAGGTTACCCTATGACATAAGAGGTGCATTAATACTCTTTCTTTACAGTTGTACTAACGTGAATAAATCAATTCAGTAAAGTAATGGTTTACACTTAAAACTCGCCCTACTGCGTTGTTACTGCAGGAGAAGTATCGTATCCAAAACACAGGTGAACACAAAAATAAGGACGGTGCTAATCTCTTCAATTCTTTAGTTGGGGGTGCTACACTGAACTCAAATAGAAAGTAATAATTGAACTCTGCCTCTGCTTTATATGCTTGACTTTCATCCTATATATATATCTATATATATATATATATATATATATATAGATGTATATATAGGATGAAAGTCAAGCACCCGAAGATCAATCATTGGACTGGAACATCTCTTGCTGATCCCAAAAACAGGATTGACTTCTTAAAGCTACCTATACCTTTAAAGCTACCTATACCTTGCTTGGGTTACAAACAACTTCTATAACAGAACAGGTGCACCTACATTCTTCAAGTGCTTTCGCAAGAACAAGTGAGAAGTCAAGTTACCAACAAAAGAGGTCTGTCTTAATTAGTTCATCGAGCTAACAAACAAAAGCATAAGATCTGATGGATTCAAAGTTGACCTTACAGAGTTTGACAGAAAGAAGGGAATATAGTCCCGTCCAACAATAACAAGTGCGCTAAAGTATAGAGTTGGAGTGAATTCCCCCTGTGCGCCAGGCAGGTTAATGCACTTAGTTGCCTGTTCTGTTTCTTTGACATCATTCTTTCTATGCCCCAGGTGCAAGAGAAGAAAATTCATTCTTTGTTGCCGGAACACCAACTGTCTTTACTGCTAGGTTTAATTAGAAATAGATAAAAAGTAGCAAGCGGTGGTACTTTCGAACAGACAATTCTCCACGAGACTACACTCGACCTACTGCTCACCTAACCTCGAACAGAAAGGTACTCCACTCGCACCCAACCCGAAAGAAGCGCCAGCATCTGAACCGACAACTTAGTCAAGCAATAGACCGATGACCATCAAACTCCTGCTAACAGCGGTCAACACCACATAATGGGTGATCTGCTATAATATGAGTTTACTCGAGTTAGAGAATTGCTTTATTATTATTACCATTATTACATTATAGCCTACTAACTCAATAAATGTGTGGTGCGCGGTGCAGAAGTCCAATATATCTTTATTTTTAATTACAGGTGTGCCACATGTGAAAATGGAGATTGATTGATTATTACTGTTGACATGTGTTAGTAATGCTTGGAGTGGATGCCCGGTGCTATAGCTATAGTAATTCGCTTCTGGAGTTTATTTGCTTGTTGAATTGAGGCACAGTCCCTTCCATATAGAATGTGGGCACCTCGAAATAATGAAGATAAGCACCCTTTAGGAAAGTCAAAGAATATCATTGAGGGCACAGTTGCTTTTTCTCGTACACTAACTCTAACCTCACTGCTGACTCTAGGGAGCTGGCAAACGCACTTAGGCTTGTTGAAGTAAGTAACCAATCATAGCATAAAGTTTCGTTCTCGTTGCTTCTGTAATTAAACTACTTTGACTCATCCATAGCTTGTTGAATCTAACTTGCATCACCTATATATATACATCATACACACACATATATATATATATATATATATATATATATATATATATATATATATATCTATCTAGTAGGTATATAAACAATCGCACATTATATAAACAATCACACTAGATAATCATGGATCATATCCTAAAATGATCAAGCTCGAGCTAATGGGACCAATCACTCACATCAAGATCTATGTGTATATTGATGCATCTCCATGCCCTGATTACAAACATACAGGCCTGACAATAAATGAGAAAAATAGAGACTCGCAAGCTCCAATAAAACATCAAACGGTCCATGATCATCCATCCATATCATACATCATATATATACATCATCATCATGTAGGACTACTAGATAAATAATAATAGTTAATTAATCTTTTAATTAAATAATTTTTTTTTAAATCAAGGATATATAAGGAATTTTTTTAATTATAAAGGGTATTTTGATAATTTGGATAAAGAGGACATAACCTAAAATTTCTAAAATTCTAAGGGGCAAAATAGTCTTTTGGCCAAAAAATCCTCCTTCCTTGCTGATTGTTGTGTTGCGGTCGTCGCCATCTTACCGGCGGCTGTCCCTTCGAGCGGGCGTGCTGCCCTTGCCTGTGGGCACAATGCTGCCCCTTGCGAGCGATCATCGCCAGCCCAAGTGTCGCCCTTGTGGGTGCGCGCCCTTGCGGGCATCGTTGCGGGTGACCGTCGCCCCTTCCCGAAAGCGGCTCGCTCATAGGCGGCCGCCCCTACGGTCGCTCCTACGGCGAGGCCACCCCTTGCGGTCGAGCACAGACCCCGTAGGCAGCTCGCTCGTAGGGGCGCCGTCGCTTGCAACTTGTGCCCGTAGGTTGCTCGCTCGCGGGCACTACCTGTAGCTTGCAGGCGGCCTGCTTGTGGGCCCCCTTGCCTATGGCCACCGCCACTGTATGTAGGCCATCGGTGACGACCAAAGCTGCAAGTAGCCTTTGGCCGCTCTGCGAGGGCAGCAACAATTGATGCCCCTTTCTTGCTGTTGCATCAATAATTTTGATGTCAATAGCCTTCCTAAATCATAACACATGTAGTTTAAAATTTGATATTCATACGAACAACTTAGCTCTGATACCATTAATGGGAAATCTAGGAGCAATATCATATGCATAACGGAAGAACAGAAAATAAAATCCTAGATTTTCATGAAAAGGTTTCGTCATCATGTGAAGATTTGTGTGTAAAAACTCATGAATCTAAAAACTATGTATATAAGAAAGATAATACCTAGAGAGATCGTATATCCTTGAATTCTTATAGGTCCGTGGGGAAGGATGAAGGAGGTCAAACATCCTCCTCTCTAACGATGATCCACATGACAGTGGTTGTGAAGATGCTCCTCTTTGAGTAGAGGAGAATAGGAGGCGGCTACCAATAAAACCCTAGCCTATGAGCCTTTGGTTCTCTCATATTTATAGAGGCCCCCTGTTAACCCTAATGGATCATGCTTTATTGGGTACTAGATCTCCATCTAATTATCCAAGCCTCTTAGATTAATGGATATCTACCCAATAATCTCTTATTAGCTCTTATTTGATCTCATCCATGGGATCCAATAATTCAAGGACTTATTGGATATCCAATAAGATAGGGGCTCTGGTGGATATCTTATATCCAAACCTCAACTCATCACAACACCTACCATATGTGT
Organism: Musa beccarii; assembly: GCA_024322285.1. Lineage (NCBI taxonomy): Eukaryota > Viridiplantae > Streptophyta > Magnoliopsida > Zingiberales > Musaceae > Musa > Musa beccarii. The sequence continues at coordinate 73,014,418 of CM044395.1, forward strand.
GTGACCCTCTAGGCCCAATATCAAGTTGGCCGTGAGTCATACCTATCAGAACTCCTTCTAACTTAGTGAATTATTATCTTCATAATAATTTACTCGATTGATTGACTGCGGACGTATTAGGCCACTACGTCGTAGTCCATAAACGATATATGGAAATCCAATCCTTTAGACCTATATATCCTTAGTTATCATATATCTATAGTCCCTCATCTATCTAATATCCCAAAGACCGTATATCGGGCATAGTGTTATCAGGCCCATACGGTTTCCAATTGAATCTCTCTCTAATCAAATTCTCCCGAAGAACTCTTTATCTCTCAATCCGAATGACCCTGGCTAAGGATTTGTCTAAGTAAGAATACATGGAATATTCCTCTCATGATTCCAAGAGTGGATGATCCTCTATTGACCTCAATAGCCCTTGTAAGGTTGTCTGCCACTCTCAATAATCGGTTGTACTAGATCTGAAATTTTCAAAACTATAAGTCCGGTATCAAAGAGTGGAGTAATCATATCGGACATCCTTGTTGAATCTCGAATTTTGATGATGAAGTCAATTGGTGAATTATTTATTCTAATCCATATTATCGAGATAAGTGTACAGGATTAACTACGAAGGGATGAAAACATAAAGTGATTTACCGAGGTTAAGTTTGCCGGGAGTTTGAGAGTTCACTGGAAGTCCGAAGGATCGTCAGAAGTGTTGCTGGAATTAACCAAGATAGAATCACGGACTTGCCGAAGGTTTCGAAAGTTCACTGAAAAGATCGTCGGAGGTTCATGGAGATCACCGAAAAGGTTTGAAAGCTTACTGAAGACTCATTGAACTCGTCACGGAATCCAAGAGCTTGTTAGGGGTCCATCGGAAGAAATTCGAAGGAGTGTCGGAAGTCCATCGGAATTTTGCCAGAAAGCTCACCGGAAGAAGACTTGAAGAATGTTGGTTTAAATCACTTAGAATTATGTTTTAATTTCATAATTAAGCATGTAATTTGGGTTAAGATTAGGTGTTAATCCTATAACCCAAAGTAGGAGCCCATTGGGCCTTATTTTGGACCGGTTTGGGCCGAGTTTAAGGCCCAAATCGATGTGCTGAAACATGCTGGGCAGTGGCACCGTCCAGTGGTCGAAAGCTGGGTAGTGGCATCGCTGCCTTGGGCGGTGGAACTGCCCAGTGCATTATCAATCTGACAATTGACAGGTGGTAGCACCGCCACTGACAGGCGGTAGCACCGCCAGTACCGGAAAACCCAAAATGAATTCAAATTTGGAATCCAAATTTGAATCCTCTTGGGGTCTATAAATACCCCTCCTTTCTCAGTAGAAAGATCACCCTTTTGAGAGTTAGAAATTGAGCAAAAGCTTTGGCAAAGTCTTATTTTTGATAGCTAGTGTTCACCTCTCTCTTTCTCTTTGAAAAATCTGTAAGAGTGTGAGCCTCTTGTAAAAGGGTTATCAGAGGGATATTTGGTCATTCCCTTTCAAAGTGACTTACTAGTGGAAGTTGAGAGCCTCATCGAAGAAGGCTTCAAAAGTGGATGTAAGTCACTTGACCGAACCACTATACATCGTGGTGTTATTGAATGTGTGAGTGTTTAAATTTCTGAATCATTTCTATACTTAGCTGCAAATTATTCGATTTTCATCTCCTTTACTCAAGCTATTTCAACTAAGTCATCTTCGTCGAATCAAAATCTCAATACGAACTAGCTATTTATGAAATCGGTTTTAAACTTATGAGTTTTAATCTGTTGCATTACTTCACCCCCCTTCTCTTAGTACCTCTCCGATCCTAACAATTGGTATCAGAGCAAGGTTCACTCTCATATTTGGTTTAAAACTCAAGAGAGATGACATATTTCGGCATGTAAGAGGGTCACTCCATTACACGTCCGCCTATGTTTAATGGGTCGGATTATACGTATTGGAAGACTCGTATAAGGATCTTTCTTATTTCCATGGATTTTGAGCTTTGGAGCATCGTCGAAAATGGTTTTCAAAAATATTCTCTTCTGACGAGTGAATGGAATGAATCAGAGAAGAAGACTTTTGGTTTAATTGCAAAGGCTATGAATGTCTTGTTTTACGCTCTCGACAAAAATAAATTTAATCGCGTTTCGATTTACGAATCGACTTTTGATATTTGGCGTACTCTTGAGATCACTCATGAAGGGACTAGCCGAGTGAAAGTCCAAAATCAACATTCTTGTGCATTCTTACAAACTTTTTCGAATGAAACCAATTGAGTCCATTGGAGACATGTACACCCGCTTCACGGATGTCATCAATGGACTCAAAGCACTTGGTAAAGGTTTTTTTAATTTTGAACTTGTAACTAAAATTTTAAGATCTCTTCCAAAGAGTTGGGATCCAAAAGTTACGGCCATTCAATAGGCTAAGGATCTTAAAACTTTTCCTCTCGAAGAACTTACTAGGTCTCTAATGACCTATGAAATGACGTGTCATGCTTATGAAGAGCTCGAGAACCCCCTTCTAAAGAACAGGAAGGATATGACACTAAGAACACAAGAAGACCACTTGAAAGGAACATCAAGTGAAGAGGACAGTGATAATGACATTGCACTTTTAACTTAAAAATTTAAAAAATTTATAAGAAAGAATAAATTTAAAAATGACACAAAAAATAAACTTAACCAAAAAAAGATCAAGTCATATGTTATGAATGTAAGAAGCCAGGACACTTCAAATATGAATGCCCCCAAGCCAAGAAGAAGTAGCTCAAGAAGAAGAAGGCATTGAAGGCTACATGGGATGACTCAAGTGACTCCGAGGATGAAGAAGCAAGCAATAAAGAGGAGGCCAACTTCGCGCTAATGGCTTTAGGAGAAGAGGTTAGTGAGTTATTTAATGAAGAGTTATCTTTTGATGAACTTTCTATCGCTTTTCATGAATTATTTAATGAATGTAGAACTATTAGTAAAAAGTTAAATTTATTAAAGAAAGAGCATGCTTTATTACAAGATAAGTTTGATAGTCTCCAAACTCCTTCAGCCCCATGCTCTAAGTGTGAACACTTAGAAGCAATAAAAAATGAGAACTTGCTACTTAAAGAGACCCTAAACAAGTTTAAGGTCGGTAGCAAGGGCTTGGACATGATCCTTGCAAATAAGGGTCATGTCAGAAATAGAAATGGAATTGGATTTGTGAGTGGATCTCACCGAAATCCTACCACCTTTATTAAAAGACCCATATTACATGTTTCACCTCATTTAAAATATAATTTTTGTTGTAAATCTGGACATATTGTTTACAAATGTCCATTAAGAAAAATTAGTCCACATAAATTGATATGGATTCCTAAAGGAACCATAAATAATTTAATGCTAAATGACAAAGTTAATATATCAATATTTGAGGCATCCAAAATCAAATGGGTACCTAAAAACCATCCTCTTTTGTAGAACCATTCACCATCACAAGCTAGGAGCAAAAGATGGTATCTTGATAGTGGATGCTCAAGGCACATAACCGGAGATCCATCTCAATTCTCTAAGCTCACTAGCAAAGAAGAATGGTATGTAACCTTCGGAGACAACAACAAGGGTAAAATCATTGGCAAGGGAACCATAGGTAACAAATCAAGTTTTTCAATTGATGATGCATTACTAGTTGATGGATTAAAACATAATCTTTTGAGCATTAGTCAATTATGCGATAAAGGTTATATTGTTAGATTTGAATCTAATGCTTACATCATTGAAAAATCAAACAACAACATATCCATGATTGCATTAAAACAAAATAATGTTTACACCATTAACATTGAAGAACTTAGTAATGAAATATGCTTTTCCATTCTAAATGATGATGCTTGGCTTTGGCATAGGAGATTAGGCCATACAAGCATAAAACTAATATCTAAAATTTCTTCTAAAAAACTAGTACGAGGAATTCCAAATATCAAGTTTGTCAAGGACAAAGTATGTGATATATGTCAACTAGGAAAATAAATAAAAACTAACTTCAAATCAAAGAATCAAATAAGTACCTCTAGACCATTACAATTGATCCATATGAATTTATTTGGACCAATCGACACAACAAGTCTAGGAGGTAGCAAATATGCATTTGTCATTGTAGATGACTATAGTAGATCTACTTAGACCTATTTCTTGGCTCACAAAAGTGATTGCTTTAAATATTTTTTTAAATTTTACAAACTTACTCAAAACGAAAAGGGTTTCATGATTTCATCAATTTGAAGTAATCATGGTGGAGAATTCCAAAACCATGACTTTCAAAATTTTTGTAAATCTAACGGATATAACCACAACTTCTCTGCTCTAAGAAATCCTCAACAAAATGGAGTAGTAGAAGGAAAGAATAAAAATTTACAAGAAATGATAAGAATCATGTTAAATAAACATAGTTTACCTAAATATTTTTGGGCCGAAGCCATTAATACAGCTTGCTATATTATGAATAGGGTTCTAGTAAGACCATCTCTATCCAAGACTCCTTATGAATTATGGAATAACAAAAAACCTATTGTTTCTTATTTTAAAGTTTTTGGTTGCAAATGCTTTATTTTAAATGAAAAGGATGCTTTAGAAAAATTCGATGCTAAATCCGATGAATGTATCTTTCTTAGTTACTATTCCATTTCTAAAGCTTTTCATGTTTTTAACAAAAGAACGTTAGTTATAGAAGAGTCTATTCATGTAGTTTTTAATGAAATTTCTTAATTTAAGAAAAAAAATTTTGATGATGATTTTGGTTTTGATGGTTTGAATTTAAATGAACCCTCTCCTCAAAATAATAACTTGGATGCATCTTCTTCCCAAATTTCCTTACCTAAGGAATGGAAGTATGTAGATGCTCATCCCAAGGAGTTAATTATAGGAGATACATCGAAAGGGGTTCAAACTCGTTCTTCTTTTAAAAAATTTTATGCCCATGCCACTTTTCTTTCTCAAATTGAACCTAAGTGCATTGACGATGCCTTGAAAGATGATTATTGGGTTATCACAATGCAAGAAGAATTGAATCAATTTGAAAGGAATGAGGTATAGAAGCTTGTTCCTAGACCTAGTGACCATTTAGTTATTGGTACTAAATGAGTCTTTAGAAATAAGCAAGATGAATGTGGTATCATGGTTAGAAACAAGACTAAACTAGTGGCCAAAGGTTTCAACCAAGAAGAAGGCATCGATTATGAAGAGACCTTCGCTCCTATGGCAAGATTAGAAGCCATTAGGATGCTCCTTGCCTATGCTAGTAGTAATAATTTTAAGCTTTTTCAAATGGATGTCAAAAGTGCTTTCTTAAATGGTTTTATTTCCGAAGAAGTGTATGTTGAACAACCACCCGGATTTAAAAATTCTATTCTTCCCAATCATGTGTTTAAACTAACTATGGCTCTCAATGGATTAAAACAAGCCCCTAGGGTTTGGTATGAGAGGCTTATTTCTTTCTTAATTTTAAATAATTTTACTAAAGGCAAAGTTGATACTATATTGTTTATTAAATATTTTAAAAATAATTTTATTATTATTCAAATTTATGTTGATGATATTATTTTTAGTTCTTCAAATGAATCACTATGTGAATCATTTGCAAAGTGTATGAGTCATGAATTTAAAATGAGCCTAATGGGAGAATTAACTTTCTTTTTAGGATTACAAGTTAAACAACTTAGTGATGGTATATTTCTTAATCAAACAAAGTATAGATTAGATTTGTTAAAATGATTTAACATAGATGATTCAAAAGCCGTAAACACTCCAATGAGTATTCCACCAAGTTAGACTTGGATGAAAGTAGAGAAAATTTTAATAAAAAAACATATAGGGGAATGATAGGTAGCTTACTTTACCTCATCGTAACTAGACCAGATATCATGTTTAGTGTAGGTCTATGTTCGAGATTCCAAGCTAATCCTAAGTTATCTCACCTTAAAGCTATTAAAAGGATCCTTAGGTATCTTAAAGGAACTCCTAATCTAGGATTATGGTATCCAAAATTTGATAATTTTGATTTAAAAGCCTATGCGGATGCGGATTTTGGTGGATGTAGAATAGATAGAAAGAGCACATCCGAAACATGCTAATTCTTAGGACATGCACTTGTTTCTTGGACTTCCAAGAAATAAAATTTGGTTGCACTATCTACGGCGGAAGCCGAATACATAGCCGTAAATGCATATTGTGCATAAGTAGTTTAGATGAAAAATACCTTAAAAGACTATGAAATTTGTTTAAAGAACATTCCCATAAAATGTGATAATACAAGCGCTATTTGTCTAACCAAAAATTCAATTCAACACTCAAGAACTAAATTAATTGACATTAGACATCACTTTATATGAGATCATATCAATAATAATAATGTCATTCTAGAATTTATTGATACAAAACACCAATTAATGGACATCCTCACAAAACCCCTAAATGAAGAACAATTTGACTTCATTAGAAGAGAATTAGGCATGTTAAATTGTTCTAATACATGATGTTGTATGTTTCTTTTCCGAAATTTTTCAACTTCGGTTTTGGTTGTATCATTTTAATATCACCTCTTCATTTTTGAATGACATCTTTACAATATCATCTTGGCATTTTGATCTTCCTATTGATGAATTTTTGAGTTATGTCATGACTTTTGATGAAATGATTAAATTTTCAGTTTTGATAGTTTCACATTGTTATTATATTTTTGCATTTTGATGACATCTTTATATCATGGAGCTCTCATTTTTATCTTTCGATCATAATCTTGATGAAAGCTATCATGATGTTGTTTTCCTCCTTTTTTAAATAGTGGATACTAATGATGTAGTAAAAACTAATTTTATACCCTCCTTTAAGTATGACTAAAGATATTTCATGACTTAAATTTTATATGAAGCTTAACATATGCATAAATTAATTACATAATTTGTGCAAAATAAAGTTCTTAAATGTTTATTTTTTAATTTTTATTCTTGTGCTAATCGGTATGATTCAAGGTTTTATGACTTCCTCCTCGTGAATCACTACAAGAATACCACATCGAAGTTTTTTCCTTTAAATTTTTGATGTTGATATATTTCATTTCCTTGATGAATGACTTTAATGATCTATCCTATCACAATTCTATGAATTCTCAATAAAAAAAAATGAATCTTTTATTCTTCATGTATGAATTCTTCATGAGCATTTTGACACTCTAATGTTTTCTTTCGGATCTCATGAACATAAATAAAAATGATCCAAACATTTTTCAGATTTCTCCGTCAAGGATGACATATTTTGCATTATGTTCAACTCATTTATCATATGCTTGATAATTAACCATTCTTCTTTTTTGTGGTATGATACCTTGTAGTGGCTACTTCACCTCTTTTTTGTTGATGACAAAGGGGGAGAAGAATGTGTAAATTGATGAGACATATGAAAATAACTTAATAAAATGTCTTGCATATTAAGAAGATTGAATTTAAGTGTTTTGAGATCGATATCATATCATGTTTAAAAATTGGGTTCTTTTTTATTGATATGATAAGCTAATATTTTATTTGATATCATGCCTTGATCTTATGCACTTCATTGATATTATTTGATCCGTGTGGTAATTCAATCTGTGATTAGTTTCTCTTATCGTAATGATAAATATCTATCATTCGACTAGATAATGCATAACATGCCATGACATTGTGAAAAATATGAAGTTTCATATTTATAGATGAAAGATCATGCTTGTTAAGCATGATAGTAAGTTTAATGAATGAAACTTATCAGGTTACCTTCTTATGATATGACATATAGATAGGGGGAGTTAAGATTTACTCCATCATCAATTGATTATCATCATCAAAAAGGGGGAGATTATTGAATCTCGGATTTTGATGATGAAATCAATTAATGAATTATTTGTTCTAATCCATATTGTCGAGATAAGTGTGCAGGATTAACTACGAAGGGATGAAAACATAAAGCGATTTAACGAGGTCAAGTTCGTCGAGAGTTCGAGAGTTTACCGGAAGTCCGAAGGATCGTCGGAAGTGTTGCCGGAACTAACCGAGATAGAATCACGGACTTGCTGAAGGTTTCAGAAGTTCACCGGAAAGATCGTCGGAGGTTCGCGGAGATTACCGAGAAGGTTCGAAAGCTTGCCGAAGACTCATTGAACTCGCCATGGAATCCGGGAGCTTGTTGGGAGTCCACCAAAAGAAATTCGAAGGAGTGTCGGAAGTCCACCGGAATTTCGCCAAAAAGCTCGTCGAAAGAAGACTTGAAGAATATTAATTTAAATCACTTAGAATTATATTTCAATTTTATAGTTAAGCATATAATTTGGATTAGGATTAGGTGTTAATCCTATAACCCAAAGTAGGGGCCCATTGGGCCTTATTTTGGACCGGTTTGGGTCGAGTTTAAGGCCCAAACCGATGTGTTGAAACATGCTAGGTGGTGGCACCGCCCAAAACCAGCAAGCTGGGTGGTGGCACAGCTCAGAACCAGCAAGCTGGGTGGTGGTACCGCCCAATGGTCGAAAGCTGGGTGGTGGCACCGCCCAACACCCGAGAGACTGAGCGGTGGCACCGCTACCTTGGGCGATGGAACTGCCCAGTGTATTGTCAGTCTGACAACTGACAAGCGGTGGCACCGCCACTGACAGGTGGTAGTACAGCCAGCATCGGGAAACCCAAAATGAATTCAAATTTGGAGCCCAAATTTGAATCCTCTTGAGGTCTATAAATACCCCTCCTTTCTCAGTAGAAAGATCACCCTTTTGAGAGTTAGAAATTGAGCAAAAGCTTTGACAAAATCTTGTTTTCGATAGCTAGTGTTCACCTCCCTCTCTCTTTTTGAAAAATCTATAAGAGTGTGAGTCTCTTGTAAAAGGGTTGTAAGAGGGGTATTTGGTCCTTCCCCTTCAAAGTGACTTGCTAGTGGAAGTTGGGAGCTTCATCGAAGAAGGCTTCGGAAGTGGATGTAGGTCACTTGACCAAACCACTATACATCGTAGTGTTCTTGAATGTGTGAGTGTTTAAATTTCTGAATCAATTCTATATTTAGCTGCAAATCGTTCGGTTTTCATCTTCTTTACTCAAACTACTTCAACTAAGTCATCTTCATCGAATCAAAATCTCAATACGAACTACTTATTTACGAAATCGATTTTAAACTTATGAGTTTTAATATGTTGCACTCATTCACACCCCCTCCCCCCGCACTCATAGTGCCTCTCCGATCCTAACAATCCTTGCATCTCAAGTTTAAGGACCAAATATAGTACTGGAACTACGGAATCGTTGTCTAACAACAGGTATCATTAACCATCCAACATTCCATAAGCAAATCAATCAGTGAACTCATTCTCCAATGAGCACCTGCATTGTATCTTTAATGTCCCCACACGAATAGCTATGAGACTAGCCACCTCCATCATATGGATGAGTATACAGCATAACAATCTGTCCGATTATCTCGGTATCCCCCTCGAGTAACCTATGACCAGGATTATTTAGGATATATGTTTAAAGATGAATCGGTCTCATTATCATGATCTCATCATGATCCGATTCTCATTGCACAGATTGAAAGACATCGTAATATACATCCATATAATGTAAGAAAATATCAATAATATAAGCAAACAGATTAGCGTAATGTGTTATAGGTGTCAATACTCATATGATTGATTTATAGGGCATCTATAACTAACACAACCATCACTTTAAAAATGATATACCAACTGAAGTTTTATACGGTTAGAAAAAGGGTCAGAGTTCCAAAAAAAGTTTCATGCTAAATGCATTATATGATTTAGAATTGTATATGATATATTGCGGTTGAACAATAAATGAGTAGAAATAGAGTTAAGAATTGATTTAATCGGTATCATTTTTTATTTAAAAAATTAAACCTTTATACCAACCTTGGATTTTAGAGAGAATTTTCTCCACAAAAGTATTTTGAGAACTTTGTGGGAGGTACCCTTGAGAAGGAAATGCACCAAGGCACCTCATAGAATGCTTGATAGAAGGGGTGGAATGTTTTGAGAAGTATAGTTTGGATTTTTTGAGGTTAACTTTTAGGTTGGTCAGATTATGGAAAATGTTAAGTGCCTTGAGGACATTGGTTTAGGATTTTCTATTAGCACGAAAGGTTAGAAGTAGATCATTGGTAAACATTAGGCGAGAAATGTTTACGCCTTTAAGGTTGAAAGGAGTGATGTGCATTCATTCAACTATTTTAGAGGTGAGAGTTGATAAGATTTATTGGGCAACAATAAAGAGGTAAGGCAACAAGAGGTCTTCTTACCTAATACCTTGGTTGGGTTTGAAACTATTAGAATATGAGCCATTAATTACATAAGAGAAGATCAAAGAAAATGTGCACGAATGAGTCTAATCAATGTCGATATGCTTGGCAAGAAAATTCATGGTTAGAAGAGCCTCTTAAATGGCATCCATGAAAGAGAGTCAAATGCTTTCTTCATATCAAGAATGACCAAGAGATTATAGCCTTTGGGTTTAGAAAGGGAATGGACCAGTTCATGAGCAATCATAGTGTTATCCATATTTCTTTCTTTGATAAAATCTAACGATTATCATGGGCTTTAGAGAAAAGATTGTATACCACATTACATAGAGCAATAGAGCAATAGTCTCTAACAATGGAAAGGTTGTATTTTTTTCGTAATAATGACCAAGTGGGTCCTATCCCATCGGGGTGGGGGGCGAAAGATAAAGAGTTGTAAAAAGTAAAGTTAAGAATAGGATTTTTAAGTACTAAATAGAAAACCCTAAGGAATTCTTCATTAAAACCATGGAGACCTAGCTCATGCCTCGTCCCATTTGGTGAAGAGCAACTTCAATCTCTACCGAAGAAAAAGGTCTTCAAAGGTTATGATGAGCCTCCGAAGGTATGGAAGGAAGAGGAGGGCATTGGGATCAATCAAGAGGATCTATGGTGTCTGAATTGCGCTACAGCTTAGAATACCATAGGAAAAAAGAACTGAGGATTTGATTGGGAGAATCAGATGCAGACACAGAGCCATTCTCATTCTTAATACAAAGAATTCTATTCTTGGAGTACTTAAAAAATGCTATTCTATGAAAAAAAATTTGTGTTTATGCCCCCATGTTCAAGCCATTGAATCTTGGCCCTCGACTAACACTTTAAATGAAGTTACCTATTAAGGGTCGTGGCTCTATTGTAGAGGAACCAAAGATCAGTAGACTCTCTATCTGAGAGATTACCATTGGCATCCTTGAGCTCAAGAACATAGAGCTCAGCCATGTTATGTTAATAGAGTTCTCAAAATTCAGTCCAATTGATTTCCTTCATTTGGATAGGGAGAAACTAAAAGTAGCAAGGCTCTATTGGAAAGCAACCATGGGATTTAGGAGTCTTAGATAAAATTGAGCAATGGACTTATTGGTTATATTATAGTCCTCAGCATGTTCTAGCCAAAAGGTCTCAAAGCAAAAGGGTTGGGGAGTATTCGAGGTAAGAGATTGAGTAGTTATTTTAGCTAAAATGAGGGAGTGGTCTGAGTGAATTTTAGAAAGGTGAAGAATCGAAAACTCACGAAATAAAAAAAACCCAATGATAGTTTGTGAGAAACCTATCCAATCGAGCAACAATCCCATCGTTAACAGAATAATTATTAGATCATGTAAAACGAGTGCTAGGGAATCTAAGATTGATTAAACTGGAGTGAAAGAGAAAATCCTTCACATCCAAGACAGATTTAAAAAGTGAGAAGGGACGTCCTCTTACTTTGCACTCCAAAGATGAGATAGTGTTTAGATCGCCACATAAGAGATGGGAAATATTCAACAAAAATTCAATGCAAAAGGAATTCATCCCATACAAGTTTACATAAAGATAGAAGAGTATTGACATAAATGGCTGATAACAGCCAAGAAGACATACCTTCAAGCTGAACAACGAGATTAATGGTTTGAGGATTCTTACTAAAGCAACTTTTAAGTTTGTCTGGTTTTCATAGAACTAGGATACCCCTTGATATCGAGACATCATCGTTCCAATATTTGTCACTCTTTTGATAGAAGTCTTAGATTCATCTTCCTGCTAGTTGATTTTCAACAGTACAATCAGATCAAGATTATACATTCTTATCGGACTCCTGTGTTTATTTGCCTCACCTCTAAACAATATTTTTGGATTGTTGATTTAGTTCTTGAAAGCTCCTGTGTGTTTATTTTTCTTCAATTAGTAAAATTCTTTAAATGTTGGGATTCTAGTCCTTGTTTATAAGCGACGCCGGGGCGTATCATGCCGGCCGCTATGATATCCTCTGCCCCAAGTGAGGCTTTGCAGGCATGGCAGGGTTTTCCCTCTAACGGAGCCCCATAGAACCCTTTGGTGGCGGTGTTGGTGTTTTGGTTTTAACTCAATAGAACACGAACAGTACACATTGATCAGCAGTTCGTAGTCCCAGTGTTGGTTTATATTGTCTTTACTGTGCCATAAGAGAAGCGATAATTTCTCTATTTTGCCATAGTGATGAACCGGAAATTGGTATGTCGGAGATCAGCACGCAAATAAGTCTGCAGAATAACTGTCATTATTATCTCCACCCAAACAGCATTTATTTATCACGGACACATAGGTATATTACATATTTTTATATATACTCGAACATTATAAACATTCATGAATTTATATTTACAGATAATTCATTCTTTTTGGAAGATAGATTCCCGCTCTCCTCAGAAGATCATCTGAAGCTTGCATTGCTAGCGATGTTACTTCTTCCTGTTCATGGAAGAAAGGGCATCATCACACTCTGTTAAATCAAATCAAGAGGCTATATAGATAAACTAGCAGGCCCAGTTATAATAAAACACAACTTAAATGGAATATATTACTTAATGAAGAACCTATTTATCAATAATAATAATAATAATAAACACAGGCCCCAACTACAAGTTTGCATCTTCATACATGTGAATAAGTTGGACACCTGATTTCCTCTGTTAGCCATGGCCTTTAACATCAGTTAGAGCATACCTTTATGGACAGGTTCTTATAATGTTATGTGAAATGGTGAAAATTAGGATTTTTGCAATTTAAGAGATTAATGCAATAAGTAATAAGAATCTTGAAACGTAGATTATTAGTTGTCAGGAATATGATAGTCAATTAGCCAAGACATAACTAATGTCAGAAAACAAGGAAAAATGCATTACCATATCAATACAAAGTCCTAGAAAAGGTTCCAGTGAGCAACAAACTAAAACAAAATTTGCTGGTAGACACCAAAGATGAACCTAATGATGATGTGTGATGCATTGGTCACATAATCAAAATGTTAAGTTTATAGCTAATAAGATTTAATGACATTTAGCATTACAAACTTATTTGGTTAGAATACATCAGCAGAATAGGGAGATGCATCAATGAATCTTAGAAATTATAATTTAATTGACAAAAGTTGCTCTTGCTAAATTACATGCAAGTAATTTGCACTATGACATTGCAGCTCTGCTCTAAAACCTTTTTTGTTTTCATACATGCTGTTATCAGATACATTTTCAAGCAAGCTATACTTCCATATTTCAGCATGAGTACTGAAATTAGTATTGCAATGGATGAGATTGTCAAAGAAAACTTGTTACTTGTGGAACTTACAAATTAAAATGGGTCAACAGTAATGAATATGACATTAGCAGGTAGCCAACCCCACTCCCAAAAAAAAAAAAAGATTATTATTATTATTATAAACACCATGTAAATGATAAACATTTGCTATACATGAAGTTTGAGCTTGGAACATAATTAAGCTCATGCATTAGCCATACAATTTTCATTACATATTATGACTTGAACTTTATCAGTTATATTACAGCCTCCACCAAATAAACAACATAGTTTGACCAAATATATCTATATAAGAAGCATGCACAATTGTGTAAGTTTAATATTCATTACTAGGGTGGATTTTGCACATAAGAGGATGACAAAGTACCTCATTTACATTCAAGATCTTATGATCCTTCATGATCCACTGACCATTGCACATGACTGAATCAATGTTCTCTGTTCGCATGCAGTAGACGAGGCTAGAGATGCTGCATGTTGGAATTCAAAAATGTTAGCAAGGTTCTGTTCATGTAGAGCTAAAAAAGAAATCATCACCAAACAGGCCAATTTACACATTTTGTAAACCAAAGTGTCCATGAAAATGTATAGAGCCTTTCTATTTACATAGATAGGTATTTTATGTGGTGGTTAGCTCATAGGCAACGAATTAAATCTAGGTCTGATACAGTTTTGGTATCTTATCAGACTTGTACCACCTGATATCATTGAACAAAACTATTAAGAAAATGGTATTGCACAATATCAAGCAGTATGTTTTGAAATTAATACTACATCAAAACTATAAATCCTGGTTGCTATTCACCAGTCCCTCCAATATTCAAATCCTTGGTCCTAAGTTTAACTTTTGACATTGTTTATTACAAATTTGACGTTTATTTTATTAATACAAAGTTTAATTCATATTTTGAAGTTTAGCAAAGATGGTTCTCAAATTTTCAGTGCACCTATTGCATTCAAGATAACATGAAAATAAATGTTTCGACAAACTTCTGATTGGTTCTTTACATAGGTTAAGTACTTAAGAGTCCTTTGGGTGTTGTTTGAATCCTGGTTGAATCCCATGCTGATCTAGCCAAGGTTCACAAGGATACACAAAGACCCACACGGGTGCACAAAGATCTTGGCTGGATTCGCCTAGTTCAACAAGAAATTTGGTTGGATCAATCCATGCATCATTGAGACCAATCTATCAAATTCACGTATATCTATTCTAGATTTGTAACTATCCTTTCAATCTCCACTTAATTCTTTTATTCTATGCTAAATTTGTTTATACATAATCATACTAGACATGAGTGACACCAAAGCAACCATTTGACAATGTCACATGGCAGCACATATATCACTGGAGCATCATCATTATCGGTAGTGCATCTACTGCAACTATGCTGGTGGCACTATAGCATCATTTAGCTGGTGCATTTCCTGATGTGGTCACATACACCAAGGTCCCTCAAGAATTCAGGCAAACTTTTAGGCACAATTAGACTTCAAGAAAACCCTACAGGGAAGAGCTTGACAAGTAGTCATCCAAGCTTCACATCTAATATCTCTAACAGATTCGAGTAGCCAATAATCATGATGATCCAAACTTGTTGATATTTGTGTGTTATGGGGCACTATCATATGCACAAGGAGAATACTAGACATCTTTTGATCCATCTCAATATGAGCATGGTGATGGAAATGGCAGTGGCAGTAAGTGGTGGAGTAACACTTTTGTTGACCCTTCCGCATGAGTTCCCACATGAGGCTAGATGGTGCCAGTGATGCAGCTGATGGTGTTAATGAGCTAAGCAGGAGAAGTATGCAAGATGACCAGTCTCTTCCCAACCCCATGAAAGAGGCATCAGGAGATTCTTCAGCTCATTATGTAGGAGAACAGTACTGAATGTCAGGAATATTGACCCATGACATTCCCTCATATACCAAATACGCTACAATCAACAATGCCAATAAAGTATAAATCAAGGCAGTGATTTAAAAAGCGCTAGGCGCCAAAAGGCGCTAAGGTCTAAAATCGCCCGAGGCGCTAGGCGCTCGCCCAGGCGCTAGCCCGAGCGAAGCGAGGCGCTAAAATATAAAAATATATAATATAATTAAAAATATAATTATTTAAATAAAAATATATTATTAAATTAAGAAAATTAGTAGTATTAAAATTAAAATAATATATTATTAATTTAATAAATAAAAATTTTGTTATTAGTATATACCGACCATACCAGATAGAATTTTAAATAAAAATTAATTTTTAAATAATTAATTTTAAAATAAAAATTAATTTTTAAAATAAAAACTTATTTTTTAGTTTTTTAAAACTCAGGCGACGCCCCGAGGCTTGGGCAACGTTGCAAGCCTCGCGACATCCCGAGGCTCGCGCGACGCCCCCGAGGCTCGGGCGACGTTGTCAAGCCTCGCGCGACGTCCCAGCGCCATCGGCGCCTGCTGACATCTCGGGCGTGCGAAAACGGAGCGGCGAAAAAAATCTATTAAAAAATGAAGCGAGCGATGGCGGCATGGCGGCAAAGAAAGCGGCGAGCGGCTGAGCGGAAGAAGCATAATGGAGAGGGAGCAGCAGCGCAATGGCAATGTAGCGGCGCGAAGCGGCAACGGAGCGAGCGGCGGAGAGACCAATCGCCGCCGATTTAACCCGGCGCTCGCCAAGCGCCGACGCTGGGCTCGGCGGCGCCAGCGGCCTCTTTCAAGGGCGCCGCCGAAGTGAAGCGCGCTCGCTCGCCGCCGCCGCCGAAGCGCTTAGCGGCGCCGAGCGCTATTTTAATCATCGAATCAAGGTATGCATTACCGCATCGCATCGGCGGCGTTTCGACGCTCTCGATGCGATGCGGCGCCAAACGATGCGTTCGACATACCGATTCGGTATATATATATTTATAATTATAAATATATATATATATATATATATAAATAGATTTTTTTTCTTTCCTCGGCGACGCCGCACTCGGCAACGCCGCCGAGATAATCAACGCGACGCGCTCCCGAGGCGCGCCGCCTAAAAGTAAAAAAATCTATTAAAAATAGCTCCTCGACGACGACGCCGAGGACGCGCAACGCCGAGCCTCGGGGACGACGCGACTCTTCGGCGACGTCGCCGAGGCTTCGACGAACGTTGCCGAGCCTCGGACGACGCCGAGTCTTCGGCGACGTCGCCGAGCCTCGGGACGACGCCGAGCCTTCGGCGACGTCGCCGAGCCTCGTCGATGTCGCCGAGCCTTCGGGCGCGTCACCCGAGCCTCTGGACGCCGCTGCAGTATTAAAAATTAATTTTTTATTTAAAAATAAAAAATTCATACCGACCGGTAGTGGGCGGTCCGCGTACCGGTATCCTATCGGACCGGTACATACCGCCCGTACTGGGCGGTACAGATCGGTATTGCATACCTTGGTATAAATAATGCCTAGATTTGGATTGAACCAACTAGAACCAATAGGTATCAGCTACAACAGTGTGAACCAAAGGGACAATATATAGCTTCCACCAATAATGAGAAACCCAAACCAGTCCTGAATTTTGACCTTGGCATTGGCTTCAATCAAACAAAACATGAAAACCTCAAAGAATGACAATATAATAACCATGCAGGAGATCTTCACCAATTGCTATCAAGTAGATCAAGGAAAGACAAGTGCTCTAAAGCATACTGAATAAATTGATGGGTTTGGGGATCTGGTTTGACTAACTCTTAGTTAGAGTTCAATTTAAATAATTTAGTTGATGGAGTTTCTCTTTTCAGTTAGCATGACGTATTTAATTCCTACTACTTCCCAAGTAATTCTAAGAGCGTTCATCCAAGTCAGTTCAGTGTGTTAGTCTGGACTTGCAGACACAAATACTTCAGCTTCCTAAAAGAAATAAAAATAAATTCTCAGGTTATAGAAATCTTTTCAAAAAAACTTGTGAATTGCAGCTATTCTTCTGCTAGATGCAATTGAAACCAGTAATAGCACCATACTGATGAGAAAAAAAAAAGAGATATTCTTCTAAGAAATCATATGAATAAAATATGTACCGATCATGCAAAGGAACCATGGTCCATGAAAAAGGATTCACAACTATCATATCAGCCTGCAAAATGATAAAACATAGACAAGAAATTTTTATGATCATAAATAAGAAAATACAGTCACGAACAAAGCATTCTAGAATAAAACAAAAATGATGTTGGTAGTGAAAAAAATAATGTTATCAATTAAGATTTTTTAACAATTCAGCAATCTGAACTTTTCTATTCCTGATCATATGAATCTCCAGCAGAGAACAGACATCTAATATAAATATACTAGAGATTCAACTTGCACCTATGGGACATTTCAGCATGCCGAAATAGATTGGAGCGTTGAGGTGCAGCATAACCATGAAAATGAATATTCTCTTAAAGCACAAGCTTCTTTCCGAGCCCTCCAAGGAACAAGGACAAACAAAAAGCTTGGTAAAAGAACTTGTTCAAAGGGATGATTTGTGAGGGCAGAAAGAATTACATTTGCTGATTGGCTGAGATGGTAATGGCAAACCGTAGTTATGGATCTAAATTATTCTATTGCCAAAACATCGATCTTTGTGCAATAAATGAGCATCTAGAAAACCCCATTTCGCAATAAATCAGCATCTAGAAACCTCTTTGTGCAGTAAATTAGCATCGCTAATATTTTGAAATACAAGGTGAATATGAGTCAACTGCATAATTATGCAGAATGATATAGCAATTACTAATGAGGAAAAGGACAAAATGTAACTGATCTAACCTTTTTCCCAACCTCAAGTGACCCAATCTCATTGTCCCATAGCACTGATTTTGCACCATTTATTGTGACCATCTCTAAAATTGCTACAGCAGGTAGAGCAGCTGGGTTGGTTTGTCCATTCATATAGGCTTCTCGGCCTTTATTTATAAGTGAAGCTAGATACATCTCATCAACTGTATGAAGAAGAAAGAAGTATTACATCCAAATACACCCAGAGGATACTGTTTCAGAAAACATAATACCCCTCCTGATTATCAAAATGTTGACACTTCACTGTAAAGCATCAAACCAGACACATATATGAATTCAATATAATTTGAATAGGCCAATATGGTAAATCTTGTTATGATAAATACAGTGAGGATATTGCAAGCAATTTGAATATATTTGTACTTAATGATGCAGTATATAATATAATCATTTAAGTATTCCATAGCTTACTAGAAAATTGTGCTTATAACTGGCAATATATGATTTGGGTAACAAGGATCCGTATGTTCTTAATCCTTGAAATACATATACAGCACTGAAATTAAGATGAGGGAAATTACAGATTGCCATAATCTACAACATACTTCATACCATGGATTCTGAAAGCTGGTGAGACTGGCACATAACAACCAGTATTTATTAGTTCAGTTGTTTACCGTTATGTGGACTAGTGTTTACTAGGGGGTACCAATTCATATCACCCAATAAACTGACCTAACCATTGACACATCCAGTATACCAACTATGGGTATTGTATTACACCCAGATTGGATGGTACGCATATCGCACTCTGTTTTCCCAATCAACACCTTTCCTCTCTTATCCGTTTATCCCTTAAACAGCACTCAACAGCTTTCTTTTACATTTCTCACTTTTATATTCAATCATATCCAATCAAGCTTCAGATGTCAAGCGAAGAATGCATACATTTGCAAATCAGAGTATGAAGCTATATTTCATGATTTAGTGATTGATTTAAATGTTTGCTTGTTTCATGATCATTTTAAGTTTTATTACTTGTTTTCATGTCACCAACTAATTATCAATTTAAAAATATCTGATTTTTAATTGGCACCACATCTGCGAATATCTAGCATAGATCTATTTGAACCTAGGTAATTTTCAGCTGAATACAGCGTAAATCTACACAAATCTTGGCTAATCCACATGGATCTGTGATAGATACATTTGGATCTGGCCAAGATCAGCATAGATCTAGATAGATTTATGAAAATCCAATCTAGATCCATCTTGATATGGCCTAGATCTGTAGGAATCTGTTCTAGATACACATATATCCAGCCTAAATATATGTGGATCCAGACTATATCCCACGGATCCGACCTAGATCTGAGTAAATCTAGGCCAGATCTATGGGGATCTGACCAACTTTCTGAAAAATCTAGGTAGGCCACAATGGATCTGGCCTGGTACTCTTTATGAAACTCCATGTATAAATATAACCAAGAACTCAATATTAAATCATGAAGTTTTGAACATATGTATCATAAAAGAGTAGGTGAATGCTATTTAGTATTTAACAAGAATCACGAACTAAAGGAGTCATGAGCTAACTTTAAGAAAAGCTTGACCATGGGAAATGATCAAACAGCTAAGAAATGTTAAATGACACATCAAAATTAGTCTAGATACTTTTGTCAAACAAAAACTTGGAAACATTTTAATAGCTATATCAAGATCTCATTAAAATTGTATGATCACCAGTCCCTTGTCTGACCTTCTGTCAAGGAAATGAAAATTGGGTCATCCAGTTAAAACCATTATGGAAAGAACATTTTCAAACTGATCTGAACCAATATTCTTCTTGTCTCACAGATAAGGATTTCAAACTGTACCAATGCTCATTCTATTGTTGGATGGTGCCCCATCTGTACCAAGAGAAACACAAATACCAGCTTCAAGCATTTCCTTTACAGGAGCAAACCCAAGCATGCACATTGCAGCAGCAGGGCAGTGAGAAACCTTCACACCAGCCTTAGAGAAGAATTCGATCTGTAAAAGAACTAGCAAACTTCTCAGTTATTTGCTTGCAGTACTTACATAAGCTATAAGATAAAACAAAATTATGATCTACAAAAGCATCCATCCACAAACCCCTGCCAGACCCTTCTGTTCACTCATTTTTATTCAGTGATACCTTTTTCAAGGTACTGGCTGAAATACCTCCACTACTTGACGAACCAGGCCAACCACTTAAACTGGTTTCCTGAAACTGCTTGCTGACCCTTCTTGTTTCTGCATGGACAAGCCTTCTGCATAAAAAGGGTCCACTGAAAAGGTACAACATAGTAGGATATATGCAATTGGTAGGAATGATAGGTAGTCATCCCATTTTCTTTCTATAGCAGTGCCACCTGATCCACCTAACATTCTAAGTTTTTCAATAAAGTTCTGACAAGCCATAGATAATGCTAAAGAACTTTACATTGAGGAAAACATATTAACCATATTGCCAACTTCTGAATCTTGTCACTAGTAATCCATCAAAGTCAACCCAAAATTGATCGAATTTGAAAGGAGTTGCCCAGTTTTAGCTTGCACTAGCCAATCTGACAGCCTCCAATGCAGGAGAAGAAGAGAGGGAAAGAGCAGAAGGCCAACAGTTACCACAGACTGCAACCATAGGAGGGGAAGGAGAATAATAGGGAAGCAGAGGAAATGCCAAAAGACCGTATTATGACTGAAATAGAGGAGAAGGCATGCTGCTACCGTTGGATTTACTAGATTGTCGATTGTGACTATTGCTGTAATGTTCATCATCCAATGTTATGCAAGACAGAGGAAAAGGTTGAGGAAAAGGAAAGGGAAAGATATCAAGTAACCATTAACCTCGTAGTGAATAGAATTGACATTATATAGAAGATATCATGAAACTCAAGTATTATAACAACCCCCATGGACACTCTTCAGATAAAGTATATTTCTGTCTTTGCATCACCCAAATTCCACTCACATGATCTAGAGAAACATTGAGACCACAAAAGGGAACATCGCCGCAATAATATCTTTGTATGATACAATTAATATGCTTAGTTATCTTTTAATATATTTTCTCCATTGTTTCTCATTATTATCTTTGATATCAGTTCGTTTTATATTTTCAATATCCTATAGAATGTGAAGGAAAATAATCATGTAACTTTTAACATTATATTTGTAATTTGTCAAATCAAATTTTATTTATCCACATTTTATTTCGTTTTTAAATTATTTTCTCCCTGAATCTCAATAAATTTGATCTAACCAATCCAGAAGGTATCAATCTCCACACCTACCTCAATCATATGAACCATGAACTTTATAAAGGCACATAATTGTATGTGGATTTCACAATTGCTAAAACGAACCAGGAAAGAGACACCAATACATCATTGCAAAAAAATTCAATTAATTTTGAAAAAAGATAAACAATTTTCCCCAGGTACACATGAACTTTGAGGACAGTTAAATTATTTTGCTTTATTTAGGGGTTCAAAATTTGCTCTTGTTTATCAAGACCTTTTTTTAACTTCTTTACTGTAAGACGTACCAAATGCAGCATGCAATATATCTTCTAGCTAGTTTCCACCAATCTGCCATTTAAATTCTTGTGTCATCTTTGTAATTTAATAATAGTGAATCCCATGTTATGGTAGAAACTCCAACATGATTCTGGACATACATTGTTCATTCACCTCAGACTAGTTAAAATGCTAATTGGTAGGAAAACTTTAGAACATAAATCAGAAATCAAGTAAAGCATGCAGCTTGCGATATATGTATGAACTAGAAGTAGACACTAAGCTAGTAGTTATTTATAGGAACCGATATGCTCACCTCTTCTTCGTTTATCCAAACAGAATGGGCTGCCAACAAGTTGCTGCGTAGAAGACCAATTTTCTCCAAGTATGTTACTGTACCATGATTAACTTTTCTGGTGTTCGTCACAACCTGATTTTCATAAGGAATTTCTGCAACATGCTGTACATTCATAAAACTACAATAAGACAACTGGATGAATCCACCTTCACCACAATAACATCAAGTGTGACCTACATTAATCATCCAATTAATGGTGCCATAAATTGCCCATCCCCTATAAGTCAACAATACTTTCTAGTTTCTACAAACTAAATGTTGCCACACATTGAATTTTTACAAGATTAATTAAAAATGCATATCAACAAAATGTAGGATATGTCGTGAACATAGCATAGTTTTACAAACTATAGAACCTTTTCTAATCCAACCCAAGAAATTCATCCTCAATATTCAACGACAAAAGGCAAAGGTACAAATGTTTTAAGCACAATAATGACATAGCCAATTATGCATAATAAATAGGAACATATAGTATTCTCTTTAGATTAAAATGCAAAAATAGCATTCAGAATTTGAAAGAAAATAATTCCCATATAAGGTACAATTAATAATTGACTTACACAGCTTTATTTCAAACAATCCATAGAAACCATTGCAGGCTACAGAACAAGGTATCTCTAAATGTTTGTCATTCCCATAACAGACATATCAGACAAGCATAGTCATTGGATACCGTTCAACTATTTGTCCAAGAACCACACTGAAGTAAAGATTATTTAAATAAGCATTTAAAAAGAATTCTGGATAATTGAGTGACAGTTTATGGATTTTTTCATGGGGATTTTTGTTTTCTTGATGCTATATCTTGATGATGTATATAAATGGATAAATGGTTTTCTAGACATATTGTTTGGAATCACATGTTCAGTAACATATTAGGGTTAACAAAATCAAAATGATACAAACAAACAACAAAGCCCTAAGTCGTAACTATTTGAGATCAGCTATATGAATCTTTTGCCGCCATTGAGATCTATAAAAAGTCACATGATTAGTTAAGTTTAGAATACTTAAGTTTTTATCTATAGTTTCTACTAAGGTCTTTTTAGGTTTTTCTCTATTTCTTCTCACACCATTAACAAAATTAAAATGATAATTCATTTAATTTTCATATCAAATATTCTTGTTACCTTCTTTACTTCTTTACATTGTTATCAAAATAACTTCTTTTTTGATGAACAAATTTGTGTTAATTCGTAACTTCTATAACGATGTATGCTAACCCCCTAAAACATATATCAAGACTTAGCATGCATAATCTTATATATTTGAAACACTTTTATTGCTGTATCCTTGTTGTATAATATTCTAAAGATTCAATCCAATCTAACCCAACTCACCACAATCTTTTTCTACGAAAAAAAAATCATCCCAATCTTTGATCAACCAAATCCAAAGCAACCTGCTTGGACATGACAAAATCCAATCCATTAGATATATGTTCTTGCCACAGCATATCAATCTGTCCCATCCACACCTCTATATCACTGTATCAGTGTAAGACAAAATTCTCCATAGCTTTGAGGTTTTTAAACATCCAGGAATTCAAGACCTTATAAAAATGACATATGTAGCCAATTATCAAGAACTACTCACATTCATTAATATGTAATCTGTGTAACTTAAAAGTAATATAATACTTAAATGAGGCCAAACAAAATGTCAGTGAATGTCAAATAAAGAAGCCACTCCTACCATCCTATCAAGAAACAGAAGCTATTTCACTATTAACATAACTAAGTGTAACTTATCTATCAGTCTAAGTACTTCCAAGATGAAACCAGGGAAATAACCGCAGGGGCATTACAGTCAAAGTCTGAATAGTCCTGCATGAAGTATCTGGTTTAATTACTAGACAAATGACCATCTCAGTGTGAAGGAAAAGACTTCAAGTTCTATGCTCTGAACATACAATCATTCCTTCCATAGCAATGAAGTTGCAGATAATATGAACAAAACTACAAGCGCCAGTTGCTGCAAAATTGTATTACGGTACACATAATGACACTGAGTTTACATAATAATGAAGAAATTTCCAATTTCTGAAAAATGCCAAAAGATCAATGTCTGATGTCAACAACCACAATTCAGCACTCCTAGGAAAAGACAGTCCTGAGACATTAACCAGCCTCTTCCATATCACACATAAAAGGGTGTAAGAGAAGCTTATGAAGCAATCTTTCTTAAGTTAAATATAAAAGAAATAGGATACAGAATACATGGAGAAGATCTACATGAAACAGAAATTAGTCAAAATGTTTCAGAGATTGCATTGAAATCGGAACAACCTCCTTCACAGAGAGCTTCACAACCTTTGCAAAACCAGAAGATAAACAAAACATTTGATTAAAACAATGAAAACAGCTGTGAAAGTAAATGAATACCATATGGATGCCTGTCTTCAGTTCCTCAGCCACATCTCTTGTTTTGAGCAATAACTGATCAGTTGCATTCATAATTTGTCTCAATCCAAACCATACTCTAATACGACCATCTGCTGTATTATGATGCTTCTTGTAAAGTTCCTTCTGAGACTGTATACCAGTGAATGCATATCTATCAGTTACACAATGAACAAGAATCAACTATGAAAAAAATGAATTTGCATGTATTATTAATAGGGAACAAGCTGACACCAAGTATTTAGATTTCATGATCCTACCCTTTTTCTATTCTCAGCAAGTTATTGCCGGCCACCAGTGCCTAAATGGCATGGTAAACTTTCTTTAAACAAACAACTGTGCATTGTCAATGAGGTATTTATGAGTGCAGCACACCTTTTAAGCCTAGAGAAGGTTCACAGACTCCCATTCATGCATGTGATCCTTACATTAGTTCAGAAAGGTGGTGCCACTGGTTGAGTGAGGAAAGCCTGAACCCAACTGGGGCTAATGCCAGAAATCCCAACCATTTTTTATAGGCCAATAATTTTAATGAAGAGAGAAGATTATTGGTAAAGCTACAGAATGTCACAATCTGTAATCTTTTCAGTTAAAGTGACATATCAAACTGTAACATAGGATAGAGGTATAGGTCATGACACAAGTTCAATATTACAACCAACACAAAATTAAAGCTGATTTCTGCTTTTTGTATCCTCTAACATATACTAACTTTTGTTATGTAAACAGAGAAACCAACACTTCTATACATGAAATAGCGAAATTTTGTTGCTCTTCTAACTGTGTACATTAGGGCCTAATCCCAACAGTTATTTTTACACAAATGTTGTACATTTTTCAGTTACAGGCTGACTGATAGATGCTTTATTTCAAATATATATATATACACTAACTTTTGAACCAACAAAAAGATCAAAAGGATCAAACTTACTTTCAAAAGTTGTATGACTTGAAAGATAGCTAACGAGTAAGATAGTAATATCAGTTAGCAAATAGCAGTAGAGTAATATCTGTTTATAAAAATTTTGGATAAAAATAAATTATAAATCAAAGAAATTAATATCACAAAACAAATATTATTCAATATTTCATATCATTGTATACAAAGGTACATTAAACGTGTTTATTTTACTGGCACTAAATGAGTCTCAACAAAAGACCTATTGTACAATTTTACTTCTGAACAATTGGATAGAACTGAATTAAAGAAATACATATGACCAAATTGAACTTTGTCATCTAGCTAATCATATGCCATTTGTTTCTTTTAATATTAATCTTGATTGCTGCTTTTCATTGTTCACAATGTTGATTGTCTTACCTTTTTGTTCTCTTTTATGCCCAAGCTAGCCTAGATTACATGTACTGATTGATGTTCCAACTAGAGTTTGGAACTGTGTTCATAGAAGAAAGTCAAACGAAATGTACAGCCTATGACCTGAATACAATCATCAGTAGAAGATGCACTCCAGTTTTCAGGCAATCCGTCACCTGTGTCCATAGTGGATTGCGTTAAACATGCACGCAGGCCCAATTCTTTTACTGCCCTGGCCATTCCACTAACGTGCTGCCCACCTGCTTCAGCAAAGCAGGTTACCTGTTTCATGAATCCACAAAATTGAGTCACACATCTCCAGTATGCAACAGAAGTTACAGTTCTATGATGTATTATGGTTTACCACCCAAGAAAATAACGCCCAATACTTCAAAGGAAGGAAAATAAATGCAGTCCAATTTCACGAAATACAAACCAAATCAACTAGCATCAACCCAACTACTGGTTGTAGAAACTTACTGCAGTGACTTATGCAAAATACTATCGGGTCCTAATCAGAGCATTGCATGAAGAATCAAATCATAGACCGAATCCACAGATCCAATGCCTCAGAACATGAAACATAAATATGAATCCCAAAAAGGTGAGTTTGATTCAGAATTACCGAACATTCGTGGTCAGAAAGTTCGACAAAGAGAGACAAAAATGGCCTCAAGAATGTAACTTATCAACATAGACACATTATCATTCCAAAAATATCAAATCATAAAAATAATGAGTAAAATCGCGGCTTTCCAACATTTGCGATCCTTCAAAGACGCTCGAATCAGAAGAAGAGATTGAATTACAACACAATCTGAAAGAGGGAGAGTAAGGTATGTCAATCACCCACTCCAGAATGGATGAGCTCGATCCCACAGAGAAGCGTCGAGAGGTAGGAGTCCTCCTCCGTCATGCGAGATTCGTAGGGCCAAATTCGCTCGTGAAGCCACGTCTTCAGGTCCACGTCGTCGGCGATGCCCCTGGCCAGCTGCTGCGACGTGTGCACATGCGTGTTGATGAACCCTACAACACCCCACGGCCACCAAGAAAAACGAGAATCCGTGAAAAGGAAATATGAGCCAACCTATCATGATCGAGAGGAATGGGAGCATTGGAACACCTGGGAGGAGGAATCGGGAGCCGAGGTCGACGATCGACTCGGCAGCTGCGAAGTGGGAGAAGTCACGGAGAATCTGGGCGGAGGGACCGAGGGCCTGGATACGATCGCCGACGACAACGATGGCGCCGTTGCGGAAGACGCGGGAGGCGGGGTCCATGGTGACGAGGAAGGCGTTGTGGAGAATTAGAGGGCTGCGCGCCTCTTTAACGTTCCCCATCTCCCCCTTCCTCTCTTCTGCCTTTCTCCAAACTCGCGATCGACTCACCGGCGACTTAAGAATAGGCGGAAAGCAAATTAAGATGACTTTTTTATTTATAATAAAAGAAAATTATATCATTCGACTATTAACAGATGAACTTGTATAAGTTTTTCTGCTTTTTTTTTTTCCCGAACGTGTACAAGTTAACAAATATATATATATATATATATATATATATATATATATATATATATAAGAAACCTCCCTCATGGCAAAATGATTAGCTTTCCTAGTAATTTCAACGCTAAACTTAACAAAAAAGGATATTTTAAATAAAAATAATTTAGTTTTTGACATAGAGATTGAATGTTACTAAGAACCCAGTCGACAGAATTGACGTTTTGCTTGAATGCTTTATTAGTGTCTCATATTTATCTGAATGCTTTATTAGTGTCTCATATTTTTGATCGAGGTTAACACGTGTGACCAGTTGTTCGTTTTTTTTTTTTTTTTTTTTTTTTTTGAGGTTTCTGATGATAGCTTATGGATGAATGTTTTTTTTTTTTTAAGGGTAAGGACATCACGAACATATTAGCTGATCACTCTCCAATTGGATAGTACGGGTCGATAAGGGTTCATTCTTAAAATTAGCATTCTTATGACCAAAGAAATGGACCAAAGAAAAAGGAGGCAAGCTCTTTGTTTCTAGTTCCCAGATAGCTAAATTCTGGATAATCAAGAGTTCTTTGAATGAGATTCTTATAGCATAAAATCTATAATTATGCTATCTATAATGCGAAATAATTTTAATCTGAAATCAAATAGCAATGCATCTAAACAATATTACGATATTTACCTTTCGTTATTATTCAGAAAAATAAACTTTATCTGATCAACAAACATATCATCGTCAGATCTAAAATGTCAATTTGTAATGAGAACTAGATTCATCATCTTCTCTTTTTTTATTTTTTTACAGGACCACTTAGATTAATGGATAGAGACATTGAGAAAGAAACTGAAACAGAGAAATTGAGAAAGAAACTGCAATCTCTCAACTGCACTCTCTTATTTCTTCTTCTCATATTCTTTTGTATTCTCATCTGTTATATCCCTAAAGGTCATATCTATTTATAGGCGAGAGCAGAGAGTCTAGGATAAGATATTAGGAGATTTCCTCCCATCAAGGGCATCCCCTAAGGAATCCTATTTTAATTGGATTTTCTTTTTGTTATCCAATAACCATAATCAAAATTTAATCATATTCTTAATATATCTTACCTAATTAAATAGGGTCACATAATCTAACATTCTTCCACTTGGCCCATTAATTGGTAAGATACAAAAGATATTTAAAATCAAAATAAATAAATAAAATTTATTTGAAAATAATTTTGCATAATTAGATTCTGAAATTTTAAAAAATTATTTACACATGTGCGAATTTAAAAATAGGCTAATAAGTTCAATGAATATAATAATACTACATTAAGTCTGACTAGCAATGTGAGTCATAACGGTTGTATATCATTAATGTCACACTTCCTTCTATGTACCACAAAATTGTTAGTTTTTTCTAATGCAGTCTAAAATGACCCTTGTAATTTGTCTTGTTAAGATAATCCTATCATCACATGCAACCATAATATGTACATACATAACTATGAACATGATAACAAAAATAAATACTTTTAAGTACATAAGTAAAAATGTCAATTATAGTATCCACTCAAATATGTATCACCATATCTTTTATGGGTTGCTTACAAACCCAATCATAAGAACATGTTCTTTCACAACACTTTAGGTTGTAAGTCCTAAGTAAATGGATCAGCAATCAATATAGTAGAACTCAAGCAATTAATTGACATTAGATGTTTTTGGACTCGATTTCTCTAACTATCAAGTACTTTCTACTATAATATATAGAAATACAATAATACTTGCCATTCTTAGAGAAGAAAACTACTATGATGTCATAAAATATCTTCAGCGACTTAACAATTGAGTCTGACCACACCAAGTTCTGAGATAAAAATTTTGTAATTATAAAGTTTGATCAGTGACCTTAAAGCATATCACAAAATCAACTTTCATTATTAATAATAATATAATAATAAATTATCCCTTTAATTGATATAGATATTAACCGTAAGGTGGACTTTCTATTATTGAGGCAATTTATAGAATCAACATCTGAAAAAAAAATACCATCATTTCAAGCTGATATAATTTCATACATGTGAACATATAATCTTTCGTCTATTCTAGATATCTTATTACTTTTCTTTGTAGTCCTTTAATATTTTTACTTCTGGATAACTCCAATATCTACCCAGCATTTTAATTGTAAAAACTGATATCTGTTCTGACATAAGCTTGAGCATAGACTTTCAACTACACATATATAAAAAATATTCCCTTTATTTGATTTATATGAAGTCATTTTAAAGAACTCATTTTTGATTAAAATTTTATTTTTATGATTTGTTGAACAAACTTGTATATTAGATCTTTTCAAGACTTGGTTAATATATCCTTTCTAAGATAGTCTTAATAATCATTGAGATATATCCCTGAGTATCTCAATACTAATAATATAAGATATCTCATTCATATCAATCATCTTAAAATTCTCAGTGATAATTTTTTGGTTTAATATAATAAACCAAGATCACTATTGGCAATGCAAATATTATCCACATATATGATCAATATAATAAACTTACTCTTACTGATCTTTAGATATGAATACCGATGAACAGTATTTTTCTTAAATATAAAGGAATCAATGATATCAAGAACCTTTATATATCATTGTCTAGAAGCTTGTTTAAGATTATAAATAGATTCTTGAATTTACATATCAAATTTTATATTTCTTTTATTTTTTTCGATGAGTCATTTAGAGTAACCTATATAAAAGCTAGATCATTAATTAAAAATTTATTTTCATATCATTATGATATAACTCAAACTCATAATGAGTCATTAATGTCATGACGATTCTTAACGAGTTTCTTTAATAACTATATGTCTCGTTATAGTTGATATATTCTTTATGAGTAAAATCTATAACCATATTAAAAACTAAAAGTCTGACCATTATGTCATTCGAAGTTATCCTCATATAATATACTCTTTTACAATTATTGGACAATTCGACGAATTCATCAAATATCATTTTGGTTATTGATTTTAACTCTTCTTTTATTGTATTATATTATTTTTCAAAATCATTACTTTTCATGACTTGTGAAAATAATAAGGGATCCATTTTGATTCTTATATCAAAATATAATTCTTGTAGATATACCACATAATAATCATAAATTACAGAATTCCTTTCCCATTGAGACATATTCTCAAGACTGTCAATTATGGTCGTTCTATAAGACTATTATCAGCGATATCAATATAATGTGGGAGTTTTATAATGTTATTTTGTTATTCACCTTTATCAAATTATTTAATAATTAGAGTAACAATAATCTCTCGAATAATAAAAGAGTATCAACATGTATCTCCTCTATATCAAAATTAAATTTCAAGATTTTTACTCCCACTGATTCGCTATTTTATAGGAATCTTATATTATAAGATTTGACTATCCTCATACTATGATTAGAGCAATAAAATATGTACCATTTTAAAATTTTCTGAATAAATAATAAAATATTTAAAAAATCATAGCTCTAATACCAATTGTTAGCATAAAATCTGTAATCATGCTATCTATAATGTAGAATAACTTTAATGCCAAAATCTGAAATCAAATAGCAACTGATCTAAATAATATTATAATATATATCTTTCGTTGCTGTTTAGAAAAATAAACTTTATCTGATCCACAAGCATATCATCGTCAAATTTAAAATATCAATCTGCAAGGAGAATTAAACTCACATTCTCCTCTCTTCTTATCCTTTCATAGGACCACTTAGATTAATGGATAGGGAGATTGATAGAGAAACTGTAATAGAGAGATTAAGATAGAAACTGTAATCTCTCAACTACACTCTTATTTCTTCTTCTTATATTCTTATGTATTGTGATCTATTGTATCCCTAAAGGTCCTGTCTATTTATAGGTGAGAGTAGAGGGTTTAGGATAAGATATTAGGAGATTTCCTCTCATTAAGGATTTTAATTAGATTTCATTTCTATTAGTCAAGAATCATAATCAGAATCCAATTATATCATTAATATATCTTAACTAATTAAATAGAATCACATAATCTAATAATTCTAACTCAGCACATTTTAATATTATGAGAATAGTTACCCTTTGGAGAGCATAAGATAATGAAAGTTGTCAGGTATGTTTCAAGATAGTTATTATCTATTGTTGTCGTAGAACAAGTGGAGTCATGAGAGGTGATAATTTACCTGGTCACGGATGTGATGGACAAGTGTTTTCCCTCATCACTATTATTTTATTTGTGATCAGTTGGACTAAATTATTGAGATGTCTCTTTGATCTATGCTTACGGTTCTCAACTGGGCTCAACCTAATATAATTTCAATTTTTAATCGATTGAACTTGGTGAAAAAAATATCATTTTATACTTAAACAAATCAAGAATATGTCAAATCTCATTCTACAACTAATTTCCAAGAGTTACTTGTGACTTGACATGACGTTTTCTTCAAATGACATGAGTTACAATGAGTTTTTACCCACCTCTAATCAATATCAATGTAACCTCATTCTAATTCCAAACCAAAATGCCATCCAAGGGGATGACAAGGACTAAGAGCAAGCTATGAATAACCAATACAATGTAAAGTACATACCTGTTAGTGAAGAGATAATGATCAAGGATGTGGGAAATTTTAATGGCAATTTGAATATCTTCCAAGAAGTGGTCAGCAAAAATTCCAAGACAAACGAATTGTGGGAAAAATTTTTCCTGAGAACATTTATTGGTTTTATCTATACATTATAAAATGAAAGGAGTTTAACCTAAGAGAGAAGACCTTCAGTCCATTAAGTACCGCTAAAAAAATTAAAAAGATTGAAAAAAAAATAAAATCGATAAGATTTTAATGTTCAAGAATAATATAGAAATTTGAGAACATTACATAGTTCTAAATAGATCGACAATATCATATTTATCTAGAAATTTTTTTTTCATTCTTCATATATAAGTGGATAAAAGGAAATATTCTTTAAAAAAATATATACTATTTTTTAGTTTAGATATGTTCATCATATGCATGTGCCATAGTCATTGGATTCTATTTTTCTCCACCATCCGATAAATCTCAAATTTTGATGATAAAATTAATTAATAATATTTATGATTTAATTTACGTTTTGAGTGATGCAGGTAGCTTTGATCAGGAATAAACAATTGAAGTAGGAAAAATCAGACGTTAGGCTGGAGGAGATCATGTCAGAAGATTAGGCGTCGAGTCGAAGGATTGGTCGATGGGTAGAAGGCTTCAGACGATGAGTTCGGGCATCAAGCTAAGAAGAGCAGAATTACGTTAAGGAGATTAGAGTTACGGAGGATAACTGCCGATTAGGCAATAGGCCATAAGAGAGGACGATGTGACAAAGAATTGGATGAAACGTCGGATGAACCAATGACATGCCGGACTACATTTGATTAAGCTTTGTAATGATTATTTAGATTGAAGTAAGTTTAAAGTGTAATTAGGTTGGAATTAGGTCAACTCAATTAGGAGCCAACTAGGCCCAAGTGTGGGCTATGTTGGGCTAAATAAAATGTCTAAACAGTGACCCAAGAGGTGAGTCAAGCGGTGGCACCGCCAGAACAGGCAGTGGAATCGCTGGTGGCTCAATCTCCAAGACACAATCTTCGAGACTATGTTAGGAGGTAGTACCGTTAGACTAGGCAGTGGTATCACCCAGTGTCAGGGCAGATTGGGTAGTGGTACTGCCTAGTATTAGCGGTGGTACCGCTAGTACCCCAAAAACTCGAGTTGATTCAAATTTTGGCTCAAAGTTTGAATTCTCTTGAGGCTTATAAATACCTCTCTTATCTTTGGTTAACATACACACCAACTGAGAACAAAAAGAGAAAAAAATCTATTGTAATCTTGTGAGAAATCCTCCCCTCTAGCTCTAAGTCTTAGTTAAGTTTAAAAAGGTACGAGAGGGCTTATAAAAGGTTATCTCCTAAACCTATGAAAAGGAGAAGAGGGCTGTAAGGGTAGTTAGTTGTCACCCATTAAAAGAAGACTAATAGTGAAAGTCGGTGGCCTCGATGAAGGAGGAATCGGGAGTGGATATAGGTCGGACAACCGAACTACTCTAAATCAGTGTGCTCTCTTTTTGTGATCTCTTCCTTGCTATTTACTCTTACTTCAAAATCATTTTACTACTCTCACCAATATCCCTAAGTTTAAAATTTTTTCGATACAATTTCACCGATACAGACTTAATCGTCGAAATGTGTTTTGAATCGAACTGAAGTTTTCCAAAACATCGACGTCTTTACCGCTGCACTAATTCACCCCCTCCCTCTCTTAGTATCGTATTGATCCTAACAATTGGTATTAGAGCCATAGTATTTCTCGTTTGGGTTAACACCCAAAAGAAATGACTCTTTTCAGCTTTCAAGTGAGTTTTTCTATTGTTCGTCCTCCCAAGTTCAATGGGATGGACTACACATATTGAAAAACTTGAATGAGAGTTTTTTTTTGCTTTTCTTGGATTTAAACTTATGGAATATCATTGAAAATAATTTTCAAAAGTCTTCTAAACCAATGAATGATTGGAATGATTTGGAAAGAAGACTTTTTCTTTAAATACAAAGGCTATAAATGCCTTATTTTATGCCTTATATAAAAATAAATTTAATCATACTTTTATTTGTGAAACTACACAAGAGATTTGGCACACTCTTAAAATCATACACGAAGGCACTAGTAGAGTTAAAGATTCAAAAATTAATCTTTTGATGTATGATTTTGAATTTTTTTCGTATATTCATTGTATGCTTGTGCCACAGTCATTGGATTCTATTTTTCTCCACCATCTGTTGAATCTCAAATTTTGATGATGAAATTAATTGATAGTGTTTATGATTTAATCTACGTTTTGAGTGATACAGGTAGCTTCGATTAGGAATAGACAATTGAAGTAGGAAGAGTCCGATGTTTGGTCGGAGGAGACCATGTCAGAAGAATGGGCATCGAGCCGAAGGATCGGTTGACGGGTAGAAGGCTTCAGACGACGAGTTTAGGCATCAGGCTAAGAAGAGCGGAATTACGCTAAAGAGATCAAAGTTGCAGAGGATAATTGTCGATTGGGCAATAGGCCACAAGAGAGGATGATGCGCCGAAGAATTGGACGAAGCGTTAGATGAACCAATGATATGCCAGATAACATTTGATCAATCTTTATAATAATTATCTAGATTGAAGTAGGTTTAATATTTAATTAGGTTGGAATTAGACCAACTCAATTAGGGGTCAATTGGGCCCAAGTGTGGGCTATGTTGGGTTAAGTAAAAGGCCCAAATAGTAACCCAAGAGGTGCATCAAGCGGTGGCACTGCCATAATAGGTGGTGGAACTGCTGATGGCTCAATCTCTAAGATACAATCTTCAAGACTATGTCAGGAGGTGGCATCGCCAGACTAGGCAAAAGTATTGCTCAGTGTTAGGGCAAACTGGGTGGTGGTACTGCCTAGTATTGGCGGTGGTACCGCTAGTACTCCAAAACTCGGGGTGATTCAAATTTTAGCTCTAAGTTTGAATTTCCTTAAGGCCTATAAATACCCCTCTTATCTTTGGTTAACATACACACCAATTGAGAACAAAAAGAGAAAAAAATTCTATTATAATCTTGTGAGAAATCCTCCACTCTAGCTCTAAGTCTTAGTTAAGTTTAAAAAAAGGGTGAGAGGGCTTGTAAAAGGTTGTCTCCTAAACCTGTGAAAAGGAGAAGATGGCTGTAAGGGTAGTTATTCTTCACCCATTGAAAGAAGACTAATAGTGAAAGTCAATGGCCTCGACGAAGGAGGAATCGAGAGTGGACGTAGGTCGGACAACCAAACTACTATAAATCGGTGTGCTCTCTTTTTATGATCTCTTCCTTGCTGTTTACTCTTACTACAAAATCATTTTACTGCTCTCACCAATGTCTCTAAGTTTAAAATATTTCCGATATAATTTCACCGATACATACTTAATCGTCGAAATATGTTTTGAATCGAACCGAAGTTTTCCAAAACATCAACGTCTTTACCGCTACACTAATTCACCCCCTCCCCTTCTTAGTATCGTATTGATCCTAACAATTAATATTAGAGCTACGATATTTCTCGTTTGGATTAACACCGAAGAGAAATGGCTCTTTTCAATTTTCAAGAGAGTTTTTCTATCGTTCGTCCTGCCAAGTTCAATGGGATGAACTACATATATTGAAAAACTCGAATAAGAGTTTTTTTGCTTTTCTTGGATTTAAACTTATGGAATATTATTAAAAATAATTTTTAAAAGTCTTCTAAACCAATAAATGATTGGAATGATTTGGAAAGATGACTTTTTCTTTAAATGCAAAGGCTCTGAATGTTTTATTTTATGCCTTATA
This sequence comes from Musa beccarii, assembly GCA_024322285.1. Taxonomy (NCBI): domain Eukaryota; kingdom Viridiplantae; phylum Streptophyta; class Magnoliopsida; order Zingiberales; family Musaceae; genus Musa; species Musa beccarii. Next base: position 73,050,244 of record CM044395.1, read on the forward strand.
TAAAAATAAATTTAATCATGTTTTTGTTTGTGAAACTACACAAGAGATTTGGTACACTCTTAAAATCACACACGAAGGCACCAGTAGAGTTAAAGATTAAAAAATTAATCTTTGGATGCATGATTTTGAATGTTCATCGTATGCATGTGCTGTAGTCATTGGATTCTATTTTTCTCTACCATCTGTTGAATCTCGAATTTTGATAATAAAATCAATTGATAGTATTTATGATTTAATCTACATTTTGAGTGATGTAGATAGCTTTGATCAAGAATAGACAATTGAAGTAGGAAGAATCCGACGTTGGGCCGAAGGAGAACATGTCAGAAGAATGGGCATCGAGCCAAAGGATCGGTCAATGGATAGAAGGCTTCGGACGATGAGTTTGGGCATCGGGCTTAGAAGAGAAAAATTACGCCAAGGAGATTAGAGTTGTAGAGGATAATTATCGATTGGGCAATAGGCTACAAGAGAGGATGATGCGCCGAAGAATCGGACGAAGTGTTAGATGAACCAATGACATGTTGGACAATATTTGATTAAGCTTTGTAATAATTATCTAGATCGAAGTAGGTTTAAAGTGTAATTAGGTTAGAATTAGTCTAACTCAATTATAGGTCAACTGGGCCCAAATGTGAGCTATGTTGGGCTAAGTAAAAAGTCCAAATAGTGACCCAAGAGGTGAGTCAAGCGATGGCACCACCAGAACAAGCGGTGGCACCACCAGAACAAGTGGTGGAACTACAGGTGACTCAATCTCCAAGACACAATCTTCGAGACTATGTCTGGAGGTGGTACCGCTAGACTAGGTAGTGGTATCGCCCAGTGTCAAGGCAGACTGGGCGGTGGTATTGCCCAGTATTGGCAGTGGTACTGCTAGTACCCTAAAAACTCGGGGTGATTCAAATTTTGGCTCCAAATTTAAATTCCCTTAAGGCCTATAAATACCCCTCTTATCTTTGGATAACATACACACTAATTGAGAATAAAAAGAGAAAAACTTATATTTTAATCTTGTGAGAAATCCTCCCCTCTAACTCCAAGTTTTAGTCAAGTTTATAAAAGGGGTGAGAGGGCTTGTAAAAGGTTGTCTCCTAAACTTGTGAAAAGGAGAAGAGGGCTGTAAGGGTAGTTAGTCATCATCTATTGAAAGAAGACTAATAGTGAAAGTCGGTGGTCTCGACGAAGGAGGAATCGGGAGTGGACGTAGGACGGACAATCGAACTACTATAAATCGGTGTGCTCTCTTTCGGTGATCTCTTCCTTGCTGTTTACTCTTACTGCAAAATCATTTTACTGCTCTCACCAATATCTCTAAGTTTAAAATATTTCCGATATAATTTCACCGATACGACCTTAATCGTCGAAACGTGTTTTGAATCGAACCGAAGTTTTCCAAAACACCGACATCTTTATCGCTTCACTAATTCACCCCCTCCCCTTCTTAGTGTCATATTGATCCTAACAATTAGTATTAGAGTCACAGTATTTCTTGTTTAGATTAACACCTAAGAGAAATGGCTCTTTTCGACTTTCAAGAGGATTTTTCTATCGTTCGTCCTCCGAAGTTTAATGGGACAGACTACACATATTGAAAAACTTGAATGATATTTTTTTACTTTTCTTGGATTTAAACTTATGGAATATCATTGAAAATGATTTTCAAAAGTCTTCTAAACCAATGAATGATTTGAATGATTTGGAAAGATGACTTTTTCTTTAAATATAAAGGCTATGAATGCCTTATTTTGTGCCTTATATAAAACTAAATTTAATCATGTTTTTATTTGTGAAACTGCACAAGAGATTTGACACACTCTTAAAATCACACACGAAGGCACTAATAGAGTTAAAGATTCAAAAATTAATCTTTCGATGCATGATTTTGAATTTTTTTTGTTATGTTCATCGTACGCATGTGCCGTAGTCATTGGATTCTATTTTTCTTCGCCATCTGTTGAATCTTAAATTTTGATGATGAAATCAATTGATAGTGTTTATGATTTAATCTACATTTTGAGTGATGTAGGTAGCTTTGATCAGGAATAGACAATTGAAGTAGGAAGAATCCGACGTTGGGCCGGAGGAGAACATGTCAGAAGAATGGGCATCGAGCCGAAGGATCGGTCGACGGGTAGAAGGCTTCGGGTGAAGAGTTCAGGCATCGGGCTAAGAAGAGTAGAATTACACTAAGGAGATCGGAGTTATAGAGGATAATTACCAATTGGGCAATAGGCCACAAGAGAGGATGATGCATCGAAGAATCGGACGAAGCGTTAGATGAACCAATGACATGTCGGACAACATTTAATTAAGCTTTATAATAATTATCTAGATGGAAGTAGGTTTAAATTATAATTAGATTGGAATTAGGTCAACTCAATTAGGGGTCAACTAGGCCCAAGTATGAGCTATGTTGGGCTAAGTAAAATGTCCAAATAGTGACCCAAGAGGTGATTCAAGTGGTGACACCGCCAAAACAGGCGGTGGAACCACTGGTGGCTCAATCTCCAGGACACAATCTTTGAGACTATGTCAGGAGGTGGTAACGTCAGACTAGGTAGTCGTATCGCCTACTATCAGGGCAGACTGGGCGGTGGTACTGCCCAATATTGGTTGTGGTACCGCTAGTACCCCAAAAACTCGAGATGATTCAAATTTTAACTCTAATTTTAAATTCCCTTGAGGCCTATAAATACGGCTCTTATCTTTGGTTAACATACACACCAACTGAGAACAAAATGAGAAAAAAAATTCTATTATAATCTTGTGAGAAATCCTCCACTCTAAGTCTAAGTCTTAGTCAAGTTTAAAAAGGGGTGAGAGGGCTTGTAAAAGGTTGTCTCCTAAACCTGTGAAAAAGAGAAGAGGGCTGTAAGGGTAGTTAGTCTTCACCCATTAGTAGAAGACTAATAGTGAAAGTCAGTGGTCTCGATAAAGGAGAAATCGGGTGTTGAATCTCAGATTTTGATGATGAAGTCAATTGATGGGTTAATTGATCTAATCTATATTATTGAGATAAGTGTGCAGGATTAACTATAATAGCTTGAAGACATAAAGCAAATTACCGGAGTCAAGTAGTTGGAAGTTTGAGAGTCCATCGGAAGTCTGAAGGATCATTAGAGGTGCTGCCGGAACCAATCGGAAAGATTGTCGGAGGTTCAAGGAGCTCACCGAGAAGGTTTGGAAGCTTGCCAAAGACTCGTTAAACTCGCCACAAAGTCCGAGAGCCTACTGGGAATCCATCGGAAGAAATCCGAGGGTGCATCGAAAGTCCTTTGAAAGTTCGCCGGAAAGCTCGCCGGAAGAAGACTCAACATTGTCGATTGTTAATTTGCTTAGAATTATGTTTCAATTCCGTAGTTAGCATGTAACTAAGGTAAGGATTAGGTAATAATCCTATTTAACCCTTGTAGGGGTCAATTGGGCCTTATTTGGGTTGATTTGGGCCAAAGTTAGGGCCCATTCAGCCTTACAGGAATAGTCTGGTGGTGGCACCGCTAGACCCAGGCGGTGGCACCCCCCAGGGACCGAAATCTCAAGTGTTCTGGGCGGTGGCACCACCCTAAGTCAGCGATGGTATCGTCGACTTTAATGCCTGGCAAGCGGTGGTACTACCAGACCACAGAGCCTGAGGACTCTATCAAGCGGTGGTACCGCCAGTGTCAGGCGGTGGTGCCGCCAATAACCTAAAAAATCGAGAAGATTCAAATTTGGGCTCCAAATTTGAATCCTCTTGGAGCCTATAAAAACTCCTCCCATCCCTAGGTTACAGTATGCAAGCACATAGACTTTGAAAGCTAAAAAACGCTGTTCAAATCTTTCTAGAAATCCCTCCTTTAGTTTTCTCTCGTATTCGATTCAAAAGAAAGGAGTGAGTGCTTGTAAGGGTTGTCTTCTAAGCCCGTCAAAAGGAGAAAGTGATGTAAAAGGGAATTGGTCTTCGCCCTTGGAAGGAAGATGCCCAGTGGAAAGCCGATGACCTCAAGAGGAGGAATCGGGAGTGGACGTAGGTCGTATGACCGAACCACTATAAAAATTCTAGTTTGCGTTTCAATATTGTTATTTACATTTATGCAAACTTGTTCATTTACTTACTCTGCTTCCTCCTCACTTTCTTACAAATCATTTTAAGTTTATACGCAATCGAAACCGGATTTCATCAAAATGTAATTTTGTCGCACAAAGTTTCCGAAGTTGTTTTGAATTACCGAAAAGTTATCATTATTAACCACTGCACTAATTCACCCCCCCTTCTTAGTGCCTCTCGATCCCTAACAATTGGTATTAGAGCTTGGTCACTCTCATCTAGTTTAAAACCCAAGAGAGATGATTTATTCCGGCATGTAAGAGGGTCATTCAATTACACATCCACCCATATTTAATGGGTCGGATTACATGAATTGGAAGACTAGTATGAGGATCTTTCTTATTTACATGGACTTTGAGCTTTGAAATATCGTTGCAAATGGATTTCAAAAATCCTCTCTTCCGATGAGCGAATGGAATGAATCAGAGAAGAAGGTTTTTGCTTTAAATGCAAAGGCTATGAATGCCTTGTTTTGTGTGCTTGATAAAAATGAGTTTAATCATGTTTCGATTTGTGAATTGACTTTTGATATTTGGCGTACTCACTTATGAAGGCACTAGCCGAGTGAAAGAGTCCAAAATCAACATTCTCATGCATTCTTATGAACTTTTTCGGATAAAACCAAGTGAGTCTATTGGAGACATGTACACCCATTTTACGGATGTCGTCAATGGACTTAAAGCACTTGGTAAAGGTTTTTCTAATTTTGAACTTGCAACTAAAATTTTAAGATCCCTTCTAAAGAGTTGGGATTCAAAGGTTACGGCCATTCAACAGGCCAAGGACATTAAAACTTTTCCTCTTGAAGAACTTATTAGGTCTCTAATAACCTATGAAATGACATGCCATACTTATGGAGAGCTTGAGAACCCCCTTCCAAAGAATAGAAAGAATATGGCATTAAGAACACAAGAAGACCACTTGAAAGGAATATCAAGTGATGAGGACAATAACGATGACATTGTACTATTAACTAAAAAATTTTAAAAATTCATAAGAAGGAGTAAATTTAAAAATGATACTAAAAACAAACTTGAACAAAAAAAGGACCAAGTCATATATTACGAATGCAAGAAGCTAGGGCACTTAAAAAATGAATGCCCCCAAGACAAGAAGAAGCAACCAAAGAAGAAGAAAGCTTTAAAGGTAACGTGGGACGACTCAAGTGACTTCAAGAATGAAGAAACAAGCAACAAAGAGGAGGCCAACTTCGCGCTAATGGCTTTAGGAGAAGAGGTATGTGATTTAATTAATAAAGATTTATCTTTTGATGAACTTTCAATAGCTTTTCATGAATTATTTGATGAGTATAGAACTATTAGTAAGAAGTTCAATTTATTAAAGAAAGAGCATACTTTATTACTAGATAAAATTGATAATCTTCAAACTCTCTATTCACCTCCATGCTCTAAGTGTGAACACTTAGAAATAATAAAAAATAAGAACTTGTTACTTAAAGAAACCCTAAACAAGTTTAAGGTCGGTAGCAAGGGCTTGGACATGATCCTTACAAATAAGAGTCACGTCGCAAATAGAAGTGGAATTGGATTTATGAGTAGATCTCACCAAAATCCTACCACCTTCATTAAAGGACCCACACTACATGTATCACCTCATTTGAAATGCAATTTTTATTGTAAATCCGGACATGTTATTTATAAAATGTCCATTTAAGAAAATTAGTCCACATAAATTAATATAGGTTCCTAAAGGATCCATAAATAATTTAATACTAAATGATAAAGTTAGTAGATCAATTTTTGAGGCACCCAAAATCAAATGGGTACCTAAAAATCATCTTTTTTTGTAGACACACTCATAAGCTAGGAGCAAGAGATGGTATCTTGATAGTGGATACTCAAGGCACATGACCAGAGATCCATCTTAATTTTATATGCTCACTAGCATAGAAGAAGGGTATGTCACCTTTAGAGACAATAACAAGAGTAAAATCATTGGCAAGGGAACCATAGGTAACAAATCAAGTTTTTCAATTGATGATATGTTACTAGTTGATAGATTAAAACATAATCTTTTGAGCATTAGTCAATTATGTGATAAAGGTTACATTGTTAGATTTGAATCTAATGCTTGCATCATTGAAAAACCAAACAACAACATATCCATGATTGCGTTAAAACAAAATAATGTCTACACCATTAACGTTGAAGAACTTAGTAATGAAATGTGCTTTTCCATTTTAAATGATGATGCTTGGCTTTGGCATAGGAGATTAGGCCATGCAAGTATGAGACTAATATCTAAAATTTTATTTAGAGAACTAGTACGAGGAATTCCTAATATTAAGTTTTTCAAGGACAAAGTATATGATGCATGTCAACTAGGAAAACAAATAAAAACTAGCTTCAAATCAAAGAATCAAATAAGCACCTCTAGACCATTACAATTGATCCATATGGATTTATTTGGACCAATTGACACAACAAGTCTAGGAGGTAGCAAATATAAGTTTGTCATTGTAGATGACTATAGTAGATACACTTTGACCTATTTTTTGGCTCACAAAAGTGATTGCTTTAAATGTTTTTCTAAATTTTGTAAACTTACTCAAAACGAAAAGGGTTTCATGATTTCATCGATTCGGAGTGATCATGGTGGAGAATTCCAAAACCATGACTTTCAAATTTTTTGTTAATCTAATGGGTATAATCACAACTTCTCTACTCTATGGAATCCTCAACAAAATGGAGTAGTAGAAAAAAAGAATAGAAATTTATAAGAAATAGCAAGAACCATGTTAAATGAATATAGTTTACCCAAATACTTTTGGGCCGAAGCCGTTAATACAGCTTGCTATATCATGAATAGGGTTCTAGTAAGACCATCTCTATCCAAAACCCCTTATGAATTATAGAATAAGAAAAAACTAAATGTTTCTTATTTTAAAGTTTTCGGTTGCAAATGCTTTATCTTGAATGAAAAGGATGCCTTAGGAAAATTCGATGCTAAATCAGATGAAGGCATCTTTCTTGGTTACTCTTCTATTTCTAAAGCTTTTTATGTTTTTAATAAAAGAATATTAGTTATAGAAGAGTCTATTCATGTAGTTTTTAATGAAGTTTCCAAACTTAAGAAAAATGATTTTGATGATGATCTTGGTTTTGATAGTTTGAATTTAAATGAACCTTCTCCTTAAAATTGTAACTTGGATGCATCTTCTTCTCAAATTTTCTTACCCAAAGAATAAAAGTATGTAGATGCCCATCCAAAGGAGTTAATTATAGGAGACACATCGAAAGAGGTTCAAACTCATTCTTCCTTTAAAAATTTTTGTCCTCATGCCGCTTTTTTTTCTCAAATTGAACCTAAGTGTATTGACGATACCTTGAAAGATGATTCTTGGGTTATCGCAATGCAAGAAGAATTGAATCAATTTGAGAGAAATGAGGTATGGAAGCTTGTTCCTCGACCTAGTGACCATTTAGTTATTGGTACTAAATGGGTCTTTAGAAACAAGCAAGATAAATGTGGTATTGTGGTTAGAAACAAGGCTAGATTAGTGTCCAAAGGTTTCAACCAAGAAGAAGGTATCGATTACGAAGAAACCTTCGCTCTTGTGGCAAGATTAGAAGCCAATAGGATGCTTCTTGCCTATGCTAGTAGTAATAACTTTAAGCTTTTTCAAATGGATGTTAAAAGTACTTTCTTAAATGGCTTTATTTCCAAAGAAGTGTCTCTTGAACAACCACCTAGATTTGAAAACTGTCTTCTTCCCAATCATGTGTTTAAACTAACTAAGGCTCTCTATGGATTAAAACAAGCCCCTAGAGCTTGGTATGAGAGGCTTAGTTCCTTTCTTATTTTAAATAATTTTACTAAAGGCAAGGTTGATACTACATTGTTTATAAAATATTTTAAAAATAATTTCTTATTGTTCAAATTTATGTTGATGATATTATTTTTGGTTCTTCAAATGAATCACTATGTGAATCATTAACCAAGTGTATGAGTCATGAATTTAAAATGAGTCTAATGAATGAACTAACCTTCTTTCTAGGATTGTAAATTAAATAACTTAGTAATGGTATGTTTCTTAATCAATCTAAATATACATTAGAATTGTTAAAATGATTTAACTTGGATGGTTTAAAAGCTATAAATACTCCTATGAGTACCTCCACTGAGTTAGATATGGTTGAAAGTGAAAAAAAATTTGATCAAAAAACATATAGCGGAATGATAGGTAGTTTATTTTACCTCACCATAACTAGACCAGATATCATGTTTAGTGTAGGACTTTATGCAAGATTTCAAACTAATACTAAGTTGTCTCATATTAAAGTTGTTAAAAGAATCCTTAAATATCTTAAAGGCACTCATAGCTTAGGATTATGGTATCTAAAATCTGATGATTTTGATTTAAAAGCCTATTGCAGATGTGGATTTTGGCGGATATAGAATAAATAGAAAAAGCATATCCGGAACATGTCAATTTTTAAGACATGCACTTGTTTCTTGGTCTTCCAAGAAATAAAACTCGGTTGCACTATCTACTATCGAAGCTGAATACATAGCCGCTAGTCCATATTGTGCACAAGTTATTTGGATAAAAAATACATTAGAAGATTATGAAATTTATTTAAAAAATATTCTCATAAAATGTGATAAAACTAGTGCTATTTGTCTAACCAAAAATCCCATTCAATACTCTAGGACTAAGTATATTGACATTAGGCATTATTTTATATGAGATCATGTAAATAATAATGATGTCATTCTAGAATTTATTAACACAAAATATCAATTTACGGATATTTTTATAAAATCTTTAAATGAAGAACAATTGGACTTTATTAGAAGGGAATTAGGCATGTTGATTTGTTATCGTGAATGAGTTTACTTTATGCCTTTTTTCAAAAAATTCATGTGATTGGCTTATAGGGCACCTATAACTAGCAGAATGACCGTAACTTTTAGATCTCAACTTTTAAGGAGGGATCTTAAGATTTTAGTTACAAGTTCAAAATTAGAAAAACCTTTCCCAAGTGCTTTGAGTCCATTGATGACATCCATAAAATGAGTGTACATATCTCCGATGAACTCACTTAGTTTCATCCAAAATAATTCGTAAAAATATACCAAGAGATTGATTTTGGATCTTTCACTCAGCTAGTGCCTTCATGAGTGATTTTAAGAGTATGCCAAATATCAAAAGCTAATTCACAAATCGAAACATGATTAAACTTATTTTTATCAAGAGCGCAAAATAAGGCATTCATAGCCTTTGCATTAAGAGCAAAAACCTTCTTCTCTGATTCATTCCATTCATTCAGCGGAAGAGAAGATTTTTGAAAGTCATTTTCAATAATATTTCAAAGTTCAAAATCCATAAAAATAAGAAAAATCTTCATGCGAGTCTTCCAATAGGTGTAATCCGACCCATTAACCATAGACGGACGTGTAATTGAATGATCCTCTTATATACCAGAATATACCATTTCTCTTGGGTTTTAAGCCGAATGAGAGTGACCTTGCTCTAATACCAACTGTTAGGATCTAGAGTGACACTAACAAGGGGGGTGGGGGTGAATTAGTGCAACAGATAAAAATCGTATATTCAAAGAAATTTAGAAAAGAGTTGTGCATTAAGAAGTTTCGATCCAACAAAAAAGATTTTGGCAAAGTGAATATTTCGACTGAATAAAAAAGAGAGTTGAGAGAAGGAGATTGAGAGATTGTAGCTAAGTAAAAAATTGAAATGTAGCAATTTAAAAACTCACACCAAGAGAAGTATGCAACAATTTATAGTGGTTTGATCAAATGACCTACGTCCACTTCCGAAACCTCCTTCGATGAGGTTTCCAAATTTCACTATCAATTCTTCTTGAAAGGGAAGGACAAAATATCCCTTTTTACAAACTTTTACAAGTGGTTCAGACTCTCTTATAGAACTTTTACAAGTGAGGCTTTGGGAGGTGAACACTCAAGCTTTCAAACACAAATTTTGCTAGAGTTTTGACTCAGTTTTATCACTTCTCAACGTGCTTAGCCAGCTGACAAGTAAGGGGTATTTATAGGCTTAGTTGGCTTTAGAATTGGAGCCAAAAAGAGTCACATCCCAAATTTTCAGGTACTAGCGATACCACCGCTAGTTGACCCTGCTTTGTTAGTGTACTGAATGGTACCACCACCCAGTCTAGTGGTACTACTGCCTGACAGGGTTCTTGGGCTCTATGTAGGGGCGATACCACCGTTGACAAGTAATAATTGTTAGCGGTACCATTGCTGACCTAGGGCAGTACCACCGCTTAGACTACTTGGGAACCTATTCCCAATGTAGTGCCACCGCCCTAGTCTAGCGGTGCCACGCTAGACATGGTCTAGCACTGCTGAATGGGCCTTGAATCTGGCCCAATTCAGTCCATTTAAGACCTAATTAGGCCTATAAGGGTTAATTAGGATTATCACCTAATTCTAACCCTAATTATGTGCTAACTACGAAATTGAAATATGTTTCTAAGCAAATTATAATCTAGTGATGTTGAGTCTTTTTTCAGCAATCTTTTGGTAAACTTCTGACGGAATTCTGACAAACCCTCGGATATCTTCCAGTGGTCTCCCAGCAAGCTCCCGGACTTTATGGTGAGTTCCGATGAATCTTTTGGTAAGCTTCCAAACTTTCTCGGTGAGCTCTGCGAACCTTTGGCGAATCTTTTAACGAACTTCCGAAACCTTCGGCAAGTCCTCGATTCATTCTTGGCCAGTTCCGGCAGCACTTCTGATGATTCTTTGAACTTCTGATGGACTCTTGAACTCCCAACATACTTGACTCCGATAATTTGCTTTATGTATTCATTGCTATTATAGTTAATCCTACATACTTATCTCAATAATATGGATTAGATCAAATAACCTATCAATTAACTTCAGCATCAAAATCCGAGATTCAACATAAATCACAAGATTCATATATAGGATGTCCTCTAAGACCATTCATAGACCCATGAGTTTCTCTATCCACTCAATTATCTGAAAGACATGGTTCTGAATCGGTATCTGTTAGGATCAAGAATGACACTAAGAGGGGGCGGGGGAAGGGGGGGGGGTGAATTAGTGCAGCGGATAAAACTCGATGATTTAAACGATTTCAAAAAACTTTATACGATGGAAATTTTTCGTTCGACGAAAATCATTTCGGAAAGATGATGACTCGAGTGAGTTTGTAAGAGAGTAGAGAAGAGGAGATTGGATAGTTGCAATGAAGTATAAATTGAATGTAGCAAAAGTAAATTAAACACTAAGAGAAGAATGCGCCACTTTTATAGTGGTTCAGTCGTCCAACCTACGCCCACTTCCAATACCTCTTTCGGTGAGGTTATTGGCTTCCACTATCGATCTTTCTTGAAGGGCAAATATCAATCACCCCTTTACAGAACTTTTACAAGTGGCTCACTCTCCTTTTATAAACTTTTACACTTTGAAATGGTGGAGGTGAACTCTTAATTTTTTGTAAACTATTTCACTATAGTTTCGGTTCGAACTTGTTCACTTTTTTGTGTATAATAAACTGAGAAGTAAGAGGAATTTATAGGCCACAATTGGCTTCAAAAACAAAGCCAAAATTTAAATTTTTGGGTCTTCCGAGTAAGGGTGGTAACATCGCCTGCATTGGGCGGTAACATTGCCCATAGAACCTCGAAAATAGAGGTTCTAGCGGTGCTACTACCAACCTAGGGTAATACCACCACCTACAGCTTTAATGCTGGATGGTACCATCACCCAAATTGGGTAGTATGATAGGACCCTAGTAGGGTTGGGTCCTACTCAACCAAGTAGCAACTAATAAAAATCCTGTGAGATTATAATAAACCCTACCTAGTTGCCTCTATCCTATAAAGAAGAGTGGCTAAGGTTTATATTTGGGGCCTTAGGGTTTCCTAGTCGTCGCCCCCCTTTACTAGGTAGGTCAGCTAGGGTTGAGGGCAAAAGGGATAATGTACTTAGGAAGCAGCCACTAGGGCTAGGGTTTAGAATTCTATATAAGCATGTAGCCTCCATCTCTTTTGAATAAGAAAGATCAATCTACAATTGCAGCCATCTGGCCGACTACTAAGGAGGGTGGAACTCTTATAGCAAGGGTTGATCCCCCCTTAAAGATCAATTTGCATAGAATTCCTCTAGGATTCTATCATTTGGTATCAGAGCAGTGATTTTTCTACTTTTGCTACCACCCCTGCCGCCCACCATCAATCGAGCAATTCCCATAATTGCTCATGACATCGCTGTCTCTACCGTCATCTTCTACCATAGATCAAATCAATCTGTTGCTGCCACCTCCAATTGCATCAGATATCTGGTATTCTCTAATCACCAATACCTTTTACTTCTATAATTTTCTATTCAAAATACTAAAAAGAAGTCTTTCTATCTATCCCTTACGGTGAATTCCTTTCGTCATAAAAGTTATCATCTTTACAAATGAAGGATTGCTGCAGAAAATTTCAGCCGTATATTGCTGCCTTTGAATCGATCTATTTGCTATTCTTTTTGGATGAAATTTTATATATGCTTCAAAGATCATCATGGCTTTCATCTATGATTGATCTATTGTGGAATTCATCTTTGAAACATTCTTATGTTGCCGCAAATTTTTGTTGCAAACTACTGGAATTTTTCGACGAGAATTCTGCTATCAAAACTTGTATTGTTTTCCTTGCTGTTATGCTACCAAAATTTTCTTGATCAAATTTGTTATCATTTATGTTATCTAAACTGAGATTTTGCTATCAAATCGCCTCCTCAAATCTCTTGGTTTTTGCTGAAAATTTCATCGAGAAACCACTGTTTCTTCGGTGACAATTCTGCTTTTACAAGATAGCACCTATATGCAGCAACTTCCATCAATTTCTATCAAACCTTTGCTGCCATCTACCACAGATCTAAAACCTTATTCCCTAACCTTCATCCACTACCATCACAACCTTAAAACTCCACTAAACCGCACCCAAAACAGCCACTAAAAAAGCCTAAACTGTAGCCTACATCCACCAATCCACTAAACCTTTCGGCCACCACTTCTCTCAACCGATACATGCCTCTAACCTAACAACAAAAGAGAGATATTAATATTACAGATTTGGAGGCAAATACTATGGCATCTGAAGAGGCAATCAATGCTAAATTCAAAGCCTTCAAGATGTGAATGGAGGATAAGATTCAGACACTCTTTACTGAACTAAGTTTGGGCCGACTATCGAGCCTGAAGAAATCACATCAAGGAGAGAGCTCTAATTGAAGAGATGACTTCCAAGAGAGGGGAGGTTCTATGACCAATCTCTACTATCCACGCATGAGGGTGGACTTCCCGAGATGGGAAGAAGGAGACCCGATTGGTTGGATCTCGCGTGCGGAGTGATATTTTCGATACCATAAAACTGTAGGCACTTCTATGGTAGAAATTGTAGCTATACTTCTTGAAGGGCTACCATACAGGAGTTTGATTAGTTTGAATACACTCGTAGAGTCCTCTCATGGCAATAATTCAAAGAAGGATTACTGATTCGCTTTAGACCAACCGATTACAAGAACATTGACGGACAACTAACAAAGATCCGACAAACCTCCACCATTCAGGAGTATCAAACTAGGTTTAAAAGATTATTATTAGAACCCTTACAGATTATAAGCTTGGGGTTGATCTCTTTAGGGGATCGGCCTCCTTGGAACTCTATAGGGGTTTCTTCCTTCAAATTACTGCTCAAAGGTTGCAAAAAAGATGATCTATTCATGATGAAAAGAGGGCGAATACATGACTATTTATAGGGCTTCTAAACCCCAACTCCTAATAGGACTCCTACTTAAGACTCCTACTTCTAACCAACTCCTACTTCTAATTAGGACTCCTCTAGTAGGACTCCTAATTCTAATAGGACTCTTTCTCTAATAGGACTCTTACTTCTAATAGGACTCCTTTAAGAAGCAACCTAATCTGAACCTAGCTGGCCTCTTCACCTCTTTAATAAAGGTCGACTAGAGAGGATTTACATGAATGCCCTTATCAATGAAACTAAATTAGGATTCTCCTAGCTAGAGTCCCAACAGATTAGGACTCTCCTAGCTAGAGTCCTAACAGACCCGCTCTCTTTAAATTAGCCTTGTCCTAGAGGTTGACGTTTCATGAATTCTGGAAATTTGATCTTCAAGTCATCATAGTTCTCCTAAGTGGCATCTTCTGTTGGTAGGTCCGCCCACTATATTAGCACCTCAGTAGTGGGTCGTTGTCGTCGAGTCATGATCCGTCGATTAATAATGGCACTCGATTGGGCCTGGAGCTCTCCTTGGGTAGCCATATTTGGTAGATGGCTTTGGGTTGTCTCATTTTGTCTCAACGTGGGCTTCAAATATGATACATGGAAGACTAGATGGATTCGGGAGTTGGCGGGTAAGTCCAATCTGTATGCTACTACTCTGATGTGCTCCAAAATCTGGTAGGGTCCATAGAACCGAGGGAAAAGGTTCACAGATGCTCTGGTCTTCAGATTATCTTGCCATTCCCACCTCTTGTCCTCAAGGAAGTCATTGGTCGAAAGTGAAATGGCTAAAAATTCAGCTTGCTTGAGTAGCCGTGAAAGTACATCTACAACAATATTCTCTTTTCCCTTTTCATAATCATATCCAAGAAGCTTTGTCACCCATTTTTGCTGCTCGAGGGAAGATATCTTTTGCTCCAAGAAATATTTGAAGCTTTTATGGTCAATCTTGATTTAAAAGCATCGCCGGATGAAGTATAATCTCCATTTGGCCATCGCATGCACAATCGCAATCATCTACTTGTCGTAAATAGTTATCTTGAGATGGGAAGGAGATAACGCCTTACTGGTATAAGTAAAGGGGTGGCCATCTTACATTAGTATAGCACTAATTTCAATTTCGAAGGCATCGGCTTCAATAATAAAAGTCTTATCGAAGTCGAGTAATGCTAGTATGAGCGTTGTTATCATTGTGACTTTAAGTTCGTCGAAGATGGTGGTGGCTTTGTCCGACCATTAGAAAGCATCTTTTTTCAGCAAGGAAGTAAGGGGTGCACTGATCTTTCTATAGTTTTTCACAAACCTACGGTAGTAGCCTGTTAAACCGAGAAGGCCGCATAGTGATTTTATGTTCCTCAGAGTCAGCTAGTTCTGCATTGCTTCAATTTTGGAGGGGTCCACTGCCACACCTTCCTCTGATATGATATGCCCAAGATATTCCACATTCTATTGAAGAAAGCTATACTTTGATTTTTTGACAAAAAGAACATGTTCTCATAAAATTGTCAAAACAATTCATAAGTGCTAAAAATGACTTTCCAGAGAATGGTTGTGAATAAGGATGTCATCGAAGAAAACCAGCACAAACTTATGAAGATAACTCTAGAAACTATCATTCATAAGGCTCTGGAAGGTGGAGGGAGCATTGGTGAGACCAAAGGGCATTACCAGAAATTCGTAGTGATCGTTGTATTTGAAAGGCGATTTTCGGTATGTCTTCTTCGCACACTCGTATTTGATGATACTCGAATTGAAGGTCCAGCTTTATGAAGACTCATGCTCCCTTTAATTCATCAAGCAATTCATCTACTACTGGAATAGGGTACTTGTCCTTGACAGTCATGCCGTTGAGATCTCAATAATTAACACACATTCGCCATGTTCCATCCTTCTTTCGTACGAGGAGCACTGGTGAAGAATAGGGGCTACAACTTAGCCGAATAACTCCTGTTTCAAGCATCTCTTTTATAATCCTTTCTATTTTATCCTTTCAGATTTGTGGATACCGATATGACCGAGTATTTACTGGAGGTTTGTACGGAAGAATCGGTATATAATGATCATGCTAGCGGGTAGGAGGTAGGCTGCGCAGTTCGTCAAATATATCTGAAAATTCAGCAAGCAAGGGAAGTAAGTTTGGATCTTTAAATTCAGTTGGCTCCCCCTTAGATTGCTGCTCAAGTTATACTAAAAAGCAACTATATGCTTTATGCAAAACTTTCTCCATTCGTTGTGTGCAAATTGTCATTACATCGCCCCCATGTTTCCTACACAGTATCACCTGTTTCCCCTTACTGTAAAATTTCATAATTAATTTCAAAAAATTTCAGAAAATATCACCTAATGTTGTCAGTCATTCAATGCTGATCATGACCTCATAATCATCAAGAGGGAGGAGGAAGAAATATGCAATTTTCTCTTGGTCCTGTAGCGATAGTTTCACTCGCGGGCACGTACGATCACACTTCAAAATTCGTCCGTCAGTGGCCTTAACATCAAATCTGCTATAATTTTTGATAGGTAAGGTCATTTGGAGAGCAACATTGCTATTCATAAAATTATTAGTGCTCCCGGTGTCAATAAGAACGGTGATCGGTTGTTGCTTCAAAGTCCTCCCACTTTTATTGTTTGTAGGTTCGCATAACTAGCAAGGGCATGCATCATAATATCAATCGGCTACTATTCTTCATCTATGACCTCTTCCTCATGTTCTTGGACCTCCTTCTCATCCACATCTTCAAGAGGTTCAATCAGTAGGAGGTGGCCCCTTTTGCAGCGATGATCGCGGTTCCACGGCTCATCGCAATGCCAATAAAGATCCTTTGTTGATCAGTCATGTAGTTCTTCTCTTGTTAATTTTTTTGGCAGCGAAGGATGGCTAGGAGTAGAAGGAGGTTTATATGCTGCAGGTCTAGGAGAGGTTCTCATCCTCCGAGCATCTTGGTTGAGCCGTTCTTCTTGTATTTGGGCAAAAGAAATTGCAGCCATCATGGTACAGGGCTGCCGCGCCTAAACCTCCCCTTTTATCTCTGGCTTGAGTCATTCACTGAATATTCCTAATAGTTGATGGTCAGTCCAATCATGAGCAAGGTAGGATAGCTTCTCAAACTTAGTTTGATACTCTTGAATCGTAGAGGTTTGTCGAATCTTTGCGAGTTGGCCGTCGATATTTTCATACTCTGTAGGTCCGAAATGGTTCAGCAGCATGTTCTTAAATTGATTCCACGTCAGAGTCCCATGATTGTATTCCAGCCAATTGTACCATTGAATATCATCTTCTTCAAGATGGATGATAGCAATTTCTACCATAGCATCATCCGATGTTCGGTAGTTGCGAAAGTAATGTTCGACACGTGAAATCAACCCCGCTGGTCTCCTTCTTCCCATCACGGGAAGTCCACCATCATGCATGGCTGAAGCATGTCGAAGGGTTGTCCCTCCTTCTCTGGAGGCCTCTCTGAACTCTCTCCTCATTGAGATTTGGTTGGATTCGGTGGTTGTCTAATTCTGAATTCTGCAAACAAAGTGCGTAATTTGTCCTTCGAGAGTGATTCAAGCCACGATTCAATTCGAGATTCCCATGCTTCAAATTTGGCATCAATTGGATTTTGAGAAGTTGTAGCATATGCCTGGAGATTAGAGATGTCCTTGTATTTTTTCTATTGATGGGTTAATAGCATGGGTTGGTGTAAGGTTCGGACAATAGATTGGTGATAGAAGGGTTCGGCTGTAATGGTTTACTGTTTTGGGCTGCAGTTTTTGACACTATTAGGATTATGAAAATAGGTGATGATGGCTGTGTCTTAAGGCTAGAGAGATGCCCTAAAGACATCTTGGTTGGTGGCAGCAAGGTGGCTAGGGTTTGGTTGGTTACGGAGAAGAAAAAAGGACAAAGGTGTAGCACTAGATTTTTCATCAAAAAAATTCCAGTAGTAAATTATGTCTAAAGTGCAGCAGCTTGGACATAAAAGATAAGTGGTTTATATTGAGAATTTTTTTTAACAAAACTAAAGGGAAAACCACTATTAGGAAGTATCAAAGCCATCATAAATTTTTTGTAGAGATTTGGATAGAAAAAATACAATAGCAAGATCAAATAGACAGTGCTATATGGCTGGAATTCTACAGCACCTTTCATTGTAGAGATGAAAACTTTGCAATGAAAAGTTTATGCAGCAATATAGGAATGAATTTTTTGGATCTTTTGAATAAGGATAACTAAATTGCAGCAACAGTAAGGTAGAAAATCAGAATCTGTTACAATTCAAGGGGAGATTAAAGGATGATTTGCGGTGGTGGAGATGACGACGGAATTCGACGATGATCTTCTAAGCAATTGTGGGAATTGCTTTGGGTGGTTGTGGAGAGCTAGTGGATGGCTGTAGAAGGGCAGGGAGATGCCAAGAACCCTACTCTGATACTAAGTGTTAGAACCCTTACGGATTCTAAGCTTGGGGTTGATCTCTTTAGGGAATCAGCCTCCTTGGAACTCTATAAGGGTTCCTTCCTCCAAATTGCTACTAAAAAGATGATCTATTCATGATGAAAAAAGAGTGAATACATGGCTATTTATAGGGCTTCTAAACCCCAACTCCTAATAGGACTCCTACTCAGGACTCCTACTTCTAACCAACTCCTACTTCTAATTTGGTCTCCTTCTCTAGTAGGACTCCTAATTTTAATAGGACTCTTTCTCTAATAGGACTCTTACTTCTAATAGGACTCCTTCTCTAAGAAGAAAAATAATCTTAACCTAGTCAGCCTCTTCACCTCTTTAATAGGGGTTGGCTAGATAGGATTTATATGAATGCCCTTATCAATGAAACTAAATTAGGACTCTCCTAGCTAGAGTCCCAACAGATTAGGACTCTCCTAGCTAGAGTCCTAACAATTATCTAATTAAACTCATGATTGATCTAAAAAACATCTATTAGGGACCTTTATTGAGGGCTTGAAGCTGAAGATCCAAAGAGAAGTTAAAGCGCAATAACTATATATGCTTATGGCAGCCATCTCTTTCGCACGACTTTAAGAGGAGCGATTGAATCATAAAGCCCAGAGGACTAGGGTCGCTCCCTAACTAGCAATGTTGAAGCCCTCAGCCCCCCTACTGTCAGTCGAGCCCCTATACTAAAAAAGTTGACAAGAGAAGAGCTTCGGGAGCAATCTACAAAGGGGTTATGTTGGCATTGTGATGAGCCGTGGAACCATGAGTATCGCTGTAAAAAAGGGAGACTTCTTGTGATTGAACCAATAGAAGAAGAGGTCATTGAATAGCCAGAAGAGAGCCTTGAACATGAAAAAGAAAATGTAGAAGAAGAGCCACAACTGATTGACTTTATGGTACACATGCTAGCTGGCTACTCAAATATGCAAACAATGAAAGATGGAGGCCTTCTCAAACAACAACCGATCATTGTTCTCATCGACACGGGTAGCACTAATAACTTCCTAAACTGTAAGGTTGCTACTCGGATGGTGCTCCATGTCGAAGGTTGCAGCAAGTTCGACGTTAAGGTTGCCAACACTTGAATCCTAAAGTGCAACCAAAGATGTCTGCTAGTGAAACTATTACTGCAAGACTAAGAAATTATTGCCGACTTCTTCCTCCTACGAATTAATGATTATGAGGCTATGCTTGGCATAGAATGGCTGATAATACTAGGTGACATCACTTGGAACTTTTTTAAATTAGTTATGAAATTCTACTACAAAGGTAAATAGGTCATCCTACGTGAAAACGCAGAAGCAACGTAACCACCGTTTCAACCAAACGAATGGAGAAAGTTTTATACAAGGTAAATGGTGGCTTTTTGATGCATCTCCAGTAGCAACCAGAGGGAAAGAAAATAGAAATTGAAGATCAAAATCTCACCCAATTGCTTATTGAATTTGATGACGTTTTTGCTGAATTACATGGTCTTCCTCCTACTCGGCAACATGACCACTGGATTCCAATTCTTCCAGTGAACACTCGGTTGTACCACTATTCTCACCTCCAGAAGGATGAAATTGAAAAGATTATAAAGGAGATGTTTGAAATAAGGGTGATTCGGCCAATCGGCAGCCCCTATTCCTCACCAATGCTACTTGTACGTAAGAAGGATGGAACTTGATGGATGTGAATTAACTACCAAGCTTTAAATGGCATCATCGTCAAGGACAAGCACCCAATACCAGTGGTGGATGAACTTCTTGATGAATTAAAAGGAACTCGAGTCTTCACGAAGTTGGACCTCCGATCCGGTTACCACCAAATTTGGGTATGTGAAGAGGATATTCCAAAAACTGCATTCCGCACACATAGGAGCCATTATGAATTCTTGGTAATGGCTTCTGGACCCCCTAATACTCCTTCAACCTTCTAAAGTCTCATGAACAATATTTTTTTAGAGCTTTCTTCACAAATTTGTGCTGGTATTTTTTGATGAAATCCTTATTTATAACCCTTCTCTTTAGACTCACTTTTAGCATTTGTGGTTTATTTTGATGATCTTTCTGGAGAATACTCTTTTTGTTAAGCTATTAAAGTGCAGCTTTCTCCAACAAAAAGTAAATTACCTTAGGCACATAATATCAAAAGGAGTGGTGGTAGACCCAACAAAAATTGAAGCAATGCAGGGCTGGCCGAAACCTACAAAAGTGAAATTGCTATGCAGGTTCCTTGGACTAACGAGCTACTACCAAAAATTTATGAAGGACTATGAGAAGTTCAGTGCATCCCTCACTTCTCTACTAAAAAAAGATGTCTTCCAATGGTCGGACAAAGCCTCCGCTGCCTTCAATAAACTTAAGGCAGCCATGATAACGACGTTAGTGCTAAGATTTCAACCGACACTTCATCATTGAGGCTAACGCATCTAGAGTCAGAATTGGAGCCGTTCTCATGCAAGATGGTTGACCACTCACATACACTAGCAAGGTGTTATCTCTCTCTCATCAAAAAATGTCAATCTATGATAAGGAGATGCTTGTGATTATGCACACAGTAACAAAGTGGAGACCTTACTTGATTGGCCGAAGATTTTAAATTAAAACTGACTATAGAAGCCTCAAGTACTTTTTGGAGCAGAAGATATCATCCCCTTAGTAGAAAAAATGGGTAACCAAATTTCTAGGATTTGATTATGAAATTATTTATAAAAATGTGGACTAGCATCTCTATGGACTTCATCGAGGGGCTGACACCTTCCAAAGGTAAAAGCATAATCCTTGTACAGTTGCTAAAGGATAATCTCTCTATCGCTCAAGCCAGAATGAAGTAGCAAGCTGACACACGATGAAGTAAAAGAGAATTTTCAATAGGAGATTGGATTTATCTTCGTCTACAAACATACAAGCAACTATCCATCAACACACAAGCTTTCATGAAGCTATCCCCATATTTTTATGGGTCTTATTAGATCATAGAGTGTATTGGAGCCGTGGCGTACAAACTTAAATTGCCTTAGGATGCCAAAATTCACCCTATCTTATATGTGTCATGCTTGAAGCCCAAGTTGGGAGAACACGAGTCACCCTAGATTCAACTACCCAACATCACTGATGATGGAGATATTCAAACCCAACCACAAGCCATCCTCGATCGTAGAATCATGATGGGTCGTCGACGTCCCTTTACTAAAGTACTAGTGCATTGGAATAATCTACCACTTGAAGACACCACATGGAAATCATATGAGGAGCTGAAGACCCAGTTCCTTGAGTTCATAGAACCTCAGCCATGAGGACAAGACTGATTTGAAGAGGGCGGGCTTGATAGGACCCTAGCAGGGTTGGGTCCTACTCAACCAAGTAGCAACTAATAAAAACTCTATGAGATTGTAATAAACCCCACCTAGTCGCCTCTATCTTATAAAGAAGAGTGACTAGGGTTTATATTTGGGGCCTTAGATTTCAAAGCCGCGCCCCCCCCTCTTTACTAGGCAAGTTGGCGAGGGTTGAGGACAAAGGGATAATTTACTTAGGGTTGAGAACAAAGGGATAATTTACTTAGGGTTTAGAATCCTATATAAGCATATAGTCTCCATCTCTTTTGAATAAGAAAGATCAATCTACAATTGCAGCCATTTGGCCGATTACCAAGGAGGGTGGAACCCCTATAGCATTTCAAGGGTTGATCCTCCTCAAAGATTAATCTACATAGAATTTCTTTAGGGTTCTTTCATGGTACCACTATCCAGACTGGGTGGTACCACCGCTTGCAGCCTAGAAAAGTGTGCTCTTTCACTTTTCCAACTTATAGGCGGTTCCATCGCCAATTTGGCGATGCCACTTCCTACAACAACTTTTGGGCCACTAAATGGGCCTCCCACCGAGTCTAAATCAGTCCCAATTTAGGTCCAATTGGTCCCTAATTGAGTTAGTATGATTACACCCAAAACTAACTCAATTTTGACCTAACTTTCGATAATTAAGACATAAACAACTACAAGACATGAATCTAAGTTATCCAGCATATCATTGGTTCTCCCAGTGAACTTCCGATGACCTTCCGGTGAACTTCTGGTGCATTATTTGAAACTTCGATGTATTGCCCATTCTACTGGCATGTTGACTCCTACAACATCCGTTCTTAGCGCATTGTCTGATTCTTTTGACCCGATGCCTGAACTTTGACTCCGGCCCAATGTTTGATTCTTCTTGCTTTAATTGTTTTGCCTCTTTCGATCGAAGTTAGTCCTGCATCGCTTATCTTAAAGCATAGATTAGATAATAAACTTCTCAATTGATTTCATCATTAAAATCCGAGATTCAATAGTATCCTGTCAATTATCCTAGCACAAAAGAGACTTTTGGATATCTCATATTGTTGAGTTCTTCCCTGTTACTCAAATAACTTATGGAGATGCAGGAGAATGGATTTGGTATCTATCTTTTTATGCTGCCTTTGTAACTTAGAGTTATGGAGCCCAACATGTAACACTAAGGAAGAGCAGAGTCATCTATGTACTTTATGTAAAGAGCAATCTCATCCTTGCTTGCCCCTTCCTCGAGGGTATCCATCACTATATCAAGGACGTACTCAATTTTCTCTTGTTGAATCTCATATTTTAATCATGAAATCAATTGATAAAGTTATAATCTAATGTGCATTTGAGTAACACAGGACTAGCTTCGATCAAGGAGAGGCAAATTGATTGAAGCAGGAAGAATCAGACATTGGGCTAGAGTGAACGTATCAGAAGATTATTCAATGTGCCGGCAGAAGACTTCATGCTATGAGTTCGAGCATCGGGCCAAATGGATTTGACATTATGCTAAGGAGATTGGATGTTGTGAGAGGTCAACAAATCAATTGGGCAATATGCCAAAGGAGAGGACGATGCGCTGAAGGATCAGATGAAGTGTCGGATGAACCAATGATATGTTGGATAAAAGATTCAAGCTTTATAATAATTTGTCTAGATCGAAGTAGTTTAGAGGGCTAATTGAGTTGGTTTTGGTATAAATATGCTAACTCAATTAGGAGCCAATTGAGCCTAAGTTGGGGCTAATTTGGGCCCATTGGGAGGTCCATTCTATTGAATCTTAGAGTTTGATAATGAAATCAATTAATAAATTATTGATCTAATCCATATATTGAGAAACATATTGTAGGATTAACTATGATCATGAATAAAGAATAAAGCAGATGTTACGTCGGAGTCAAAGATTAGATGATTCGTCGAGAGTTCGCCGATAGTTCGTCGGGAGTCCATCGATATTTCATCGGGAGTTTATCGAAGCTCGTTGAGAAGTTCATCGGGAGCTCATCAAGAAGTTTGTTGGGAGTTTGCTGAAAAAATCATCAGGAGTTTGCCAAGAGCTTGCAGGGAGTCCATCAGAAGATCACCGAGAGTCCATCGGAAGTCCACAAGAAGATCACCGGAAGCTTGCCGGGATTTCACCGGAAGAATATTTGATGTATCAGACATAATTTTCTTCGTTAATATCTTAATTATCATAGTTAGGATTTAGTTTGAGTTAGGATTGGAAGGTAATCCCACTAACTCAATTTGGGGCCAATTGAGCTTAAATTAGGACTGATTTGGGCCGGACTAATAGCCCAAACAATGACTTGGAACTTGTTTGGTGGTGGCACCGCCAGGACTGGGCAGTGGAACCTGTTAGGATCGAAAAGGCACTAAGAGGGGGGGGGGTGAATTAGTGCAGCGGATTAAATATGTAACTTTGAATCCGATTTCGTATAAAGACAAGTTCGTAGGAAGACTTCGATTCGTTGAAAGAGAACTTGTAAGAAGTTGCTTGAGTAAATGAAGCAGCAAGGAACTAAACAATTTGCAGCTAAGTAATAAAATGATTCAGAAATATAAACACTCACACATTCATGAACACAATGATGTATAGTGGTTCGGTCAAATGACCTACATCCACTCTTGAAGCCTTCCCGATGAGGCTCCGTACTTCCACTAGCAATCCTTTGAAGGGGAAGGACCAATACCCCTTTTTTACAACCCTTTACAAGAAGTTCACACTCTTACAAGATTTCTCAAGAAGAAGAAGGAGGTGAACACTTAGCAAGAACAAGACTCTTCAAGACTTATCAAAGACTCAAAACCAAGATTCTAACTCTCAAAAGGGTTACCCTTTCAGTTGAGAAAGGGGGGGTATTTATAGATCCAAAATGGATTCAAAATTGGGCTCCAAATTTGAAATCAAATTTGGAATTCCGAGTCCAGGCGGTACTACACTTTGTTAGAGGCGGTACTACCGCCTAGAGTGGTGCTACACGCTTTGGAGCGGCGGTACTACCGCCGTGAGCGATAATGTGGCCGGGCGGTACTACCGCTCAGTGGCGGATTACTCCGCCGCTCAACCATGTGGCCGGCGGATACTACCGCTCAGGTGGCGGTACTACCACCTAGCACACGGCTGCCAAGCGGTGCTACGCTGGCGCAGCGGTGCTCGCTGGCCGCACAAAGCGGTGCTACTGCGCTTTGCACTGGCGGTTCTACCGCTGGCGATTTGCTTTGCTAAATGGGTCTTATTCAAAGCCAAAAAGCCTAGTAAGGGCCCGGTTGGCCCCTACTAATTAGAGCAAGATTAATTGAAATCCTTGCCCTAAGTACATGCTAACTACGAAATTAAAAACATAATTAACAATGATTTAAACCGACTTTCTTCAAGTCTTATTTAGGTGAGCTTTTCGTTGAGACTTCGGCGGTCCTCGATATTTCCTCGGATTTCTTTCGACGGGTTCCAAAGCATGCTCCCGGCTTGTAAGTCATGCTCAACGAGTCTTCGACAAGCTTCCGAACCTTCGGCAAAGTTTGCGAACCTTCAACGATCTTTGTGATGAACTTCCGAAAACCGGCAAGTCCTCGATTCGATCTTGATTGGTTCGGCGAGCACTTCCGATGATCCTTCAGACTTCCGATGAACTCTTGAACATTGGACGGACTTAACGTCGGCAAATCACTTTATGTTTCTGACCCATTGTAGTTAATCCTGCACACTTATCTTTGACAATATGTATTAGAACAAGTAACCATCAATTGATTTCGTCATCAAAATCCGAGATTCAACAATCTCCCCCTTTTTGATGATGACAATCAATTGATGACGGAGTTATTCTTAACTCCCCCTATCAATATGCCATATAATGAGAAGGTAAAGACATTTGAATTCATTCTCTTGAATTCATCCAAAACCGATAAGTTACTTACGTTGAACTTATCATCATGCTTAATCAGCTTAAGGTTTCATTCGTAAACAATATCAAAGCATGACATTTAATTTCAAGTCGAAGGATGAAAACCATTTAACATTTTGACAAAAGATACCAAAAATTTTGAGATTACAACAAGGAACTCATGATTGAAAAAAGTGACAACATATTAGATAAATCATGAGATGAAAATTTGTCATATCAATCAAAAGATGCCATAAACATTTATAGTAGGAATCTTTCAAACATTGGATTGTGATGTATTGCATTACTTCATTTGCAATGCTTTTCAAAGATTGCAACCTGTTTTTGACACTAAGCATTGCAAGAGAATTGAATTGCAATAACAATTCTTACGACACATTTTTCATTTCATTACACTGTATAAGTCATTTTTCAATACAATGCATGAGTTATTTATCAAGTTATCAAAATATTTTGCTCATTAAAGCCATATTTAAAAAGTCATCAATTTCATATTTTTCTCCCCCTTTGTCATCAACAAAAGGAGATGACAAATCCAAAAGATGTTTGATCATTTATACAGATGAAACCCATGATCGAAAGGCTAAAGGATACATCATTAAAGCCAATCAATAAAAAAGTGAGAGAGATCAAAATTCATGAAGAGATTCAAGAATGAAGTCATAAAAATTTTAACTGTTAAAAAAAACACATCATGAAGGCAACATCATGAAAACTTTTCGATTGAAAGATGAGTTCTTTCACAATATTTTATGATCAATGAAAGTTTCATATATCACTGAAGGTATAAAGGTGAAACTATCAAAGTTTAAATGTTTTAAAAGACATGCAATATTTAAACATTAGGATAAATTTAGCATGCCTAATTCTCTTCTAATGAAGTCAAATTATTCTTCATTTAGGGGTTTTGTGAAAATATCCGCTAATTGGTGCTTTGTATCAATAAATTCTAAAGTGACATCATTATTAGCGACATGATCTCGTATAAAGTGATGCCTAATATCAATGTGCTTAGTTCTTGAGTGTTGAATGAGATTTTTTGTTAGACAAATAGCACTTGTGTTATCGCATTTTATTGGAATGTTTTTTAAATTTATTCCATAGTCTTCTAAAGTGTTTTTCATCCACACAACTTGTGCACAACATGCACTTGCAGCTATATATTCGGCTTCCGCCGTAGATAGTGCAACAGAATTTTGTTTCTTGGAAGTCCAAGAAACGAGTGCATGTCCTAAAAATTGGCATGTTCCAGATGTACTCTTTCTATCTATTCTACATCCACCAAAATCCGCATCTGCATAGGCTATCAAATTAAAGTCATCAGATTTTGGATACCATAATCCTAGATTAGGAGTACCTTTAAGATATCTAAAAATTCTTTTAATGGCTTTAAGGTGAGACAACTTAGGATTAGCTTGAAATCTCGCACAAAGTCCCATACTAAACATGATATCTGGCCTAGTTGCAGTAAGATAGAGCAGGCTACCTATCATGCCCCTATATGTCTTTTGATCAAAATTTTCTCCATCTTCATCCAGGTCTAACTTGGTGGAAGTACTCATTAGAGCGTGGATGGCTTTTGAGCTGTCCATATTAAATCGTTTTAACAATTCTAATGTGTATTTAGATTGATTAAGAAATATGTCATTACTAAGTTGTTTAATTTGTAATCCAAGAAAGAAGGTTAACTCTCCCATTAGACTCATCTCAAATTTATGACTCATACACTTGGCAAAAGATTCACATAGTGATTCATTCGAAGAACCAAAAATAATATCATCAACATAAATTTGAACAATAAGAAAATTATTTTTAAAATATTTAATAAACAATGTAGTATCAACCTTGCCTTTAGTGAAATCATTTGAAATTAAAAAGGAACTAAGCCTCTCATACCAAGCCCTAGGGGCTTGTTTTAGACCATATAAAGCCTTAGTTAGCTTAAACACATGGTTAGGGAGAAGAGAATTTTCAAATCCAGGTGGTTGTTCGACATACACTTCTTCAGAGATAAAACCATTTAAGAATGCACTTTTGACATCCATTTGAAATAATTTGAAATCATTACTACTAGCATAGGCAAGGAGCATCCTAATGGCTTCTAATCTTGCCACCGGAGCGAAGGTTTCTTCGTAATCGATACCTTCTTCTTGGTTGAAACCTTTGGCCACTAGTCTAGCCTTGTTTCTAACCACGATACCACATTCATCTTGCTTGTTTCTAAAGACCCACTTAGTACCAATAACTAAGTGATCATTTGGTCTAGGAACAAGCTTCCATACCTCATTCCTCTCAAATTGATTCAATTCTTCTTGCATTGCGATAACCCAAGAATTATCTTTCAAGGCATCATCAATGCATTTTGGTTCAACTTGAGAAAGAAAAGTGGCATGGGCACAAAAATCTTTGAAAGAAGAGCGAGTTTGAACCCCTTTCGATGCATCTCCTATAATTAACTCCTTGGGATGAGCATCTACATACTTCCATTCCTTGGGTAAGGAAGTTTGGGAAGAAGATGCATCCAAGTTGTCATTTTGAGGAGAGGGTTCATTCAAATTCAAATTATCAAAGCCAAAATCATCATCAAATTTTTTTTTCTTGAATTCAGAAATTTCATTAAAAACCACATGAATAGATTCTTCTATAACTAAGGTTCTTTTGTTGAAAACACGAAAAGCCTTAGAAATGGAAGAATAACAAAGAAATATGCCTTCATTGGATTTTGCATCGAATTTTCCTAAGGCATCCTTTTCATTTAAAATAAAGCATTTACAACCAAAAACTTTAAAATAAGAAACATTGGGTTTTTTATCATTCCATAATTCATATGGAGTTTTAGATAGGGATGGTCTCACTAAAACTCTATTCATAACATAGCAAGTCGTATTTACGGCTTCGGCCCAAAAATATTTTGGTAAATTGTATTCATTTAACATAGTTCTAGCCATTTCTTGCAAACTTCTATTTTTCCTTTCCACTACTCCATTTTGATGTGGATTTCTTGGAGTAGAAAAGTTATGATCATATCCGTTAATTTCACAAAAATTTTGGAAGTCATGGTTTTGAAATTCACCTCCATGATCACTTCGAATTGATGATATCATAAAACCCTTTTTATTTTGAGTGAGTTTACAAAATTTAGAAAAATATTTGAAGCAATCACTTTTATGAGCCAAGAAATAGGTCCAAGTGTATCTACTATAGTCATCCACAATTACAAAGGCATATTTGCTACCTCCTAGGCTTGTTATGTCAATTGGTCCAAATAAGTCCAAATGGATCAATTGCAATGGTCTAGTGGTGCTAATTTGATTTTTTTGATTTGAAACTAGTCTTTATTTGTTTTCCTAGTTGACATGCATCACATACCTTGTCCTTAACAAATTTCATGTTTGGGATGCCTCTTACTAATTCACTAGATGAAATCTTAGAAATTAGTTTCATGCTTGCATGGCCTAATCTCCTATGCCAAAGCCAAGCATCATCATTCAAAACCGAAAAACATATTTCATTACATAATTCATCAATATTTATGGTGTAGACATTGTTTTGCTTTAAAGCAATTATGGATATGTTATTGTTTGGTTTTTCAATAATGCAAACATTAGATTCAAATCTAACAACATAGCCTTTATCGCACAATTGACTAATGCTTAAGAGATTATGTTTTAAGCCATCAACTAACAAGACATCATCAATTGAAAAACTTGATTTGTTACCAATGGTTCCTTTGCCAATGATTTTACCCTTGTTGTTGTCTCCGAAGGTGACATACCCTTCTTCTTTGCTAGAGAGCATAGAGAAATGAGATGGATCTCCGGTCATGTGCCTTGAGCATCCAATATCAAGATACCATTTCTTACTCCTAGCTTGTGAGTTTGTCTACAAAAGAGGATGGTTTTTAGGTACCCATTTAATTTTGGGTGCCCTACAAATTGATCTACTTAATTTGTAATTTGGCATTGAGTTGTTTATGGTTCCTTTGGGAACCCATATTAATTTTTGTGGAATAATTTTCTTGAACGGACATTTATAAGCAACATGTCCCGTTTTACCACAAAAATTGCATTTCAAATAGGGTGATATATGCAATGTGGATCCTTTAATGAAGGTAGTGGGATTTTGATGAGATCCACTCACAAATCCTATTCCACTTCTATTTTCGTCGTGACCCTTGTTTGCAAGGATCATGTCCAAGCCCTTGCTACCGACCTTGAACTTGTTTAAGGTCTCTTTAAGTAGCAAGTTCTCCCTTTTTATTTCTTCTAAGTGCTCACACTTATAGCATGGGGGTAGAGAAGGAGTTTGTAGGTTATTGAACTTATTTTGTAATAAAGCATGCTCTTTCTTAAGCAAATTGAATTTCTTACTAATAGTTCTACATTCATCAAATAACTCATGAAAAGTGATAGAAAGCTCATCGAAAGATAATTCTTCACTAAATAATTTACTAACCTCTTCTCCAAGGGCCATTAGAGCGAAGTTAGCCTCCTCTTTGTTACTTGCCTCTTCGACCTTGGAGTCACTTGAATCATCCCATGTAGCCTTGAATGCTTTCTTCTTCTTGGGTTGCTTCTTCTTGGCTTGAGGACATTCATGCTTGAAGTGTCCCGGCTTTTTGCATTCGTAGCAAATAACTTGGTCCTTTTTATGTTTAAATTTATTTTTTGTGTCGTTTTTAAACTTGTTCTTTCTTATAAATTTCTTAAACTTTCGAGTCAAAAGTGCAATGTCTTTGTCACTGTCCTCATCACTTGATGTTCCTCTCAAGTGGTCTTCTTGTGTTCTAAGTGCCATATCCTTCTTGTTCTTTGGAAGGGGGTTCTCAAGCTCTTCATGAGCATGGCATGTCATCTCATAGGTCATTAGAGACCCAATAAGTTCTTCAAGCGGAAATATTTTAAGATCCTTGGCCTCTTGAATGGTCGTAACTTTTGGATCCCAACACTTTGGAAGATATCTTAAGATTTTAGTTATCAACTCAAAGTTAGAAAAACCTTTACCAAGAGCCTTAAGTCCATTGATGACATCCGTAAAGCGAGTGTACATGTCTCCAATGGACTCATTTGGTTTCATCCGAAAAAGTTCATAAGAGTGCACAAGAATGTTGATTTTGGACTCTTTCACTCGGCTAGTGCCTTCATGAGTGATTTCAAGAGTGCGCCAAATATCAAAAGCCGATTCACAAATAGAAACCCGATTAAACTCATTCTTATCAAGCACACAAAATAAGGCATTCATAGCCTTTGCATTGAGAGCAAAAATCTTTCTTTCCGACTCATTCCACTCACTCATCAGAAGAGAAGATTTTGCAAATCCATTTTCAACAATATTCCAAAGTTCAAAATCCATAGAAATGAGAAAAATCCTCATACGAGTCTTCCAATACCTATAATCCGACCCATTAAACAAAGGCAGACGAGTAATGGAGTAACCCTCTTGCATACCGGAGTAGGCCATCTCTCTTGGGTTTTAAACCAATATGAGAGCAAACCTGGCTCTGATATCAATTGTTAGGATCGAAAAGGCACTAAGAGGGGGGGGGGGTGAATTAGTGCAGTGGATTAAATATGTAACTTTGAATCCGATTTCGTATAAAGACAAGTTCATAGGAAGACTTCGATTCGTTGAAAGAGAACTTGTAAGAAGTTGCTTGAGTAAATGAAGCAGCAAGGAACTAAACAATTTGCAGCTAAGTAATGAAATGATTCATAAATGTAAACACTCACACATTCATGAACACAATGATGTATAGTGGTTCGGTCAAATGACCTACATCCACTCTTGAAGCCTTCCCGATGAGGCTCCGTACTTCCACTAGCAATCCTTTGAAGGGGAAGGACCAATACCCCTTTTTTACAACCCTTTACAAGAAGTTCACACTCTTACAAGATTTCTCAAGAAGAAGAAGGAGGTGAACACTTAGCAAGAACAAGACTCTTCAAGACTTATCAAAGACTCAAAACCAAGATTCTAACTCTCAAAAGGGTTACCCTTTCAGCTGAGAAAGGGGGTATTTATAGATCCAAAATGGATTCAAAATTGGGCTCCAAATTTGAAATCAAATTTGAAATTCAGTGCAGGCGGTACTACACGCCTAGAGCGTACATTACCGCTAGAGCGGCGGCGGTGCTACTGCTGGAGCAAAGCGGTACTACCGCCGTTGAGCAATGTGGCCGAGGCGGTACTACCGCTCAGTCAAGCGGTACTACCGCCGCTCACCATGTGGCGGCGGTACTACCGCTCCAGGCTGGGCGGTACTACCGCCTAGCACACGGTTGCCAGGCAGTGCTACCACCTGGCACAGGCGGTTCTACCGCCTGGCAGTTTGCTTTGCTAAATGGGTCTTATTTAATGCCCAAAAAGCCTAGTAAGGGCCCGGTTGGCTCCTACTAATTAGAGCAAGATTAATTCGAAATCCTTGCCCTAAGTACATGCTAACTATGAAATTAAAAACATAATTAATAATGATTTAAACCGACTTTCTTCAAGTCTTATTCCGGCGAGCTTTTCGTTGAGACTTCGGCGGTCCTCCGATATTTCCCTCGGATTTCTTTCGACGGGTTCCCAGCATGCTCCTGGCTTGTAAGTCACGCTCAACGAGTCTTCGACAAGCTTCTGAACCTTCTCGGCAAAGTTTCGCGAACCTTCAACGATCTTTGTGACGAACTTCCGAAAACTTCGGCAAGTCCCTGATTCGATCTTGATTGGTTCCGGCAGCACTTCCGATGATCCTTCGGACTTCCGATGAACTCTTGAACATTGGACGGACTTAACGTCGGCAAATCACTTTATGTTTCTGACCCATCGTAGTTAATCCTGCACACTTATCTTTGACAATATGTATTAGAACAAGTAACCATCAATTGACTTCGTCATCAAAATCCGAGATTCAACAGAACCGCCTAGGGCTCAGTCTCCTAGGAGGTCTGGGTGGTGGTACCATCGACAGTTAATGCTGCCAACTGGTGATACTACCTAGGCAAGCGATGATACCAATTGGGTCCAGCAGTCGAGACTCTATTTAGTGGTGATACCGCCTAGTGTCAAAGAGTACCGGCAGTGGTACCGCTAGTACCTTAGAAATCCAGGGTGATACCTTTTTTTGCTCCATTTTTTAAGCCAATCGAGGACTATAAATACCCCACACTTTTTTTCTTATAGAACATAGAAAAATAATATTATTTATTTATTTTATTTTTAAACTAGTTCAAATCATGGAAAAAACACTAAGTAACTTCATGATAAGGTAAAATCGAATTGATTGAGTTACTTACCTTATTGTCGAAAGTCGTTAAAGTGTGGTTCATCACTTTGTCACTTGATTTATCTTTGAGCGCCTTCTTCTTCTTTTGTTGCGGACATTTGCTTTTTAGGTGCCCTAGTTTCTTGCATTCATAGTAATTGGTTGTGTCTGGATTGAGTTCATTTTTATTCTTTAATTCTTATTTTATGAACTTTTTAAATTTCATTATTATGAGTTCAAGGTCATCATCACTTGAGCTTTTGCTCGAGCAAAATCAAGCAATAAATCAAGGAAGAAGTTTCAAGGATTACCCCTATAGTGATCTCTAAAAGGGTTGGGATTGATCCGTAGATTTATGGATGAGAGAAGATTTCTTAGGTTTCTAGAGGTGTAAGAAGAATGAGAGGTAGAGAGGAGTTTTAAGGAGTGTAGGATGTGTTGGGGGTGGTTCTACCGTCGACCCTAAATAATTCATCAAATAAATTATGAAAAGCATTCAATAATTCATCAAAAGATAAATAAGCTTCGATTAAGTTACTTACCTCAACGCCAAGCACCATTAATGCATAGTTTACAACTTCTGTATTGGTTGCCTCCTCGTCTTAGGATGCGCTTGAATCGACCCAAGTAGCTTTGAGTACTTTCTTTTTCTAAGGTTGCTTCTTCTTCACTTAGGGATATTCATTTTTGAAGTGCCTCAACTTTTTGCATTCGTAGCAAATTATTTGATCCTTTTTTAGTTTACTTTTATTTTTAGTATCAAGTTTAGTTTTGTTTCTTTTTATAAAATTTTTAAATTTCCTTGTAAGAAGTGCCAAGTCATCATCATCACTTTAATGATGATGACATCATCACTTGAGTTTTCTCTCAAGTGGTTTTCTTGAGTTCTAAGTGTCAAATCCTTCCTGTTCTTTAAAAAGTTATTCTCATATTCATCATGTGCAATACATATATATCATTTCGTAAGTCATCAAAGGCCCAATAAGTTTTTCAAGTATAAAGTTGTTCAAGTTCTTATCTTCTTGTATTGCCATTATTTTAAGATCCCAACTTTTTAAGTTTTTCGAGTATAAAGTTGTTCAAGTCCTTGTCTTCTTGTATTGCCATTATTTTAAGATCCCAACTTTTTGGAAGGGATCTTAATATCTTGTTAACAAGTTTAAAATTAAAATTTTTTTTACCAAGTGCTTTTAGACCATTAATGATATCCGTAAACTAGGTGTACATGTCTCCAATGGTCTCGCTTGGTTTCATATGAAATAATTCGTAGCTATGAACCAAAAGATTAATTTTTAACTCCTTAACCCTACTTGTTCCTTCATGTGTGATTTCAAGTATGTGCCTAATCTCATATGCAGTTTCACAAATAGAAACCTAATTGAATTTATTTTTTATCCAAAGCACAAAATAAAGCATTCATCGCTTTGGCATTCAAAGAGAAAGTCTTCTTCTCCAAATCATTTCGTTCATTTATTGGATTAGAAGACTTTTGAAATATATTTTCAATAATATTTCATAACTCGAAATCCATAGAAAACAAAAAAAATTTTATTCTAGTTTTTCAATATGTATAATCCGTCCCATTGAATATAGGAGGACATGTGATAGAATGACCCTCATAATTGCTAGCAAAAGCCATCTCTTTTAGGTTTTAAACCAAATTGAGAGTAACCTTGCACTGATACTAATTATTATAATTAAGTCGACACTAATAGAATGGGTAAATTAGTGCCTGCGTTAAAAGATGTTTATGATTCGGAATACTTTTGGCTTGATAAAAATCGTATCAGAAAAGTGTTAAACTTCGAAAATGTTCGTAAAGCAAGTAAGGTAGTATGTAGTAAAACTGAATAGCAAAGATGAGAAGAAAGAGATTGTACACCAAATTTATAGTGGTTCGGTCATTGTGACCTACGTTCACTTTTGATTCCTCCTTTACAGATCTTTTCTCCTTTTAATAGGTTCAGGAGGCAACCTTTTACACTTTGTTCACTTCTCCTAAAATAGATTTCTAAACTAAACCAAGAGGAGGTAAACTCTCAAAGGATTATAATAGCGTTTTCACTTACATCTCAGAATTTTTGTTCACTGCTTTACTTTCTAGTGATTTTTGAAAATTAAAAATTATGAATGATGATTGCATGTTTTATGATAATGCTTGCACATCAAATAAGATTAACTCTATATATGAAGCAATCATATGTATATTAATGATTTTGAATTACTTTATGGTTTTCAACATAATGCTTAGTTTTTGTTTAAAAATTTTAAACATGCTTAGATGGGATCAATCACACAAAATAAAACACATAAAAAAGGAAAAATGTACTATCATGATGAGCCAAATCTTTCATTTGAAAATGCTTTATGTTTGATATGTTTGGTTTTGATGGTTTTTATGATGAAATTTGCCTTTCGATCTTGAATGTTGATGCTTGTTTTTATTTGACAGAAAAGACAAAGGCATACTTATAAATCACAAAAATTAAAACACATAAAAAGGGAATACATTTTCTATCTTTATCTTATCAATAAGAGATAAATGAATATATTTATGTTATTTTATGAATCTTGTGAATCTATGAAGGTGATTTTGATGATTTGAATTTGAATGACTTCTTATCAAAATCATGATCTTGATTCTTTCGACACCTATAACATGAAATCCTTTATGAATCAAGATTGTTTACCATGATTCTTCCATATTTATCAAAAGAGAATTAACCAAATGATTCATGACTTTTCTCTTGATATCTTGGAATCACAACTTAATTTTTTTTTTATGAATCATGATGAATTGAGATTTCTTATGTATGAATCAAGTTGTCCTTTTTACTATTTATTACCAAATGAATCATGATTGGTATCATTACTATTTTAGTTCCTATGTTTCATTTTGCAGATAAAGTATTTATGAATCATGATCTTGATTTCTCGCAATTATAATTTGAATTTTCTATTGAATGAATCAAGATTGTTATCTATTTAAAAGGAGGTGTCAAAAGTGATTCATGTCTTTTGGTAATCATGAATTGATCTTTATTGAATTTCCATATTAATAACTTTCATGATTCCTTTGTATTTAGGATTTATATACCTCATGTGATGATTTAAAAATTGATGTAAAGGAAAAATATTATTTTACTATTGTATTCTTCCCTTCCTTTTGACAATGACAAAAGGGGAGAAGATCTTGTGCATCACAAAGAAAACAAATTGCTAGCCTATAAAAGAAGAAGAAAACTTGCTAGTTTGAACATTGAGAAGCAAAAAGTTGCTATCTCATGAGAGGCAAAAATTTTGCTTAATTTCACTTTCTCAAGAACTTGCTAACTTGTAAAATCTCAAGCAAAATCACTATCTTGCACTTATTAAAAGAGAAAGAAAGAACTTGCCATCTTGAACATCACCAAGAAGTGCATACTTGCACAAGAAGCATGTGATAAATTGCTATGCTTGCACATCTTTAAAACTTACTATGCTTGCATGTTGTAAAGTGATAGCTAGCTTGAATGTTGTAAAACTTGCATATCTTAAAAACTTACTAAATGAACTTCTCCTTTTTATTAATGACAAAGGGGGAGAAGTATGATGATGATCATTCATGAATTTCAATGTATTGAAATTATTATTATGTATGATTTTTATGATGACATGTTGTATGATTTTTTGAATTTAAAGGATCTATCAATATGGTAATATTGATAGGGGTAGTTTGTCTAAACTTTGTCATCAAATAGTTGTTGAATCTTGGATTTTGATGATGAAACCAATTGATAGTGATTAAGATCTAATTTGTGTTTTGAGTGACGCAGGTAGCTTTGATCAGGAATAGATAATTGAAGAAAGAAGGATCGACGTTGGGCCAGATGAGAACATGTCAGAAGATTGGATGTCGAGCCGAAAGATTAGTTGACGTATTAGTAGAAGGCTTTGGACGATGGATTCGTGTGTCGGGCCAAGAAGAGAAAAATTACACCAAGAAGATTAGAGTTACGGAGGACAATTGTCAATTGGGCAATAGGCCACAAGAGAGGATGATGCGCCGAAGAATTGGATGTAACACCGATGGACCAATGACATGCCGAACAAATTGATTCATGCTTTGTAATAATTGTCTAGATCGAAGTAGGTTTTAAGTCTAATTGGGTTGGAATTTGGCCAACTTAATTAAGGGCCAATTAGGCCTAAGTTTGAGTTGTGTTGGGCTAAGTGAATGACCCAAATAATGACCCAAGAGGTGGGTCAAGCGGTGGCACCATCAGAACAAGCAATTGAACCATCAATGGCTTGATCTTCAAGACACAGTCTCTGAGACTATGTTAAGTGATAGTATTGCTAGACTAGATGATGGTACAGCCCAATGTTAGGGCAGACTAGGTGGTGGTACCGCTAGCATCCTAAAGACCTAGGATGAATCAAATTTGGTCTCTAAGTTTGAATCCTCTTGAGGCTTATAAATACCCCTCTCATCCCTAGTTAGACTACACACCAACTAAGAAAGAAAAGAGGGAAAAACTCTATTGTAATCTTATTAAAATTCCTCCCCTCTAGTTTAGTATTGGTTAAGTCTAAGAGAGGGGTAAGTGGGCTTATAAGAGGTTAACTCTTGAACTTGTTAAAAGGAGTAGAGAGCTATAAGGGTGGTTGGTCTTCACCCATTGAAGGAAGATCGATAGTGAAAGCCCGGTGGCCTCAACGAATGAGGAATCGAGAGTAGACATAGGTCAGATGACCGAACCACTATAAAAAACCAATGTGTTATGTGCTTTGCTTGTTTACTTATCTTGCAAGTGTTTTACCTCCTTATTCCATCTTGCACTTACTTTAATTCCAAGCACAATTGAAATTAGATTTCATTGATAAGTCTTTCATCATATGAAATGGTTTTTCGAAATCGAATGTATTTACCACTGCACTAATTCACCCACTCCTCTTATTGTCGTATTGATCCTAATAAATAACATCGCCCAGTTTGGTTGTACCATCGCCTAACACAGTCTCAAAGATTATGTCTTAGAGACCGAGCCACTAACAGTTCCACCGCCTGTTCTGGTAGTGCCATCGCCTAATCCACTTCTTAGGTCACTATTTGGGCCTTTCACTTAGCCCAACATAGCCCAAACTTGGGCCTAGTTAGACAATTCCAACCCAATTACAAATTAAACCAACTTCGATCTAGATAATTATTATAAAACATAAATCAATTTGTTGTTCGGCATGTCATTAGTTCATTGGTGCTTTATTTGATTCTTCAGAGCATCATTATCTCTTATGGCCTATTTCCTAATTGGCAGTTGTCCTCCGTAACTCCGATCTCTTTGGCGTAATTCTACTCTTCTTGGCCCGATTTTTGAATCCATTGTCTAAAGTCTTCTATTGATACATCGATCGATCATTTGGCTCGACGTCCAATCTTCTGAAATGTTCTTCTCCGACCCAATGTTCGATTCTTCCTGCTTCAATTGTCTATTCCTGATCGAAGCTACTTGTGTCACTCAAAACATAGATTAGGTTTAATCACTATCAATTGGTTCCATTATCAAAATTCGAGATTCAACAATCTCCCCCTTTTTGATGATGACAACCAATTGATGACGAAGTTAATCTTAACTTCCCCTATCAATATTGTTATATTGATAGAACTTTTGAATTCAAAAATTCAAGTAACATGTCATTGAAAATATCATGTATAATATTAATTTCAATACATCGAAGTTCATGCATGATCTTCTTTATGCTTTTCCCACTTTGTCATCAATAAAAAGGAGAAGTGCATCTAGCTAGTTTTTGAGATATGCAAGTTTTACAACATTCAAGCTAGCAATTTACAACATGCAAGCATAGCAAATTTTAAAGTGCTTCTTAAGATAGGCAAGATAGCACTTTGCTTCTCTTGAGATTGCAAGCTTGTAATTTTTGGTGATGTTCAAGATGGCAAATTCTTTCTTTTCCTTTGAGAAGTGCAAGCTTAGCAAATTTTGCTTCCTTTGCATTGATCGAGCTAGCAATTATTTCTTTCTCTTGTGATGCACACAAGCTAGCAAACTATCTCCCCCTTTGTCTTTGTCAAAAAGAAGGAAAGAGTATAATTTTTCTTTTACATCAATGCTCTAATTATGACAAAAAATTATAACAATGATAAATCAATGATTCAATCATATCATGAGATATATAAACCATAAACATCATATTATGAAGAAACAATAAAGATCAATTCGTGAATACAAAAGGATCATGAATTATGTTAAATTTTTTTTTTGTAAATGGTAAAGAGAAGGACACAATCTTGATTCAAAAAGAAAATTCAAGTTATAGTTACAAGAAATCAAGATCATGATTTATAAATATTCTCTTTAACAAAATGAAATATAGGAACTAAAATAGCAATGATAGCAATCATGATTCATTTTGTAATAAATAGTAAAAAGGACAACTTGATTCATACATAAGAAATATCAATTCATCATGATTCTTAAAAAAATAAGTTGTGATTTCGAGAGTTCAAGATAGGAACCATGATTCATTTGTGAAATCTTCTTTTAGAGGAATGATACGAGAACACATAATAGGAGATCTTGATTCATAAAGGATTTCATATTATAGGTCTCGAAAAATCAAGATCATAATTTCGATAAAACTCATTCAAATTAAAATCATCAAAATCACATTCATAGTTTACAAGATTCATAAAATAGAATCATCATTGAGAATCACTTATTGAAAAATAAAAAAGATAGAGATATTTTCAAGAAACATACATTCCTCATTTAGTGATTTATTTCATACAATCATGTCTTTATCTTTTTATGTCAAATAAAATCATGCATTAATGTTTAGGACCAAAAAGTAAATTTTATCATTAAAAAAATCATGAAGACCACAAAATGCATATAACACATTAATCCAAAATATAAAATTCAATCATTATGCATAGTTTCAAAAAGTAAAATCGTTAAGCATGATACAAACATTTATTGTCAAAATATTCATCATTTTCAACTCATTCAATTTGACAAATCACTTTCAAGATATTCAAGATGACATAACTAGATTCATCAATCTCTTATTGAAAAATTTGTTAAACCTTTAAAGATAGAATTTTTTACAAAAACATTCCTCTTTTTATGTGTTTCAATTCATTCAATTTGATTTCATATAAGTTCAAAATTTTCATACAAAGTCCAAGCATCATGTTTAAAATCGGAATACAATTTAAAATAATCAAGATACACATGATTACTTCTATCTTTTACGCCAAATCTATGCATTATATTTGGAACGAAAAAGTGATTTGGAAATCATCAAGATAAATATACATGGAATTAATCTTATTAGTTGTACAAGCATTAGATCAATATTTTATTTCTTTATCATAAAATATGCAATTGTCATTCTCTTTTTTTTATTTTTCAAAATCATTAGAAAGAAAAACTTGATATATTTTTTTATTTCTTACAAACTAAATCAAGAAACTCATGAAAATATCAAGTGATTTCATAATAAAGTAAAGGAGTTTTGGTTGAGTTGCTTATCTTGTTGTCGAAAGCCGTCAAAGCACAATTTATTATCTCACCTTCGGATGCACTCGATTCGGTTTTGAATACTTTCTTTTTCTTCACTTTTGTGTACTTGTCTTTGGAGCACCCTAGCTACTTGCATTCATAGCAAGTGATTGTGTTCAGATTGAGTTCATTTTTATTCTTTAATTCTTGTTTTATAAACTTTTTAAATTTTATCATCAAAAGTTCTATTTCATTATTACTTGAGCTTTTGCTTGAGTGGTCTTCTATAGTTTAAAGTGCCAAATGTCATGTATAGTTTTGTAAATTGAAATTCGATTAAATTTATTTTTGTTCAGGGTACAAAACAAGGCATTCATAGCCATTGCATTTAATGAAAATAATTTTTTCTCAAAATTTGTCTATTCATTCATGGGTTTAGAGGATTGTTAAAAACTATATTTGATAATATTTTATAAATCAAAATTTGAAAAAAAAGAAAACTCTCATTCAAGTTTTCCAATAAGTGTAGTTTGTCCCATTGTACATGGGTGGACGAATGATATAGTAACCCTCTTGAAAGTTGAAAAGAGTCATTTATCTTGGGTGTTGATCCAAATGAGAAATAATAAGGCTCTGATACCAATTGTAGAATCAATATGACACTAAGAGGGGGGGGGGTGGCGAATTAGTGTAGTGGTAAAAACTATGTTTGCATTTTGAAAAATCGTTTTGGTTCGTACGATAAAAGCCTTATCGATGAAATCATATCAAAAAGATGTTGACTTGAAGTAAATGTAGAATGTAGCTAAGTAATGGAAATACAAAACAACGAAAGAACACACCGATTTATAGTGGTTCGGTCATCCGACCTATGTCCACTCCTAATTCCTCCTTTATCGAGGTCACCAACTTTCACTAGCAATCTTCTTTCAAATGGGCGAAGACTAACTACCTTTACAACCCTCTTCTCCTTTTCAAAGGTTTAGGAGAATAACCTTTATAGGCACTCACTCCTCTTTAAATAGAATTCTAAACTTAGAACTCAAGGAGGTGATCTCTCAAGTGATTTCCATAGCGTTTTCACACTTTTTAAGTTCTCTGTACTTATATGTTCTAACCTGGGATGAGAGGAGTATTTATAGGTTCCAAATGGATTTAAACTTGGAGATAAAACTAGTCTCATCTCGGGTCTTCTAGGTATTAGCAGAACCACCGCTAGTGCTAGGTGGTACCATCGCCCAGGCTTTTTGACACTGGGTGGTGCCACCGCTTGACACAGTCTCAGAGATTATATCTTGGAGACCGAGCCACTAATAGTTTCACCACCTATTCTGGTGTTGCCATGGCCTGACCCACTTCTTGAGTCACTGTTTAGGCCTTTCACTTGGACCAACATAGTCTAAACATGTGCTAGTTATAGGTGCCATACAAGCCAATCACGTGAGTGATGACACCGGTAACACATTGTGTCAATCGCTTTGCTTATGATTATTGGTATTTTCTCACATTATCTAGATGTATATTATGATGTCCTTGGATCTGTGCAATGGGAATCGGATCATGATGAGATAATGATAATGAGACCGATACACCTTTAAATACAGACCCTAAATAATCTCGGTCATAGGTTACTTGAGAGGGACATCGAGATAACCAGATAGACTAGTGTGCTATACCCATCTATATGATGGAGGTAGCTAGTCTCATAGCTACTTGTGTGGGAACACAAAGGATATTGTTAGGGATCGAGTGGCACTAAGAGGGAGGGGGGGGGGTGAATTAGTGCAGTAGTAAAGAACGATAGATTTTTCAGCGATTAACACAAGTTCGAAAACTTCGTATGAATGAATGCAGCATTTCATTTGAACCCGGAAAGATTACGTTTTAACTTTAAAGCATACGTAATAAGATGAAGATGAAGTTGAGTAAATAAGGCAGCAAGTGGAAAGGGTTTACAGCAAAGTAAATAGCAAGAACGTAAATGCAAACCAGATTTTTATAGTGGTTCGGTCATCCGACCTACGTCCACTCCCGATTCCTCTTGCTTGAGGCCACCGACTTTCCACTAGCTATCCTCCTTCCAACGAGCGAGGATGAACTCCCTCACAACACCTCTCCTTTTAACGGGCTTAGGAGATAACCCTTACAAAGCACTCTTACCCCTCACTTGGACTAGAACACTCTTAAGACTCAGGGAAGATTTGACAAACTTTCAAGAGAGTTTCCCCCTTCTTTTTTTCAGTTCTAGCCACCCCCTAAACTCTGAATGAGTGGGGTATTTATAAGCCTCAAAGTGATTCAAATTTGGGCTCCAAATTTGAATTCATTTCGAGTTTCGGTGCCAAAGCGGTGAGGCGGTGCCACTCACCTGTGTCGATCTGGGCAGATCGACACAAAGAGGGCGGTACCGCCTGACCCAAAGCGGTGCTACGCCTACTACAAGATAGTGAGGCGGTGCTATCGCCCAGCCAGCGGTGCTACGCGCTCAACCCAGCGGTGCTACGCGATGCTATAGTTGCCGGCGGTGCTACACTTTGCTATAGTAGCTCGGACTACTGATCGGGCTACAATACACGGGCTCAAACACCATGCACGTAGCATGCATGCATCTTGTTGTATTTGCTGGCGGTGCCACCGCCCAGCACAAATCAACGTTTGGTTTGGGCCGAAAACTCGACCCAAACTTATTCCGAACAAGGCCCAATCGGCCCATACTTGGGTTAAAGGATTAACCCCTAATCCTAACTCAAATTGATGTGCTAACTACAAAATTAAAGACATTCCTAAGCTATTACAAAGTTCATAAGTCAAGTCTTCTTCTGGCGAGCTTCCGACGAACTTCCGGCGGTCTTCCGACGATCCCTCGGAAACCATCCTGTGGACTCCCGACAACCTCTCGGACTCCACGATGATTTTGGCGAGTTCCCTCGAGCTTCTTTGGCAAGCTCCGATATTTCTTGGCAAGCTCCGTGAACTTCCGACGAACCTCCCGGCGAACTTCCGAAAACCCTTCGGCAAGCTCCCTACTCGTTCACGGCTAGTTCCGGCAGCACTCCCAACGAATTTTCATACTTCCATCGAACACTCGAACTCCCAATGATCCATCGCACCTGACTTCGACCCTTTGTTTCGCTTTACGTCTTCATCCTTATCGTAGTTACTCCTG
The DNA here is from genome assembly GCA_024322285.1 of Musa beccarii. Lineage (NCBI taxonomy): Eukaryota > Viridiplantae > Streptophyta > Magnoliopsida > Zingiberales > Musaceae > Musa > Musa beccarii. The sequence goes on from CM044395.1 coordinate 73,093,677, forward strand.
CACACAAACAACAAACACTCTACTTCGATCTAGACAGTTATTACAACGCGAATTGACATTCAGTTGCCCGGTACATCATTGGTCGGCACTTCGTCCGATCCTTCGGCACATCGCCCTCTCTAGCGGCTTGTTACCCAATCGGCGGTTGACCTCCGCAGCCCCGATATCCATGGCGCAACTCCGCACTTCTTGGCCCGATGCCCGACGTACGAAGCCTCCTGCCGATAGTCGACCGAACCTCCGGCTCGACATCCAATATCCTGACGTGATTACTTCTGGTGCAACGTCAATTCCTCCAGCGTCAACTATCTAATCCTGATCGATAGTAGACCTGCGTAACTCAACACACAGTTATATAACAAAACACACTCAATTAGTTTCATCATCAAAATCCAAGATTCAATAATCTCCCCTTTTTTGATGATGACAACTAATTGATGACTGACGGAGTTATCCATAACTCCCCGGAGTTTAACACAAACTCCCCCTATCAATATGCCATTGATAGAACACTTGGATTATCCTAAATCCAAGCAACATTCATTTATGTAGTGAGAAAACAACAAACCATCATGCAAATATATAAAATATTCAAGCAATGCATGAAGTCATCAATCTACTTCTCCCCCTATGTCATCAACAAAAAGGAAAAGTAACATTATAGCTAGTTTTTAAGGATATGCAAATATTACAAACATACTAGCTATTAATCACATCATACAACATTTAGGTATCGCATGTTTATCATGATAAGCAAGATAGTGCTTGTCGTGATGATGGCAAGTTTTTCTATGTTCCTTTGAGAAGTACAAGCAAATTGTGCATTTTCTTAACTTCTTTTGCGATATGCATGCAATTTTATAATTTCTTTCTTCTCTTTTGAGAAGAGCAAACTTGCAAGTTTTGCTTTCTTTGAATGCTAGGACTTTTGCATTCATTTGTAAAAGCCTTCTCCCCCTTTATCAATATCAAAAAGAAAAAGAGGATTAATACTACAAATAATCCTGCATGAGATTCAACAATAATTTGTAATAAAGATGCAAGCAATTTTGTTGAAAAAAGTGAAGTTGAGCAAGATTTTTGCCTCTCTTGAGATAGCAACTTTTTGCTTCTCAATGTTTAAGCTAGCAAATTTTTCTCTTTTGATACACAAGTTAACAATTTTTCTCCCCCTTTATCAATATCAAAAAGAAGGGAGGAACCACTGAGAAAATTGCATCAATCAATATATCAATCATCACATGAGGCATTTGAGGAGGTATTGAAACAATAAAAAAAAAATCAATTTTAGCATATAATGTTTCAATCTTCAATCTTGAGTCATGAATCCAAAAGTCATAAATCAAAAGGTTCATGAATCATTTTGACAAATCTCCTTTTTAGGAAATAACAAGTGGAAGTCTTAGGATATCAAACACAAGATCTTGATTCATACATAAGAATTTTTTACCAAGATCATATTTCATAAAAATCACAACACGAATTCATAAAAATTCAAGTATTAAATTCTGAGAAATCAAAAGACAAGTTACATTTCATTTAAAGAATTTTCTTTTGATAAGATGGAAGGAGCATGGTAAAAGATCTTGATTTATAAAGAGTTTCAAGTTATAGTTGTCAAGATCATGATTTCAATAAAATTTCTTTATAGCTAAATGAAATCTTTTAAAACTTGATTCAAGCATTAAATATGTCTTAACAAGTCATAATTCCAAAAGATTCAAGAATCGTTAAAAGAAAAATCATTCAAGCTCAATTTGTCAACTCGAAACTCATAATCAAAATCATTTTAGAGATTTAAAATGCTAGCTATATGCATTAATCATGACAAGTGATATATCAAAAGTCTACATCAATATTTCAATTATCATGTCATGAAGCATACAAAGTGGTATTGAAACATAAGAGAAAAGTTCAAATTGCACAAACAACATTTCAATGTTCAAATATTTATACGGAAGCCATCATTGTATAAATTTGAAATACATGTTGTCATTTAGCCCATTAAGATCAAAAGCATTACACATAAAGCATCATGATAGTGTAATTTCTCCTTTTTTTTATGTGTTCCATTTCAAGTGATTTGATCTTTCATAAGAATGATCAATGTCATGCATCATATTTAAACATGAGAGCATCATCATATTTAGAAATGAATTCATCATTAAAATCATTTCACTTCTTTCTTTCATTTGTTATAACACGATGATCAATGCTTAAACTTTTGCTAAAATCATACATCATTTTAAAAATCTGAAAAATAACTTTCGTCATGAAACCCATTAAGTCCAAATATAACACAAGGCAACATCAAAGCCATATTTCTTTCATTTTGAAAATTTGTGGGTTGGGTCTTTATAATTGATTTCATGAAGACATGTATCAATAAAAATTTCATCATAAAAAAAAGGTTAAGACCCATTAATCCAAGATAGAAGTTTTTAGATCAACATCACTTCAACAACTCATGCATGATATAAAATCATCAAGCATCATGTTTAGAGATAATGTAAACCATCAAGATACTCATGCATGGTTTAATCCTAAGCATTATCACAAATCTTACAATCGTCATTCATATTTTTACTTTTCAAAAAATACTATGAAGAAAAGCATAGTATAATTTCGATTTTTTTTTTAATTTCTAAAAACACAAGAAAAGCATAAAAAAATTCCTACTAACTAAGTTAAGCATTCATAGAAATCATTAAGTAATTTCAAAATAATTCAAGGAAGTTAAGTTACTTACCTCATTGTCGAAGCCCATTAAAGCGTAGTTTGCTTCTTCTTTCCTTGATTCTTCTTTGCAAGCCTTCTTCTTCTTCTTTGGCCTCTTTCTCCATTCAAGTTCATTTGTATTTTTTAATTTTTGTTTAATGAACTTGTTAACATTCATTGTTATGTGTTCAATGTCTTCATTATCCTCATCACTTGAGTCATTACTCAAGTGGCATTTCATAGTTCGGAGTTCAAAAACCTTCTTGTTCTTTAGAAGGTGGTTCATGTGTTCATCATGTTCATCATATTCATCATGTTCCATTTCATAGGTCTTTAAAGACCCAATGAGTTCATCAATAGAATAATTATCTAGATCCTTTGATTCTTGAATCGCCATTATTTTAGGATCCCACCATTTTGAAAGGGATCTTAAGATCTTGTTAGTGAGTTCAAAATCTGAAAAACTTTTACCAAGACTTTTCAAGCTATTGACGACATCCATGAAGTGGGTGTACATGTCGTCGATAGATTCGCTTGGTGTCATTTGGAAGAGCTCAAAATCATACAAGAGGTTTACTTTCGAGTCTTTAACTCTACTAGTTCCCTCATGCGTGATTTCAAGAGTTCGTCAAATGTCAAAAGCCGTTTCGCACATAGAAATCCGATTGAACTCGTTCTTGTTCAAAGCGCAAAATAAGGCATTCATAGCCTTTGCATTTAAAGAAAACGATCTTTTCTCCAAAATCGACCATTCGTTCGTCGGTTTAGAGGAAGATTGAAAACCATTTTCGATGATGTTCCACAAATCCAAATCCATTGAAAGCATGAAAACTCTCATTCGAGTTTTCCAATATGTGTAGTCCGAACTGTTAAAGAACGGTGGACGAAAAACCAAAAAGCCCTCTTGAAAACCATTTAGAGCCATTTCTCACGGGTGTAAATCCGAAAGAGAAAGAACGTGGCTCTGATACCAATTGTTAGGGATCGAGTGGTACTAAGAGGGGGGGTGAATTAGTGCAGCGGTAAAGAACGATAGATTTTTCAGCGATTAACACAAGTTCGGAAACTTCGTACGAATGAATGCAGCATTTCGTTTGAACCCGGAAAGATTACGTTTTAACTTTAAAGCATACATAATAAGATGAAGATGAAGTAGAGTAAATAAGGCAGCAAGTGGAAAGGGTTTGCAGCAAAGTAAATAGCAAGAACGTAAATGCAAACCAGATTTTTATAGTGGTTCGGTCATCCGACCTACGTCCACTCCCGATTCCTCTTGCTTGAGGCCACCGGCTTTCCACTAGCTATCCTCCTTCCAACGGGCGAGGATGAACTCCCTCACAGCACCTCTCCTTTTGACGGGCTTAGGAGATAACCCTTACAAAGCACTCTTACCCCTCTCTTGGACTAGAACACTCTTAAGACTTAGGGAAGATTTGACAAACTTTCAAGAGAGTTTCCCCCTTCTTTTTTTTCAGTTCTAGCCACCCCCTAAACTCTGAATGAGTGGGTATTTATAAGCCTCAAAGTGATTCAAATTTGGGCTCCAAATTTGAATTCATTTCGAGTTTCCCGGTGCCAGGCGGTCAGAGGCGGTGGAACCGCCTGTTAGAGGCGGTGGAACTGCCTGTTAGAGGCGGTGCCACCGCCTGTGTCAGTCTGGCAGACTGACACAACAAGGGCGGTACCACCGCCCCAGCCAGGCAGTGCTACCGCCTGCTACAGTAGTCGGGCGGTGCTACCGCCCCAGCCAGGCGGTGCTACCGCATGCTATAGTAGCCGGCGGTGCTACCGCTCACCAAGCGGTGCTACCACCTGCTCAAAGATGCGAGCTACGATGAGCAGGCTACGATCGGCTACAAACACCATGCACGTAGCATGCATGCATGTTGCTGGTGCTGCTGGGCGGTGCCACCGCCTAGCACAAATCAACGTTTGGTTTGGGCCGAAAACTCGGCCCAAACTTGTTCCGAGTAAGGCCTAATGGGCCCATACTTGGGTTAAAGGATTAACCCCTAATCCTAATCCAAATTGATGTGCTAACTATGAAATTAAAGATATTCCTAAGCTATTACAAAGTCCGCAAGTCAAGTCTTCTTCCGGCAAGCTTCCGGCGAACTTCCGGTGGTCTTCCGACGATCCCTTGGAAACCATCCTACGGACTCCCGGCAACCTCTCGGAATCCACGATGATTTTGGTGAGTTCCCCCGAGCTTCTTTGGCAAGCTCCGATCTTTCTTGGCAAGCTCCATGAACTTCTGACGAACCTCCTGGCAAACTTCCGAAAACCCTTCGGCAAGCTCCCTACTCGTTCTCGGCCAGTTCCAGCAGCACTCCCAACGAATCTTCAGACTTCCATCAAACACTCGAGCTCCCAATGATCCATCGCACTTGACTTCAACCCTTTGTTTCGCTTTACGTCTTCATCCTTATCGTAGTTACTCCTGCACACAAACAACAAACACTCAACTTCGATCTAGACAGTTATTACAATGCGAATTGACATTCAGTTGCCCGGCACATCATTGGTCGGCGCTTCGTCCGATCCTTTAGCACATCGCCCTCTCTAGCGGCTTGTTGCCCAATTGGCGGTTGACCTCCACAACCCCGATATCCATGGCGCAACTCAGCACTTCTTGGCCCGATGCCCGACGTACGAAGCCTCCCGCCGATAGTCGATCGAACCTCCGGCTCGACATCCAATATCCTGACGTGATTACTTTCGGCGCAACGTCAATTCCTCCAGCGTCAACTGTCTAATCCTGATCGATAGTAGACCTGCGTAACTCAACACGTAGTTAAATAACAAAACACACTCAATTAGTTTCATCATCAAAATCTGAGATTCAACAGATATAATGCAGGTGCTCATTGGAGAATGAGTTCACTAATTGATATGCTTATGAAATGATAGATTATTATTGATACCTCATGTCAAACAGCGATTCCATAGTCCTAGTAGTATATCTGGTCCTTAGACTTGAGACACCAAGGATGTCCTGTATGAGTACTTCACTCTTTGATAACGGACTTATAGGTTTCGAAGTTCCAAATCTAGTATAGCCGATTATTGAGGGTGGCAGCCAACCTTACGAGGGCTGTTGAGTGTCAATTGAGGATCATCCACTCTCGATATCATGAGAGGAATATCCCATGTGTTCTTTCTTAGGAAAATCCCTAGCTAGGGTCATTTGAATTGAGAGAGAAAGAGTTCTCTGGGAGAACTCAATTAGAGTAAGACTTAATTGAAAATCGTATGGGCCTGATAGTACCATGCCCGATATACGATCTCTGGGATATTAGAAAGATGAGGGACTATAGGTACATGGTAACTGAGGGTAGATAGGTCTAAAGGATTGGATTCCCTTGTATCATCTAGGGACTGCGGCATAGTGGCCTAGTACGTCCGCATTCGATGAGTCGAGTGAATTATTATGGAGATAATAATTCACTGAGCCAGGAGGAGTTCTGACAAGTATGACTCATGGCCAACTCGATATTGAGCCTAGAGGGTCACACACATATGGTAGGTGTTACGACGAGTAGAGGTTCGGATATAAGATATCCGTCGGAGCCTCTATCTTATTGGATATCTATTAAGCCCTTGTAATATTAGATCTCATGGATGAGATCCAATAGGAGCTAGATTATTGGGTAGAGACCTATTAATCTAAGAGACTTGAGTAATTGAATAGAGATCCAATACCCAATAGGGCTAGATCCATTAGGGTTGATAAGGTGCCTCTATAAATAGGAGAGAAATAAAGGCCCAAAGGCAGGGGTTTTTCTTGGTGGCCACCTCATGTTCTCCTATCTCCAAAGAGGAGCATCATTGTAATCTCTATTGCGTGGATACCACTAGAGAGGAGGACACTTGACCTCCTTCATCCACCTTAGGGATTAGTAGGAATTCAGAAATATATGATCTCCCTAGGTACTTTCTTTTTACATACATAAATTTTTAATATGCAGATTTGTTTTTGACATACCGATCTTCGCACGATGATGGAACTATTGAGTCTTAGATTTTGATGATGAAACTAATTGATTGTGTTTAGTTGTTTAACTATATTTTGAGTGACGTAGGTCTACTATCGATCAGGATTAGACAGTTGACACAAAATGAATCAGTATTGTGTCAGAGAAAATCACATCAGGATATTGGACGTTGAGCTGAGGTCTAGTCGACAATTGGTAGAAGGCTTCAGACATCGGGCATCGGGCCAAGAAGAGTGGTGTTGCGCCAAGGAGATCGGGATTGTAGGGGTCAACCACCAATTAGGCAATAGGCCGCAAGAGAGGACGGTGTGCTGAAGAACTGGATGAAGCGTCAATCAATGACATGCTGGGCAACAGGATTTTGATTCATGTAACTGACTAGATCGAAGTAGAGATAAGGTTTATATATGCAGGATTAACTATGATAATGATGAAGACATAAAGCGAAACAAAGTACTGGAGTCAAGTGCGATAGAATCGTTAGGAGTTTGAGAGTTCGATGGAAGTCCGAAGATTCGTCAGAGTGTTGTCGGAACTAGCTAAGAATGAGTAGGGAGCTTGTTGAAGGGTTTTCGGAAGTTCGTCAAAAAGATTCATTAGAAGTTCGTGGAGTTCAGAGAGAAAGATCGAAGCTTGCCAAAGAAGCTCGTTCGAACTCGCCAAGATTGTCGTGAAGTCTAGGAGCTTGCTGGGAGTCCACAGAATGGTGTCCGAGGGTTCGTCGGAAGATCGTCGAAAATTCATTGGAAGCTCATCGGAAGAAGTCTTGACTTTTCGGACTTTGTATTAGCTTAGGAAATATCTTTAATTTTGTAGTTAGCATGTAATTAGGGTTAGGATTATGTTAATCCTATAACCCTGGTAGGGACCAACTGGGCCCGGTATTAGACTGGTAAGACCCAACCAGGAGTGCTGGACCTGTCTGGTGGTTGCACCGCCAAACTAGGGCGGTGGCATTGCCTAGGTCAAGCTCCCCAGGTTGTACTAGGCAGTGGTACCGCCCAATGATAGAGTACCTAGGCGGTGGTACCACCCAATACATTGACAATATTAGTGTGTTAGGCGATGGTATCGTCAGACTGGCGATAGTACCACCAGTGTCAGGGTCAAAATGATGGTGGTACCACTAGTGACAAGCGGTGGTACCACCAGTTCCTGGTAAACCCGGGATGGGAAGGTTTTTGGCTCCAAGTTTAAATCAGATTGGAGCCTATAAAAATCCCTCTTATCCCTGGGTTGCACATGCAAGCACATACACTTTGAAAGTAGAGAAACTCTTTTTAAATCTCTAGAAATCCCCTCCTCTAATCCTTACTTGTTTTCAAGTTAAAGAGAGGACAGAGTGCTTGTAAGGGTTACCTCCTAAGCCCGTTAAAAGGAGAGAGCACTATAAGGGACTTGTCTTCGCCCATTGGAAGGAAGATAACTAGTGGAAAGCCGATGGCCTCAAGTGAAGAGGAATTGGGAGTGGATGAAGGTCATATGACCGAACCACTATAAAAATTGGTTTGCGTTTACTTATTATCATTTACATTGCTACAAACCATTTCATTTTACTACAATCATTTAGCTTCTTCTTTATCCTCTTACAATCACTCTCAAGCTCAAGTATTTTCGATACGCTTTTCAATGAAGTATCTTTTTATCGTACGAAGGTTCTAAAAGTATTTTTAAATCACCAAAATTTATCGTTCTTAACCGTTGCACCAATTCACCCCCCATCTTAGTGCCACTCTAGATACCAACAATTGGTATCAGAGCCATGTTATTTCTCTTTCAGATTCACACCTATAAGAAATGGCTCTTCATGGCTTTCAAGAGGGTTTTTTGAATGTTTGTCCCCCATTCTTTAACGGATCGGACTATACATATTGGAAAAATCGAATGAGAGTTTTCTTAATTTCTCTATATTTAAACTTATGGAATGTCATTGAAAATGGCTTTTAACTTTCCTCTAAACCGACGAATGAATGGTCAGGTTTAGAGAGAAAATCTTTTTCATTAAATGCAAAGACTTTGAATACCTTATTTTGCACTCTATATAAAACTGAGTTTAATCGGATTTCTACATGTGAAACGGCTTTTGATATTTGGCACACACTTGAAGTCACACATGAAAGAATGAGTAGAGTTAAAGACTTGAAAGTTAATATTTTGATGCATAATTTTGAGCTTTTTCGAATGAAACAAAGCGAGACTATCGACGATATATACACCTGTTTCACGGATGTCGTCAATAATTGAAAAATCTTGGTAAATCTTTTTCGAGTTTTGATCTCATTAGCAAGATTTTAAGATCCCTTCCAAAGAGTTGGGATCCAAAAATAATGGCTATTCAAGAGTCTAAAGACTTGAACGTTTATTCACTTGAAGAATTAATTGGGTCTTTAATGACCTATGAAATGACTCTTGAACTTGATGAACATGAGAACCACCTTCCAAAGAACAGGAAGGATTTGACACTTCAAACAAGAGAATGCCACTTGAGTGATAACTCAAAGTGATGAGGACAATGTTGAGAACTTTAAACTTTTGACATTAAAATTTAAAAAAGTTCATTAAACAAGAATTAAAAAAATACAAATGAAAAGAACGCCAACTCTTGTTATGAATGCAAGAAACTGGAATGCTCCAAAGACGAGTACACAAAAATGAAGAAGAGGAAAGCACGCAAAAAGGATGAAGACGCAAACTACACTTTAACGGTTTCTAACAATAAGGTAAGAAACTCACCCAAAATGTTTGTATGTTGTTATGAAATTACTTGATATTTTTTTATGAATTGCTTAACTTAGTTAGTAGGAAATAAATAATTATATTTTTTTTTAAAATTATATCATGCTTTTCTTTCTAGTATTTTTGAAAAGTAAAAAATTAAAATGATATTTGCATGATTTGTGATAATGCTTAGGATTAATCCATGCATGTATATCTTGATATTTTATATTGCTTTTTGTTTCTAAACATGATGCTTGATGATTTTATATCATGCATGAGTTTTTGAAGTAATGTTAATTTAAAAACTTTCATCTTGGATTAATAGGTCTTAATCGTTTTCATGATAAAATTTATAAAATGATGCATGATTTTAGCAAAAATTTGAGCATTGATCATCTTGTTATAACTAATGAAAGAAAGAATTAAAATAATTTTGATGATGCTTTCGTTTTTAAATATGATGCATGATATTTTCATATAAAAAATTTGAACATTCTTATGAAAGATCAAATCACTTAAATTGAAACTCATAAAAATGAGAAAATACACTATCATGATGTTTTATGTGTGATGCATTTGATCTTAATGGGTTTAATAACAAAACATGTATTTTGAATTTATACATTAATGGCTTTCGTATGTGTTGGGACTCTAGCTAGGAGAGTCCTAATCTATTGCGACTCTAGTTACGAGAGTCCTAATCTGTTGGGACTCTAGCTAGGAGAGTCCTAATTTAGTTTCATTGATAAGGGCATTCATATAAATCAAATCTAGCTGACCCCTATTAAAGAGGTGAAAAGACCGACTAGGTTAGGATTAGGTTGCTTCTTAGAGAAGGAGTCCTATTAGAAGTAAGAGTCCTATCAGAGAAAGAGTCCTATTAAAATTAGGAGTCATACTAGAAAAGGAGTCTTAATTAGAAGTAGGAGTTGGTTAGCAGTAGGAGTCTTGAGTAGGAGTCCTATTAGGAATTGGGGTTTAGAAGCCCTATAAATAGCTATATATTCACCCTCTTTTCATCATGAATAGATCATCTTTTTAGCAGCCTTTGAGCAGCAACTTGGAGGAAGGAACCCCTATAGAGTTCCAAGGAGGTCGATCCCCTAAAGAGATCAACCCCAAGCTTAGAATTCGTAAGGGTTCTAACACTTGGTATCAGAGTAGCGTTTTTGACATCTCGCTGCCCTTCCACAACTATCCTCCAGCCCTCCACAACCGCCCAAAGCAATTCCCACAATTGCTTAGAAGATCATCGCCGAATTCTGCCATTATCTCCACCACCGCAGATCACCTTTTGATCTCTCCGTGAATTGCAATAGGTTCTGGTTTTCTACCTTACTGCTACTACAATTTAGTTATCTTTATTTAAAAAATCTGAAAAATTCATTCCTATATTACTGCATAAACTTTTTGTCATAAAGTTTTCATCTCTACAACAAAAGGTGCACTGCAGAATTCTAGCCGCATAGCACTATCTATATGATCTTGCTACTATGTTTTTTCTATCCAAATCTCTGCAAAATTTTTTTGATGGCTTTGACACTTTCTAACAGTAGTTTTCCCTTTGGTTTTGTTGAAAAATTCTTAATATAAACCACTTATCTTTTATGTCAAATCTACTGCACTTTAGATATAAAAATCTGCTGTAGTACCTCTCTGTGATCCTCAATTTTGCCAAACCTCTTGCTATCGTTTCTTTCTATGAAATTTTTAATAGTATTACTTGTCCTTTACCAGTAGATTTCCTTTGAGTTTTACTTGAATCTCTATTGAAAATTTCTGGAAAAAATTACACTTTTACTGCTAGAATTTTTTTGATGAAAAATCTGGTGCTACACCTTTGTCCTTTTTTCTTCTCCGTAACCTACCAAACCCTAGCCACCTTGCTGCCACCAATCGAGACATCTTTAGGGCATCTCTCTAGCCTTAAGACGCAGCCATCATAACCTATTTTCATAATCCTAACAGCGTAAAAAAATGCAGTCAAAAATAGCAAACCATTATAGCCGAACCCTTCTATCACCAATCAATTGTCTGAACCTTCCACTACCCGATGCTATTAACCCATCAACAGAAAAAAGGCAAGGACATCTCTGATCTCTAGGCATATGAAATGGCTTCTCAAGATCTAATTGATGCCAAATTTGAAGCATGAGAATCTCGAATTGAATCGCGGCTGGAATCGCACTTGGAGGACAAATTATGTGCCTTTTTTGCAGAATTCAGAATTGAACAACCACCGAGGCCAACCAAATCTCAGTGAGGAGAGAGTTTAGAGAGGCCTCTAGAGAAAGAGGGACAACCCTCAGATATGCTTCAGCCATACATAAGGGTGGACTTCCCGCGATGGGAAGAAGGAGACCCGGCGGGGTGGATTTTGTGTGTCGAACTTTACTTTCGCTACTATCGAACTTCGGATGATGCTATGGTGGAAATTATTGTATCCACCTTAATGAAGATACTATTCAATGGTACAATTGACTGGAATACAATCATGGGGCTTCGACATGGAATTAATTTAAGAACACACTGTTGAACCATTTGGGACCTTTGGAGTATGAAAATATCGATGGCCAACTAGCAAAGATTTGACAAACCTCTACGATTCAAGAGTACCAAACCAGGTTTGAGAAGCTATCCTACCTTACTCATGATTGGACTGACCATCAACTGTTAGGGACATTCATCGAAGGACTCAAGCTAGAGATAAAAGGAGAGGTTAAGTCACGGTAGCCCCGTACTATGACGGTTGCAATTTCTTTCGCCCGAATACAGGAAGAACGGCTCAACCAAGATGCTCGGAGGATGAGAACCTCTCCTAGGCCTACAGCATATAAACATCCTTCTACTCCCAGCCATCCTTCACTGCCAAAAAAATTGATAAGAGAAGAACTACGTGACCGATCAACAAAGGATCTTTATTAGCATTGCGACGAGCCGTGGAACCGCGATCATCACTACAAAAGGGGCCGCCTCCTACTGATTGAACCTCTTGAAGACATTGATGAGAAGGAGGTCCAAGAACATGAGGAAGAGGTCATGAATGAAGGACAGTAGCCGGTTGATATTACGATGCATGCTCTTGCCGGTTACCCGAACCCACAAACAATGAAAGTGGGAGGACTTCTAAAGCAATAACCGATCACAATTCTTATTGACACCAAGAGCACTAATAATTTTATGAACAGCAAGGTTGCTAACCAGATGGCCTTACCTATTGAGAATTGTAGTAGGTTTGATGTTAAGATCGCCAACGGACGAATTTTGAAGCGTGATCGTAGGTGCCTGCGAGTGAAACTATCGCTACAGGACTAAGAGATAATTCCTCCTCCCTCTTGATGATTATGAGGCTGTGCTTGACATCGAATGGCTAACAACATTAGATGATGTTTCTTAAAATTTTTTGAAATTAATTATAAAATTTTACAGTAAAGAGAAACAGGTGATACTACGCGGAAAATATGGAGGTGACGTAACGATAATTTGTACACAACGAATGAAGAAAATTTTACACAAAGCACGGAGCAGCTTTTTGGTATAACTTGAGCAGCAATCTAAGGGAGAGCCAATTGAATTTGGAGATCCAAACCTACTTCCCTTGCTTGTTGAATTTTCATATATATTTGACAAACCGCGTAGCCTACCTCCTACCCGCCGACATAATTATCGTAAACCGATTCTTTCAGGCAAACCTCCAGCAAATACTCAGCCATATTGGCATCCACATCTCTACAAGAATGAAATAGAAAAGATTGTAAAAGAGATACTTGAAACAAGAGTTATTCGGCCAAGTTGCAGCCCCTACTCTTCACTAGTGCTCTTCGTATGAAAGAAGGACGGAACATGGCGAATGTGCATTGATTACCGAGCTCTCAACGACATGATCGTCAAGGACAAGTACCCTATGCTAGTAGTAGATGAATTGCTTGATGAATTAAAGGGAGCACGAATCTTCACAAAGCTAGACCTTCGATCTGGGTATCATCAAATACAATTATGCGAAGACATATCAAAAATCGCCTTTCAAACGCACAACGGTCACTACGAATTTTTGGTAATGCCCTTTGGTCTTACCAATGCTCCCTCCACCTTCCAAAGCCTTATGAATGATATTTTCTGGAGTTATCTTCATAATTTTAAGCTGGTTTACTTCGACGACATCCTTATTTACAACCCTTCTTTGGAAAGTCATTTTCAGTGCTTACGACTTGTTTTGATGATTTTATGAGAACATGTTCTTTTTGTCAAAAAATTGAAGTGCAGCTTTCTTCAACAAAAGGTGGAATATCTTGGGCATATCATATCAGAAGAAGGTGTGGCTGTGGACCTCTCCAAAATTGAATCAATACAGAACTGGTCGACCTCGAGAAACATAAAATCGCTGCACGACTTTCTCGGTTTAACAGGTTATTATCGTAAGTTTGTAAAAAACTTTGGAAAGATCAGTACACTCCTTACTTCCTTGCTGAAAAAATATGCTTCCTAGTGGTTAGACAAAGCCACCACTTCCTTCGACAAATTTAAAGCCGCAATGACGATAACACTCGTACTAGCATTACCTGACTTCAACAAGACTTTTATTTTTGAAGCTGATGCCTCCAGAGTCAGAATTGGTGCTGTACTAATGCAAGATGGCTGCCCCCTCGCTTATACTAGTAAGGTGTTATCTCCTTTCCATCTCAAGATAACTATTTATGACAAGGAGATGCTCGCGATTGTGTATGCGGTGGCCAAATGGAGATCATACTTGATCGGGCGATGCTTTCAGATCAAGATTGACCATAAAAGCATAAAATATATCTTGAAACAAAAGATATCTTCCCCCAAGTAGCAAAAATGAGTAACAAAGCTTCTTGGATATGATTATGTAAAGGGGAAAGAGAATGTTGTTGTAGATGTGCTTTCACAACTACCCGAGCAAGCTAAATTTTCGGCCATTTTACTTCCGACCAACGACTTCCTTGAGGATAATAGGGGGGAATGACAAGATGATCCAGAGACTAGAGCATCTATGAACCTTTCACCTTGGTTCTATGGACACTACCAGATTTTGGAGTGCATCGAAGCAATAGCATATAGATTGGACTTACTCGCTAGCTCCCGAATCCATCCAATCTTCCATGTGTCGTGTTTGAAGCCCAAGTTGGGACAAAACGAAATAGCCCAAAGCCATCTACCAAATATGACTACCAAAGAAGAGCTCCAGGCCCAACCGAGTTCTATTATTGATCGACGGATCGTGACTCGACGATGACGACCCACTGCTAAGGTGCTAATACAGTGGGCGAACCTACCAGTAGAAGATGCTACTTAATAGAACTATTATAACTTTAAGATCAAATTCTCAGAATTCATGAAACGTCAACCTTGAGGACAAGGCTGATTTGAAGAGGGTGGGTCTGTTAGGACTCTAGCTAGGAGAGTCCTAATCTGTTGGGTATCTAGCTAGGAGAGTCCTAATCTATTGGGACTCTAGTTAGGAGAGTCCTAATCTATCTAGCTAAGAGAGTCCTAATTTAGTTTCATTAATAAAGGCATTCATGTAAATCCTATCTAATCGACCTCTATCAAAGAGGTGAAGAGGCCGACTAGGTTAAAATTAGGTTGCTTGTTAGAGGAGTCATATTAGAAGTAAGAGTCCTATTAGAGAAAGAGTCCTATTAGAATTAGGAGTCCTAATTAGAAGCAGGAGTTGGTTAGAAGTAGGAGTCTTGAGTAGGAGTCCTATTAGGAGTTGGAGTTTAGAAGTCCTATAAATAGCCATGTATTCACCCTCTTTTCATCATGAATAGATCATCTTTTTAGTAGCCTTTGAGCAACAACTTAGAGTAAGGAACCCCTATAGAGTTTTAAGGAGGCTGATCCCCTAAAGAGATCAACCCCAAGCTTAGAATCCGCAAGGGTTCTAATAGTATGAAATATTTGAACATACTCGTATAAGATCAATCACATGAAATAAAACACATAAAAATGGAAAATGTACTATCATGATGTTTTTATGTTTTATGTGTTTATTCTTGATGGCTTTGATGAAATCATCTTTTCGATCTTAAACTTGATACTCAACTTTTTTATAAAGAGGATTTGAGCATGCTTACATGTAATTAATCTACATTGTTCTAAATAAAATTTTTGAACAAAAGATTTTGATAATAATATCCAATTTGTATGATGATACATGTCTTTCAAATAAAAATCTTGGTCATACCTTTTGAAATCATACTTGATGATGAATATCTCGATATTAAAAGGATGTTATCATGTTTGAAAGTTATAGAATCATGCTTAATGAATTGTTTTACGAAATTTGCCTTTTCGCTCTTGAATATTGATACTTTTTTTTAAAGGCAAAGGTATGATTATAGGATAAAACACAAAAAAAGATATTGCATTTTCTATCCTATTGAGGTTAATGAATTCATTTTATGAATCTTATGAATTTCTTGAAGATAATCGTGATGAATGTAAATGTGTGTATCATATTTTTGGTCTTAGTGATTTCTCTTGAAACTTGATTTCAAATTTATACGATAATACATATTATGATTTGTTATACGAAATTTTGCCTTTGCATCTTGAACTTTCATGATTGTCTCTATTTGACAAAGGCATACTTATATGAAGTAAATCATAAAAAGAGAAATGCATGTTTTCTTGAACATCTCCCTTTCTCTAAAGTTTCTAATTTTTCAATAAAAGACGAGTGATAAATTCATTTATGATATCCTATGAATCACTTGAATTATGAATGAGATTTTGATGATGTGTTAAAGAATCCATTTAAATGAATCATGTTCGTCTTGATTTTTCTTGAGCCTTGATGACGTAGAAATGATATGATCACTTTGGCTTGCATGCCTTATGTGATGGTTGAAAATTAACTTGCTTTATGATGAATCACGAAACATGACTTGATCTATGATATTGATATATTTATAGTATGATCCTTGGTTGTATAATTCTTTTGCTTTATTAAAAAGATTTTGTCAAATGAATCATGTCCTTCTTGAATTTTCTTGATATCATGACATGATTTCTTTATATGGCTTGTATAATGATTGAAATTTTTAGCCATTGAGTCCTCCACTTCATTTTGACAAAAACTAAGGGGGAGCTAGCTTGTTGAATTCATATTCATGACCTGAATTTTGATGATTAAAACATTTATGTCAATATTCATTTTTTTATATCTCATTTGTCATGATTTGAAAATTTGATGAAAATGAAATGAATTACAACATTACATTTTCCCTTTCTTTTGACAATGATAAAGGGGAGATAAAATTGCTAGCTTGGCATATCACAAAGAAATCAAAGTGTAAACTTGCTATCTTGCTAGCCTACAAAAGAGGAAAAGAACTTGCTATCTTGAATATCAAAAATTGCTACCTGGAGAATTCAAGAAAAGTAAAATGCAAACTTGCACAAGAAACAAGTGTTGAATTGTCATGATTACACATCCTTAAAAACTTACCATAATTGAATATTTTAAAGTGATATATGTTGAACATCTAGATCGATAGTTAGTATGATTGTAAAACTTGCATATCTTTTAAACTAGCTATGAGACAACTTCTCCTTTTTATTGATGACATAGGGGGAGAAGTAGATTGATGACTTCATGCGTTGTAATACTAGTTTGAAATATTTGCATGATGTTTTGATGTTTTTCATAACATGTGATGAATGTAACTTGGATTTGGCATAATCCAAGTGTTCTATCAATATGGCATATTGATAGGGGGAGTTTGGTTAAACTTTAAGGAGTTAAGGGTATCTCCGTCAATCATCAGTTAGTTGTTATCATCAAAAAGAGGGAGACTGCTAAGTCTCAGATTTTGATGATGAAACTAATTGATTGTATTTAGTTATGTAACTATATTTTGAGTGATGTAGGTCTACTATTGATCAGGATTAAACAATTGACATAGAATGAATCAGCGTTGTGCTGGAGGAAATCACGTCAGGATATTGGATGTCGAGCCACAGGTCCAATTGACAATCGGCAGAAGGCTTCGGACATCGGGCATCGGGCCAAGAAGAGTGGTGTTGTACCAAGAAGATCAAGGTTGCAGAGGTCAACCATCGATTGGGCAACAGGCCACAAGGGAGGACAATGCATCGAAGAACTGGACGAAGGGCCGACCAATGATGTGCTAGGCAACAAGAGATTGATTTGTGTAACTAACTAGATCAAAGTAGAGTTAAGGTTTTGTGTGCAGGATTAATGATGATAATGATGAAGAAGTAAAGCGAAACAAAGTGCTGGAGTTAAGTGCGATGGAATCGTTGAGAGTTCGAGAGTTCGACGGAAGTTTGAAGATTCATCGGAGTGCTACTAGAACTAGTCGAGAATGAGTAGGGAGCTTGACAAAGGGTTTTCGGAAGTTCACTGGAAAGATTCGTCAGAAGTTCATAGAGCTCATTAAGAAAGATCGGAGCTTGCCGAAGAAGCTCATTGAAACTCACCAAGATCATCGTGAAATCTAGGAGCTTACTAGGAGTCCACAGAATGGTGTCCGAGGATTCGTCAGAAGACCACCGGAAGTTCATCGGAAGCTCGCCAAAAGAAGTCTTGAATTTTTGAACTATGTATTATTTAAAAAAATGTCTTTAATTTTATAGTTAACATGTAATTAGGGTTAGGATTAAGTGTTAATCTTATAACCCTAGTAGGGGCTAATTAGGCTTGATATTAGATTGGTTTGGGTAGGGTTTAAGGCCGAACCAGGTGTGCTCGACTTGTTTGGTAGTGGCACCACCCAGGTCTAGCTCCCTAGTGTAATATCCCTCATTTCTGGAATTTATATAAGGAGTTATTTTGAATCATTCATAAGGACCTATTTGTAAAAGTTGAGAACTTATTTGTCAAATTGGAGGACCTACTTGTAAATATAAAAATTTTAGGGGCTAAATTATTAAGTTGAAGGAAAAAAAAGGAGAAAAAAATGGTAGTCTATCCCACTGCCTCCCACGCACCTTTGTTTCCCACGTGGTTGGTTAGGAAACTATCACGCCCCCTAAATTTTTGATCTCATTTAGGAGATGTAACACTGTCTTAAAATCCATAACATTAAGATTAAACATCAATACAAATCCAGGATCCAAACTAAACAATTTGAGGATACTAAGAATCAGTCAAATTAATATTCACCTACTCATAAATTCATACTGCATAAACCTGTACAGTTTCATAAAAGTACTACTCCACTTCATTCATTGATTCATAAAATCCAAAACTAACTCAACTAAATAACATCCACATTACTAAAATCCACAAGTGTGGGAATCCATATAATTACAAAACCAACATTTGCCACATGATCATATCATTATATAATTTAAACTTAACATTTCAAATCCTAAC
Source organism: Musa beccarii (assembly GCA_024322285.1). NCBI lineage: Eukaryota > Viridiplantae > Streptophyta > Magnoliopsida > Zingiberales > Musaceae > Musa > Musa beccarii. The sequence goes on from CM044395.1 coordinate 73,112,475, forward strand.
ACGGGAGGTTCTTTAACTTTTACAAAACATATAAGTTCAGATTTATCATAGACATTTCCTTAAGTACAAAATATTCTTGTACAATAAAACATATCAACTATTAAATCTCAAGCCAAAATCTTCTAGCATTCCCTTCCTCAACTGATTTAAACATTCTAGAAATTGATAAGCTAACTTGAAAAAAAAGTTATAGCAATCGGAGTGAGCATAAAAGAGCTCAGCAAGTGACTAACATATCCATGGCGATAGAGGAAGTTCAAGTAGGTTTGGTATCAAAATACAAAGGTATAGATACAAGTGTTTATTGAAAGCATCTCATTTGATTCGTCAGAATCATCGGAGTGCTACTAGAACTAGCCGAGAATGAGTAGGGAGCTTGACGAAGGGTTTTTGGAAGTTCATTGGAAAGATTTGTCGGAAGTTCGTAGAGCTCGTTAAGAAAGATCGGAGCTTGCCGAAGAAGTTCATTGAAACTCACAAAGATCATCGTGAAATCTAGGAGCTTGCTGGGAGTCCGCAGAATAGTGTCCAAGGGTTCATCAAAAGACCACCGGCAGTTTACCAAAAGCTTGCCAGAAGAATTCTTGAATTTTTGAACTTTGTATTAGCTTAAGAAATGTCTTTAATTTTATAGTTAACATGTAATTAAGGTTAGGATTAAGTGATAATCTTATAACCCTAGTAGGAGCCAATTGGGCCTGATATTAGATTGGTTTGGGTAGGGTTTAAGGTCGAACCAGGAGTGCTCGACTTGTCTTGCAATGACACCACCTAGGTCTAGCTCCCTAGTGTAATATCCCTCATTTTTTGAATTTATGTAAGGAGTTATTTTGAATCATCCATAAGGACCTATTTGTAAAAGTCGAGAACTTATTTGTCAAATTGGAGGACCTACTTGTAAATATAAAAATTTTAGGGGCTAAATTGTTAAGTTGAAGGAAAAAAAAGGAGTTAAAAATAGTAGTCTTATTCCACCGCCTCCCACGCACCTCTATTTCCCACATGGTGCGTTAGGAAACTATCACGCCCCTTGAATTTTTGATCTCATTCAGGAGGTGTAACCTTGTCTTAAAATCCATAACGATTAAGCATCAATACAAATCCAGGATCCAAACTAAACAATTTGAGGATACTAAGAATCAATCAAATCAATATTCACATATTCATAAATTCATACTCCATAAACCTGTATAGTTTCATAAAAGTACTACTCCACTTCATTCATTGATTCATAAAATCCAAAACTAACTCAACTAAATAACATCCATATTACTAAAATCCACAAGTGTGGAAATCCATATAATTACAAAACCAACATTTGCCACATGATCATATCATTATACAATTTAAACTTAACATTTCAAATCCTAACACGAGAGGTTCTTTAACTTTTACAAAACACAAAAGTTCAGATTTATCATAGACATTTCCTTAAGTTCAAAATATTCTTGTACAATAAAACATATCAACCATTTAAAGCTCAAGCCAAAATCTTCTAGCATTCCCTTCCTCAACTAATTTTAAACATTCAAGAAATTGATAAGCTAACTTGAAAAAAAAAGTTATAGCAATCGAAGTAAGCATAAAAGAGCTCAGCAAGTGACTAACATATCCATGGCGATAGGCGAAGTTCAAGCAGGTTTGGTATCAAAATACAAAAGCATAGATACAAGTGTTTATTGAAAGCATCTCATTTGATTCATCAGAATCATCGGAGTGCTACTAGAACTAGCTGAGAATGAGTAGGGAGCTTGACGAAGGGTTTTCGGAAGTTCGCTAGAAAGATTCGTCAGAAGTTTGCAGAGCTCGTTAAGAAAGATCGGAGCTTGCCGAAGAAGCTCATTGTAACTCACCAAGATCATCGTGAAATCTAGGAGCTTACTGGGAGTCCGCAGAATGGTGTCCGAGGGTTCATCAGAAGACCACCGAAAGTTCACCGGAAGCTCGCCAGAAGAAGTCTTGTATTTTTTAACTTTGTACTAGCTTATGAAATGTCTTTAATTTTATAGTTAATATATAATTAGGGTTAGGATGAAGTGTTAATCTTATAACCCTAGTAGGGGCTAATTAGGCTTGATATTAGATTGGTTTGGGCAGGGTTTAAAGCCGAACCAAGAATGCTCGACTTGTTTGGTAGTGGCACCACCCAGGTCTAGCTCCCTAGTGTAATATCCCTCATTTCTGAAATTTATGTAAGGAGTTATTTTAAATCATTCATAAGGACCTATTTGTAAAAGTTGAGAACTTATTTGTCAAATTAGAGGACCTACTTGTAAATATAAAATTTTAGGGGCTAAATTGTTAAGTTGAAGGAAAAAAAGGAGAAAAAAATGGTAGTCTTATCCCACCACCTCCCACGCACCTCTGTTTCCCAGGTGGTGTGTTGGGAAATTGTCATGCCTCCTGAATTTTTGATCTTATTCAGGAGGTGTAACCCTGTCTTAAAATCCATAACATTAAGATTAAACATCAATACAAATCCAGGATCCAAACTAAACAATTTGAGGATACTAAGAATCAATCAAATCAATATTCACATACTTATAAATTCATACTCCATAAACATGTATAGTTTCATAAAAGTACTACTCCACTTCATTCATTGATTCATAAAATCCAAAGCTAACTCAACTAAACAACATCCATATTACTAAAATCCACAAGTGTGGGAATCCATATAATTACAAAACCAACATTTGCCACATGATTATATCGTTATACAATTTAAACTTAACATTTCAAATTCTAACACAAGAGGTTCTTTAACTTTTACAAAACACATAAGTTCAGATTTATCATAGACATTTCCTTAAGCACAAAATATTCTTGCACAACAAAACATATCAACCATTAAAGCTCAAGCCAAAATATTCAAGCATTCCCTTCCTCAACTAATTTTAAAAATTCCAGAAATTGATAAGATAACTTGAAAAAAAAAAGTTATAGCAATCGGAGTGAGCATAAAAGAGCTCTGCAAGTGACTAAATATCCATGGCGATAGGGGAAGTTCAAGCAGGTTTGGTATCAAAATACAAAAGCATAGATACAAGTGTTTATTGAAAGCATCTCATTTGATTCGTCAGAATCATCGTAGTGCTACTAGAACTAGCTGAGAATGAATAGGGAGCTTGATGAAGGGTTTTCAAAATTTCGTTGGAAAGATTCGTCAGATGTTCGTAGAGCTCGTTAAGAAAGATCGAAGCTTGCTGAAGAAGCTCATTGAAACTCACCAAGATCATCGTGAAATCTAGGAGCTTGCTGGGAGTCCACAGAGTGGTGTCCGAGGGTTCATCAGAAGATTACCGGAAGCTCGCTAGAAGAAGTCTTGAATTTTTAAACTTTGTATTAGCTTAAGAAATGTCTTTAATTTTATAGTTAATATGTAATTAGGGTTAGGATTAGGTGTTAATCTTATAACCCTAGTCGGAGCCAATTAGGCCTGATATTAGATTGGTTTGGGCAGGGTTTAAGGCCGAACCAAGAGTGCTCAACTTGTTTGGCAGTGACACCACCCAGGTCTAGCTCCCTAGTGTAATATCCCTCATTTCTGGAATTTATGTAAGGAGTTATTTTGAATCATTCATAAGGACCTCTTTATAAAAGTCGAGAACTTATTTGTCAAATTGGAGGACCTACTTGTAAATATAACAATTTTAGGGGCCAAATTGTTAAGTTAAAGGAAAAAAAAGGAGAAAAAATGGTAGTCTTATCCCATCGCCTCCCATGCACCTCTATTTCCCACGTGGTGCGTTAGGAAACTATCATGCCCCCTGAATTTTTGATCTCATTCAGGAGGTGTAACCCTATCTTAAAATCCATAATATTAAGATTAAACGTCAATACAAATCCAGGATCCAAACTAAACAATTTGAGGATACTAAGAATCAATCAAATCAATATTCATATACTCATAAATTCATACTGTATAAACCTGTACAGTTTCATAAAAGTACTACTCCACTTCATTCATTGATTCATAAATTCCAAAACTAACTCAACGAAACAACATCCACATTACTAAAATCCACAAGTGTGGGAATTCATATAATTACAAAACCAACATTTGCCACATGATCATATCATTATACAATTTAAACTTAACATTTCAAATCCTAACATGAGAGGTTCTTTAACTTTTACAAAAACACATAAGTTCAGATTTATCATAGACATTTGCTTAAGCACAAAATATTCTTATACAACAAAACATATCAACCATTAAAGCTCAAGCCAAAATCTTCTAGCATTCCCTTCCTCAACCGATTTTAAACATTCTAGAAATTGATAAGCTAACTTGAAAAAAAAAGTTATAGCAATCGGAGTGAGCATAAAAGAGCTCAGCAAGTGACTAACATATTCATGGCGATAGGGGAAGTTCAAGTAGGTTTGGTATCAAAATACAAAAGCATAGATACAAGTGTTTATTGAAAGCATCTCATTTGATATAAAATCAGGAAGGGTTACTCATTCGAAACATGCTTTAAGCACAATGATAGGAGAAAGAAAATTTGGAGCATATCGTTGGCATAAGAAACATTTAGGCAAGTATCAAATGACATATGAAGCATTTAGGTGTATATCAAATGCGTAAGAGTATTTAGGAGTATAACAATGATATACAAAATATTTCAAAGCATAACAAGTGAACCGAATAATAAACATAAGCTTGTATGTCATTTTCGATGTTGTATGCATTTCAAATTTTATCTAAAGTGTGAATATAAACACATAAGCAATGCTTTGGATCTCATATCAAAATCATAGAGGGCACTATGGGATCACATACATAATATGGTTCATCCATTTCTAGATGACCACCAAACATAAGTCTCTCACGTCTGGGAGCTCCATCCACCCACGTTTGAATGAAGTCAATGGGGCCGACAGAGCAATCGCGGGGCTCTCATCATAACTCCTTTTACCATTTCTAGTAAAGGTTCATATTGTTAAACAAAACACCATAGTACAAAAGGGTAGCATGTACAATAATATTGGCACATATCAGAAGCACATGTGGAACAACAAAAATATGCATGTGCCTTTACAAAACAAGTTAATGCAAGCATGAACATTACATAATAGATTTCAGGTATACAAATGATTTTAGGTTGAACAATACAAGAATTTCAAAGGACTAATATAAAGCTCCATTGAAGAAGAATTTAGCAGAAGTTAGATTTCGAATAGGATGAAACTTGAATAGGCAAATCTCAACAAAATTTCAGGTCTAATAGAAATTGAGTGGTACATTTCCTGAATTGTTTGAGTAACCAATTACACTCCAATTTACTCAAAAAAGGTGTCATTAGAAAGCTGTATCAATCTATATTTTGGATAAACTCAGTTTTGTAAATTTTTAAGTTTGTAACAGAGAGTTAGGACAAATAAAGTAAAGCAAGGTCAGAATTTATCATCTCTATTTTGCAGACTTGGTAGAATAAGTTGAAATAGATGCTTTAGTAGTCAAATGTACTTCAAAATTTCTAATTTTAATATCAAAAGAAAGATATACGAATCTAGTTTCCAAAGAATTAAAATTTTCATAGTTCAGAGTTTCCACTAGAGAGTTATGGGCAATTTAGTAATAGAAGGTCAAACATTGTAGTATCTGTTATATCGAATACATAAGGTCATTTCATTCATATGTTTGGATAGGTAAATTTATTAGAATCCTTCAATTTTTTATCAAATGAAAGCTCAGTAAGTCTACTTTCATACAAAAGAGGTTTTTCCTAAATCAGAATTTGGTGTAAAATGTTATGGCCACAAGAGTACTGAGAGGTCAAAATTCGAAAAATTCCAGATTCAACATTTAATGTATAAACGGCATAGATATCTTGCATGGAGCCACAATCTTCCAATTTTCTCAAAATCATGATGAAAATAGGGATCAAAATTTTCTATAGGATGGGGTTAGAACACTTGCCTTAAAAAGGTTTGATTCCTAAATGTGGGGGAATTGATGCAAGACCTTGAGCCAAGACAAAAGTTCATCTTCTTCTCCTTCAATTCCTTCTCCTTTTCTTCTATGTTGGCAGCAATCTTCCCACCTCTTTGTTAAGTTTTCCTTAACTCCTCATCTATTTGTTTAAAATGGTAAGGTGGCAAACATGCATGATGGAGGCTTAGGTGTCATTCTTACAATAAACACAAGTGGCTCATTCTTAGGTTAGCTAATGCCACATGTCCTCTCTTTTTCTTTCTTTCTCATTTTTTTTAAAAACTAAATACCAATCTTTTATAAATCCTATATAATAATTAATATTCATATTTTGATCCCTAGCACTAAACTTTCTATATAAAAAATTATTTAGTGCTAAAGGATTGTTAAACAATCCATATTTTTTTTTTATAATTTTGGTCCTTACATTACAAACAAGCCCTTACAAAAATTTTTAAAATAATGAGGGATATTACACTCTCCCCTCCTTAAAAGAAAATTTAGTCCTATAAATTTGTCATACCTTTTTCGGCGAAAAGATGAGGATAAACTTTCTTCATTTCTTCCTCTAGCTCCCAGGTCGTTTCATCGATAGAATGATGTTTCCAAATTACTTTAACTAGTATAATAATTCTATTTCTTAAGACCTTCTCTTTCTTATCAATGATTTGAGTGGGCTCTTCCTTATAAGATAAGTCTTTTTCAATCACTATCGGCTCATACTCAATGACATGAGAGGGATCTGGTATATACCTTCTAAGCATTGAAATATGAAATATATCATGGATATGACTCAACGATGGTGGCAAGGCAATTTTGTAAGCAACAGAGCCAATTCTTTCAAGGATCTCAAAAGGTCCAATAAACCTTAGGTTTAGCTTTCCTTTCTTTCTGAATCTCACAACGCCTTTGGAAGGGGAGACCTTTAGGAATACAAAATCCCCTACTTGGAACTCGATATCTTGTCTTCTATTGTTAGCATAGCTCTTTTGCTGACTCTGAGCAGTCTTTAGTCTTCTTCTAATAATTTGAATCTTTTTAGTAGTCTTTTGTACTTTATCTGGTGCTAACAACTTTCTATCGCCAACTTCCTCCCAACACATAGGCGTTCTGCATTTTCGCCTATACAATGCTTCATAAGGAGTCATCTGAATGCTCGAATGGTAACTATTATTGTAAGTGAACTCAATAAGAGAAATATCTTTATCCCATTCACCTCTCCAATCCATGACATAGGCTCTAAACAAATCCTCAAGTATTTGAATTTTTCTTTCAGATTGACCATCAATCTGAGGGTGATAGGCAGTGCTAAACTTTACTTTGGTACCCATAGAATCTTGTAATCTCCTCCATAATCTAGAAAGAAATCTAAAGTCTCTATCAGATATGATCTCCTTTAGAACACCATGAAGTCTTACTATTTCATCAGCATACAAATCTGCAAGCCTATCTAGAGAATAAGTCATATTGATTGGTAAGAAATGTACAGATTTAGTTAACCTATCAATAATAACCCAAATAGCATCATGCTTTCTAGAGGTTTTGGGTAGTCTTGAAATAAAGTCCATAGTAATGCATTTCTATTTCTATTCAGGAATATCTAAGGGTTGTAACAATCCTCCAGGTCTCTAGTATTCTACTTTGATTTGCTGACGTGTCAAATACCTTGAAACATATATTACAATCTCTTTCTTCATGCCTTCCCACCAATAATAACTTTGGAGATCTCTATACATTTTAGTGCTACCAGGATGCATGGTGTACTTTGAATTGTGACCTTCCTTCAAGATTTGGTCCTTGATAGCTGGGTCATTAAGAATATATATTCTATCCCCAAATCTCAATAGACCATTATCTGAAATTTAAAAATTTAGTTTCAATCCATTTTCAACTTCATTCCTCAAGTATATTAAACGTGGATCTCGTAGTTGTCCTTCTTTGATTTGTTGAATGAAATCAGATTGTACTTGGATAGAGTCCATCAACATTATTGAGTCTTGCCCTTTCCTCCTAACATTCAAATCATAATTTTTTTTAATAACTTCCATTGTTTCACAACTAGGCTAGCCATAAAACTTGTAGATATATTTACTAAGTGCGTCAACTACAACATTTGCTTTACTAGGGTGATAACGGATGGTACAATCATAATCCTTTAGAAGCTCTATCCATCTTCACTGTCTCATATTTAACTCTTTCTGAGTAAAAATATACTTTAAATTCTTGTGATCTATAAAAATATCAAATGTTCGCCCATACAAGTAATGTCTCCAAATCTTTAGAGCAAAGATGATAGCTACCAATTCCGAATCATGAGTCGGATAATTCAATTCATAACTCTTTAGCTGCCTAGAAGCATAAGCAATTACTTTCTCTTCTTGCATCAAAACACATCCAAGGCCCTTTCTTGAGGCATCAGTATAAACTACAAATCCCATTACCACTTAGAATAGTGAGAATAGGGGCACTAGTCAATCTTCTTTTTAGTTCTTGGAAACTTCACTCACAATCATCACTCCATTCAAATTTCATATTCTTTTGAGTCAATTTGGTGAGGGGATGAGCAACTTAAGAAAATCCCTCTACAAATCTCCTGTAATAACCTGCCATGCCTAGGAAACTTCTAACTTATGTTATATTTGTTGGTACTTCCCAATTAACTACCGCTTCCACCTTCTTTGGATCCACAGATATGCCCTTTCCTAAAATCACGTGACCTAACAAAGCAGTTTCCTTCAACCAAAATTCACATTTGCTAAACTTTGCATACTTCTTTTCTCTTAGTATGAATAGTACATTTCTCAAATGTTCCTCATGCTCCTGATTACTCCTTGAATATACTAATATGTCATCAAAGAACACAATTATACAATCATCTAAGAGTGGCTGAAATATCATATTCATCAGTTCCATAAAAGCTGCAGGGGCATTAGTCAAGCCAAAAGGTATTACTAAAAATTCATAGTGACTATATCGAGTTCTAAAAGCTATTTTTGGAATATCCTCCTTCTTGACCTTCAACTGATAGTAACCTGACCTTAGATCAATCTTGGAGAATACTTGTGCACCCTGTAATTGATCGAACAAGTCATCAATCCTGGGTAGAGGATATTTGTTTTTGATGGTCACTTGATTCAACTGTTTATAATCAATATAAAGCCTCAACGTTCCATCCTTCTTCTTAACTAATAGCACTGGAGCACCCAATGGAGAGACACTGGGTCGAATGAAACTCTTCTCTAACAACTCTTGTATTTGCTTCTTCAATTCCTCAAGCTCGAGTGGTGCCATTCTGTAGGGAGGCTTAGATATCGGGGTTGTCTCAAGGATTAAATCAATAGCAAATTCACCATCCCTGTCTGGAGGTAGTCCAAACAAATCCTCTAGGAATACATCAGGGAACTTGTTGACCACAGAAATTTCATTTAGATGAGATTCCTGTTCTGAATGCTCCCTTACACATATAACATAACAAAGACATCCTTTCTGCATAAGGCGATGAGCTTAAAGTGTCGATATTAAGCAAAGGGGCAAATCATGCTTAATACCCTCAAAGTAGAAGATGGGCTGATTTGATATGCAGAAAGTAATTATTTTTGTATAGCAATCAATACTAGCATGATAGGAAGATAACCAATCCATGCCAAGTATAATATCAAAACCCTGGATTTATAGAAGTATCAAATCAGTGAGGAGTTCATGTTCTCCGATAGAAATCAAATATATTGGATAAACCAAGTTTGTAGTCAAAGAATCTCCAACAACTGTAGTTACATATACAAATAATCCAATGGTTTAGGTTGAATGCCCAAGTGACAAGCAAAAGATTGTGAAACAAAAGATAAGTTGGAACCAGGATCAAATAAAACTTTTGCATTTCTATTAGAAACATGTAGAATACCTTCAACCACTGATTTAGAGGCTCTGGAATCTTATTCTGTGATAGCATATACTCTAGCATGGGCTGTCAGCATAGGAGGCAGTGGCTCTTTCTTCTTGTTTAGTGGGCAGTCCCTTACTTTATGATCAAACTTTCCACAAGCAAAATAAGCTCTAGTCACCCAAAAACACTCACTTGTTTCATGATTATGTCCACATTTTGCACACGATAGAGTTCTTTGTGGGAGCTTTCCTTTCTCAAATCTAGATACCTTAACCCTCTTGTTACCTCTTTCTGGTTCATTTCCTCTCTTACCTTTGCTAACAAACTTATCCTTGTTATTCTTGCCCCTGATTTCTTGGATCTCTTCCAGGTCTTTTTCAAGTATCAAAGCTCTTTCTACCACGTTAGTATATACTTGGAGTTTTAGAGCTGATATCCGACTTCTTATTGCTGGCCTCAGTCCCCTTTCAAACCTTCTTGCTTTTCTAGCTTCATCATCAATTATATACATGGCAAATCTGGAGAGCTCGGTGAATTTTGATTCATATTGTGCTATTGTCAAATTTCCCTGAATGAGATTTAGGAACTCCAATTCTTTCTGCTCTCTAATACAATCTGAAAAATATTTATCGTTGAACTTTTCTATAAATACCTTCCAAGTGATTGGCTCATGTTGAACTTCAAAAATTCTTTTCATTGTTCTCCACCTCATTCTAGCATGAAGGTAGCAAGAGAAACCTTCTTATCATCAGGGCAACTTAAAACATCAAATATTTTCTCTATCTGCATTACCCATTGTTTTGCTATCGGTCCACCACTAAATTGTTCTGCTATCATTGGGAGGGCTAAGCTTATTAAATTATTCAATTCCCAACCCAGTATGGAGTGAAGTCCCTGCTTCCTCATTTCTTCCTGGTTGAACTTGTTGTTGCATCACTTGTGTCATAGCCTCCAGAGTTTTCATAATTCCACTTAATTGATCGGAAGTAGATGCAACAGGAGAACCAAATGACCTCATCATCCTTACTTCCTAAAAAAATAACAAAAGGAAGCTTTTGATCAGTCTCTAAATAGAAATCACTAAATCTCAAAATTTATTATGCATCTAGCATATCAAAATTCTTAGAAATCCTCAAATCATGCTCTGATATGGGAAACTGTCATGCCCCCTGAATTTTTGATCTCATTCAGGAGGTGTGACCTTGTCTTAAAATCCATAACATTAAGATTAAACAGCAATACAAATCTAGGATCTAAACTAAATAATTTAAGGATACTAAGAATCAATCAAATCAATATTCACACTCATAAATTCATACTCCATAAACCTGTACAGTTTCATAAAAGTACTACTCCACTTCATTCATTGATTCATAAAATCCAAAACTAACTCCACTAAACAACATCCACATTACTAAAATCCACAAGTGTGAGAATCCATATAATTACAAAACTAACATTTGCCACATGATCATATCATTATATAATTTAAGCTTAACATTTCAAATCCTAACACAAGAGGTTCTTTAACTTTTATAAAACACAAAAGTTTAGATTTATCATAGACATTTCCTTAAGCACAAAATATTCTTGTACAACAAAACATATCAACCATTAAAGCTCAAGCCAAAATCTTCTAGCATTCCCTTCCTTAACTGATTTTAAACATTCCAGAAACTAATAAGCTAACCTGAAAAAAAAAGTTATAGCAATCGGAGTGAGCATAATAGAGCTCAGCAAGTGACTAACATATCCACGGCGAGGCTTGATATCAAAATACAAAAGTATAGATACAAGTGTTCAATGAAAGCATCTCATTTGATATAAAATTAGGAAGGGTTACCTCATTCAAAACATGCTTTAAACACAACGATAGGAGAAAGGAAATTTAGAGCATATCGTTGGCATAAGAAATATTTAGGCAAATATCAAATGACATATGAAGCATTTAGGTGCATATCAAAGGCATGAGAGTATTTAGGAGCATAACAATGACATACGAAATATTTTAAAATATAACAAGCGAACCGAATAACAAACATAAACTTGTATGTCATTTTCGATGTTGTATGCATTTCAAATTTTATCCAAAGCATGAATATAAACACATAAGTAATATTTTGGATCTCATATCAAAAATATAGAGGGCACTGTGGGGCCACATATATAACATGATTCATCCATTTTTAGATGACCACTAAACATAAGTCTCCCACGTCTGGGAGCTCCATCCACCTACGTCTGAGTAAAGTCAATGGGGCTGGCAGAGCAATCGTGGGGATCTCATCATAACTCTCTTTACCATTTCTAGCAAAGGTTTACATTGCCTCACAAAACATCAGAGTACAAAAGGGTAGCATGTACAATAATATTGGCACATATCGGAAGCACAGGCGGAACAACGAAAATATGCATGTGCCTTTACGAAATAAGGTAATGCAAGCATGAACATTACATAATAGATTTCAGGTATACAAATGATTTCAGGTTGAACAATATAAGAATTTCAAAGGACTAATATAAAGCTCCATTGAAGAAGAATTTAGTAGAAGTTAGATTTCCAATAGGATGAAACTTGAATAGGCAAAACTCAACAAAATTTTAGGTTTGACAGAAATTGAGTGGTATATTTCTTGAATGGTTTGAGTAACCAATTATACTCCAATTTACTCAAAAAAGGTGTCATTAGAAAGCTGTATCAATCTATTTTTTGGATAAACTCAGTTTTGTAAATTTTTGAGTTCCTAACAGAGAGTTAGGACAAATAAAGTAAAGTAGGGTCAGAATTTATCATCTCTGTTTTGCAGACTTAGTAGAATAAATTTAAATAGATTCTTCATTAGGCAAATATACTTCAAAATTTCTAATTTTAGTATTAAAAGAAAGATATACGAATCTAGTTTCTAAAGAATTAAAATTTTCATAGTTCAGAGTTTCCACTAGAGAGTTATGAACAATTTAGTAATAGAAGGTCAAAAGTTGTAGTATCTATTGTACCAAATACATGAGGTCTTTTCATTCATATGTTTGGATAGGTAAATTTACTCCAAATCCATCAATTTTTGTATCAAATGAAAGATCTATTTTCATATGAAAGAGGTTTTTCCTAAATTAGAATTTAGTGTAAAAAGTTATGGCCACAAGAGTACTGAGAGATCAAAGTCCGAAAAATTCCAAATTCAATATTTAATGTATAAACGGCATAGATATCTTGCATGGAGCCACAATCTTCCAATTTTCTCAAAATCATGATAAAAATAGGGATCAAAATTTTCTGTATGATGGGGTTAGAACACTTGTCTTAAAAAGTTTTGATTCCTAAATGTGGGGGAATTGATGCAAGACCTTGAGCCAAGACAAAAGTTCTTCTTCTCCTTCAATTCCTTCTCCTTTTCTTCTACGTTAGCAGCAAGCTTCCCATCTCTTTGTTAAGTTTTTCTTAACTACTCATCTATTTGCTTAAAATTGTAAGGTGGCAAAAATGCATGATGGAGGCTTAGGTGTCATTCTTAGAATAAATACAAGTGGCTCATTCTTAGGTTAGCTAATGCCACATGTCCTCTCTTTTTCTTTCTTTCTCCTTTTTATTTTTTTTAAACTGAATACCAATCTTTCATGAATCCTATCTAATCATTAATATTCACATTTTGGTCTTTAGCACTAAACTTTCAATATAAAAAATTATTTAGTACTAAAGGATTATTAAATAATCCTTATTTTTTTATAATTTTGGTCCTTACATTATAAATAAGTCCTTATAAAAATTTTTAAAATAATGAGGGATATTATAGAAACAGAGGAGAGGAAGGTGTGGTGCGTCGGGGAAAAGAAGAGAAGAAGAGAAGAAAGGAAGAAGAGAAGAAGAGGAGGACGAAGAAGAGGGAGAAGAGAGGGAAGAAGAAGAGGGAGGAAGGAGGTCTGCGGTTGTTGAGCAAAGAAGCAGTCTGTTGGGAAAGAAGAAGAGAAGAAGAGAAGAAAAGAAGAAGAAGAGAAGGAGAGGAGGGGAAAATGGCAGAGAAGGGGCTGCACTCCTCTGCCTTCTGCACATGGAGGTGCATCGATGGAGGAGGGGACAGAGAGGAAGAAGAGAAGAAGAGAAGGGGAAGAAGGAGAGAAGAAAAGAAGGGAAGAGGAAAGAGGGCTGCGGCGTGTCTGTGGGTGTGGTTGTCGCTGCAGTTGTGGCTGGGAAAGAAGCAGGGGAAGGAAGAAGAAGAAGAAGAAGAAGAAGAAGAAGAAGAAGAAGAAGAAGAAAAGAGGAGGGAAGGAAGGCTATGGCTACGGCTATGGTAGCTGCGGCTGGGAAAGAAGAGGCTATGGCTGAGAGAGAAGAAGGAGAGGAAATAGCGTAGTGGAAGGGATTGTGACTATGGCTATGGTTGTGGCCGTGGCTGCGGCTGTGGCTACGAAAACTACGACTACAGCAACTATGGTTGGAAAAAAGAAAGGGAAAGCAGGTGATTGTGACCTCCTATGTTCTGCATGAGCTGCAGCTATGGAGAAAGAAAGAAGATAGGTGAAGAAAACGACACACAAAGAGGAGATGGAGGAAAGGTACAAGGATTTGGGCTTACAATTTCGTTGGATCGAAATATTCGAAAGGCAAGTGTTCCACTCCTTTCTATTGCAATTCCAATCTTTACTTTTGCCTTGGATATGAGAAGTTTGAATTGTTCTAGCCTTGAAAATCTGTTATCTCTATTGTTTGGAATATAAATGTTTGAATCTGAAAAATTATCAAGGTTCTGATCCTTCTATTTTGTTTTGGTTATAAATCCCTGCATAGATTTCCAATTTAGGAAAAACTTGTTTGATCTAAATATAGACTTATAACCTTTCTTCTGACAGCTTACTTGTATGATTTGGAGTAAATTTGCCTATCCAAACATCAAATTGAATCAACTCTACAGAATCTGTAAAATAGAGACTATAAGTTCTGACCTTTTGATACTAAACTACCTATGGCTCTCTATTGGGAACTTTGATTTATATGAAACTTACTTTGTTGGAAACTAGATTTACAGATCTTTCTTTTGGTACCTAGATTGAAAGTTTTAGAGTCAAATGACTATCCAGAATTTTATTGAATTCGATCATATCGTTTCTGAAAAAAAAGATTTTGTTCCCTGACACTTGGTTACAGAATCATTTATAATTCATTGATGGAAACTCTAATTATATGAAACTTATTTTATCTGAAAGTAGATTTATGCAGATTTCTAGTGACACCTTTTTTGAGCAAATTGGAGCATAATTGGTTACTCAAACAATTCAGGAAATGTACTAATTAAATTCTACCTGAATTGAAATTTTGTTGAGTTTGCCTATTCACGTTTCATTCTATTGGAAATTTATTTTAGCTAAATTCTTCTTCAGTTGAGCTTTATATTAGTCCTTTGCAATTCTTATATTATTCATCCTAAAATTATTTGTATACCTAAAATCTATTATGTAATGTTCATGTTTGCATTACCTTGTTTCGTAAAGGCACACGTATATTTTTGTGGTACCGCATGTGCTTCCGATATGTGCCAATGTTATTATTCATACTATCCTTTTGTACTCTAGTGTCTTGTGGGATGATTTGGACCTTTACCAGAAATGGTAAAGGGCATGTGATAAGAGCCCCGTAATTGCTCTACCAGTCCCATTGACTTCACTCAGACGTGGGTGGATGGAGCTCCCAAACGTGGGAGACTTATGTTTGGTGGTTATCTAAAAATAGATAAACCATATTATGTATGTGATCCCACAGCGCCCTCTATGTTTTTAATATGATATCCAAAGCTTTGGTTATGTGCTTCTATACATACTTTGGATGAGAATGAAATGAATGAACGTTAGATATGACATTTGAGCTTCTGTTTCTGATTTATTATTCTGATATGCTTTGAGATATCTTATATGCCATTGTTATACTTCAGAATATGTTCTAAAATTATTTTATATGTCATTTGATATGTTCCGAAATGTTTCATCTGTTCTTGATTTGCTTCGAAATATTTTATACGACTCTGCTATGTTTCAAAATATTTCCTTTGCCCTTGATATACTCTGAAACATTCCATACATCATTGATATGTCAGAAATGTTCCCTTTGTTCTTGATTTGCTTCGAAACATTTCATACGTTATTGATAAGTTCCGAAATATTTCATATGTCATTGAATATGCTCTGAAACACTTCATACGTCATTGATATGCTCTAAAATATCTTATGCATCATTGATATGCTTCAAAATGTCCTATGCACCAATTATATGCTCTGTAATGTCCTACATATCATTTGATATACTCCGAACTACTATTTACATCATCTGATAAGTTCCAATTACTCTTTACTCCATTTGTTATCAACCAAATATGTTTTGAATGAAATAACATTTGCGATTCTGTATCTAATGAGCTTATATCCATGAATTCTTGTATCTCTGTCTTGCATTTAGATACTAAGTTTGTTTGAAGCTATTCTCCTCTTGTTTTGGATATGTTTATCATTTGCTGAGTTTTGTAGCTCACTCCATTATTATATAACCCTTTTTTCGGTTAGCTTGTCACTCACTAAAATGTTAGAATTGGGCCGTGACAGTGAGCAACTATTCAAATTATGACAAGTCATTTTGGATTGTTATGTTATTATTTTATAAATATATTTTGTATGAAATGAGATGTTGTTGATAGATTTGGATTGATATATCATGTAAAAGCTTTAAAAGACCTCGCACGATTGAGATTTTAGAATGTTAAGTTTAGTTTACGATGATATGAAATTATAATAAATGGTTGGAATTTTGATTTGTATAATTCTTATGCTTGTGGAATTATAAGTAAGTTTAATATGTTGTTAAGTTAGTTTGGGTTTTTATAAAGGTTCATGTGATGTGATGCATGATTGATATTTGAATGTTTCTCCATATCCTCAAATGTTAGTTTGGATTCTGAGATTGGATTATTGTTAAAATTTTAATGTTATCATTTTTAAGACAGGGTCACACCTCCTGAATGCGAATAATTTCGGCGGGCCGGGGGGAGGGGGGGGCGTGATAGAATACTCACGTATGGCGGCCATTCGCACACCTAGCAAACCGATTCTACCAGATATATACCAGACAGACAAATAGATTAGATCAAACTATATTGTATACTTCGGAAACCGATTCACTAAGTGTGCCACCGCCTCCGCTACATATAGCCTAATCTCCCCCCTTCCTTACCGATGTAGGATCAATGCACCCCACTTGACCTCCTAAGGCCTTTTAGGCCTTAGAGCCTACGAGCCGGGCATGACATTTATTGAATCTCAGATTTCAATGATGAAACTAATTGAGTATGTTTTGTTGTTTAACTACGTGGAGTTACGTAGGTCTACTATCGATCAGGATTAGACAGTTGACGCTGGAGGAATTGACGTTATGCCGGAAGTGGTCACGTCAGGATATTGGATGTCGAGCCAGAGGTTCGGTCGACTATCGGTAGGAGGCTTCGTACGTCGAGCATCAGGCATCGGGCCAAGAAGTACGGAGTTGCACCATGGATATCGGGGTTGCGGAGGTCAACCGCCGATTGGGCAACAAGCCGCAAGAGAGGGCGATGTGCCGAAGGATCGGACGAAGCGCCGACCAATGATGTGCCGGGCAACTGAATGTCAATTCGCATTGTAATAATTATCTAGATTGAAGTAGAGTGTCTGGTGTGTTTGTGCAGGAGTAACTACGAAAGGGATGAAGACGTGAAGTGAAACCAAGGGCCAAAGTCAAGTGCGATGGATCATTGGGAGTTCGAGTATTCGATGGAAGTCCGAAGATTCATTGGGAGTGCTGCCGGAACCGGCCGAGAACGAGTAGGGAGCTTGCCGAAGGGTTTTTGGAAGTTCGCTGGAAGGTTCATCGGAAGTTCGCGGAGCTTGCCAAGAAAGATCGGAGCTTGCCAAAGAAGCTCGAGGGAACTCACCAAAATCATTGTGGAATCCGAGAGGTTGCCGGGAGTCCGCAGGATGGTTTCCGAGGGATCATCGGAAGACCGCCGGAAGTTTGCCGGAAGTTCGCCGGAAGCTCGCCGGAAGAAGACTTAACTTGCGGACTTTGTAATAGCTTAGGAATGTCTTCAATTTCGTAGTTAACACATCAATTTGTGTTAGGATTAGGGGTTAATCCTTTAACCCAAGTATGGGCCTATTGGGCCTTGTTTGGAACTAGTTTGGGCCGAGTTTTCGGCCCAAACCAAACGTTGATTTGTGCTGGGCGGTGGCACCACCCAGCAGCAGCCAATGTGCTAGGCAGTGGCACCGCCCAGCAGCATGCATGTATGCTATATGCATGGTGTCAGAGTCTTGCATCAGAGTTTCTCGGGTACTATAGCCCGGCTATTGTAGCTAGCGGTAGCACTCCAGTGAAGCGGTAGCACCGCCTGGTTATCGTAGCTGTGCGATAGCACCGCCGATTCTTGTTGTGTCGTCGACACATGCAAAGTGTGGCACCACCTCGACAGAAGAGCACCGTCGACACGGAAAACAATTTGATTTCAAATTTGGAGCCCAAATTTGAAACCATTTTGGATCTATAAATACCCTCTCTTTCTCAGCTGAATTGGAACCCTTTGAGAGCTAGATTTTGAAAATAAGTCTTGGGAAAGTCTTATTCTTCGTTTGCTTAAGTGTTCACCTCATTTCCTTCTTGTGAAATCTTATAAGAGTGTGAACCACTTGTAAAGGGTTGTAAGAGGGGTATTTGGTCCTTCCCCTACAAAAGGATTTGCTAGTGGAAGTTGGGAGCCTCATCGGAGAAGGCTTCGGAAGTGGATGTAGGTCACTTTGACCGAACCACTATACATCGCTGCGTCTTAATTGTGTGAGTGTTTAAATTTCTATTTTATCTCTTTACTTTGCTACAAATATTTACTTATCTTCATCTTCATCTTATTACGCACGCTTTAAAGTTAAAACGCAATCTTTCCGGGTTCAAACAAAACGCTACATTCATTCGTATGAAGTTTCCGAACTTGTGTTAATCGCTGAAAAATCTATCGTTCTTTACCGCTGCACTAATTCACCCCCCCCTCTTAGTGCCACTCGATCCCTAACAATTGGTATCAGAGCCACGTTCTTTCTCTTTCGGATTTACACCCATGAGAAATGGCTCTAAATGGTTTTCAAGAGGGCTTTTCGGTTTTTCGTCCATCGTTCTTTAACGGTTCGGACTACACATATTGGAAAACTTGAATGAGAGTTTTCATGCTTTTAATGGATTTGGATTTGTGGAACATCATCGAAAATGGTTTTCAGCCTTCCTCTAAACCGACGAACGAATGGTCGGTTTTGGAGAAAAGGTCATTTTCTTTAAACGCAAAGGCTATGAATGCCTTATTTTGTGCTTTGAACAAGAACGAGTTCAATCGGATTTCTATGTGCGAAACGGCTTTTGACATTTGGTGAACTCTTGAAATCACGCATGAGGGAACTAGTAGAGTTAAAGACTCGAAAGTAAACCTCTTGTTGCATGATTTTGAGCTCTTCCAAATGACACCAAGCGAATCTATCAACGACATATACACCCGCTTCACGAATGTCGTCAATAGCTTGAAAAGTCTTGGTAAAAGTTTTTCAGATTTTGAACTCACTAACAAGATCTTAAGATCCCTTTCAAAATGGTGGGATCCTAAAATAACCGTGATTCAAGAATCAAAGGATCTAAATAATTATTCTATTAATGAACTCATTGAGTCTTTAAAGACCTATGAAATGGAACATGATGAATATGATGA
This sequence comes from Musa beccarii, assembly GCA_024322285.1. NCBI lineage: Eukaryota > Viridiplantae > Streptophyta > Magnoliopsida > Zingiberales > Musaceae > Musa > Musa beccarii. Next base: position 73,132,054 of record CM044395.1, read on the forward strand.
ACATGATGAACACATGAACCACCTTCTGAAGAACAAGAAGGTTTTTGAACTCCAAACTATGAAATGCCACTTGAGTAATGACTCAAGTGATGAGGACAATGAAGACATTGAACACATAACAATGAATGTTAACAAGTTCATTAAACAAAAATTAAAAAACACAAATGAACTTGAATGGAGAAAGAGGCCAAAGAAGAAGAAGAAGGCTTGCAAAGAAGAATCAAGGAAAGAAGAAGCAAACTACGCTTTAATGGGCTTCGACAATGAGGTAAGTAACTTAACTTCCTTGAATTATTTTGAAATTATTTGATGATTTCCATGAATGCTTAACTTAGTTAGTAGGAATTTTTTTTATGCTTTTCTTGTGCTTTTAGAAATTAAAAAAAATCAAAATTATACTATGCTTTTCTTTATAGTATTTTTGAAAAGTAAAAATATGAATGACGATTGTAAGATTTGTGATAATGCTTAGGATTAAACCATGCATGAGTATCTTGATGGTTTACATTGTCTCTAAACATGATGCTTGATGATTTTATTTCATGTATGAGTTGTTGAAGTGATGTTGATCTAAAAACTTCTATCTTGGATTAATGGGTCTTAACCTTTTTTTTATGATGAAATTTTTAAATGATACATGTCTTCATGAAATCAATTATAAAGACCTAACTCATAAATTTTCCAAATGAAAGAAATGTGATTTTTATGTTGCCTTATATTACTTTTGGACTTGATGATTTTCATGACGAAAAGTAATTTTCAGATTTTTAAAAAATGATGTATGAGTTTAGCAAAAATTTGAGCATTGATCATCTTGTTATAACAAATGAAAGAAAGATGGGAAATGATTTTAATGATGAATTCATTTCTAAATATGATGATGCTCTCATGTTTAAATATGATGTATGACATTGATCATTCTTATGAAAGATCATATCACGTAAATTGAAACTCTTAAAAATAAGAAAATGCACTATCATAATGTATCATTTTTATGTATTTGGTCTTGACGGTTTTATGACTAAGCTTGTGTTTTATTTTGATATATGTTTTCATAAAAATTTTGAATATGCTCACATCAAATTGCTTAAAATGAAAATGTATTTTTTTCTCATTCTATTGAGGTGAATGAATTCATGTTATGAGTCTTGTGAATCTCATAAAAATAAACATGATGAATATTTTAAAAAACGTGCCTCATGTTTTCGGTCTTAATGATTTCTCTTGAAACATGCTCTTTGGACCTATATGAAAAACATGAGTATATACTCATCTGAACGTCAAATCACTTGAAATGGAACACATAAAAAAAAGAGAAATTGCACTATCATGATGCTTTACATGTAATGCTTTTGATCTTAATAGGCTAAATGACAACTTGTATTTCAAATTGATACAATGATGGCTTCCGTATAAATATTTGAACATACATTATGAAATCATCATTGAAATGAAAATATTAGAAGTTTGTTATCATGCTTAATGACCTTGTGATATCATATCTTGATGACAAACTCATGTTTCGGTTTTAAAATTTGATACTCATCTTTTGAAACATGAGTACACTTACATGAAACAAATAACTTAAAATGAAACACATTATCATGATATATTGAAACTCATGTCTTGAAATAATGTGTTACATTTTTGTCTTGATAATGCCTTATGAGATTTTGCCTTTACATCTTGAACTTTTATGCTTATCTTGGTATATAAAGACAAAGGCATATTTAGATGAAAAAATTACTTGAAAAGAGAATTTTCCAAATGAAATATAACTCATCTCTTGTTTCACGAAACTATGGTTTTGAATTACTTTTATGAGATCATCATCTTGATAACTTGAGTTTTTATCTCTATACTCTCTTATGTTTCTCCCATGTTATATGAAGAAAAATATAAATTATTTTCTCTTAACTTATTGATACTCAATTTGAGAAAATATGTTTTGATGATTGAAACATTGTATGTGCAATTTGAACTTTTCTCTTATGTTTCAATACCACTTTGTATACTTCATGACATGATAATTGAAATATTGATGTAGACTTTTGATATATCACTTGTCATGATTAATGCATATAGCTAGCATTTTAAATCTCTAAAATGATTTTGATTATGAGTTTTGAGTTGACAAATTGAGCTTGAATGATTTTTCTTTTAACAATTCTTGAATCTTTTGGAATTATGACTTGTTAAGACATATTTAATGCTTGAATCAAGTTTTAAAAGATTTCATTTAGCTATAAAGAAATTTTATTGAAATCATGATCTTGACAACTATGACTTGAAACTCTTTATAAATCAAGATCTTTTACCATGCTCCTTCCGTCTTATCAAAAGAAAATTCTTTAAATGAAATGTAACTTGTCTTTTGATTTCTCGGAATTCAATACTTGAATGTTTATGAATTTGTGTCTTGATTCTTATGAAATGTGATCTTGGTAAAAATTCTTATGTATGAATCAAGATCTTGTGTTTGATCTCCTAAGACTTCCACTAGTTATTTCCTAAAAAGGAGACTTGTCAAAATGATTCATGAACCTTTTGATTTATGACTTTTGGATTCATGACTCAAAATTGAAGATTGAAATATTATATGCTAAAATTGATTTTTTATTATTTCAATACTTCCTTGAATGCCTTATGTGATGATTGAAAATTTGATGAAAAAGAAATGTGCTTAATATTTGAATCATTGATTTATTCTTTTATCATGGCTTAAAAATGAATGAAAAGAAAATATGTTAGTACTTGTAATCATGATTTGATCCTTAATATTGATATGCTTTTATATATCATGATTCTTGGTTGTATGACATTTATCTTGAATTAAAAATTGATAAATATGAATCTAGATCTTGCTAAAATGAAAAGTTATGAATCATGGATGATATCTTTTGGTTTTGATTCTTGTTGAATTTACATATTGATATCCTTCATGACATGATTTCTCATGTTTCAATACCATCTTGTATGCATCATGTGATGATTGATATATTCATTGATGCAAATTTTTCATTGGTTCCTCTCTTCTTTTCGATATTGATAAAGGGGGAGAAAAATTGTTAACTTGTGTATCAAAAAAAAAAATTTGCTAGCTTAAACATTGAGTAGTAAAATGTTGCTATCTCAAGAAAGGCAAAAATCTTGCTCAACGTCGCTTTTTTCAACAAAATTGCTTGCATCTTTGTTACAAATTATTGTTGAATCTCATGCAAAATTATTTGTAGTATTAATCCTCCCTTTCTTTTTGATATTGATAAAGGGGGAGAAGGCTTTTGCTAGATTGCATATTACAAATGAATGCAAAAGTCCTAGCATGCAAAGAAAGCAAAACTTGCAAGCTTGCTCTTCTCAAAAGAGAAGAAAGAAATTACAAAATTGCATGCATATTGCAAAAGAAGTAAAGAAAATGCACATATTTGAATACAATTTTCTTGTACTTCTCAAAGGAACATAGAAAAACTTGCTATCATCACGACTAGTGCTATCTTGCCTATTATAATAAACTTGCAATGCCTAAATGTTGTATAATGTGATTAATAGCTAGTGTGTTGTCAAATTTGCATATCCTTGAAAACTAGCTATAATGCTACTTCTCCTTTTTGTTGATGACATAGGGGGAGAAGTAGATTAATGACTTCATGCAATGTAATGATGCTTGAATATTTTATATATTTGCATGAGGGTTTGAAAATTCTCATAACATTGTGATGAATGTTGCTTGGATTTGGGATAATCCAAGTGTTCTATCAATGACATATTGATAGGGGGAGTTTGTGTTAAACTCCGAGGAGTTATGGATAACTCTGTCAGTCATCAATTAGTTGTCATCATCAAAAAGGGGGAGATTGTTGAATCTCGGATTTTGATAATGAAACTAATTGAGTGTGTTTTATTGTTTAACTGCGTGTTGAGTTACGTAGGTCTACTATCGATCAGGATTAGACAGTTGATGTTGGAGGAATTGACGTTGCGCCGGAAGTGGTCACATCAGGATATTGGATGTCGAGCCGGAGGTTCGGTCAACTATCGATAGGAGGCTTCGTACATCGGGCATCGGGCCAAGAAGTGCAGAGTTACGCCATGGATATCGGGGTTGTGGAGGTCAACCGCCGATTGGGCAACAAGCCGCAAGAGAGGGTGATGTGCCGAAGGATCGGACGAAGCGCCGACCAATGATGTGTCGGGCAACTAAATGTCAATTCGCATTGTAATAACTATCTAGATTGAAGTAGTGTTTGGTGTTGTTTGTGCAGGAGTAACTACGAAAGGGATGAAGACATGAAGCGAAACCAAGGGCCAAAGTCAAGTGCGATGGATCATTGGGAGTTCGAGTGTTCGATGGAAGTCCGAAGATTCGTTGGGAGTGCTGCCAGAACCGGCCGAGAACGAGTAGGGAGCTTGCCGAAGGGTTTTCGGAAGTTCGCTGGAAGGTTCGTTGGAAGTTCACGGAGCTTGCTAAGAAAGATCGGAGCTTGCCAAAGAAGCTCGGAGGAACTCGCCAAAATCATCGTGGAATTCGAGAGGTTGCCGGGAGTCCGCAGGATGGTTTCCGAGGGATCATCGGAAGACTGCCAGAAGTTTACCGGAAGCTCGCCGGAAGAAGACTTGACTTGCGGACTTTATAATAGCTTAGGAATGTCTTTAATTTCATAGTTAGCACATCAATTTGTGTTAGGATTAGGGGTTAATCCTTTAACCCAAGTATGGGCCCATTGGGCCTTGTTCGAAACCAGTTTGGGTTGAGTTTTCGGCCCGAACCAGTTTGGGCCGATTTTTCGGCCCAAACCAAACGTTGATTTGTGCTGGGCAGTGGCACCGCCCAACAGTAGCCAATGTTCTAGGCGGTGGCACCGCCCAGCAGCACCAACAGCATGCCTGCATGCTACGTGCATGGTACTATAGCCCGGGTACTATAGCTCAGCATCAGAGTCCCGGCTACTATAGCCCGTAGTAGCACCGCCCTGATTCGCAGTGTTAGTCGACCTTTGTCAGGCAAAGCGGTGGCATCAGCCTCGACAGCGGTAGCACCGCCTGACACCGGGAAACACCAATTTGATTTCAAATTTGGAGCCCAAATTTGAAACCATTTTGGATCTATAAATACCCCCTCTTTCTCAGCTGAATTGGAACCCTTTGAGAGCTAGATTTTGAAAATAAGTCTTGGGAAAGTCTTATTCTTCGTTTGCTTAAGTGTTCACCTCATTTCCTTCTTCTTGTGAAATCTTGTAAGAGTGTGAACCACTTGTAAAGGGTTGTAAGAGGGGTATTTGGTCTTTCCCCTACAAAAGGATTTGCTAGTGGAAGTTGGGAGCCTCATCGGAGAAGGCTTCGGAAGTGGATGTAGGTCACTTTGACCGAACCACTATACATTGCTGCTTCTTAATTGTGTGAGTGTTTAAATTTCTATTTTATCTCTTTGCTTTGCTGCAAGTATTTACTTATCTTCATCTTCATCTTATTACGTATGCTTTAAAGTTAAAACACAATCTTTCCGGGTTCAAACGAAACGCTGCATTCATTCGTACGAAGTTTCTGAACTTGTGTTAATCGCTGAAAAATCTATCGTTCTTTATCGCTGCACTAATTCACCCCCCCCTCTTAGTGCCACTCGATCCCTAACAACATTCTCTCCCACTCAATCACGTCACATCCTCGTCACAGACTAACCACCCTGCCTACCCCCAAAGTGTTGACCCGGGGTGCTTGGCGTGAGTCAGTGAAGGCATGGGGGTGGCTCTGATACCAATACTCATGTATGGCGGCCATTCGCACACCCAGCAAACTAGTTCAAACTGGTTCACTGAATGTGCCACCACCTCCGCTACATATAGCCCATGACCTCCCCCATCCTTACCGATGTAGGATCAATGCACCTCACCTGACCTCCTAGAGCCATTTAGGCCTCTCAGGAGCCTACAAGCTAGGCGTGACATTCTCCCCCACTCAGTCAAGGCATGAGGTGGCTCTGATACTAATACTCACGTATGGTGACCATTCGCACACCCAGCAAATCAGTTCTACTAGATATATACTAGACTGACAAACAGATAGATAGATCATATCAAATTATATTGTATACTCTAGAAATCGATTCACCAAGTGTGCCATCATCTCCGCTACATATAGCCCAGTCTCGCCTCCTTCCTTACTGATGTGGGATCAATACATCCCACTTGACCTCCTAAGGCCTTTTAGGCCTTGGAGCCTATGGGCCGGGTGTGACACCCAGATTGTACTAGGCAGTGGTACCGCCCAGTGATAGGGTACTTGGGCAGTGGCACCGCCTAGTACACTAACAATGTCAATATGTCAGGTGATGGTACCGCTAGACTGGCGATAGTACCACCAGTGTCAGGGTCAAACTGGCGGTGGTACCGTCGGTGACAAGTGGTGGTATCACTAGTACCCAGTAAACTCAGGATGAGAATATTTTTAGCTCCAAGTTTGAATTAGATTGGAGCCTATAAAAACCCCTCCCATCCCTGGGTTGCACATACAAGTACATACACTTTGAAAGTAGAGAAACTCTATTTAAATCTCTAGAAATCCCCTCTTCTAGTCCTTATTTCAAAGTTAAAAGAGAGGAGAGAGTGCTTATAAGGGTTACCTCCTAAGCCCATCAAAAGGAGAGAGTGCTGTAAGGGACTTGTCTTCACCCGTTGGAAGGAAGACAACTAGTGGAAAGTCGGTGGCCTTAAGTGAAGAGAAATCGGGAGTAGATGTAGGTCATATAACGGAACTACTATAAAAATCGGTTTGCATTTACTTATTGTCATTTACAATGCTGCAAACTATTTCATTTTACTAAAATCATCCGGCTTCTTCTTTATCCTCTTAGAATTATTTTCAAGCTCAAGTATTTCCGATATGCTTTTCAATGAAGTATCTTTTTTTATCGTACGAAGGTTCTGAAAGCATTTCTAAATCACCAAAATTTATCGTTCTTAACCGCTGCACTAATTCACACCCCCCCCCCTCTTAGTGCCGCTCTAGACCCCAATAGGAACCTTTCGTGGAAATCCAGGATTTTTATTTTTTTGTTCTTCCATTGCTCATGAGATGTTGCCCCCTAGATTTCCCAACAACTTGGGCCCAGTTAGCCCCTAATTGAGTTGACCCAATTTTAACCCAATTACAAATTAAACATACTTCGAACAAGATAATTATTATGAAGCATGAATCAATTTGTTGTCCGGCATGTCATTGGTCCATCGGCGCTTCATCCGATTCTTCGACGCATTATCCTCTCTTGCAACCTATTACCCAATCGATAGTTGTCCTCTGCAACTCTGATCTCCTTGGTGCAATTTTGCTCTTCATGGCCCGATGCCCAAATCCATCGTCCGAAGCCTTCTACCGATACATCGACCGATCATTCGGCTCAACGTCCAATCTTCTGACATGTTCTTCTTTGGCCCAACGTTCGATACTTCCTGCTTCAATTATTTATTCATGATCGAAGCTTCTTGCATTACTCAAAATGTAGATTAGATATTAATTATTATCAATTATTTTCATCATCAAAATTTGAGATTCAACACCCATGGCACAAAGCCTTTTGCCAATACATCGACCGATCCTTTGGCTCGGTGTCCAATCATCTGACATGTTCCACTCTAGCCCAACATTCGATTCCTCTTACTTTAATTGTCTCTTCCTGATTGAAGCTAGTCTTGTGTCACTCAAAATGCTGATTAGATCAGAAACACTATCAATTGGTTTCATCATCAAAATATGAGATTCAATAATCTCCTCCTTTTTTATGATAACAACAAATTGATGATGGAGTTAACCTTAACTCCCCTTATCAATATGCCATATTGATAGATCCTTTGAAATCATAGTATTTCAACATTACATGCATCATAAGTATTAAAAAAAATCTATTTGATCACATTATTGCATGCATCTTAAAAACAAAGCATTCATCCCATGCATGATTATACTTTCATCATACTTCTCCCCCTTTGTCATCAACAAAAAAGAGAAGTGCATCTTGCAAGTTTTTAAGATATACAAGTTTTATAACATACAAGCTAGCAATTTGTCACTTTACAACATGCAAGCATAGCAAGTTTATAAGATGTACAATTTTGCTTCTTGAGATGTGCAAGTTTGCACTTTCACTTCTTAAGTTTGCAAGGTAGAAATTCTTGATGATGCTCAAGATGGCAAGTTCTTTCTTCTCTTTTGAGAAGTGCAAGCTCGTAAATTTTTGCTTCCTTGAAATGTGTAAGCTAGAAAACTTTGCAATACACAAGTTAGCAATTTTTGCTTCATTTTGTAAAGTGCAAGCTAGCAAACTTTCTCCCTCTTTGTCATTGTCAAAAGAAGGGAGGAATATAATGCTAATTTTTTTTCCCTTTACATCAATTTTCAAATCATGACAAATGAGGTATAAAAAATTTACATCAATGTTTCAATCATCAAAATCAAGTTATGAAAACCAATTTAACATTCAAGCTAACACTTAAGGTTCTCTTTGAGATGCTAGCAATTTTCTTTCTCCCCCTTGTTATTAAAGGAAAAAAGAAAAGAAGAAGGGAAGAATTCAAGGGTATAAATATTTCAACCATCACATAAACGAATGAAAAATCAAGTCACGAATCCAAAAGTTCATGAATCATTTTGACAAATCTCCTCTTTAGCAAATAATGAATAGAAATCTAAAGAGATCAAGGATCTTGACTCATAAAGAAAATTCAAGTTGTAAATCCGAGAGAACAAAAGAACAATCATGATTTATTTAGATAATTCTTCTCTTTAGTAAATGATGAATAGAATCATAGGAGAAGCAATGATCTTGATTTATAAAAATAAAATCTCAAGTTATAATTCCAAGAATTCAAGATCATGTTAAAAAAAATTTGAGTATCAAGTGAATGAATTATGATTCATGTGACAAAACGTTTGTTGATTCATACATTTGAATAGATATTTTTCAAACCATCATTACTTCAACTCATCATGCATAATTTCAAAATGTAAAATCATCAAGCAAGAAAAAAACATTTATTTTCAAAATATTCATCATTATTTTCAACTCATTCAATTTATCAAATCATCAAAATCACTTTCATAAGATTCAAAATGATATTACTAGATTCATCAATCTCTTTTTGAAAAATTGCCAAAACTTTAAAGATAGAGAACTTTTTACGGAAAAAGATTACATTCCTCTTTTAGTTTCAATTGAGTCATGCCTTAGTCTTTTATGCCAAATCCATGCATCATCATATAAATCCAAAAAATAAATTTCATCATAAAAACCAACAAGAACAAAAATAAAACACATTAAACATAAGGCATCTTCAAATAAAAGATTTGATTTATCAGATAATACATTTTCCATTTTATGTGTTTCATTTTATGTAATTGATTTCATATAAGTATGCTCAAGTTTTTCATATAAAAGTAGTGCATCATGTTTAAAATGAAAAGCAATACAAAAACATTAAGATACACATAATTGCTTCTTAAAACATATATAAAATTAATTTTATTTAGTGTGCAAGCATTAAAAAAAACATGCAATTATAAAAAAAATTTAAACTAATAAAATTATGCAAAGCACTAAGTGATTTCATAGTAAGATAAAAAGGATTTGATTGAGTCACTTACCTTATTGTTGAAAGCTATCAAAGCGTAGTTCACAACTTTATCTTCGGATGCACTTGATTTGTCTTTGAGTACTTTCTTTTTTATTTTTATATATTTATTTTTGAAGTGCCCCAGCTTCTTGCATTCATAACAAGTGGTTGTATCTGGATTGAGTTCATTTTTATTCTTAGTTTCTTGTTTTACGAATTTTTTGAATTTGCTCATCAAAAGTTCTATGTCATCGTCACTTGAGCTTTCGCTCGAGTGGTCTTCTATAGTTCAAAGTGCCAAATCCTTCTTATTCTTTGGAAATTTATTTTCATGTTCATCATGTACCAAATAAGTTATTTCATAATTCATCAAGGACCCTGATAAGTTCATCAACTGAAAATTCAATTAGGTCCTTTGTCTCTTGTATTGTGGTTACTTCCGGATCCTAACTTTTTGGAAGGGATCTTAATATTTTGTTAACAAGATCAAAATTAGAAAAATATTTACCAAGACTTCTTAAACTTTTGACTGTTAGGATCTAGAATGACACTAAGAGGGGGGGGTGAATTAGTGCAGTGGTTAAGAACAATAAATTTTAATGATTTAAAATGATTTTGAAAACTTTGTACGATAAAAACATGTTTCAATGAAAATCAATTTTGATTGCACGAAAAGATGTAAAACTTGAAGCCGTTCATAAGAATAAGAAGGATTCGAGTAATTGCAATAAGGCAAAGGCTTGTAGCAAAGATAAATAAAATAGAAGTGCAAACCTGATTTTATAGTGGTTCGATCATGCAACTTACGTCCACTCTCGATTCCTCTTCCCTTGAGGCCACTAACTTTTCACTAGTTGTCTTCCTTCTAACAGGTGAAAACTAACTCTCTTTTATAGCGCTCTCTCCTTTTGATGGGCATAGGAGGTAATCTTTACAAGCACACTCCTCTCTTTAGGCTGAAATTTATCTAAGCTAGAGGAGAGAAGTTTTGAAGTAGTTTTTATAGCATTTTCTTTCTTTCAAATTCTCTATGCTTATGTATTTAACCAAGGGATGAGAGGGGTATTTATAGGCTCCAATTAGATTCAAACTTGGAGCCAAAAACCTTCCCATCCCGGGTTTATCGGGTACTAGCAGTACCACCACCTGTCACTGGTGGTACCACTATCAGTTTGACCCTGACACTAGACGGTACCAACGCTAGTCTAGCGGTACCACTACTTGGGCACACTGACATTATTAGTGTATTGGCACTATCGCCCAAGTACTCTATCACTAGGTAGTACCACTACCCGATTTGGGTAGTACCATTGCCCAGTATAACTTGGGGAGCTGAACCAAAGCGATTCTACCATCCCAATCTAGTGGTGCCACCATCAGACAGGGTCCAACACTTCTAATTGGGACTTGAATCCAGCCCAAACCAATTCATAACGGGCCTAATTGGCCCCTAGTAGGGTTAAAGGGATTACCTCCCAAATCTAACCCTAAATATGTGCTAACTACAAAATTAAAGATATTTTTTAAGACAAAATATAATACGACAAGTCAAGTCTTCTTCTAACGATCTTCCGATGAACTTCCAATGGTCTTCCGACGAACCCTCGGACACCATTCTGTGGACTCCCGGCAAGCTCATAGACTTCATGACGATCTTGGTGAGTTCCGACGAGTCTTCTTTGGCTAGCTCCGATCTTTCTCGGTGAGCTTCGTGAACCTTTGACGAGTCTTTCTAGTGAACTTCTAACGAATCCTTCGGCAAGCTCCTTACTCATTTTCGATCAGTTTTGGTAGCACTCCGATGAATCTTCGGACTTTCATCGAACTCTCGAACTCCCAATGATTCCATCGTACTTAACTCCAATACTTTGTTTTACTTTATATCTTCATCATTATCGTATAAATTTTGCACACATAAACCTTAGCTCTATTTCAATCTAGTCAGTTATATGAATCAACCTCCTATTACCCGGCACGTCATTGGTCAACGCTTTGTCCGATTCTTCGGCCCATCGTCTTCTCTTGTGGCCTGTTACCCAATTGATGGTTGACCTCCGCAACCTCAATGTCCTTAGTGTAACACCACTCTTCTTGGCTCGATGCCTGATATCTTTATCCAAAGCCTTCTATCGATTGTCGACCAGACCTCTAGCTCAACGTCCAATCTCCTAACATGATTTCTTTTAGTGCAATGCTAATTCATCCTGTGTCAACTATATAATTTTGATTGATAGTAGACCTGTATTACTCAAAACATAGTTAGACAATAAAATACAATCAATTAGTTTCATCATCAAAATTCGAGACCCAACAGTCTCCCTCTTTTTGATGATGACAACTAATTGATGATGGGGTTAACCTTAACTCCCCGGAGTTTAAACAAACTCCCCTTATTAATATATCATATTGATAGAAACCTTGGATTATTCCAAATCCAGGTACCATTCATCACATGTTATGAAAAACATCGAACCATCATGTAAATATATAAAATATTCAATATAATACATGAAGTCATTGATCTACTTCTCCCCCTATGTCATCAACAAAAAGGAGAAATTGTATCATAGCTAGTTTAAAATATATGCAAGTTTTACAATCATACTAGCTATAAATCTAGATGTTCAACATACATCACTTTAAAACATTCAAGCTAACTTTTCATTATAACATACAAGTATAGAAGCATGGCAAGTGTAAGATTGCAAATTTTCTAAGTTTTATATTTTTGCTTCTTTTGAAATAACAATTCTTTGCTTCTCTATAGATTGCAAGATTGCAATTTGTTGGTAGTGTTCATGATAGTCAATTCTTTCATTTAAGTGTGCAAGCTAGCAATTCTTGCTTCCCTTTTGTCATTGTCAAAAGGAAGTGGAGGAGTACGAATAGTTTTTTACAGCAATCTTTTGATCATGTCAAAATAATAAATTTGCATCATGAATTTTCAACATATCAAGTCATGAATTCAAGGGAGTTATAAATAAATCATGATATGAGGGAAATTGATGATAAGCAAGCAATCAATAATAATAAGTAAGCAAGCATACTTTGCGATACGCAAGCTAGCTCCCTTTCAATTCTTCTCTTTTGTAACTAAGTTTTGCCTTTGCAAGCTATCAACTTTTTGTTTGCAATGAGCTAGTAATTTTTGTAAAATTTACAACATTTTAAACATGCAAGCTTATGAGTTTAAAAAATAATAATACAACTTAGCAATTTCTTTCTTCTCATCTTGAGAAGTGCAAGCTTTGCCTTTTTGTAAGTTCTAGCTAGCTATGTTTGTCATTTTCTCTTGTGATACACAAGCTAGTAGGATAACTCCCCCTTTGTTTTTGTCAAAAAGAAGGGAGGGAATATGATGATATAAACTTCTCACATCAATTATAAATTTACATCAATAAAAATCAATCTCCAAATCATGACAACCAATACAAAGAATCAAGATATCAATGATTATGAGAAATGATTCATTTCAATATGTCTCTTCTTTTGCAAATAGCAAAAGATTTTAGGAAAATAAAGAAGAGATCATGATATATACATAATATTTCTAAATTCATCATGAATCATAAGAAAAATTCTGAGTATCAAATATCGATATATCAAGATCATGACTTAGATTGTTTTCCTTTTTAGTGAATGAAGAAAAGGAGTCAATGAGGAAAAAGAGTTTCAATTCCCATAAAAGGTATCTCAAGTCATAAGTCCGAGAAATCAAGATCAAGTCATGATTACAAATGTTAACTTGTTTTCTTTCCCCTTTTTGTCTTTAAAGAAGGAAATAAAGGGAAAGGGAAGAATACAAATCTTGTTTTACATCAATGTTCAAATCATGACAAAAGCCATACAAGGCAAAGAAATCATGTCATTTCTATATCATGAAGGATATGATATCAAGGTTCAAGAAGAACATGATTTATTTGGGAATAGATAGCACAAAGAGCAACTTGATTCATGTATAGGAATTCTCATCAAGATCACATTTCATAAGAAATTCCAAGTATCAATTATCAAGTAATAATCACATTTCTTGAAATTTCTCAAGTCAAGAAGCCAAAAGAAAGTTCATGATTCGGTTGAAACAAAATCTCATTCAAGTCAATTCGTCAACTCAGAACTCCTAATCAAATTATCATTTTCGAGATTCAAAATGACAAATAGATTTTTGATAAAAAAAATATTATCAAATCATCAATTTCATGATTCATTTAAATTGATTCTGTAACACATCATCAAAATCTCATTCATAATTCAAGTGACTCATGAACTATCATAAATGAATTTGTCACTTGTCTTTCATGGAAAAATCGAAAAACTTTTAGAGATAGTAAAATTTCAAGAATCATGCATTTCCTTTTTTATGATTAATTTCATATAAACATGCCTTTGTCTTTTAATGTCAAATAGAGATAAGCATAAAAGTTCAAGATGTAAAGGTCAAATTTATCATCAAAACTTTTAAAGTCAAAAAATATAACATGTCACATGAAAAATTCATCATAAAAATGATTAAGACCAAAAACACATTAGATAAAAAATTGTAAGAGTCACTCATCATGTATAATGTGTTTTATTTTAAGTTGTTTGTTTCATATAGGTGTGCTTATGTTTTAAAAGATGAAAACTAAAACATGAGTTTCATCATCAAGATATAACACATTCAAATCCTAATGCATGATATCATAAAATGATAACAAACTTTTATTGTCAAGATATTCATCATTTTTTAACTCATTCAATTGGCAAATTTGCCAAAACTTTAAAGATTGGGAATTTTTACAAAAACATTCCTCTTTTTATGTGTTTCAATTCATGCAATTTGGTCTTATATAGAAATGTTCAAATTTCTTATACAAGTGCCAAGCATCAAGTCAAAAACCAAAATCATACACAAACATTTAACATTTTCATCATCAAGTATAACTTCGTAAGGTATGTTCAATTTTTTGTTCAAAAGCTATGAATCATTGTATAAATCCAAAATTGTCATCAAAATCTTTTGTTCGAAAAATTTATTAGGAGCAAAGTAAATTGATTACACATAAGCATGGTCAAGTCCTTTTTGTATAAAAGATGTGTGTCAAGTTTGAAACCGAAAAGATGATTTTATGATCAAAACCATCACACCAAACATAAAACATCATGATAGCACATTTTCCCATTTTTATGTATTTTATTTCATGTGATTGATCACATATGAGTATGTTCAAATTTTCATATAAAAAACAATACATTAAGTTGAAAACGAAATCATCAATATGCTTGTTTCTATCTTTTAATCATATTTGGTGTGTAGGCATTATCATAAAATATGTGATCATCATGATAATTGATTTTATTGTGTAAAAAACAATGCATCTTATTTTTAATTGAAAGCATCATCGTATAAATCTGATTCACAAGTTTTGTCAAAAACCATTAAGGCATCATTCCAAAACATAGGATATCATTACTTCAAATCCTCATGCATAGTATCATTAAACATGAAAACCGAAGTACACAATCATGGATTAATCCTATTAAACATAATCATGCAAATTAATTTTTGTGTCAATACCATACATCAAAATCCGATACGGAAATCATAAACATTCATGGAATTGTATAAATCATCAAATCATTAATCATAATTTTACTTTTCAAAAATACTAGAAAGAAAAGCATGATAAAATTTTTAAAATAATTTTTTATTTCCTACTATCTAAATTAAACACTCATGAAAAACATCATACAATTTCAAAATAAGGTAAAAGCATTTCGGGTAAGTTTCTTACCTTGTTGTCAAAGACCGTCAAAGCCCAATTCATCTCTTCTTTACTTGATTCTTCTTAGCAAGCCTTTTTCTTCTTCTTTGGTGGCCTCGATTTCTTGCATTCATAGAAAGAGGTTGTGTCCTTTTTAAGTTCATTTGTGTTTTTTAATTTTTGTTTGATAAACTTTTTAAAATTCATTGTTATGTGTTCAATGTCCTCTTCATTGTCCTCATCACTTGAGTCATCACAAAAGTGGCATTCTATAGTCTGAAGTCCAATTACCTTCCTATTTTTTGGAAGGTGGTTCATATGTTCATTGTGTTTAAGGAAGCTCATTTCATATGTTATCAATGAGCCAATGAGTTCTTCCATTGAAAAATTATTTAAATCTTTAGATTATTGTATCGTCATTATTTTCGGATTCCACCTTTTTGGAAGGGATCTTAAAATCTTGTTAATGAGATCAAAATCCGAGAAAGATTTACCAAGGGCTTTTATACTATTGATGACATCCGAGAAACGGGAGAACATGTGATCGATAGTCTCACTTGGTACCATTTGGAAAGACTTAAAATCATGCAATAAGATGTTTATTTTTGAGTCTTTGACTTTACTAGTTCCCTCGTGCATGATTTCAAGTGTGTGCCAAATATCAAAAGTCATTTTGTAAGTTAAAATCTAATTAAACTTATTTCTGTCCAAGGAGCAAAATAAGGCACTCATAGCCTTTGCATTTAAAGAAAAAGATATTTTTGCTAAATCCGACCATTCGTTCATTGGTTTAGAGGGAAGTTGAAAATTATTTTCAATTACATTCCATAAATCTAAATGTAAAAAAATCAAGAAAACTCTCATTCGAGTTTTCCAATATGTGAAGTTTGACCCGTTAAATAATAGAGGATGAATGATTGAAAAACCCTCTTGAAAGTCGTGAAGAGCCATTTCTCATAGGTATGAATCCAAAAGAGAAATAACGTGGCTCTGATACCAACTGTTAGGATCTAGAGCGACACTAAGAGGGTGGGGGGTAAATTAGTGTAGCAGCTAAGAATGATAAATTTTAGCGATTTAAAATAATTTTAGAAACTTCATACAATAAAACCATGTTTCGATGAAAATCGATTTCGATTGCGCATATTGGAAAGAAGTAAAGCTTGAAACCATTCGTAAGAATAAGAAGGATTCGAGTAATTATAGTAAGGTAAAGGCTTGTAGCAATGATAAATAAGAATAGAAGTGCAAACCCGATTTTATAGTAGTTTGGCCATACAACATACGTCCACTCTTGATTCCTCTTCTCTTGAGGCCACCGGCTTTCCACTAGCTATCTTCCTTCTAATGTGCGAAGACCAACTCCCTTTTACGATTCTCTCTCCTTTTGACGGGCTCAGGAGGTAACCCTTATAAGCACACTCCTCTCTTTAGGCTAAAATCTATCTAAGCTAGAGGAGGAAAGTTTTGAAGTAATTTTTATAGTATTTTATTTCTTTTAAATTCTCTATGCTTGTGTATTCAACCTAGGGGTGAGAGGGGTATTTATAGGCTCCAACTAGATTCAAACATAGAGCCAAAAACCTTCCCATCTTGGGTTTACCAAGTACTGGCGGTACCATGCTTGTCACTAGTGGTACCATCGCCATTTTGACCCTGACACTAAGCGGTACCACTATCAGTTTAGCGGTACCACCGCTTGGGCATGCTGAAATTATCAATGTACTAGGTGGTACCACCGCCCAAGTACTCTATCACTAGGTGGTACCACCACCCAGTATAACCTAGGAAGTTGAACCCAAGTAGTTCCACCGCCCCAGTCTGGCAGTGCCACCGCTAGACAAGGTCTAGCACTTTTGATTGGGCCATGAATCAGGCCTAAATTAGTCCATAACGGGCCCAATTAGCCCCTAGCAAGGTTAAAGAGATTACCTCCCAAATCTAACCCTAATTATGTGCTAACTATGAAATTAAAGATATTTCCTAAGATAAAACATAATACGACAAGTTAAGTCTTCTTCCGGCGAGCTTCCGATGAACTTTCAACGGTCTTCCGACGAACCCTCAAACACCATTTTGCAGACTCCTGGCAAGCTCCTGGACTTCACGATGATCATGGCGAGTTCCGACGAGTCTTCTTTAGCAAGCTTCGATCTTTCTCGGTGAGCTCTGCGAACCTCTAAAAAGTCTTTCTAGTGAACTTCCGATGAACCATTCAACAAGCTTCCTACTCATTCTTGACCACTTCTGATAGCACTCCGATGAATCTTTGGACTTCCATTGAACTCTCGAACTCCCAATGATTCCATCATACTTGACTTTGGCACTTTATTTTGCTTTATATCTTCATCATTATCATAGTTAATCCTGCACATATAAACCTTAACTCTATTTCGATCTAGTTAGTTATACGAATCAACCTCTTGTTGCCCAACACGTCATTGGTCGACACTTCATCCGATTCTTTGGTGCATCATCCTCTCTTGCGTCTGTTGTCCAATCGGTGGTTGACCTCCACAACCTTGATGTCCTTGGCACAACACCACTCTTCTTAGCCCGATGCCCGATATCTTTGCTAGTATAGGTGCCCTACAAGCCAATCACATGAGTGATGGCATCTATAACATGCTGTGCCAATCTCTTTGCTTATGATTATTGACATTTTCTCACATTATCTGGATGTATATTGTGATGTCCTTGGATTTGGGCAATGGGAATCAGATCATGATAAGATCACGATAATGAGACCGATTCACCTTTAAGCACAAACCCTAAATAATCCCAGTCATAGGTTACTAGAGAGGGACATCGAGATAACCGGATAGACTAGTATGATGTATACCCGTCCATCTGATGGAGGTGACTAGTCTCATAGCTACTCGTGTGGGGATACTAAGGATACAGTACAGGTACTCATTGGAGAATGAGTTCACTGATTGATCCACTTATGGAATATTGGATGGTTATTGATATCTCATGTCAGACAACGATTCTGTAGTTCCAGTAGTGTATCTGGTCCTTAGACTTGAGATACTAAGAAAATCCTATATGAGTACTTCACTCTTTGATATCGGACTTATAGGTTTGGAAGTTCTAAATCTAGTACAATCGGTTATTGGGAGTGGCAGCCAACCTTACAAGGGCAATTGAGTATCAATAAAGGATCATCCACTCTCAGTAAAATGAGAGGAATATCCCATATGTTCTTGCTTAAGTAAATCCCTGGCCAGGGTCATTCGGATTGAGAGAGAAAGAGTTCTTTAGGAGAATTCGATTAGAGC
This sequence comes from Musa beccarii, assembly GCA_024322285.1. Classification (NCBI taxonomy): domain Eukaryota; kingdom Viridiplantae; phylum Streptophyta; class Magnoliopsida; order Zingiberales; family Musaceae; genus Musa; species Musa beccarii. The sequence goes on from CM044395.1 coordinate 73,150,678, forward strand.
GAGACTCGATTAGAAATCGTATAGGCCTAACAGTACTATGCCCGATATACAATCTTTGGGATATTAGATAGATGAGGGACTATAGGTACATGGTAACTAAGGACAGATAGGTCTAAAGGATTGGATTCCCCTATATCGTCTAGGGACTATAGCATAGCTGCCTTGTACGTCCGCATTCGATAAGTCAAGTGAATTATTATAGAGATAATAATTCACTGAGTTAGAAAGAGTTCTGATAGGTATGAATCACGGTGAGCTTGATATTGAGCCTAGAGGGTCACACACATATGGTAGGTGTTGTGACGAGTAGAGGTTTGGATATGAGATATCCGTAGGAGCCCCTATCTTATTGGATATCTAATAAGCCCATGTATTATTGGATCCCATGGATGAGATCTAATAAGAGCTAGATTATTGGGTAAAGACCCATTGATCTAAGAGGCTTGGGTAATTGGATAGAGAACCAATACCTAATAGGGCTGGATCTATTAGGGTTGACAAGGGGCCTCTATAAATAGGAGGGAACCAAAGGCTCATAGGCTGGGGTTTTCTTGATAGCTACCTTATATTCTCCTCTTCTCAGAGAGGAGAATCATTACAGTCCCTATCGTGTGGATATCACTAGAGAGGAGGACGCTTGACCTCTTTTATCCACACCACGGATTTATAGGAATTCAGGGATATACGATCTCCCTAGGTACTATCGTTCTTCTTACACACATTTTTTAGATTCGTGAATTTATTTTTGATACACCGATCTTCATACGACGACGGAACCTTTTGTGGAAATCCAGAATTTTTGTTTTCTATTCTTCTGCTGCACATGTGATATCGCCCCCTAGATTTCCTAACAATCTTTGTCTGAAGCCTTCTACCGATTATCGATCGGATCTCCGGCTCGACGTCCAATCTCCTATCGTGATTTTCTCTAACTTAATACCGATTCATTCTATGTCAACTATCTAATTCTGATCGATAGTAGACTTGCATTACTCAAAATGCAGTTAGACAATAAAATACAATCAATTAGTTTCATCATTAAAATCTGAGACCTAATATTGACGGCATCTGTGAAACGGGTGTATATGTCACCAATAGTTTCGCTTGGTTTCATTCAAAATAATTTAAAATCATGCATCAAAAGATTAATTTTATAATTTTTTACTCTAGTTTTGCCTCCGTGTGTGATTTCAAGAGTATGCCAAATGTTATGCGTAGTTTCACAAATCGCAATCCGATTAAATTTATTTTTATCTAAGGTACAAAACAAAGCATTCATCGCTTTGACATTCAAAGAAAATAATTTTTTTCTCAAAATCATTCCATCCATTCATAGGTTTAGAGGGTGTTTGAAAATTATTTTCAATGATATTCCATAAATTTAAATTAAACAAAAGTAAGAAAACTCTCATTCAAGTTTTCTAACATGTGTAGTCTGTCCCATTGAACATAGGAGGATGAATGATAGAGTGACCCTTTCGAAAGCCAAAAAGAGTCATTTCTCTTGAGTGTTAGACTAAATGAGAAATAAAGTAGCTCTGATACAAACTATTAGGTTGCAGTCGACACTAAGAAGGGGGGGGAGGGGGTGAATTAGTGCAACGAAAAAAATTACGTTGATTCAGAAAACTTCGTTCGATTCAAAACTATGTTTCAGAAATGATATTTAACTTGAAAATGATTATAAGAATGTAATAAGGGTAGTGAGCAAATAAAACGGTTTTGTAGTAAGATTAAATAGTAAGGAAAGGCAACAAACTGATTTTATAGTGGTTCGGTCATCCCAACCCATGTCCACTCCCGATTCCTCTTCACTTGAGACTATCTGATCTTTTTTTAACAAGTGAAGATCAACTACCCGTATAACTCTATTCTCCTTTTGACAAGCTTAGGAGAGAACCGTTACACCCCCATTCACCCCTCTCTTAACTAAAATCAACTCTAGACTATAGGAGGGGAATTCTCATAAGATTACATTAGAGTTTTTTCTTGTTTTTATTCTCAATTTGTGTGTATGCTAACCAGGATGAGAGAGAGATTTATAAGCCCCAAGTGGATCAAACTTGGAGCAAAAATTTGAACCATCCCGAGTCTTCTTCAGGGTACTAGTGGTACTATCGCTAGTGCTGGGTAGTACCACCGCCCAGTCTACCTTGACACTGGGTGGTACCACCACTTAGTATGACAGTACCACCGCCTGACATAGTTTCAAAGATTGTATCTTGGAGACTGAGCCACTGATGGTTCCACCACCTATTCTGGTGGTGCCACCGCTTGACCCACATGTTGGGTCACTATTTCGACTTTTCACTTGGCCTAACATAGCCCAAACTTAGGACAATTGGCCCTTAATTCAGTTGGCCTAATTCTAATCTAATTATAATTTAAATAAACTTTGATCTAGATAATTATTACAAAGTTTGAATAAATTATTATTAGGTATGTCATTGGTCCATCGGCGCTTCGCCCGATTCTTCAGTGCATCATCCTCTCTTGTGGCCTATTGCCCAATCGACTAGTTGACCTTCTACAACTCCGATATTCTTGGCATAATTTTTACTCTTCTTGGCTCATTGCTCGAACCCATGGCATGAAGCCTTTTGTTGATACGCTGACCGATTCTTTGGCTCAACATCCAATCATTTGACATGTTCTACTTTAGCTCAACGTCTGCTTTCTCCTACTTTAATTGTCTCTCCCTAATCGAAGCTCTTACTTACTTAAAATGCAGATTAGATAAAAAAATACTATCAATTGGTTTCATTATCAAAATCTAAGATTCAACACTTTTAAGTTAAACATCTTTCCGATACGGCTTTTAATCGAAATAGATCTTCGAATCATTGTAAGTTTTCATAAATCAAACAATTTTATCACTACACTAATTCAACCCCCCCCCCCCCCTCCTTAGTGCCGATATGATCATAACACTTTTCTTATAACCTCTCTATACTTACAAAAGAAGAAGTTTTATTCATGGACTTTTTGGTATACTCGATTTTCGTGCGATGATCATTTACTATGAATCCTTCTTCTTTCTATTTATAAAAATAGGGATTTGATTCATGAACCTTGAATATACACATTTTGATCTTTTATGCGATGAATCCCTTTGCTCTCTATTTTATAAGTTTGATTCATGGATTTTTTATTCTTATAGCTTGATTTTTCTAGTGATGAATAAATTCCTTCCTTCCTTCTTCTTCTTCTCTTTTTCGTATGACAAAGGGGAAATACCAACCAGTGCTTGTACATCTCAAAAAGAACCTTGCACTTCCAAAGAGAAGTATTAGCAAAAGTTGATATTTTACAGAAATTTTTGCTTAATTTTATCTTTGCTAGCTTGCCTCCTTCAAAGCTAAAGAGAAGTGCTAGTAAAAGTAATACTAGTTTATACATCTAAAAGCAAAATTAGCTATCTTGTAGAGATTTTGCTAGCTTGTTGATTTAAAGAAACAAACGTTGCTATCTTTTGCTTTACTCTATTTTTCCTAAGCTTGCATAAAATTGTGTAAAACTATCTTGCATGTTTAGTGTAATAGTGTCAAAATATTTGCACATTTCTTTTTTGTTGATGACAAAAGGGGAGAAATGATAAATGCTTGGTATCATGCTTAAATCATGAATCTTGATGAATGCTTGGTATCATGCTTAAATAATGAATGTTTGGCATCATGCTTAAATGCTTAAAATGGTATCATAATGAATGTTTGAAATGATAAATTTTGGTATCATGCATGAAGTGATGATTGCCAAATTGATTAGTTTCTAGTTATCATACATGAAATTGTGCATGTTACACCTTAAAACTATAATGATGCACAATGTATAAATTTTTTTTATCAAAATCGATTAAAGCTTGAATTCAAAGGTTGTGAATTCAAGTTTGTCCTTTCTCAAGTATGACATATAGATAGGGAGAGTTAAGGTAAACTCCATCATCAATTGGTTGTCATCATCAAAAAGAGAAAGATTTTTGAATCTCAGATTATGATGATGAAATCGATTGATAAATTATTCATATAATCCATATGTTGAGAAAAGTGTTGCAAGATTAACTATGATCATGAATAAGGCATAAAGCAAATGTTGTGCGGGAGTCAAAGATCGGATGATTTGTCGAGAGTCCAATGAGAGTTCATCAGGAGTCCATCGAGAGTTCGTTGGGAGTTCACCGAGAAGTTCGGTAGGAGTTCACTAAAGCTAACCGAGAAGTTTTTCAGGAGCTCACTAAAAAGTTCATTGGGAGTTCACCGAAAAGATCATTGGGAGTTCATCAAGAGCTTCCTGGAAGTCCATCAGAAGATCACTGAGAGTCCAACATGTTGAATCTCGAATTTTGATGATAAAACTAATTGATTGTATTTTGTTATCTAACTGTATTTTGAGTAATGCAGGTTTCCTATCAATCAGGATTAGACAATTGACACAGGATGAATCAATATTGTGCTGGAGGAAATCACGTCAGGATATTAGACATCGAGCCGGAGGTCCGGTCGATAACTGGCAGATGGCTTCGAACATCAGGCATCGGGCCAAGAAGTGTGGTATTGCGCCAAGGAGATCGGGGTTGTGGACCTCAACCACCAATTGGGCAACAGGCCGCAAGAGAGGACGGTGCATTAAAGAACTAACGAAACATCGACCAATGATGTGTTGGGTAATAGAAGGTTGATTTGTATAATAACTGTCTAGATCGAAGTAAGTTAAGGTTTACTTAGTGTGTAGGATTAACTATGATAATGATGAAGGTATAAAGCGAAACAAAGTGTCGAAGTCAAGTATGATGGAATCGTTAGGAATTCGAGAGTTCGACGGAAGTCCGAAGATTCATCGAGAGTACTATCAGAACTAGCCAAGAATGAGTAGAGAGCTTACCGAAGGGTTTTCGAAAGTTCGCCGAAAGGTTTGTCAGAAGTTAGCAGAGCTCGCCAAGAAAGATTGAAGCTTGCTGAAGAAGCTCATCGGAACTCTCCAAGATCATCATGAAGTCTAGGAGCTTGCTGGGAGTCCATAGAATGGTGTCCGAGAGTTCGTCAAAAGACCATCGAAAGTTCACTAGAGGAAGACTTGATGTGCTGGACTTTATATTAGCTTAGGAAATATTTTTAATTTTATAGTTAGCACGTAATTAGGGTTAGGATTAGGTGTTAATCCTATAACCTTGGTAGGGGCCAACTAGGCCCGATAATAGACTAGTTTGGGCTGGGTTTAAGGCCCAACCAGAAGTGTTGGACCTTGTCTAGCGATGGCACCTCTAGACTAGGGCAATGACACTACCCTAGGTCCAGCTCTCTAAGATGTACTAGGCGATGGTACCACCCAGTGTTAGAGCATCTAGGTGGTGGTACCACCCAGTATACTGACTGTGGTAGTGTGTCAAGTGGTAGTACGGCCAAACTAGGCAATGGTATCACCAGACTGGATGGTGGTACTACCTAGTGTTAGGGTCAAACTGGCGGTGGTACCACCAGTACCCGATAAACTTGGGATATGAAGGTTTTTGGCTCTAAGTTTAAATCAAATTAAAGCCTATAAATACCCCTCCCATCCTTGGGTTACAAACACAAGCATACTAAACCTAAAAGTAGGAAAACGCTATTGAAATCTTTCTCTCCTCTAGTCTCTAGTTTGAATTCTGCTTAAAGAGAGGAGTGTGTGTGAGTGCTTATAAAAGGATTATCTCCTAAGCCCGTTAAAAGGAGAGAGCACTGTAAAAGGGAGTTGGTCTTTGCCCATTAGAAGGAAGACAGCTAGTGAAAAGTCGATAGTCTCAAGAGAAGAAGAATCGGGAGTGGACGTAGGTCGTATGACTGAACCACTATAAAATCGGGTTTGTATTTCTTTTCTTATTTATCTTTGCCGCAAGCCTTATCTTACTATAATTACTCGAATCCTTCTCATTCTTATTAACGTCTTTAAGCTTTACATCTTTCTAATATGCGCAATCGAAATTGATTTTCATCGAAACGTATTTTTATCTTACGAAGGTTTCAAAAGTGTTTTAAATCGCTGAAATTTATCGTTCTTAACTATTGCACTAATGCACCCCCCCCCCTCTTAGTGCCATTCTAGATCCCAACAATTGGTATCAGAGCCACGTTTCTCTTTTGGATTCACACTCACGAGAAATGGCTTTTCATAACTTTCAAGAGGGTTTTTCGATCATTCATCCTCCGTTGTTTAACGAATTAGACTACACTAATTCGAAAACTCAAATGATAGTTTTCTTATTTTTTTAGATTTAAATTTGTGAAATATTATTGAAAATGGCTTTCAACTTTCCTCTAAACTGATGAATGAAATGTTGGATTTAGAGAGAAAATCTTTTTCTTTAAATGCAAAGGCTATGAATGCCTTATTTTACGCCTTAGATAAACATGAGTATAATTGGATTTCAACATGTGAAATGGCTTTCGATATTTTGCGCACTAGGGAACTAGTAGATCAAAAACTCGAAAGTACACCTCTTATTGCACGATTTTAAGCTTTTTTGAATTGAACCAAGTGAGACTATCAACAACATATACACTTCTTTTATGGATGTCGTCAATAGTCTAAGAACCCTTAGTAAATCTTTCTCGGGTTTTGATCTTGTTAACAAGATTTTAAGAACCCTTCCAAAAAGGTGGGATCCTAAAGTAATCGCATTAAAAGAGGCTAAAGATTTAAATAATTTACCTATTGAAGAACTAATCGGCTCATTGATAATATATGAAATAAGTCTCTTGGAACTCAGTGAACACATAAACCACCTTCCAAAGAACATAAAAGATTTGGAACTTTGGACAAATGAATGTCACTTGAGTGATGACTCAAGTGATGAGGATAGTGATGAACTTGAACTTCGAACACCAAAATTTAAAATATTTATAAAAAATGAGTCTAAAATAAAAAATGAACATGAACGGAGGAAGAGGCCAAAGAAGAGGAAGGCATCCAAAGACGAATTAAGAACTTCTAAAAGGCAAATGACAAATTGGGCTTTGATGGGCTTCGACTCTAATGTAAGCAATTTAACCAAAACTCCCTTGATTTATTTTGAAATTATATGATGTTCATAAGTGCTTAATTTAGATAGTAAGAAATAAAAAAATTGTTATAAAAAATTATATCATGCTTTTCTTTCTAGTATTTTTTAAAAGTATAAATTATGATTGATGATTGGATGATTTATACATTTCCTTGAATGTTTATGATTTCCATATCGGATTTTGATGTATGGTTTTGACACAAAAGTAAATTAGAATGATTATGTTTAATAGGAGTAATCCATTACTGTGTACTTCGGTTTTCATGTTTGATAATGCATGAGGATTTGAAATAATAACTTGAAATCTCACATTTTGAAACAATATGTTTGTCTTGATGATCTTCATAATGATATCGGTTCCAAACATGTTGCTTGACGATTTCATATCATGCATGAGGATTTAAAAATTGAAATCCTACGTTTTGGAATAATGTGTTGATGGCTTTGATGAAATTTGTACAATGATGCATGGCTTTTATATGAAAACTTGAACATGCTTATGTGAGGTCAACCACATAAAATAAAACACATAAAAATTAAAGATGTGATATCATGATGTGTTTGGTCTTGACAGCTTTATGATGAAACTTATGTCTCATTTTTAAATGTTGATACATGTTTTCATAAAAGACTTGAACATGTTCACATGAAATCAATTACATGAAATGAAAATACATTTTTTATCCTATTGAGGTTAATGAATTCATTTTACCAATCTTGTGAATCTCATGAAAATAATCATGATAAATATTATGCAAATAAATGAGGATATCGTGCATTTGGTCTTAATGATTTCTCTTAAAATTTGCTTTTTGGATCTATACAATGATACATGAATCTAGTAGAAAAAGATGAGCATGCTTACATATAAATCATCTCCATTGCCCTTAATAAAATTTTTGAATAAAAAATTATGATGCATTTGATCTTAATGGAATAAATGACAAAACTTCTATTTTGAATTTATATGATGATGGCTTTCATGTAAATATTTGAACATACCTTATGAAATCACCATTGATAACGATAAAATGAAAATATTAAAAGTTTGTTATCATGCTTAATGACTCATATCTTGATGATGAAACTCATGCAATGGTTTTAAACGTGAGACTCATCTTTTAAAACATAAGCATACCTATATAAAACAAACAATTTAAAATAAAACACATTATCCATGATGAGTGACTCTTACATTTTTGAACTAATGTGTTTTTGGTCTTAATCATTTTTATGATGAATTTTTCATATGACGTGTTATATTTTTTGACTTAAAAAGTTTTGATGATGAATTTTGCCTTTGAACTTTCATGCTTATTTCTATTTGACATTAAAAGACAAAGACATGCTTATATGAAATTAATCATAAAAAAGAAATATATGATTCTTAAAATTTTACTATTTCTAAAAGTTTTTCGATTATGATATTTTTGAATCACTTGAATTATGAATGAGATTTTGATGATGTGTTAAAGAATCCATTTAAATGAATCATGAAATTGATGATTTGATAATAAGTTTTTATCAAGAATCTATTTGTTATTTTGAATCTCGAAAATGATAATTTGATTATGAGTTTTGAGTTGATGAATTGATTTGAATAAGATTTTGTTTTAACCGAATCATGAACTTTCTATTGGCCTCTTGACATGAGAAATTTGTTTGGACTCTAGCTATGAGAGTCCTAATTTAGTTTCACTGATAAGGGCATTCATGTAAACTATCTGCCCCTTATTAAATTGATTCGAGCTAGGTTAGGGTTAGGTTACTTCTTAGGAAAGGAGTCATATTAGTAGTAGGAATCCTATTAGGAAAAGAGTCCTATTAGAAGTAGGAGTCCTATTAGGAAAAGAGTCCTATTAGAAGTAGGAGTCCTATTAGGAAAAGAGTCCTATTAAAAGTAGGAGTCTATTAGGAAAAGAGTCCTATTAGAAGTAGAAGTCCTCTTAGGTAAAAGTCCTTTTAGAATAGGAATCTATGAGAAGGAGTCCTAATTAGAAGTTCATTAGAAGTAGGAGTCTTGAGTAAGAGTCCTATTAGGAGTTGGGGCTTAGAAGCCCTATAAATAGCCATGTATTCATCCTCTTTAATCAATGAATAGATCAATATTTTTGCAGCCTTTGTGCAGCAACTTGGAGGAAGGAACCCCTATAGAGTTCCAAGGAGGTCGATCCCCTATAGAGATCAACCCCAAGCTTAGAATCCCAGAGGGTTCTAACACTTGGTATCAGAGCAGCGTTCTTGGCGTCTCGCTGCCCTTCCACAGCCATCCACCAGCCCTCCACAATCGCGCAAAGCAATTCCCACAATTGCTTAGAAGATCATCGCTGAATTCGCCGTCATTCCACCACCGTAGATCATCCTTGGATCTTCCCGTGAATTGCAACAGGTTCTGGTTATCTACCCTACTGCTGCTGCAATTTAGTTATCCTTATTCAAAAACTCCAAAAAAATTCGTTCCTATAATTGCTGCATAAAACTTTTCGTCGTAAAGTTTTCATCTCTACAACGAAAGTCGCCTTTGCAGAATTTCAGCATTTGTATAGCACTGCCTTTTGATCTTGCCACTGCATTTTTCTATCCAAATCTCTATGAAATTTTACGACGGCTTTGACACTTCCTAATAGTGGTTTTCCCTTTGGTTTTGTTGAAAAATTCTCAATAAAAACCACTTATCTTTTACATCCAATCTGCTGTACTTTAGACGTAAAAATCTGCTATAATACCTCTCCGTGATTCTCAATTTTGCCAAACCTCTTGTTGTCGTTTCTTCCTACGAAATTTTTACAGTATTACCTCTTCCTATCAGTAGATCCCCTTTGAGTTTTACTTGAATCTCTTTTGAAAATTTTTGGAAAAAATTACATCTTTACTGTTGGAATTTTTTCAGCGAAAAATCTGGTGTTGCACCTTTGTCCTTTTTTCTTCTCCGTAACCTACCAAACCCTAGCCAGCTTGCTACCACAAGCCAAGATGTCTTTAGGGCATCCCGCTAGCCTCAAGATGCAGCCATCATAACCTACTTTTATAACCCTAACAGCATAAAAACCACAGCCCAAAACAGAAACCATTCTGGCTAAACCCTTCAATCATGATCCATTGTGAACCTTCCACCACCCCATGCCATTAACCCGTCAACAGAAAAAAGACAAGGGCATCTCTGATCTACAGACATATGCTATGGCTTTCCAAGATCCAATTGATGCCAAATTTGAAGCATGGGAATCTCGGATTGAATCACGGCTTGAATCGCGCTTGGAAGACAAATTGCGTGCTTTGTTTGCAGAATTCAGAATTGGACAACCATCGAGTCCAACCAAACTACAGCAAGGAGAGAATTTAGAAAGGACCCCAGAGAAGGAGGGACAGCCCTCGGACATGCTACAGCCACGCATGAGGGTGGACTTCCCACGATGGGAAGAAGGAGACCCGGCGGGGTGGATTTCGCGCGCAGAACGTTACTTTCGCTACTACCGAACGTCGGATAATGCTATGGTGGAGATTGCTGTCATCCACCTTGAAGGAGATGCTATTCAATGGTACAATTGGCTGGAATATAACCAGGGGGCTCCGACATGGAATCAATTTAAGAATGCACTGCTGAACCGTTTCGGACCTACGGAGTATGAAAATATCGACGGCCAACTCGCAAAGATTCGACAAACCTCTACGATTCAAGAGTACCAAACTAGGTTTGAGAAGCTATCTTACCTTGCTCGTGATTGGACTGATCGTCAATTGTTAGGAATATTTATCGAAGGACTCAAGCCAGAGATAAAAGGGGAAGTTAAGGCACACATTGCCCGCACCATGATGGCTGCGATTTCTTTGACTGCCCGAATACAAGAAGAATGACTCAACCAAGATTCTCGAAGGATGAGAACCACTCCTAGAACCTCAACATATAAACCCCCTTCTGCTTCCAACCATCCTTCGCTGCCCAAAAATTGACAAGAGAAGAACTACGTGATCGATCAAAGAAAGGGTCTTTGTTTTGAGCCGTGGAACGCGATCATCGTTGCAAAAGGGGCCGCCTCCTATTGATTGAACCTCTTGAAGACAGGGAGGAGGAGGTCCAGGAGCATGAGGAAGAGGTCACGGATGAAGAACAGCAGCCAATTGATATTATGATGCATGCCCTTGCCGGTTACGCAAACCCGCAAACAATGAAAGTGGGAGGATTTCTAAAGCAACAACCAATCACCGTTCTTATTGACACTTTGGGAGCACTAATAATTTTATGAACAGAAAGGTTGCTGTCCGGATGGCCTTACCTATTGAGAATTGCAGCAGGTTCGATGTTAAAGTCGCAAATGAGATGGACGAATTTTGAAGTGTGATCGTAAATGCCCCCGGGTGAAACTTGCTGCAGGACCAAGAGATAATTGCAGATTTTTTCCTTCTCTCTCTCGATGATTATGAGGCCGTGCTTGGCATCGAATGGTTGACGACATTAGGTGATGTTTCCTGGAATTTTTTGAAATTAATTATGAAATTTTACAGCAAGGGGAAACAGTGATCTTACACGGAAACGTGGGGCGACGTAACAACAATTTGCACACAACGAATGGAGAAAGTTTTGCACAAAGCATGCAGCGGCTTTTTGGTATAACTTGAGCAGCAACCTAAGGGAGAGCCAACCAAATTTGAAGATCCAAACCTACTTCCCTTGCTTGCTGAATTTTCAGATATATTTGACGAACCACGCACCTACCTCCTAATCAACGACACGATCATCGTATACCGATTCTTCCAGGAAACCTCCAGCAAATACTCGACCATATTAGTATCCACATCTCCAAAAAGATGAAATAGAAAGGATTGTAAAAGAGATGCTTGAAACAGGAGTTATTCGCCAAGTTGCAGCCCCTACTCTTCACCAAAGGTGCTCTCATCATTTGCGAAAGAAAGACGGAACATGGCGAATGTGCGTTGATTACCAAGCTCTCAACGACATAACCGTCAAGGACAAGTATCCTATTCCAGTAGTAGATGAATTGCTTGATGAATTAAAGGAGCACGAGTCTTCACAAAGTTGGACCTTCGATCAGGGTATCATCAAATACGAGTGTCTGAAGAAGACATACCTAAAACTACCTTTGAAGCGCACAACGGTCACTATGAATTTCTGCTTTCTTCAACAAAAGATGGAATATATTGGGCATATCATATCAGAGGAATGGGTGACAGTGGACCCCTCCAAAATTGAAGCAATGCAGAATGCGGCCAACCCCGAGGAACATAAAATCACTACGCGGCTTTCTTGGTTTAAAGTTACTATCGTAAGTTCGTGAAAGACTATGGAAAAGAGTGCACCCCTTACTTCCTTATTGAAAAAGATGCTTTCGGTGGTCGGACAAAGCCACCACCGCCTTCGACGAACTTAAAGTCGCAATGATAACAACACCGATACTAGCATTACCCGACTTGATGAGACTTTTATTATTAGTGATGCCTCCGGAGCAGGAATTGGTATTGTACTAATGCAAGATGGCCGACCCTCGCTTATACTAGTAAGACGTTATCTCCTTCCCACCTCAAGATGACTATTTACGACAAGGAGATGCTCGCGATTGTGCATGCGATGTCAAATGGAGACCGTACTTAATTGGGACGATGCTTTCACATCAAGACCGACCATAAAAGCCTAAAATATTTCTTGGAGCGCATCGGAGCAGAGCATACAGATTGGACTTACCCGCCACTCCCGAATCCATTCTTCCATGTATCATGTTTGAAGCTCAAGTTGGGACAACACGAGACAGCCCAAAGCCATCTACCAAATATAACTACCCAAGGAGAGCTCCAGACCCAACCAAGTGCCATTATTGATCGACGACAACGACCTGCTACTGAAGTGTTAATATAGTGGGCAAACCTACCAGCAAAAGATGCCACTTGGGAGAACTACGACGACTTGAAGATCAAATTCCCAGAATTCATGGAATTCGAGGACAAGGTGATTTGAAGAGGGCGGTCCATAGGACTCTAGCTATGAGAGTCCTAATTTAGTTTCATTGATAAGGGCATTCATGTAAATCCTATCTAGCCGCCCTTATTAAAGAGGTGAAGAGGCCGGCTAGGTTAGGGTTAGGTTACTTCTTAGGAAAGGAGTCCTATTAGTAGTAGGAATCCTATTAGGAAAAGAGTCCTATTAGAAGTAGGAGTCCTATTAGGAAAAGAGTCCTATTAGAAGTAGGAGTCCTATTAGGAAAAGAGTCCTATTAAAAGTAGGAGTCCTATCAGAAAAGAGTCCTATTAGAAGTAGAAGTCCTTAGGTAAAAAGTCCTATTAGAATTAGGAATCCTACTAGAGAAGGAGTCCTAATTAGAAGTTCATTAGAAGTAGGAGTCTTGAGTAAGAGTCCTATTAGGAGTTGGGGCTTAGAAGCCCTATAAATAGCCATGTATTCATCCTCTTTAATCAATGAATAGATCAATATTTTTGCAGCCTTTGTGCAGCAACTTGGAGGAAGGAACCCCTATAGAGTTCCAAGGAGGCCGATCCCCTATAGAGATCAACCCCAAGTTTAGAATCCGCGGAGGGTTCTAACAAAATTTCAAGAAATGTGATTATTACCTGATAATTGATACTTGGAATTTCTTTTGAAATGTGATCATGATGAGAATTCCTATGCATGAATCATGATCTTTATGCTATCTATTCCCAAATGAATCATGTTCTTCTTGAGCCTTGATATCATATCCTTCATGATATAGAAATGACATGATTTCTTTGCCTTGTATACCTTTTGTGATGATTTAAACATTGATGTGAAACAAGATTTGTATTCTTCTCTTTCCCTTTATTTCTTTCTTTAAAAACAAAAATGGGAAAGAAAACATGTTAGCATTTGTAATCATGACTTGATCTTGATTTCTCGGACTTATGACTTAAGATGCCCTTTATGGTAATCGAAACTCTTTTTCATTCATGACTCCTTTTCTTCATTCACTAAAGAGGAAAACAATTTAAGTCATGATCTTGATATATCAATATTTGACACTCAAAATTTTTATTATGATTGATGATGAATTTAGAAATATTGTGCATATATCGTGATCTCTTCTTTATTTTCCTAAGATCTTTTGCTATTTACAAAAGAAGAGACATATCAAAATGAATCATTTCTCATAATCATTGATATCTTGATTCTTTGTATTGGTTGTCATGATTTGAAGATTGATTTTTATTGATGCAAATTTATAATTGATGTGAGAAGTTTATATCATCATATTCCCTCCCTTCTTTTTGACAAAAACAAAGGGGGAGTTAGCTTGCTAGCTTGTATATTACAAGAGAAAGAAATATTGCTAGCTTGTGCATCACAAAGAAAAATTGCTAGCTTGCACACTTGAATGAAAAATTTGCTAGCTCAATCATTGCAATGCAAGAAGTTACTATCATGAACATTACCAACAATTGTAATCTTGCAATCTAAAGAGAAGCAAAGGAGTGCTATCTCAATAGAAGCAAAAATGCAAAACATAGAAAATTTACAATCTTACACTTGCCATGCATCTATGCTTGTATGTTATAATGAAAAGTTAGCTTGCATGTTTAAAGCGATGTCATTTTTGTAAAAAATTGCTTGCTAGCAAAGGAAAGCTAGTTGCACTTCTCAAAAGAAAAGGAACATGCTACCTTGCAATCTCAAGAGAAGCAAAGTGTAAACTTGCACAAGAAGCAAGTATTGAATTGCCATGATTACACATCCTTAAAAACTTGTCATAATTAAATGTTTTAAAGTGATATATGTTAAACATCTAGATTGATAGCTAGTATGATTGTAAAACTTGCATATCTTTTAAACTAGCTATGATGCAACTTCTTCTTTTTGTTGATGACATAGGAGGAGAAGTAGATTGATGACTTCATGTATTATATTGAATATTTTATATATTTACATGACGACATGATGTTTTTCATAACATGTAATGAATGTTACTTGGATTTGGAATAATCCAAGGTTTCTATCAATATGGCATATGTTAGGGATCGAGTGACACTAAGAGAGGGGGGGTGTGAATTAGTGCAGTGGAAAAGAACGATAGATTTTTCAGCGATTAAAACAAGTTCGGAAACTTTATACGAATGAATGCAATGTTTCATTTGAACCCGGAAAGATTACGTTTTAACTTTAAAGCATACGTAAGAAGATGAAGAGGAAGTTGAGTAAGTAGGGCAGCAAGTGAAGATGGTTTGCAGAAAAGTAAGTTGCGAGAAAGTAAATGCAAACCGATTTATAGTGGTTCGGTCATGCGACCTACGTCCACTCCCAATTCCTCTTCACTTGAGGTCACCGACTTCTCCACTAGCTATCCTCCTTCCAATGGGCGAGGATGAACTCCCTTACAGCACCTCTCCTTTTGATGGGCTTAGAAGATAACCCTTACAAAGCCTTTCACCCTCTTGGATTAGAACACACTTCAAACTAAGAGGGAAGATTTTGAACACTTTCAAGAGAGTTTTCCCCTTCTTTTTTTCAGTTCTAGACACCCCCTAAACTCTAAATGAGTGGAGTATTTATAGGCCTCAAAGTGATTCAAATTTGGAGCCCAAACTTGGAGCCAAAATTTGAACCATTTTGAATTTCCTAGTGCTGGCAGTACTGGGCGGTGCTACCGCCCATCTAGCGGTGCTACCGCTGGTGCCCGTGGGTGCTGGGTGGTGCTACTGCCCCAGCCAGGTGGTACCACCACTTGGCTCTCGGCCACTGGGTGGTACTACCGCCTATCCTGGGCGGTACTACCGCCCAGGTCATTTCACCACAATAGTTTTGGTCGAAAACTCGGCCGAACCCGGTCCAAATGAAGCCCGAATTGGCCCAAATTTGGTTTATAGGATTAAAACCTAATCCTAAACCAAATTATATTCTAACTATAAATTTTAAAGATATTTTTTAAGCTATTACAAAGTCTATAAGACAAGACTTCTTTTGGTGAGCTTTCGGCGAACTTCCAGCGGTCTTCCGACGAACCCTCGGAAACCATTCTGTGGACTCCCGACAAGCTCTCGGACTTCGTGATGATCTTGACGAGTTCCAACGAGATTCATTGGCAAGCTCCAATATTTCTTGGCAAGCTCCATGAACTTTCGACAAACCTTCCGGTGAACTTCCGAAAACCCTTCCGCAAGCTCCCTACTCATTCTCAGCCAGTTCTGGCAACACTCCCAACGAATCTTTGGACTTCCGTCGAACTCTTGAACTCCCAACGATCCATCACACTTGGTAAGCTCCAATCTTTCTTGGCAAGCTCCATGAACTTTCGACAAACCTTCCGGCGAACTTCCGAAAACCCTTTCGCAAGCTCCCTACTCATTCTCGGCCGGTTCCGGCAACACTCCCAATGAATCTTCAGACTTCTATCGAACTCTTGAACTCCCAATGATCTATCACACTTGTCTTCTAGCACTTTGTTTCACTTTACGTCTTCATCGTCATCGTAGTTAATCCTGCACACACACAAACAAAAACTCTACTTCGATCTAGATGGTTATTACAAAACGAATTGACATTCAGTTGCCCGGTATATCATTGGTCAGCGCTTCATCCGATTCTTCGGCACATCATCCTCTCTTACGATCCGTTGCCTAATTGGCGGTTGACCTCCATAACCCCGATATCCTTGGTGCAACACGCTCTTCTAGGCTCGATGCCCGACATACGAAGCCTTCCACTGATTGTTGACTGAACCTCCGGCTCGACATCCAATATCCAGATGTGATCACCCAGCGCAACGTTAATTCGTCCTGCGTCAACTATCTAATCCTGATCGATAGTAGACCTACGAAACTCAAAACACAGTTAGACCACAAATCATAATCAATTAGTTTCATTATCAAAATCTGAGATTCAACAGCATATTGATAGGAGTTTCTTTAAACTCCGAGAGTTAAGATTAACTCCATCATCAATTAGTTGTCATCATCAAAAAGGGGGAGATTATTGAATCTCAGATTTTGATGATGAAACTAATTAATTGTATTTTGTTGTCTAACTATATTTTGAGTAACGCAGGTCTACTATCGATCAGGGTTAGACAATTAACACAAGATGAGTCGATGTTGTGCCAAAGGAAATCACAATAGGATATTGAACGTCGAGCTGGAGGTCTAGTCAACAATTGGCAAAAGGCTTCGGACATCGGGTATCGGGCATCGGGCCAAGAAGTGTGGTATTGCACTAAGGAGATCGGGGTTGTGGAGGTCAACCGCCGATTGGGCAACAGGCCGTAAGAGAGGACGGTGCATCAAAGAACTAGACGAAGCTCCGACCAATAACGTGCCGGGCAACAGAAGGTTGATTCATGTAATAACTGTCTAGATCAAAGTAGGTTAAGGTTTACTTAGTGTGTAAGATTAACTATGGTAATGATGAAGGCATAAAGCGAAACAAAGTGCCGAAGTCAAGTACGATGGAATCATTGGGAGTTCGAGAGTTCAACGAAAGTTTGAAGATTTATCGAGAGTACTGCTGGAACTAGCCAAGAATAAGTAGGGAGCTTGTCGAAGGATTTTCGGAAGTTCGCCAGAAGGTTCGTCGAAAGTCCACGGAGCTCATCGAGAAAGATTGGATCTTGCTGAAGAAGCTCGTCAGAACTCTCCAAGATCATCGTGAAGTCCAGGAGCTTGCCGGGAGTCTACAGAATGGTATCCAAGGGTTCGTCGGAAGACCGCCGGAAGTTCAACAGAAACTCGCCGAAGGAAGACTTGATGTGCCAGACTTTATATTAGCTTAAGAAATATCTTTATTTTTATAGTTAGCATATAATTAGGGTTAGGATTAGGTATTAATCCTATAACCCTGGTAGGAGCCAACTAGGCCTGGTAATAGACTAGTTTCGGTCAGGTTTAAGGCCTAACCAAAAGTGCTAGACCTTGTCTAGCGATAGCATCACCCCAAGTCTAGCTCCCCAGGATGTACTAGGTGATAGTACCACCTAGTAGGTGATGGTACTGCCTAGTACACTAATAGTGGCAATGTGTTAATGCTAGTCATATATGCCCTGCAAGATAATCATATGAGTGATGGCACTTGTGACTTGATATGCACTTTTTCTCTTTACTTATTATTAGGCATTTTATCACTTTATCATGCATGCTGCATATATTGTGATGTCCTTGGATTTGTGCAATGGGAATCGGATTGTGATGAGATCATGATAATGAGACCGATTTGCCTTTAAACACAGACCCTAAATTATCCTGGTCATAGGATACTCGAGAAGGACATCGAGATAACCGGATAGACTGGTGTGCTATATACCCGACATATGATGGAGGTAGCTGGTCTCATAGCTACTCGTGTGGGGACACTAAGGGTATAGTGCAGGTGCTCATTGGGGAATGAGTTCACTAATTAATCCGCCTACGGAATGCTGAATGGTTATTTATACCTCACGTCAGATAGCGATTCCGTAGTCCTAGTAATGTATCTGGTCCTTAGACTTGAGATACCAAGGATGTCCTGTATGAGTATTCCACTCTTTGATACCGGACTTATAGGTTTGAAAAATTTTAAATCTAGTATAGCCGGTTATTGGGAGTGGTAGCCAACCTTACGAGGGCTATTGAGTGTCAATAGAGGATCATCCACTCTCGGTATCATGAGAGGAATATCCCATGTGTTCTTGCTCGAACAAATCCTTGGCCAAGGTTTTCGAATTGAGAGAGAAAGAGTTCTCCGGGAGAATCCGATAAGAGCAAGACTCGAGGAGAGACCATATGAGCCTGACAGCACCATGCCCTGTATAGGGTCTCTAGGATATTGGATGGATGAGGGACTATAGATACATGGTAACTGAGGACAAATAGATCCAAAGGATCGGATTTCCTAGTATCATCTGGGGGCCGCGACATAGTGGCCTGGTACGTCCTTAGTCGATTAGTTGGGTGAATTATTATAGAGATAATAATTCACTAAGTCAGAAGGAGTTCTGACAAGTATGACTCACAGCCAGCTCGATATTGGGCCTAGAGGGTCACACACATATGGTAAGTGTTGCGATGAGTAGAGGTTCGGATATGAGATATCCACTGAATCCCCTATCTTATTGGATATCCATTAAGCCCCTAAATTATTAGATCTTGAGATGAGATCCAATAATTGCTAATAAGAGATTATTGGGTAGAGACCCACTAATCCAAGAAGCTTGGGTAATTAGATGGAGATCCAATACACAATAGGGAGATGCATGGTTCAATGAGCAGTGCCTTATTTAGGAACAGAATCATTCCGCTTGAGAGGGGCACAAACTACAGAGACAATAGTGCTTCGACCTTCGCCATCTCTTCTTCTTCGTTCTTTGGAGTAGGGCTTCTATTTGCTTCGCCGAAAAGATCATGCTTCCATTTTTCTGCCTGGAAACCACTCCGTCGGTAGCCATTAGGGTTTTTAAGAGACCTCTATAAATAGGAGGGAACCAAAGCTCTATAGGTTGAGGGTTTCTTTTGGTAGCCACCTCCTGTTCTCCTCTCCCTAGAGAGAGGTGCATCGTCGCAGTTCCTGTAATGTGGATATCGCTAGAGAGGAGGATGCTTAACCTCCTTCATCCTCTCCTATAGATCTGCAAGGATTCAAGGATATACGATCTCCCTAGGTACTTTCTTTTACACGTGTAGTTTTTCGTGGATTTGTTTTGCCGCACCGATCTTTGCACGATGATAAAGTATTTACAGGAAATCTGAGGTTTTTTTTGTTTTCTATTCTTCCGCTGCGCATGAGATGTCGCTCCCCTTGGGGATTTTCCAATAGTGGTATCTGAGCCAGGTTGTTCGTGCGAAGATCAGATCTTAAACTGCGTGTGTTGTGTTTTAGATCTACTTTTGATGCCAAAATCTTTGGCGCAAAATGGCCAAGAAGGGCAGCAATTATTGTTGCCCTTGCTGTGCTTGTGTAGCGGTGCAAAAGGTCGCTTGCGACCATGCTACTACACAGTAGCACCACCGGTTAGCGGGCGCTTGCGATGACGGCCTGCGCCACGCCAGAGAGGCGCCGCGCTGGCGCCATGCCCGCGGGCCAACGAGCGCAGGCGTTGGCGTTGGCGCCATGCTCGCTGCGCGGCCGCCGTAGAGGTGCCGCCCTCCTCGCGCAAGGGCGCACGGCAGGTGGCGGCGACCGCAAGCGCAATAAGGATGAGGGATTAGGGTTTCAGGGCAAAATATGGTTTTACTCCTCGGAATTTCAGAAATTTCAGATTCTATCCCTTTTGACATAATTACCAAAATATCCTTTTGGTCGAATTACCAAAATACCTCTGAAAATTCAAAAATTCTCTTTATGTCCTTGATTTCAGAAAAATAAATAAATATGTTAATTAAATAGTTTAATTAACTATTATTTTCTTTATCTGGTAGTCCTATAAAATAACATATACATGTGATATATGATGTGGACAAATGATCATGGACCTGTGTTGTGATGTGTGTACATGTGATTATTATTATTAGGGCCTGTGAGCCTTTATTTTTCTCGTTTATTGTCGGGCCTGCATGTCTATAATTATGTTGTAATTACATGAGGAGGCGCAGCGGTAGCGGGACTCACGAGGCCGAGACGGACGATCCGACGAATGGAGATGCGTTGAGATGCCGACGGATCCGACAAAGCGAGATGGATGATCACAGGGCATAGAGATGCGTTGAAGTACGCATATATCTTAATGTGAGTGATTTGGCCCACTAGCTTGGGCCTGATCACATTAGGATGTGGTCCACGATCATCTGGTGTGATTACTCATGTGATGTGTGATTAGATATACACCTACTAGATATGTATATATATATGCATGCGATGTATATATATATATATGCATGCGATGTATATATATATTAAATACGTATGTGTGTGACACATTATGTTTGGAGACCAAATCAAAAATCCTCTCCATTAATAATATTAAGTCAGTAAACATGAGGCAATTAGATTGACCCATGTGGCCTTCCATTGTTATAGGTAAGAACTGATTCCCGGTGTATGTTGAGTTGGTCGAGTCCCTTGAGGCTCACCTATATCGCGTCTCGCTATCTTATCTACGACATAGAGATGTCACCGGTGTCCTGAGGACATAGTATGCTTGGTCGAGTCCCTCGAGAGTATATCACCGAATCAGACTCATCTTGTAACGATGGTGATGACTTAACTGAACATCATGGTTGGTCGAATCCCTCGAGGCCATGGTGGTTCGGAGGCCGAACAGGATGGGAATCACAAGGAGTTGTGATTGGCAAGAGTTGCCCACCTTTATGGGCTTAACATGATTGGTCAAGTCCCTCGAAGTTACGTTAAGACGCTGATTGAATCCTGATCCCTACTAGAAATCCGCTGGGGGTCTCTGATTCACATACCAGAGGGTGTTGTGTGTCTCGCAAAAAAATTAGTGGGAATACATTAAGATAGAAGTCCTTATCTTAATTATTTAAATTTCTACAAAGTCAGCATGTTATTTATTTCTACTACATCTTTTATTTCAGAAAAATATTGCTTTCAAATCCTTTACATAGCATACTTTATGCCAACCACCTCACTGGTCTAAATTATACAGATTGGCTTTGCAATCTGAGAATCATTCTCACGGCAGAGAAAATCACATATGTCCTTGATACAGTGATCCCTACGCCCGACGAAGGGGTAAGCGAGGATAAGATCGCTCGTTATGTGAAGTACTTTGATGATTCCACTCTTGCTCAGTGTTATATGTTGGCCTCTATGACTACTGAGTTACAGAGATAGTATGAAAATATAGATGCTAGTTCTATACTCCTACATCTCTGCAAACTGTTTGAGGAACAGGGAAGAACTCAGTGATATGAGATATCAAAGAGTTATTTCCGTACCAGGATGATTGAGGGGACACCAGTTCAGAACCATATCCTTAAGATGATTGAGTGGATCGAGAAACTCACAGTTCTAGGAATGGTCCTAGAGGATAACCTGTGTATGGATCTTATGCTTCAGTCCCTACTAGATTCCTTTTCTCAGTTCATAATGAATTTTAATATGAACAAACTTGAGGTGACCCTCCCAGAGCTCCTCAATATGTTGAGAGAAGCAGAGAGCATCATCAAGAAAAAGAAGCCAGTTCTCTACACTAGTGAGACCAGAAAGAAAAGGAAGGCTGAGAAGACCCTTAAGAAGGGCAAGGGCAAAATGGGTAAGGCAAAGATTGCCAAGAAAGACCTAAAAAAGGACAAAGGTTAGTGCTTCCACTACGGCAAAGATGGGCACTGGAAGAGGAACTACAAAGAGTACCTTGCAGAGAGGGCGAAACAAAAGCTTAGACAAGCTTCAGGTACATTCATAATCAGTCTCCATTTGTCAAAATCTTATAATAACACATGGGTATTGGATACCGGGAGTGCTTATCATATTTGTAATTCATTGCAGGTTTTGACAGGACCTAAGAGATTGAACAAAGGTAAGATGGACCTTAAGATAGGCAATGAAGCAAAGGTTGCTATAGTGGCTCTTGGCAAGGTCACCTTACATCTACTTGGTGGAGCTATTATTGTAGTAGATGTATGCTATTATGTTCCTTCTATTATCAAAAACATTATTTCCATTTCATGTTTGACAGTTATTGGATATAAATTAGTTTTTTAGAACAATTATTGTTTAATAATAATATTAGATGATCAGATCATCACGAGAGGAACATTACATAATGGTTTATTTATGCTAGATACAGCTCCACATATCATGAGTGTAAGTGAGTCTAAGAGGAAACGAGAAGAGGTGAACAATGCACATATTTGGCATTGTAGGCTAGGTCACATCCACAAGGGAAGAATTTAAAAGTTGCTAAAAGATGGATATCTAGATCCATTTGACTATGAGTCATATGCGATATGTGAACCTTGCCTTCGGGGAAAGATGACCAACTCTCCATTTAGTGGAACTGGAGAGAGAGCCACTGAGTTACTAGAACTCATACATAGTGATGTATGCGGTCTCATGTCGACTCATGCCATAGGTGGTTACTCCTACTTCATTATTTTCATTGATGATTTCTTAAGATACGGATATGTGTACTTGATGAAGTATAAGTCTAAAGCTTTTGAGAAATTCAGAGAATATAAAAATGAAGTGGAGAACCAAACAGGAAAGAGTATTAAAACCCTTTGATCAAATCGAGGAGGTGAGTACTTGAGTACAGAGTTCACCCAATTCCTCAAAGACTATGAGATCTTATCCCAATAGACATCTCCTTATACACCACAACTTAATGGTGTATCAGAAAGGAGGAATCACACATTGTTAGACATGTTGCGTTCCATGATGTGTTTCGCCGACCTACCCATCTCATTCTGGGGATATGCCCTAGAGACTGCAGCTTACCTTCTGAACAGAATTCCAACCAAGTCAGTGATGTCTACTCCATATAAGATATAGAATGGGAAGATGCCTGATCTTAAGATTGTTAAGATTTGGGGCTGTCCTGCCTATGTTAAGAGACACAACCCTGACAAGTTGGAATCCAGAACGGAATGGTGCAAGTTCGTGGGATACCCCAAGGAAACTTATGGGTATTATTTCTATCACTCTAAGGACCAAAAGGTTTTTGTAGCTAAGAGAGTAGTATTCCTTGATAAGGAACACATTCTTGGTGGAGACAATGGGAGTATGATAGAGTTGAGCAAGGTTAGAGAACCTAGCTCAAGCACTATTCCAGAATCTATTCAGATACCTAACACACAAGTTCCAACTTTACATAGGTCTGATAGTGTATCCCATCCTCTTGAGAGATATGTGGGACATATAAAAAGAGAGGATGTTGAGGATATTGATCCTCAGACCTACGAGGAGGCTATTATGAGTATAGACTCCGGGAAATGGCAAGAAGACATGAATTCAGAAATGGATTCTATGTACTCCAACAAGGTTTGGAACCTAGTTAATGCACCCGAGGGTATTGTACCCATTAGCTGCAAGTGGATCTTTAAAAAGAAGATTGGAGTAGATGGAAAGGTAGAGACCTATAAAGCAAAGCTAGTGGCTAAGGGGTATCGTCAAAAGCAAGGTATTGACTATGATGAAACTTTCTCACCTGTAGCCATGCTAAAATCCATTCGAATTCTATTGGCTATTGCAGCACACTATGATTATGAGATTTGGCAGATGGACGTCAAAACCACATTCCTTAATGGTAACCTCGAGGAATTCATGTCCAGGGAAAACCCAGATAAGGTGTGCAGGTTGCTTAGGTCCATTTATAGATTTAAGCAAGCTTCCCGAAGTTGGAACATAAGATTTGATAAGGCGATCAGATCTTATGACTTCGTTAAGAACGAAGATGAGCCTTGTGTGTACAGGAAAGTAAGTAGGGGCACTATCACCTTTTTGGTATTATATGTGGATGACATCTTGATCATTGGGAATGATGTAGGAATGCTCTCCCTAGTAAAGACTTGGTTATCTAGGCACTTCTCCATGAAGGACTTAGGGGAAGCATCTTGTATATTGGGGATACAGATCTATAGAGATAGATCCAAGAGGATGTTTGGCTTGTCCCAGTCCAAGTACATAAACACCATTATCAAAAGAATTAGCATGGAAAATTCTAAGAGAGGTCTTATACCAATGAGACATAGAATATCACTTTCTAGGAGTATGTCTCTAGAGACTCCTAAAGAAAGGGCACACATGAATATGATACCATATGCATCAACGATAGGATCTATCATGTATGCTATGCTATGTACCAGGCCTGATATAGTGCATGCTCTGAGTGTCACGAGAAGATATCAGGTAGATCCAAGCTTAGAGAATTGGAAAGCAGTAAAAAGTATCCTTAAGTACTTGAGAAGGACTAAGGATCTTTTACTAGTATATGGAGGTAGTATCCTTAGGGTTGAGGGCTACACGGACTCGAGCTTCCAATCCGATGTCAATGATAGCAAGTCTAATTCAGGGTATGTGTTCACCCTGAATGGAGGAGCAGTATACTGGAAGAGTTCCAAGTAAGACACTACTGCTAACTCGAACACAGAGGCGGAATACATTGCTGCAGTAGAGGTAGCAAAGGAGGGAGTCTAGATGAGGAAGTTCATCATAGATCTAGGAGTCATCCCGAGCAGCGAGGAGCTGATTCCTTTATATTGTGACAAATACGAGGTGATTAATCAAATAAGGGAACCCGAGTCTCATCAGAAGTGTTCTGAGAAGGTTCCAACTTATTAAAGAGAATGTGGCCCGAATAGATGTAGTAGTGGAAAGAGTTCCATCCGAAGATAACATTGCAGATTCACTGACCAAGCTATTGTCTCAAATTATCTTTGAGCGTCACAGAGGTCTGATAGGGATCAGACACGTAGGTGATTGTCTTTAGGTCAAGTGGGAGATTGCTAGTCATATGTGCCCTACAAGCCAATCACATGAGTGATGGCACTTGTGACTTGATATACACCTTTTCTCTTTGCTTATTATTAGGCATTTTATCACTTTATCTTGCATGTTACATATATTGTGATGTTCTTGGATCTGTGCAATGGAAATCGGATCGTGATGAGATCACGATAATGAGACTGATTCACCTTTAAACACAGACCCTGAATTATCCTAGTCATAGGTTACTCGAGAAGGACATCGAGATAACCGGATAGACTGGTGTGTTGTATATCCGTTCATATGATGGAGGTAGCTGGTCTCATAGCTACTCGTGTGGGGACACTAAGGGTACAGTGCAGGTGCTCATTGGGGAATGAGTTCACTAATTGATCCGCCTACGGAATGTTGGATCGTTATTGATACCTCATGTCAGACAGCGATTCCATAGTCCCAATAGTGTATCTAGTCCTTAGACTTGAGACACCAAGGATGTCCTGTATGAGTACTCCACTCTTTGATACCGGACTTATAGGTTTAGAAAAGTTTAAATCTAGTACAACTGATTATTGGGAGTGGTAACCAAACTTACAAGGGCTATTGTGTATCAATAGAGAATCATCCGCTCTCAGTATCATGAGAGGAATATCCCATGTGTTCTTGCTCAAACAAATCCTTGGCCAAGGTTTTGGATTGAGAGAGAAAGAGTTGTCTGGGAGAATCCGACAAGAGCAAGACTCGAGGAGGGACCGTATGAGCCTGACAACACTATGCCCGGTATAGGGTCTCTGGGATATTGGATGGATGAGGGACTATAGATACATGGTAGCGAGGATAGATAGGTCCAAAGGATCGGATTCCCCTATATCGTTGGGGGCATGGCGTAGTGGCCTGGTACATCCGCAGTCGATGAGTTGAGTGAATTATTATAGAGATAATAATTCACTAAGTCAAATGGAGTTCTGACAAGTATGACTCACGGCCAGCTCGATATTGG
Organism: Musa beccarii; assembly: GCA_024322285.1. Lineage (NCBI taxonomy): Eukaryota > Viridiplantae > Streptophyta > Magnoliopsida > Zingiberales > Musaceae > Musa > Musa beccarii. Next base: position 73,177,033 of record CM044395.1, read on the forward strand.
GCCCAGAGGGTCACACACATATGATAAGTGTTACGATGAGTAGAGGTTCGGATATGAGATATCTGCTGAATCCCCTATCTTATTGGATATCCATTAAGCCCCTGAATTATTGGATCTTGAGATGAGATCCAATAATTGCTAATAAGAGATTATTGGGTAGAGACCCACTAATCCAAGAGGCTTGGGTAATTGGATGGAGATCCAATACCCAATAGGGCAAAAGATCCATTAGGGTTTTCAGGGGACCTCTATAAATAGGAGAGAACCAAAGCTCTATAGGCTGAGGGTTTCTTTTGGTAGCCACCTCCTATTCTCCTCTCCCTAGAGAGAGAGGTGCATCATCACAGTTCCTGTCGTGTGGATATCGCTAGAGAGGAGGATGCTTAACCTCCTTCATCCTCTCCTACAGATCTGTAGGGATTCAGGGATATACGATCTCCCTAGGTACTTTCTTTTACACGTGTAGTTTTTCACGGATTTATTTTGATGCACCGATCTTATACGATGACGAAAAGTTTCTACGGGAAATTTAAGGTTTTTAATTTTTGTTCTTCCGCTGTGCATTAGATGTCACTCCCCTTGTGGATTTCCCAACAGTTAGGCGGTAGTATCGCTAGATTGGGCGATGGTACCACCTAGTGTTAGGGTCAAATTGGCGGTGGTACCACACAAATGACAAGCGGTATGTCTTTGCCAATACTTGGTACACCTGGGATAGGAAGGTTTTTGGTTCTAAGTTTAAATCAGATTGAAGTCTATAAATACCCCTCTCATCCCTGGGTTTCAAACACAAGTATATTGAACCTAAAAGTAGGAAAATGCTATTGAAATCTCTCTCCTTTAGTCTCTAGTTTGAATTCAGCTTAAAGAGAAGAGTGTGTGTGAGTACTTGTAAAAGGATTACCTCCTAAGCCTGTCAAAAGAGTGAGTGCTGTAAAAGGGAGTTGGTCTTCGCTTGTTAGAAGGAAGATAGCTAGTGGAAAGCCGGTGACCTCAAGAGAAGAGGAATCAGGAGTGGACATAGGTCGTATAACCGAACCACTATAAAATCAGGTTTGCACTTCTATTCTTGTTTATCTTTGTTGCAAGCCTTTATCTTACTACAATTACTCGAATCCTTCTCATTCTTATGAATGGCTACAAGCTTTACATCTTTCCAATACATGCAATCGAAATCAATTTTCATCGAAACATATTTTTATCATATGAAGTTTTCAAAAGTATTTTAAATCACTAAAATTTATCATTCTTAACTGCTGTACTAATTCACCTCCTCCACTTAGTACCGCTCTAGATCCTAACATGTCGAAAGTCTATCGAAGATCGCCAAAAGCTTGCTGGGATTTTGCTAGAAGAACATTTGACATACTAGACATAATTTGCTTTGTTAATGTCTTAATTATTAAAGATTGGGCCTTAATCAGGATTGGTTTATGCTAGGCGATGGCCCAAATAGTGACTGGAACCTATCTCGGCCGTAGCACCGCTAGGACTAGGTAGTGAAACCACCAAGGGCTCAGTCTCCCAAAAGGTTTGGGTGGTGGTACTGTCGGTAGTTAATGCTACCAAGTAATGATATCACTTAGGTCCAATAGTCAAGACTGTCTGGTGGTAGTACCACCAGACTAGGCGGTGGTACCACCCAATGTCCGCCCAACACAAGCAATGGTACCGCTAGTACCTCTGAAATTTAAGATGAGACTTTTTTTGCTCCATTTTGAAGCCAATTGAAGCCTATAAATATCCCACACTTTTCTGCTTGTGGAGCACAAAAATGAACAAAAATTCTAAGATTTAAGTGAAAATGCTATTGTAATCCCTTGAGAGTTCACCTCCTCTTGTTCTAGTTTAGAAATCTATTTTAGGAGGAGTGAGCAAAGTATAAAAAGTTGCCTCCTGAACCTATTAAAAAGAGAAAAGTTTTGTAAAGGGATAGTTGATCTTCGTCCATTAAAGTAGATTAATAGTAGAAGTTGGTGACCTCGATAGAGGAGGAATCGAAAGTGGACATAGGTCGCAACGACCGAACTACTATAAATTTGGTATGCACTCTCTTCCTTCTCATCTTTGCTATTTAGTTTAACTACATACTACCTTACTTTCTTTATGAATATTTTTAAACTTAAACGCCTTTTTGATATGATTTTTATCAATCCAAAAGTATTCCGAATCACTAACATCTTTTAACGCATGCACTAATTCACCCCCCCTCTTAGTGTTGACTTGATTCTAACAAATTTAGTGACCCAAAAGTTGGGTCAGGCAATGGCATCGCCAATGGCTCAGTCTCTAAGACAATCTCCAAGACTATGTCAGGTGGTGGTATCGCTAGACTAAGTGATGGTACCGTCCAATGTCAGTGTTGCAAGCGATGGTATCGCCAAAGATAAGCGGTGGTACCATCGATGACCTCGAAATCCCAAGGTGTTTGAAATTTAGCTCTATTTTTAAGCCCTTTAGAGTTTCTAAATACCCCAGCTATTCCTACTTGAAGTGCAAGAATTAGAGCAGAAAGGGGCTATGATTCTGAGTAGAAAAGTTATGAAAAAGTGCTAAGTGTCCTCCTTCTACTTAAAGTTTTATGATCATACTAAGAAAGGTGTGAGGCTTGTAAATGTTATCTCCTAAACCTATAAAAGGAGAAAGGGTTGTAAGAGGATAGTTAATCTTCACTCGTTGAAAGAAAATCGATAGTGAAAGTCGATGGCCATAACAGAAGAGGAATTGAGAGTAGACATAGGTCACAATGACCAAACCACTATAAATCTAATGTGCTCCCTTTATTTACTGTTTACTTTTACTACAAACTGCTTTACTTGCTCATTACATACTTACGAACATTTTCAAGTTAAATATCTTTCTAATATGGGCTTGATCAAATGAGTTTTTTTCCAAAGCACTAATTCACCCCCCCTCTTAGTGTCGATTTCGGTCCTAACTATTAGAATTGAGTCTAGCACTAAGAGGGGGTGAAATAGTGTAGTGTGGTAAAATTGATGTTTGCATTTCAGAAAACCTTGGTTTGATTCAAAATACATTTCGACGATTAAGTCCGTATTGGTGAAATCGTATTGGAAATACTCTAACTTCAAAAACATTCTTAAGAAGAGTAGAGAGAAAGTAGAGTAGTTGCAATTAAGTAAAAATAAAATATAGCTAAGTAATAAAGAAAAGTGCACAGCAAGAAAAGAACACACCGATTTATAGTGGTTCGGTTGTCCGACCTACGTCCACTCCCGATATCTCCTTCGTCAAGGCCATCAACATCTACTAGTGGTCTTCCTTCAATGGGTGAAGGCCAATCACCCTTCTTATAACCCTCTTTTATAAGGCTTCCCTTATACTCTCCCTTAGATTACTCTTTATGCTTAAGGAGGAGGGACTATATAATTTTACAAGGGTTTCAACTTTGAAATTATAGAGTTTTTGCTCTTTTTTTTTTATAATTCTTGCTATCCCAAGCAAGAATAGTTGGGGTATTATAGACCACAAGTGGCTTCAAATCTTGGAGCCAAAATTCAAACATCCCAAAATTTTGGGGTATTGGTAGTACCACCGCTAGTGTTGGGCGGTACCACCACCTAGGCTTTCTGACACTAGGCAATACCATCGTCTAGTCTGGCTATCCCATTGCCTGATATTGGGTGATACTATCGACTAACTCAATTTTAGAGATTGTCTTGGAGATCGAGCCATTGGCAGTTCCACCGCTTGTTTTGGTAGTGCCATCTCCTAACCCACCTCTTTGGTCACTTTTTGGGCCTTTCACTTGGCCCAAATAGCCCACATTTAGGCTAGTTAGCCCCTAATTGAGTTGCCCCAATTCTAATCTAATTACACTTAAAACATACTTTGATCTAGATAATTATTACAAAGCATGAATTAATTTGTCTAGCATGTCATTGGTCCATCGATGTTTCATCTGATTCTTCAACGCATTATCATCTCTTGTGGCCTATTACCCAATCGATAGTTGTCCTCTATAATTTTGATTTTCTTGGTGCAATTTCACTCTTCTTGGCCTGATTCCCAAACTCATTGTCCGAAGCTTTCTACTGATACGTCGATCGATCCTTTGGCTCAACGTCCAATCTTTTGACATGTTCTTGTTAGGATCAAGAGTGGCACTAAGAGGGGGGGGGTGAATTAGTGCAATAGTTAAATACGATAAATTTTGATGATTTAAATGATTTGAGAAAACCCTATTTCATACGAAAAGAATCATTTCGATTAAATCTGGAAAGGAATGATGATTTAAACTTGAAGCTGATTATAAAAAGAAGTAGAGGAAGTAAGGTGGTTTGCAGAAATGTAAATGATAAGAATAGAACTGTAAATCAATTTTTATAGTGGTTCGATCATCCGACCTATGTCCACTCTCAATTCCTCTTCTCTTGAGGCCACCGGCTTTCCACTAGTTGTCCTCCTTCCAACGAGTGAGGACTAACTCCCTTACAGTGTCTTTTCCTTTTGACAGGCTTAGGAGATAACCCTTACAAGTACTCACACGCTCCTCTCTTTTTGCTGAAAATAAATAAAAGCTAGAGTAGGGATTTCTAAAGAGAATTCTATAGCATTTTCTCACTTTTAAAGTTTATGTGCTTGTGTATTCAACCCAAGGATGAGAGGGGTATTTATAGGCTCCAATCTGATTCAAACTTAGAGCTAAAAACCTTCCCATCCTGGGGTTTCTGGGTACTAGCAATAATACCGCTTGTCACTAGCAATACTATCGCCAGTTTAAACCTGACACTGGACAGTACTACCACCAATCTAACGGTACCACCGCTTGGGCATACTAACATTGTCAGTGTACTAGTAGTACCACCGCTCAGTATAACCTAGAGAGCTGAACCCAAGCGCTTCCACCTATAATATTCTTCATTTCTGGAATTTATGTAAGGACTTATTTTGAATTATTCATGAGGACCTATTTGAAAAATTCAAAAACTTATTTGCAAAATCGGAGGACCTATATGTAAATATAGAAATTTCTATGATTAAACTATTAAGCTACCAAAGATAAAGGAAAATAGAGATATTTTATACCATCGCCTCTCATTTGCCTCATGCGCACGTCTGTTCTTGCGCAAGGAAACAGAGGAGGTGTGGTACATCGGGGAAGAGAAGAGGAGAAGAAGAGAGAAGAAGAAGAAGAGGCGAAGAGAGGAAGGAGGTGGCTGCAGCTAGGGCTGCACACCTCTATTTCCTCCTTGGAGGAAATAGAGAAGAGGTGTGGTGTGTTGGCGAGGAGAAGGGAAGAAGATAAGAAGAGAAGGAGAGGAGGGAAAAGGCAAAGAAGAGGGCTGCACACCTCTGCCTTCTGTATAAGGAGGTGCATCGGTGGAGGAGAAGGGGACAAAGAGGAAGAAGAGAAGAAGAGAAGGGGAAGAAGGAGAGAAGAAAAGAAGAGAAGAGGAGGAAGGGAAGAGGAAAGAGGGCTGCGGCATAGCTATAGCTCCGGCTATGACTATGGCTATGGCTGTGGCTGTGGCTGTAGCTGCTGCTGGGAAAGAAGCAGAGGAAGGAAGAAGAAGAAGAGAAGAGGAGGGAAAGAAGGCTGTGGCTGCAGCTGGGAAAGAAGAAGAGGAGAGGAAGAAGAGCAGGGGAGGGAGAAGAGGCTGTAGCTGTGGCAGCTGCAGCTGGGAAAGAAGAAGAGGAAGGAAGAAGAGGAAGGAAAAATAGGAGAGGAAGAAAGAAGAGAAGGGAAAGAAGGAGCTGCGGCTGTGGCTGCGGCTATGGCAGCTGCGGGTGGGAAAGAAGGAGAAGAAGGAGAAGAGGAGGGGAGAATAGACAATTGTGCCCTCCTATGTTCTACACAAGCTGCAGCTGTGGAGGAAGAAAGAAGATAGGAGAAAACAAAACAAGGAGAAGAGGAAGAGGAAGATTTGAAGAAAGATTTGGGCTTACAGTTTCTTGGATCGAAATCTTCAAAAGGCAAGTGTTCCAATCCTTTCTTCTATAATTCTAATCTTTGCTTTTGCATTGGATATGAGAAATTTAAATTATTCTAGCCTTGAAATATGATATTTCTATTGTTTGAAATGTAAATGTTTGAATCTGAAAAATTATCGATATTCTAACCCTTCTATCTTGTTTTGGTTATAAATCCCTATATAGATTTTCAATTTAAGCAAAACTTAATTGATCTTAATATCTATTTGTATACCTTTCTTTTGATAGCTTACTTGAAGGATTTGGAATAAATTTGACTACCCAAACATCTAATTGAATCGACTTTATAAATTCTGTAAAACAGAGATTGTAAGTTCTGACCTTTTGTTACTGATTTGGCTATAACTCTCTGTTGGAAACTTTGACTTTTGCAAAACCTCATTCATTAGAATTTAGACTTACAGATCTTTCTTTTGACACCTAGATTAATAGATTTGAAATCCAAATAACTGTCCAAACTTCTGTTTTGATTGACCCTATAAATTCTATAAAATAGGGACCGTGATTTCTCACCTTTGGAAACTAAACTGCTTATAACTCCTTATTGATAACTCTGATTTAAGCAAAATATATTTTGTCGGAAACTAGACAATAGACCTTTCTGTACATACATTTTTTGAGTAATTTAGAGCATACTTTATTGTCCAGATAATTCTTACAATATGTCTCTCAAATTATGCCAAAATTAGGTTTTTTACTGATTTGCCTATTCATGTTTTATCTCTTTGGAAATTGATTTTAGCTAAAATTCTTCCTTCAATCTGAGTTTTTATTATTGCTTTGAATTCTTATATGATCTTGCATTTATTTACTTTCAAATTTGAATGCATTTATGAAAAAATATGTTTGCATCACATTGTTTTGTAAAGGCACATGTACGTTTCATTGTTCCGCATGTGCTTTCGGTAGGCACCAATTTTATTATTTCACTATTCTTTTGTACTCTGGTGGCTGTGAAATTGCCTGGCTCTTTACTAGAAATGATAAAATGTATATGCTTAGAGCCCACGATGCTCTGCCGGGCCCCTTTTGACTTCACCCAAACGTGGGTGGATGGAGCTCCCAAATGTAGGAGACTTTGGTCTGGTATGTTAGGATCGAAAAGGCACTAAGAGGGGGGGTGAATTAGTGCAGCAGATTAAAAATGTAACTTTGAAGCCGATTTCGCACAAAGACAAGTTTGTAGGAAGATTTCGATTCGATGAAAGAGAACTTGTAAGAAGTTGCTTGAGTAAAGGAAATAGCAAGGAACTAAGCAATTTGCAGCTAAGTAATAAAATGATTCAGAAATATAAACACTCATACATTCATGAACACAATGATGTATAGTGGTTCGGTCAAATGGCCTACATCCACTCTTGAAGCCTTCACGATGAGGCTCCGCACTTCCACTAGCAAATCCTTTGAAGGGGAAGGACCAAATACCCCTCTTTACAACCCTTTACAAGAGGTTCACACTCTTACAAGATTTCTCAAGAAGAAGAAGGAGGTGAACACTTAGCAAGAGACAAGACTTTTCAAGGCTATTCAAGACTTTAACTCAAGATTCTAACTCTCAAAGGGTGCCCTTTCATTTGAGAAAGGGGGTACTTATAGATCCAAAATGGTTTCAAATTTGGGCTCCAAATTTGAAATCAAATTAGAGTTCCCAGTGTTGGCGGTGCTACCGCCTGTTAGAGGTGGTGCTACCACCTATCAGTCATCAGACTGACAGTGTATAGGCGGTGCTACCGCCATTGTTCAGTGCACCCGGGCGGTACTACCGCCCCAGGCTAGGCGGTAGCACCGCCCAGCACACGGCGCCAGGCGGTGCTCTTTACTGGCACAAAGCGATTCTACGCTGGCCCATTCGGCTTTCTTTGAATGGGCCTTGTTCAAGGCCTAAAAAGCCCAGTAAGGGCCCGGTTGGCCCCTACCAATTTAGAGCAGGATTAATTTGAAATCCTTGCCCTAAGTACGTGCCAACTATGAAATTAAAATATAATTAATAATGATTTGAACCGACATTCTTAAAGTCTTATTCCGGTGAGCTTTACGATGAGACTTCAGTGGTCCTCCGATATTTCTCTCGGATTTCTCCCAGCGGATTCCCAGCATGCTCCCGACTTGTATGGTACGCTCAACGAGTCTTCAACAAGCTTCCAAACCTTCTCAGCAAAGTTCCGCGAACCTTCAACGATCTTTGCGATGAACTTCCGAAAACTTTGGCAAGTCCTTGATTCGATCTTGGTTGGTTCCGGCAACACTTCCGACGATCCTTCGGACTTCCAATGAACTCTTGAACATCCGACGGACTTGACCTCGGTAAATCACTTTTATGTTTCTGACCCATCGTAGTTAATCCTGCACACTTATCTTCGACAATATGGATTAGAACAAATATTTCACTAATTGATTTTATCATCAAAATCTGAGATTCAACATGGTGGTCATCTAGAAATAGATGGACCATATTCATTCGAGATCTCACCACACCCTCTGTGTGTTTGATATGATATCCAAAACATTGCTTATATACTTATATATGCACTATGGATGAGAATGAAATGAATGAACGCTAGATATGATATTTGAGCTTCTGTTTTTATTTGTTATACTAATATGCTCTGAGATATCTCATATGCCATTGTTATACTTCGAAATATATTTTGAATCATTTCATATGCCATTGATATGATCCAAAATGTTTCATATGTCGTTGATATGCTCCAAAACATTTCATACGTCATTGATATGTTCCAAAATGTTTCATTTGCCCTTGATATGCTTCGAAACATTTCATACATCATTGATATATTCTGAAGTATTTCATATTCTATTGATATGCTCCGAAACATTTCATACATCATTGATATGCTTTGAAATGTCCTATGCGCCATTGATACGCTCCGAAATGTCCTATATGCTATTGATATATTCCGAAATATCCTGTCATTTGATATGCTCTAAAATATTACTTACATCATCTGATATATTCCAATTACTCTTTACTCCATTCGTTATGAATCAAATATGTTTCGATTGAAATGACATTTGCGATTTCGTATCTAATGAGATGATATCTATGAATTTTTGTATCTCGGTCTTGCATTTTTTATATCAAGTTTGTTTGAAGCTATTCTTCTCTTGTTTTGGATATGTTTGCCACTTGCTGAGCTTTGTAGCTCACTTCGTTATTATATAACCCTTTTTTAGGTTAGCTTGTCACTCACTGAAATGTTAGAATTTGGTTAAGGCGGTGGAAGGCTATTCAAATTTTAGGCAAGTCTTACTGGTTGATATATTATGGTTATTATATAAGTGTATTTTGTATGTAATGAAATGTTGTTAACAGATTTGAATTAATATATTATGTAAAAGCTTTGAAAGACCTCTCTCGTTTGGAATTTTGGAATGCTGAGTTTAGTTTATGATGATATAAATTTATAGTACTTGGTTAGAGCTTTGATTCTATAAATTCTAACACTTGAGGACTGATAAGTGTGGTTAATATTTTGTTAAGTTGGCTTAGGTTTTCATAAATGTTTGAGTGATATGATGTATGATTATAAATTATATAGGTTTTATGGATGTGAATTTTGATGTATGAATATTTCTCAATGTCAAATATTAGTTTGGATCCTAGATTTTATTTGTGATGAATTATAATGTTATCGACTTAAGACAGAATCATACCTCCTGGAACGGAACATGATAATTTTTTTTTGGGGGGGGAGGGCGCGGGCGTGACAAAAGTGGTATCAAAGCATGATTTGAGGATTACAGAGATATTGATATGTTTGATATGTAAAATATATTGAGGTTTAGTAAATTATATAGAGATCGATGAAAATTTTGTTGATGTTTGTAGGAATCCAAGATGCTGAGGACATCTAATCTTTTTGCTTCATCTCCTTTTGAGTAATTGAGTGGGATGAAAGGGTTGATTGGAGACATCAAATTAGAATGCACCGGGAATGGAATAATTTAAGGAGCTTAGTCTTCTTGTTTAAAGTAGTAAACCTAATCCATTAGTAGCAAAATGACGGATGATGCTAATGGAGAAAATATATGATATACTAAATTCTCTTTATGATTAAAAGATTTCTTTTGCCACCTTTATGTTTGAAGGAGAGACTAAGTATTACTAGAAAACTGTAACAAGAATTTTTGGGAGATCAGGACTAGCAATAGTAAGGATAAGTTTATCAACAAAAGAAGAGAGGAAATGAATCGTAAAGTAATAACAAGAGGGTCAATACATCTAGATTTGGAAAGGGAAGCCACCATAGAGGACTTAATTATATGCAATGTCATTTAAATCATGAAAAAAGTCAGTGTTTTCGGGTGATTGGAGTTTGTTTTGTTCGCGGGAAGTTAGATCATAAAATAAAAGACTGCCCATTGAAGAAGAAAAAAGAACCATTGTCTCCCAAATCATCAGCCCATGCTAGAGTGCATGCTATCCCTGAATATGATTTTAGAGCTTCTAAATCAGTGGTCGAAGGTATTATTTATGTTTATGATAGAACGCTAAAAATTTTGTTTGACCATGGTTCTAATCTCTGTTTTGTTTAGTAATATTTTGCTTATCACTTGGGCATTCAACTGAGACCACTGGATTATCTGCTATATGTAACTACGATTGTTAGGGATCCTTGAATAACCAACCTGATCTGGTGATCTTGTTTGATTTCTATTGGAGAACATGAACTTCTTACTGATTTAGTTCTCCTAGAGATTTTGAGTTTTGATATTATACTTGGTATGAATTAGTTATCTTCTTATCATGCCAATATAAATTATTATACAAAAATGATCACTCTTTGCATACTAGATCAGCCCATCTTTTATTTTGAGGGTATTAGACATGATTTACCTCTTTACTTGATATCAACTTCAACTCCTCGTTTTATGCAGGACTATTTTTGCTATCTTGAATGTGTAAAGGAGCAAATCAGATCAAGAACTAATCTAGATGAAATTTTGGTAGTTAGAGAATTCCTTGATGTATTCTAGGATGATTTGCCTGGATTACCTCCATATCAAGAGAGTGAATTTACTTTTGATTTGGTCCTTAGGACAATCCTCTATATCTAAGCCTCCATATAGAATGGCACCACTCGAGTCAGTAGAAATAAAGAAGCAACTACAAGGACTAATAAATAAGGGTTTTATTTAGCCAGTGTTTCACCATAGGGTGATACGGTGTTATTAGTTAAGGAAAAGGAATGGAACATTGAGACTTTGTATTGATTGTAAACAGTTGAATCAGGTGACCCAAAAAAAAGAAAAAAGAACAAGTATCCTCTACCCGGAATTGATGACTTGTTTGATCAATTGCAAGGTGCATAAGTAATTCCCAAGATTGATCTAGGATTGGGTTACTATTAATTGAAGATCAAGAAGGAAGACTATGATGAGATCCACATTTAGTTACTTGAGGAATGAGTAGAAAAAAGAGTGAAGCTAGCTTTTAAATTTCAGAGTATAACCTATTGTGATTTGAAGATAGAGTATGCATCCCTAATGATCCAGATATGAAAAAAAAAAGAAAAAAAAAGGGATCATTCCTCTAAACAAAGTGATTTGGAAGTATTATCCTATTGATAGAACTATTTTAGAGATACAAGAGGGAATGAAGAAAAAATTTATCTTCATCTTTTCGTCGATTAAGATATGACCAATTTAGACGACTAAATTTTCTTTTAAGGGGGAGAAAATGTAATATCCCTCTTTTTTGGAATTTATGTAAGGACTTGTTTTAAATTTTTCATAAGAACCTATTTTTAAATTCGAGGACTTATTTATAAAATCGAAGGACCTATATGTAAATATAGAATTTCTATTATTAAGCTGTTAAGCTGCCAAAAAAGGAAAATAGAGATATTTTATCCCACTACCTCTCTGTTTCCTCATGGGCTCCTTTATTCCTGTGCAAGGAAACAGAGGAAGTGTGGTGCATCGGGGAAGAGAAGAAAGGAAGAAGAGGAGAAAAAGAAGAGGGAGAAGAGAGGGAAGAGGGAGAAGAGAGAAAGGAGGTGGCTACAGCTAGGGCTGCGCACGTCTATTTCCTGTAGGAGGAAACAGTAAAGAGGTGTGGTGCATTGGGAGAAGGGAAAAAGATGAGAATAGAAGGAGAGGAGGGGAAAAAGGCAGAGAAGTGGGCTGCGCTCCTATGCCTTCTGCACATGGAGGAGCATCGGTGGAGGTGGGGACAAAGAGGAAGAAGAGAAGAAGAGAAGGGGAAGAAGGAGAGATAAGAAGAAGAGAAAAGGAGGAAGGAAGAGGAAAGACGAGCTGCGGCATCGCTATGGCTGGCATCGCTATGGCTGCTGGCTGCAGCTGCTACTGGGAAAGAAGCAGAGGAAGGAAGAAGGAGAAGAGAAGAGAAGGGAAGGAAGGCTGTGGCTGCGGCTGGGAAAAAAAAAGAGGAAGGAAGAAGAAGAGGAGAGGAAGAAGAGTAGTGGAGGAAGAAGAGGCTGCAGCTGTGTCAGCTATAGCTGGGAAAGAAGAAGAGGAAGGAAAAATAGGAGAGGAAGAAAGAAGAGAAGGGAAAGAAGGGGCTACGGCAATGGCTGCGGCTATGACAACTGCAGTTGGGAAAGAAGAAAAGAAGAAGAAGGAGAAGTGGAGGGGAGAACAGACAATTGTACCCTCTTACGTTCTGCACAAGCTGCAGCTATGGAGGGAGACAGAAGATAGGAGGAAACAAAACAGGGAAAAGAGGAAGAGAAAGATTTGATGAAAGACTTGGGTTTACAGTTTCTTGGATCGGAAACTTCGAAAGGCAAGTATTCCAATCCTTTCTTGTATAATTCTAATCTTTTCTTTTGCCTTTGATATGAGAAATTTGAATTGTTCTAGCCTTGAAATCTGATATCTCTATTGTTTGGAATGTGAAGGTTTGAATATGGAAAATTATCGATATTCTAACCCTTCTATCTTGTTTTGATTATAAATCTCTGCATATATATTTTCAATTTAGGCAAAACTTATTTGATCTGAATATAGATTTGTAGACCTTTCTTTTGATATCTTACTTGAAGGATTTGGAGTAAAGTTGACTACTCAAACATCTAATTGAATCGACTCTATAAATTCTATAAAATAGAGATTGTAAGTTCTGACCTTTTGTTACTTATTTGGTTATAATTCTCTGTTGGAAACTCTTATTTGTGCAAAACCTTATTCATTAGAATTTAGACTCATAAATCTTTCTTTTAATGCCTAGATTAAAAGATTTGGAATCCAAATGACTATCCAGATTTCTATTTCGATTGATCCTATGGATTCTGTAAAATAGAGATTGTGATTTCGGACCTTTTGATAGTAAATTGCTTAGAACTCCCTATTGATAACTCTGATTTGAGCAAAATATATTTTATTATAAATTAGATGCATAGACCTTTCTGTACATATTTTTTTTGAGTAATTTGGAGCATAATTGATTGTCCAACTAATTCCTTCAATATGTCTTTCAAATTCTATCGTAATTAGGTTTTTGTTGATTTGCTTATTCATGTTTCATCTCTTTGGAAATTGATTTCAACTAAAATCCTTCCTTCAATTTGAGCTTTATATTATTGCTTTGAATTCTTATATGATCTTGCATTTATTTCCTTTCAAATGTGAATGCATTTGTGAAAAAATATATTTGCATCGCATTGTTTCGTAAAGGCATATGTACGTTTCGTTGTTCCGTATGTGCTTCTAGTAGGCACCAATTTTATAATTTACACTATCCTTTTATACTCTAGTGGCTATGGAATTATCTGGCCTTTTATAGAAATGGTAAAGAGTATATGCTTAGAGCCCACGATGCTTTTGCCCCCTTTTGACTTTATCCAAACGTTGGTAGATGGAGCTCCCAAGCGTGGGAGACTTCATTTGGTGGTCATCCAAAATGGATGGACCATATTCTGTTAGAGATCTCACCGCACCCTCTATGTTTTTGATATGATATTAAAAGCATTGCTTATGTGTTTATATATGCGCTTTGGATGAGAATGAAATGAATGAACGCCAGATATGACATTTGAGCTTCTGTTTCTTATTTGTTATACTAATATGCTTTGAGATATCTCATATGTCATTGTTATGCTTCGAAATATATTACGAATCATTTCATATGTCATTGATATGCTTCGAAATGTTTTATATGTCGTTGATATGCTTCGAAACATTTCATACGTCATTGATATGTTTCGAAATGTTTCATTTGCCCTTGATATGCTTCGAAATATTTCATATATCTTCTAAAATATTTCATATTCTGTTGATATGCTCGAAAACATTTCATACGTTATTGATATGCTTCGAAATATCCTATGCGCCATTGATACACTCCGAAATGTCCTATGTGCTATTGATATGTTCCGAAATATCCTATGTTATTTGATATGCTCCGAAATACTACTTACATCATTTGATATGTTCCAATTACTTTTTGCTCCATTCGTTATGAAACAAATATGTTTCGATTGAAATGACATTTTCGATTATGTATCTAATGAGATGATATCTATGAATTTTTATATCTTTTTCTTGTATTTTTTATATCAAGTTTGTTTGAAGCTGTTCTCCTCTTATCTTGGATATGTTTGCCACTTGCTGAGCTTTGTAGCTCACTCCGTTGCTATATAACCCTTTTCAGTTTAGCTTGTCACTCACTAAAATGTCAGAATTGGGCTAAGGTGGTGGAAGGCTATTCAGATTTTGGGCAAGTCTTATTGGTTGATATATTATGGTTGTTTTATAAGTGTATTTTGTATGTAATAAAATGTTGTTGATAGATTTGAATTAATGTATTCTGTAAAAGCTTTGAAAGACCTCTTAGGTTTGAAATTTTGGAATGTTGAGTTTAGTTTATGATAATATGAATTTATGGTACATGGTTGGAGCTTTGGTTCTATAAATTCTTACGCTTAAGGACTGATAAGTGTTAGGGATCGAGCGGCACTAAGAGGGGAGGGGGGGAAGGGGTGAATTAGTACACCGGTAATGAACGATAAATTTTTAATGATTTTAAACAAGTTTTAAAAACTTTATACAAAAAGAATAACGTTTTGATTAAAACTATTTCGATTACGTTGAAAGCGTATGTAAGAAGATGAGGGCAGTGAACTTAGTAAAGTAAAGGTTTGCAGAAAGATAAATGTATGAACATAAATGCAAACCATTTTTATAGTGGTTCAGTCATCCGACCAACATCCACTCCTGATTCCTCTTTGCTTAAGGGCACCAGCTTTCCACTAGCTATCCTCCTTCCAACGGGCGAGGATGAACTCCCTTACAACACTTCTCCTTTTGACGGGCTTAGAAGGTAACCCTTACAAGGCCTCTCACCCCTCTCTTGGACTAGAATACACTTAAAACTTAGAGAAAAGATTTTGACACTATTTTAAGAGAGTTTTCTCTTTTTCTTTCTCAGTTCTAAACCCCCTTTCAACCATGAATGAAAGGTGTATTTATAGGCCTCAAGAGGATTCAAATTTAGAGCCCAAATTTGAATCACTTTTGTGTTTCCCAGTGCTGGTAGTGCCACCGCTTGTCAGTTTCAGACACTAACAATGTATTGGGCGGTGCCACCACCTGGGCTTGTTGCCCAGCGACGGTACCACCACACAACCCAGCGGTGCCACCACTCGGGCTCTCGGCCATTGGGCGGTGCCCGCTCTGACCTAAGCGGTGCCATCGCTTTACACTGGCAGCACTTGCCGGGCTCTCGGCCATTAGGCGGTGCCACCGCCTAGCTCATTCCAGCTCACTAGTTGGGCCTTAAACTCGGCATAAACTAGTCCGAAATAAGGCCCATGTGGCCCCTACTTGGTTTATAGGATTAACACCTAATCTTAAACTAAATTATGTGCTAACTATAAATTTTAAAGACATTTCCTAAGCTATTACAAAGTCCACAAGTCAAGACTTCTTCCAGCGAGCTTCCGATGAACTTTCGGCGGTCTTTCGGAGAACCCTCGGAAACCATTCTGTGGACTCCTGGTAAGCTCTTGGACTTTACGATGATCTTTGCGAGTTTCAACGAGCTTCTTTGGTAAGCTCTGATCTTTCTTGGCAAGCTCCGTGAACTTTCGACGAACCTTTCGATGAACTTCCGAAAACCCTTCGGCAAGCTCCCTACTTATTCTCGACCAGTTCCGGCAACACTCCCAATGAATCTTTAGACTTTTGTCGAACTCTCGAACTCCCAACGATCCATCACACTTGTCTTTCGGCACTTTGTTTCGCTTTACATCTTTATCGTTATCGTAGTTAATCCTGCACACATACAAACAAAACTCTACTTCGATCTAGACAATTATTACAATACGAATTGACATTCAGTTGCCCGACACATCATTCGTCGGAGCTTCATCCGATTCTTCGGTGCATTGTCCTCTCTTGCGTTTTGTTGCCCAATCAGTAGTTGACCTCTACAACCCTAATATCCTTAGCGCAGCATGCTCTTCTTGGCTCGATGCCCGACGTCCGAAGCCTTCTGTCGATTGTCGATCGAACCTTCGGCTCGACATCTAATATCCTGACGTGATCACCCAGCGCAACATCAATTCCTCCAGCGTCAACTATCTAATCCCGATCGATAGTAGACTGCATTACTCAAAACGTGAAGTTAGCTTACAAGACACAATCAATTAGTTTCATCATCAAAATCCGAGATTCAACAATAAGTGTGGTTAATGTTTTGTTAAGTTGGTTTGGTTTTTATAAATGTTTGGGTGATGTGATGTATGATTATAAACTACTCAAGTTTTATTGATGTGAATTTTGATGTTTGAATGTTTCTCAGTGTCCTCAAATGTTAGTTTAGATCCTAGAATTTAATTGTGATAAATTATAATGTTATCGACTTAAGATAGGATCGCACTTCCTAGAATGCGATAATTTTTAGGGGGGGGGGCATGACACCATCGCCCCAGTCTGGCGGTGCCACTGCCAGGCAAGGTCTAGCACTTCTAGTTGGGCCTTGAATCCGACCCAAACCAATCCATAACGGGCCTAGTTGGCCCCTACTAGGGTTAATGGGAGTCCCTCCCTATCTTAACCCTAATTACATGCTAACTATGAATTTTAAAGATATTTTTTAAGTAAACAAAGTTTAGCACATCAAGTCTTCCTCCGGTGAACTTCTAGCGAACTTTCGGCGGTCTTCCGACGAACCCTCGGACACCTTCCTGTAGACTCCCGGCAAGCTCTTGGACTTCATGATGATCTTGGTGAGTTTCGATGAGTCATCTTTGGTAAGCTTAGATTTTTCTCGATGAGATTCACAAACCTTCGATGAGTCTTTCTAGTGAACTTTCGATGAACCCTTCGTCAAGCTCCCGACTCACCCTTGGCTAATTCAACAATATTCCCGATGAATCTTCGAACTTCCAACATGCTAGGTCTCGGATTTTGTTGATGAAACTAATTGATTGTGTTTGTTGCCTAATAGCATTTTGAGTGACGCCGGTCTACTATCAATCAGAATTAGATAATTGACACAAGATGAATCAACATTGTGTTGGAGGAAATCACGTCAGGATATTGGACATCGAGCCAGAGGTCCGATCGACAATTAGCAGAAGGCTTCGGACATCAAGCATTAGGCTAAGAAGAGTGCTATTGCGCTAAGGAGATCGGGGTTGCAGAGGTCAACCACCGATTGGGCAACAGGCTGTAAGAGAGGACGGTGCACCGAAGAACTGGATGAAGCGTTGATCAATGATGTGCTAGGCAATAGGATATTGATTTGTGTAATAATTGTCTAGATCGAAGTAAGGTTAAGATTTAGTTAGTGTGCAGGATTAACTACGATAACGATGAAGACATAAAGCGAAAGTAAGTGTCGTTAGGAGTTCAAGAGTTCAATGGAAGTCCGAGGGTTTGTCAGAAGTGTTATCGAAATTGGCCGAGAATTAGTAAGGAGCTTGCCGAAGGGTTTTCGAATGTTTGTCGAAAGATTTGTCGGAAGTTTGCGGAGCTCACTAAGAAAGATCGGAGCTTGCCAAAGAAGCTCATCGGAACTCACCAAGATCATCGTGAAGTCATGGAGCTTACTAGGAGTCCATAGAATGGTGTCCGAGAGTTCGTTAGAAGACTGCCAGAAGTTCATCGGAAGCTCGCCGGAAGAAGTCTTGACTTGCCGGGCATTATTTAGCTTAGGAAATGTCTTTAATTTCGTAGTTAGCACGTAATTGGGATTAGGATTATGTGTTAATCCAATAACCCTGGTAGGGGCCAATTGAGTCCGGTAATAGACTAGTTTGGGCTATGTTTAAAGCCCAAGTAAAAGTGCTAGATCATATCCAGTGGTGGCACTACCCCAGGTCCAGCTCCCTAGGATGTATTGGGTGGTGGTACCGTCCAGTATCAGAGCACCTGTGTAGTGGTACCACCCAGTACACTGACCATGATAGTGTGTCAGGTGGTAATACCACCAGACTGGGTAGTGATACTGCCCAATGTCAGGGTCAAACTAGCGATGGTACCGCCAGCACTCAGTAAACCCAGGATGGGAAGGTTTTTTGCTCCAAGTTTAAATCAGATTAGAGCCTATAAAAACCTCTCCCATCCCTAGGTTTAACACACAAGCAAACACACTTTGAAAGTAGAAAAATGTATTGGGATCGAGAGCGGCACTAAGAGGGGGGGTGAATTAGTGCAGCAGTTAATAACGAAAAATTTCGGTGATTTAAATAAGTTTCAGAAACTTCATATGATTAAATGCAATGTTTTATTTGAACCCCGAAAGGAATGATACTTTAAACTTGAATCCGATTATAAGAAGGAGAAATAGAGGATGTAAAGCAAAGATGGTTTGCAGAAGTGTAAATAACAATAATAAAAATGCAAACTAAAATTTTTATAGTGGTTCGGTCATACGACCTACGTCCACTCATGATTCCTCTTCTCTTGAGGCCACCAACTTTTCCACTAGCTATCCTCCTTTCAATGGGCGAGGACCAACTCCCTTACAGATACTCTCTTTTGACGGGCTTTGGAGGTAACCCTTACAAGCACTCTCTCCTTTCTTTTGAATCAAATACAAGAGAAAACTAAAGGAGGGATTTCTAGAGAGATTTGAACAAAGCTTTTTTGCTTTCAAAATGTATGTGCTTGTGTGTTCTAACCAGGGATGAGAGGGGTTTTTATAGGTTCTAATTTGATTCAAACTTGGAGCCAAAAAACTTTCCATCCTGATTTTTCGGGGTACTAGCGGTACCACCACCTGTCACTGGTGGTACCACCGCTAGTCTAACTCTAACATTGGATGGTACCACCGCTCAGTCTGGTGGTACTACTGCTTGACACACTGACACAGTTAGTGTACTAGGCGTACCATCGCCCGGCCTAGTGGTGCCACCGCCGGCACTCGGCCCTAGGGTGGTACCACTACTCAGTCTGGGCGGTACCACCGCCCCAGACTACTTAGGAAGCTAGACTTAGGCATTGCCACCACCCCAGTCTGGTGGTGCCACCGTCAGATAGTGTCTAGCATTCCTGGTTGAGCCTTAAACTTAGCCCAAATCGATCCAATAATGGGCCCAATTGGCCCCTAACATGGTTAAAGGATTAACACCTAATCCTAACTCTTATTATATGATAACTATGAAATTAAAGATATTTCCTAAGCTATTACAAAGTCCAAAAAGTCAAGGCTTCTTCTGGCGAGCTTCCGACGAACATCCGACGGCCTTTCGATGAACCCTCGAATACTATTCTACGGACTCCCGGCAAACTCCTGGACTTCACGATTGATCTTGGCGAGTTCCGACAAGTTTCTTTGGTAAGCTCTGATATTTCTCAGCAAGCTCCATGAACTTCCGACGAACCTTCTGGCGAGCTTCCGAAAACCCTTTGGCAAACTCCCTACTAATTCTCGACCAATTCTGACAACACTCTGACGAATCTTCGGACTTCCGTCGAACTCTCGAACTCCCAATGATTCCATCATACTTGACTCTGAACTTTGTTTTGCTTTACATCTTCATCATTATCGTAGTTAATCCTACACACATAAAACTTAACTCTACTTCGATCTAAAAGTTATTACAACATGAATTGACATTATGTTGCCTGGCACGTCATTGGTCGGTGCTTCGTCCGATTCTTCGGCGCATCGTCCTCTCTTATGGCCTATTGCCCAATCAGTGGTTGACCTCCACAATCCGATATCCTTGGTGTAACACCACTCTTCTTAACCTGATGCTCGATGTCCGAAGCCTTCTGTCGATTGTCGACTGGACCTCCGACTCGACGTCCAATATCCTAACATGATTTCCTTTGGTGCAACGTCAATTCCTCCTACATCGACTATCTAATCCTGATCGAGTAGACCTGCGTCACTCAAAATATAGTTAGACAATAAAACACAATCAATTAGTTTTATTATCAAAATTTGAGACCTAATAGTCTCTCCCTTTTTGATGATGACAACTAATTGATGACTGATGGAGTTAACCTTAACTCCTCGGAGTTTAACCAAACTTCTCTTATCAATTTACCATTGATAGAACAATTGGATTATCCCAAATCCAAGCAACATATACCAAAAACATGTTAACAAAAACAACATGCAAATATGTAAAATATCCAATCATCATTACATTGCATGAACTCAACATGCTACTTCTCCCCCTTTGTCATCAACAAAAAGGAGACGTAACATTTAGCTAGTTTAAAAGATATACAAGTTTTATAATCATACTAGCTATCAAGATATACATTATAGCATGTTCTTTCGAGCTAGCAAATTTTTTCATTTAGGTGTGCAAGCTGGCAAAAACTTTCTCCCCCTTTATTTTTATCAAAAAGAAGGGCAGAGTACAATTCTTTTCCCTTTATATGAATGCTTTGATCATGACAAAATAACAAATTTGCATCATGAATTTTCAACATATCAAGTCATGAATTCGAGGGAATAAATCATGATATGAGGGAAAAAGATGATAAGCAAGCAATCAATAATAATAAGCAAGCTAGCATACTTTGCGATATGTAAGCTAGCTCCTTTTCAATTCTTCTCTTTTGTAACTAAGTTTCACTTTTGCAAGCTATCAACTTTTTGTTTGCAATGAACTTGTAATTTTTGTAAAATTTACAACATGCAAGCTCAAGAGTTTAAAAATAATAGTGCAACTTTGTAATTTCTTTTTTCTCATTTTGAGAAGTGCAAGTTTTGCCTTTTTGCAAGTTCTAGCTGGCTATGCTTATCACTTTCTCTTATGATACATAAGCTAGCATGCTAACTCCTTTATTATTGTCGAAAGGAAGGGAGGACTAATATTTCAATCAAATAATTTTGCATCAATCAATATTTTAATTTTTACATGATGCATACAAACCATAGATGCAAAGAATTTATGAAAGATATCAATATGAAATATCAACAAGAATCAGGAGATATCATTCATGGTTCACAAATGTCCTTTTTTAATAAAATCAAGATCAAGATTAAATGATTCATCCTAAAGCATATTTTCTCTTATATCAATTTTTAATTATCACATAAGGCATATAAGACAAAGAAATCATGTCATTTCTATATCATGAAGGATATAATCACTAGGCTCAAGAAGAACATGATTCATCATAAAAGATATCAAGATCGCATTTCATAAAGAAGGATTTCAATTATCAAGATATCAAGATCATGACTTCATAATAAAAATTTCAGAATTATAATTTTGAGAAATCAAAATCATGATTCATTAAACTCATTCAAGTCATCAAAATCACGTGATTCAAAAATGACATAGATAGTCTTGGATTGTTTTCCTCTTTAGTGAATAATAAGATGAAAGAATCATAGAGAAAAATGATTTCGATTCCCGTTAAAAATATCTCAAGTTATCAACATCACATTAAAAAGATATTTCAAAAAGATATATCGATAAGTGATACATTTGTATCATTTCATTTGAATTCATGATTCATTTGGAAGGTTCTCCTCTTTAGTAAATAAAAAGGAATTATAGGAGAACAAAATGAATTAAGAGAGATAGAACATGATTGAAGCATTGAAGCATGAATTAAAATGTATCTTATGTCATAAATATGAATCAAGTATTTGTCAAATTCGAAATCATCCTTAAATTCACATTCAGTAAATTCATACATGATAAGCATAGATTCATGAATTTCTTATTGAAAAATTGATAAGATTGAGATAGAGGATTGCATTTCATTTTTACAAGTTTCTATTCATGTGATTTGCTTCTTATAAGCATGCTTTTGCCCTTAATAAAAACGAGTATCACATTCAAGAGTAAAAGGTAAATTTTTTCACAAAAACCATCAAGATGAAACACATCAAGCGTAAGACATGTCATTTTTATGTATTTCGTTTGATGCAAATTGATTTCATATAAGCATGTTCAAAATAAAATTTTTATACGAAAACCATTATCATGTAAATTTGAAACAAGGTTTTGTTAAAGCCATTAAGACCAAATGCATGAAACACAAAACATCATGATAGTGCATTTTTTCATTTTATGTGTTTCACTTTAAGTTAGTTGTTTTCATATGAGTATGCTTATGTTTTCATATAGATCCGAAAAGCAAGTTTCAAGAGAAATCATTAAGACCAAAGACATGATACACATTTATTTTCAAAACATTGATTATGATTATTTTCATGAGATTCACAAAATTCATGAAATGAGTTTATTAATCTGAATAGAATGGAAAAATCATTTTCATTTCATGCAATTTGATTATACATAGGAATGTTTAAAATCATGCACCAACCGAAGGCAATACAAAATCATCAAGATCCATTGATTCATCATGATTATAAATTTTTTATTTTTTTAAGTTGAGCATGTTCAAAAAAAGGTTTTATGAAGGAGTCAAGCATCATATAAGGATCATCAAGACAAACACATGATTTCAAAATGTAAGATTCAAGTTATTATTTCAAATCCTTATGCATCATCAAGCATGATACCATAAAACATCCTCAAAATTTTTATACATAAGCCAAGCATTAACACATACATTTGTTCAAGACATAAGATTTGCTCATGCATAGTTTTAAAATATAAAATCATCAAGATAATTGTTCATTGATTTTATCTTGTTAGGTGTACAAGCATGAGATGCAATTATCATAATAATTTATTTTGTGTCACACCATACATCAAAATCCGATAGGAAAATCATAAGCATTCATAGAATTGTATAAATCATCCAATCATTATCACAAATCAACCGATCATCATTCATAATTTTTTTTTCAAAAATATTAAAAGAAAAAGCATAATATAATTTTTTAAAACACTTTTTATTTTCTACAACCTAAATTAAGCACTCATGAAAAACTTCAAGTAATTTCATAAAGTAAAGGGGCTTTGGATGAGTTGATTACCTTATAGTTGAAGGCCGTCATTGCGCAATTTGTCTCTTTGCCTTCGGATGCACTTGATTCCTCTTTATGTGTCTTCCTCTTCTTTGGCCTCTTCCTCCATTCAAGTTTATTTTTAGTTTCGGATTTTTGTTTAATGAATTTGTTAACATTTATTGTTATGCGTTCAATGTTTTTATCACTTGAGTCATCACCCAAGTGGTATTTATTTGTCCGAAGTTTCAAATCCTTCCTATTCTTTAGAAAGTGATTATCATGTTCATTAAGTTCAAGAGTCTTTTCAGAGGTCATTAAAGACCTGATTAGTTCTTCAAGTTAATAAGCATTCAAGTCTTTAGACTCTTGAATAACCATTATTTTTGGATCCCAGCTCTTTGCAAGGGATCTTAAAATCTTGTTAATGAGATCAAAACTCGAAAAAGATTTACCAAGACTTTTCAAACTATTTACAACATCCGTGAAACAGGTGTACATTTCGCTGACAGTCTCACTTGGTTTCATTCGAAAAAGCTCAAAATCGTGCATCAAAATATTGACTTTCGAGTTTTTGGCTCTACTCGTTCCTTCGTGTGTGACTTCAAGTATGTGCCAAATACCTAAAGCCATTTCACACGTAGAAATCCAATTAAACTCAGTTTTATCTAAAAAAATAATATAAGACATTCATAGCCTTTGCATTTAAAGAAAATTATTTTCTCTCTAAATCCGACCATTCGTTCATCAGTTTAGAAGAAAGTTGAAAGTCATTTTCAATAATATTCCATAAGTTTAAATCAAGAGAAATTAAGAAAACTCTCATTCGAGTTTTCCAATATGTATAGTCCGAACTGTTAAAAACAAGAGAACGAACAATCAAAAAATCCTCTTGAAAGCCATGAAGAGCCATTTCTCACGGGTGTGAATCCGAAAGAGAAATAACGAATCTCTAATACCAATTGTTGGGATCTAGAGTGACATTAAGAGGATAGGGGGTGAATTAGTACAGCGGTTAATAACAAAAAATTTTAGCGATTTAAACAAGTTTCAAAAACTTCATACGATTAAAAGCAATGTTTCGTTTGAACCCCGAAAGGAATGATGCTTTAAACTTGAATCCGATTGTAAGAAGGAGAAATAGAGGATGCAAAGTGAAGATGGTTTACAGAAGTGTAAATAACAATAATAGAAATGCAAACCAGAATTTTTATAGTGGTTCGGTCATACAACCTACGTCCGCTCCCGATTCCTCTTCTCTTGAGGTCACCGACTTTTTCACTAGCTATCCTCCTTCCATCAGGCGAGGACCAACTCCCTTATAGCACTCTCTTTTTGATGGGCTTAGGAGGTAACCCTTACAAGCACTCTCTCCTTTCTTTTGAATCGAATACAAGAGAAAACTAAATGAGGGATTTCTAGAGAGATTTGAACAGAGTTTTTCTGCTTTCAAAGTGTATGTGCTTGTGTTATAACCAGGGATGAGAGGGGCTTTTATAGGCTCCAATTTGATTCAAACTTAGAGCCAAAAAACTTTCCATCCTGATTTTTTGGGGTATTAGCGGTACCACCGCCTGTCACTTGTGGTACCACCGCTTATCACTAGTGGTACCACCGCCTATCACTGGCTCTAACACTGGGCGGTACCATCGCTCAGTCTGACGGTACTACTGCTTGACACATTGACACGTTTAGTGCACTAGGTGATACCATCGCCCAGCTAGTGGTGCCACCACTCGGGCACTCTGCCCTAGGGCGGTACCACCACTCAGTCTGGGTGGTACCACCGCCCTAGACTACTTGGGAAGCTGGACATGGGCGGTGCCACCATCAAACAATGTCCAGCACTCATGGTTGGGCCTTAAACCTGGCCCAAATCGATCCATTATTGGGCCTAGTTGGCCCCTAACATGGTTAAAGGATTAACACCTAATCCTAACCCTTATAATATGCTAACTATGAAATTAAAGATATTTTCTAAGCTATTACAAAGTTCGAAAAGTCAAGACTTCTTTCGGCAGTCTTCCGATGAATACTCGGATACCATTCTGCGGACTCCCAGCAAGCTCCTGGACTTCACGATTGATCTTAGTGAGTTCCGACGAGCTTCTTTGGCAAGCTCCGATCTTTCTTGGTGATCTCCATGAACTTCCGACGAACCTTCTGGCGAGCTTCTAAAAACCCTTCGGCAATGTCCCTATTCATTCTCGGCCAATTTTGGCAACACTCTGATGAATCTACGGACTTCTATCGAACTCTTGAACACCCAATGATTCCATCGTACTTGACTTCGGCCTTTGTTTCACTTTACATCTTCATCATTATCATAGTTAATCCTGTACATATAAAACTTAACTCTACTTCGATCTAAATAGTTATTATAACATGAATTGACATTCTGTTGCCCGGCACATCATTGGTCGGTGCTTCATTCCATACTTTGGTGCATCATCCTCTCTGGCGGCCTGTTACCCAATCGATGGTTGACCTCTGCAACCTGATATCCTTGGCATAACACTACTCTTCTTGGCCCGATGCCCGACGTCTGAAGCCTTTTGTCGATTATCGACTGACCTTCGGCTCGACGCCCAATATCCGACGTGATTTCCTCTAGTGCAATGTCAATTCCTCTTGCATCAACTATTTAATCCTGATCGAGTAGACTTGCGTCACTCAAAATACAATTAGATAATAAAATACAATCAATTAGTTTCATCATCTAAATTTGAGACTTAACAAAACACTGTTTAATTCCCTAGAAATCCCCTCCTATAGTCCATACTTGTATTCAAGTTAAAGGAGAGGAGAGACTGTTTGTAAGGGTTACCTCCTAAGCCCATCAAAAGGAGAGAGTGTTGTAGGAGAGTTTGTCTTCACCCATTTGAAGGAAGACAATTAGTGAAAAGCCAATGGCCTCAAGAGATGAGGAATTAGGAGTGGACGTAGGTCGTATGACCAAACCACTATAAAAATTTGGTTTGCATTTACTAATTGCTTGTATCTTTCTGCAAACCATTTTATTTGATTGCCCTACTTTCTTAACATTGTCTTTCTTCATCTCAAGTTAATTATGTTTCCGATACGCTTCAATCAAAATTAGTTTTAGTTGAAACGAGATTTTCAATGTACAAAGTTTTCGAAATCCTTTTAAATCACTGAAATTTATCGTTCTTAACCACTGTACTAATTCACCCCCCCTTCTTAGTGCCGCTCTTGATCCCAACAATTAGTATTAGAGCCATATTGTTTCTCTTTTGAATTCATACCCACGAGAAATAATTCTTCACGGCTTTCAAGAGGGTTTTTCGATCATTCGTTCTCTGTTGTTTAACGGATCAGACTACACATATTGGAAAACTCGAATGAAAGTTTTTCTGATTTCTTTGGATTTAAACTTATGGAATATCATTGAAAACGACTTTCAACTTCTCTCTAAACCGATGAACGAATGGTCGGATTTAGAGAGAAAATATTTTTTAATAAATGCAAAGGCTATGAATGCCTTATTTTGTGTCTTAGATAAAAACGAATTTAATCAAATTTCTTCTTGTAAAATGACTTTTGATATTTAGAACACTCTTGAAGTCACACACGAAGGAACAAGTAGAGTCAAAGATTCGAAAGTTAACATTTTGATGCATGATTTTGAGCTTTTCTGAATGACATCAAGTGAGACTATCGATGACATATTTTCCCATTTCTCGGATGTCATGAATAGTCTAAGAGCTCTTAGTAAATCTTTTTCAGATTTTGATCTTGTAAATAAGATTTTAAGATCCCTTCCAAAAAGGTGGGATCCTAAAGTAGCTGCAATATAAGAGGCTAAAGATTTAAATAATTTACCTATTGAAGAACTTATTGGCTCATTGATAACATATGAAATGAGTCACTTGGAACTCGGTGAACACATGAACCATCTTCTAAAGAATAGAAAGTATTTGGAACTTTGGACAAATGAATGACATTTGAGTGATGACTCAAGTGATGAGGACAATTATAAACTTGAACTTCAAACACTAAAATTTAAAAAGTTCATAAAACAAGAATCTAAAATAAAAAATGAACTTGAATAGAGAAAGAGGCCAAAGAAGAGGAAGGCACCCAAGGATGAATCAAGAACTTCCGAAGGCAAATGGCAAATTGTGCTTTTGACAAGCTTCGACTACAAGGTAAGCAACTTAACCAAAACTCCCTTAATTTATTTTGAAATTACATGATGTTTTTCATGAGTGCTTAATTTAGATAGTAGGAAATAAAAATTTATTTTAAAAATTATATCATGCTTTTCTTTCTAGTATTTTTAAAAGTAAAAATTATGATTGATGATTGGATGGTTCCATGAATGTTTATGATTTTCATGTCGATTTTGATGTATGATTTTGACACAAAAATTAATTAGCATGATTATGTTAATCTATGATTGTGTACTTTTGTTTTTCATGCTTAATGATACTATGCATAAGGATTTGAAGTAATGATATCCTATGTTTTGGAATGGTGCTTTGATGTTTTTTGACAAAACTTGTGAATCAGATTTATACGATGATGCTTTCAATTTAAGATAAGATGCATAGTTTTTGACACAAAATGAATTATCATGATAATTGCATCTCATGCTGATACACCTAACGAGATAAAATCAATGAACATTTATTTTGATGATTTTACATTTTAAATTTATGCATGATAAGCAAATCTTATGACTTGGACAAATGAATATGTCAATGCTTGGCTTTCGTATAAAAATTTTGAGGATGTTTTATGGTATCATGCTTGATGATGCATAAGGATTTGAAAATTGAAATCATATGTTTTAGAATAATGTGTTGATGGCTTTCAACTTCCAACATGATGCATGGCTTTTATATAAAAACTTGAACATGCTTATATGAGGTCAACCACATAAAATAAAACATATAAAAATTAAAAATATGATATCATGATGTTTTATTTTTGATGTGTTTGGTCTTGAGGGTTTTATGACGAAACTTATGACTCGTTTTTAAATGTTGATACATGTTTTCATAAATAACTTGAACATACTCACCGTAATTGAAACACATAAAAAGGGGAAGCAAAATATATTATCTTGATGAATCAAATCATTTCCTTAAAGATGCTTTATATGTTTGCTCTTGATCACTTTTATGACGAAATTTTTAGATGTCATGTCTTATTTTTGGTCTTGATGATGAAACTTGTGTTTCGGTTTTGAACTTGACACACATCTTTTATACAAAAAGACTTGGGCATGCTTTCATGTAATCAATCTATGTTGCTCTTAATAAATTTTTTGAATGAAAGATTTTGATGATGAATTCCGATTTATATGATAATGCAAATTATGATTTGTTTTACGAAAATTGCCTTTCACTCTTGAATGTCATACTCATTTTTATTAAAAGCAAAGGCATGCTTATATGAAGTAAATCATAAAATGAAAATGCATGTTTTACTATCTCTAAAAGTTTTCGATTTTTTTTTTCCATGAAAGACAAATGATGAATTCATTTATGATATTATGAATGAGATTTTGATGATGTGTTAAAGAATCCATTTATATGAATCTATGAAAAATATTTTAATGATAAGTATGAAGCAGTCGAGTTGAATTTGAATGAAACTTGTTAATGATTCTTGACTCTTCTCTCAATCTCTTGGAATCATGACCTTTTGAGATATATATATATATATATATATATATATATATATATATATATATATATATATATAATGCTTGAACCAAGTTCTAAAAGAGTTCATTTTGCTATAAAGAAATTTTATTAAAATCATGATCTTGACAATTATAACATGAAGTTTTTTATATATCAAGATCGTTTATTATGCTTCTTCCGGTTATCAAAAGAAAATTTTCCTAATGAAATTTGACTTATCTCTTGATTTCTCGGGACTATATAATTGATTTTTTTTTAATCTTGATGACTTGATATGTTACTTGATTTCTTGATGACTTCTTGATGATTCATGATTTCTATTTTTAAACTTTCGGAATCACAACTTTAATTTGTTGAATCCTGACTTATTTGGCTTGAATGCATAATTTTTTATTCCTTGAAATTTCTTTTTCATGATCTTGATATCCTGATATTTAATACTTGAAATTTTTTGAAATATGATCTTGATGAGAATTCTTATGCATAAAACATGTTCTCATATGATTCTTTACTACGAATAAGATGATTTCAAATGAATCATGACTTGATATTGATATGTTTGGATATATACCCTTCATCATGAATTGAAAATTGATACATATGAATCTTGATCTTGATCTTGCTGAAAAGAAAGTTATGAATCATGAATAATATCTTTTGGTTTTGATCCATGTTGAATTTTCATATTGATATCCTTCATGATATGATTTCTTTGCATTATTGTCTTGTATGCATAATGTGATGATTGAAATATTGATTGATGTATATTTATAATTGATATAAAAGTCTATATCATTGGTTCCTCCCTTCTATTCGATAATGACAAAGGGAGAGTTAGCTTGCTAGCTTGTGTATCACAAAAGGAAGTGGCAAACAAAGCTAGCTAGAACTAGCAAAGAGGCAAAGCTTGCAAAGAGAAGAAAGAAATTGCAAAGTTGCATTTTTTAACTCATGAGCTTGCATGTTTAAAGTGTTGTAAATTTTACAAAAATTGCTAGCTCATTGCAAACAAGAAGTTGCTAGCCTAAGGCAAATGATTGCTAGCTTGTGCATCACTTAAAGAGTACCTTAAGTGTTTGCTTGAATGATAAATTGATCTTCATAACTTGATTTTGATGATAGAATTCATAACTTGATTTTCATATATTGATTTTGAATCATGAATATAAAACTTTTGATACCCCATGAATATTTATCTTTGTTAATTGTCATAATTTCAAAATTCATGTAAAGGGAAAAGAATTATACTCTTCCCTTCTTTTTGACAAAAACAAAGTGGGAGAAAATTTATTGCTAGCTTGCGACTTTAATGGAAAATTTGCTAGCTCGATCATTGAAATGAAGGAACTTCCTATCTTGAACATCAAAAATTGCCACCTTGCAATTTCAAAGAGGCAAGTATTAAATTGCCATGATTACACATCCTTAAAAACTTACAATGACTGAATGTTATAAATCTAGCTTATATGTTGACTTGTATATCTTTTAAAATAGCTATGATGCAACTTCTCCTTTTTGTTGATAACAAAGGGGAAGAAGTAGATTGATGAACTCATGCAATGTAATGTTGAATGAATATTTTATATATTTACATAGTGTTTTTGTTGACATGATTTTGATACATGTTGCTTGGATTTGGGATAATCCAAGGGTTCTATCAATATAGCATATTGATAGGGGGAGTTTATTTAAACTCTAGAGAGTTAAGGTTAATTCCGTTATCAATTACTTATCATCATAAAAAAGGAGGAGACAGTAACCTATCAGATTTTGATGATGAAATCAGATTTTGAGTATCAGACTTTAAACACAGACCCTGAATTATCCTAGTCATAGGTTACTCGAGAAGGACATCGAGATAACCGGATAGACTGGTGTGTTGTATACCCGTCCATATGATGGAGGTAGCTGGTCTCATAGCTACTCGTGTGGGGACATTAAGGGTACAGTGCAGGTGCTTATTGGGGAATGAGTTCACTAATTGATCCGCCTACGGAATGCTGGATCGTTATTGATACCTCATGTCAGACAACGATTCTGTAGTCCCAATAGTGTATCTAGTCCTTAGACTTGAGACACCAAGGATGTCCTGTATGAGTACTCCACTCTTTGATACCGGACTTATAGGTTTAGAAAAGTTTAAATCTAGTACAACTGATTATTGGGAGTGGTAACCAAACTTACAAGGGCTATTGTGTATCAATAGAGAATCATCCGCTCTCGGTATCATGAGAGGAATATCCCATGTGTTCTTGCTCAAACAAATCCTTGGCCAAGGTTTTCGGATTGAGAGAGAAAGAGTTGTCTGGGAGAATCCGACAAGAGCAAGACTCGAGGAGGGACCGTATGAGCCTGACAACACTATGCCCGGTATAGGGTCTCTGGGATATTGGATGGATGAGGGACTATAGATACATGGTAACTGAGGATAGATAGGTCCAAAGGATCGGATTCCCCTATATCAGCTGGGGGCCGCGGCGTAGTGGCCTGGTACATCCGCAGTCGATGAGTTGAGTGAATTATTATAGAGATAATAATTCACTAAGTCAAATGGAGTTCTGACAAGTATGACTCACGGCCAGCTCGATATTGGGCCCAGAGGGTCACACACATATGGTAAGTGTTACGATGAGTAGAGGTTCGGATATGAGATATCTGCTGAATCCCCTATCTTATTGGATATCCATTAAGCCCCTGAATTATTGGATCTTGAGATGAGATCCAATAATTGCTAATAAGAGATTATTGGGTAGAGACCCACTAATCCAAGAGGCTTGGGTAATTGGATGGAGATCCAATACCCAATAGGGCAAAAGATCCATTAGGGTTTTCAGGGGACCTCTATAAATAGGAGAGAACCAAAGCTCTATAGGCTGAGGGTTTCTTTTGGTAGCCACCTCCTATTCTCCTCTCCCTAGAGAGAGAGGTGCATCATCACAGTTCCTGTCGTGTGGATATCGCTAGAGAGGAGGATGCTTAACCTCCTTCATCCTCTCCTACAGATCTGTAGGGATTCAGGGATATACGATCTCCCTAGGTACTTTCTTTTACACGTGTAGTTTTTCACGGATTTATTTTGATGCACCGATCTTCGCACGATGACGAAAAGTTTCTACGGGAAATTTAAGGTTTTTTTAATTTTTTGTTCTTCCGCTGTGCATTAGATGTCACTCCCCTTGTGGATTTCCCAACAGTTAGGCGGCAGTATCGCTAGATTGGGCGATGGTACCACCTAGTGTCAGGGTCAAATTGGCGGTGGTACCACCAGTGACAAGCAGTGGTACTGCCAATACTTGGTACACCTGGGATAGGAAGGTTTTTGGTTCTAAGTTTAAATCAGATTGAAGTATATAAATACCCCTCTCATCCCTGGGTTTCAAACACAAGTATATTGAACCTAAAAGTAGGAAAATGCTATTGAAATCTCTCTCCTTTAGTCTCTAGTTTGAATTCAGCTTAAAGAGAAGAGTGTGTGTGAGTACTTGTAAAAGGATTACCTCCTAAGCCTGTCAAAAGAGTGAGTGCTGTAAAAGGGAGTTGGTCTTCGCTTGTTAGAAGGAAGACAGCTAGTGGAAAGCCGGTGACCTCAAGAGAAGAGGAATCAGGAGTGGACATAGGTCGTATAACCGAACCACTATAAAATCAGGTTTGCACTTCTATTCTTGTTTATCTTTGTTGCAAGCCTTTATCTTACTACAATTACTCGAATCCTTCTCATTCTTATGAATGGCTACAAGCTTTACATCTTTCCAATACATGCAATCGAAATCAATTTTCATCGAAACATATTTTTATCATATGAAGTTTTCAAAAGTATTTTAAATCACTAAAATTTATCATTCTTAACTGCTGTACTAATTCACCTCCTCCACTTAGTACCGCTCTAGATCCTAACATGTCGAAAGTCTATCGAAGATCGCCAAAAGCTTGCTGGGATTTTGCTAGAAGAACATTTGACATACTAGACATAATTTGCTTTGTTAATGTCTTAATTATTAAAGATTGGGCCTTAATCAGGATTGGTTTATGCTAGACTGATGGCCCAAATAGTGACCTGGAACCTATCTGGCCGTAGCACCGCTAGGACTAGGTAGTGAAACCACCAAGGGCTCAGTCTCCCAAAAGGTTTGGGTGGTGGTACTGTCGGTAGTTAATGCTACCAAGTAATGATATCACTTAGGTCCAATAGTCAAGACTGTCTGGTGGTAGTACCACCAGACTAGGCGGTGGTACCACCCAATGTCCGCCCAACACAAGCAATGGTACCGCTAGTACCTCTGAAATTTAGGATGAGACCTTTTTTTGCTCCATTTTTGAAGCCAATTGAAGCCTATAAATATCCCACACTTTTCTACTTGTGGAGCACAAAAAAATGAACAAAAATTCCAAGATTTAAGTGAAAATGCTATTGTAATCCCTTGAGAGTTCACCTCCTCTTGTTCTAGTTTAGAAATCTATTTTAGGAGGAGTGAGCAAAGTATAAAAAGTTGCCTCCTGAACCTGTTAAAAAGAGAAAAGTTTTGTAAAGGGATAGTTGATCTTCGTCCATTAAAGTAGATTAATAGTAGAAGTTGGTGACCTCGATAGAGGAGGAATCGAAAGTGGACATAGGTCGCAACGACCGAACTACTATAAATTTGGTATGCACTCTCTTCCTTCTCATCTTTGCTATTTAGTTTAACTACATACTACCTTACTTTCTTTATGAATATTTTTAAACTTAAACGCCTTTTTGATATGATTTTTATCAATCCAAAAGTATTCCGAATCACTAACATCTTTTAACGCATGCACTAATTCACCCCCCCTCTTAGTGTTGACTTGATTCTAACAAATTTAGTGACCCAAAAGTTGGGTCAGGCAATGGCATCGCCAATGGCTCAGTCTCTAAGACAGTCTCCAAGACTATGTCAGGTGGTGGTATCGCTAGACTAAGCGATGGTACCGTCCAATGTCAGTGTTGCAAGCGATGGTATCGCCCAGCATAAGCGGTGGTACCATCAGTACCTCGAAATCCCAAGGTGTTTGAAATTTAGCTCTATTTTTTAAGCCCTTTAGAGTTTCTAAATACCCCAGCTATTCCTACTTGAAGTGCAAGAATTAGAGCAGAAAGGGGCTATGATTCTGAGTAGAAAAGTTATGAAAAAGTGCTAAGTGTCCTCCTTCTACTTAAAGTTTTATGATCATACTAAGAAAGGTGTGAGGCTTGTAAATGTTATCTCCTAAACCTATAAAAAGGAGAAAGGGTTGTAAGAGGATAGTTAATCTTCACTCGTTGAAAGAAAATCGATAGTGAAAGTCGATGGCCATAACAGAAGAGGAATTGAGAGTAGACATAGGTCACAATGACCAAACCACTATAAATCTAATGTGCTCCCTTTATTTACTGTTTACTTTTACTACAAACTGCTTTACTTGCTCATTACATACTTACGAACATTTTCAAGTTAAATATCTTTCTAATATGGGCTTGATCAAATGAGTTTTTTTTTTCCAAAAGCACTAATTCACCCCCCCCCTCTTAGTGTCGATTTCGGTCCTAACTATTAGAATTGAGTCTAGCACTAAGAGGGGGTGAAATAGTGTAGCGGTAAAATTGATGTTTGCATTTCAGAAAACCTTGGTTTGATTCAAAATACATTTCGACGATTAAGTCCGTATTGGTGAAATCGTATTGGAAATACTCTAACTTCAAAAACATTCTTAAGAAGAGTAGAGAGAAAGTAGAGTAGTTGCAATTAAGTAAAAATAAAATATAGCTAAGTAATAAAGAAAAGTGCACAGCAAGAAAAGAACACACCGATTTATAGTGGTTCGGTTGTCCGACCTACGTCCACTCCCGATATCTCCTTCGTCAAGGCCATCAACATCTACTAGTGGTCTTCCTTCAATGGGTGAAGGCCAATCACCCTTCTTATAACCCTCTTTTACAAGGCTTCCCTTATACTCTCCCTTAGATTACTCTTTATGCTTAAGGAGGAGGGACTATATAATTTTACAAGGGTTTCAACTTTGAAATTATAGAGTTTTTGCTCTTTTTTTTTTATAATTCTTGCTATCCCAAGCAAGAATAGTTGGGGTATTATAGACCACAAGTGGCTTCAAATCTTGGAGCCAAAATTCAAACATCCCAAAATTTTGGGGTATTGGTAGTACCACCGCTAGTGTTGGGCGGTACCACCACCTAGGCTTTTTCGACACTAGGCAATACCATCGCCTAGTCCGGCTATCCCATTGCACGATATTGGGTGATACTATCGACTAACTCAATTTTAGAGATTGTCTTGGAGATCGAGCCACCTTTGGCGGTTCCACCGCTTGTTTTGGTAGTGCCATCTCCTAACCCACCTCTTTGGTCACTTTTGGGCCTTTCACTTGGCCCAAATAGCCCACATTTAGGCTAGTTAGCCCCTAATTGAGTTGCCCCAATTCTAATCTAATTACACTTAAAACCTACTTTGATCTAGATAATTATTACAAAGCATGAATTAATTTGTCTAGCATGTCATTGGTCCATCGATGTTTCATCTGATTCTTCAACGCATTATCATCTCTTGTGGCCTATTACCCAATCGATAGTTGTCCTCTATAATTTTGATTTTCTTGGTGCAATTTCACTCTTCTTGGCCTGATTCCCAAACTCATTGTCCGAAGCTTTCTACTGATACGTCGATCGATCCTTTGGCTCAACGTCCAATCTTTTGACATGTTCTTGTTAGGATCAAGAGTGGCACTAAGAGGGGGGGGGGTGAATTAGTGTAGTAGTTAAATATGACAAATTTTGATGATTTAAATGATTTGAGAAAACCCTATTTCATACGAAAAGAATCATTTCGATTAAATCTGGAAAGGAATGATGATTTAAACTTGAAGCTGATTATAAAAAGAAGTAGAGGAAGTAAGGTGGTTTGCAGAAATGTAAATGATAAGAATAGAACTGTAAATCAATTTTTATAGTGGTTTGATCATCCGACCTATGTCCACTCTCAATTCCTCTTCTCTTGAGGCCACCGGCTTTCCACTAGTTGTCCTCCTTCCAACGAGTGAGGACTAACTCCCTTACAGTGTCTTTTCCTTTTGACAGGCTTAGGAGATAACCCTTACAAGTACTCACACGCTCCTCTCTTTTTGCTGAAAATAAATAAAAGCTAGAGTAGGGATTTCTAAAGAGAATTCTATAGCATTTTCTCACTTTTAAAGTTTATGTGCTTGTGTATTCAACCCAAGGATGAGAGGGGTATTTATAGGCTCCAATCTGATTCAAACTTAGAGCTAAAAACCTTCCCATCCTGGGGTTTCTGGGTACTAGCAATAATACCGCTTGTCACTAGCAATACTATCGCCAGTTTAAACCTGACACTGGACAGTACTACCACCAATCTAACGGTACCACCACTTGGGCATACTAACATTGTCAGTGTACTAGTAGTACCACCGCTCAGTATAACCTAGAGAGCTGAACCCAAGCGCTTCCACCTATAATATTCTTCATTTCTGGAATTTATGTAAGGACTTATTTTGAATTATTCATGAGGACCTATTTGAAAAATTCAAAAACTTATTTGCAAAATCGGAGGACCTATATGTAAATATAGAAATTTCTATGATTAAACTATTAAGCTACCAAAGATAAAGGAAAATAGAGATATTTTATACCATCGCCTCTCATTTGCCTCATGCGCACGTCTGTTCTTGCGCAAGGAAACAGAGGAGGTGTGGTACATCGGGGAAGAGAAGAGGAGAAGAAGAGGAGAAGAAGAAGAGGGCGAAGAGAGGAAGGAGGTGGCTGCAGCTAGGGCTGCACACCTCTATTTCCTACTGGAGGAAATAGAGAAGAGGTGTGGTGTGTTGGCGAGGAGAAGGGAAGAAGATAAGAAGAGAAGGAGAGGAGGGGAAAAGGCAAAGAAGAGGGCTGCACACCTCTGCCTTCTGTATAAGGAGGTGCATCGGTGGAGGAGAAGGGGACAAAGAGGAAGAAGAGAAGAAGAGAAGGGGAAGAAGGAGAGAAGAAAAGAAGAGAAGAGGAGGAAGGGAAGAGGAAAGAGGGCTGCGGCATAGCTATAGCTCCGGCTATGACTATGGCTATGGCTGTGGCTGTGGCTGTAGCTGCTGCTGGGAAAGAAGCAGAGGAAGGAAGAAGAAGAAGAGAAGAGGAGGGAAAGTGTCACGCCCGGCCCGTTGGCTCCAAGGCCAAAGGCCTTAGGAGGTCAGGTGGGGTGCATTAATCCCACATCGGAAAGGATGGGGGGAGGTCTTGGGCTTATAAGCGGGGGCGGCAACACATCTGGCGAACCGGTTTTTCGGGTGTGGGTTAAGGCCTTATGCGAGTATGGTATCAGAGCCACCCCTGACCTTTACCGACTCACGCCAAGCGCCCCGAGTCAACACTTTGGGGGTAGGCAGGGTGATCAATCCGTGACGAGGACGTCACGTGATTGAGTGGGGGAGAATGTCACGCCCGGCCCGTTGGCTCCAAGGCCAAAGGCCTTAGGAGGTCAGGTGGGGTGCATTAATCCCACATCGGAAAGGATGGGGGGAGGTCTTGGGCTTATAAGCGGGGGCGGCAACACATCTGGCGAACCGGTTTTTCGGGTGTGGGTTAAGGCCTTACGCGAGTATGGTATCAGAGCCAGGTTTCGATCCTGGGACCTGTGGGTTATGGGCCCACTATGAAGTTATGGATGTTGGATGTGATTTATGACTTGAATGATTGTTAGTGTCCTCAAATATCGATGTGGATCCTGGGATCGTTTTGTTGCTAAAATAATAATGTTATGAATTTTGAGACAGGGTCACACCTCCTGAATGAGATTAAATTTCAGGGGGGGGCGTGACAGAGGTGGTATCAAAGGCAAGTGTTCTAAATGATCAAAGGTATGATAAATGATCAAAGGCAAGTGTTCTAACCCTTTCCTACAGTTAGTTGGTTCCTTGTTTTCATCTTAATCCTGAAAATTTTAGAAGTTTGAAGTTTCATAATGATATTTCCGCAATTTATGTATCAAACCACAAATCTGGATTTTTTTTCCAGATTCTGTCCTTTCTGCCTTATCATGTCTATAACTCTCTGTACTGGATTCGTATTTAAGTAAAATTAAATCCATCCGAAAGTATACTTGTATATCTTCATTTTGAGACCAAGATGTATGAATTTGGAGTTCAATTGCCTATCTAAACTTCTGTTTGAATTGACCCTATAGAATCTGTAAAATAGAGATTCTGAGTTCTGACCTTTGGGCATTCTATCACTTGTAACTCACTGTGAACAGATTCAATGGTGATAAAATTAACCTTATTGGAAAGTAGACTATAAAGCTTTCTGTGCATATCTTATTTGAAATATTTGGAGTGCAGATACCAACTGAAAACGTCTATTTAGTCGACCCTATACATTCTGTAAAACAGAGATGAAGTTTTCTGACCTGTTGTCACTAAATTATTTGTAACTTCCTGTGAAGACCTCTAATTCATACCAAACTTTGTTAACCCGAATCTAGATTATTATATCTTTCAAATGACACTAATTTAGAGTGAATTGGAGTATATTTGGTTATTCAAACAATTCAGGAATTATACCTTTCGAATTCTGCCAGGACCAGATTTTTGTCAAGTTTGCCTATTCTTATTTTGTCCTTTTTGTTGGAAACTGAATTCAGCTAAAGTCCTTCATTCAGTTGAGCTTTATACCATCATTTCAAACCCTTGTATACACATGTCATTATGTTCATTTCAAATTTGAATGCATTGTGAAAGAATATGCTTGCATCGTACTATTTTGTAAAGGCGCATGTACGTTTTATTGTTTCATGTGCTTCCGATATGTGTCAAATTATTGTTCATACCTGTCCTTTTGTACTCTGGTGTCTGTGGGATTATTTGGACCTTTGCTAGAAATGGTAAAGGGATTATTTGGACCTTTGCCAGAAATGGTAAAGGGTATTTGTGCATAGAGCCTGCGATGCTCTGCCGGCCCCCTATTCGGCTTCATCCAGACGTGGATGATGACTCTTCCAGACGTGGGAGATATTATTTGAGATCCCACTGCACCCTCTGTGTTTTTGATATGATATCCAAAGCATTATTTGTGTGTACATGTGCGCTTTGGATGATATGAAAGTGAATGATCAGATTTAACATTTGAACTTCTGTTATTTGTTTGTTATTCTGATATGTTCTGAGAGATCACCCATGCACCATTGATATGCTTCATATTGTCCTGTGTGTCATTGGATATGCTTCAACTTACCATTATCATCATCTGATATGCTCTAATTATTCCTTACCCTATTTGTTATGAATTAAATGAGTTGATTAAGAGGACATTCGTGATTATGATATGATGATATATATGTTTCCTTGTATCGGGCCTTGCATTTTGATATCAGGCTTATTGAAAGCTATTCTCCTTCCCTATGGATATGTTAGTCACTTGCTGAGCTTTGTCATGCTCACCCCGTTGTTATATAATATTTTCAGGTTAGCTTTTCAGACTCTGGGATGTTTAAATTGTGCTGAGGAAGGGAAAGCTAGAAGATTTTGGGATGATCTTTAGTGGTTGATATGTTTTTGTTGTATAAGTATATTTTGTGTTTAGTGAAATGTCGATGGTGAACCTGAACTTATATGTTATGTAAAGGTTGGAGGACCTCTCATGTTAGAACTTGAAATATGAAGTTTAAATGGTATGATGATATAAATGTGTGGTAAATGTTAGTTTTGTAGCTATATGGATTTCCTCGTGGATTTTATGATGTGGATATTGTTTAGTTGAGTTGGCTTTGAAATTTTATGAGTCCTGGAGTGATGTGGTATATGGATTATAAATTGCATAGGTTTTATGAAGTTATGGATGTTGGATGTGATTTATGACTTGAATGATTGTTAGTGTCCTAGTGTAACATCCCTCGCATTCCTTGTTTCTAAATTTTCGTATAAGAGTTTAATAGCAAAGTTACTATCCATTTTAAATTTGATAGATGAGTTTGAATGGAATTGAAAACCTATTTATAAGATGTGAGGATCTGTTTGTAAAATTCTGAGGACCTATTTGTAAAATTCGGAGGACTTAATTGTAAAAATATATAAAACAAGGACTAAACTGCAAAATGCACAAAATAACAAATCCCACCGTTTAAGAGTCTCTGCCTTCGTTCCTAAGGAAACTGAGAAGGCAGCATACGTGGAGAAGAAAGGAGAGAAAGAGAGAAGAAGATAAGAAGAAAAAGAGAAGGAGAATTAGGGATTTAGGGTTCTTGGGCTCAATACTTTTCATTGGGATCAAAATTGATCAAAGGCAAGTGTTCTAACCCTTTCCTACAGTTAGTTGGTTCCTTGTTTTCATCTTAATCCTGAAAATTTTAGAAGTTTGAAGTTTCATAATGATATTTCCGCAATTTATGTATCAAACCACAAATCTGGATTTTTTTTCCAGATTCTGTCCTTTCTGCCTTATCATGTCTATAACTCTCTGTACTGGATTCGTATTTAAGTAAAATTAAATCCATCCGAAAGTATACTTGTATATCTTCATTTTGAGACCAAGATGTATGAATTTGGAGTTCAATTGCCTATCTAAACTTCTGTTTGAATTGACCCTATAGAATCTGTAAAATAGAGATTCTGAGTTCTGACCTTTGGGCATTCTATCACTTGTAACTCACTGTGAACAGATTCAATGGTGATAAAATTAACCTTATTGGAAAGTAGACTCATAAAGCTTTCTGTGCATATCTTATTTGAAATATTTGGAGTGCAGATACCAACTGAAAACGTCTATTTAGTCGACCCTATACATTCTGTAAAACAGAGATGAAGTTTTCTGACCTGTTGTCACTAAATTATTTGTAACTTCCTGTGAAGACCTCTAATTCATACCAAACTTTGTTAACCCTTGAATCTAGATTATTATATCTTTCAAATGACACTAATTTAGAGTGAATTGGAGTATATTTGGTTATTCAAACAATTCAGGAATTATACCTTTCGAATTCTGCCAGGACCAGATTTTTGTCAAGTTTGCCTATTCTTATTTTGTCCTTTTTGTTGGAAACTGAATTCAGCTAAAGTCCTTCATTCAGTTGAGCTTTATACCATCATTTCAAACCCTTGTATACACATGTCATTATGTTCATTTCAAATTTGAATGCATTGTGAAAGAATATGCTTGCATCGTACTATTTTGTAAAGGCGCATGTACGTTTTATTGTTTCGCATGTGCTTCCGATATGTGTCAAATTATTGTTCATACCTGTCCTTTTGTACTCTGGTGTCTGTGGGATTATTTGGACCTTTGCTAGAAATGGTAAAGGGATTATTTGGACCTTTGCCAGAAATGGTAAAGGGTATTTGTGCATAGAGCCTGCGATGCTCTGCCGGCCCCCTATTCGGCTTCATCCAGACGTGGATGATGACTCTTCCAGACGTGGGAGATATTATTTGAGATCCCACTGCACCCTCTGTGTTTTTGATATGATATCCAAAGCATTATTTGTGTGTACATGTGCGCTTTGGATGATATGAAAGTAATGTCACGCCCGGCCCGTTGGCTCCAAGGCCAAAGGCCTTAGGAGGTCAGGTGGGGTGCATTAATCCCACATCGGAAAGGATGGGGGGAGGTCTTGGGCTTATAAGCGGGGGCGGCAACACATCTGGCGAACCGGTTTTTCGGGTGTGGGTTAAGGCCTTACGCGAGTATGGTATCAGAGCCACCCCTGACCTTTACCGACTCACGCCAAGCGCCCCGAGTCAACACTTTGGGGGTAGGCAGGGTGATCAATCCGTGACGAGGACGTCACGTGATTGAGTGGGGGAGAATGTCACGCCCGGCCCGTTGGCTCCAAGGCCAAAGGCCTTAGGAGGTCAGGTGGGGTGCATTAATCCCACATCGGAAAGGATGGGGGGAGGTCTTGGGCTTATAAGCGGGGGCGGCAACACATCTGGCGAACCGGTTTTTCGGGTGTGGGTTAAGGCCTTACGCGAGTAATGGATAGTAACTTTGCTATTAAACTCTTATACGAAAATTTAGAAACAAGGAATGCGAGGGATGTTACAGAAAGAAGGCTGTGGCTGCAGCTGGGAAAGAAGAAGAGGAGAGGAAGAAGAGCAGGGGAGGGAGAAGAGGCTGTAGCTGTGGCAGCTGCAGCTGGGAAAGAAGAAGAGGAAGGAAGAAGAGGAAGGAAAAATAGGAGAGGGAAGAAGAGAGAGAAGGAAAGAAGGAGCTGCGGCTGTGGCTGCGGCTATGGCAGCTGCGGGTGGGAAAGAAGGAGAAGAAGGAGAAGAGGAGGGGAGAATAGACAATTGTGCCCTCCTATGTTCTACACAAGCTGCAGCTGTGGAGGAAGAAAGAAGATAGGAGAAAACAAAACAAGGAGAAGAGGAAGAGGAAGATTTGAAGAAAGATTTGGGCTTACAGTTTCTTGGATCGAAATCTTCAAAAGGCAAGTGTTCCAATCCTTTCTTCTATAATTCTAATCTTTGCTTTTGCATTGGATATGAGAAATTTAAATTATTCTAGCCTTGAAATATGATATTTCTATTGTTTGAAATGTAAATGTTTGAATCTGAAAAATTATCGATATTCTAACCCTTCTATCTTGTTTTGGTTATAAATCCCTATATAGATTTTCAATTTAAGCAAAACTTAATTGATCTTAATATCTATTTGTATACCTTTCTTTTGATAGCTTACTTGAAGGATTTGGAATAAATTTGACTACCCAAACATCTAATTGAATCGACTTTATAAATTCTGTAAAACAGAGATTGTAAGTTCTGACCTTTTGTTACTGATTTGGCTATAACTCTCTGTTGGAAACTTTGACTTTTGCAAAACCTCATTCATTAGAATTTAGACTTACAGATCTTTCTTTTGACACCTAGATTAATAGATTTGAAATCCAAATAACTGTCCAAACTTCTGTTTTGATTGACCCTATAAATTCTGTAAAATAGGGACCGTGATTTCTCACCTTTGGAAACTAAACTGCTTATAACTCCTTATTGATAACTCTGATTTAAGCAAAATATATTTTGTCGGAAACTAGACAATAGACCTTTCTGTACATACATTTTTTGAGTAATTTAGAGCATACTTTATTGTCCAGATAATTCTTACAATATGTCTCTCAAATTATGCCAAAATTAGGTTTTTTACTGATTTGCCTATTCATGTTTTATCTCTTTGGAAATTGATTTTAGCTAAAATTCTTCCTTCAATCTGAGTTTTTTTATTATTGCTTTGAATTCTTATATGATCTTGCATTTATTTACTTTCAAATTTGAATGCATTTATGAAAAAATATGTTTGCATCACATTGTTTTGTAAAGGCACATGTACGTTTCATTGTTCGGCATGTGCTTTCGGTAGGCACCAATTTTATTATTTCACTATTCTTTTGTACTCTGGTGGCTGTGAAATTGCCTGGCTCTTTACTAGAAATGATAAAATGTATATGCTTAGAGCCCACGATGCTCTGCCGGGCCCCTTTTGACTTCACCCAAACGTGGGTGGATGGAGCTCCCAAATGTAGGAGACTTTGGTCTGGTATGTTAGGATCGAAAAGGCACTAAGAGGGGGGGTGAATTAGTGCAGCAGATTAAAAATGTAACTTTGAAGCCGATTTCGCACAAAGACAAGTTTGTAGGAAGATTTCGATTCGATGAAAGAGAACTTGTAAGAAGTTGCTTGAGTAAAG
Source organism: Musa beccarii (assembly GCA_024322285.1). NCBI lineage: Eukaryota > Viridiplantae > Streptophyta > Magnoliopsida > Zingiberales > Musaceae > Musa > Musa beccarii. Next base: position 73,220,679 of record CM044395.1, read on the forward strand.
GAAATAGCAAGGAACTAAGCAATTTGCAGCTAAGTAATAAAATGATTCAGAAATATAAACACTCATACATTCATGAACACAATGATGTATAGTGGTTCGGTCAAATGGCCTACATCCACTCTTGAAGCCTTCACGATGAGGCTCCGCACTTCCACTAGCAAATCCTTTGAAGGGGAAGGACCAAATACCCCTCTTTACAACCCTTTACAAGAGGTTCACACTCTTACAAGATTTCTCAAGAAGAAGAAGGAGGTGAACACTTAGCAAGAGACAAGACTTTTCAAGGCTATTCAAGACTTTAACTCAAGATTCTAACTCTCAAAAGGGTGCCCTTTCAGCTGAGAAAGGGGGGGTACTTATAGATCCAAAATGGTTTCAAATTTGGGCTCCAAATTTGAAATCAAATTAGAGTTCCCAGTGTTGGCGGTGCTACCGCCTGTTAGAGGTGGTGCTACCACCTATCGAGTCATCAGGATGACGATGTATAAGCGGTGCTACCGCCATTGTTGATCTGCACCCGGCGGTACTATCGCCCAGGCTAAGCGGTAGCACCGCCAAAGACACTGGCGCCAGCGGTGCTCTTGCACTCGCACAAAGGCGATTCTACTGCTGGCCCATTCGGCTTTCTTTGAATGGGCCTTGTTCAAGGCCTAAAAAGCCCAGTAAGGGCCCGGTTGGCCCCTACCAATTTAGAGCAGGATTAATTTGAAATCCTTACCCTAAGTACGTGCCAACTATGAAATTAAAATATAATTAACAATGATTTGAACCGACATTCTTAAAGTCTTATTCCGGCGAGCTTTACGATGAGACTTCAGCGGTCCTCTGATATTTCTCTCGGATTTCTCCCAACGGATACCCAGCATGCTCCCGACTTGTATGGTACGCTCAACGAGTCTTCAACAAGCTTCCGAACCTTCTCAGCAAAGTTCCGCGAACCTTCAACGATCTTTGCGATGAACTTCCGAAAACTTTGGCAAGTCCTTGATTCGATCTTGGTTGGTTCCGGCAACACTTCCGACGATCCTTCGGACTTCCAATGAACTCTTGAACATCCGACGGACTTGACCTCGGTAAATCACTTTTATGTTTCTGACCCATCGTAGTTAATCCTGACACTTATCTTCGATAATATGGATTAGAACAAATATTTCACTAATTGATTTTATCATCAAAATCTGAGATTCAACATGGTGGTCATCTAGAAATGGATGGACCATATTCTGTTCGAGATCTCACCACACCCTCTGTGTGTTTGATATGATATCCAAAATATTGCTTATATACTTATATATGCACTATGGATGAGAATGAAATGAATGAACGCTAGATATGATATTTGAGCTTCTATTTTTATTTGTTATACTAATATGCTCTGAGATATCTCATATGCCATTGTTATACTTCGAAATATATTTTGAATCATTTCATATGCCATTGATATGATCCAAAATGTTTCATATGTCGTTGATATGCTCCAAAACATTTCATACGTCATTGATATGTTCCAAAATGTTTCATTTGCCCTTGATATGCTTCGAAACATTTCATACATCATTGATATATTCCGAAGTATTTCATATTCTGTTGATATGCTCCGAAACATTTCATACATCATTGATATGCTTTGAAATGCCCTATGCGCCATTGATACGCTCCGAAATGTCCTATATGCTATTGATATATTCCGAAATATCCTGTCATTTGATATGCTCTAAAATATTACTTACATCATCTGATATATTCCAATTACTCTTTACTCCATTCGTTATGAATCAAATATGTTTCGATTGAAATGACATTTGCGATTTCGTATCTAATGAGATAATATCTATGAATTTTTGTATCTCGATCTTGCATTTTTTATATCAAGTTTGTTTGAAGCTATTCTTCTCTTGTTTTGGATATGTTTGCCACTTGCTGAGCTTTGTAGCTCACTTCGTTATTATATAACCATTTTTTAGGTTAGCTTGTCACTCACTGAAATGTTAGAATTTGGTTAAGGCGGTGGAAGGCTATTCAAATTTTAGGCAAGTCTTACTGGTTGATATATTATGGTTATTGTATATGTGTATTTTGTATGTAATGAAATGTTGTTAACAGATTTGAATTAATATATTATGTAAAAGCTTTGAAAGACCTCTTTTGTTTGGAATTTTGGAATGCTGAGTTTAGTTTATGATGATATAAATTTATAGTACTTGGTTAGAGCTTTGATTCTATAAATTCTAACACTTGAGGACTGATAAGTGTGGTTAATATTTTGTTAAGTTGGCTTAGGTTTTCATAAATGTTTGAGTGATATGATGTATGATTATAAATTATATAGGTTTTATGGATGTGAATTTTGATGTATGAATATTTCTCAATGTCAAATATTAGTTTGGATCCTAGATTTTATTTGTGATGAATTATAATGTTATCGACTTAAGACAGAATCATACCTCCTGGAACGGAACATGATAATTTTTGGGGGGGGGGGCGCGGGGCGTGACAAAAGTGGTATCAAAGCATGATTTGAGGATTACAGAGATATTGATATGTTTGATATGTAAAATATATTGAGGTTTAGTAAATTATATAGAGATCGATGAAAATTTTGTTGATGTTTGTAGGAATCCAAGATGCTGAGGACATCTAATCTTTTTGCTTCATCTCCTTTTGAGTAATTGAGTGGGATGAAAGGGTTGATTGGAGACATCAAATTAGAATGCACTGGGAATGGAATAATTTAAGGAGCTTAGTCTTCTTGTTTCCGTAGTAAACCTAATCCATTAGTAGCAAAATGACGGATGATGCTAATGGAGAAAATATATGATATACTAAATTCTCTTTATGATTAAAAGATTTCTTTTGCCACCTTTATGTTTGAAGGAGAGACTAAGTATTACTAGAAAACTGTAACAAGAATTTTTGGGAGATCAGGACTAGCAATAGTAAGGATAAGTTTATCAACAAAAAGAAGAGAGGAAATGAATCAGAAAGTAATAACAAGAGGGTCAATACATCTAGATTTGGAAAGGGAAGCCACCATAGAGGACTTAATTATATGCAATGTCATTTAAATCATGAAAAAAGTCAGTGTTTTCGGGTGATTGGAGTTTGTTTTGTTCGCGGGAAGTTAGATCATAAAATAAAAGACTGCCCATTGAAGAAGAAAAAAGAACCATTGTCTCCCAAATCATCAGCCCATGCTAGAGTGCATGCTATCCCTGAATATGATTTTAGAGCTTCTAAATCAGTGGTCGAAGGTATTATTTATGTTTATGATAGAACGCTAAAAATTTTGTTTGACCATGGTTCTAATCTCTGTTTTGTTTAGTAATATTTTGCTTATCACTTGGGCATTCAACTGAGACCACTGGATTATCTGCTATATGTAACTACGATTGTTAGAGATCCTTGAATAACCAACCTGATCTGGTGATCTTGTTTGATTTCTATTGGAGAACATGAACTTCTTACTGATTTAGTTCTCCTAGAGATTTTGAGTTTTGATATTATACTTGGTATGAATTAGTTATCTTCTTATCATGCCAATATAAATTATTATACAAAAATGATCACTCTTTGCATACTAGATCAGCCCATCTTTTATTTTGAGGGTATTAGACATGATTTACCTCTTTACTTGATATCAACTTCAGCTCCTCGTTTTATGCAGGACTATTTTTGCTATCTTGAATGTGTAAAGGAGCAAATCAGATCAAGAACTAATCTAGATGAAATTTCGGTAGTTAGAGAATTCCTTGATGTATTCTAGGATGATTTGCCTGGATTACCTCCATATCAAGAGAGTGAATTTACTTTTGATTTGGTCCTTAGGACAATCCTCTATATCTAAGCCTCCATATAGAATGGCACCACTCGAGTCAGTAGAAATAAGATCAAGAAGATCAAGAAGGAAGACTATGATGAGATCCACATTTAGTTACTTGAGGAATGAGTAGAAAAAAGAGTGAAGCTAGCTTTTAAATTTGAGTATAACCTATTGTGATTTGAAGATAGAGTATGCATCCCTAATGATCCAGATATGAAAAAAAAAAGAAAAAAAAAGGGATCATTCCTCTAAACAAAGTGATTTGGAAGTATTATCCTATTGATAGAACTATTTTAGAGATACAAGAGGGAATGAAGAAAAATTTATCTTCATCTTTTAAATCGATTAAGATATGACCAATTTAGACGACTAAATTTTCTTTTAAGGGGGAGAAAATGTAATATCCCTCTTTTTTGGAATTTATGTAAGGACTTGTTTTAAATTTTTCATAAGAACCTATTTTTAAATTCGAGGACTTATTTATAAAATCGAAGGACCTATATGTAAATATAGAATTTCTATTATTAAGCTGTTAAGCTGCCAAAAAAGGAAAATAGAGATATTTTATCCCACTACCTCTCTGTTTCCTCATGGGCTCCTTTATTCCTGTGCAAGGAAACAGAGGAAGTGTGGTGCATCGGGGAAGAGAAGAAAGGAAGAAGAGGAGAAAAGAAGAGGGAGAAGAGAGGGAAGAGGAGAAGAGAGAAAGGAGGTGGCTACTGGCTAGGGCTGCGCACGTCTATTTCCTGTAGGAGGAAACAGTAAAGAGGTGTGGTGCATTGGGAGAAGGGAAAAAGATGAGAATAGAAGGAGAGGAGGGAAAAGCGCAGAGAAGTGGGCTGCGCTCCTATGCCTTCTGCACATGGAGGAGCATCGGTGGAGGTGGGGACAAAGAGGAAGAAGAGAAGAAGAGAAGGGGAAGAAGGAGAGATAAGAAGAAGAGAAAAGGAGGAAGGAAGAGGAAAGACGGCTGCGGCATCGCTATGGCTGCGGCATCGCTATGGCTGTGACTATGGCTGCTCTCTTTGGGAAAGAAGCGAGAGGAAGGAAGAAGGAGAAGAGAAGAGAAGGGAAGGAAGGCTGTGGTCTGCATTTGGGAAAAAAAAAAGAGGAAGGAAGAAGAAGAGGAGAGGAAGAAGAGCAGTGGAGGAAGAAGAGGCTGCAGCTATGTCAGCTATAGTTGGGAAAGAAGAAGAGGAAGGAAAAATAGGAGAGGAAGAAAGAAGACAAGGGAAAGAAGGGGCTACGGCAATGGCTGCGGCTATGACAACTGCAGTTGGGAAAGAAGAAAAGAAGAAGAAGGAGAAGTGGAGGGGAGAACAGACAATTGTACCCTCTTACATTCTGCACAAGCTGCTGAGCTATGGAGGGAGCAGAAGATAGGAGGAAACAAAACAGGGAAAAGAGGAAGAGAAAGATTTGATGAAAGACTTGGGTTTATAGTTTCTTGGATCGGAAACTTCGAAAGGCAAGTATTCCAATCCTTTCTTGTATAATTCTAATCTTTTCTTTTGCCTTTGATATGAGAAATTTGAATTGTTCTAGCCTTGAAATCTGATATCTCTATTGTTTGGAATGTGAAGGTTTGAATATGGAAAATTATCGATATTCTAACCCTTCTATCTTGTTTTGATTATAAATCTCTGCATATATATTTTCAATTTAGGCAAAACTTATTTGATCTGAATATAGATTTGTAGACCTTTCTTTTGATATCTTACTTGAAGGATTTGGAGTAAAGTTGACTACTCAAACATCTAATTGAATCGACTCTATAAATTCTATAAAATAGAGATTGTAAGTTCTGACCTTTTGTTACTTATTTGGTTATAATTCTCTGTTGGAAACTCTTATTTGTGCAAAACCTTATTCATTAGAATTTAGACTCATAAATCTTTCTTTTAATGCCTAGATTAAAAGATTTGGAATCCAAATGACTATCCAGATTTCTATTTCGATTGATCCTATGGATTCTGTAAAATAGAGATTGTGATTTCGGACCTTTTGATAGTAAATTGCTTAGAACTCCCTATTGATAACTCTGATTTGAGCAAAATATATTTTATTATAAATTAGATGCATAGACCTTTCTGTACATATTTTTTTTGAGTAATTTGGAGCATAATTGATTGTCCAACTAATTCCTTCAATATGTCTTTCAAATTCTATCAGAATTAGGTTTTTTGTTGATTTGCTTATTCATGTTTCATCTCTTTGGAAATTGATTTCAACTAAAATCCTTCCTTCAATTTGAGCTTTATATTATTGCTTTGAATTCTTATATGATCTTGCATTTATTTCCTTTCAAATGTGAATGCATTTGTGAAAAAATATATTTGCATCGCATTGTTTCGTAAAGGCATATGTACGTTTCGTTGTTCCGTATGTGCTTCTAGTAGGCACCAATTTTATAATTTACACTATCCTTTTATACTCTAGTGGCTATGGAATTATCTGGCCTTTTATCAGAAATGGTAAAGAGTATATGCTTAGAGCCCACGATGCTTTGCCGGCCCCCTTTTGACTTTATCCAAACGTTGGTAGATGGAGCTCCCAAGCGTGGGAGACTTCTGTTTGGTGGTCATCCAAAAATGGATGGACCATATTCTGTTAGAGATCTCACCGCACCCTCTATGTTTTTGATATGATATTAAAAGCATTGCTTATGTGTTTATATATGCGCTTTGGATGAGAATGAAATGAATGAACGCCAGATATGACATTTGAGCTTCTGTTTCTTATTTGTTATACTAATATGCTTTGAGATATCTCATATGTCATTGTTATGCTTCGAAATATATTACGAATCATTTCATATGTCATTGATATGCTTCGAAATGTTTTATATGTCGTTGATATGCTTCGAAACATTTCATACGTCATTGATATGTTTCGAAATGTTTCATTTGCCCTTGATATGCTTCGAAATATTTCATATATCTTCTAAAATATTTCATATTCTGTTGATATGCTCGAAAACATTTCATACGTTATTGATATACTTCGAAATATCCTATGCGCCATTGATACACTCCGAAATGTCCTATGTGCTATTGATATGTTCCGAAATATCCTATGTTATTTGATATGCTCCGAAATACTACTTACATCATTTGACATGTTCCAATTACTTTTTGCTCCATTCGTTATGAAACAAATATGTTTCGATTGAAATGACATTTGCGATTATGTATCTAATGAGATGATATCTATGAATTTTTATATCTTTTTCTTGTATTTTTTATATCAAGTTTGTTTGAAGCTGTTCTCCTCTTATCTTGGATATGTTTGCCACTTGCTGAGCTTTGTAGCTCACTCCGTTGCTATATAACCCTTTTCAGTTTAACTTGTCACTCACTAAAATGTCAGAATTGGGCTAAGGTGGTGGAAGGCTATTCAGATTTTGGGCAAGTCTTATTGGTTGATATATTATGGTTGTTTTGTAAGTGCATTTTGTATGTAATAAAATGTTGTTGATAGATTTGAATTAATGTATTCTGTAAAAGCTTTGAAAGACCTCTTAGGTTTGAAATTTTGGAATGTTGAGTTTAGTTTATGATAATATGAATTTATGGTACATGGTTGGAGCTTTGGTTCTATAAATTCTTACGCTTAAGGAGGCTGATAAGTGTTAGGGATCGGCGGCACTAAGAGGGGAGGGGAAGGGGTGAATTAGTACACCGGTAATGAGCGATAAATTTTTAATGATTTTAAACAAGTTTTAAAAACTTTATACAAAAGAATAACGTTTTGATTAAAACTATTTCGATTACGTTGAAAGCGTATGTAAGAAGATGAGGGCAAGTGAACTTAGTAAAGTAAAGGTTTGAGAAAGATAAATGTATGAACATAAATGCAAACCATTTTTATAGTGGTTCAGTCATCCGACCAACATCCACTCCTGATTCCTCTTTGCTTAAGGCCACCGGCTTTCCACTAGCTATCCTCCTTCCAACGGGCGAGGATGAACTCCCTTACAACACTTCTCCTTTTGACGGGCTTAGAAGGTAACCCTTACAAGGCCTCTCACCCCTCTCTTGGACTAGAATACACTTAAAACTTAGAGAAAAGATTTTGACACTATTTTAAGAGAGTTTTCTCTTTTTCTTTCTCAGTTCTAAACCCCCTTTCAACCATGAATGAAAGGTGTATTTATAGGCCTCAAGAGGATTCAAATTTAGAGCCCAAATTTGAATCACTTTTGTGTTTCCCAGTGCTGGTAGTGCCACCGCTTGTCAGTTTCAGACACTAACAATGTATTGGGCGGTGCCACCACCTGGGCTTGTTGCCCAGCGACGGTACCACCACACAACCCAGCGGTGCCACCACTCGGGCTCTCGGCCATTGGGCGGTGCCCTTTGCTGACCTAGCGGTGCATCGCCCTGACTGGCGTGTGGCACTGCCCGGGCTCTCGGCCATTAGGCGGTGCCACCGCCTAGCTCATTCCAGCTCACTAGTTGGGCCTTAAACTCGGCATAAACTAGTCCGAAATAAGGCCCATGTGGCCCCTACTTGGTTTATAGGATTAACACCTAATCTTAAACTAAATTATGTGCTAACTATAAATTTTAAAGACATTTCCTAAGCTATTACAAAGTCCACAAGTCAAGACTTCTTCCAGCGAGCTTAGATGAACTTTCGGCGGTCTTCGGGAGAACCCTCGGAAACCATTCTGTGGACTCTGGTAAGCTCTTGGACTTTACGATGATCTTTGCGAGTTTCAACGAGCTTCTTTGTAAGCTCGATCTTTCTTGGCAAGCTCCGTGAACTTTCGACGAACCTTTCGATGAACTTCCGAAAACCCTTCGGCAAGCTCCCTACTTATTCTCGACCAGTTCCGGCAACACTCCCAATGAATCTTTAGACTTTTGTCGAACTCTCGAACTCCCAACGATCCATCACACTTGTCTTTCGGCACTTTGTTTCGCTTTACATCTTTATCGTTATCGTAGTTAATCCTGCACACATACAAACAAAACTCTACTTCGATCTAGACAATTATTACAATACGAATTGACATTCAGTTGCCCGACACATCATTCGTCGGAGCTTCATCCGATTCTTCGGTGCATTGTCCTCTCTTGCGTTTTGTTGCCCAATCAGTAGTTGACCTCTACAACCCTAATATCCTTAGCGCAGCATGCTCTTCTTGGCTCGATGCCCGACGTCCGAAGCCTTCTGTCGATTGTCGATCGAACCTTCGGCTCGACATCTAATATCCTGACGTGATCACCCAGCGCAACATCAATTCCTCCAGCGTCAACTATCTAATCCTGATCGATAGTAGACCTGCATTACTCAAAACGTAGTTAGCTTACAAGACACAATCAATTAGTTTCATCATCAAAATCCGAGATTCAACAATAAGTGTGGTTAATGTTTTGTTAAGTTGGTTTGGGTTTTTATAAATGTTTGGGTGATGTGATGTATGATTATAAACTACTCAAGTTTTATTGATGTGAATTTTGATGTTTGAATGTTTCTCAGTGTCCTCAAATGTTAGTTTAGATCCTAGAATTTAATTGTGATAAATTATAATGTTATCGACTTAAGATAGGATCGCACTTCCTAGAATGCGATAATTTTTAGGGGGGGGGGCATGACACCATCGCCCCAGTCTGGTGGTGCCACTGCCAGGCAAGGTCTAGTACTTCTAGTTGGGCCTTGAATCCGACCCAAACCAATCCATAACGGGCCTAGTTGGCCCCTACTAGGGTTAATGGGAGTCCCTCCCTATCTTAACCCTAATTACATGCTAACTATGAATTTTAAAGATATTTTTTAAGTAAACAAAGTTTAGCACATCAAGTCTTCCTCCGGTGAACTTCTAGCGAACTTTCGGCGGTCTTCCGATGAACCCTCGGACACCTTCCTGTAGACTCCCGGCAAGCTCTTGGACTTCATGATGATCTTGGTGAGTTTCGATGAGTCATCTTTGGTAAGCTTAGATTTTTCTCGATGAGATTCACAAACCTTCGATGAGTCTTTCTAGTGAACTTTCGATGAACCCTTCGTCAAGCTCCCGACTCACCCTTGGCTAATTCAACAATATTCGATGAATCTTCGAACTTCCAACATGCTAGGTCTCGGATTTTGTTGATGAAACTAATTGATTGTGTTTGTTGCCTAATAGCATTTTGAGTGACGCCGGTCTACTATCAATCAGAATTAGATAATTGACACAGGATGAATCAACATTGTGTTGGAGGAAATCACGTCAGGATATTGGACATCGAGCGGAGGTCCGATCGACAATTAGCGAAGGCTTGGACATCAAGCATTAGGCTAAGAAGAGTGCTATTGCGCTAAGGAGATCGGGGTTGCTGAGGTCAACCACCGATTGGGCAACAGGCTGTAAGAGAGGACGGTGCACCGAAGAACTGGATGAAGCGTTGACCAATGATGTGCTAGGCAATAGGATATTGATTTATGTAATAATTGTCTAGATCGGAATAAGGTTAAGATTTAGTTAGTGTGCAGGATTAACTACGATAACGATGAAGACATAAAGCGAAAGTAAGTGTCGTTAGGAGTTCAAGAGTTCAATGGAAGTCCGAGGGTTTGTCAGAAGTGTTATCGAAATTGGCCGAGAATTAGTAAGGAGCTTGCCGAAGGGTTTTCGAATGTTTGTCGAAAGATTTGTCGGAAGTTTGCGGAGCTCACTAAGAAAGATCGGAGCTTGCCAAAGAAGCTCATCGGAACTCACCAAGATCATCGTGAAGTCATGGAGCTTACTAGGAGTCCATAGAATGGTGTCCGAGAGTTCGTTAGAAGACTGCCAGAAGTTCATCGGAAGCTCATGGGAAGAAGTCTTGACTTGCCGGGCATTATTTAGCTTAGGAAATGTCTTTAATTTCGTAGTTAGCACGTAATTGGGATTAGGATTATGTGTTAATCCAATAACCCTGGTAGGGGCCAATTGAGTCCGGTAATAGACTAGTTTGGGCTATGTTTAAAGCCCAAGTAAAAGTGCTAGATCATATCCAGTGGTGGCACTACCCCAGGTCCAGCTCCCTAGGATGTATTGGGTGGTGGTACCGTCCAGTATCAGAGCACCTGTGTAGTGGTACCACCCAGTACACTGACCATGATAGTGTGTCAGGTGGTAATACCACCAGACTGGGTAGTGATACTGCCCAATGTCAGGGTCAAACTAGCGATGGTACCGCTGAAGACTCGGTAAACCCAGGATGGGAAGGTTTTTTGCTCCAAGTTTAAATCAGATTAGAGCCTATAAAAACCTCTCCCATCCCTAGGTTTAACACACAAGCAAACACACTTTGAAAGTAGAAAAATGTATTAGGATCGAGAGCGGCACTAAGAGGGGGGGGGGTGAATTAGTGCAGCAGTTAATAACGAAAAATTTCGGTGATTTAAATAAGTTTCAGAAACTTCATATGATTAAATGCAATGTTTTATTTGAACCCCGAAAGGAATGATACTTTAAACTTGAATCCGATTATAAGAAGGAGAAATAGAGGATGTAAAGCAAAGATGGTTTGCAAAAGTGTAAATAACAATAATAAAAATGCAAACTAAAATTTTTATAGTGGTTCGGTCATACGACCTACGTCCACTCATGATTCCTCTTCTCTTGAGGCCACCAACTTTTCCACTAGCTATCCTCCTTTCAATGGGCGAGGACCAACTCCCTTACAGTACTCTCTTTTTGACGGGCTTAGGAGGTAACCCTTACAAGCACTCTCTCCTTTCTTTTGAATCAAATACAAGAGAAAACTAAAGGAGGGATTTCTAGAGAGATTTGAACAAAGCTTTTTTGCTTTCAAAATGTATGTGCTTGTGTGTTCTAACCAGGGATGAGAGGGGTTTTTATAGGTTCTAATTTGATTCAAACTTGGAGCCAAAAAACTTTCCATCCTGATTTTTCGGGGTACTAGCGGTACCACCACCTGTCACTGGTGGTACCACCGCTAGTCTAACTCTAACATTGGATGGTACCACCGCTCAGTCTGGTGGTACTACTGCTTGACACACTGACACAGTTAGTGTACTAGGCGGTACCACTGCCCAGCTAGTGGTGCCACCGCTCGGGCACTCGGCCCTAGGGTGGTACCACTACTCAGTCTGGGCGGTACCACCGCCCCAGACTACTTAGGAAGCTAGACTTAGGCATTGCCACCACCCCAGTCTGGTGGTGCCACCGTCAGATAGTGTCTAGCATTCCTGGTTGAGCCTTAAACTTAGCCCAAATCGATCCAATAATGGGCCCAATTGGCCCCTAACATGGTTAAAGGATTAACACCTAATCCTAACTCTTATTATATGATAACTATGAAATTAAAGATATTTCCTAAGCTATTACAAAGTCCAAAAAGTCAAGGCTTCTTCTGGCGAGCTTCCGACGAACATCCGACGGCCTTTCGATGAACCCTCGAATACTATTCTACGGACTCCCGGCAAACTCCTGGACTTCACGATTGATCTTGGCGAGTTCCGACAAGTTTCTTTGGTAAGCTCTGATATTTCTCAGCAAGCTCCATGAACTTCCGACGAACCTTCTGGCGAGCTTCCGAAAACCCTTTGGCAAACTCCCTACTAATTCTCGACCAATTCTGACAACACTCTGACGAATCTTCGGACTTCCGTCGAACTCTCGAACTCCCAATGATTCCATCATACTTGACTCTGAACTTTGTTTTGCTTTACATCTTCATCATTATCGTAGTTAATCCTACACACATAAAACTTAACTCTACTTCGATCTAAAAGTTATTACAACATGAATTGACATTATGTTGCCTGGCACGTCATTGGTCGGTGCTTCGTCCGATTCTTCGGCGCATCGTCCTCTCTTATGGCCTATTGCCCAATCAGTGGTTGACCTCCACAATCCGATATCCTTGGTGTAACACCACTCTTCTTGACCTGATGCTCGATGTCCGAAGCCTTTTGTCGATTGTCGACTGGACCTCCGACTCGACGTCCAATATCCTAACATGATTTCCTTTGGTGCAACGTCAATTCCTCCTACATCGACTATCTAATCCTGATCGAGTAGACCTGCGTCACTCAAAATATAGTTAGACAATAAAACACAATCAATTAGTTTTATCATCAAAATTTGAGACCTAATAGTCTCTCCCTTTTTGATGATGACAACTAATTGATGGTGATGGAGTTAACCTTAACTCCTCGGAGTTTAACCAAACTTCTCTTATCAATTTACCATTGATAGAACAATTGGATTATCCCAAATCCAAGCAACATATACCAAAAACATGTTAACAAAAACAACATGCAAATATGTAAAATATCCAATCATCATTACATTGCATGAACTCAACATGCTACTTCTCCCCCTTTGTCATCAACAAAAAGGAGACGTAACATTTAGCTAGTTTAAAAGATATACAAGTTTTATAATCATACTAGCTATCAAGATATACATTATAGCATGTTCTTTCGAGCTAGCAAATTTTTTCATTTAGGTGTGCAAGCTGGCAAAAACTTTCTCTCCCTTTATTTTTATCAAAAAGAAGGGCAGAGTACAATTTTTTTCCCTTTATATGAATGCTTTGATCATGACAAAATAACAAATTTGCATCATGAATTTTCAACATATCAAGTCATGAATTCGAGGGAATAAATCATGATATGAGGGAAAAAGATGATAAGCAAGCAATCAATAATGATAAGCAAGCTAGCATACTTTGCGATATGTAAGCTAGCTCCTTTTCAATTCTTCTCTTTTGTAACTAAGTTTCACTTTTGCAAGCTATCAACTTTTTGTTTGCAATGAACTTGTAATTTTTGTAAAATTTACAACATGCAAGCTCAAGAGTTTAAAAATAATAGTGCAACTTTGCAATTTCTTTTTTCTCATTTTGAGAAGTGCAAGTTTTGCCTTTTTGCAAGTTCTAGCTGGCTATGCTTATCACTTTCTCTTATGATACATAAGCTAGCATGCTAACTCCTTTATTATTGTCGAAAGGAAGGGAGGACTAATATTTCAATCAAATAATTTTGCATCAATCAATATTTCAATTTTTACATGATGCATACAAACCATAGATGCAAAGAATTTATGAAAGATATCAATATGAAATATCAACAAGAATCAGGAGATATCATTCATGGTTCACAAATGTCCTTTTTTAATAAAATCAAGATCAAGATTAAATGATTCATCCTAAAGCATATTTTCTCTTATATCAATTTTTAATTATCACATAAGGCATATAAGACAAAGAAATCATGTCATTTCTATATCATGAAGGATATAATCACTAGGCTCAAGAAGAACATGATTCATCATAAAAGATATCAAGATCGCATTTCATAAAGAAGGATTTCAATTATCAAGATATCAAGATCATGACTTCATAATAAAAATTTCAGAATTATAATTTTGAGAAATCAAAATCATGATTCATTAAACTCATTCAAGTCATCAAAATCACGTGATTCAAAAATGACATAGATAGTCTTGGATTGTTTTCCTCTTTAGTGAATAATAAGATGAAAGAATCATAGAGAAAAATGATTTCGATTCCCGTTAAAAATATCTCAAGTTATCAACATCACATTAAAAAGATATTTCAAAAAGATATATCGATAAGTGATACATTTGTATCATTTCATTTGAATTCATGATTCATTTGGAAGGTTCTCCTCTTTAGTAAATAAAAAGGAATTATAGGAGAACAAAATGAATTAAGAGAGATAGAACATGATTGAAGCATTGAAGCATGAATTAAAATGTATCTTATGTCATAAATATGAATCAAGTATTTGTCAAATTCGAAATCATCCTTAAATTCACATTCAGTAAATTCATACATGATAAGCATAGATTCATGAATTTCTTATTGAAAAATTGATAAGATTGAGATAGAGGATTGCATTTCATTTTTACAAGTTTCTATTCATGCGATTTGCTTCTTATAAGCATGCTTTTGCCCTTAATAAAAACGAGTATCACATTCAAGAGTAAAAGGTAAATTTTTTCACAAAAACCATCAAGATGAAACACATCAAGCGTAAGACATCATGATAGTACTCTTTGTCATTTTTATGTATTTCGTTTGATGCAAATTGATTTCATATAAGCATGTTCAAAATAAAATTTTTATACGAAAACCATTATCATGTAAATTTGAAACAAGGTTTTGTTAAATCCATTAAGACCAAATGCATGAAACACAAAACATCATGATAGTGCATTTTTTCATTTTATGTGTTTCACTTTAAGTTAGTTGTTTTCATATGAGTATGCTTATGTTTTCATATAGATCCGAAAAGCAAGTTTCAAGAGAAATCATTAAGACCAAAGACATGATACACATTTATTTTCAAAACATTGATTATGATTATTTTCATGAGATTCACAAAATTCATGAAATGAGTTTATTAATCTGAATAGAATGGAAAAATCATTTTCATTTCATGCAATTTGATTATACATAGGAATGTTTAAAATCATGCACCAACGAAGGCAATACAAAATCATCAAGATCCATTGATTCATCATGATTATAAATTTTTTATTTTTTTAAGTTGAGCATGTTCAAAAAAAGGTTTTATGAAGGAGTCAAGCATCATATAAGGATCATCAAGACAAACACATGATTTCAAAATGTAAGATTCAAGTTATTATTTCAAATCCTTATGCATCATCAAGCATGATACCATAAAACATCCTCAAAATTTTTATACATAAGCCAAGCATTAACACATACATTTGTTCAAGACATAAGATTTGCTCATGCATAGTTTTAAAATATAAAATCATCAAGATAATTGTTCATTGATTTTATCTTGTTAGGTGTACAAGCATGAGATGCAATTATCATAATAATTTATTTTGTGTCACACCATACATCAAAATCCGATAGGAAAATCATAAGCATTTATAGAATTGTATAAATCATCCAATCATTATCACAAATCAACCGATCATCATTCATAATTTTTTTTTCAAAAATATTAAAAGAAAAAGCATAATATAATTTTTAAAACACTTTTTATTTTCTATAACCTAAATTAAGCACTCATGAAAAACTTCAAGTAATTTCATAAAGTAAAGGGGCTTTGGATGAGTTGATTACCTTATAGTTGAAGGTCGTCATTGCGCAATTTGTCTCTTTGCCTTCAGATGCACTTGATTCCTCTTTATGTGTCTTCCTCTTCTTTGGCCTCTTCCTCCATTCAAGTTTATTTTTAGTTTCAGAATTTTGTTTAATGAATTTGTTAACATTTATTATTATGCGTTCAATGTTTTTATCACTTGAGTCATCACCCAAGTGGTATTTATTTGTCCGAAGTTTCAAATCCTTCCTATTCTTTAGAAAGTGATTATTATGTTCATTAAGTTCAAGAGTCTTTTCATAGGTCATTAAAGACCTGATTAGTTCTTCAAGTTAATAAGCATTCAAGTCTTTAGACTCTTGAATAACCATTATTTTTGGATCCCAGCTCTTTGCAAGGGATCTTAAAATCTTGTTAATGAGATCAAAACTCGAAAAAGATTTACCAAGACTTTTCAAACTATTTACAACATCCGTGAAACAGGTGTACATTTCGCTGACAGTCTCGCTTGGTTTCATTCGAAAAAGCTCAAAATCGTGCATCAAAATATTGACTTTCGAGTTTTTGGCTCTACTCGTTCCTTCGTGTGTGACTTCAAGTATGTGCCAAATACCTAAAGCCATTTCACACGTAGAAATCCAATTAAACTCAGTTTTATCTAAAAAAATAATATAAGACATTCATAGCCTTTGCATTTAAAGAAAATTATTTTCTCTCTAAATCCGACCATTCGTTCATCAGTTTAGAAGAAAGTTGAAAGTCATTTTCAATAATATTCCATAAGTTTAAATCAAGAGAAATTAAGAAAACTCTCATTCGAGTTTTCCAATATGTATAGTCCGAACCGTTAAACAACAGAGAACGAACAATCAAAAAATCCTCTTGAAAGCCATGAAGAGCCATTTCTCACGGGTGTGAATCCGAAAGAGAAATAACGAATCTCTAATACCAATTGTTGGGATCTAGAGTGACATTAAGAGGATAGGGGGTGAATTAGTACAGCGGTTAATAACAAAAAATTTTAGCGATTTAAACAAGTTTCAAAAACTTCATACGATTAAAAGCAATGTTTCGTTTGAACCCCGAAAGGAATGATGCTTTAAACTTGAATCCGATTGTAAGAAGGAGAAATAGAGGATGCAAAGTGAAGATGGTTTACAGAAGTGTAAATAACAATAATAGAAATGCAAACCAGAATTTTTATAGTGGTTCGGTCATACAACCTACGTCCGCTCCCGATTCCTCTTCTCTTGAGGTCACCGACTTTTTCACTAGCTATCCTCCTTCCATCAGGCGAGGACCAACTCCCTTATAGCACTCTCTTTTTGATGGGCTTAGGAGGTAACCCTTACAAGCACTCTCTCCTTTCTTTTGAATCGAATACAAGAGAAAACTAAATGAGGGATTTCTAGAGAGATTTGAACAGAGTTTTTCTGCTTTCAAAGTGTATGTGCTTGTGTTATAACCAGGGATGAGAGGGGCTTTTATAGGCTCCAATTTGATTCAAACTTAGAGCCAAAAAACTTTCCATCCTGATTTTTTGGGGTATTAGCGGTACCACCGCCTGTCACTTGCGGTACCACCGCTTGTCACTAGTGGTACCACCGCCTATCACTGGCTCTAACATTGGGCGGTACCATCGCTTAGTCTGGCGGTACTACTGCTTGACACATTGACACGTTTAGTGCACTAGGTGATACCATCGCCCAGCTAGTGGTGCCACCACTCGGGCACTCTGCCCTAGGGCGGTACCACCACTCAGTCTGGGTGGTACCACCGCCCTAGACTACTTGGGAAGCTGGACATGGGCGGTGCCACCATCAAACAATGTCCAGCACTCCTGGTTGGGCCTTAAACCTGGCCCAAATCGATCCATTATTGGGCCTAGTTGGCCCCTAACATGGTTAAAGGATTAACACCTAATCCTAACCCTTATAATATGCTAACTATGAAATTAAAGATATTTTCTAAGCTATTACAAAGTTCGAAAAGTCAAGACTTCTTTCGGCAGTCTTCCGACGAATACTCGGATACCATTCTGCGGACTCCCAGCAAGCTCCTGGACTTCACGATTGATCTTAGCGAGTTCCGACGAGCTTCTTTGGCAAGCTCCGATCTTTCTCGGTGAGCTCCATGAACTTCCGACGAACCTTCTGGCGAGCTTCTAAAAACCCTTCGGCAATGTCCCTATTCATTCTCGGCCAATTTTGGCAACACTCTGATGAATCTACGGACTTCTATCGAACTCTTGAACACCCAATGATTCCATCGTACTTGACTTCGGCCTTTGTTTCACTTTACATCTTCATCATTATCATAGTTAATCCTGTACATATAAAACTTAACTCTACTTCGATCTAAATAGTTATTATAACATGAATTGACATTCTGTTGCCCGGCACATCATTGGTCGGTGCTTCATTCCATACTTTGGTGCATCATCCTCTCTGGCGGCCTGTTACCCAATCGATGGTTGACCTCTGCAACCTGATATCCTTGGCATAACACTACTCTTCTTGGCCCGATGCCCGACGTCTGAAGCCTTTTGTCGATTATCGACCAGACCTTCGGCTCGACGTCCAATATCCTGACGTGATTTCCTCTAGTGCAATGTCAATTCCTCTTGCATCAACTATTTAATCCTGATCGAGTAGACCTGCGTCACTCAAAATACAATTAGATAATAAAATACAATCAATTAGTTTCATCATCTAAATTTGAGACTTAACAAAACACTGTTTAATTCCCTAGAAATCCCCTCCTATAGTCCATACTTGTATTCAAGTTAAAGGAGAGGAGAGACTATTTGTAAGGGTTACCTCCTAAGCCCATCAAAAGGAGAGAGTGTTGTAGGAGAGTTTGTTTTCACCCATTTGAAGGAAGACAATTAGTGAAAAGCCAATGGCCTCAAGAGATGAGGAATTAGGAGTGGACGTAGGTCGTATGACCAAACCACTATAAAAATTTGGTTTGCATTTACTAATTGCTTGTATCTTTCTGCAAACCATTTTATTTGATTGCCCTACTTTCTTAACATTGTCTTTCTTCATCTCAAGTTAATTATGTTTCCGATACACTTCAATCAAAATTAGTTTTAGTTGAAACGAGATTTTCAACGTACAAAGTTTTCGAAATCCTTTTAAATCACTGAAATTTATCGTTCTTAACCACTGTACTAATTCACCCCCCCTTCTTAGTGCCGTTCTTGATCCCAACAATTAGTATTAGAGCCATATTGTTTCTCTTTTGAATTCATACCCACGAGAAATAATTCTTCACGGCTTTCAAGAGGGTTTTTCGATCATTCGTTCTCTGTTGTTTAACGGATCAGACTACACATATTGGAAAACTCGAATGAAAGTTTTTCTGATTTCTTTGGATTTAAACTTATGGAATATCATTGAAAATGACTTTCAACTTCCCTCTAAACCGATGAATGAATGGTCGGATTTAGAGAGAAAATATTTTTTAATAAATGCAAAGGCTATGAATGCCTTATTTTGTGTCTTAGATAAAAATGAATTTAATCAAATTTCTTCTTGTAAAATGACTTTTGATATTTAGAACACTCTTGAAGTCACACACGAAGGAACAAGTAGAGTCAAAGACTCAAAAGTTAACATTTTGATGCATGATTTTGAGCTTTTCTGAATGACACCAAGTGAGACTATCGATGACATATTTTCCCATTTCTCGGATGTCATGAATAGTCTAAGAGCTCTTAGTAAATCTTTTTCAGATTTTGATCTTGTAAATAAGATTTTAAGATCCCTTCCAAAAAGGTGGGATCCTAAAGTAGCTGCAATATAAGAGGCTAAAGATTTAAATAATTTACCTATTGAAGAACTTATTGGCTCATTGATAATATATGAAATGAGTCACTTGGAACTCGGTGAACACATGAACCATCTTCTAAAGAATAGAAAGTATTTGGAACTTTGGACAAATGAATGACATTTGAGTGATGACTCAAGTGATGAGGACAATTATAAACTTGAACTTCAAACACTAAAATTTAAAAAGTTCATAAAACAAGAATCTAAAATAAAAAATGAACTTGAATAGAGAAAGAGGCCAAAGAAGAGGAAGGCACCCAAGGATGAATCAAGAACTTCCGAAAGGCAAATGGCAAATTGTGCTTTGACAGGCTTCGACTACAAGGTAAGCAACTTAACCAAAACTCCCTTAATTTATTTTGAAATTACATGATGTTTTTCATGAGTGCTTAATTTAGATAGTAGGAAATAAAAATTTATTTTAAAAAATTATATCATGCTTTTCTTTCTAGTATTTTTTAAAAGTAAAAATTATGATTGATGATTGGATGGTTCCATGAATGTTTATGATTTTCATGTCAGATTTTGATGTATGATTTTGACACAAAAATTAATTAGCATGATTATGTTAATCTATGATTGTGTACTTTGTTTTTCATGCTTAATGATACTATGCATAAGGATTTGAAGTAATGATATCCTTTGTTTTGGAATGGTGCTTTGATGTTTTTTGACAAAACTTGTGAATCAGATTTATACGATGATGCTTTCAATTTAAAATAAGATGCATAGTTTTTGACACAAAATGAATTATCATGATAATTGCATCTCATGCTGATACACCTAACGAGATAAAATCAATGAACATTTATTTTGATGATTTTACATTTTAAATTTATGCATGATAAGCAAATCTTATGACTTGGACAAATGAATATGTCAATGCTTGGCTTTCGTATAAAAATTTTGAGGATGTTTTATGGTATCATGCTTGATGATGCATAAGGATTTGAAAATTGAAATCATATGTTTTAGAATAATGTGTTGATGGCTTTCAACTTCCAACATGATGCATGGCTTTTATATAAAAACTTGAACATGCTTATATGAGGTCAACCACATAAAATAAAACATATAAAAATTAAAAATATGATATCATGATGTTTTATTTTTGATGTGTTTGGTCTTGAGGGTTTTATGATGAAACTTATGACTCGTTTTTAAATGTTGATACATGTTTTCATAAATAACTTGAACATACTCACCGTAATTGAAACACATAAAAAGGGGAAGCAAAATATATTATCTTGATGAATCAAATCATTTCCTTAAAGATGCTTTATATGTTTGCTCTTGATCACTTTTATGACGAAATTTTTAGATGTCATGTCTTATTTTTGGTCTTGATGATGAAACTTGTGTTTCGGTTTTGAACTTGACACACATCTTTTATACAAAAGACTTGGGCATGCTTTCATGTAATCAATCTATGTTGCTCTTAATAAATTTTTTGAATGAAAGATTTTGATGATGAATTCCGATTTATATGATAATGCAAATTATGATTTGTTTTACGAAAATTGCCTTTCACTCTTGAATGTCATACTCATTTTTATTAAAAGCAAAGGCATGCTTATATGAAGTAAATCATAAAATGAAAATGCATGTTTTACTATCTCTAAAAGTTTTTGATTTTTTTTTTCCATGAAAGACAAATGATGAATTCATTTATGATATTATGAATGAGATTTTGATGATGTGTTAAAGAATCCATTTATATGAATCTATGAAAAATATTTTAATGATAAGTATGAAGCAGTCGAGTTGAATTTGAATGAAACTTGTTAATGATTCTTGACTCTTCTCTCAATCTCTTGGAATCATGACCTTTTGAGATATATATATATATATATATATATATATATATATAATGCTTGAACCAAGTTCTAAAAGAGTTCATTTTGCTATAAAGAAATTTTATTAAAATCATGATCTTGACAATTATAACATGAAGTTTTTTATATATCAAGATCGTTTATTATGCTTCTTCCGGTTATCAAAAGAAAATTTTCCTAATGAAATTTGACTTATCTCTTGATTTCTCGGGACTATATAATTGATTTTTTTTTAATCTTGATGACTTGATATGTTACTTGATTTCTTGATGACTTCTTGATGATTCATGATTTCTATTTTTAAACTTTCGGAATCACAACTTTAATTTGTTGAATCCTGACTTATTTGGCTTGAATGCATAATTTTTTATTCCTTGAAATTTCTTTTTCATGATCTTGATATCCTGATATTTAATACTTGAAATTTTTTTGAAATATGATCTTGATGAGAATTCTTATGCATAAAACATGTTCTCATATGATTCTTTTACGAATAAGATGATTTCAAATGAATCATGACTTGATATTGATATGTTTTGGATATATACCCTTCATCATGAATTGAAAATTGATACATATGAATCTTGATCTTGATCTTGCTGAAAAGAAAGTTATGAATCATGAATAATATCTTTTGGTTTTGATCCATGTTGAATTTTCATATTGATATCCTTCATGATATGATTTCTTTGCATTGTTGTCTTGTATGCATAATGTGATGATTGAAATATTGATTGATGCATATTTATAATTGATATAAAAGTCTATATCATTGGTTCCTCCCTTCTATTCGATAATGACAAAGGGAGAGTTAGCTTGCTAGCTTGTGTATCACAAAAGGAAGTGGCAAACAAAGCTAGCTAGAACTAGCAAAGAGGCAAAGCTTGCAAAGAGAAGAAAGAAATTGCAAAGTTGCATTTTTTAACTCATGAGCTTGCATGTTTAAAGTGTTGTAAATTTTACAAAAATTGCTAGCTCATTGCAAACAAGAAGTTGCTAGCCTAAGGCAAATGATTGCTAGCTTGTGCATCACTTAAAGAGTACCTTAAGTGTTTGCTTGAATGATAAATTGATCTTCATAACTTGATTTTGATGATAGAATTCATAACTTGATTTTCATATATTGATTTTGAATCATGAATATAAAACTTTTGATACCCCATGAATATTTATCTTTGTTAATTGTCATAATTTCAAAATTCATGTAAAGGGAAAAGAATTATACTCTTCCCTTCTTTTTGACAAAAACAAAGTGGGAGAAAATTTATTGCTAGCTTGCGACTTTAATGGAAAATTTGCTAGCTCGATCATTGAAATGAAGGAACTTCCTATCTTGAACATCAAAAATTGCCACCTTGCAATTTCAAAGAGGCAAGTATTAAATTGCCATGATTACACATCCTTAAAAACTTACAATGACTGAATGTTATAAATCTAGCTTATATGTTGACTTGTATATCTTTTAAAATAGCTATGATGCAACTTCTCCTTTTTGTTGATAACAAAGGGGAAGAAGTAGATTGATGAACTCATGCAATGTAATGTTGAATGAATATTTTATATATTTACATAGTGTTTTTGTTGACATGATTTTGATACATGTTGCTTGGATTTGGGATAATCCAAGGGTTCTATCAATATAGCATATTGATAGGGGGAGTTTATTTAAACTCTAAAGAGTTAAGGTTAATTCCGTTATCAATTACTTATCATCATAAAAAAGGAGGAGACAGTTGAGTATCAGATTTTGATGATGAAACTAACTGATTGTGTTTGTTGTTTAACTACATTTTGAGTAACATAGGTCT
Organism: Musa beccarii; assembly: GCA_024322285.1. NCBI lineage: Eukaryota > Viridiplantae > Streptophyta > Magnoliopsida > Zingiberales > Musaceae > Musa > Musa beccarii. Next base: position 73,244,026 of record CM044395.1, read on the forward strand.
ACTATCGATCAGAATTAGTCAATTAACACATGATGAATCAGTGTTGTACCGGTGGAAATCACGTCAGGATATTGGACATTGAGCCAGAGGTCTGATCGACAATCGGCAGAAGGCTTTAGTCATTGGGCATCGGGCTAAAAAAAGTGGTGTTACACTAAGGAGATCAAGGTTGTGGAGGTCAACCGTCGATTGGGCAATAAGCCACAAGAGAGGACGATGCACCAAAAAATTAGATGAAGCGTCGACCAATGACATGCTACGCAACAAGATGTTGATTCATTTAATAATTATTTAGATTGAAGTAGGGTTAAGATTTACTTAATGTGCAGGATTAACTATGATAACGATGAAGATATAAAGCGAAAAAAAAATGCCAGAGTCAAGTGCAATCAAATCATTGGGAGTCCGAGAGTTCGATGGAAGTCTGAGGGTTCATCGAAAGTGTTGTCAGAACTGGCCGAGCATGAGTAGGGATCTTGCCGAAGGGTTTTCAGAAGTTCACCGAAAGGTTCATCGGAAGTTCACGGAGCTTGCCGAGAAAGATCGGAGCTTGCTGAAGAAGCTTGTCGGAACTCGCCAAGATCGTCATGAAGTCTAGGATCTTGCCGGGAGTCCACAGAATGGTATCCGAGGGTTCATCAGAAGATTGCCAGAAGCTCGCCAAAAGAAGTCTTGACTTACCGGACATTGTTTAGCTTAGGAAATGTCTTTAATTTCGCAGTTAGCACGTAATTGGCGTTAGGATTAGGTGTTAATCCTATAACCCTAGTTGGGGCCAACTAGGCCCAGTAATAGACTGGTTTAGGTCAGGTTTAAGGCCTAACCAGAAGTACTGGACCCTATTTGGTGGTGGCACTGCTCTAGGTCTAGCTCCCTAAGATGTACTAGGTGGTGGTACCATCAAGTGTTAGAGCACCTGGGCGGTGGTACTGCCCAGTACACTAACCGTGGCAGTATGTCAGGTGGTAGTACCACCAGATTGGGCAGTGGTACCACCCAGTGTTAGGGTCAAACTAGCGATGGTACCACTAGTGATAGGTGGTGGTACCGCCAGCACCCGGGATGGGAAGGTTTTTGCTCCAAGTTTGAATTAGATTGGAGCCTATAAAAACCCCTCCAATCCCTAGGTTGAACACATAAGCACACACACTTTGAAAGTAGTAAAATGCTGTTCAAATCTCTAGAAATCCTCTCCTCTAGTCCTTACTTGTATTCAAGTAAAAAGAGAGGAGAGAGTGTTTATAAGGATTACCTCCTAAGCCCGTCAAAAGGAAAGAGCACTGTAAAGGAGTTCATCTTTGCCTGTTGGAAGGAAGACAATTAGTGGAAAGTAGTGGTCTAAAGAGAAGAAGAATCAAGAGTGGATGTAGGTCATATGAATGAACTACTATAAAAATCAAGTTTGTATTTACTTATTGCTTTTATCTTTCTGCAAACCATTTTATTTGGCTGCCCTACTTCCTTATCACTGTCTTTCTTCATCTCAAGTTAATTACGTTTTCAATACACTTCAATCAAAATAGATTTTAGTCGAAATAAGATTTTCAATGTACAAAGTTTCTGAAATCCTTTTAAATCACTGAAATTTATCGTTCTTAACTGCTGCACTAATTCACCCCCCCTCTTAGTGCTACTCTAGGTCCCAACACGGTGGACTCTTGAACTCCCAATGATTCGATCATACTTGACTCCGGTACTTCATTTTGCTTGATGTCTCCATTGCTATCGTAGTTAATCCTACACACTAATTAAGCCTTAACCCTACTTTGATCTAGACAGTTACAACGAATCAACTTCCAGTTGCTTGGCACGTTATTGGTCGATGCTTCGTCCGATTCTTTAGTGCATCATCCTCTCTTGCGGCTTATTGCCCAATCGGCGGTTGACCTTTGCAACCCCAATTTCCTTGGCACAACACCACTCTTCTTGGCCCGATGCCTAATATCTTTATGTAAAGCTTTCTGCAGATTATCGATCGGACCTCCGGCTCGATGTCCATTCTCCGGACATGTTCTCTTCTGGTGCAACTTTGATTCATCTTGTGTCAGTTGTCTAATTCTAATCGAAAATAGACCTGCATGACTTAAAACGTAATTAGATAACTAAAACACAATCAATTAGTTCATCATCAAAATCTGAGATTCAACAAGTGTAGCAGATAAAAATCGATGATTTGATGCAATTTTGGAAAACTTTGTGTTGAGAAAATTTTGTCCGATGAAAAAGATTTCGGTAATGAGATTGATTCAAATGAATACGTAAGAGAGTAGAGGAGGGGAGAATAAAAAATTACAGCCATATAAATAATTAAATGCAGCAAATGAAATTTATGCACTAAGAGAAGAATATAGCGATTTTATAGTGGTTCAGTCAATTGACCTACGTCAACTCCCGAAACCTTCTTTGATGAGGTTGTCGGCTTCCACTATCGATCCTTCTTGAAGGGGAAAGATCAAACACCCTCTTTACAGAACTTTGTAGATGGCTCATACCCTTTTATAGAATGTTTACACTTGAGAATTCGAGAGGTGAACACTTAGACTTTTCAAGGCTATTTCACTATAGTTTTGACTTAATTCTTATCACTTCTCAATGTACTTAACCAGCTAAGAAGTAAGGAGTATTTATAGACTCAATTGGCTTAAAAATTAGAGTAAAAAAAGGTCCCATCCTGGATTCTGGGAGTTGGCAGCACCACCGCCTGTCATTGGGTTCTATAGTGGGGCAGTACCACCGCTTGACAGGTGGTACCACTACTTGACTTAGGCGTAACCACTGCCCAGGCACTTGGGAATTTGAACCTTGGGCGGTTCTACTACCTCAGTCTGGCGGTGCCACCACCAAGCAAGGTCCAACACTGGGTTGGGCCTCGAATCCAGCCCAAACCAATTTAGTCTCGGGCCCAATTGACCCCTACCAGAGTTAATGGGATTACCTCCTAATCTTAACCATAATTATATGCTAACTATGAAATTAAAGATATTTTCTAAGCAACAACTTAATCTGGCACATCAAGACTTCTTTTGGCGAGTTTCAAATGAACTTTCGGTGGACTTCCGATGAACTCTCGGACATCTTCCGACGAACTCCTGGCAGGCTCTTGGACTTTACGATGATCTTGGTGAGTTCCGACAAGTCTTCTTTGGTAATCTCCGATCTTTCTCGACAAGCTCCGTGAACCTTCCAACGAACTTCCAACAACCCTTCGGCAAGCTCCTGATTCATTCTTGGCCAATTCCAATAGCACTTCCGATGAACCTTTAGACTTTTGATAGACTCTCGAACTTTCAATGATTCGATCTTACTTGACTATGATACGTCATTTTACTTTACGTCTTCATCACTATCGTAGTTAATCCTGCACACTTTTCTCAATAATATAGATTAGATCAAATTATTTATCAATTGACATCATCATCAAAATCTGAGATTCAACAATCTCCCCCCTTTTGATGATGACAATCAATTGATGACAGAGTTAATCTTAACTCCCCCTATCTATATGTCATATTTGAGAAAAGAACCACTTGAATTCAAGCCCAAAACCGATAAGTTACATACATTCAAACTTATCGACACGCTTAACAAGTATGATCTTTCATTCAAAATATGATACTACGCATTTTTCACAATACAATAATGATGTCAAGGCATGACATCCATTTTCAAGTCCAATGTTGAATGATGATAGACAATCATCATTTCAACAAATGATATCAACTTTAATTTTAAAATTTAGCAAGAATTAAATGATATCAAATAATTCATCAATCCAAGGCATGATATCAATTGATAATTCAATGATACAAAATTTAAAAATGAAACTGAATGATAGCTTTATCGTATCGAGGCATGATACCAATTTCAAGTAAGATAATTAAGCATGATACCAAATTCAAGTAAGACAATGAAACATGATACCAAATTCAAGTAGCATGATACGATAATGATCATAGAAAAAATATCATTTTAAGCATACATGATTCATTTCAATCATTCACGATGCATACGATACATTTCATAAATTTGCGATACATTACAATACACTTAAAATATTTGCGATGCATATGATACATTTCATATATTTGCGATACATTGCGATGCTTTTAATGATAGCAAGCATTTTACGATATGGCAATTGTTTTATGATACAATACAAGTCATCAATTTTAGTTTTATGATACAAAGCATGTCATCAATTGTGTCATATTTCTCCCCCTTTGTCATCAACAAAAAGGAAGTGTGCCAAAATTTTAGGCAAGCAAAATTTGGTATTGCTATGAATTGTTGCGATACCAATCATTATGATAGGATTCTTCTTGAAAGGGTAAAGAGAGAAGGAAAAATTCACGAAACCAACAAGAAGAATCAAGATATGAAAAGTACAAGAAACAATTTGTTCGAATGATAAAAAATTCATGCCATAGAAATTCTTGAAGTAAAAAGAAATCATTCTAGTCATGAAAAATTCATCAAAGCTCATGGCACATATTTCAATCAAGTAAAATTTGTGAAGTAAAAGAGGAATGAACCATTCAAGTTATCAAAACTTCCTAAGAACTCATAACGTAAAAATTCATACATGAGTTAAGAAATCATTAAATTTGCATTTAGAGAAGTGAATGAAATCCAAATTGAATTCAAGAGAGCATTCAAGCAAAAAATTTATAAGAGCTTCTTCTTTTCATATAGAAATCATTACATAAAATATGTATAAAGAGAAGAAGTCTGTGAACCATGAGAGCAAGTCATTCAATTTATCAAGAATATATCTCACTTCTATTTTTCATCAAAATCTCATAGAAATGTGAAAAGTGAATCGTGAAAGCAATTGAGTCATCAAGAGCTAATATATGTCATTTCATAGAATCCATGAATGTTGCTTTTACAAAATCCATTGTCAAAAAAAAAAATCAAGTATCATTGAAATTGGTAAATGGTAAATGATACCTTTATCAATTAAGATTCATGAGTACTGTTTTTACTCTTTTCAAAAACGTTGCTAAAGCTTGCATGAAATCTGAGAGTGATATAAAAAATATTGTGAATGAGGGGAGGAAAGTCATCAAATGATAAAATGATAGAATCAAGTCCGATACAATTTCAAAAATTCACAAAACAAGAGTATCAAACCAAGATAAGTTCATGAAAATCCCATTTATAAAATCAAAAAGATGATACTACAAAATCAAAATTTTTTGAAAAAGAGACATACAACAAACTCATGCATTAGGACAATTTAACATCTATAATTCCCTTCTAATGAAATCAAATTATTCTTCATTTAAGGGTTTTGTAAAGATATCCGCTAATTGGTGTTTTATATTAATAAATTCTAGAGTTACATCATTGCTATTGACATAATCTCATATAAAGTGATGCCTAATGTCAATATGTTTAGTTCTAGAGTATTAAATAGGATTTTTAGTTAAACATATGGCACTTGTGTTATCACATTTTATGGAAATATTCTTTAGATGAATTCAGTAATCTTCTAATGTATTTTTCATCTATACAACTTGTGCACAACATGCACTTGTGGCTATGTATTCTGCTTTGGCCGTAGATAATGCAACCGAGTTTTGTTTCTTGAAAGATCAAGAAACAAGTGCATACCCTAAAAATTGACATGTTCCAAATGTGTTTTTTCTATCTATTCTACATCCGGCAAAATCCACATCCGCATAAGCTATTAAATCAAAGTTATCAGATTTTGGATACCATAATCCTAGGTTAGGAGTTTCTTTAAGATATATAAAAATTCTTTTAACGGCTTTAAGATGAGACAACTTAGGATTATCTTGACATCTAGCACAAAGTCCTATACTAAATATGATATCCGGTCTAGTTGTGATGAGGTATAGTAAACTACCTATAATTCCCTTATATGTTTTTTGATCAAAAGTTTCTCCACTTTCATCCATGTCTAACTTAGTAGAGGTACTCATAGGAGTATTGATGGCCTTTGAACCATCCATGTTAAATTATTTTAATAATTCTAATATATATTTGGTTTGACTAAGAAATATATAATCATATTGTTTGATTTGTAATCCTAAAAAGAAGGCTAGTTCACCCATTAGACTCATTTCAAACTCTTGGCTCATATACTTAACAAATGATTTATATAACGATTCATTTATAGAACCAAAGATAATATCATCAGCATAAATTTGAATAACAAGAAAATTATTTTTAAAATTTTTAATAAACAATGTAGTATTGACCTTGTCTTTAGAGAAATTATTTTGAATAAGAAAAGAGCTAAGTCTCTTATACCAGACCCTTGGGGCTAGTTTTAATTCATAAAGAGCCTTAGTCAATTTAAACACATGATTAGGAAAAAGAGAGTTCTCGAAACCGAGTGATTGTTCAATATACACTTCTTCAGAAATAAAGCCATTTAAGAAAATGCTTTTAACATCCATTTGAAATAGCTTAAAATTATAACTACTAGCATAGGCAAGGATCATCCTTATGACTTCTAATCTTGCCATAAGAGCGAAGGTTACTTGTAGTTGATACATTCTTCTTGGTTGAAACTATTGACCACTAACTAGCCTTGTTTCTAACCACAATACCAAATTCATCTTGCTTGTTTCTAAAGACCCATTTAGTACCAATAACTAAATGGTCACTAGGTCTAGGACAAAGCTTTCATACCTCATTTCTCTCAAATTAGTTCAATTCCTCTTGTATTGCGATGACCCATGAATCATCTTTCATGGATTTATCAATGCATTTAGGTTTAATTTGAGAAAGAAAAGTAGTATTGGCACAAAAGTTTTTAAGAGAAGAATGAGTTTGAACTTTTTTTGAAGTGTCTCCTATAATTAGCTCCTTAGGATGAGCATCTATATACTTTCATTCCTTGGGTAAGGAAGTTTCGAAAGAAGATGCATTTAAGTTGCTATTTGGTGGAGAGGTTTCATTCAAATTCAAAGCATCAAAAATAAAATCATCATCAAAATTATTTTCTTAAATTTAAAAACTTTATTAAAGACAACATGAATGGATTCTTCTATAACCAAGGTTCTTTTATTTAAGATACAAAAAGCTTTAGAAATAGAAGAATAGCCAAGAAAAATGCTTTCATCATATTTTGCATCAAACTTTCCTAAGACATCTTTTTCATTTAATATAAAACATTTACAACCGAAAACTTTAAAATATGAAATATTTAGTTTTTTATCATTTCACAATTCATAAGGAGTTTTGAAGAGAGATGGTCTTACTAGAACTCTATTCATGACATAGCGTGCTGTATTAATGACTTCGGCCCAAAATATTTGGGTAGACTATGTTCGTTCAACATAGTTCTTGTCATTTCTTGTAAACTCCTATTCTTTCTTTCTACTACTCCATTTTGTTGAGGATTTTTCGGAGTAGAGAAATTATGGTTGTATTCATTAGATTTACAAAAATTTTGAAAATTATAATTTTGAAATTCACCACCATGATCACTCCGAATCGATGAAATCATAAAACCTTTTTCATTTTGAACAAGTTTACAAAACTTTGAAAAACACTTGAAACAATCACTTTTATGTACCAAGAAGTATGTCCAAGTGTATCTACTATAGTCATATATGATTATAAAGGTGTATTTGCATCCTACTAGGTTTGTTGTATCAATTAGTCCAAATATGTCTATATGGATCAATTACAATGGTCTAGAGGTGCTTATTTGATTCTTTGATTTGAAACTAATTTTTATTTATTTTTCTAGTTGACAAGCATCACACACTTTGTTTTTGACAAACTTAATTTTAGGAATGCCTCTTACTAGTTCTCTAGATGTGATTTAAGAGATTAGTTTCATACTTGTGTGACCTAATCTCCTATGCCAAAGCCAAGCATCGTCATTCAAAACCGAAAAGCACATTTCATTACTAAGTTCATCAATGTTAATAGTGTAGATATTATTTTGTTTTAGGGCAATCATAGATGTGTTGTTGTGTAATTTTTCAATGATGCAAGCATTAGATTCAAATCTTATGATGTATCCTTTATCATACAATTAACTAATGCTCAAAATATTATACTTTAAGCTATCTACTAACAACACATCATCAATTAAAATGTTTGATTTGTTATATATGGTTTCTCTTGCCAATGATTTTATCCTTGTTGTTATCTCCGAAGGTGACATACCCTTCGTCTTGATTGATGAGCTTAGAGAATTGAGATGGATCTCTAGTCAGATGCCTTGAGCATCCACTATCAAGGTACCATCTCTTGCTCCTAGCTTATGAATGTGAGTGTATCTACAAAAGTAGACGGTTTTTAGGTACCCATGTAAACTTGAGTGCATAAAAAATTGATCTACTTATTTTATCATTTTGCATTGAATTCCTTATGGTCCCCTTTGTAACATCCCTTATTTTTGAATATTTTGTAAAGACTTGTTTGTAATATAAGGACCTATTTGTAAATATAAAAAATTATTTAATAATTTTTTAAGTAAATAATTTTATATTAAAAGTTTATTGCTAGGGACTAAAGTGTAATATACCTCATTTTTAAAATTTATGTAAGGACCTATGTTTAAAATTTAAGGATTTTTTTTATAAAATCAGAGGACCTATATATAAATATAGAAATTTCTATGATTAAGCTATTAAGTTACCAAAAAAAAAGGAAAATAGAGATTTTTTTATCCCATTGCGTCTTTGTTTCCTCATGCGCACCTCCGTTCCTGCACAAGGAAACAGAGGATGTGTGGTGGCGGGGAGAAGACGGGAAGAAGGGGAGAGGAAGAAAAGAAGAGGAGGAGAAGAAAAGGAGAGGAGGAGAAGAAAAAGAAGGAAGGAGAGGAGAAGAAGAAGAAGAGGGAGAAGAGGGGGAAGAAGAAGAAGAAGAGAGGAAGGAGGCTGCGGCTAGGGCTGCAGCTAGGAGAGAAGAGAAGAAGAAGAAGAAGGGAAGAAGAGGAGAAAAAGAAGAAGAGGGAGAAGAGAGGGAAGAAGAAGAAGAGAGGAAAGAGGGCTGCGGCTATGGCTGTGGCTGCGGGTGTGGCAGCTGCGGTTGGGGTTGCTGCACCTCTATTTCCTACATAAGGAAACAGAGGATGTGCAATGCATCAGTGGAGGAGAAGGGAAAGAGAGGAAGAAGAGAAAAAGAGAAGAGGAGGAAGGGAAGAAGAAAGAGGGCTGCGTGGTGTGGTCATTTGTGGCATGGTGGTGGTCGTGGTCGCTATCTGCATGGCTATGATTATGGTTGCATAGTTGCTTGCGCTAGGAAAGAAACAAAGGAAGGAAGAAGAAATAGAGAAAGAAGAGAAGGGAAGAAGAGGCTACAGTTGTGGCAGCTGTGGTTGAGAAAGAAGAAGAGGGAAGAAGAAGAGAAAGAGAAGGAGAGGAAGAAGAGAAGGGGAGGAAAAAGAGGATGCGGCTAGGAAAAGAAGAAAAAGGAAGGAAGAAGCGAATAAAAGGAAGAGGATGAGGAGAGGATGAAGAGCAAGGGAGGAAGAAGAGGCTATGGCTGAGAGATGAGAGGAAATAGCACAGTGGAAGGGATTAGCTGTGACTGTGGCAGCTACGGCTATAGTTGTAATTACAGTGTTGGGAAAAAAAGAAAGGGAAAGTAGTTTACTGCACCCTCCTACATTCTGCACGAGCTGCAGCTATGGAGGAAGAAAGAAGATAGGTGAAGAAAACAACAGGGAGAGGAGATGGAGGAAAGATAGAAAGATTTGAGTTTATAATTTTGTTGGATCGAAATCTTTGAAAGGCAAGTGTTCCAATCCTTTCTTCTATAATTTTAATCTTTGCTTTTGCCTTAGATATGAGAAATTTGAATTATTTTAGCTTTGAAATCTGATATCTCTATTGTTTGGAATGTAAAGTTTTGAATCTAAAATAATTATCAAGATTCTGACCCTTCTACCTTGTTTTGGTTATAAATCCCTACACAGATTTTCAATTTAGGCAAAACTTATTTAATCTAAATATAGACTTGTAAACTTTCTTTTGATAGCTTACTTGAAGGATTTGGAATAAATTTGACTACTGAAACATCTAATTGAATCGACCCTATAAATTCTATAAAATAGAGATTATAAGTTCTGACCTTTTGTTACTGATTGGCTTATAACTCTTTGTTGAGAATTCTTATTTATGTAAAATATTCATTAGAATTTAGGCTCATGGATCTTTCATTTGATACCTAGATTAAAAGATTTGGAGTCTAAATGACTGTCCAGATTTCTATTTCGATTGACCCTATGGATTCTACAAAACAGGGACCATGATTTCTGACTTTTTGATACTAAACTACATATAACTCCTTTTTGAGATTTTGATTTGAGCAAAAAACTTTTTGTTGGAAACTAGACTTATAAATATTTCTGTACATATGTTTTTTGAGTAATTTGGAGCATAATTGATCATCCAAATAATTCCTAAAATATGTCTCTCAAATTCTATCAAAATTAGGTTTTTATCGATTTTGCCTATTCATGTTTCATCTCTTGGGAAATTGATTCCTGCTAGAATCCTTTCTTCAGTTAGCTTTATATTATTGCTTTGAATCCTTATATGATTTGTTCTAATCATTTCTATAAATTCTGCCAAACAGAGATGATATTCTCTGACCTTTTGTTACTAAACTATTTATAACTCTTTTTTAAAAAATCTAATTTATACAAAACTTAATTTATCTAAAACTAGATTGATATATCTTTCAAATGATATCTATTTTGAGCAAATTGGAGCATATTTAGTCATTCAAATAGTTCATACAGTGTGCCTTTCAAATTTTGCCAGAATCAAACTTTTATCGATATTACCTACTGTTGTTTCATCCCTTTGAAAATTAATTTCAGCTAAAATCCTTCCTTCAATTTTAGCTTTATATTATTGCTTTAAATTCTTGTATACTCTTTTCCTTCAATTATTTGTATACCTGAATCTATTACGTAAAGTTTCTATTTGTATCGAATTGTTTCATATAGGCGCATGTATATTTTATGGTTCCGCATGTGCTTCCGATATATGCCAATTTTATTATTCACACTATCCTTTTGTACTCTGGTATTTTGTGAAATAATTTGGACCTTTGTCAAAACTGATAAATGGATTATTTGGACTTTTGCCAGAAATGGCAAAGAGTATATGCTTAGAGCCCAGGATGCTCAGACTTATATTTGGTTGTCATCTAGAAATGGGTGAACCATATTATAAATGTGGTCCCACAGCACCCTCTATGTTATTTGATATAATATTCAAAGCATTGCTAATTGTTTATCTGTGTGTTTTGGATGGGAATGAAATGAATGTAACGTCATTGATATGTTTCGAGATGTCTCATTTACCCTTAATTTGCTTCGAAATATTTCATACGTTATTGATATGTTTCATATGTTATTGATATGCTCCGAAATATTTTAAACGCCATTGATTTGGCCCAAAATGTTTCATACACCATTGATATACTCTGAAACATTTCATATGCCATTGTTATGCTTCAAAATATATTCTAAAATGTCTCATCTGCCATTGTTATGCTCCAAAATGTTTCATATGTCGTTGATATGTTCCAAAACATTTCATACGTCATTGATATGTTCTGAGATATTTTATTTTCCCTTGATTGCTCTGAAATATCCTATGGGCTATAGATATGCTTCGAAATGCTTCATATGTTGTTGATATGTTTTGAAACATTTTACACGTCATTGATATGCTCCGAAATATTTCATTTTCCCTTGATATGCTCTAAAACCTTTCATACATCATTGATGTTTCTGAAATGTTTCATTTGCCCTTGATATATTCTGAAATATTTCATACATCATTGATATATTCTGAGATATTTCATTTGCCCTTGATTGCTCCGAAATATCCTATGTGCCATTGGTATGCAATGAAATGCTTCATATGCCATTAATATGTTCCGAAACATTTCATATATCATTGATATGCTCTGAAATGTTTCATTTGCCCTTGATATGCTTCGAAACCTTTCATACATCGTTGATATGTCCAAAATGTTTTATTTGCCCTTGATATACTCCGAAACATTTCATACATCATTGATATGCTTCGAAATATTCTATGTGCTATTAATATACTCAGAAATACTTCTTATGCCCTTGATGTGCTCCAAAACATTTTATATTTCATTGATATGCTAATTTATATCTACTAACTGTCAAACACAAAATGGAAATAATTTTTTTGATAATAGAATGAGCATAATAGCATGCATCTAATGCAATAATAGCTCCACTAGGCAGATGTAGGGTGACCTCACCAATAACCATTACAACTTTTACTCCATTGTCCATCTTGAGGTCCATCTCGCCTCTCTTCAATCTCCTAGGTCCTATCATAACTTGTAACGAATTGCAGATGTGATTAGTACTCCCGGTATCCAATACCCATGTGTTATTATAAGATTATAACAAATGGAGATTGATCATGAATGTACCTAAAGCTTCTCCAAGCTTCTATTTTGCCCTCTCTAAAAGATACTCTTTGTAGTTTCTCTTCCAGTGCCCATCTTTACCGTAGTAGAAGCACTGGCCTTTGTCCTTTGTTAGATCTTTCCTAGCAAACTTTATCTTACTTGGTTTGCCCTTGCCCTTCTTAAGGGACTTCTTAGCCTTCCTTTTCTTTCTGGTCTCACCAGCATAGAGAACTGGCTTCTCTTTCTTGATTGTGCTCTCTGCTTCTCTTAACATATTGAGGATCTCTCGGAGGGTCACTTCAAGCTTGTTCATATTGAAATTCATTATGAATTGAGAAAAAAAATCTGGTAGGGACTAAAGTACAAGATCCACACAGGTTATCCTCTAGGAGCATTCCTTGACTTATGAGTTTCTTTATATACTCAATCGTCTTAAGGGCATGGTTCTAAACCAATATCCCTCAGTCATCTTAGCACGGAAGAGACTCTTCGATATCTCAAATGGTTGAGTTCTTTCCTGTTCCTTAAATAGTTTGTGGAGATGCAAGAGTTTAAAAGTGGCATTCATGTTTTCATGCTATCTCTGCAACTCAGGAGTTATAGAGGCCAACATGTAATATTGAGTATGAGTGGAATTATCTATGATCTTCACATAGCAAGCGATCTCATCCTTACTTGCTCCTTCATCGGGTGTAGAGATCACTATATCAAGGATGTACACAATTTTCTCTACCGTAATAATGATTATCAAGTTGTGAAGCCAATCGGTATAATTTGGACCAATGAGGTGGTTGGCATCAAGTATGCCACGTAAAGGATTTGAAAGCAATATTTTCATGAAAATAAAGATGTAGTAGAAATAAATAATATACAGAATTTATAAAAATTAAATAATTAAGATAATGACTTCTATCTTAATCTATTCCTACTATTTTCTTGCGAAACATACAACTCCCTCTGGTATGTGAATTGGAGACCCCCGATGGATCTCTAGTGGGGATCGGGATCCAATCGACGTTTTAATGTAATCTCTAGGGACTCGACTAATCACGTTAAGCCAATAAAGATAGGCAACTCTTGCAAATCACAACTCCTTGTGATTTCCATCCTATTCGACCTTCGAACCACTATGGCTTCGAGGAACTTGACCAACCATGATGTTCAGTTAAGTCATCACTATCCTGACAAGATAAGTTTGATTCGATGATATAACCTTGAGGGACTCGACCAAGCATACTATGTTCTCAGGTCACTGGTAATATCTCTATGTTGTAGGTAAGATAGCAAATCACAATATAGGTGAGTCTTGTGGGACTCGACTAACTCAACCTATACCGGGAATCGATTCCTACCTATAACAATGGAAGGCCACATGGATCAATCTAATTGTCTCACATTTGCCGATTTAATATTATCGAGAGTGGGGATTTTTGAGTCAGTCTCCTAATATGACATGTCACACATGTACACATTTAATATATATCTACATCACATGTAAATATATATATCAAGTAGGTATATAAGCAATCACACATCACATGAGTAATCACACCAAATGATCATGGACCATATCCTAATATGATCAAGCCTGAGCTAGTGGACCCAATCACTCACATTAAGATCTATGTGTGCAACGGTGTATCTCCATGCCCTGTGATCATCCATCTCATCCTCGTCGGTTCCGTCAGCATCTTGATGCATCTCTATGCATCGTGATCATCCGTTTCACCCTCATGGGTCTCACTATCGCTTCCATGCTCCCGTCATACCTCCTCATATAATTATAACTTAATTATAGACACACAGGCCTGACAACAAACGAGAAAAAAATGAAGGCTTGTAGGCCCCAATAATAATAATAATTACATGTACACACACATCACACAGTCCATGATTACCTGTCCACATCATACATCATATGTACACATCATCATCATGTAGGACTACTAGATAACAATAATTTTAATTAATTAAACTATTTAATTAATTACTTTGTTGCCCTTTGGGGTACCCTACCATAGGGTATTCCCATATGGCAGGAAGTCCTTTATGTGGCTAGGAGATCTTAGCCACTAGGGACTCCCTTGTGGCTAGGAATCCTAGGCCACAGGGCTGCCTTGCATGGCTAGGAAACCCTAGCCACCAAGGAGTCCCTTGTAGTAGGAAACCCTAGCTATAGGGCAGCCTTGGGCGGCGAGGAAACTTGGCCACCAGTTTGCCCTATGCGGCCAAGAGTCTTGACCTCTAGAGCAACCCCTATGGCCAGGAAACCCTAGTCGCCATGGGTGCCCATTTCAGATAGGAAACTTGGCTGTAGGGGCTGCCATGCAGTAGGTTGAGAGCAGCATTATTGCTTTCATTCCTGCTACTTTTGGCCAAGCTGAGAATAGCAAGAAAAGCTCTCGACCAAGGTTGCAAGCAGCCTTTAGCTAATCTAAGGGGGCAACAATAGTTGCTGCCCTTTCTTCCTTTTTTATGTGAACATATTTGGCATCAAAAGCCCTTTGTAAAACATCTTATTGTTGAATCTCGGATTTTGATGATGAAACTAATTGATTGTGTTCTGTTGTTTAATTGTGTGTTGAGTTATGCAGGTCTACTATCGATCAGGATTAGACAGTTGACGCTGGAGGAATTGATGTTGCACCAGAGGTGATCATGTCAGGATATTGGATGTCGAGCCGGAGGTTCGGTCGACTATCGGAAGGAGGCTTCGGATGTTAGGCATCGGGCTAAGAAGTGCAGAGTTGCACCATGGATATCGGGGTTGCGGAGGTCAACCACCAATTGGGCAACAAGCCACAAGAGAGGGCGATGTGCTGATGGATCAGTGGAAGCGCCGACCAATGATGTGCTGGGCAACTGGATGTCAATTCGCATTGTAATAATTGTCTAGATCGAAGTAGGGTGTTTGTTTGTGCAGGAGTAACTACGATAAGGATGAAGATGTAAAATGAAACAAAGTACCAGAAGACAAGTGGGATGGATCATTGGGAGTTCGAGAGTTCGATGGAAGTCCGAAGATTCATTGGGAGTAGTTGTCGGAACCGACCGAGAACGAGTAGGGAGCTTGCCGAAGGGTTCTCGGAAGTTCACCGGAAGGTTCGTCGGAAGTTCACGGAGCTTGCCAAGAAAGATTGGAGCTTGCCAAAGAAGCTCGATGGAACTCGCCAAGATCATCATGAAGTCTGGGAGCTTGCCGGGAGTCCATAGAATGGTTTCCGAGGGTTCGTCGGAAGACCGTCGAAAGTTCGCCGAAAGCTCACCGAAAGAAGTCTTGTCTTATGGACTTTAAAATAGCTTAAAAAATATCTTTAAAATTTATTTTTAGCATATAATTTAGTTTAGGATTAGGTGTTAATCCTATAAACCAAATTTGAGCCAATTCGGACTTCGTTTGGATCGGTTTCGGTCGAGTTTTCGACCGAAACCACTGTGCTGAAAAAAATGACCTGGGCGGTTGAACCGCCCCAGGCTGGGCGGTGGCACCGCCAGAGGCCGAGACCTGGGCGGTGGAACCACCCAGGCAGGCGGTAGCACCGCCAGCACCTCTGTGTTAGTCTGCCAGACTAACAAAGCGAGTAGAACCGCCTCGACGAGTGTAGCACCGCCCGACATTGGGAAACTCATAAAAATTCAAATTTGGAGCCCAAATTTGAATCACTTTGAGGCCTTTAAATACCCCACTCATTCAGAGTTTAGGGGGTGTCTAGAACTGAAAAAAAGGGAGAAACTCTCTTGAAAGTGTGTCAAATCTTCCCTCTAAGTCTTAAGAGTGTTCTAGTCCAAGAGAGGGGTAAGAGTGCTTTGTAAGGGTTATCTCCTAAGCGCATCAAAAGGAGAGGTGCTGTGAGGGAGTTCATCCTCGCCCATTGGAAGGAGGATAGCTAGTGGAAAGTCGGTGGCCTCAAGCAAGAGCAATCGGGAGTGGACGTAGGTCGGATGACCGAACCACTATAAAAATCTGGTTTGCATTTACGTTCTTGCTATTTACTTTGTTGCAAACCCTTTCCACTTGCTACCTTATTTACTCAACTTCATCTTCATCTTATTACGTATGCTTTAAAGTCAAAACGTAATCTTTCCGAGTTCAAACGAAACATTGCATTCATTCGTACGAAGTTTCCGAACTTGTTCAAATCGCTAAAAATTTCTCGTTCCTTACCGCTGCACTAATTCACCCCCCCCCCTCTTAGTGCCGCTCGATCCCTAAAAATTGGTATCAGAGCTACGTTCTTTCTCTTTCAGATTTACACCCGTGAGAAATGGCTCTAAATGGTTTTCAAGAGGGCTTTTCGGTTTTTCGTCCACCGTTGTTTAACGGTTCGGACTACACATATTGGAAAACTCGAATGAGAGTTTTCATGCTTTCAATGAATTTGGATTTATGGAACATCATCGAAAATGGCTTTCAACCTTCCTCTAAACCGACGAACGAATGGTCGGATTTGGAGAAAATATCTTTTTCTTTAAACGCAAAGGCTATGAATGCTTTATTTTGCGCTTTAGACAAGAATAAGTTCAATCAGATTTCAATGTGCGAAACGACTTTCGATATTTGGCGAACACTTGAAATCACGCACGAGAGAACTAGTAGAGTTAAAGACTCGAAAGTAAACCTCTTATTGTATGATTTTGAGCTCTTCCGAATGACACCAAGCGAAACTATCGGCGATATGTACACCCGCTTCACGGATGTCGTCAATAGCTTGGAAAGTCTTGGTAAATCTTTTTCAGATTTTGAACTCGTAAGCAAGATCTTAAGATCCCTTCTAAAAAGGTGGGATCCTAAAGTAACCGCAATACAAGAAGCTAGAAATCTAAATGACCTTCCGATTCAAGAACTAATTGGCTCACTAATGACATATGAAATGAGCCTCCTAGAACATCTTGAACATGATGAACATATGAACCACCTTCTAAAGAACAAGAAGGTTTTGGAACTCGAACTATGAAATGCCACTTGAGTGATGACTCAAGTGATGAGGATAATGAAGAGGACATTGAACTTTTAATGAATCTTAATAAGTTCATTAAACAAAAATCTAAAATGAACAATGAACTTGAACGGAGGATGAGGCCAAAGAAGAAGAAGAAGACTTGCAAAAAGGAATCAAGTAAAGAAGAGGCGAAATGGGCTTTGACGGTTTTCGACAATGAGGTATGAATGATGCATGATTTGTGATAATGCTTAGGATTAATCCATGCATGTGTATCTTGATGTTTTATATTGCTTTTCATGATGCTTGATGATTTTGTAACATGCATTAGTGTTTGAAGTAATATTGATTTGACTCTATGTTGTGGATTAACGTATTTTTGGTCTAATTGTTTTCATGACAAATTAAGATGACATTTTGAGATGACGAAATTTCATGTATACTTTCCATATCGGTTTTCAATCTTAAATATGATACATATCTATGTATGAATTTCTTGAAAATCTTTTGATGATAGATGTATGTATCTTGATTATAATTTGAAAACTTCCATCTTGGCTTAATAGGTTTTAACCCTTTTTATGATGAAATTTTTAGATGATACATATCTTCATAAAATCAATTATAAAGACCCAACCCATAAATTTTCCAAATGAAAGAAATGTGGTTTCAATGTTGCCTTGTATTACATTTGGACTTGATGATTTTAATGACGAAAATTATTTTTTAGATTTATAAAATAATGCATGATTTTACCAAAAATTTGAGCATCGATCATCTTGTTATAACTAATGTAAGAAAGAATTAAAATGATCTTGATGATATTTTCATTTTTGAATATGATGCATGACATTTTCATATGAAAAATTTGAACATTCTTATGAAAGATCAAATCACTTAAATTGAAACTCATAAAGATGAGAAAATGCACTATCATGATGTTTGATGCATTTGATCTTGATGGGTTTAATAATAAACTTGTATTTTGAATTTATACAATGATAGGTTCCATATAAATATTTGAACATACATTATGAAATCATCATTGAAATGAAAATATTAAAAGTTTGTTATTATGCTTAATGACTTTGTGATATCATATTTTGATGACAAACTCATGTTTTGGTCTTAAATTTGACAATCATCATTTGAAACATGAGCACACTTGTTTGAAACAAAATGAAACATATTATCATGATAAATTGAATCTCATAATGTGTTATATTTTTATCTTGATGAATTTTATGATGAAGTTTGTCTTTTAATATTGAATGTTGATATTTCTATTTTATTTGACATCAAAAAACAAAGGCATGCTCATATGAAATAAATCATACAATGGGAATGCATGTTTCTTGAAATCTTTCGATTTTTCAAATAAAAGACAAGTGATAAATTTATTTATGATATTTTGTAAATCACTTGACTTATGAATGAGATTTTGATGATACGGTAATGACTTTATTCATGTTATGAATGTTAAAAATGATAATTTGATTAGGAGTTTCGAATTGACAAAATGAGTTTGAATAATTTTATGACTCCTCTCTTGATCACTTGAAATCATGACTTTGAATTCTTGACTTGAGATATTTTTGCGAATCAAAATATTTTCCTCTATGATTGCTTCTTTTTATCATTTACCAAAGAGAAAAACAATTCAAGTTTATGTCATTTGTGAATCTCATAAACTATGTTAATGATTTTGATGATTCGAACTTGAATGAGCTTTATCACAATCAAACTCTTGATATCTTAATATTTGATATTTGGAATTTCTTATGTATGAATCAAGTTGCTCTTTGTGCTATATCTTTTTAAATGAATCATGAGTCTTATTATTATATATTTCATAATATAGAAATGACAAAAATTCTTTGGCTTGTATGTCTTATGTGGCAATTGAAAAATAGATAATTGAAAAAAAATTTTCCTTATGATGAATCAATGAATCATGACTTGATCTATGAGAATGATATATTTTTATGCATCATGATTCAAGATAGTATACCCTTTATCATGAATTGATATTTGCCATGTAAGCCTTATACGATTCAAAATTGATGTAAAAGAATTGTGCTTAATGATTGAATCATTAATTTATTCTTTTATCATGGCTTGAAAATGAATGAAAAGAAAATATGTTAGAACTTGTAATCATGATTTGATCCTTGATATTGATATGCTTTTATATATCATGATTCTTGTTTATATGACATTTATCTTGAATTAAAAATTGATAAATATGAATTTTGATCTTGCTAAAAAGAAAGTTATGAATCATGAATGATATCTTTTGGTTTTGATCCTTGTTGAATTACATATTGATATCCTTCATGACATGATTTCTTTGCATTGTTGCCTTATTTGTGATTGAATAATTGATGTATATTTTTATTGATGCAAATTTATAATTGATATGAAAAATGGCTTGTATAATGATTAAAATTTTTAGCCATTTAGTCCTCCCTTCTTTTTGACAAAGACAAAGGGGAAAAAAAATTGCTACATTATAAATTCACAAGAAGTTAAGGATTGCTATCTCAAAGGATGCAAATATTACTATTTTGACTATCTTAAAAGAAGCAAAATGTAAAACTTCAAAAATTTGAAATGTTACACTTGCCATGCCTTTATGTTTGTATGTTTTAATGAAAAGTTAGCATATATATTTAAAGTGATTATATATAATTGCTAGCTCATTGCAAACAAAAAGTTGATAGCATGCAAAGGTGAAACTTAGTTACAAAAGAGAAGAATTGAAAGGAAGCTAACTTGCGTGTCACAAAGTATGTTAGCTTGCTTATCATTATTGTTTGCTTGCTTATCATCTTTTTCTCTCATATCACGATTTTTGCTCCCTTGAATTCATGACTTAATATGCTGAAAATTCATATTGTAAATTTGTTATTTTGTCATGATCAAAGCATTGACTATTTGTACTCCACTTTTTAACAAAACAAAGGGAGAGAAGATTAATTGCTAGCTTGTGTATCATAAAGAAAAATTTTGCTAGCTAGAACATGCAAAGGAAGCAAAGAAAGTGCAACTTGCACATCTCAAGAAGCAAGTAAAAAAAAAATTGCCATCATTGCCCATCCTTAAAAACTTGCTATGATTGAATGGTATGATTGGATGTTGTAAATGCAAAGCTATGCTTAAATGTTGTATGATGCATATCTAGATTGATAGCTAGTATGTTATAAAATTTGCATATCTTTTAAACTAGCTATGATGCAACTTCTCCTTTTTGTTGATAACATAGGGGGAGAAGTAGATTGATGACTTCATGCATTGATTGAATATTTTATATTTGCATGATGGTTTGATGATTCTCTTACTTGTGATGAATGTTGCTTGGATTTGGGATAATCCAAGGTTTCTATCAATGGAATATTGATAGGGGGAGTTTGTGTTAAACTCTGGGGAGTTAAGGTTAACTCCATTAGTCATCAATTAGTTGTCATCATCAAAAAGGTGGAGATTGTTGAATCTCAGATTTTGATGATGAAACTAATTGATTGTGTTCTGTTGTTTAACTGTGTGTTGAGTTACGCAGGTCTACTATCGATCAGGATTAGACAGTTGATGTTGGAGGAATTGATGTTGCGCCAGAGGTGATCATGTCAGGATATTGGATGTCGAGTCGGAGGTTCGGTCGACTATCGGCAGGAGGCTTTGGATATCGGGCATCGGGATAAGAAGTGCAGAGTTGCGCCATGGATATCGGGGTTGCGGAGGTCAACCGCCGATTGGGCAACAAGCCACAAGAGAGGGCAATGTGCTGAAGGATCAATGGAAGCGCCGACCAATGATGTGCCGGGCAACTGGATGTCAATTCGCGTTGTAATAATTGTCTAGATCGAAGTAGAGTGTTTGTTTGTGCAGGAGTAACGACGATAAGGATGAAGATGTAAAACGAAACAAAGTGCCGGAAGATAAGTGGGATGGATCGTTGGGAGTTCGAGAGTTCGATGGAAGTCCGAAGATTCATTGGGAGTAGTTGTCGGAACCGACCGAGAACGAGTAGGGAGCTTGCCGAAGGGTTCTCGGAAGTTCGCCGGAAGGTTTGTCGGAAGTTTGCGGAACTTGCCAAGAAAGATCAAAGCTTGCCAAAGAAGCTTGATGGAACTCACCAAGATCATCATGAATTCCGGGAGCTTGCCGGGAGTCCATAGAATGGTTTCCGAGGGTTCGTCGGCAAACCGTCGGAAGTTCGCCGAAAGCTCATCGAAAGAAGTCTTATCTTATGGACTTTAAAATAGCTTTAAAAATATCTTTAAAATTTGTAGTTAGTACATAATTTGGTTTAGGATTAGGTGTTAATCCTATAAACCAAATTTGAGCCAATTCGAACTTCGTTTGGACCGGTTTCGGCCGAGTTTTCGACCGAAACCACTTTGTTGAAAAAAATGACCTGGGCGGTTGAACCAACCTAGGCTAGGCGGTGGCACTGCCCAGAGGCTGAGAACTGGGCGGTGGAATAACCCCAGGTAGGCGGTAGCACCGCCCAGCACCTGTTGTGTCAGTCTGCCAGACTGACAGGCGGTAGAACCGCCTCTGACAGGCGGTAGCACCGCCCGACACCGGGAAACTCAAAAAAATTCAAATTTGGAGCCCAAATTTGAATCACTTTGAGGCCTATAAATACTCCACTCATTCAGAGTTTAGGGGGTGTCTAGAACTTAAAAAAGGGGGAAACTCTCTTGTAAGTGTGTCAAATCTTCCCTCTAAGTCTTAAGAGTGTTCTAGTCCAAGAGAGGGGTAAGAGTGCTTTGTAAGGGTTATCTCCTAAGCCCGTCAAAAGGAGAGGTGCTGTGAGGGAGTTCATCCTCGCCCATTGGAAGGAGGATAGCTAGTGGAAAGCCGGTGGCCTCAAGCAAGAGGAATCGGGAGTGGACGTAGGTCGGATGACCGAACCACTATAAAAATCTGGTTTGCATTTACGTTCTTGCTATTTACTTTGCTGCAAACCCTTTCCACTTGCTACCTTATTTACTCAACTTCATCTTCATCTTATTACGTATGCTTTAAAGTTAAAACGCAATCTTTCCGGGTTCAAACGAAATGTTGCATTCATTCGTACGAAGTTTCCGAACTTGTTCAAATCGCTGAAAATTTCTCGTTCCTTATCTGCACTAATTCACCCCCTCTTTGTTCCACTCGATCCCTAACACTTATAATAGGGAAAAAATTATAGCATAGATTTGATATCTACGATAAAAAATTCACTACAATCGCGTAAAACAATTCGTACGCGATTGAATACAACACACGTAGTTTAAAAGCCAATATTTTGCATGAGCAACTTAGCTCTGATACCACTGTTGGGAAATCTGTGATGACATCATATGCGCAGTGGAAGAATAGAAACAAAAATCATAGATTTTTCACAGAAAAAGAGGTTCATATTGTCGTGCAAAAGTTGGTGCGCAAAAACCCATGAAACCGAAAACTATGCATAAGAGAATTACTTAGGGAGATCGTATATCCTTGAATTCCTATAGATCTATGAGACTATATGAAGGAGTTTAAATGTCCTTCTCTCTAGCGATTGTTGAATCTCATATTTTGATGACAAAGTCAACTGATAGATTATTTGATCTAATCTATATTATTTTGAAAAGTGTGTAGGATTAACTACAATAGTGATGAAGAGATAAAGAAAAGTGTCAGAGTCGAGTATGATCATTACGTTGGAAATTTAAGAGTCCATTGGAAGTTCAAGAGTTCGTCAGAAGTGTTGTCAGAATTGGTTGAGAATGAATCGGAGGCTTGCCGAAGGGTTTTTGGAAGTTCATAGAGCTCATCGAAAAGGATCGGAAGCTTGCCAAGATGACTCATCGGAACTCACCGTAAAGTCCGGGAGTCTGTTGGGAGTCCACCGGAAGATTGTTCGAGGGTTCGTCAGAAGTTCGCTAGAAGTTCACCAGAAGCTCGTCGGAAGAAGAGTCGACATTGCCAGATTATATTTTTCTTAGAAATATGTTTTCAATTTCATAGTTAGCACGTAATTAGGATTAGGATTAAGTGATAATCCTTTAACCCTGGTAGGGGCCAATAGGGCTCGTAATTTAAGTGGATTGGGTCGGATTCAAGGCCCATCCAATATTGCTGGACCTATCTACCGGTGGCACCGTCAGACTGGGGCGGTGGCACCACTCTAGGAATAGGTTCTCAGGTGCTCTGGGCGGTGGTACTTGTCATGCCTGTTGGAAAATCCAGGGGGGACATCTCATGCATAGCGGAAGAATAGAAAATAAAAAATCTTGGATTTCCATGAAAGGTTTCATCATCGTGTGAAGATCGATGCGTGAAAATAAATTCGCAAATCCAAAAACTACATGTAAAAAGAAATTACCTAGGGAGATCATATATCCCTGAATTCCTACAGATATATGGGGTGGATGAAGGAGGTCAAGCGTCTTCCTCTCTAGTGGTATCTACACAGCAGGGACTACGATGATGCTCCTCTCTAGAGAGAGGAGAACAGGAGGTGGCCATTAAGAAAAACCCCAGCCTATGGGCTTTTGGTTCCCTCCTATTTATAGAGACCCCTTGTCAAACCTAATAGATCTAACCCTATTGGACATTGGATCTCTATCTAATTACCCAAACCTCTTAGATTAATGGATCTCTACCCAATAATCTAGCTCTTATTGGATCTCATCTATGGGATCCAATAATATAGGGGCCTATTGGATATCCAATAAGATAGGGGCTCTGGTGGATATCTCATATCTGAATCTCTACTCGTCGTAAGACTTACCATATATGTGTGACCCTCTAGACCCAATATCGAGCTAGCCGTGAGTCATACTTGTCAGAACTTCTTCTGACTCAGTGAATTATTATTTCCATAATAATTCACTGGACTCATCGACTACAGACATACTAGGCCACTATGTCACAGTCCCCAAACGATACAGGGGAATATAATCTTTTGGACCTATCTATCCTCAGTTACCATATATCTATAGTCCCTCATCCATCTAATATCCCAAAGACCATATATTGGGCATGGTGCTGTCAGGCCCATACAGTTTCCAATCGAGTCTTGCTCTAATCGGATTCTCCCGAAGAACTCTTTCTCTCTCAATCCGAATGACCCTAGCCAGGGATTTACCTAAGCAAGAATACATGGGATATTTTTCTCATGATACCGAAAGTGGATGATCCACTATTGACACTCAGTAGCCTTTGTAAGGTTGGCTGTCACTCCCAATAACCGGCTATACTAGATCTAGAACTTCCAAACCTATAAGTCTGGTATCAAAGAGTGGAGTACTCATACAGGGCATCCTTAGTGTCTCAAGTCTAAAGACCAAATACACTATTGGGACTATGGAATCACTATCTGACATGAGGTATCAATAACCATCCAGCATTCCGTAAGTGGATCAATCAGTGAACTCATTCTCCAATGAGCACCTGCACTGTATCCTTAGTGTCCCCACACAAGTTGCTATGAGACCAGCCACCTCTATCATATGGACGGGTATAAAATACACTAGTTTGTCCGGTTATCTCGATGTCTCTCTCGAGTAACCTATGATCGGGATTATTTAGGGTCTGTGTTTAAAGATGAATTAGTCTCATTATCATGATCTCATCATCATCCAATTCGCATTACACAGATCCAAGGACATCACAATATACGTCTAGATAATGTGAGAAAATACCAATAATTATAAGCAAAGAGATTGACGCAACATATTACAAGTGTCACCACTCACGTGATTAGCTTGTAGGGCACCTATAACTAGCAATCTCCCACTAGACCTAAAGCTAATCACCTATGTGTCTGATCCCCATTAGACCTCTGTGATGCTCAAAGATAATCTGAGTTAATGGCTTTGTCAATAGATCTGTAATGTTACTTTCGGATAGAACTCCTTCCACTACTACATCTCTTTGGGCTACGATCTCTCTAATAAGCTAGAACCTCTTCAGAATACTTCTATTATGACTCGGGTTCCCTTATTTGAGTAATCGCCCCATAGTTATCACAATATAAGAGAATTTGCTCCTCGTTGCTTAGCACGACTCCTAAATCTGTGATGAACTACTTCATCCAGACTCTCTCCTTTACTGCCTCTACTACAGTAATGTACTTCGCTTCTATGGTCGAGTCAGCAATAGCGTCTTGCTTGGAACTCTTCTAGCATACTACTTCATTCAGAGTGAATACCCTGAATTAGACTTGCCATCATCAACATCGAACTAGAAGCTCGAGTCCATATAGCCCTCAACCCTAGGGCTACTTTCTCCATATACTAGTAAAAGATCCTTAGTCCTTCTAAAGTACTTAAGGATACACTTTACTGCTTTCCAATACTCCAAATCTGGATCCGCCTAATACCTACTCGTGACACTTAGAGCATACGCTATATCAGCCCGGGTACATAGCATAGCATACATGATAGATCCTATCACTATCATTGAGGCATAGGGTATCATATTCATGCGTGCCCTTTCTTGAAGTCTTTGGGGATATACTCCTAGAAAGTGATAGCCTATGTCTCATCGGCATGAGACCTCTCTTGAAATTTTCTATGTCAAACCTTTTGACAATGGTGTCTATGTACCAAGACTAGGACAAGCAAGCATCCACTTGGATATATCTCTATAGATCAGAATCCCCAATAAGTAGGATGCTTTCCATAAGTCCTTCATATAGAAGTGTCTAGATAGCCAAGCCTTTAACATGGAGAGCATTCCTATTGGGAAATCCATCAGGGGAGTGACATCACATGCACAGCAGAAGAATAGAAAACAAGACACCACAGATATCCCATAGAAAGTTTTCGTCATCGTGCGAAGATCGATACGTCAAAACAAATATGTTGAAAAATTGCACGTGTAAAAGAAAGTACCTAGGGAGATCGTATATCCCTGAATCCCTGCAGATATGTAAGAGAGGATGAAGGAGGTCAAGCGTCCTTCTCTCTAGCGGTATCCACACGATAGGAACTGCAACGATGCACCTCTCTCTCTCTAGAGAGGAGAACAAGAGGTGGCTACCAAAAGAAACCCCAGCCTATAGAGCTTTGGTTCCTTCCTATTTATAGAGGCCCCCTGAAAACCCTAATGGATCTTTTGCCCTATTGGGTATTGGATCTCCATCTAATTACCTAAGCCTCTTGGATTAGTGGGTCTCTACCAAATAATCTCTCATTAGCAATTATTAGATCTCATCTCAGGATCCAATAATTTAGGAGCTTAATGGATATCCAATAACACAGGGGGTTCAGCGAATATCTCATATCCAAATTGTTGAATCTCGAATTTTGATGATGAAGTCAATTGATGGTTATTTGATCTAATCCATTTTTGAGATAAGTATGCAGGATTAACTATGATAGAGCTAATTACCGGAGTCAAGTTGCTGGAAGTTCAAGAGTCCACCGGAAGTCCGAAGGATCATCGGAATTACTGCCGGAGCCAACCGAGATGAAATCGGGGACTTACCGAAGGTTTCAGAAGTTCACCAGAAAGATCGTCGGAGGTTCGTGGAGATCACCGAGAAGGTTCGGAAGGGTGCTAAAGACTTGTTGAACTCGCCATAGAATTCGGGAGCCTGTTGGGAATCCGTCGGAAGGAATCCGAGGGAGTGTCGGAAGTCCGCCGGAAGATTGCCGGAAAGCTCTTCGGAAGATAACTTGATGGTGTCGGTTTAATTTGGCTTTAAAAGTTCATAGTTAGCACTTAATTAGGGTATAGACTAGGTGTTAATCCTGTCTAGACCTGTATTGGGCCAATTGGACCATTATTGGGCTTTATTGGGCCGAAGGTTACGCCCATACAGTTTCTGGCAAGGGCCGACGGTAGCACCCCCGGACCCAAGCGATAGCACCGTCGGACCCAGGCGGTAGCACTGCCTGTTGACCATAGGCCGGGCGGTAACACCGCCCCAAGCAGGCGGTGGTACCGCCTGACCGGTGGTTGCAACCACCTGTGTCAGGCGGTAGTATCGCCAATGCCAGGCAGTAGTACCGCTAGTGCCAGGCAGTAGTACCGCCAGCACACTGACACACACAAAGGTGTGTCAGGTGGTAGTACCGCTAGTGCCAGGCGATAGTACTGCCTACAGTCCGAAATTTTAAATGAGACCCCTCTTTGAGCGGGATTTTTGAATCCCAAAAAGCTCTATAAAAACCCCTTTACTTCTAGCTGGTTGAGGGACCTTTTTGCAGTGTTAGAATTGAGTCTAAGTTATAGCAAATTCCTGTTTTCAATTGCTCAAGTGGTCACCTCCTTTCTTCTCCTTGTAAAAATTCTGTAAAGTGAGGGAACCTCTGGTAAAAGGCTGTAAAGTGGTGTTTGGTCCTTCCCCTTCAAGAGATTTGATAGGGGAAGTTGGGAGCCTCATTGGAGGAGGCTTCAAGAGTGGACATAGGTCATTTGATCGAACCACTATACATCACTGTGTACATTTGCTATGTGAGTGTTTGAATTTTTGTTTCATAAATTTCTTAGCTGCAAAATTGATCGGAATTCTTCTCCCTACTTCTGACTTTATTCACTTGAATTACTTCAAGTTAAAGTCTCTTTAGTTATATCAAGTTTCTATACGAATCTTCAGAATTGATTTTTACTTCTGACTTTATTCACCTGAATTACTTCAAGTTAAAGTCTCTTTAGTTATATCAAGTTTCTATACGAATCTTCGGAATCGATTTTTAAAAGTCAAATTTTAATCCGCTGCACTAATTCACCCCCCCCTCTTAGTGCCGCTCCGGACCTAACAATTGGTATCAGAGCGAGGTTCACTCTCATATTTGGTTTAAAACCCAAGAGAGATAGCCTTTTTCGGCATGCAAGAGGGTCACTCCATTACTCGTCCACCTATGTTTAATGGGTCGGATTATACATATTGGAAGACTTGTATGAGGAGTTTTCTTATTTCTATAGATTTTGAGCTTTGGAATATCGTTGAAAATGGGTTTAAAAAATCTTCTCTTTCGATGAGCGAATGGAATGAGTCAGAGAAGAAGGTGTTTGCTTTAAATGCCAAGGCTATGAATGCCTTGTTTTGTGCACTAGACAAAAACGAATTTAATCACATATCAATTTGTGAATCGGTTTTTGATATTTGGCGAACTCTTGAGATCACTCATGAAGGCACTAGCCGAGTGAAAGAGACCAAAATCAACATTCTTATGCATTCTTACGAGCTTTTTCGAATGAAACCAAGCGAGTCCATTGGAGACATGTACACCCGCTTTACGGATGTCATCAATGGACTCAAGGCACTTGGTAAAGATTTTTCTAATTTTGAATTAGTAACAAAAATTTTAAGATCCCTTTCAAAATATTGGGATCCAAAAGTTATGGCCATTCAAGAGGTCAAGGACCTTAAAACTTTTCCTATCGAAAAACTCATAGGGTCTTTAATGACCTATAAAATGACATGCCATGCTCATGATGAGCTAGAGAACCCCCTTCCAAAGAACAGGAAGGATATGGCATTAAGAACTCAAGAAGACCACTTGAAAGGAACATCAAGTGATGAGGACTTTGATGAGGACATTGCACTCTTAACTAGAAAATTTAAAAAATTCATTAAAAAGGGCAAATTTAAAAATGAATTCAAGAACAAACTTAAACCAAAAAAGGACCAAGTCATATGTTATGAATGCAAAAAGTCGGGGCACTTCAAAAATGAATGCCCCCAAGCTAAGAAGAAGGCTTTGAAGGCTACATGGGATGACTCGAGTGATTCCGAGGATGAAGAAGCAATCATCAAAGAGGAGGCCAACTTCGCTCTAATAGCTTTGAGAGAAGAGGTAAGTGATTTACTTAATGAAGATTTATCTTTCGATGAGCTTTTAATTGCTTTCCATGAATTATTTGATGAATGTAGAACTGTTACAAAAAGCTTCAATTATTTAAAAAAGGAACATGCTTTATTACTAGATAAGTTTAAGAGTCTTGAGCATGATTCTCTCCCTCTACTCCCATGTTCTAAGTGTAATCACTTAGAAGCAATCAAAAAGGAGAACTTGCTACTCAAAGAGATCTTAAACAAGTTTAAGGTCGGTAACAAGAGCTTAGACATGATCTTTGCTAACAAGGGACATGTCAGAAATAGATGTGGAATTGGATTCGTGAGTGGATCTCAACGAACTCAAACCACGTTCATTAAAGGGCCAACATTACATGTATCCTCTCATTTGAAATGTAATTTTTGTTGCAAATCCGGACATGTTGTTTACAATTGTCCATATAGGAAACTTAGCCAAAATAAATTAGTATGGGTTCCTAAAGGATCAATTAGGAACTCATTGAATAATGATAAATTTAGTAGATCAGTTTTGAGGCACCCAAGTCAAAATGGGTATCTAAAAACCATCCTTTCTTGTAGACAAAAACACCCACACAAGCTAGGAGCAAGAGATGGTACCTTGATAGTGGATTCTCAAGGCACATGACTGGAGATCCATCTCAATTCTCTAAGCTCTCTAGCTAAGACGAAGGGTTTGTCACCTTCGGAGACAACAACAAGGGTAAAATCATTGGCAAGGGTACTATAGGTAACAAATCAACCTTTTCAATTGATAATGTGTTATTAGTAGATGGTTTAAAATATAATCTCTTGAGCATTAGTCAATTATGTGATAATGGTTATATTGTAAGATTTGAATCTAATGCTTGCATCGTCGAAAAACCACACAACAATACATCTATAATTGCAATCAAGCAAAATAACGTTTACACTATTAATCTTGATGATCTTAGTAGTGAAATATGTTTTTCAGCTTTGAATGATGATGCTTGGTTTTGGCATAGAAGATTAGGTCATGCTAGCATGAAACTAATCTCTCAAATCACATCTAAAAACCTTGTAAGAGGCATTCCTAAGGTTAAGTTCATTAAAGATAAAGTATGTGATGCTTGTCAACTAGGGTAATAAATCAAAACTAGCTTCAAGCTAAAAAATCAAATAAGTACCTCTAGACCATTACAATTGATCCATATGGATTTGTTTGGACCAATTGACACAACAGGCTTAGGAGGTAGCAAATATGCTTTTGTGATTGTAGATGACTATAGTAGATTCACGTGGACCTATTTCTTAGCTCACAAAAATGATTCTTTTAAATATTTTTTTAAATTCTGTAAACTTACTCAAAATGAAAAGGGTTTCATGATTTCATCAATTCGGAGTGATCACGGTGGTGAATTCCAAAACCGTGACTTTCAAAATTTTTATGAATCAAATGGGTATAACCACAATTTCTCTACTCCAAGAAATCCTCAATAAAATGGAGTAGTAGAAAGAAAGAATAGAAATTTACAAGAAATGGCAAGAACTATGTTAAATGAACATAGTTTACCCAAATATTTTTGGGCCGAAGCCGTTAATACGGCTTACTATGTCATGAATAGGGTTCTAATAAGACCATCTCTATCCAAGACTCCTTATAAATTATGGAATAACAAAAAACCTAATGTTTCTTACTTTAAAGTTTTTGGTTGCAGATGCTTTATTTTAAATGAAAAGGATGCTTTAGGAAAATTCGATGCTAAATCTGATGAAGGCATCTTTCTTGGCTACTCTTCTGTTTCCAAAGCTTTTCGTATTTTTAACAAAAGAACATTAGTTATAAAAGAGTTTATTCATGTAGTTTTTAATGAAATTTCTGAATTTAAGAAAAAAGATTTTGAAGATGATTTTGGTTTTGATAATTTGAATTTAAATGAACCCTCTCCTTAAAATAGCAACTTGGAAGCATCTTCTTCCGAATTCTCCTTACCTAAGGAATGGAAGTATGTAGATGCCCATCCCAAGGAGTTAATCATAGGAGACACATCGAAAGGGGTTCAAACGCGTTCTTCATTTAAAAATTTTTGTGCTCATGCCGCTTTTCTTTCTCAAATTGAGCCTAAAAGCATTGACGAAGCCTTGAAAGATAATTCTTGGGTTATCGCAATGCAAGAGGAATTGAACCAATTTAAGAGAAATGAGGTATGGAAGCTTGTTCCTAGACCAAGTGACCATTTAGTTATCGGTACTACATGGGTCTTTAGAACAAGCAAGATGAATATGGTATCATGGTTAGAAACAAGGCTAGATTCGTAGCCAAAGGTTTCAACCAAGAAGAAGGTATCTATTACGAAGAAACCTTCGCTCCTGTGACTAGATTAGAAGCCATTAGGATGCTCCTTGCCTATGCTAATAGTAATAACTTTAAGCTTTTTCAAATGGATGTCAAAAGTGCTTTTTTGAATGGCTTTATTTTCGAAGAAGTTTATGTTGAATAACCACCCGGTTTTGAAAACTTTCTTCTTCCTAATCATGTGTTTAAATTAATTAAAGCTCTCTATGGATTGAAACAAGCCCCTAGGGCTTGGTATGAGAGGCTTAGTTCTTTCTTAATTTTAAATAATTTTACTAAAGGCAAGGTTGATACTATATTGTTTATTAAATATTTTGAAAATAATTTTCTTATTGTTCAAATTTATATTGATGATATCATTGTTGGTTCTTCGGATGAATCACAAAGTGAATCATTTGCTACGTGTATGAGTCATGAATTTGAAATGAGTCTAATGGGTGAGTTAAACTTCTTTTTAGGATTACAAATTAAACAACTTAGTGATGGAATATTTCTTAATCAAACCAAGTATACATTTGAACTATTAAAACGATTTAACATGGATAGTTCTAAAGCCATCAACACTCCAATGAGTACTTCCACCAAGTTAGACTTGGATGAAAATGGAGAAAATTTTGATCAAAAAACATATAGGGGAATGATAGGTAGCTTACTCTATCTCACTGCAACTAGACCTGATATCATGTTTAGTGTAGGTCTATGTGCAAGATTCCAAGCTAATCCTAAGTTATCTTAATTTAAAGCTGTTAAAAGAATCCTTAGGTATCTTAAAGGAACTCCTAATCTAGGATTATGGTATCCAAAATTTTATTATCTTGATTTAAAAGCTTATGCAGATGCCAATTTTGGTGGATGTAGAATCGATAGAAAAAGTACATCCAGAACATGCCAATTTCTAGGATATGCACTTGTTTCTTGGACATCCAAGAAATAAAATTCTATTGCACTATCTACAGCAGAAGACGAATATATAGCTGCAAGTGCATGTTGTGCACAAGTTGTTTAGATGAAAAACACTTTAGAAGATTATGGAATTAATTTAAAAAACATTCCAATAAAATGCGTTAACACAAGTGCTATTTGTCTAACTAAAAATCTCATTCAACACTCAAGAACTAAGCACATTGATATTAGACATCACTTTATACGAGATCATGTCGCTAATAATAATGTAACTCTAGAATTTATTGATACAAAATACTAATTGGTGGACATCGTCACAAAGCCCTTAAATGAAGAACAATTTGACTTCATTAGAAGAGAATTAGGCATGCTAAATTTGTGCTAATATTTAATAGTGCATGATTTCCAAAATGTCAACTTTGATTTTGATAGTTTCACCTTTATACTTTCAATGAAAATCATGTCTTTCAATGATGTATGTATAACTTCATACTATCTTCACCTTATTTTGTGATGACTAAAAGGATTATATAAGCTTTAACATATGCATAAATTAATGTCATGGATTCTGCATAAAAATCAAGCTCTTAAATATTTATTCATGTGCTAATCAAGTTTTTATAATTTTATATCTTCTTCCTTCATAAAAGTAATAAGTTGAATCTCATCATGGATTTTCTTAGATATGTTTGATGATTGGTTTCAATGATGTATCCTTATACATATTTTGGCAAAAATTTGATGACTTGATAAATATCATGCATTGTATTAAAAAAAATGACTTTATGACTCCTCTCACTTATGTCATTTTTTTTCTTTCAAGTTTCACCCTTTCATCAAGTTTATTCATCTCCTTTTTGTTGATGACAAAGGGGGAGAAAAATATGAAATTGATGACTTATTGAATGTGGCCTTTATGAGCAAAATATTTGATGACTTGATTTATCTCATGATTTATCTGATATGTGTCACGTTTTTCAATCATGAGATCCTTGTTGTAATATCAAATTTTTGGTATCTTTTGACGAAATGATAAATGTTTATCATCCTTTAACTTTTAAATGTCATGCTTTGATAGTTCTTACAAATGAAACCTCATGCTGATTGAGCATGATGATAAGTTCAACGCAAGTAACTTATCGGTTTTGGTTGAATTCAAGAGATTGAATTCAAATGTTTTTACTTTCTCATTATATGGCATATAGATAGGGGGAGTTAAGAATAACTCCATCATTAATTGATTGTCATCATCAAAAAGGGGGAGATTGTTGAATCTCGGATTTTGATGATGAAGTCAATTGATGGTTATTTGATCTAATCCATTTTGAGATAAGTGTGCAGCATTAACTATGATAGAGCTAATTTTCCGGAGTCAAGTTGCTGGAAGTTCAAGAGTCCACCGAAAGTTCGAAGGATCATCGGAAGTGCTGTCAGAGCCAACCGAGATGAAATCGGGGACTTGCCGAAGGTTTCAGAAGTTCGCCAGAAAGATCGTCGGAGGTTCACGGAGATCACCGAGAAGGTTCGGAAGGGTGCCAAAGACTTGTTGAACTCGCCATAGAATCCGAGAGCCTATTGGGAGTCCGTCGGAAGGAATCCGAGGGAGTGTCGGAAGTCCGCCGAAAGATCGCCGGAAAGCTTTTCGGAAGATAACTTGATGGTGTCGATTTAATTTGGGTTTAAAAGTTCATAGTTAGCACTTAATTAAGGTATAGACTAGGTGTTAATCCTGTCTAGACCTGTATGGGCCAATTGGGCCTTTATTGGGCTGTATTGGGCCGAAGGTTAGGCCCATACAGTTTCTGGCAAGGGCTGGCGGTAGCACCGCCGAACCCAGGCGGTAGCACCACCGGACCCAGGCGATAGCATCGCTTATTGACCATAGGCCGGGTGATCGCACCGCCCCAAGCAAGCGGTGGTACCGCTTGATAGGTGGTTGCAACCACTGTGTCGCGTAGTAGTATCGCTAGTGCCAAGCGTAGTATCTTAAAGACACCGACACACGCAAAGGTGTGTCAGGCGGTAGTACCGCTAGTGCCAGGCGGTAGTACCGCCTACAGTCCGAAATTTCAAATCAGACCCCTCTTTGAGTGGGATTTTTGAATCCTAAAAAGCTCTATAAATACCCCTTTACTTCTAACTGGTTGAGTGACCTTTTTGTAGTGTTAGAATTGAGTCTAAGCTATAGCAAATTCCTACTTTCAATTGCTCAAGTGTTCACCTCCTTTCTTCTCCTTGTAAAAATTCTGTAAAGTGAGGGAACCTCTAGTAAAAGGCTGTAAAGGGGTGTTTGGTCCTTCCCCTTTAAGAGATTTGGTAGTGGAAGTTGGGAGCCTCATTAGAGGAGGCTTCAAGAGTGGACGTAGGTCATTTGACCGAACCACTATACTTCGCTGTGTACATTTGTTGTGTGAGTGTTTGAATTTTTGTTTTGTAAATTTCTTAGCTGCAAAATTGATCGGAATTCTTCTCCCTACTTCCGACTTTATTCACCTGAATTACTTCAAGTTAAAGTCTCTTTAGTTATATCAAGTTTTTATACGAATCTTCGGAGTCGATTTTTAAAAGTCAAGTTTTAATCTGCTACACTAATTCACCCCCCCTCTTAGTGCCGCTCTGGACCTAATACGAATCTCTATTCGTCACAACACCTATTATATGTGTATGACCCTCTAGGCCCAACATTGAGCTGGCCGTGAGTCATACTTGTCAGAACTCCTTCTAACTTAGTGAATTATTATCTCTATAATAATTCACCCAACTCATCGACTACGGACATATTAGGTCACTACGCCGCGACCCCCAGATGATACAGGGGAATCCAATCCTTTGGACTTATCTATCCTCAATTACCATGTATCTATAGTCCCTCATCCATCCAATATCCTAAAGACCCTATACCAGGCATGGTGCTATCAGGCCCATACGGTCTCTCCTCGAGTCTTACTCTTGTCGGATTCTCATAGAGAACTCTTTCTCTCTAAATCCGAATAACCTTGGCCCGGGATTTATTCGAGCAAGAACACATGGGATATTCCTCTCATGATACTAAGAGCAGATGATCCTCTATTGGTACTTAATAGCCCTCGTAAGGTTGGCTACCACTCCCAATAACCAATTGTACTAGATCTGAAACTTTCCAAACTTATAAGTCTAGTATCAAAGAGTGGAGTACTCATACAAGACATCCTTGGTGTCTCAAGTCTAAGGACCAGATACACTACTAGAACTACGGAATCGCTGTTTGACGTTAGGTATCAATAACCATCCAGCATTCCGTAGGTGGATCAATTAGTGAACTCATTCCCCAATGAGCACCTGCACTGTACCCTTAGTGTCCCCACACGAGTAGCTATGAGACCAGCTACCTCCATCATATGGATGGGTATACAGCACACTAGTCTATCCGGTTATCTCGATGTCCTTCTCGAGTAACCTATGACCAGGATAATTCATGGTCTGTGTTTAAAGGTGAATTGGTCTCATTATCGTGATCTCATCACGATCTGATTCCCATTGCACAGATCCAAGGACATCACAATATATGCAACACGCAAGATAAAGTGATAAAACGCCTAATAATAAGTAAAGAGAAAAGGTGAATATCAAGTCACAAGTGCCATCACTCATGTGATTGGCTCGCAAGGCACATATGATTGGTAATCTCCCACTTGACCTAAAGCCAATCATCAATATGTCTGATCCCCATCAGATCTCTGTGATGCTCAAAGACAATCTAAGTCAATGGCTTTGTTAGTGGATCTGCAATGTTATCTTCGGATGGAACTCTTTCCATTACTACATCTTTTTTAGTGACAATCTCTCTTATCAAGTGGAACCTCCTCAGAACGTGTTTTGACTTCTGATGAGACCTAGGTTCCTTCGTTTGCGCAATTGCCCTGTTATTGTCGCAATATAAAGAAATCGGTTCCTCACTGCTCGGGAAAACTCCTAGATCCGTGATGAACTTCCTCATCCAGACTCCCTCCTTTGCTACCTCTACCGCAGCAATGTATTCGGCCTCCATGGTCGAGTCAGTAGTAGTATCTTGCTTGGAACTCTTCCAGCATACTGCTCCTCCATTCAGTGTGAACACATACCCTGAATTAGACTTGCTATCATCGACATCGGATTGGAAGCTCGAGTCCGTGTAGCCGTCAACCCTAAGGCTACTTTCTCCATATACCAGTAAAAGATCCTTAGTCCTTCTCAAGTACTTAAAGATACTTTTTTCTGCTTTCTAGTGCTCCAAGCCTAGATCTGCCTGATATCTGCTCGTGACACTCAGAGCATGTGCTATATCAGGCTTGGTACATAGCATAGCATACATGATAGATCCTATCGCTGATGCATATGGTATCATATCCATGTGTGCCCTTTCTTTTGTTGAATCTTGGATTTTGATGATGAAACTAATTGATTGTATTTTGTTTGTCTAACTATATTTTGAGTTACGCAGGTCTACTTGATTAGAATTAGACAGTTGATGCTAGAGGAATTGACGTTGCACCGGAGAAAATCACGTCAGGATATTGGACAATCAGCAGAAGGCTTCGGATGTCGGGCATTAGGCCAAGAAGAGCGAAGTTGTGCCAACGATATCAGGGTTGCGAAGGTCAATCACCGATTGGGCAACGGATCACAAGAAAGGACGGTGTGCTGAAGAAACGGACGAAGCGCCGATAAGCCAATGATGTGCCGGGCAACAGAATGTCGATTCACGTTATAATAACTATCTAGATCGAAGTAGAGTATTTGTATTTTTGTGTACAGGATTAACTACGATAACGATGAAGACGTAAAGCAAAACAAAGTGCCGAAAGTCAAGTGCGATGGATCGTTGGAAGTTCGAGAGTTCGACGGAAGTCTGAAGATTCATTGGGAGTGCTACCGGAACTGGCCGAGAATGAGTAGGGAGCTTGCTGAAGGGTTTTCGAAAGTTCGCCGGAAGGTTCGTCGGAAGTTCGCGGAGCTTACCAAGAAAGATCGGAGCTTGCCAAAGAAGCTCGTAGGAACCCGCCAAGATCATCGTGAAGTCCAGGAGCTTGCTGGGAGTCTGTAGAATGGTTTCCGAGTGTTTGTCGGAAGACACCTGAAAGTTCGCTAGAAGCTCATCGGAAGAAGTCTTGAATTATTAGATTTTGTAATAGCTTAGAAAAGTCTTTAATTTCATAGTTAGCATATTAATTTGGGTTAGGATTAGGTATTAATCCAATAACCCAGGTAGGGGGCCAATTGGGCCTTTATTGGGCTATATTGGGCCGAAGGTTAGGCCCATAGAGTTTCTAGCAAGGGCCGGTAGTAGCACCGCCGGACCTAGGCGGTAGCACCGCCCTAGGCAGGCGGTGGTACCACCTGATAGGTGGTTGCAACCACTTGTGTCAGGCGGTAGTACCGCCAGTACCAGGCGGTAGTACCGCCAGCATATAGACACACGCAAAGGTGTGTCAGGCGATAGTACCGCCAGCGCTAGGCAATAGTACTGCCTACAGTCTGAAATTTCAGACGAGACCTCTTTGAGTGGGATTTTTGAATCCCAAAAAGCTCTATAAATACCCCTTCACTCCTAGCTAGTTGAGGGACCTTTTGTAGTGTTAGAATTGAGTCTAAGCTATAGCAAATTCCTACTTTCATGCTCATGTGTTCTCCTTTCTTCTCCTTGTAAAAATCCTATAAAGAGAGGGAACCTCTTGTAAAAGGCTGTAAAGGGGTGTTTGGTCCTTCCCCTTCAAGAGACTTAGTAGTGGAAGTTGGGAGCCTCATTGGAGGAGGCTTCAAGAGTGGACGTAGGTCATTTGACCGAACCACTATACATCGCTGTGTTTACTTGCTGTGTGAGTACTTAAATTTTGCATCGTAAATTTCTTAAGCTGCAAACTGATTGGATTTCTTCTCCATACTTCCAATTTCATTTACCTAAATATTTTCAAGTTAAAGTCTCTTTCACGAAATCAAATTCTTAAGCAAATCTCTGGAATCGGTTTTCAAACTTTATTCAGTTTAATCCACTACACTAATTCACCCCTCCCCCCCTCTTAGTGCCACTCTAAACCTAACAATTGGTATCAGAGCCACGTTCTTTCTCTTTCGGATTTACACCCGTGAGAAATGGCTCTTTTTGGCTTTCAAGAAGGCTTTTCGGTTTTTCTTCCACCGTTCTTTAACGGATCGGACTACGCTGATTGGAAAACTCCAATTAGAGTTTTCATACTTTCAATGGACTTAGTTTTATAGAACATTATTGAAAACGGCTTTCAACTTCCCTCTAAACTGACGAACGAATGGTCGGACTTAGAGAGAAAATCTTTTTCCTTGAATGCAAAGGCTAT
The DNA here is from genome assembly GCA_024322285.1 of Musa beccarii. Taxonomy (NCBI): domain Eukaryota; kingdom Viridiplantae; phylum Streptophyta; class Magnoliopsida; order Zingiberales; family Musaceae; genus Musa; species Musa beccarii. The sequence goes on from CM044395.1 coordinate 73,282,729, forward strand.
GAATGCCTTATTTTGCACATTAGACAAGAATGAATTTAATTAGATTTCTATGTGTGAAATGGCTTTTGACATTTGGCGAACTCTTGAAATCACGCATGAGGGAACTAGTAGAGTTAAAGACTCGAAAGTGAACCTCTTATTGTATGATTTTGAGCTCTTCCGAGTGATACCAAGCGAAACTATTGGTGATATGTTCACCCGGTTCACGGATGTCGTCAATAGCTTAAAAAATCTTGGTAAATATTTTTCTAACTTTGAACTCACTAACAAGATTTTAAGATCCCTCCCAAAGAGTTGGGATCCAAAAATTATGGCTATTCAAGAGTCCAAAATCTTGAATGATTATTCACTTGAAGAACTAATCGGGTCATTAATGACCTATGAAATGACACTCTTAGAACATGATGAACATGATGAACATTTAAACCACCTTCTAAAGAACAAGAAGGTTTTTGAACTTCGAACAAGAGAATGCAACTTGAGTGATGACTCAAGTGATGAGGACAATGAAGAGGACTTTGAACCTTTAATCGATTTTAATAAGTTTATTAAATAAAAATCTAAAATCAACAATGAACTTGAATGGAGGAAGAGACCAATGAAGAAGAAGAAGACTCACTGAGAAGAATCAAGGAAAGAAGAAGCAAACTACGCTTTAATGGGCTTCGTCAATGAGGTAAGTAACTTAACTCCCTTGAGTTGTTATGAAATTAAATGATGTTTTTCTTGAATGCTTAACATAGTTAGTAGGAAATAAAATTTTATTTTATGCTTTTTCTTTCTAGGATTTTTGAAAAGTAAATTTTTTGATGAATGATGTATGATGATTTGTGATAATGATTGTACACCTATTATGATTAATCCACACATGTGTATCTTAATGTTTTTATTGCTTTTCATGATGCTTGACGATTTTATATCATGCATGAGCTTTTGAAGTAATAAAGTATCATATTGTGATGATGAAACTTATTTTTCGAATTTATAAATAGATGCATGATTTTGGCAAAAATTTGAACATGGCCTTTTAACATAAAAATTGAAAGTGTGCTATCATTTTTATGTATTTGGTCTTAACGGTTTTATAACTAAGCTTGTGTTTTATTTTGATATATGTTTTCATAAAATTTTGAATATGCTCACATCAAATTGCTTAAAATGAAAATGTATTTTTTCATTCTATTGAGATGAATGAATTCATGTTATGAGTCTTGTGAATCTCATGAAAATAAACATGATGAATATTTTAAAAAATGTGCCTCATATTTTCGGTCTTAATGATTTCTCTTGAAACTTGCTCTTTGGACCTATATGAAAAACATGAGTATACTCATATGAATGTCAAATCACTTGAAATGGAACACATAAAAAAATAAGAAATTGCACTATCATGATGCTTTATGTGTAATGCTTTTGATCTTAATGGGCTAAATGACAACTTGTATTTCAAAGTAATACAATGATGACTTTCATATAAATAATTGGACATACCTTATGTAATCATCATTAATAATGATAGTTGGTTGTCATGCTTAATGATTTTATGATATCATGAGTATTTAAAGGCATTATATCTTGATGACAAACTCATGTTTTGGTCTTAAATTTGATACTCATTTTAGAAACGTGAGCACACTTGTATGAAACAAACAACTTAAAAAGAAGATATTTTTCCTATCTTATCGAGATTAATCATTTCATGATATTTTGTGAATCTCGAAATTGATTTTGATGATTCGATTATGAGTTCCAAGTTAATAATTTGATTTGAATGAGCTTAAACTACATTGTGATCTTGATAACTTGAGTCTTTCAAGATCTCTCACTTCATACCATGATTCTCCTATGTTATTGAAGGAAAATCCAAATGAATCATAAATTATTTTCTCTTAACTTATTGATACTCAACTTGAGAAAATATGTTTTGAAGATTGAAACATTGCATGCACAATTTGATTTTTCTCCTATGTTTCAATACACATGACTTGATGATTGAAATATTAATGCAAACACTTAAAATATCACTTGTCATGATTTGAATATTGATTTAAAAGAAATTTTGCTCGACTTGATATCTTTTATGAATTTGAATAAGACTTATTAAAGATTCTTGATTCATCTCCTGATCTCTTGAAATAATGACCTTGAATTCTTGACTTGAGATATTTTTGGGAATCAAAATATTCTCCTCTATGATTGCTTCTTTTTATCATTTACCAAAGAGAAAAATAATTCAAGTTTGTCATTTGTGAATCACACAAACTATGTTAATGATTTTGATGATTCGAACATGAATGAGCTTTATCATAATCCAAGTCTTGATATTTTAATATTTGATACTTGGAATTCTTATGCATGAATCAAGTTACTCTTTGTGCTATATCTTTTTAAATGAATCATGAGCCTTGATGTCATATATTTCATGATATAGAAATGACAAGATTTCTTTGCCTTGTGTGGTAAATTGAACATTTGACATAAATAAAATTTGCTTTATGATGAATCATGAATGATGTCTTTTGGTGTTGATCCTTATTGATATTTCATATTGATATCTTTCATGAATTCTTTGCATCTATGTTTTGTATGCATCAAAAAAATTGAAATATTGATTGATGCAAAATTATTTAAATGAAATGTTATTCCTCTCTTCTTTTCGACAATGACAAAGGAGGAGTTAACATGCTAGCTTGGATATCACAAGAGAAAGTGGCAAACATAGCTAGCTAGAAATTGCAAAAAGTTAAAACTTCCACTTCTCAAAATGAGAAGAAAGAAATTGCAAAGTTATATATATTTTTTAACTCATGAGCTTGCATGTTTAAAAATGTTGTAAATTTACAAAATTGTTAGCTCATTGCAAACAAAAATTTGATAGCTTGCAAAAGAAAAACTTGGTTGCATAAAATTGAAAGGGAGCTAGCTTGTGTATCGCAAAGAATGCTAGCTTGCTTATCATTATTGCTTGCTTGCTTATCAACAATTGGTATCACTTGTTATCATGATTAACAATTTGATAGCTTGTTATCTTACTTTCTTGCTTATCAACAATTGGTATCCCTAATAATAACTTGCTACCTTGACAATAAAGGAACTTGCTATCTTGACAATAACAAAATTGCTACCTTGTAATCTCAAGAAAAGCAAAGTGCAAACTTGCACTAGAAGCAAGTATTGAATTATCATGAACATCATCACAACAAGTGATATCTTGCATATCATGATAAACTTTCCATGATTGAATGTTGAATATTAATAAAAATCTAGCTAGTATGATTTAAAACTTACATATCTTTTAAAAACTAGCTAAATGCTACTTCTCCTTTTTGTTGATGACAAAGGGGGAGAAGTGTAGATTGATGAGTTCATGCAATATAATGCTGATTGAGTATTTTATATATTTGCATGATGGTTTGATGTTTTCTCTTAACATGTGATACATGTAGCTTGGATTTGGGATAATCCAAGTGTTCTATCAATGGCATATTGATAGGGGGAGTTTGGGTTAAACTCTGTGGAGTTAAGGTTAACTCCGTTAGTCATCAATTAGTTGTCATCATAAAAAAGGGGGAGATTATTGAATCTCAAATTTTGATGATGAAACTAATTGATTGTATTTTGTCTGTCTAACTGCATTTTGAGTTACGCAGGTCTACTCGATTAGAATTTGATAGTTGATGCTGGAGGAATTGACGTTGCACCAAAGGAAATCACGTCAGAATATTGGACAATCGGTAGAAGGCTTCAGACGTCGGGCATCGGGCCAAGAAGAGCGAAGTTATGCCAAGGATATCAGGGTTGCGGAGGTCAACCACCGATTGGGCAACGGATCATAAGAGAGGACGGTGTGCCAAAGAAACGGACAAAGCACCGATAAGCCAATGACGTGCTAGGCAACAGAATGTCGATTCGCGTTATAATAACTGTCTAGATCGAAGTAGAGTGTTTGTTTTTTTGTGTGCATGATTAACTACGATAACGATGAAGACGTAAAGCGAAACAAAGTGCTGAAAGTCAAGTGCGATGGATCATTGGAAATTCGAGAGTTCGACGGAAGTCCAAAGATTCATTGGGAGTGCTGTCGGAACTGGCCAAGAACGAGTAGGGAGCTTGCCGAAAGGTTTTCAGAAGTTCACCGGAAGGTTCATCGGAAGTTCACGGAGCTTGCCAAGAAAGATCGAAGCTTGCTAAAGAAGCTCGTAGGAACCTGCCAAGATCATCGTGAAGTCCAGGAGCTTGCCGGGAGTCCGTAGAATGGTTTCCGAGGGTTCGTCGAAAGACCCCTAGAAGTTCGCCGGAAGCTCGCCGGAAGAAGTCTTGACTTATTGGATTTTGTAATAGCTTAGAAAAGTCTTTAATTTCATAGTTAGCATGTTAATTTGGCTTAGGATTAGGTGTTAATCCAATAACCCAGGTAGGGGGCCAATTGGGCCTTTATTGGGTTGGATTGGGCCGAAGGTTAGGCCCATACAGTTTCTAGCAAGGGCTGGCGGTAGCATCGTCGGACCCAGGCGGTAACACCGCTTGTTGATCGTAGGCCAAGTGGTAGCACTGCCCTAGGCAGGCGGTGGTACCGCCTGACAGGTGGTTGCAACCACCTGTGTCAGGCGGTAGTATCGCCAGTGCCAGGCGATAGTACCGCCAGCACACTAACACACACAAAGGTGTGTCAGGCGGTAGTACCGCTTGATGCAAGCTGGTATACTGCCGCCTACATCCAAATTTGAATAAGACCTCTTTGACCGGGATTTTTGAATCCCAAAAAGCTCTATAAATACCCCTTTACTTCTAACTGGTTGAGGGACCTTTTGCAGTGTTAGAATTAAGTCTAAGCTATAGCAAATTCCTGCCTTCAATTGCTCAAGTGTTCACCTCCTTTCTTCACCTTGTAAAAATTCTGTAAAGAGAGGGAACCTCTTGTAAAAGGCTATAAAGGGGTGTTTGGTCCTTCCCCTTCAAGAGACTTGGTAGTGGAAGTTGGGAGCCTCATTGGAGGAGGCTTCAAGAGTGGACGTAGGTCATTTGACCGAACCATTATACATCGCTACGTTTACTTGCTGTGTGAGTACTTAAATTTTGCATCATAAATTTCTTAAGCTGCAAATTGATCGGATTTCTTCTCCCTACTTCCAATTTCATTTACTTGAATATTTTCAAGTTAAAGTCTCTTTCGCGGAATCCAATTCTTAAGCAAATCTCTGGAATCGGTTTTCAAGCTTTATTCAGTTTAATCCACTGCACTAATTCACCCCCCCCTCCTTAGTGCCACTCTGAACCTAACATCTTTAGGAGTCTTTGGGGACATACTCCTAGAAAGTGATATTCCATGTCTCATTAGTATGAGACCTCTCTTAAAATTTTCCATGCCAAACCTTTTGACAATGGTGTCTATGTACATGGACTAGGACAAGCCAAGCATCCTCTTGGATCTATCTCTATAGATCCGTATCCCCAATATGTAGGATGCTTCCCCTAAGTCCTTCGTGGAGAAGTGCCTAGATAACTAAGTCTTTACTGTGGAGAGCATTCCTACATCATTCCCAATGATTAGGATGTCATCCACATATAATACCAAAAAGGTGATAGTGCTCCCACTTACTTTCTTGTACATACAAAGTTCATCTTCGTTCTTAACGAAGTCATAAGATCTGATCGCCTCATCAAATCTTATGTTCCAACTTCGGGAAGCTTGCTTCAATCCATAAATGGACTTAAGCAACCTACACACCTTATCTGGGTTATCTCTGGATACGAATCCCTCAGGCTATATCATATACACCTCCTCCTTGAGGTTACCATTGAGGAATGCAGTTTTAAAGTCCATCTGCCAAATCTCATAATCATAGTGTGCTGCAATAGCCAATAGAATTTGAATAGATTTTAGCATGGCTACAAGTGAGAAAGTTTCGTCATAGTCAATACCTTACCTTTGACGATACCCCTTAGCCACTAGCCTTGCTTTATAGGTCTCTACCTTTCCATATACTCTAATCTTCTTTTTGAAGATCCACTTGCAGCTAATGGGTACAATACCCTCGGGTGCATTAACTAGGTTCCAAACCTTGTTGGAGTACATGAAATCCATTTCTGAATTCATGGCTTCTTGTCATTTCCCAGAGTCTATGCTCATAATAGCCTCCTCGTAGGTCTGAGGATCCATATCCTCAACATCCTCTCTTCTGATATGTCCTACATATCTCTCAGGTGGATGGGATACTCTATCGGACCTACGTAAAGTTGAAACTTATGTGTTAGGTATCTGAACAGATTCTAGAATGGTGCTTAAGCTAGTTTCTCTAACCTCACTCAACTCTATCATGCTCCCACTGTCTCCACCAAGAATGTGTTCCTTCTCAAGGAACACTACTCTCTTGGCTACAAAAATCTTTTGGTCCTCAGGGTGATAGAAATAATACCCATAAGTTTCCTTGGGGTATCTACGAACTTGCACCGTTCCATTCTGGATTCCAACTTGTCAGGGTTGGGTCTCTTAACGTGAGCAAGGCAGCCCCAAATCTTAAAAATCTTAAGATCATGCATCTTCTCATTCCATATCTCATATGGAGTAGACATCACTAACTTGGTTGGAATTCTGTTCAGAAGGTAAGTTGCAGTCTCTAGGGCATATCCTCAGAATGAGATGGGTAGGTCGACGAAACACATCATGGAACGCACCATGTCTAATAGTGTGCGATTCCTCTTTTCTGATACACTATTAAGCTATGGTGTATAAGGAGGTGTCCATTGGGATAAGATCCCATTGTCTTTGAGGAACTAGGTGAACTCTGTACTCAAGTACTCACCTCCTCGATCTAATCGAAGGGTTTTAATACTTTTTCCTATTTGATTCTCCACTTCATTTTTATATTCCCTGAATTTCTCAAAAGCTTCAGACTTGTACTTCATCAAGTACACATGTCCGTATCTTGAGAAATCATTAGTGAAAATAATGAAGTAGGAGTAACCACCTATGGCATGAGTCGACATGGGTCACATACATCACTATGTATGAGTTCTAGTAACTCAGTGGCTCTCTCTCCAGTTTCGCTAAATGGAGAGTTGGTCATCTTTTCTCGAACGCAAGGTTCACTTGTCGCATATGACTCATAGTCAAATGGATCTAGATATCCATCTTTTAGCAACTTTTGAATCCTTCCCTCGTGGATGTGACCTAGCCTACAATGCCAAAGATATGCATTGTTCACCTCTTCTCATTTCCTCTTAGACTCACTTACACTCATGATATGTGGAGCTGTATCTAGCATATATAAACCATTATGCAATATTTCTCTCATGATGATTTGATCATCTAATATTATTGAATAATCATTGTTCTCAAAAACTAATTTATATCCACTAACTATCAAACATGAAATAGAAATAATATTTTTGATAATAGAAGGAATAAAATAGTATGCATCTAATGCAATAATAGCTCCACCAGGCAGATATAAAGTGACCTTGCTAATAGCCACTATAGTAACCTTTGCTCTATTGCCCATCTTAAGGTCCATCTCGCCTCTATTCAATCTCCTAGGTCCTACCAGAACCTATAACGAATTACAGATATGATAAGCATTCCCGGTATCCAATACCCGTGTGTTATCATAAGATTATGACAAATGGAGACTGATCATGAATGTACCTAAAGCTTCTCCAAGCTTATGTTTCACCCTTTCTGCAAGGTTCTATTTATAGTTCCTTTTCTAGTGCCCATCTATGCCATAGTGGAAGCACTGGCCTTTGTCCTTTGTTGGGTCTTTCTTGGAAACCTTTGCCTTACCCATTTTGCTATAACCCTTCTTAAGGGTCTTCTCAGCCTTCCTTTTCTTTCTGGTCTCACCAGTATAGAGAACCGACTTCTCTTTCTTGATGGTGCTCTCTGCTTCTCTCAACATATTAAGGAGCTCTGGGAGGGTCACCTCAAGTTTTTTCGTATTAAAATTCATTATGAACTGAGAAAAGGAATCTGGTAGGGACTGAAGCACAAGATCCACATACAGGTTATCCTCTAGGACCATTCCTAGACCTGAGTTTTTCGATCCACTCAATCATCTTAAGGATATGGTTCTGAACCGGTGTCCCCTCAGTTATCTTAGCACAGAAAAGACTCTTTGATATCTCATATCGCTGAGTTCTTCCCTATTCCTCAAACAGTTTACAGAGATGCAAGTGTATGGAATTAGCATCCATATTTTAATACTGTCTCTATAACTTAGTTGTCATAGAAGCCAACATATAACACTGAGCAAGAGTAGAATTATCTAAGTACTTCACATAACAAGCGATCTCATCCTCGCTTGCCCCTTTGTCGAGCGTAGAGATCACTGTATCAAGGACAAATGCAATTTTCTCCATTGTAAGAACGATTCTCAGATTACGAAGCCAATTCGTATAATTTGGATCAGTGAGGCAGTTGGCATCAAGTATGCCACGTAAAGGATTTGAAAACGATATTTTTCTGAAATAAAAGATGTAGCAGAAATAAATAACATGCATACTTTACAGAAATTTAAACAATTAAGATAAGGACTTCTATCTTAATGTATTCTCACTAATTTTTTCGTGAGACACACAACACCCTCTAGTATGTGAATCGGAGACCTCCGACGGATCTCTAGTGCGGATCAGGATCCAATTGGTGTCTTAACGTAACCTCGAGGGACTCGACCAATCACGTTAAGCCCGTAAAGGTGGGCAAATCTTGCCAATCACAACTCCTTGTGATTCCCATCCTGTTCGGCCTCCGAACCACCATGGCCTCGAGGGACTCGACTAACCATGATGTTCGGTTAAGTCATCACAATCGTTACAAGATGAGTCTGATTCGGTGATATACTCTCGAGGGACTCGACCAAGCATACCATGACCTCAAGTCACTAGTGACATCTCTATGTCATAGATAAGATAGCAAGACGTAATATAGGTGAGTCTCAAGGGACTCGGCCAACTCAACCTACACCGGGAATCAGTTTCTACCTATAACGATGGAAGATCACGTGGGTCAATCTAATTGCCTCACGTTTACCAACTTAATATTATTAATGGAGAGGATTTTTGATTTTGTCACTTAACATAATGTGTCATACACATATGTATTTAATATATATATCTATATTGCATGCAAATATATATATACATATCTAGTAGGTGTATATCTAATCACACATCACATGAGCAATCACACCAGATGATCATAGACCATATCCTAATGTGATTAGGCCCAAGCCAGTGGATCCCAATCACTCACATCAAGATCTATGTTTACTTCGACGCATCTCTATGCCCTGTGATCGTCCATCTTGCTTCGTCGGATCCGTTGGCATCTCAACGCATCTCCATGCGTCGGATCGTCCGTCTCGGCCTTGTGAGTCATGCTACCGCTATGCCTCCTCATGTAATTACAACATTATTATAGGTATGCAGACCCGACAATAAATAAGAAAAGAATAGAGGCTCGCAGGCCCCAATAATAATAATCACATGTACACACATCACATCACAGGTCCATGATCATCTGTCCACATTATACATCATATGTATATATTATTTTATAAGATTACCAGATAAAAAAATAATAGTTAATTAAACTATTTAATTAACATATTTATTTTTTTTGAAATCAGGGACAAAGAGAATTTTTGAATATCTAGGGGTATTTTGGTAATTCATCCAAAAGGGTATTTTGGTAATTTTGTCTAAAGGGACAGAATCTGAAATTTCTGAAATTCCAACGGGTAAAATCATCTTTTACCCTAAAACCCTAATCCCTCACTCTTACTTACCGCCGCGCACCTCGCCACGCCATGCGGCGCCCTTGCGACGGGGGACACGGCGGCATCGCTGTTGCCCGTAGGCGGAGCGCCCGCCATCAGTGCCCACGAGTGCGGGTATAGCACCCGCCAGCGCCTCTGCGGCGCTAGCCCGCAGGCACGGGCGCCCAACGCCGGCGCCTCTATGGCGTTGGCCCGCGGGCTTGAGCACCCAATGCCGGTGCGGGGTGCGGCCGCCGCGGCGCCAAGGTGGGGCGCAGGCCATCGGCGTAGGCAGCCTACCTGTGGCTAGCAGCCCACTGACCGGTGGTTGTTGCCTATGTAGGCAGCAAGGTTATAAGAAGCCTTGCGGTCGCTACACAAGCGCAGCAAGGGCAGCAACAGTTGCTGCCTTTCCTGGCCCTTTTGCGCCAATAATTTTGGGATTAAAAGCATATCCAAAAACACAACACACGTAGTTTAAGATCCGATCTTCGCACGAACAACCTGGCTCTGATACCACTATTGGAAAATCTATCAAGGGAGCGACATCACATGTGCAGCGGAAGAACAAAAAATAAAACACCCTAGATTTCCTGTAGAAAGTTTTCGTTGTCATGCGAAGATCGGTGCGTCAAAACAAATCCGCTGAAAAATTACACGTGTAAAAGAAAGTACCTAGGGAGATCGTATATCCTTGAATCCCTACAGATCTGTAGGAGAGGATGAAGGAGGTCAAGCATCTTCCTCTCTAGAGGTATCCACACGATAGGAACTGCGATGATGCACCTCTCTCTCTAGGGAGAGGAGAATAGGAGGTGGCTACTAAAAGAAACCCCGAGCCTATAGAGTTTTGGTTCCCACCTATTTATAGAGGAAACCTAAAAACCCTAATGGATCTTTTGCTTTATTGGGTATTAGATCTCCATACAATTACCCAAGCCTCTTGGATTAGTGGGTCTCTAACCAAAAATCTCTTATTAGCAATTATTGGATCTCATCTCAGGATCCAATAATTCAAGGTTTAATGGATATCCAATAAGATAGGGGGTTCAGCGGATATCTCATATCCGAACCTCTATTTGTCGTAACACCTATCATATGTGTGTGACCCTCTAGGCCCAATATTAAGCTAACCGTGAGTCATACTTATCAGAACTCCTTCTAACTTAGTGAATTATTATCTCTATAATAATTCACCAAACTCATCGACTGCGAACGTACCAGGCCACTACGCCACTGCCCCCAAAAGATATAGGGGAATCCAATCCTTTGAACCTATCTATCCTTAGTTATCATGCATCTATAGTCCCTCATCCTTCCAATATCCCAAAGACCTTATACCGGGCATGGTGCTGTCAGGCCCATACGATCTCTCCTTGAGTCTTACTCTTGTCGGATTCTCCTAGAGAACTCTTTCTCTCTCAATCCGAATAACTTTGGCCAAGGATTTGTTCGAGCAAGAACACATGGGATATTCCTCTCATGATACCGAGAGTGGATGATCCTCTATTGACACTCAATAGCCCTCGTAAAGTTGGCTACCACTCCTAATAACCGGTTGTACTAGATCTGAAACTTTCCAAACCTATAAGTCCGGGATCAAAGAGTGGAGTACTCATACAGGACATCCTTAGTGTCTCAAGTTTAAGGACCAAATACACTACTACGACTACAGAATCACTGTCTGACGTGAGGTATCAATAACTATCCAGCATTCCATAGGTGGATCAATTAGTGAACTCATTCTCCAACGAGCACTTGCACTGTACCCTTAGTGTCCCCACATGAGTAGCTATGAGATCAGCTACCTCCATCATATGGATGGGTATACAGCACACCAGTCTATCCGATTATCTCGATGTCCTTCTCGAGTAACCTATGACCAGGATAATTCTAGATCTATGTTTAAAGGTGAATCAATCTCATTATCATGATCTCATCATGATCCAATTCCTATTGCACAGATCTCAGGACATCATAATATATGCAACACGCAAGATAAAGTGATAAAACGCCTAATAATAAGCAAAGAGAAAAAGTGCATATCAAGTCATAAGTGCCATCACTCATGTGATTGGCTTGTAGGGTACATATGGCTAGCAATTCCTACATCATTTTCAATGATTAGGATATCATCCACATTTAGAACCAAAAAGGTGATAGCACTCTCACTTACCTTCCTGTACACACAAGGCTCATCTTCGTTCTTAACGAACTCATAAGATCTGATCGCCTCATCAAATCTTATGTTCTAACTTTAGGAAGCTTGCTTTAGTCCATAGATAGACCTAAGCAACCTGCACACCTTATCTGGACTGTCCTTGGACATGAATCTCATAGGTTGTATCATATACACCTCCCCCTTGAGGTAGCCATTGAGGAACATAATTTTCATGTCCATCTGCCAGATCTTATAATCAAGGTGTACTACAGTAGCCAATAGAATTCAAATGGATTTTAGCATGACTATGGGTGAGAAGGTTTCATCATAGTCAACACCTGGGCTTTGATGAGAACCCTTAGCCACTAGCCTTACTTTATAGGTCTCTACCTTTGTATTTACTCCGATCTTCTTATTGAAGATCCACTTATAGCCAATGGGTATGATACCCTTGGGTGCATCAACTAGGTTCCAAACCTAGTTGGAGTAAATGGAATCCATCTTTGAATTCATGGTTTCTTGCCACTTCCCGGAGTCTATACTCGTAATAGGCTCCTTGTAGGTCTGAGGATTAATATCCTCAACACCCGCTCCTCTAATCTATCTCACATACTCTTAGGAGGATGGGATACTCTATCGCACCTACGTAATGTCAGAACTTATGTGCTAGGCACCTGAACAGATTCTAGCTATGGAATGATGTTAGGAAATCCGCGCAAGGGGGAGCGACATCACATGCCCAGCGGAAGAACAAAAAAAACAAAACCCCAGATTTCCCGTAGAAAGTTTCCGTCGTCATGCGAAGATCGGTGCATCAAAACAAATCCATAACAACTGCATGTGTTAAAGAAAGATACCTAGGGAGATCGTATATCCCTGAATTCCTACAAATCTGTGGGAGAGGATGAAGGAAGTCAAGTGTCCTCCTCTCTAGCGGTATCCACACAGCAGGGATAGCGACGATGCACCTCTTGTTAAATCTCGAATTTTGATGATGAAATCAAGTGGTGAAATATTTGTACTAATCTCTTTGTTGAGATGAGTGTGCAGGAATTACTACGATGGAAAACATAACGTGATTTATCAAGGCCAAGTCCGTCGGTGGTTCATCGGAAGTCAGAGAGATTTTCGGAAGAGTTCGGAACCATCCAAGATCAACTCAGGACTTGTCGAAGTTTTGAAAGTCCATTTCAAAGATCGTCGAAGGTTCGCGGAACTTAGGAAAATTCGGAAACCAGTAGAAGACTAGTTGGGCTTGCCGGAGTATCTTTGGGAGACCACCGCAAAGCAATCCAGGGAAGCATCGAGGCTGCTGAATCTCGCCGTAGTACTCGCCGGAAGTCGACTTGAAGGGTGTCCCATCAAATCACGTTAAGTTATGTTCGTAAATTTGCACATGAGTAGAGCAAGGATTTAAGAAATAAATCCTGCCCAAAATTCGTAGGGAGCCAACCAGGCCACTAATGTGTCAAGTTGAGGACAACAGGCCCCATTCAGCTCTGTCAGAATGGGGGCAAGAGGTGGAACGCCCAAGCCTGGGGCGGTGGAACGCTACTGAAGGCGGTGGAAACGCCACACTGAGCGGTAGCACCGCCGCACACACACACGGCGGTGGAATCGCTGCTGGGGCGATAGCACCGCCCAGCCACGGACGGCGGTGGAACGCCACTGAAGCGTAGCACCGCCACACACACACAGCGGTGGAATCGCTCGAAAGCGGTAGCACCGCCTTGTTCATCGACGGCGGTGGAACCGCTGGGTGAAGCGGGCACCGCTGATCGCCACGGATCGAGCGGTAGCACCGCTGCAGGCGGTGGCACCGTCTGTCGTCGACCAAAGATCGACATGCGTGTGGCACCGCCGACAAAGCAGTGGCACCGCTTTGACCACTGAAATCTGGGACTCCAAATTCACTTGGAATTTGGAGCCCAATTTTAAATCCACTTTTGGATCTATAAATACCCCCCCTTTCTCAGCTGAAAGGGTCACCCTTTTGAGCAAATAGTTTGAGTCTTGAGCTTTTGAAGAGTTTTTGAAAAGTGTTGTATTCTTTGCTAAGTGTTCACCTTTCTTCTTCTTGAGAGATCTTGTACAAGTGTGAACATCTTGTAAAGGGTTGTAAAAAGGGGTGTTTGATCCTTCCCCTTCAAAGGACTTGCTAGTGGAAGAGCGGAGCCTCATTGCAAAGGCTTCAAGAGTGGATGTAGGTCATTTGACCGAACCACTATACATCATTGTGTCCTTAAATGTGTGAGTGTTTACATTTCTGAAATCACTTCATTTCTTGGCTGCAAGTTCTTAGTTAGTTCCTTTTCACAAGCAATTACTTTCAAGTTCTCTTTCGTCAAATCGAATTCTTCCACGAACTTGTGTTTCTTTACGAAATCGGTTTCAAGAATACGAGTTTAATCCGCTGCACTAATTCACCCCCCCCTCTTAGTGCCTTTTGATCCTTTCAATTGGTATCAGAGCAAGGTTTGCTCTCATATTGGTTTAAAACCCAAGAGAGATGGCCTACTCCGGTATGCAAGAGGGTCTCTCCATTACTCGTCCACCTATGTTCAATGGGTCGGATTATACGTATTGGAAGACTCAGATGAGAATTTTCTTATCTCCATGGACTTGAACTTTGGAACATTGTCGAAAATGGCCGCAAAATCTTCTCTTCCGATGAGTGAATGGAATGAGTCGGAGAAGAAGATTTTCGCTCTCAATGCAAAGGCGATGAATGCCTTATTTTGTGCACTTGATAAGAATGAGTTTAATCGGGTTTCCATTTGTGAATCGGCTTTTGATATTTGGCGCACTCTTGAAATCACTCATGAAGGCACTAGCCGAGTGAAGGAGTCCAAAATCAACATTCTTGTGCATTCCTACGAACTTTTTCGGATGAAACCAAATGAGTCCATTGGAGACATGTACACCCGCTTTACGGATGTCATCAATGGACTTAAAGCTCTTGGTAAAGGCTTTCGAATTTTGAATTGGTAACTAAGATTTTAAGATCCCTTCCAAAGTGTTGGGATCCAAAGGTCACGCCATTCAAGAGGCCAAGGATCTTAAAGTATTTCCCATTGAAGAACTTATTGGATCTCTAATGACTTACGAGATGACGTGCCATGCTCATGAAGAGCTTGAGAACCCCCTTCCAAAGAACAGAAGGATATGGCACTTAGAACACAAGAAGACCACTTGAAAGGAACATCAAGTGATGAGGATAGTGACAATGACATTGCACTTCTAACTCGAAAGTTTAAGAAATTCATAAGAAAGAACAAATTCAAAAATGACACAAAAGCAAATTTGAACACAAAAGGACCAAGTCATTTGCTACGAATGCAAGAAGCCGGGACATTTCAAGAATGAATGCCCTCAAGCCAAGAAGAAGCAATTCAAGAAGAAAAAGCCTTGAAGGCTACATGGGATGATTCAAGTGACTCCGAGGTTGAAGAGGCTAGCAACAAAGAGGAGGCAAACTTCGCTCTAATGGCATTTGGAGAAGAGGTTAGTGAAATACTTAATGAAGAGTTATCTTTCGATGAACTTTCTATGGCTTTTCATGAGTTGTTTGATGAATGTAGAACTATTAGTAAGAAGTTCAATTTGCTTAAGAAAGAGCATGCTTTATTACAAAGTAAATTCAATAGTCTTCAAAACCCTTCTCTACCCCCATGCTCTAAGTGTGAAGACTTAGATGCAACAAAAGGAGAACTTGTTACTCAAAGAGACCCTAAACAAGTTTAAGGTCGGTAGCAAGGGCTTAGACATGATTCTTGCTAACAAAGGTCATGTCGGAAATAGAAGTGGTATCGGATTTGTGAGAGGTTCTCACCAAAATCCCACCACCTTTGTTAAAGGGTCTACATTGCATGTATCACCCCATTTGAAATATAATTTTTGTTGCAAAACGGGACATGTTACCTACAAATGTCCATTCAAGAAAATTAGTCCACAAAAGTTGATATGGGTTCCTAAAGGAACCATAAACAATTCAATGATAAATTACAAAATAAGTAGATCAATTTGTAAGGAACCCAAAATCAAATGGGTACCTAAAAACAATCCTCTTTTGTAGACAAACTCACAAGCTAGGAGCAAGAAATGGTATCTTGATAGTGGATGCTCAAGGCACATGACCGGAGATCCATCTCATTTCTCTATGCTCTCTAGCAAAGAAGAAGGATATGTCACTTTCGGAGACAACAACAAGGGTAAAATCATTGGCAAGGGAACCATAGGTAACAAATCGAGTTTTTCAATTGATGATGTGTTACTAGTTGATGGTTTAAAACATAATCTTTTAAGTATTAGTCAACTATGTGATAAAGGTTATGTTGTTAAATTTGAATCCAATGTTTGCATTATTGAAAAACCCAACAACAACATATCCATGATTGCTTTAAAACAAAACAATGTCTACACAATAAATATTGATAAATTAAGTAATGAAATGTGTTTTTCGGTTTTGAATGATGACACTTGGCTTTGGCATAGGAGGCTAGGCCATGCAAGCATGAAACTAATCTCTAAGATTTCATCTAGAGATTTAGTAAGAGGTATCCCAAACACGAAATTTGTTAAGGATAAGGTATGTGATGCATGTCAACTAGGAAAACAAATAAAGACTAGTTTCAAATCAAAAATCACATTAGCACCACTAGACCATTGCAATTGATCCACTTGGACTTATTTGGACCAATTGACATAACAAGCCTAGGTGGTAGCAAATATGCTTTTGTAATTGTGGATGACTATAGTAGATACACTTGGACCTATTTTTGGCTCATAAAAGTGATTGCTTCAAATGTTTCTCTAAATTTTGTAAACTCACTCAAAATGAAAAAGGCTTTATGATCTCATCAATACGAAGTGATCATGGAGGTGAATTTCAAAATCATGACTTCCAAAATTTATGTGAAACAAACGGATACAATCACAACTTCTCTACTCCAAGAAATCCACAACAAAATGGAGTAGTAGAAAGGAAAAATAGAAGTTTGCAAGAAATGGCTAGAACCATGTTAAATGAATATAATTTACCAAAACTCCATATGAATTATGGAATGATAAAAAACCCAATGTTTCTTACTTTAAAGTTTTTGGTTGCAAATGCTTTATTTTGAATGAAAAGGATGCCTTAGGAAAATTCGATGCAAAATCCAATGAAGGCATATTTCTTGGTTATTCTTCCGTTTCTAAGGCTTTTCGTGTTTTCAACAAGAGAACCTTACTTATAGAAGAATCTATTCATGTGGTTTTTAATGAAGTTTCAATTTAAGAAAAAAGATTTTGATGATGATTTTGGTCTTGATGATTTGAATTTGAATGAACCCTCTCCTCAAAATAACATCTTGGATGCATCTTCTTCCCAAGCTTCCTTACCAAAGGAATGGAAGTATGTAGATGCTCATCCCAAAGAGTTAATTATAGGAGATGCATCGAAAGGGGTTCAAACTCGCTCTTCTTTCAAAAATTTTTGTGCCCATGCTGCCTTTCTTTCTCAAGTTGAACCAAAATGCATTGTTGATGCCCTAAAAGATGATTCTTGGGTTATCGCAATGCAAGAGGAATTGAATCAATTTGAGAGGAATGAGGTATGGAAGCTTGTTCCTAGACCTAATGACCACTTAGTTATTGGTACTAAGTGGGTCTTTAGAAACAAGCAAGATGAATGCGGTATCGTGGTTAGAAACAAGGCTAGACTAGTGGCCAAAGGTTTCAACCAAGAAGAAGGTATCGATTATGAAGAAACCTTCGCTCCGGTGGCAAGATTGGAAGCCATTAGGATGCTCCTTGCCTATGCTAGTAGTAAAGATTTTAAATTATTTCAAATGGATGTCAAAAGTGCGTTTTTAAATGGTTTCATTTCGAAGAAGTTTATGTTGAACAACCACCCGGATTCGAAAACTCTCTATTTCCTAACCATGTATTTAAGCTAACTAAGGCCTTATATGGTCTTAAACAAGCCCCTAGGGCTTGGTATGAGAGGCTTAGTTCTTTCTTGATTTCAAATAATTTCACTAAAGGCAAGGTTGATACTACATTGTTTATTAAACATTTTGAAAACAATTTTCTTATTGTTCAAATTTATGTTGATGATATCATTTGATCTTGTGATAAATCACTATGTGATTTATTTGCTAAGGATATGAGTGATGAATTTGAGATGAGCCTAATGGGAGAACTAAATTTCTTTTAGGACTTCAAATCAAGCAACTAAGTAATGGTATATTTCTAAATCAATCAAAATACACATTGGAATTGTTAAAACGATTCAATATGGATGGATCAAAAGAAATTAGCACTCCTATAAGCACCTCCACTAAATTAGATATGGATGAAAATGGAGAAAGCTTTGATCAAAAAACTTATAGGGGCATGATAGGTAGCCTGCTTTATCTCACTGCAACCAGACCTGATATCATGTTCAGTGTAGGGCTATGTGCAAGATTCCAAGCTAATCCTAAGCTATCTCACTTGAAAGCGGTCAAGAGGATTCTTAGATATCTTAAAGGGACCCCTAATCTTGGATTATGGTATCCAAAATCTGAAAATTTTAGTTTGAAAGCTTATGCAGATGCGGATTTTGGTGGATATAAACTAGATAGAAAAAGCACATCGGAACATGCCAATTTCTAGGATATGCACTTGTTTCTTGGACTTCAAGAAACAAAATTGATTGCACTATCTACATGTGAAGGTGAATATATAGCTGCTAGTGCATCTTTGTGCACAAGTTATCTGGATGAAAAATACACTAGAGGACTATGGAATCTACTTAAAAAATATTCCTATAAAGTGTGATAACACGAGTGCAATTTGTCTAACTAAAAATCCAATCCAACACTCTCGCACTAAGCACATTGACATCAGGCATCACTTTATACGTGATCATGTAAGTAGTAGAAATGTCACTCTTGATTTTGTTGATACAAATCATCAATTAGCGGACATTTTTACGAAACCTTTAAATGAGGAACAATTTGATTTTATTAGAAGGGAATTAGGCATGCTAAACTGTCCAAGTAAGTAACCTTTTTTTTTTTTGATGTCTTTTCTTGAAATTATGTTTAAACTATGATTTCTATCAATTTGATCGGATTGTCCATGGATTTATTTCTTTTGACTTCATCCCATCTCTGAGATTTTTAAAAAAAAAAAAAAAAAAGGAGAGGTGGAAAAACATTAAAATCCGAAGTGGTTTTGTGCTACACGGCGCAGTAGCACTCCATGATCTTGGTGGAACCGTCTGGGTAATCACCACAATGGCGGTGGAACCACTTTCTTTGGGTGGTGGAACCGCCGAACACCCTCCTATAAATGTATTAGGGGGCGGTAGAACCGCCCCTAATCTGCATACCGCCTCTCCTCACTCTTCTAAACTCCTCTAAACTTCAAATTGGTATGATTTCTTCCTATCTAGAAGCCTAAGGAGGAGATTCTATCGTGATTCATTCTTCCTACATCTCAAAGAACCAATCTAAGGTAAAAACAGAATTCTTTCTCTTTCATTTTCTTGTGAAGTTTCATTCCTTTCTTCAATTAATTTTCGATTATTCATAGAAATGGCTCCTAGAAGAACATCAAGAGACAAAGGAAAAGGATGGAGGTAGATTCATTTGACCAATCCTTGTTTAAATCACAAGAAGCCTCCCTTAGATTTTCTGAATTTGGTTCAAGACCCATTCACAAAGGAAAGTATGTTGATTTGAATCAATTAGGAAACTTAGAACCTTTCATGTGGTTTGCAGACTTAGAGGCTTTACCTATTCTGCAAATTATTGAACCTATTTATCCACGTTTAGTTAAGTTGTTCTATGCTAATTTAAGCTGGATGATGATGGCTTGTCAACTTATCTTCTAGGTAATGAGATTCAAATATGTGATAATACTATATGCTCATTAATTGGAATTGTTGAAAAGGAGCTAGGATGTTATTTTCGGGGAAAATGGGATATGGACACAGTTGGTGCCACTCACTCAGAAGCTTTAGAAACTGTGTTTGCAAACCCAAATTTAGGAATAATTCCCAAGAGTTGTGAACATTTATTACCTTTAACTCTAAAATTTTGCATCACATTCTAATAAACATTATTATTCCTAAGCAGTTTCATCATGATGAGATCAGTTTCACTGAATTAGGTACCTTATATTGGATTATGACTAGACAACATTTCTGTTTTGGTTACCTAATCAGGCAGCACATGATAGAGGTCCTTTCTAAAGGATCAATGTTACCATATGGAGGTTTAATAACTAGACTATTGCATGCCCATAACATCTGCATTCCCCCAGATGAAGAAGCAATACAAATCGAAAAATTTAATGTTATTAATGTTAAACTACTAAGACGACTTAGATGTACTGTCGAGCATGGAATAGGGTTAGGCAACCTAGGAGATGTGATATACCTCCCCGTAGTAGACCATCCTCGAAACACCGATCCTTAGGGGAAATGAATCTCCTCCTCCTGATCCTTTTGTTGCAGCTACATCAGTGACATTTTCTGCTCCATCTACTACTGACCCGATCATGAGAGAGTTAAATGAAGTAAAACTACAGCAAATTGAAATTTTGAAGGAGATGCGGAAGATGAACTTAAAGATCGATCACATGTATAGGCATCTTGGCATTCCTCCCGAGGAGTAGCTTGTCTGTGTTTTCTTTTGAACGATGTAAACTTATGTTGTATGTTGACATGTATGTTGTATTCCTTACATCGTGACATCTATATTGTCTTAACTTCATGATATATCTTTTCGCCACTTTGTGGAATGGTTTTCGGTTTTCGATTTCCTTTTCCATATCTCGTGATGTTTTTCGACCCTCCTTGTTGTTATAATTCCTCGTCTCCTTTTTGTTGATGACAAAGGGGGAGAAATGAAATGTGTATTGCTATATGATATGCGCTGTCCAAATTAAACTTAGTTGGGTTCTTGATATCATGTGTATTGCTATATGATATGCGCTGTCCAAATTAAACTTAGTTGGGTTCTTGATATCATGCTTTCTTTTTATATGTATACTTCATTGATATCCTTGATGTCTAGTTTGAAATCTTGAAATTAAAATTAATTATGTTGAATTCAAAAATTGAATTCAAGCGATTTTTCTTTATGGCATATACATAGGGGGAGTTAAGAATAACTCCATCACCAATTGATTGTCATCATCAAAAAGGGGGAGATTGTTAAATCTCGGATTTTGATGATGAAATCAAGTGGTGAAATATTTGTACTAATCTCTTTGTTGAGATGAGTGTGTAGGAATTACTACGATGGAAAACATAACGTGATTTATCAAGGCCAAGTCCGTCGGTGGTTCATCGGAAGTCGAGAGATTTTCGGAAGAGTTCGGAACCATCCAAGATCAACTCAGGACTTGTCGAAGTTTTCGAAAGTCCATTTCAAAGATCGCCGAAGGTTCGCGGAACTTCCAGGAAAATTCGGAAACCATTGAAGACTAGTTGGGCTTTTAGGAGTATCTTTGGGAGACCACCGCAAGAATCCAAGGAAGCATCGGAGGCCTGCCTAAATCTCGTAGTAGTACTCACGGAAGTCGACTTGAAGGGTGTCCGATCAAATCACGTTAATTTATGTTCGTAAATTTGCACATGAGTAGAGCAAGGATTTAAGAAATAAATCCTGCCCAAAATTCAAGAGGAGCCAACCAGGCCACTCTGTGTCAAGTTGAGGACCAAACAGGCCCCATTCAGCTCTGTCAGAATGGGGGCAAGAGGTGGAACCGCCCAAGCCTGGGCGGTGGAACCGCACTGGCGGTGGAACCGCCACCGAGCGTAGCACCGCCAAGCACACACACACAGCGGTGGAATCGCTTGCCTCGAAAGCGAGCACCGCCCTGCCATCGACGGCGGTGGAACCGCCCTTGACTGAGCGGTAGCACCGCCGCACACACACAAAGCGGTGGAACCGCTTGTCTAGGGCGTGGAAACTTTTGCCTGGGGCGTAGCACCGCCTCATTCATCGACGGCGGTGGAACCGCCTGGTCAAGCGGTGGCACCGCCGCCACGGATCGAGCGGTAGCACCCGCTCTGGGCGGTGGTATCGCTTTCGTGACGTCGCCAAAGATCGACACAGCGTGGCACCGCTTCGACAGCGGTGGCACCGCGACCACTGAAATCTGGGACTCCAAATTCACTTGGAATTTGGAGCCCAATTTTAAATCCACTTTTGGATCTATAAATACCCCCTTTCTCATTGAAAGGGTCACCCTTTGAGCAAATAGTTTGAGTCTTGAGCTTTTAAAGAGTTTTTGAAAAGTGTTGTATTCTTTGCTAAGTGTTCACCTTTCTTCTTCTTGAGAGATCTTGTACAAGTGTGAACATCTTGTAAAGGGTTGTAAAAAGGGGTGTTTGATCCTTCCCCTTCAAAGGACTTGCTAGTGGAAGAGCGGAGCCTCATTGCAAAGGCTTCAAGAGTGGATGTAGGTCATTTGACCGAACCACTATACATCATTGTGTCCTTAAATGTGTGAGTGTTTACATTTCTGAAATCACTTCATTTCTTGGCTGCAAGTTCTTAGTTAGTTCCTTTTCACAAGCAATTACTTTCAAGTTCTCTTCACAAATCGAATTCTTCCACGAACTTGTGTTTCATAAATCGGTTTCAAGAATACGAGTTTAATCCGCTGCACTAATTCACCCCCCCTCTTAGTGCCTTTTGATCCTTTCACCTCTCTCTCTAGGGAGAGGCGAATAGGAGATGGCTACCAAAAATCCTCAGCCTATAAAACTCTGGTTCCCTCCTATTTATAGAGGCCCCCTAAAAACCCTAATGGATCTTTTTTCCCTATTGGGTATTGGATCTCCATCCAATCACCCAAGCCTCTTGGATTAGTGGGTTTCTACCCAATAGTCTCTTATTAGCAATTATTGGATCTTATCTCAGGATCCAATAATTCAGGGGCTTAATGGATATCTAATAAGATAGGGGATTCAATCAATATCTCATATCCGAACCTCTACTCGTCGCAATACCTACCATATGTGTGTGACCCTCTAGGCCCAATATCGAGCTGGTCATGAGTCATACTTGTCAGAACTCCTTCTAACTTAGTGAATTATTATCTCTATAATAATTCACCCAACTCATCGACTGCGGACGTACTAGGCCACTATGCCGCGGCCCCTAGATGATATAGGGGAATCCAATCCTTTGGACCTATCCGTCCTCAGTTACCATGTATCTATAATCTCTCATCCATCTAATATCCCAGAGACCCTATACCAGGCATGGTGTTGTTAGGCCCATACGGTCTCTTCTTGAGTCTTGCTTTTGTCGGATTCTCTCGGAGAACTCTTTCTCTCTCAATCCGAATAACCTTGGCCTAGGATTTATTCGAGCAAGAACACATGGGATATTCCTCTCATGATACTGAGAGCGGATGATCCTCTATTGACACTCAATAGCCCTCGTAAGGTTGGCTATGACTCCCAATAACCGATTGTACTAGATATGGAGCTTTCCAAACTTATATGTCTGGTATCAAAGAGTAGAGTACTCATACAGGACATCCTTGGTGTCTCAAGTCTAAGGACCAGATACACTATTTGGACTACGAAATCACTGTCTGACTTGAGGTATCAATAACCATCCAGCATTTCATAGGCGGATCAATCAGTGAACTCATTCTCTAATAAGCACATGCATTATACCCTTAGTGTCCCCACACGAGTAGCTATGAGACCAGCTACCTCCATCATATGAACGGGTATACAGCACACCAGTCTATCCAGTTATCTCGATGTCCTTCTCGAGTAACCTTTGACCAGGATAATTTAGGGTTTGTGTTTAAAGGTGAATCAATCTCATTATCGTGATCTCATCACGATCCGATTCCTATTGCACAAATCTAGGGACATCACAATATACATCTAGATAATGTGAGATAATGCCAATAATCATAAGCAAAAAGATTGACGAAGTATGTTACAGGTGCTATCACTCATGTGATTAGCTTGTATGGCACCTATAACTAGGAATCTCTCACTTGACCTAAAGCCAATCACCAACATGTATGATCCCCATCAGACCTCTGTGATGCTCAAAGACATTCTGAGTCAATGGCTTTGTCTGTGGATCTGCAATGTTATCTTCGGATGGAACTCTTTCCATTACTATATCTCTTCAGGCTATGATCTCTCTAATAAGTTGGAACCTCCTCAGAACACTTCTGATGAGACCCGGGTTCCCTTATCTAGGTTATCCTTGAACATGAATCCCTTAGGCTGTATCATATACACCTTCTCATCGAGGTTACCATTAAGGAAAATGGTTTTGACGTCCATCTGCCAGATCTCATAATCATAGTGTGCTACAATAGCCAATAGAATTCGAATGGATTTTAGCATGGCTATAGGTGAGAAAGTTTCGTCATAGTCAACACCTTACCTTTGATGATACCCCTTAGCCACTAGCATTGCTTTATAGGTCTCTACCTGTCCATTTACTCCAATCTTCTTTTTGAAGATCTACTTGCAACCAATGGGTACAATACCCTCGGGTGCATCAACTAAGTTCCAAACCTTGTTGGAGTACATGGAATCCATTTCTGAATTCTTGCCATTTCCCGGAGTTTATGCTCATAATAGCCTCCTCGTAGATCTGAGGATCAATATCCTTAACATTCTCTCTTCTGATATATCCCACATATCTCTCAGGAGGATGCGATACTCCATTGGACCTACGTAAAGTTGGAACTTGTGTGTTAGGTATCTGAACAGATTCTGGAATGGTGCTTGAGCTAGGTTCTCCAACCTCGCTCAACTCTATCATGCTCCCACTGTCTCCACCAAGAATGTGTTTCTTATCAAGGAACACTACTCTCTTGGCTACAAAGACCTTTCAGTGATAGAAATAATACCCACAAGATTCTTTAGCGTATCCCACAAACTTGCACCGTTCCGTCCTAGATTCCAACTTGTCAGGATTGTGTCTCTTAACGTGGGTAGGGCAGCCCCAAATCTTAACAACTTTAAGATTGAGCTTCTTCCCATTCCATATCTCATATGGAGTAGACATCACTGACTTAGTTGGAATTCTGTTCAGAAGGTAAGCTGCGGTTTCTAGGGCATATCCCCAGAATGAGATGGGTAGGTCGGCGAAATACATCATGGAACGCACCATGTCTAACAGTGTGCGATTCCTCCTTTCTAATACACCATTAAGCTGTGGTGTATAAGGAGTTGTCCATTAGGATAAGATCTCATAGTCTTTGAGAAACTGGATGAACTCTGTACTCGAGTACTCACCTCCTCGATCTAATCGAAGAGTTTTAATACTCTTTCCTATCTAGTTGTCCTCTTCTTGTTTCCTCTTAGACTCACTTACACTCATGATATGTGGAGCTACATCTAGCATAAATAAACCATTATGCACTGTTCCTCTCATGATGATTTCATCATCTAATATTATTGAACAACCATTGTTCTCAAAAACTAATTTATATCCAATAACTATCAAACATGAAATGGAAATAATGTTTTTGATAATAGAAAGAACATAATAGCATGCATCTAATGCAATAATAGCTCCACCAGGCAGATGTAAAGTGACCTTGCCAATAGCCACTACAGCAACATTTGTTGCATTACCTATCTTAAGGTCCATCTTGCCTTTGTTCAATCTCCTAGGTCCTACCAGAACCTGTAACGAATTTCAAATATGATAAGCACTCCCGATATCCAATACCCATGTGTTATCATAAGATTCTGACAAATGGAGACTGATCATGAATGTATCTAAAGCTTCTGCAAGCTTCTGTTTTGCCCTCTCTACAAGGTACTCTTTGGAGTTCCTCTTCCAGTGCCCATCTTTGTCGCAATGGAAGCACTGGCCTTTGTCCTTTGTTGGGTCCTTTTTGGCAACCTTTGCCTTACCCAATTTGCCCTTGCCCTTGCCCTTCTTAAGGGTCTTCTCAGCCTTCCTTTTCTTTTTGGTCTCACCAGTGTAGAGAACCGGCTTCTCTTTCTTGATGGTGCTCTTTGCTTCTCTCAACATATGGAGGAGCTCTGGGAGGGTCACCTCAAGTTTGTTCATATTAAAATTCATTATGAACTAAGAAAAAGAATCTGGTAGGGACTAAAGTACAAGATCCACACACAGGTTATCCTCTAGGACCATTCCTAGACCTGTGAGTTTTTCGATCCACTCAATCATCTTAAGGACATGGTTCTGAACTGGTGTCCCCTCAGTCATCCTAGCATGGAAAAGACTCTTTGATATCTCATATCACTGAGTTCTTCCCTGTTCCTCAAACAGTTTGTGGAGATGTAGAAGTATAGAATTAGCATCCATATTTTCAAACTATTTCTGTGACTCAGTAGTCATAGAGGCCAACATATAACACTAAGCAAGAGTGGAATCATCTAAGTACTTTACATAACGAGCGATCTTATTCTCGCTTGCCCCTTCGTCGGGCGTAGGGATCACTGTATCAAGGATATATGCGATTTTCTCCACCGTGAGAACGATTCTCAGATTGCGAAGCCAAGTATTTTTTGGCCTAGTGAGGCGGTTGGCATCAAGTATGCCATGTAAAGGATTTGAAAACGACATTTTTCTGAAATAAAAGATGTAGCAGAAATAAATAACATGTAGACTTTACAAAAATTTAAATAATTAAAATAAGGACTTTTATCTTAATGTATTCCCATTAATTTTTCGCGAGACACACAACACCCTCCGGTATGTGAATCGGAGACCCCTAGCGGATCTCTAGTGCGGATCAAAATTCAATCGGCATCTTAACGTAACCTTAAGGGACTCGACCAATCATGTTAAGCCCATAAAGGTAGACAACTCTTGCCAATCACAACTCCTTGTGATTCCCGTCCTGTTCGGCCTCCGAACCATCATGGCCTCGAGGGACTCGACCAACCATGATGTTCGGTTAAGTCATTAACATCATCACCAGATGAGTCTGATTAGGTTATATACTCTCGAGGGACTCGACCAAGCATACCATGTCCTTAGGTCACCTCTGACATCTCTATGTCATAGATAAGATGGCGAGACATGATATAGGTGGGTCTCGAGGGACTCGACCAACTCAACCTACACCGGAAATCAGCTCCTAGCTATAACGATGGAAGGCCACGTGGGTCAATCTAATTGCCTCAGGTTTACCGACTTAATATTATTAATGGAGAGGATTTTTGATTTGGTCTCCTAACATAATGTGTCACACACATACGTATTTAATATATATATATATATATCTACATCGCATGTAAATATATATATACATATCTAGTAGGTGTATAACTAATCACACATCACATGAGCAATCACACCAGATGATCATGGACCATATCCTAATGTGATCAGGCCTGAGCCAATGAGCCCAATCACTCACATTAAGATCTATGTGTACTTCGGTGCATCTCTATGCCCTGTGATCGTCCATCTCGCTTCGTCGGATCCGTCGGTATCTCAACGCATCTCCATGCGTCGGATCGTCCATCTCGGCCTCGTGAGTCACGCTACTACTGCGCCTCCTCTGATAATTACAACATAATTACAAGCACGCAGGCCCGACAATAAACGAGAAAAATAGAGGCTCGCAGACCCTAATAATAATAATCACATGTATACACATCACATCACAAGTCCATGATCATTTGTCCACATCATACATCACATGTATATATTATTTTATAAGACTACTAGATAAAAAAATAATAGTTAATTAAACTATTTTATTAACATATTTAATTTTCTGAAATCAGGGACATAGAGGAAATTTTCTGAATTCCTAAGGGTATTTTGGTCATTCGACCAAAAGAGATAGAGAATGGATTTTTCTTAAATTCTGAGGGTATTTTGGTAATTTTATCAAAGGGGATCGAATCTGAAATTTCTGAAATTCCGAGGGGCAAAACCATCTTTTTTCCGAAAACCCTAACCTCTCTCCCTTACTGTGCCTGCGGCCGCCGCCACCCTATCGGCGGCGCCCTGTGGGGAGGGGGCGGGCGCTGCTACCTGGGGCGGAGCGCCCAGCCGGTGTTTTGCTTGCAGCAGCGCCGAGTGCCGGCGCCTTTACGCGCAGTGCCCGCAAGTGCCGGATCCTCTACGCGCGAGCGCAGCGCCCGTCGGCGCCCCAGCGGGCTAGCTGCGGGCGACGCTGCCCCTTGCGGGCTGGCCGCGGGCAACGCTGCCCCTTGCGGGCTGACCGCGGGCGGCACTACCCCTGCGGGCTAGCTGCGGGCGGGTGGCGCTACCTTGCAGTGCAAAGCGGCGCTGTCGGCGCCTTCTACGGCCGGCCCATAAGCGCAACACCGCCGCGCAGTACCGCTTGTGCCAAGCACGCCGTCGGTGGTGGCGGTGCTTTCACGAGACGAGCACAGCAAGGGCAGCAATAGTTGCTGCCATTGCTGACCCTTTTGCGCCAACGATTTTAGTGACAAAACCTGTTCTAAATCACAATCCACGCAGTTTAAGATCCGATCTTCGCACAAACAACCTGGCTTTGATACCACTGTTAGGAATCCACGCAAGGGGGAGTGACATCACATGCGCAGCGGAAGAACAGAAAAAATAAAACCCCAGATTTCCCATAGAAAGTTTTCGTCATCATGCGAAGATCGGTGTGTCAAAACAAATCCATAACAACTGCATGTGTTAAAGAAAGATACCTAGGGAGATCGTATATCCCTGAATTCCTGCAGATCTATGAGAGAGGATGAAGGAAGTCAAGTGTCCTCCTCTCTAGCGGTATCCACACAGCAGGGATTGTGACGATGCACCTCTCTCTCTCTAAGAGAGGCAAATAGGAGATGGCTACCAAAAACCCTCAGCATATAGAACTCTGGTTCCCTCCTATTTATAGAGGCCCCCTAAAAACCCTAATGGATCTTTTTGCCCTATTGGGTATTGGATCTCCATCCAATCACCCAAGCTCTTGGATTAGTGGGTTTCTACCCAATAATCTCTTATTAGCAATTATTGGATCTCATCTCAGGATCCAATAATTCAGGGGCATAATGGATATCCAATAAGATAGGGGGTTCAGCGAATATCTCATATCCGAACCTCTATTCGTCACAATACCTACCATATGTGTGTGACCCTCTAAGCCCAATATCGAGCTGGCCGTGAGTCATACTTGTCAGAACTCCTTCTAACTTAGTGAATTATTATCTCCATAATAATTCACCCAACTCATCGACAGTGACGACGTGCCAGGCCACTACACCGCTGCCCCTGCGATATATAGGGGAATCCAATCCTTTGGACCTATCCGTCCTCGATTACCATGTATCTATAATCTCTCATCCATAATATCCCAAAGACCCTATACCAGGCATGGTGCTGTCAGGCCCATACGGTCTCTCCTTGAGTCTTGCTTTTGTCGGATTCTCCCGGAGAACTCTTTCTCTCTCAATCCGAATGAACTTGGCCAAGGATTTGTTCGAGCAAGAACACATGGGATATTCCTCTCATGATACCAAGAGTGGATGATCCTCTATTGACGCTCAATAGGCCTCGTAAGATTGGCTATCTCTCCCAATGACCAGCTGTAGTAGATATGGAGCTTTCCAAACCTATAAGTCCGATATCAAAGAGTGGAGTACTCATACAGGACATCCTTGGTGTCTCAAGTCTAAGGACCAGATACACTACTAGGACTACGGAATCACTGTCTGATGTGAGGTATCAATAACCATCCAGAATTCCGTAGGTGGATCAATCAGTGAACTCATTCTCCAATGAGCACCTGCACTGTACCCTTAGTGTCCCCACACGAGTAGCTATGAGACCAGCTACCTCCATCATATGAACGGGTATACAGCACACCAGTCTATCCAGTTATCTCGATGTCCTTCTCGAGTAACCTATGACCAGGATAATTTAGGGTTTATGTTTAAAGGAGAATCGATCTCATTATCGTGATCTCATCACGATCCGATTCCCATTGCACAGATCCAGGGACATCACAATATACATCTAGATAATGTGTGATAATGCCAATAATCATAAGCAAAGAGATTGACACAGCATGTTATAAGTGCTATCACTCATGTGATTGGCTTGTAGGGCACCTATAACTAGCAAATGGTGCTTGAGCTGGGTTCTCCAACCTCGCTCAACTCTATCATGCTCCAATTGTCTCCACCAAAAATATATTCCTTCTCAAGGAACACTACTCTCTTGGCTACAAAGACCTTTTGATCCTTGAGGTGATAGAAATAATACCCACAAGTTTCCTTGGGATATCACATGAACTTATATCGTTCCATTTTGGATTCTAACTTGTCGGGCTTGTGTTTTTTAACGTGGACAAGACAACCCTAAATCTTACCAACCTTTAGATCGGGCTTCCCTTTCCATATCTCATATGGTATAAACACTACCGACTTAGTTAGAACTCTATTCAGAAGGTAAGCTATGGACTCTAGGGCATATCCTCAGAACGAGATGGGTAGGTCTGCAAAACTCATCAAGGACTACACCATGTCTAATAGTGTGTGATTCCTTCTTTTGGATACAACATTGAGCTAGGGTGTATAAGGAGGTGTCTATTGGGATAGAATCCCTTGGTCCTTGAGGAACTGGGTGAACTCTATACTCAAGTACTCACCTCCTCGATCTGATCGAAGAGTCTTGATACTCTTTCCAATTTGAACCTCTACTTCATTCTTATACTCTCTGAATTTCTCAAAGGCTTCGGACTTGTACTTTATCAAGTATATATGTCTATACCTAGAGAAATTTTCAATGAAAATAATGAAGTAGGAATAACCACTAATGGCTTGAGTTGACATGGGACCACATACATCACTATGTATTAGTACCAACAACTCAATGGCTCTCTCTCCAGTTTCGCTAAATGGAGATTTGGTCATCTTTCCATGAAAGCAAGGTTCACAAGTCGCATATGACTCATAGTCAAATGGATCCAAGTATCCATTTGTCAACAACTTTGAATCCTTCCCTCTTAGATATAACCTAGCCTACAATGCCATAGGTATGCACTGTTCACCTCATCTCATTTCCTCTTGGACTCACTCACGCTCATGATATATGGAGTAGTTTTTAGCATAATCAAACTATTATGCAATGTTCCTCTCGTGATGATCTTATCATCCACAATAGTTGAACAACTATTATTCTCAAAAACTATTTTATAACTATTTAATGTCAAACATTAAATGGAAATAATGTTTTTGATGATAGAGAAAACAAAATAAGATGCATCTAATACAATAGTAGCTCCAACAAGCAAATGTAGGGTGACCTTGCTAATAGCAACAGCAACAACTCTTGCTGTATTGCCTATCTTGAGGTCCATCTTGTCTGTTATCAATCTCCTAGGTCTTGCCAAAACCTGTAATGAATTACAAATATGATAAACACTATCGGTATATAATACCTATGTGTTATCATATGAGTCTGACAGATAGAGACTAATCATGAATGCATATCTTGTTGGAATCTAGAGTGGCACTAAGAGGGGGGTGAATTAGTGCAGCGGTTAATAACGAAAAAGTTTGGCAATTTAAACAAGTTTGTAAACTTCATACATTGAAAACTTCATTTCGATAAAATATGGTTTCGATTGCGCATAGACTTAAAATGATTCGTAAGAAGAAGATGAGGAAGTGGAGTAGCAAGTAAATAAGGTTTGCTAAAATATAAAGAATAATAAGTAAATATAAATCTAATTTTTATAGTGGTTCGGTCATACGACCTATGTCCACTCCTGATTCCTCTTCTCTTAGCTTTTCACTAGTTATCTTCCTTCTAACGGGTAAAGATAAGCTCCCTTACAGTGCTCTCTCCTTTTGATGGGCGTAGGAGGTAACCCTTACAAGCACTCTCTCTTCTCCTTTAACTTGAATACAAGTGAGGACTATAGGAGAGGAATTCTAGAGAGATTTGAATGGTGTTTTTCTACTTTCAAAGTGTATGTGCTTGTATGTTCAACCCAAGGATGGGAGGGGTTTCTATAGGCTCTAATTCGATTCAAACTTGGAGCCAAAAATGTTTCCATCCTGGGTTTACTAGGTATTGGCGGTACCACTACCAGTGCACTATGGTTTTGTCAATGTACTAGGTGGTATCACTGTCCAATCTCGTAGTACTATCGCTTGAGCACACTGACATGTTAGTATACTGAGCGTTACCACTGCCTAGGTTCACTGATACTGGGCAGTACCACTACCCAAACTCAGTCTAGAAACTGAGCCTTCTAGTGGTGCCACCGCTTGACATGGCACTTGGGCATTGTTTGGGCCTTTCATTCGGCCCAACATAGCCCCAATGCAGGTCTAGTTGGCCCATAACTGGGTTGGTTCAATTACAACCCAATTAAGCTAATCCTACTCTGATCTAGACAATTATTACAACACGAATTGTAATTAGTTGCCCGGCACGTCCTTGGTCTATTAGCGCTTCGTCTGACACTTCGGTACATCGTCCTCTCTTGCGGCTTATTACCCAATCAACAACTGACCTCCGTAGCCCTGATCTTCTTGGCACAACTCTGCTCGTCTTGACCTGATGCTCGATTTCTTTGTTCGAAGCCTTTTGCCGATCGTCGTTCGGATCTCCGGCTCAACGTCCAATCTCCTGACATGATTTTCACCGACGCAACATCAATTCTTCCTATGTTAATTGTTTAATCCTAATCAAGAGTATACTTACGTGACTCAAAACATAGTTAGATTACCAAAACATAATCAATTAGTTTCATCATTAAAATCCAAGATTCAACAATCACCCCCTTTTTGATGATGATAACTAATTGATGATGGAGTTAACCTTAACTCTCAAAGTTTAACCAAACTCCCCCTATCAATATGCAATTGATAGAACACTTGGATTATCCCAAATCCAACCAACATGTATCAAAATCATGTCAACAAAAATATCATGCAAATATATAAAATATTCAACACAATGCATGAAGTCATCAATCTACTTCTCTCCCTATGTCATCAACAAAAAGGAGAAGTTGCATCATAGCTAGTTTAAAAGATATGCAAGTTTTACAATCATACTAGCTATCAAGATATACAACATTCAATCATAGTAAGTTTTTAAGTTCAAGCATGACAATTTTTACTTGCTCCTTGAAATGTGCAAGTTTGCACTTTTCTTTCTAAAGATAAGCAAGATAGCAATTTTTCATTCACTTCTTGAGATGTTCAAGTTATACTTTCTTTGCTTCCTTTGCGATATGCATGCTATTTATGTAAAGATTTCATCACTTTAAACATGCAATCTAAATTTTCATTACAACATACAAGCATAGAAGCATAGCAAGTGTAGGATTGCAAATTTTCTTTTTACTTCTATCGAGATAGCAAATTCTTTTGAGCTAGCAAATTTTTTCATTGAAGTGTGTAAGCTAGTAAAAACTTTCTCCCCTTTTGTTTTTGTCAAAAAGAAGTGGAGGAGTATGAATAGTCTTTTACATCACTACTTTGATCATGACAAAATAATAAATTTGCATCATGAATTTTCATCAAGTCATGAATGCAAGGGAGTCATAAATAAATCATGAGGAAAATTGATGATAAGCAAGCAAGTAATAATGATAAGCAAGCTAGCATACTTTGCGATACGCAAGCTAGCTTTCTTTCAATTTTTTCTCTTTTGCAACTAAGTTTTGTAAAATTTTTTCTCTTTCAAGCTATCAACTTTTTATTTGCAATGAGCTAGTAATTTTTGTAAAATTTATAATATTTTAAACATGCAAGCTCACGAGTTAAAAAAAATAATGTAACTTTGTAATTTCTTTCTTCTCATTTTGAGAAATGCAAGTTTTGCCTTTTTGCAAGTTCTAACTAGCTATGTTTGCTTTCATTTGTAATGTGCAAGCTAGCAAAGCCTTCTCCCCCTTTGTTTATGTCAAAAAGAAAGAAGGACATAGTTTTCTTCCTTTTTACATCATTTAGAAAATAGTGTCAATCAATATCACATGATGCATATATGGCCAAGAAATCAAGTTTTTTAGTAAGATCAAGATCAAAAGATATCATTCATGGTAAATATTCTTTTTAGCAAGATCAAGATCATGATTTTAAAACAAATTCTAAACATATTTTCTTTACATTTATTTTTAAGCCATGATAAAAAGAATAAATCAATGATTCAATTATTAAGCAAATTTCTTTTACATCAATTTTCAATCATCACATAAGGCATACAAGACAAAGAAATCTTGTCATTTCTATATCATGAAAGATTTTTTCATAAAGATCATTAAGACAAACATCATTTCAAAATGTGAGATTTCAAGTCATCATTATTGCAAATCCTCATGCATCATCATAATATAAAATCATTTAGCATGATAACAAACTTTTAATATTTTTATTTCATCATTTTTAACTTATTCAATTTAACAAATTTGCCAAAACTTTAAAGATAGAGAATTTTTACAAAACATTCCTCTTTTTATGTGGTTCAATTCATGCGAATTGGTCTTACATAGAAATGTTGAAATCTTTCATTCAAAAAATTTATTAGGAACAAAGTAAATTGATTACATGTAAGCATGCTCAAGTCATTTTTGTATAAAAGATGTGTGTCAAGTGTAAACCGAAACATAAGTTTCAATACAAAAAAAATGACATGTTATCAAAAAGTTTGTCATAAAATCGTCAAGACCAAACACAAAAAAAAAAACATCATGATAACATATTTTTAATTTTTTATGTGTTTTAATTTATGTGGTTGATCTAATATAAGCATGTTCATATATTCATGTAAAAGCCATGCATCATGTTGAAAACGAAATCATCAATATGTTTGCTTCTATCTTTTAATCATATTTGGAGTGCAAGCATTATCAAGAAACATATGATTATCATGATAATTGATATTATTTTGTGTCAAAAACAACATATCTTATTTTAAACTGAAAGCATCATTGTATAAATCTGATTTACAAGTTTTGTCAAAACAGTAAGACACCTTATAAGATCATTACTTCAAAAATTCATACGTGATATAAAAGCATCGAGTTTAGTACCGAAGAGCAATATAAAATATCAAGATACACACACATGGAATAATTTCATTATCAAGCATGATTTCACATAAGCATGCCCAAAAAATAAGTAACAACGTTCATAAATGTGCATCATATTTAAAACCAAAAATTGATACGGAAAGCATCAAGATAAATATTTATGGATTTAATCTTGTTAAGTGGACAAGCATGAGATACAATTATCATAATATTAATTTTTGTGTCAAAGCCATACTTCAAGATTGAAACCGAAAATCGAAAACCGATATGGAAATCATATGCATGGAATTGCATTACATTATATAATTATCATTCATAATGTTGCATACATCATTCAAAATTTTAAATCATAACATGCATAAAAACATATAATTTTTTTATGAATTTTTTTTAAAATTTTTTATAAATGCTAGAGATAGAAGCATGATATTAAAAAAAAGATTCCTACTAACTAAGTTAAGCACTCAAAAAAAATTTCAAGTAACTTCATAAAGCAAAGGGGCTTTGGTTGAGTTGCTTACCATGTAGTCGAAAACCATCAAAGCGCATTTCGTCCCTTCGTTACTTGATTCTTCTTTGCTTGTATTCCTCTTCTTCATTTTGGTGCACTCGTCTTTGGAGCATTCCATCTTCTTGCTTTCATAGCAAGAGTTGGTATTCTTTTTAGGTTCATTTGTGTTTTTTAATTTTTGTTTTATGAACCTTTTAAATTTTGATATTAAAAGTTCAAAGTTCTCATCATCATCGTCCTCGTCACTTAAGCTTTCTCTCAAGTGGTATTTCATAGTTCAAAATTCCAAATCTTTCCTGTTCTTTGGATGGTGGTTTATGTGTTCATCATGTTCATTGTGTTCCAAGAATATCATCTCATAGGTCATTAATGACCTGATTAGTTCTTCCAATGGATAATCATTTAGATCTTTAGTTTTTTGTATCATCATTACTTTATGATCCAAACTTTTTTGAAGTGATCTTAAGATCTTGTTAGTGAGTTCAAAATTTAAAAAATATTTACCAAGGCTTTTCAAAGTATTGACGACATCCGTGAAACGGGTGTACATGTCATCGATAGTCTCACTTGGTACCATTCGAAAAAGCTCAAAATCATATATTAAGAGGTTTACTTTCAACTCTTTAACTCTACTAGTGCCCTCATGCATGATTTCAAGTGTGTGCCAAATATTGAAGGCCAATACGCAAGAAGAAACACGATTAAGTTTGGTTTTGTCTAAAGTGCAAAATAAGGCATTCATAGCCTTTACATTTTAAGAATAGGATTCTCTCTAATCCGACCATTCGTTCATCGGTTTAGAAGGAAGTTGAAATCTATTTTCAATGACGTTCCATAAATCCAAATTTATAGAAAGCAAGAAAACTCTCATTCGAGTTTTTCAATAAGTGTAGTCCAACCCGTTAAAGAATAAAGGACCAACGATCGAAAAACCTTCTTGAAAGCCGTGAAGAATCATTTCTCATTGGTGTAAATCTGAAAAAGAAATAATGAGGCTTTGATACCAATTGTCGGGATCTAGAGCGGCACTAAGAGGGGGGGTGAATTAGTGCAGTGGCTAATAACCAAAAATTTTGGCGATTTAAAGAAGGTGGTAAACTTCGTACATTGAAAACTTTGCTTCGATAAAATATGGTTTCGATTGCCCATAGACTTAAAATGATTCATAAGAAAGAGATGAGGAAGTGGAGTAGCAAGTAAATAAGGTTTGCTGAAATATAAAGAACAATAAGTAAATGCAAACCCAATTTTTATAGTGGTTCGGTTGTATGACCTACGTCCACTCCCAATTCCTCTTCTCTTAAGGCCACTGGCTTTCCACTAGTTATCTTCCTTCCAACGGGTGAAGGCAAGCTCCCTTACAATGCTCTCTCCTTTTGACGGGCTTAGGAGGTATCCCTTATAAGCACTCTCTCCTCTCTTTTAACTTGAATACAAGTGATGACTAGAGGAGGAGAATTCTAGAAAGATTTGAATAACGTTTTTCTACTTTCAAAGTGTATGTGCTTGTATGTTCAACCCAGGGATGGGAGAGGTTTTTATAGGCTCCAATCTGATTTAAACTTAGAGCTAAAAACCTTTCTATCTCGGGTTTACCACGTACTGGCGGTACCACCGCCAATGCACTCTAGTTTTATTAGTGTACTGGGTAGTTTTTTTTACCCACATCCTAGTCTAGTAGTACCACTGCCTAAGCATATTGATATGTCAGTGTATTGGGCGGTACCACTGCCCAAACTCAGTCTATAAGACTGAGCCTTCTGGCGGTGCCATTGCCAACCCTAGTCGTGCTACCACTTGATATGGCACTTGGGCACTATTTGGGCATTTCATTTGGCCCAACATAGTCCCAATGCAAGCCTAGTTGGCCCCTAACTAGGTTGACCTAATTATAATCCAATTAAGCTAATCCTACTATGATCTAGACAATTATTATAATGTGAATCATAATTAGTTGCCCGGCATGTCCTTGGTCTATCGACGCTTCGTTCGACACTTCGGCGCATCGTCCTCTCTTATGGCTTGTTGCCCAATCAGTAGTTGACCTTCGTAGCCCTAATCTCATTGGCACAACTCCGATCCTCTTAGCCCGATGCCCGATTTCTTTGTTCGAAGCCTTCTGCTGATCATCGATTGGACCTCCGCCTTGACCTCCAATCTCCTAACGTGATTTCTTCTGATGCAATATCAATTCTTCCTATGTCAATTGTCTAATCATGATTGAGAGTATACTTACGTGACTCAAAATGTAGTTAGATTACTAAAACATAATCAATTAGTTTCATCATCAAAATCCGAGATTCAACATATCTGAAGCTTCTCTAAGCTTTTGTTTGGCCTTCTCTGCAATGTACTCTTTATAGTTCCTATTTCAGTGCCCATCTTTGCCATAGTGGAAGCATTGGGTTTTGTCCTTTTCTAAGTTTTCTTAGTAACCTTTGCTTTACCCGGTCTGCCCATGCCCTTACCCTTCTTATGGGACTTACCTATCTTCCTTTTCTTTCTGGTTTTACCAGCATAGAAAATTGTAAAAAGAAATCTAAAAGAGACTATATCACAAGATCTATACATAAGCTATCCTCTAGGACCATTCTTAGACCTGTGAGTTTCTTTATCCACTCAATCATCTTAAGGACATGGTTTTGAACTAGTGTCCCCTCAGTCATCCTACTATGGAAGAGACTCTTTGATATCTCATATCATTGAGTTCTTCCCTATTCCTCAAATAATTTATGGAGATGTAGGAGTATGGATCTGCCATCCATCATTTTATATTCTCTTAACTCGAGAGTTATAGAACCCAACATGTAATCCTGAGCAAGAGTGGAGTCATCTATGTACTTCACGTAGCGAGCGATCTCATCCTTGTCACTTTCTTGGGCATAGGCATCACTATTTCAAGGACATATGTGATTTTCTTCGCTATGAGAACTATTCTCAAGTTACAGAGTCAGTCTAATAGTTTTGACTAGTGAGGTGATTGGCATCAAGTATGACATGTAGAGAGTCTAATAGCCACATTTTCAAAAAATAAAGATGTAGCATAAATAAATAACATGTAGATTTTATAGAAATATAAATAATCAAGATATGGACTTCTATCTTGACGTACTCCCACTATTTTTCTAGCGAGCCATGCGACACCCTCAGCACGTGAAATGGAAGTCTCCAGTAGACTTCTAGTGGGGATCGAGATCCAATCAGTATCTTAGTATAACCTCGAGGTACTCAACCAATCACACTAAGCCCAAAAGTTAGGCAACTCTTGCCAATCACAACTCCTTGTAATTCTCGTCCTGTTCGGCCTCTAAACCACCATGGCCTTGAGGGACTCGACCAACCATGATGTTCAGTTAAGTCATCACCATCGTTATATGATGAGTCTGATTCGATGATATGCCCTCGAGGGACTCAACTAAGTATATCATGTGCTCAGGTCACCAATGACATCTCTATGTCATATATAAGATAGCGAATCATGATATAGGTGAGTCCCGAGGGACTCAACCAACTCAACCTGCACTAGGAATCGATTCCTACCTATAACGATGGAAGGCCACGTGGGTCAATCTAATTGCCTCACATTTACCGACTTAATATTATTGAGAGAGGAGATTTTTTTAATTTGGTCTCCTAATATGATGTGTCATACATATACATATTTAATATATATCTACATCGCATCTAAATATATATATATATCTAGTAGGTGTATAAGCAAATGCACATCACATAAGTAATCACACCAAATGATCATGGACCATATCCTAATGTGATCAAACCCGAGCCAATGGGCCCAACCACACACATCAAGATCTATGTGTGCATTGGCGCATCTCCATGCCCTGTGATCATCCATCTTACTTCATTGGTTCCATCGACATCTCAACACATCTTCATGCGTCGGTTCTGTCGGCATCTCAATGCATCTTCATGCGTTGGATCATCCGTCTCGACCTCGTGGGTCCTGCTATCGCTTCTACACTCGCGCTGCGCCTCCTCGTGTAATTATAACATAATTACAAGCACGTAGGCCCGATAATAAATGAGAAAAATAGAGGATCGTAGGCCCCAATAATAATAATGATCATATCATACACATACATCACATCACATGGACCATGATCATCTGTCCACATCATCATCATATGTATATGTTATTATATAGGACTACTAGATAAATAATAATAGTTAATTAAATATTTTAATTAACTAATATTTTTCTAAAAATAGGGACATATAGGGAATTTTTTGAATGCTAAAGGGTATTTTGGTTTTTTGGACAAAAGGAACAAAATTAAAATTTCTGAAATTTCCAAGGGCAAAACTAACTTTTGTTTGAAAATCTAGTTCCCACATCTGTTGCACGCTGTGTTGCAACTGCGACCACCGCCACCATGTTGGTGGCGCTGCTGCATGCGGGCGTAGTGCTAGCAGGTGCTGCCCCTGTGGGTCGACGCCCCACTTGCGGGCACCACCCTCCTTGCAGGCAGGCCACCTGCAAGCGCTGTTGCCTCGGTGGGTGCAGCGCTTGCCGGCGAACCCGCCCATGTGGGCGCAGCGCTCGTAGGCGTCGCCTATGCGACCGACCGCCTTCGGGTGAGCACCTACCCGCAGGTGCTTCTGCCTACAGGCGCAACGCTTGCAGGTTGCTCGGGCCCTGCGGGTCGGTCGCTTGCATGCATCGCTTGCACGCAGCCGCTTCGGGCACTTGCTACGCGATGCACGCAGGCCGTCGGGCATCGGCTACCGCATGCATGCAGATGACAACCAAGGCTCCCATCCGCAAGGGTAGCAATAGTTGCTGCCCTTTTCCACTTTTGCGTCAACGATTTTGATGTCAAAACATAACACATGCAATTAAAATCCGATCTCCGCACGAACAACCTAACTTTAATACTACTATTGGGAAATCCAGGGGGTGACATCTCATGCATAGCGAAAGAATATAAATAAAAAAATCTTAGATTTTCATGAAAGGTTCCGTCATTGTGCGAAGATCGGTGCATGAAAAACAAATCTATGAATCCGAAAACTACATGTGTAAAAAGAAAGTACCTAGGGAGATTGTATATCCCTGAATTCCTGCAGATCCATAGGG
Organism: Musa beccarii; assembly: GCA_024322285.1. Classification (NCBI taxonomy): domain Eukaryota; kingdom Viridiplantae; phylum Streptophyta; class Magnoliopsida; order Zingiberales; family Musaceae; genus Musa; species Musa beccarii. The sequence continues at coordinate 73,323,258 of CM044395.1, forward strand.
TGGATGAAGGAGGTCAAGCGCCCTCCTCTCTAGCAGTATCCATACGGCAGGGACTACGAGGATGCTCCTCTTGGAGAGAGGAGAACAAGAGGTGACCACCAAGAAAAACTTCAGCCTATGGGCCTTTAGTTTCCTCCTATTTATAGAGGCCCCTTGTCAACCCTAATGGATCTAGCCCTATTGAGTATTGAATCTCTATCTAATTACCCAAGCCTCTTAGATTAATGGGTCTCTACCTAATAATCTAGCTCTTATTGGATCTCATCAATGGGATCTAATAATATAGGGGCTTATTTGATATCCAATAAGATACGGGCTCGAATAGATATCTTATATCCAAACCTCTACTCGTCGTAAGACCTACCATATGTGTAACCATCTAGGCCTAATATCGAGTTGGCCATGAGTCATACTTGTCAAAACTCTTTTTGACTCAGTAATTATTATCTCTAAAATAATTCACTCAACTCATCGACTACGGACGTACTAGGCCACTACGCCGCAATCCCTAGATGATACAGTGGAATCCAATCCTTTGGACATATCTATCCTCAGTTATCATGTATCTATAGTCCCTCATCCATCTAATATCCCAAAGACCGTATATTAGGCATAGTGCTGTCAGGCCCATATAGTTTCCAATCGAGTCTCGCTCTAATCGGATTCTCTTGAAGAACTCTTTCTCTCTCAATTCGAATGACCTTGGTTAGGGATTTGCCTGGGCAAGAATACATGAGATATTCTTCTCATGATACTGAGAGTGGATGATCCTCTATTGACACTCAATAGCCCTCGTAAGGTTGGCTGTTACTTCCAATAATTGGCTATACTAGATTTGAAACTTTTAAACCTATAAGTCTAGTATCAAAGAGTGGAGTACTCATACAGGGCATTCTTGGTATCTCAAGTCTAAGGACCAGATACACTACTAGGACTACGGAATCACTATCTGACGTGAAGTATCAATAACCATCTTGTATTCCGTAAGCAGATCAATTAGTGAACTCATTCTCCAATGAGTACATGCACTATATCCGTAGTGTCCCCACACAAGTAGCTATGAGACCAGCCACCTCCATCATATGGATGGGTATATAGTACACTAGTATGTCCAGTTATCTCGATGTCCCTCTCGAGTAACCTATGATCGGGATTATTTAGGGTCTGTGTTTAAAGGTGAATCGGTCTCATTATCGTAATCTTATCATGATCCGATTCGCATTGCATAGATCCAAAGATATCACAATATACATCTAGATAATGTGAGAAAATATCAATAATTATAAGCAAAAAGATTAACGCAGTATATTATAGGTGACATTACTCATGTGATTGGCTTGTAGGGCACCTATAACTAGCAACGCCCCCTGAATTTATCGCATTCTGGAGATGTGACCCTGTCTTAGATAAATAATATTATGATTCAATAACAATCTAATCCCAGGATCTAGACTAATATTTGACGATACTAAGAATCATTCAAATCATAGAATTCACACCTATAAAAACCTGTGCAGTTTATAATCATACGCCACTTCACTCAATGATTCATAAAATCCAAAGCCAACTCAACTAAGCATTAACCACATCATAAATCCATAAGTGTGGAAATATATATAATCATAAAACTAACATTTACTACAAGTTCATATCATTATACTAGTTAAACTTAACAGTTCAAAATCCTGAACATAAGAGGTCCTTTAAACTTTTACAACACATAAGTTTTGATTTATCCTTAACATTTCATCATATGTAAAGTATACTTATACAACAACAATCTATCAACTAACAAAGATCTGCCTAAAATTCTTCTAACTTTTCACAACGTTAACCCAAATCTAGCTTTTCAGTGATTGACAAGCTAACCTGAAAAATTTATATAGCAATGGTATGAGCATAAAGAGCTCAGCAAGCGACTAACATATCTATGTTGAATATCAGATTTTGATGATGAAACTAATTGAGTATGTTTTGTTGTTTAACTGCATGTTGAGTTATGCAAGTCTACTACCGATCAGGATTAGATAGTTGACGCTGTAGGAATTGACGTTGCATCGGAGGTGATCACGTCAAGATATTGGATGTCGAGCCGGAGGTTCGGTCGACTATCGGCAGGAGGCTTCGGACGTCGGGTATCGGGCCAAGAAGTGCGGAGTTACGCCATGGATATCGGGGTTGCAGAGGTCAATCGTCGATTGGGCAACGGACCGCAAGAGAGGACGATGTGCCGAAGGATCGGACGAAGCGCCGACCAATGACGTGCCGGGCAACTGAATGTCAATTTGCGTTGTAATAACTATCTAGATCAAAGTAGAGTGTTTTGTGTTTGTTTGTGTAGGAGTAACTACGATAAGGATGAAGACGTAAAGCGAAACAAAGGGCTAAAGTCAAGTGCGATGGATCATTGGGAGTTCGAGTGTTCGATGGAAGTCCGAAGACTCGTTGGGAGTGCTGCCGGAACCGGCCGAGAATGAGTAGGGAGCTTGCCGAAGGGTTTTCGGAAGTTCGCCGGAAGGTTCGTCGGAAGTTCACGGAGCTTGCCAAAGCAGATCGAAGGAACTTGCCAAAATCATCGTGGAGTCCGAGAGCTTGCCGGGAGTCCGCAGGATGGTTTCTGAGGGATCGTCGGAAGACCGCCGAAAGTTCACCGGAAGCTCGCTAGAAGAAGACTTGACTTGCGGACTTTGTAATAGCTTAGGAATGTCTTTAAATTCATAGTTAGCATATTAATTTGGGTTAGGATTAGGTGTTAATCCTTTAACCCAAGTATGGGCCCATTGGGCCTTGTTTGGGACCGGTTTGGGTTGAGTTTTCGGCCCAAACCAGAAGTTGATATGTCGGGCGGTGGCATCGCCAAGCCATAGATACGTCTTGGGGTGGCACCGCCGCCAGTTTAGTGGGCAGCGGTAGCACCGCCTGGCTGGGGCGATAGTACTATCCCTGCTATGTCTAGCTGGGGTGGTAGTACCGCCCCTGCTGTGTCAGTCTGCCAGACTGACAAGTGGTAGCACCGCCTTTAACAGGCGATAGCACCGCCTCTGACAAGCGGTAGCACCGCCCCAGCACCAGGAACTCCAATTTGATTTCAAATTTGGAGCCCAAATTTGAATCCATTTTGGATCTATAAATACCCCTCTTTTCTCAACTGAAAGTAGAACCCTTGGAGAGTTAAATTTTAAAAATAAGTCTTGGGAAAGTCTTGTTCTTCATTTGCTTAAGTGTTCACCTCATTTCCTTCTCTTTTTGAAAACTTGTAAGAGTGTGAACCTCTTGTAAAAGGGTTGTAAGAGGGGTATTTAGTCCTTCGCCTACAAAAGGATTTGCTAGTGGAAGTTGGGAGCCTCATCGGAGAAGGGATGTAGGTCGGATGACCGAACCACTATAAAAATCTAGTTTGCATTTACGATCTTGCTATTTACTTTGCTGCAAACCCTTTCCACTTGCTGTCTTATTTACTCAACTTCATCTTCATCTTATTACGTACGCTTTAAAGTTAAAACACAATCTTTCCGGGTTCAAACGAAACATTGCATTCATTCATACGAAGTTTTCGAACTTGCTTTAATCGCTGAAAATTTATCGTTCTTTACCGCTGCACTAATTCACTGTTAGGACTCTAGCTATGAGAGTCCTAATTTAGTTTCATTGATAAGGGCATTCATGTAAATTCTATCTAGCCGCCCCTTATTAAAGAGGTGAAGAGGCCGGCTAGGTTAGGGTTAGGTTGCTTCTTAGGAAAGGAGTCCTATTATAAGTAGGAGTTCTATTAGGAAAAGAGTCCTATTAGAAGTAGAAGTCCTATTAGGAAAGGAGTCCTATTATAAGTAAGAGTTTTATTAGGAAAAGAGTCCTATTAGAAGTAGAAGTCCTATTAGGAAGAGAGTCCTATTAGAAGTAGAAGTCCTATTTGGAAGAGAGTCCTATTAGAAGTAGAAGTCCAACTAGAGAAGGAGTCCTAATTAGAAGTTGGTTAGAAGTAGGAGTCTTAAGTAAAAGTCCTATTAGGAGTTGGGGCTTAGAAGCCCTATAAATAGCCATGTATTCATCCTCTTTAATCAATGAATAGATCAATATTTTGCAGCCTTTGTGCAGCAACTTGGAGGAAGGAACCCCTATAGAGTTCCAAGGAGGCCGATCCCCTATAGAGATCAACCCCAAGCTTAGAATCCGCGGAGGGTTCTAACACTTGGTATCAGAGCAGCGTTCTTGGCATCTCGCTGCCCTTCCACAGCCATCCACCAGCCCTCCACAACCACGCAAAGCAATTCCCACAATTGCTCAGAAGATCATCGCTGAATTCCGCCGTCATTTCCACCACCGTAGATCATCTTTTGATCTTCCCGTGAATTGCAACAGGTTCTGGTTATCTACCCTACTGCTGCTGCAATTTAGTTATCCTTATTCAAAAACTCCAAAAAAATTCGTTCCTATAATTGTTGCATAAAACTTTTCGTCGTAAAGTTTTCATCTCTACAACGAAAGTCGCACTGCAGAATTTCAGCCGCATATTACTGCCTTTTTGATCTTGCTACTGCATTTTTTCTATCCAAATCTCTATGAAATTTTTACGACGGCTTTGACACTTCCTAATAGTGGTTTTACCTTTGGTTTTGTCGAAAAATTCTCAATAAAAACCACTAATCTTTTACGTCCAATCTGCTACACTTTAGACGTAAAAATTTGCTATAATACCTCTCCGTGATTCTCAATTTTGCCAAACCTCTTGTTGTCGTTTCTTCCTACGAAATTTTTTACAGTATTATCTCTTCATTATCAGTAGATCCCCATTGAGTTTTACTTGAATCTCTTTTGAAAATTTCTGGAAAAAATTACATCTTTACTGCTGGAATTTTTTCGGTGAAAAATCTGGTATTGCACCTTTGTCCTTTTTTCTTCTCTGTAACCTACCAAACCCTAGCCACCTTGCTGCCACAAACCAAGACGTCTTTAGGGCATCCCGCTAGCCTCAAGATGCAGCCATCATAACCTAGTTTTATAACCCTAACAGCATAAAAAACCACAGCCCAAAATAGTAAACCATTACAGCTGAACCCTTCAATCACCGATCCATTGTCCGAACCTTCCACCACCCCATGCCATTAACCCATCAACAGAAAAAAGACAAGGGCATCTCTGATCTATAGACATATGCTATGGCTTCCCAAGATCCAATTGATGCCAAATTTGAAGCATGGGAATCTCGGATTGAATCACGGCTTGAATCGTGCTTGGAAGACAAATTGCGGGCTTTGTTTGCAGAATTCAGAATTGGACAACCATCGAGTCCAACCAAACTACAGCAAGGAGAGAATTTAGAAAGGACCCCAGAGAAGGAGGGACAGCCCTCGGACATGCTACAGCCACCATGAGGGTGGACTTCCCACCATGGGAAGAAGGAGACTCGCGGGGTGGATTTCGCGCGCAGAACGTTACTTTCGCTACTACCGAACGTCGGATAATGCTATGGTGGAGATTGTTGTCATCCACCTTGAAGGAGATGCTATTCAATGGTACAATTGGCTGGAATATAATCATGGGGCTCCGACATGGAATCAATTTAGAATGCATCGCTGAACCGTTTTGGACCTACGGAGTATGAAAATATCGACGGCCAACTCGCAAAGATTCGACAAACCTCTACGATTCAAGAGTACCAAACCAGGTTTGAGAAGCTATCTTACCTTGCTCGTGATTGGACTGACCGTCAATTGTTAGGAACATTTATCGAAGGACTCAAGCCAGAGATAAAAGGGGAAGTTAAGGCGCGACAGCCCCGTACCGTGATGGCTGCGATTTCTTTTGCCCGAATACAAGAAGAACGACTTAACCAAGATGCTCGGAGGATGAGAACCACTCCTGGAACCTCAACATATAAACCTCCTTCTGCTCCCAACCATCCTTCGCTACCCACAAAATTGACAAGAGAAGAACTACGTGACCGATCAGCAAAGGGTCTTTGTTGGCATTGCGACGAGCCATGGAACCGCGATCATCGCTGCAAAAGGGGCCACCTCCTATTGATTGAACCTCTTGAAGACATGGAGGAGGAGGTCCAGAAGCATGAGGAAGAGGTCACGGATGAAGAACAGCAGCCAATTGATATTACGATGCATGCCCTTGCCGGTTATGCGAACCCGCAAACAATGAAAGTAGGAGGATTTCGAAGCAACAACCAATCACCGTTCTTATTGACACCGGGAGCACTAATAATTTTATGAACAGCAAGGTTGCTGTCCGGATGGCCTTACCTATTGAGAATTGCAGCAGGTTCGATGTTAAAGTCGCAGATGGACGAATTTTGAAGTGTGATCGTAAGTACCCACAGGTGAAACTGTTGCTGCAGGACCAAGAGATAATTGTAGATTTTTTCCTCCTCTCTCTCGATGATTATGAGGCCGTGCTTGGCATCGAATGGTTGATGACATTAGGTGATGTTTCCTGGAATTTTTTGAAACTAATTATGAAATTTTACAGCAAGGGGAAACAGGTGATACTGTACGGGAAACGTGGGGGCGACGTAACGACAATTTGCACACAACGAATGGAGAAAGTTTTGCACAAAGCATGCAGCGGCTTTTTGGTACAACTTGAGCAGCAACCTAAGGGAGAGCCAACCAAATTTGAAGATCCAAACCTACTTCCCTTGCTTGCTGAATTTTCAGATATATTTGACGAACCACGCAGCCTACCTCCTAATCGCCGACACGATCATCGTATACCGATTCTTCCAGGGAAACCTCCAGCAAATACTCGACCATATTGGTATCCACATCTCCAAAAAGATGAAATAGAAAGGATTGTAAAAGAGATGCTTGAAACAGGAGTTATTCGGCCAAGTTGCAGCCCCTACTCTTCACGGTGCTCTCGCATTTAAAGAAAGAGCGGAACATGGCGAATGTGCGTTGATTACCAAGCTCTCAACGACATAACCGTCAAGGACAAGTATCCTATTCCAGTAGTAGATGAATTGCTTGATGAATTAAAGGAGCACGAGTCTTCACAAAGTTGGACCTTCGATCCGGATATCATCAAATACGAGTGTGCGAAGAAGACATACCAAAGCGCTTTCGAACGCATTAACGGTCACTATGAATTTCTGCTTTCTTCAACAAAAGATAGAATATCTTGGGCATATCATATCAGAGGAATGGGTGACAGTGGACCCTCCAAAATTGAAGCAATGCAGAATGGCCAACCCGAGGAACATAAAATCACCGCGCGGCTTTCTTGGTTTAACAAAGTTACTATCGTAAGTTCGTGAAAGACTATGGAAAGATCAGTGCACCCCTTACTTCCTTGCTGAAAAAAGATGCTTTCTAGTGGTCGGACAAAGCCACCACCGCCTTCGACGAACTTAAAGACGCAATGATAACAACACCGATACTAGCATTACCCGACTTCGATGAGACTTTTATTATTGAAGCTGATGCCTCCGGAGCAGGAATTGGTGTTGTACTAATGCAAGATGGCCGACCCTCGCTTATACTAGTAAGGCGTTATCTCCTTCCCACCTCAAGATGACTATTTACGACAAGGAGATGCTCGCGATTGACATCGCGATGTCCAAATGGGACCGTACTTAATTGGGCGACGCTTTCACATCAAGACCGACCATAAAAGCCTAAAATATTTCTTGGAGCGCATCGGAGCAGTAGCATATAGATTGGACTTACCCGCCAGCTCCCGAATCCATCCAGTCTTCCATGTATCATGTTTGAAGCTCAAGTTGGGACAACACGAGACAGCCCAAAGCCATCTACCAAATATAACTACCCAAGGAGAGCTCGGACCCAACCAAGTGCCATTATTGATCGACGACAACGACTGCTTTCATCAAGTGTTAATACAGTGGGCAAACCTACCAGCAAAAGATGCCACTTGGGAGAACTACGACGACTTGAAGATCAAATTCCTAGAATTCATGGAACGTCAGCCTTGAGGACAAGGCTGATTTGAAGAGGGCAGGTCTGTTAGGACTCTAGCTATGAGAGTCCTAATTTAGTTTCATTGATAAGGGCATTCATGTAAATCCTATCTAGCCGCCCCTTATTAAAGAGGTGAAGAGGCCGGCTAGGTTAGGGTTAGGTTGCTTCTTAGGAAAAGAGTCCTATTATAAGTAGGAGTTCTATTAGGAAAAGAGTCCTATTAGAAGTAGAAGTCCTATTAGGAAAGGAGTCCTATTATAAGTAAGAGTTTTATTAGAAAAAGAGTCCTATTAGAAGTAGAAGTCCTATTAGGAAGAGAGTCCTATTAGAAGTAGAAGTCCTATTTGGAAGAGAGTCCTATTAGAAGTAGAAGTCCAACTAGAGAAGGAGTCCTAATTAGAAGTTGGTTAGAAGTAGGAGTCTTAAGTAAAAGTCCTATTAGGAGTTGGGGCTTAGAAGCCCTATAAATAGCCATGTATTCATCCTCTTTAATCAATGAATAGATCAATATTTTGCAGCCTTTGTGCAGCAACTTGGAGGAAGGAACCCCTATAGAGTTCCAAGGAGGCCGATCCCCTATAGAGATCAACCCCAAGCTTAGAATCGCATGAGGGTTCTAACATTCACCCCCTCTTAGTGCCGCTCGATCCCTAACATTTGGTATCAGAGCCACGTTCTTTCTCTTTTGGATTTACACCCGTGAGAAATGGCTCTAAATGGTTTTCAAGAGGGCTTTTCAGTTTTTCGTCCACCATTCTTTAACGGTTCGGACTACACATATTGAAAAATTCGAATGAGAGTTTTCATGCTTTCAATGAATTTGGATTTGTGGAACATCATTGAAAATGGCTTTCAACCATCCTCTAAACCGACGAACGAATGATCGGATTTGGAGAAAAGGTCTTTTTCTTTAAACACGAAGGATATGAATGCCTTATTTTGTGCTTTAGACAAGAACGAGTTCAATCAGATTTCAATATGTGAAACGGCTTTCGATATTTGGCGAACACTTGAAATCACGCACGAGGGAACTAGTAGAGTTAAAGACTCGAAAGTAAACCTCTTATTGCATGATTTTGAGCTATTCCGAATGGCACCAAGCGAAACTATCGGCGATATATACATCCGCTTCATGGATGTCGTCAATAGCTTGAAAAGTCTTGGTAAATGTTTTTCAAATTTTGAACTCACTAACAAGATTTTAAGATCCCTCCCAAAGAGTTGAGATCCAAAAGTAACCACAATACAAGAGACTAAAAATTTAAATGAATTTTCATTGGAAGAACTAATCAGTTCACTAATGACATATGAAATGAGTTTCTTCAAACTTTTCGAACATGATGAACATATGAACCACCTTCTAAAGAACAAGAAGGATTTGGAACATCGGACAAATGAATGCCACTTGAGTGATGACTCAAGTGATGAGGACAATGAGGACATTGAACACATAACAATGAATGTTAACAAGTTCATTAAACAAAAATTAAAAAGCACAAATGAACTTGAACGGAGAAAGAGGCCAAAGAAGAAGAAGAAGGGTTGCAAAGAAGAATCAAGTAAAGAAGAGACGAAATGGGCTTTGACGATTTTCGACAATGAGGTAAGAAACTCACCTAAGTTGTTCTTACCTTACTTTGAAATTACATGATCCTTTCATGAGTTGTTTGAAATAGTTGGTAGGAATTTTTCTTTGCTTTTTCCTTTCTAGTAATTTTTTAAAAAATTAAAAACATGAATGATGCATGATTTGTGATAATGCTTATGATTAATCCACGCATGTGTATCTTAATGTTTTTATTGCTTTTCATGATGCTTGACGATTTTATATCATGCATGAGCTTTTGAAGTAATAAAGTGTCATATTGTGATGATGAAACTTATTTTTCGAATTTATAAATAGATGCATAATTTTGGTAAAAATTTGAACATGGCTTTGATAATGATTTTGAATTTATATGATGCTTAAACATGCTTAAATAAGACTAACCACATAAAATAAAACACATAAAAATTGAAATGTGTTATCATGATGTTTTATTTTTGATGTGTTTAGTCTTGACGAGTTTATGACTAAACTTATATTTTGTTAATACATGTTTTCATAAAAAGATTTGAATATGCTCACATGAAAACAATTGTATGAAATGAAAATGCATTTTCCATGCTATTGAGATAAATGGATTCATGAATCATGTAAATTTCTTGAAAATAATCATGATGAATCTCATGAAAAATATATGTCTCATGTTTTCGGTCCTAATGATTTCTCTCGAAACTTGCTTTTTGGACCTATAAAAAAAACATGAGTATACTCATATGAAGGATCAAATCACTTTAAATGAAACACATAAAAATAAGAAAATGCACTATCATGATATTTTATGTGTGATGCATTTGATCTTGTTGCGTTTAATGACAAATTTGTGTTGAATCTCGGATTTTGATTATGAAACTAATTTAGTGTGATTTGTTGTTTAACTGTGTGTTGAGTTACGTAGGTCTACTATCGATCAGGATTAGACAGTTGATGCTGGAGGAATTGACGTTGCGTCGGAGGTGATCACGTCAGGATATTGGATGTCGAGCTGGAGGTTCGATTGACTATTGGCAGGAGGCTTCAGACATCGGGCATCGAGCCAAGAAGTGCGGAGTTGCGCCATGGATATCGGGGTTACGGAGGTCAACCGTCGATTGGGCAACAAGCCGCTAGAGAGGGCGATGTGCCGAAGGATCGGACGAAGCACCGACCAATGACGTGCCGGGCAACTGAATGTCAATTCGCATTATAATAATTGTCTAGATTGAAGTAGAGTGTTTGTTGCTTGTGCAGGAGTAACTACGATAAGGCTGAAGACATAAAGCGAAACAAAGGGCCGAAGTCAAGTGCGATGGATCGTTGGGAGTTCGAGAGTTCGACGGATGTCCGAAGATTCATTGGGAGTGCTGTCGGAACTGGCCGAAAACGAGTAGGGAGCTTGCCGAAGGGTCTTTGGAAGTTTGCCGGAAGGTTCGTCGGAAGTTCGCGAAGCTTGCCAAGAAAGATCGGAGCTTGCCAAAAGAGACTCGGGGGAACTCGCCAAAATCATCATGGAGTCCGAGGAGCTTGCCGGGAGTCCGCAGGATGGTTTCTGAGGGATCATCGGAAGACCACCGTAAGTTCACCGGAAGCTCGTCAGAAGAAGACTTGACTTACGGACTTTGTAATAGCTTAGGAATGTCTTTAATTTCGTAGTTAGCACATCACTTTGGGTTAGGATTAGGGGTTAATCCTTTAACCCAAGTATGGGCCCATTGGGCCTTGTTTGGGATCGGTTTGGGCTAAGTTTTCGGCCCAAACACGACGTTGATTTATGCTTTGGGCAAGAGCACCGCCAAAGAAGAGCAGTGTGCCGGGCGGTGGCACCGCCAAAGAAAGCAGCGACTTACGTGCATCCATGCTAAGCGGTAGCACCGCTCAGCTGCATGTGTGCTGGGTAGTGGCACCGCCCAGCAACTTGTGTGCTGGGCCGGTAGCACCGCCTGGCTACAGTAGCCTAGGCAGTAGCACGGCCTAGCTGGGGTGGTAGGACCACTTGGAGCAGGCGGTAGCACCACCTGACCTCTGTAGTGTCGGGCCTCGACACTATGCAAAGTGTAGCACCGCCTCGACAGCAGTGTAGCACTTTGCTCGGCACCGAGGAAACTCCAATTTGATTTCAAATTTGGAGCCCAAATTTGAAATCATTTTAGATCTATAAATACCCCCTCTTTCTCAGCTGAAAAGTGGACCCTTGTGAGCTAGATTTTGAAATTAAGTCTTGGGAAAGTCTTGTTCTTCATTTGCTTAAGTGTTCACCTCATTTTCTTCTTCTTGTGAAATCTTGTAAGAGTGTGAACCACTTGTAAAGGGTTGTAAGAGGGGTAAGTGGATGTAGGTCACTTTGACCGAACCACTATATATCGCTGTGTCTTGATTGTGTGAGTGTTTAAATTTCTGTTTTATCTCTTTACTTTGCTACAAGCTTTTACTTTACTTGCTCCACTTCCTTTTCATCTTCGTACGCATGCTTTAAAGTTAGAATGCAACCAAATCGGTTTCAAATGAAACGTTAATTTCATCATACGAAGTTTTCGAAGCTTGATTTAAATCGCTGAAAAATCTATCGTTTTATCCGCTGCACTAATTCACCCCCCCCCCTCTTAGTGCCGCTCGATCCCTAACAATTTGTACAATGATGGCTTCCAAATAAATATTTGAATATACCTTATGAAATCATCAATGATAATGATAAAATAAAAATATGAAAAGTTTGTTGTCATGCTTGATGATTTTATCATGAGAATTTAAAGGTGTTATATCTTGATGACAAATTCATGTTTTGGTTTTAAATTTGATACTCATATTTTGAAACTTGAGTACACTTACATGAAACAAATAACTTAAAATGAAACACGTTATCATGATATATTGAAACTCATGTCTTGAAATAATGTGTTACATTTTTGTCTTGATGATGCCTTATGAGATTTTGCTTTTACATCTTGAACTTTTATGCTTATCTTGGCATATAAAGACAAAGACATATTTAGATGAAAAGAATTACTTGAAAAGAGATTTTTCCAAATGAAATATAACTTATCTCTTATTTCGCGAAACTATGTTTTTTGAATTACTTTTATGAGATCATCATCTTGATAACTTGAGTTTTTATCTCTACACTCTCCCATGATTCTCCCATGTTGTTGAAGAAAAATCCAAATGAATCATAAATTATTTTCTCTTAACTTATTGATACTTAACTTGAGAAAATATGTTTTGAAGATTGAAACATTGCATGCATAATTTGATTTTTCTCCTATGTTTCAATACACATGACTTGATGATTGAAATATTAATGCAAACATTTAAAATATCACTTGTCATGATTTGAATATTGATTTAAAAGAAATTTTGCTCGACTTGATATCTTTTATGAATTTGAATAAGACTTATTAAATATTCTTGATTCATCTCTTGATCTCTTGAAATCATGACCTTGAATTCTTGACTTGAGATATTTTTGGGAATCAAAATATTCTCCTCTATGATTGCTTCTTTTTATTATTTACCAAAGAGGAAAACAATTCAAGTTTATGTCATTTGTGAATCTCACAAACTATGTTAATGATTTTGATGATTCGAACTTGAATGAGCTTTATCATAATCCAAGTCTTGATATTTTGATATTTGATACTTGGAATTCTTATACATGAATCAAGTTACTCTTTGTGTTATATCTTTTTAAATGAATCATGAGCTTTGATGTCATATATTTCATGATATAGAAATAACAAGATTTTTTTAAATTGAACATTTGACATAAATGAAATTTGCTTTATGATGAATCATGAATGATGTCTTTTGGTGTTGATCCTTATTGATATTTCATATTGATATCTTTCATGAATTCTTTGCATCTATGTTTTATATGCATCATGAAAAAATTGAAATATTGATTGATGCTAAATTATTTCATTGAAATATTATTCATCCCTTCTTTTCGATAGTGACAAAGGGAGAGTTAGCTTGCTAGCTTATGTATCACAAGTGAAGGTGACAAACATAGCTAGCTAAGACTTGCAAAAGGCAAACCTTGCACTTCTCAAAATGAGAAGAAAGAAATTACAAATTTGCATTATTTTTTAACTCATGAGCTTGCATGTTTAAAATGTTATAAATTTTACAAAAATTACTAGCTCATTGCAAACAAAAAGTTGATGACTTGCAAAAGGCAAACTTAGTTATAAAAGAGAAAAATTAAAAGGAAGCTAACTTGCGTGTCGCAAGGTATGTTAGCTTGCTTATCATTATTGATTGCTTGCTTATCATCTTTTTCTCTCATATCATGATTTTTGACTCCCTTGAATTCATGACTTAATATGCTGAAAATTCATGTTGTAAATTTGTTATTTTATCATAATCAAAGCATTGACTATTTGTACTCCATTTTTTTTGACAAAAACAAAGGGGGAGAAGATTTATTGCTAGCTTATGCATCGCAAAGAAAAATTTTGGTAGCTAGAATATGCAAAGGAAGCAAAGAATGTGTAAATTTGCCATGATGAATCTCAAGAAGCAAGTAAAAAAAAAAATAAATTGCCATCATTGCCCATCCTTAAAAAAATTGCTATGATTGAATGGTATGATTAGATGTTGTATTGCAAAGCTATGCTTAAATGTGGTATGATGTGATTAATTGCTAGTGTGTTGTCTAATCTGCATATCTTTGAAAACTAGCTATGATGATACTTCTCCTTTTTGTTGATGACATAGGGGGAGAAGTAGATTGATGACTTCATGCAATGTAATGATGCTTGAATATTTTATATATTTGCATGATGGATTTATATTTCTCACTATATGAATGATACATGTTACTTGGATTTAGGATAATCCAAGGGTTCTATTAATGGCATATTGATAGGGGGAGTTTGTGTTAAACTCCGGGGAGTTATGGTTAACTCCGTCAGTCATCAATTAGTTGTCGTCATAAAAAAGGGGGGGATTGTTGAATCTTGGATTTTGATGATGAAACTAATTGAGTATGTTTTGTTGTTTAACTGCGTGTTGAGTTACGTAGGTCTACTATCGATCAGGATTAGACAGTTGACGCTAGAGGAATTGACGTTGCGCCGGAGGTGATCACGTCAGGATATTGGATGTCGAGCCGGAGGTTCGGTCGACTATCGGCAGGAGGCTTCGGACGTCGAGCATTGGGCCAAGAAGTGCGGAGTTGCGCCATGGATATCAGGTTTACGGAGGTCAACCGTCGATTGGGCAACGGACCACAAGAGACGACGATGTGCCGAAGGATCAGACGAAGCGCCGATCAATGATGTGCCGGGCAATTGAATGTCAATTCGTGTTGTAATAACTGTCTAGATCGAAGTAGAGTGTTTGGTGTTTGTTTGTGCAGGAGTAACTACGATAAGGATGAAGACGTAAAGCGAAACAAAGGGCTAAACTCAAGTGCGATGGATCATTGGGAGTTCGAGTGATCGATGGTAGTCCGAAGACTCGTTGGGAGTGCTGTCGGAACCGACCGAGAACGAGTAGGGAGCTTGCCGAAGAGTTTTCGGAAGTTCGCCGGAAGGTTCGTCGGAAGTTCGCGGAGCTTGCCAAAGCAGATCGAAGGAACTCGCCAAAATCATCGTGGAGTCCGAGAGCTTACCGGGAGTCCGCAGGATGGTTTTTAAGGGATCGTCGGAAGACCACTGGAAGTTCGCCCGAAGCTCGCCGGAAGAAGACTTGACTTGCGGACTTTATAATAGCTTAGGAATGTCTTTAAATTTGTAGTTAGTACATTAATTTGGGTTAGGATTAGGTGTTAATCCTTTAACCCAAGTATGGGTCCATTGGGCCTTGTTTGGGATCGGTTTTCGGCCCAAACCAAAAGTTGATATGTGCTGGGCGGTGGCACCACCCAGCAACTTGTGTGCTGGGCGGTAGCACCGCCCTGCAGCCAGTGGGCCAAGCGGTAGCACTCGCTGGTCGGGCGGTAGTACCGCCGCCTGTGTTCTGCTCGTCGACCGATGATCAGTAGCACCACCTCTAACAGTGTAGCACCGCCCAAAGACTGAACTCAATTTGATTTCAAATTTGGAGCCCAAATTTGAATCCATTTTGGATCTATAAATATCCTTCCTTTCTCAGCTGAAAGTAGAACCCTTGGAGAGTTAGATTTTGAAATTAAGTCTTGGGAAAGTCTTGTTCTTCATTTATTGAAGTGCTCACCTCATTTCCTTCTCTTTGTGAAAACTTGTAAGAGTGTGAACCTCTTGTAAAAGGGTTGTAAGAGGGGTATTTGGTCCTTCCCCTACAAAAGGATTTGCTAGTGGAAGTTGGGAGCCTCATCGGAGAAGGCTTCGGAAGTGGATGTAGGTCGGATGACCGAACCACTATAAAAATCTGGTTTGCATTTACGATCTTGCTATTTACTTTGCTGCAAACCCTTTCCACTTGCTGTATTATTTACTCAACTTCATCTTCATCTTATTACGTACGCTTTAAAGTTAAAATGTAATCTTTCTGGGTTCAAACAAAACGTTGCATTCATTCATACGAAGTTTCCAAACTTGTTTTAATCGTTGAAAAATTTATCATTCTTTATCGCTGCACTAATTCAAACCCCGCCCCCCCTCTTAGTGCCGCTCGATTCCTAACAATCCATAGCAAAATAGGATAGTTTTCAAGCAAACTGGTATCAAAATATAGGGCAGGAATACAAGAGTTCATAGATAGCATCTCATTAGATACAAAATCACAAGGGCCATTTCATTCGAATCATACATTAATTATAACAATTGAGGAGAGAAAATGGGAGCATATCATTAGCATAGAAAGCATTTAGACATGTATCAAATGACATATGAAGCATTTAGGCACGTATCAAAGGTGTAAGAATGTTTAGAAGAATATCAATAACATATGAAACTTTTTGGAGCATATCAAGGGAATAAGATGTATTTCAAAGTATATCAATGATCGTATAGAACATTTCAGAGCATATCAAGGGCATAAGAAGCATTTCAAAACATATCAAGGATGTATAAAATGTTTTGGGGATATCAAGGACATAAGAAGCTTTTTGGAGCATATCAATAAAGTATAAAATGTTTCGGAGCATATCAAGGAAGTATGAAATGTTTTGGAGCATATCAAGGGCAAATGAAATATTTTGGAGCATATCGATGGCATATAGGATATTTCAGAGTATATCAATAGTATAAGAAGCATTTTAGAACATATCAAGGGCAAATGAAACATTTTGGAACATAACAATGACGTATGAAATGTTTCAGAACATATTAACGGTATATGAAATATTTCGGAGCATATCAATGGTGTAGGACATTTCAGAGCAAATCAAATGCAAATGAAATATCTCAGAATATATCAATGACATATGAAATGTTTCGGAGTATATCAAGGGCAAATAAAATATTTCAGAACATAACAATGGCATATGAAATGTTTCGGAACGTATCAACGGCATATGAAATATTTCAGAGCATAACAATGGTAGATGAGATATTTTAGAATATATTTCAAAGTATAAGAATGACATATGAAATGTTTCAGAGTATATCAATGGTATATAAAATATTTTGGGGTAAATCAATGACACATGGTTATTTCAGAGTAAATCAAGGGCAAATGAAATATCTCGAAACATATCAATGGCATATGAAATGTTTCAGAACATATCAATAGCATATGAAATATTTTGTAACATAACAATGACGTATGAAATGTTTCAAAGCAAATCGGGGGTAAATGAGATATCTTGAAACATATCAATGATGTTGCATTCATTTCATTCTCATCCAAAAGGCACAAATAAATATATAAGTAATGTTTTGGATATCATATCAAAAAACATAGAGGGTATTGTGGGACCACATTCATAATATGGTACATCAATTTCTAGATGACCACCAAACATAAGTCTGAGCATCGCGAGCTGTAAGCATATACCCTTTACCATTTTTGGCAAAGGTCCAAATAATCCCTTTACCATTTCTATCATAGGTCTAAATTATCCCACAAGATACCAAAGAAAAAAAGGATAGTGTGAACAATAAAATTGGCATATATCGAAAGCACATGTAAAACAACGAAACATACATGTGCCTATACGAAATAATTTAATACAAACAGAAACTTTGCATAATTGATTCAGGTATACAAATAATTGAAGGAAAAGGGTATACAAGAATTCAAAGAAATAATATAAAGCTTGAATTGAAAGAAGGATTTTAGCTGAAATCAATTTCCAAAGGGATGAAACATTAATAGGCAACATCAACAAAAGCTTGATTCTAACAGAATTTGAAGGGAATACTGCAGGAATTATTTGGGTAATCAATTATGCTCTGATTTGCTCAAAATTAGTGTTATTTGAAAGATATGTCATTCTAATTTTAGATAAATTAAGTTTTGTATGAATTTGAGTTTTCAACAATGAGTTATAATCAGTTTAGTAACTAAACATTAGAGAACATCATCTTTGTTTTGCAGAATTTATAGAGATGATTAGAATAGATGTTATAATAGGCATTTGTATCTCAAATCTTTCAATATTAGTATAAAAAAAAGATCTATGAGTCTAGTTTCTCATGAAGTAAGATTTGCTATAATTAGATTCTTAGATAGAGAGTTACAAGTAAAAGAGTACTAAAAGGTCAGAATCGATAGTCTCTGTCTTATGGATTTCATAGGGTCAATTGAAATAATAGTTTAGATAGGCATTTGGACTCTAAATTTGACAATCTTAGTATCACAAGAAATATATTTGAGTCTATTTTTGGATGAATTAGGTTTTGCTGAAATTAGAGTCCGATACAAAAAGTTATAGCGAGGAAAATGCTAAAAGATTAAAATCTCAAAATCAGAGTCCGGTACAAATAGTTTTATTCCTAAATGGGAGATATATCATATACAAAGACACAATCTTTCGAATTTAATAGAATTGAGATGAAATCAAAGTTCAAGATTATCATAGGATGGGGTTAAAACACTTGCCTTATTTGATTTCCAAATATGAGGAATTGATGCAAAACCTCAAGCCAAAGCCAAACTTTTTCTCCTCCTTCAATTCCTTTTCCCTTCTCTTCTCAAGTCTATGTTGCAGTAAGTTTCCCTTAAGTGTCCCTTTAATTGCTTAGGTTTAGCTTAATACAAGGATTGTAAGGTGGCAAGCATATATGATGGAAGCTTATGTGTCATCCATAGAATAAACATAAGTGGCACAATCTTAGGTTAGCTAATGACACATGTCCTCCATTTCTTTTTTTTATCTTAATGTGAATCTTTCACAAATCATATCTAATTGCTAAGATTCACACTTTGGTCCCTAGATATAAATTTTTAATATAAAATTATTTAGTATAAAATAATTATTAAATAATTCTCATATTTACAAATAGGTCCTTATATTTCAAATAAGTCATTACATTATAAATAAACCCTTACAAAATTTTCAAAAATGAGAGATGTTACAGTACCACCCCAAGTCAGCGGTGGTACCATTGATAGTAATTACTTGTTAACGATGGTACCGCTTGACAAGTGGTGGTACCGCCCCTCCACAGATCCCGAGACTCTGTTAGGCAATGGTACCACTAGACTAGGTGTTGGTACCACCTAGTACACTGACAGAACCAAGGTCAACTAGCGATGGTACCACCAATGCTAGGTGGTGGTACCACCAGCACCCGAAAATCAAGGATGTAACTCTTTTTTGCTCTAATTCTGAAGCTAATTAAGTCTATAAATACCTCTTATTTCTTAGCTGACTAAGCTCATTGAGAAGTGTTAATAATTGAGTTAAAACTCTAGTAAAATTATCATTGAAAGTTATAGTGTTCATCTCCCGAATTCACAAGTATAAAATTCTATAAAAGAGTATGAGCCACTTGCGAGTTATGTAAAAAGGAGTGTTTGGTCCTTTCCCTTTAAGAAGGATTGATAGTGGAAGTCAGAAACCTCATCGAAGGAGGTTTCGGAAGTGGACGTAGGTCATTTGACCGAACCACTATAAATCGCTACGTACTTCTCTTGGTGTGTGACTTTTTTAATTACTGCATTTGAATTTTACTTTGCTGCAATCTTTCAATCTCCTCCTCTCTACTCTCTTTCACATTCACTCGAATAATTCACTTTGCCAAAATTGCTTTCGACGGATAAAACTTCTCAACATACAACGCTTTTCGGAATTGATTTTAAATTATCATTTTTATCCGCTGCACTAATTCACCCCCCCTCTTAATGCCGCTCTAGATCCTAACAATTGGTATCAGAGCAAGGTCACTCTCATTTGGTTTAAAACCCAAGAGAGATGGCATTTTTCGGTATGCAAGAGGGTCATTCAATCACACATCCTTCTATATTTTATGGGTCAGATTACAATTATTGGAAGACTCGCATGAGAATTTTTCTTATTTCTATAGATTTTGAACTTTGGAATATTATTGAAAATGACTTTCAAAAATCTTCTCTTCTGATGAACGAATGGAATGAATCGGAGAAGAAGGTTTTTGCTCTTAATGCCAAGGCTATGAATGTCTTGTTTTACGCTCTTGATAAAAATGAATTTAATCGTGTTTTAATTTACGAATCGGCTTTTGATATTTGGCATACTCTTGAAATCATTCATGAAGGCACTAGCCGAGTAAAAGAGTCCAAAATCAACCTTTTAGTGTATTCTTACTATTGGGAAATCCGTCAGGGGAGCAATATCACATGCACAACAGAAGAATAGAAAACAAAACCCTAGATTTCCTATAGAAAGTTTCCGTCATCGTGCTGATAGGACCCTAGCAGGGTTGGGTCCTACTCAACCATGTAGCATCTAATAAAAATCCTATAAGAGTGTAATAAACCCCACCTAGCCACCTCTATCCTATAAAGAAGAGAGGCTATGGTTTATATTTGGGTCTTTGGGCTTCTTAGCCGTCGCCCCCCTTATTACTAGGCCGGCTCGCTAAGGTTGAGGGCAAATTAGGTAGTTCACTTAGGAAGCAGCCCCTAGGGCTAAGGTTTGGAGCTCTATATAAGCTTGTAACCTCCACCTCTTTGGAATAAGAAAGATCAATCTACAATTGCAGCCACCAGGCTACTTGGAGGGTGGAACCCCTATAGCGTTCCAAGGGTTGATTCCCCTCAAAGATCAATCTCCATATAATTCCTCTGGGGTTCTATCATCTAGTATCAGAGCAACGATCTTGCTGCTTTTGTTACCATCCCTGCCACCCACCATCAGCCAAGCAATTCCCACAATTGCTCTTGACGTCGTCATCTCCACCGTCATCTCTTGACGTAGATCAATTCAATTTACAATCGCCACCTCCAATTGCATCAGAGATCTGGTATTTTTCATCTAAAATATCAAAAAGAAATTTTTCTATTGATCCCTTGCCTGCGAATTCCTTGCGTCGCAAAATTTATCATCTTTGCGAACAAAGGATCGCTACAGAAAATTTCAGCCACGTGTTGCTGCCTTTAACCGATCGAATTATTATCCTTTTTGAACGAAATTTTTTGTGCACCTCATAGATTATCTTGGCTCCCATCCATGATTGATCTATTGTGGAATTCATAAAAAAAAAAAATTCGTGTGTTGCTGCAATCTCTCGTCGCAAACTATTAAAATTTTTCGACGAGAATTCTGCTATTGCAACTTGCACCGATTTCTTTACTACTTTGCTACCAAAATTTCTCGATCTAATTTGTTATTCTTGTTGCTATCTAAACTAAGATTCTACCTTCATACCCCCTCCTCAAACCCTTGAGTTTTCGCTAGAAATTTCATCGAGAAATCGCTATTTCTTCGACAACAATTCTGCTCTTACGAGACAGCGCATATAGGCAGTAATTGCCACTGATTTTTGTCAAATATTTGCTGTAATCTACCACAGATCTAAAACCCTCTTCCCTAACCTTCATCCACTACCATCATAGCCCAAAAACTCCATTAAACTGTAGCCCCAAACTGCACCCAAAACAGCCACAAAACAAGCCTAAACCGCAGCCTACATTCACCAATCTACCAACCCTTTCAACCACCACTTCTCTCAACCAATACATTCCTTTAACTCAATAGAAAAAAAGAGATCTTAATATTATAAATTTGGAGACATATGCTATGGCATCCGAGGAGGCAATTGATGCTAAATTCGAAGCCTTCGAGACATGAATGGAGGAGAAGATTCGGACTCTCTTTGTCGAACTTAGTTTGGGTCGACCACCGAGCCCAAAGAAATCACATCAAGGAGAGAGCTCTAATCAAAGAGATGACCTCCAGGAGAGGGGAGGCTCGATGACCGATCCCCACTATCCACGCATGAGAGTGGACTTCCCTAGATGGGAAGAAGGAGACCCGATTGATTGGATCTCGTGTGTGGAGCGATATTTTCGGTACCACAAAACCGTAGATGCATCTATGATAGAAATTACAGCTATACATCATGAAGGGGATGCCATACAATGGTTTGATTGGTTTGAACACACTCATGGAATCCTCTCATAGTGATAATTCAAAGAAGGACTGCTGATCCGTTTCAGACCAATCGATTACGAGAATATCGACGGACAACTACAAAAGATCCGACAAACCTCTACCATACAGGAGTATCAAACTAGGTTTGAATGGTTATCTAATCAAACTCGTGATTGGTCTAAAAAATAGTTATTGGGGACATTTATCGAGGGCTTGAAGCCAGAGATCCGGGGAGAAGTTAAAGCACGACAACCGTACACGCTTATGGCAGCCATCTCTTTCGCACAACTTCAGGAGGAGTGATTGAACCACGAAGCCCAGAGGACTAGGGTCACTCCCTGACCAGCAATATCAAAGCCCTCAGCCCCCCCCTAATATCAGTCGAGCTCCTGCACCAAAAAGGTTGACAAGAGAAGAGCTTCGAGATCGATCTACCAAGGGGTTATGTTGGCATTGTGACGAGCCGTGGAGCCGCGAGCATCGCTGCAAAAAGGGGAGACTTCTTGTGATTGAACTAGTGGAAGAAGAGATCAGTGAATAGCCAGAAGAGATTCTTGAACATGAGGATGAAGATGTGGAAGAAGAGCCACAATCGACCGACTTTATGGTACATGCGCTAGCCGGCTACTCAAATCCGCAAACGATGAAAGTTGGAGGCCTGCTCAAACAACAACCGATCACCGTTCTCATCGATACAAGCAGCACTAATAACTTTCTAAATAGCAAGGTTGCTGCTCAGATGGTGCTCCACATCGAAGGTTGTAGTAAGTTTGACGTAAAGGTCGCCGACAGCCAAATCCTAAAATGCGACCAAAGATGCCCGCAGGTGAAACTATTACTATAAGACCAAGAAATTGTTGCCGACATCTTCCTCCTACCAATTGATGATTATGAGGCTATGCTGAGTATAGAATGGCTGACAACACTAGGTGATATCTCTTGGAACTTTTCCAAATTGATTATGAAATTCTATTACAAAGGCAAATAGGTCACCCTACGCGGGAAGCGCGGAAGCAACATAACCACCGTTTCAACCCAACGAATGGAGAAAGTTTTATACAAGATAAATGGTTGCTTTCTTATGCATCTCCAGTAGTAACTAGAGGGGCAGAAAACAGAAATTAAAGATCAAAATATCACCCAACTACTTATTGAATTTGATGATGTTTTTGCTGAACCGCGCGGTCTTCCTCCTACTCGGTAATATGACCATCAAATTCTAATCCTTTTGGGCAAACCACCAGCAAACACTCAGCCTTACCGCTATCCTCACCTCCAGAAAGATCAAATTGAGAATATCGTGAAGGAAATGCTCGAAACAGGGGTGATTCGGCCAAGCTGCAGCCCCTACTCCTCACTAGTGCTACTTGTGTGCAAGAAAGATGAAACTTGGCGGATGTGCATCGATTACCGAGCTCTAAATGACATCACCATGAAGGATAAGTACCCGATACCAGTGGTGGATAAACTTCTTGATGAATTAAAATGAACTTGAGTCTTTACGAAATTGGACCTTCGATCCGGTTACCACCAAATTCGGGTATGTGAAGGCGACATCCCAAACACTACTTTCTGCACTCATAACGGCCATTATAAATTCTTGGTAATGCCCTTTGGACTCACTAATGCTCCTTCAACCTTCCAAAGTCTCATGAACAATATTTTTCAGAGCTTTCTTCGTAAATTTGTGCTGGTATTTTTTAATGATATTCTCATTTATAGCCCTCCTTCTTTCTCTTTGAAAAATTTATAAGAGTGTGAACTTCTTATAAAAGGGTTGTAAGAGGGGTATTTGGTCCTTCCCCTTCAAAAGGATTTGCTAGTGGAAGTTGGGAGCCTCATCGGAGAAGGCTTCGGAAGTGGATGTAGGTCGGATGACCGAACCACTATAAATCGGTTTGCATTTACTTTCTCGCAACTTACTTTGCTGCAAACCATTTTCATATGCTGCCTTATTTACTCAACTTCATCTTCATCTTCTTACGTATGCTTTAAAGTTAAAACACAATCTTTCCAGGTTCAAACGAAACGTTGTATTCATTCGTACGAAGTTTCTGAACTTGTGTTAATCGCTGAAAAATCTATCGTTCTTTACCGCTGCACTAATTCACCCCCCCCCTCTTAGTACCGCTCGATCCCTAACAATTGGTATCAGAGCCACATTCTTTCTTTTTCGGATTTACACCCGTGAGAAATGGCTCTAAATGGTTTTCAAGAGGGCTTTTCGGTTTTTCGTTCACCGTTCTTTAACGGTTTGGACTACACATATTGGAAAACTCGAATGAGAGTTTTCATGCTTTCAATGAATTTGGATTTGTGGAACATCATCGAAAATGGCTTTCAACCTTCCTCTAAACTAACGAACGAATGGTTGGATTTAGAGAAAAGATCTTTTTCTTTAAACGGAACGGCTATGTATGCCTTATTTGCACTTTAGACAAGAATGAGTTCAATCGGATTTCAATATACGAAATGACTTTCGATATTTGGCGAACACTTGAAATCACACACGAGGGAACTAGTAGAGTTAAAGACTCGAAAGTAAACCTCTTATTGCATGATTTTGAGCTATTCCAAATGAAACCAAGTGAGACTATCGATGACATGTTCTCTTGTTTCTCGGATGTCATCAATAGTCTAAAAGCTCTTGGTAAATGTTTTTCGGATTTTGAACTCGTAAATAAGATTTTAAGATCTCTTCCAAAAAGATGGGATCCGATAATAACCGCAATACAAGAAACAAAAGATCTAAATAACTATCCTATTGATGAACTTATTGGATCTTTAAAGACCTATGAAATGAGTTTCTTGGAATGTTTTGAACTCAATAAACACATGAACCACCTTCTAAAGAACAAGAAGGATTTGGAACTTCGGACAAATGAATACCACTTTAGTGATGACTCAAGTGATGGGGACAATGATGAACTTGAACTTCGAACACTAAATCTTAATAAGTTCATTAAAGAAAAATTAAAAAATATAAATGAACTTGAACGAAGAATGAGACCAAAGAAGAGGAAGGCTTGCAAAGAAGAATCAAGTAAAGATGAGGCGAAATGGGCTTTGACGGTTTTCGACAATGAGGTAAGAAACTCACCCAAGTTGCTTTTACCTTATTTTGAAATTACATGATGCTTTTCATGAGTTGCTTGAAATAGTTGGTAGGATTTTTTTTTAATGTTTTTTTCCTTTCTAGTAATTTTTTAAAAATTAAAAATATGAATGATGCATGATTTGTGATAATGCTTAGGATTAATCCATGCATGTGTATCTTGATGTTTTATATTGCTTTTCATTTCTAAACATGATGCTTGATGATTTTGTAACATGCATTAGTTTTTGAAGTAATGTTGATTTGACTCTATGTTGCGGATTAATGTATTTTTTGGTCTAATTGTTTTCATGTTAAATTGAGATGATGAAATTTCATGTATACTTTCCATATCGGTTTTCAATCTTAAACATGATACATATCTATGTATGAATTTCTTGAAAATATTTTGATGATAGGTGTATGTATCTTGATTATAATTTGAAAACTTCCATCTTGGCTTAATAGGTTTTAACCCTTTTTATGATGAAATTTTTATTGATACATGTCTTCACGAAATCAATTATAAAGACTCAACCCACAAATTTTCAAAATGAAAGAAATATGGCTTTGATGTTGCCTTGTGTTATATTTGGACTTAATGGGTTTCATGACGAAAGTTATTTTTCAGATTTTTAAAATGATGTATAATTTTAGCAAAAGTTTGAGCATTCACAATCTTGTTATAACAAATAAAAGAAAGAAGTGAAATGATTTTAATAATGAATTCATTTATAAATATGATGATGCTCTCATGTTTAAATATGATGCATGACATTGATCATTCTTATGAAAGATCAAATCACGTAAATTGAAACTCTTAAAAATAAGAAAATGCACTATCATAATGTTTTATTTTTGAAGTGTTTGGTCTTAACGGTCTTTATGACGAAACTTACGTCTTACTTTGAAAAGTTGATACATGCTCACATGTAATTAATTTATGTTGCTCTTATTAAAATTTTTGAATGAAAGATTTTGATGCATTTGATCTTAATGGGTTTAATGACAAACTTGTATTTTGAATTTATACAATGATGGCTTCTGTATAAATATTTGAACATACATTATGAAATCATCATTGAAATGAAAATATTAAAAGTTTGTTATCATGCTTAATGACTTTGTGATATCATATTTTGATGACAAACTCATGTTTTAGTCTTAAATTTGATAATCATCATTTGAAACATGAGCATACTTGTTTGAAACAAAATGAAACATATTATCATGATAAATTGAATCTCATAATGTGTTATATTTTTATCTTGATGAATTTTATGATGAAGTTTGTCTTTCAATGTTGAATGTTGATATTTCTATTTTATTTGACATCAAAAAACAAAGGCATGCTTATATGAAATAAATCATACAATGGAAATGCATGTTTCTTGAAATCTTTCAATTTTTCAAATAAAAGACAAGTGATAAATTCATTTATGATATTTTGTAAATCACTTGACTTATGAATGAGATTTTGATGATACGGTAATGACTTTATTCATGTTATGAATGTTAAAAATGATTATTTGATTAGGAGTTTTGAATTGACAAAATGAGTTTGAATAATTTTATGACTCCTCTCTTGATCACTTGAAATCATGACTTTGAATTCTTGACTTGAGATATTTTTGCGAATCAAAATATTTTCCTCTATAATTGCTTCTTTTTATCATTTACCAAAGAGGAGAACAATTCAAGTTTATGTCATTTGTGAATCTCATAAACTATGTTAATGATTTTGATGATTCGAACTTGAATGAGCTTTATTACAATCAAACTCTTAATATCTTAATATTTGATATTTGGAATTTCTTATGCATGAATCAAGTTGCTCTTTGTGCTATATCTTTTTAAATGAATCATGAGTCTTATTATCATATATTTCATAATATAGAAATGACAAAAATTCTTTGGCTTGTATGTCTTATGTGGCAATTGAAAAATAGATAATTGAAGAGAAATTTGCCTTATGATGAATCAATGAATCATGACTTGATCTATGAGAATGATATATTTTTATGCATCATGATTCAAGATAGTATACCCTTTATCATGAATTGATATTTGCCATGTAAGCCTTATATGATTCAAAATTGATGTAAAAGAATTGTGCTTAATGATTGAATCATTAATTTATTCTTTTATCATGGCTTGAAAATGAATGAAAAGAAAATATGTTAGAACTTGTAATCATGATTTGATCCTTGATATTGATATGCTTTTATATATCATGATTCTTGGTTATATGACATTTATCTTGAATTAAAAATTTCTAAATATGAATTTTGATCTTGCTAAAAAGAAAGTTATGAATCATGAATGATATCTTTTGGTTTTGATCATTATTGAATTACATATTGATATCCTTCATGACATGATTTCTTTGCATTGTTGTCTTATTTGCATCATGTGATGATTGAACAATTGATGTATATTTTTATTGATTCAAACTTATAATTGATATGAAAAATGGCTTGTATAATCATTGAAATTTTTAGCCATTTAGTCCTCCCTTCTTTTTGACAAAGACAAAGGGAGAGAGAAATTGCTACCTTGCAATTTCACAAGAAGTTAAGGATTGCTATCTCAAAGGATGTAAATATTGCTATCTTGACTATTTCAAAAGAAGCAAAAATGCAAAACTTCAAAAATTTGAAATGTTACACTTGCCATGCCTTTATGTTTGTATGTTTTAATGAAAAGTTAGCATATATGTTTAAAGTGATTATATATAATTGCTAGCTCATTGCAAACAAAAAGTTGATAGCATGCAAAGGTGAAACTTAGTTACAAAAGAGAAGAATTAAAAGGATGCTAACTTGCGTGTCACAAAGTATGTTAGCTTGCTTATCATTATTAATTGCTTGCTTATCATCCTTTTCTCTCATTTCATGATTTTTGACTCCCTTGAATTCATGGCTTAATATGCTAAAAATTCATGTTGCAAATTTGTTATTTTATCATGATCAAAGCATTGACTATTTGTACTCCACTTTTTTGACAAAAACAAAAGGGGAGAAGATTTATTGCTAGCTTATGTATCGCAAAGAAAAATTTTACTAGCTAGAACATGCAAAGGAAGCAAAGAAAGTACAACTTGCACAGCTCAAGAAGCAAGTGAAAAAATTACCATCATTGCCCATCCTTAAAAAACTTGCTATGATTGAATGGTATGATTAGATGTTGTATTGCAAAGCTATGCTTAAATGTGGTATGATGTGATTAAATAGCTAGTGTGTTGTTAAATTTGCATATCCTTGAAAACTAGCTATGATGTTACTTCTCCTTTTTGTTGATGACATAGGGGGAGAAGTAGATTGATGACTTCATGCATTGATTGAATATTTTATATATTTGCATGATGGTTTGATTGATTTTCTTAACATTGTGATGAATGTTCCTTGGAATTGGGATAATCCAAGTGTTTCTATCAATGACATATTGATAGGGGGAGTTTGGTTAAACTCCGGAGAGTTATGGTTAACTTCGTTAGTCATCAATTAGTTATCATCATCAAAAAGGGGGAGATTGTTGAATCTCAGATTTTGATGATGAAACTAATTGATTGTGGTTTATTATTTAACTGGGTTTTGAGTTACGCAGGTCTACTATCGATCAGGATTAGACAGTTGATGCTGGAGGAATTGACATTACGCCGGGTGATCACGTCTGGATATTGGATGTCGAGCCAGAGGTTCGATCGACAATCGGCTAAAGGCTTCATACGTCGGGCATCGGGCCAAGATGCATGTTGCGCCAAGGATATCGGGGTTGCGGAGGTCATCTGCCGATTGGGCAACAAACCGCAAAAGATGACGATGCGCCGAAGGTTCGGACGAAGCACCAACCAATGATGTGCCGGGCAACTGAATGTCAATTCGTGTTGTAATAACTGTCTAGATCGAAATAGAGTGTTTATTTGTTTGTGTGCATGATTAACTACGATGATGATGAAGACGTAAAGCGAAACAAAGTGCCGGAAGACAAGTGGGATGGATCGTTGGGAGTTCGAGAGTTCGATGGAAGTCTGAAGATTCATTGGGAGTAGTTGTCGGAACCAACCGAGAACGAGTAGGGAGCTTGCCGAATGGTTTTCGGAAGTTCGTCGGAAGTTCACGGAGCTTGCCAAGTAAGATTAGAGCTTGCCAAAGAAGCTCGATGGAACTCACCAAGATCATCATGAAGTCCGGAAGCTTGCCGGGAGTCCGCAAAATGGTTTCCGAGGGTTCGTCGGAAGACCGCCAGAAGTTCGCTGAAAGCTCATCGAAAGAAGTATTATCTTATGGACTTTGAAATAGCTTAAAAAATATCTTTAAAATTTATAGTTAGCACATAATTTAGTTTAAGATTAGGTGCTAATCCTATAAACCAAATTTGAGCCAATTCGGACTTTGTTTGGACCAGTTTCGGTCGAGTTTTCGGCCGAAACCACTGTGCTGAAAATGACTTGGGCGGTAGTACCGCCCAGCTTGGGGTGGTAGTACCGCCCAGCTATAGTAACAGTGGCGGTAGTACCGCCTAGCATAGGCGGTAGCACCACCTGTGCACTGTCAGTCTGACGACTGACAGGCGGTAGCACCACCTTTGACAGGCGGTGGCACTGCCAGCACTGGGAACTCCAATTTGATTTCAAATTTGGAGCCCAAATTTGAATCCATTTTGGATCTATAAATACCCCCCCTTTCTCAACTGAAAGTGAACTCTTTTAAGAGTTAGAAATTGAGGAAAAGGCTTAGGAAATTCTAGTTTTCAATAGCTTGTGTTCACCTCCTTCTTTCTCTTTGAAAATTTGTAAGAGTGTGAACTTCTTGTAAAAGGGTTGTAAGAGAGGTATTTGGTCCTTCCCCTTCAAAAGGATTTGCTAGTGGAAGTTGGGAGCCTCATCGGAGAAGGCTTCGGAAGTGGATGTAGGTCGGATGACCGAACCACTATAAATCGGTTTGCATTTACTTTCTTGTAACTTACTTTGCTGCAAACCATTTTCATATGCTGCCTTATTTACTCAACTTCATCTTCATCTTCTTATGTATGCTTTAAAGTTAAAACGCAATCTTTCCGGGTTCAAACGAAACGTTGCATTCATTCATACGAAGTTTCTGAACTTGTGTTAATCGTTGAAAAATCTATCGTTCTTTACCGTTGCACTAATTCACCCCCCCCTAGTGCCGTTCGATCCCTAACACTCTGCTTCTCTCAACATATTGAGGAGCTATGGGAGAGTCACCTCAAGTTTGTTTATATTAAAATTTATTATGAACTGAGAAAAGGAATCTCTGAAGCACAAGATCCATGCACAAGTTATCCTCTAGGACCATTCCTACACCTATGAGTTTCTCGATCCGCTCAATCTTCTTAAGGACATCGTTCTGAACTGGTCTCCCCTCAGTCATCCTAGCACGGAAAAGACTCTTTGATATCTCATATCGCTGAGTTCTTCTCTGTTCCTCAAACAGTTTACGGAGATGCAGGAGTATGGAATTAGCATCCATATTTTTATGCTGTCTTTGTAACTCAGTAGTCATAGAGGCCAACATATAACACTGAGCAATAGTGGAATCATCTAAGTACTTCACATAATGAGTGATCTCATCCTCGCTTGCTCCATCATCGGGCGTAGGGATCATTGTATCAAGGACATGCATGATTTTCTCTGTCGTGAGAACGATTCTCAGATTGCGAAGCCAATCCGTTTAATTTGGACCTGTGAGGCGGTTGGCATCAAGTATGCCACGTAAAAGATTTGAAAGCGATATTTTTCTGAAATAAAAGATGTTGCAGAAATAAATAACATGCAGACTTTACAGAAATTTAAACAATTAAGATAAGGACATCTATCTTAATGTATTCCCATAAATTTTTCGTGAGACACACAACACCCTCCGGTATGTGAATCGGAGACCCTCGGCGGATCTCTAGTGGGGATCAGGATCTAATCGGCGTCTTAACGTAAGCTCAAGGGACTCGACCAATCACGTTAAGCCCGTAAAGGTATGCAACTCTTGCCAATCACAACTCCTTGTGATTCCCGTCCTGTTCAGCCACCGAACCACCATGGCCTCAAGGGACTCGACCAACCATGATGTTCAGTTGAGTCATTACCATCGTTACCAGATGAGTCTGAATCGGTGATATACTCTTGAGGGACTCGACCAAGCATACCATGTCCTCAGTGTTGGGAAATCCTTCAAGGGGGAGCGACATCACATACGCAGCGGAAGAACAAAAAACAAAACACCCCAGATTTTTCATAGAAAGTTTTCGTCGTCGTGCGAAGATCGGTGCGTCAAAAGCAAATTTACAAAAACTACACATGTAAAAGAAGATACCTAGGGAGATCGTATATCCCTGAATTCTTGCAGATCTGTGGGAGAGGATGAAGGAAGTCAAGTGTCCTCCTCTCTAGCGGTATCCACATAGCAAGGATTGCAACGATGCTCCTCTCTCTCTAGGGGGAGGAGAACAGGAGGTGGCTACCAAAAGAAACCCTCAGCCTATAGAGCTTTGGTCCCCTCCTATTTATAGAGGACCCCCTGAAAAACCCTAATGAATCTTTTGCCCTATTGGGTATTGGATCTCCATCCAATTACCCAAGCCTCTTGGATTAGTGGGCCTCTACCCATTAATCTCTTATTAGCAATTATTGGATCTCATCTCAGGATCCAATAATTCAGGGGCTTAATGGATATCCAATAAGATAGGGGGTTCAGCGGATATCTCATATCCGAACCTCCACTCGTCGCAACACCTACCATATGTGTGTGACCCTCTAGACCCAATATCGAGCTAGCCATGTGTCATACTTGTCAGAACTCCTTCTTACTTAGTGAATTATTATCTCTATAATAATTCACCCAACTCATCGACCAAGGACGTACTAGGCCACTACGCCGCGGCCCCCAGACGATATAGGGGAATCCAATCTTTTGAACCTATCTGTCTTCAGGTACCATGTATCTATAATCTCTCATCCATCTAATATCCCAGAGACCCTATACAGGGTATGGTGTTGTCAGGCCCATACGGTCTCTCCTCGAGTCTTGCTCTTGTCAGATTCTCTCAGAGAACTCTTTCTCTCTCAATCTGAATAACCTTAGCCAAGGATTTATTCGAGCAAGAACACATGGGATATTCCTCTCATGATATCGAGAGCGGATGATCCTCTATTGACACTCAATAGCCCTCGTAAAGTTAGCTACCACTCCCAATGACCGGCTGTACTAGATATGGAGCTTTCCGAACCTATAAGTCCGGTATCAAAGAGTGGAGTACTCATACAGGACATCCTTGGTATCTCAAGTCTAAGGACCAGATACACTATTGGGACTACGGAATCGCTGTCTGACGTGAGGTATCAATAACCATCCAGCATTCTGTATGTGGATCAATCAGTGAACTCATTCTCCAATGAGCACCTGCACTGTACCCTTAGTGTCCCCACACGAGTAGCTATAAGACCAGCTACCTCCATCATATAAATGGGTATACAGCACACCAGTCTATCCGGTTATCTCGATGTCCTTCTCGAGTAACCTATGACCAGGATAATTTAGGGTCTGTGTTTAAAGGTGAAACGGTCTCATTATCGTGATCTCATCATGATCCAATTTCCATTGCACAGATCCAGGGACATCACAATATACATCTAGATAATGTGAGATAATGCAAATAATCATAAGCAAAGAGATTAACGCAGCGTGTCACATGCGCTATCACTCATGTGATTGGCTTGTATGGCACCTATAACTAGCAATCTCCCACTTGACCTAAAGCCAATCAATAACATTTCTGATCCCCATTAGACCTCTATGATGCTCAAAGACAATCTGGGTCAATGGATTTGTCAATGGATCTGCAATGTTATCTTCGGATGGAACTCTTTCTATTACTACTTTTCTACAGGCCACGATCTCTCTAATAAGTTGGAACCTCCTCGGAACACTTCTGATGAGACCCAGGTTCCCTTATTTGAGTAATAATCCCGTATTTATCGCAATATAAAGGAATCAGCTCCTCGCTACTCGGGATAACTCCTAGATCTGTGATGAACTTCTTCATCCAGACTCCCTCCTTTGCTACCTTTACTGTAGCAATGTATTCCGCCTCTGTGGTCGAGTCAACAGTAGTGTCTTGCTTGGAATTCTTCCAGCATACTGCTCCTCCATTCAGGGTGAACACATACCAGAATTAGACTTGCTATCATTGACATCAGATTGGAAGCTCGAGTCCGAGTAGCCCTCAACCTTGAGGCTACTACCTCCATATACTAGTAAAAGATCCTTAGTCCTTCTCAAGTACTAAAGGATACATTTTACTGCTTTCTAGTGCTCCAAGCCTGGATCTACCTGATATCTGCTCGTGACATTCAAAGCATGCACTATATCAGGCCTGGTACATAGCATAGCATACATAATAGATCTTATCGCTGATGCATATGGCATCATATTCATATGTGCCCTTTCTTCAGGAGTCTTTGGGGACATACTCCTAGAAAGTGATATTCCATGTCTCATTGGTATGAGACCTCTCTTGGAATTTTTCATGCCAAACCTTTTGACAATGGTGTCTATGTACCTAGACTCAGACAAGCTATGCATCCTCTTAGATCTATCTCTATAGATCTGTATCCCCAATATGTAGGATGCTTCCCCTAAGTCCTTCATAGAGAAGTGCCTATAAAAGAATTTCGTAAAAACTGCACATATAAAAGAAGATACCTAGGGAGATCGTATATCCTTGAATTCTTGTAGATCTGTGGGAGAGGATGATGGAGGTCAAGCGTCCTCCTCTCTAGCGGTATCCACACGGCAGGGATTGCAACGATGCACCTCTCTCTCATGGGAGAGGAGAATAGGAGGTGGCTACCAAAAGAAACTCTCAGCTTATAGAGCTTTGGTTCCCTCTTATTTATAGAGGCCCCCTAAAAACCCTAATGGATCTTTTGCCCTATTTGGTTTTAGATCTCCATCCAATTTCTCAAGCCTCTTGGATTAGTGGGTCTCTACACAATAATCTCTTATTAGCAATTATTGGATCTTATCTCAGGATCCAATAATTCAGGGGCTTAATGGATATCCAATAAGATAGGGGGTTCAATGGATATCTCATATCCGAACCTCTACTCGTCGTAACACCTATCATATGTGTGTGATCCTCTAGGCCTAATATCGAGCTGGTCGTAAGTCATACTTGTCAGAACTCCTTCTGACATAGTGAATTATTATCTCTATAATAATTCACCCAACTCATTGACTGTAGACGTACCAGGCCACTACGCCGTAGCCCCTAGATGATACAGGAGAATCTAATCCTTTGGACCTATCTGTCCTCAGTTATCATGTATCTATAATCTCTCATCCATCTAATATCCTAGAGACCTTATATTGGGCATGGTGCTATCAAGCCCATACGGTCTCTCCTCGAGTCTTGCTCTTGTCAGATTCTCTCGGAGAACCCTTTTCTTTCTCAATCCGAATAACCTTGGCCAAGGATTTGTTCGAGCAAGAACACATGCGATATTCCTCTTATGATACCGAGAGCGGATGATCCTCTATTGACACTCAATAGCCCTCGTAAGGTTGGCTACCACTCCCAATGGCCAACTGTACTAGATCTGGAACTTTCCAAACCTATAAGTCCAGTATCAAAGAGTGGAATACTCATATAGGACATCCTTTGTGTCTCAAGTCTAAGGACCAGATACACTACTAGGACTACGGAATCGCTGTCTGACTTGAGGTATCAATAACCATCCAGCTTTTCATAGGCGGATCAATCAGTGAACTCATTATCCAAAGAGCATCTGTACTGTACCCTTAGTGTCCCCACATGAGTAGCTATGAGACTAGCTACCTCCATCACATGAACGGGTATACAACACACCAGTCTATCCGATTATCTCGATGTCCTTCTCGAGTAACCTATGACTAGGATAATTTAGGGTCTATGTTTAATGGTGAATCGATCTCATTATCGTGATCTCATCATGATCTGATTCCCACTGCACAAATCCAAGGACATCACAGTATATGCAATACACAAGATAAAGTGATAAAACGCTTAATAATTAGCAAAGAGATAAAGTGCATATCAAGTCACAAGTGCCATCACTCATGTGATTGGCTTGCAAGGCATATATGACTAACAATTAGATGATATTTCTTAAAAATTTTTGAAATTAATTATGAATTTTTACAGTAAGGGGAAACAGGTGATACTGCGTGAGAAACGTAGGGGTGACGTAACGATAATTTGTACACAACGAATGGATAAAATTTTGCACAAAGCATGCAGCAGGTTTTTGGTACAACTTGAGCCGCAATCTAAGGGAGAGCCAACAGAATTTGAAGATCCAAACCTACTTCCCTTGCTTGTTGAATTTTCAGATATATTTGACGAACCGCATAGCCTACCTCCTACCCGCCGACATGATCATCGTATATTGATTCTTCCGGACAAACCTCCAGCAAATACTCAGCCATATTGATATCTACATCCCTAGAAGGATGAAATAGAAAGGATTGTAAAAGAGATGCTTGAAACATGAGTTATTCAGCCAAGTTACAGCCCCTACTCTTCACTAGTGCTCCTCGTATGAAAGAAGGAAGGAACATAGTGAATGTGCGTTGATTACCAAGCTTTCAATAGCATGACCGTCAAGGACAAGTACCCTATTCTAGTAGTAGATGAATTGCTTGATGAATTAAAGGGAGCTCGAGTCTTCACAAAGCTAGACCTTTAATCTGGGTATCATCAAATATGAGTGTGCGAAGAAGACATATCAAAAATCGCCTTTCAAATGCACAATGGTCACTATGAATTTCTGGTAATGCCCTTTGGTCTCACCAATGCTCCCTCCACCTTCTAGAGCCTTATAAATGATATTTTCCAGAGTTATCTTCGTAAGTTTGTGTTGGTTTTCTTGATGATATCCTTATTTATAGCCCTTCTCTTGAAAGTCATATTTAGCACTTACGACTTATTTTGACAATTTTGCGAGAACATGTTCTTTTTGTCAAAAAAATTTAGTGCAACTTTCTTCAACAAAAGGTGGAATATCTTAGGCATACCATATTAAAGGAAGGTGTGGCAGTGGACCTCTCTAAATTTGAAGCAATGCAGAATTGGCTGACCCCGAGGAACATAAAATTGATGCGCGACTTTCTTGGTTTAATAGGCTATTACCGCAAGTTCATATAAAACTATAGAAAGATCAATGCACCCCTTACTTCCTTGCTGAAAAAAGATGCTTTCTAGTAGTTGGACAAAGCCACCACCACCTTCGACGAACTTAAAGCTGCAATGATGACAACGCCCGTACTAGCATTATCAGACTTCGATAAGACTTTTATTATTGAAGCCGATTCCTCCAGAGTCAAAATTGATGCTGTACTAATGCAAGATGACTGCCCTCTCGCTTATACTAGTAAGGTGTTATCTCCTTCCCATCTCAAGATAATAATTTACGACAAGGAGATGCTTGCGATTGTGCATGCGGTGGCCAAATGGAGATTGTACTTGATTGGGCAATGCTTTCAAATCAAGATTGACCATAAAAGCTTAAAATATTTCTTGAAGCAAAAGATATCTTCCCCCGAGTAGCAAAAATGGGTAACAAAGCTTCTTGGATATGATTATGAAAAGGAGAAAGAGAATGTTATTGCAGATGCGCTTTCGCGGCTACACGAGCAAGCTGAATTTTTGACCATTTTACTTCCGACTAACGACTTCCTTAAGGATAATAGGGGGGAATAGCAAGATGATCCGAAGACCAAAGCAACTATAAACCTTTCACTTCGATTCTATGGACCCTACCAAATTTTGGAGTGCATCGAGGTAGTAGCATACAGATTGGACTTACTCGCCAGCTCTCAAATCCATCCAGTCTTCTATATGTCATGTTTGAAGCCCAAGTTAGGACAAAATGAGATAGCCCAAAGTCCTCTACCAAATATGGCTAACTAAGGAGAGCTCCAAGCCCAACCGAGTGCCATTATTGATCGACGGATTGTAACTCGACGACAACGACCCACTGTTAAGGTGCTAATACAATGGGTGGACCTACCAGCAGAAGATGCTACTTGGGAGAACTATAATAACTTGAAGATCAAATTCTCAAAATTCATGGAACGTTAGCCTCGAGGACAAGGTTGATTTGAAGAGAGCAGGTTTGTTAGGACTCTAGCTAGGAGAGTGCTAATTTAGTTTCATTGATAAGGGCATTCATGTAAATCTTATCTAGCTGACCCCAATTAAAGAGGTGAAGAGGCCGACTAGGTTAGAATTAGGTTGCTTCTTAGAGGAGTCCTATTAGAAGTGAGAGTCCTATTAGAGAAAGAGTCTTATTATAATTAGGAGTCATACTAGAGAAGGAGTCCTAATTAGAAGTAGGAGTTAGTTAGAAGTAGGAGTCTTGCGTAGATGTCCTATTAGGAGTTAGGGTTTAAAAGCCGTATAAATAGCCATGTATTCACCCTCTTTTCATCATGAATAGATCATCTTTTTAGTAGCCTTTGAGCAGCAACTTGGAGGAAGGAACCCCTATAGAGTTCCAATGAGGTCGATCCCCCAAAGAGATCAACCCTAAGCTTAGAATCCGCACGGGTTCTAACACTAACCCTGTACTATGATAGTTGCAATCTTATTTGCATATTTGCATGAAAAATAAAATTACCAAAACAGAAGTGACAATAAACAAATGACCAATAAGCCACCAACCCCATCTATTCCCAATCCAAACCCTAACACCCGAAGACTAACCCGAGAAGACTCAAGGAAAAATCAACGAAGGGTTTGTGCTAACACTATGATGAAAAGTGGAGTAAGGAGCACCAATGTAAATAAGGGCAACTTCTGTTAAGATCTGAGTAGCACTAAGAGGGGGGGAGGGGGGGGGTGAATTAGTGCAGCGAATAAAACCTGTAAATTTGAAACAGATTTTAAAAACAATTATTTAAAGAGAAATTTTGATATAACGAAAATGATTCCAGCAGAATGATTCGAGTGAATGCTATCAAAAGTAGAGAGAAGGAGATCGATGGATAGTGATTTGGTCAAAACTCACACATTCAGAGTAGTATGTAGCGATGTATAGTGATTTGGTCAAATGACCTATGTCTACTTCCAAAACCTTCTTCGATGAGGCTCCCAACTTCCACTATTAAATTTTCTTAAAGGGAAAGGACCAAGCACCCCTCTTACAAACTTTTACAAGTGGTTCACACTCTTACAGAATTTTGATAAAAAAAAAGTGGGAGGTAAACACTCAAGCTATTGAACATAATTTTTCTATAGCTTTGACTCAGTTTTTTCACTTCTCAAAAGGTGCTTAGCCAACTGAGAAGAGAGGGGTATTTATAGACTCAATTGGCTTCAAAAATAGAGCCAAAAAGAGTTACATCTCGAATTTTCGGGTATTGGCGGTACCACCGCCTGGCACTAGTGGTACCACTGCCTGTTGACCTTATTTTGTCAGTGTACTAGGCGGTACCACTACTCAGTCTGGCGATACCACTGCCTGGCAGGGTCCTTGGACTCTGTGAACTGGCGGTACCACCACTTGTTAGGCAGTACCACCGTTGGCAAGTAATAACTACCAATGGTACTCCTGCTAACCTAGGTGGTACCAATATCCAAACCACCTAGGGACCTGTTCCCAGGGCGGTGCTACCGCTAGACCTAGTCCAGCACTATTGAGTGTGCCTTGAATCTGACCCAATTCAGTCCAAATAAGGCCCAGTTGGCCCCTATTAGGGTTAATCAGGATTATCACCTAATGTTGATCCTAATTATATACTAACTATGAAAATTAAAAATATATTCTAAGCAAATTAACAACTGGCAACGCCGAGTCTTCTTCTGGCGAACTTCTAGCGGACTTCTGACGCACCCTC
Source organism: Musa beccarii (assembly GCA_024322285.1). Lineage (NCBI taxonomy): Eukaryota > Viridiplantae > Streptophyta > Magnoliopsida > Zingiberales > Musaceae > Musa > Musa beccarii. Next base: position 73,362,193 of record CM044395.1, read on the forward strand.
GGATTTCTTCCGACGCACCCTCAGATTTCTTCTAGCGGACTCTCAGTAGCCTCCCGGACTTCATGGAAAGTTCGATGATTCTTTGGCAAGCTTCCAAACCTTCTCGATGAACTCCGCGAACCTTCGATGATCTTCCAACGAACTTCCAAAACCTTCGACAGGTCCCCGATTCATTCTTGGTTGGTTTCGGCAGTACTTTCGACGATCCTTCAGACTTCTGACGGACTCTTGAACTCCCAATGTACTTGACTCTAGAAATTTGCTTTGTCTTTCTGCTATCGTAGTTAATCCTGCATACTTATCTCAATAATATGGATTAGATCAAATAATCTATCAATTGATTTTATCATCAAAATATGAGATTCAACAATCTCCCTCTTTTTGAAGATGATAATCAATTAATGATAGAGTTAACCTTAACTCCCCCTATCTATATGTAATATTATGAGAAGTAAAAACACTTGAATTCAATCTCCATGAATTCAAGCCAAAACTGATATGTTTCATCCATTGAACTTATCATCATGCTCAATAAGTATGAGCTTTCATTCATAAATACAAAACTTTTTATTTTTCATATTTTGAAAACAATGTCAAGGTATGACACTCAATTTCAAGTCGAATGATAATAGACATTTATCACTTCGATAAATGATACCAATTAGAAATTGAAATACAACAAAGATTACATGATATCAATATAAAATGCACACATGCAAGACATGATATCATTTTATGATATATTATCAAATGAAATAATAACTTATCATATCAATAAAAGATACCAATTTTTAAACATGATATGATAACGATCTCTCAAAAATTTACATTTCAAGCATTTGAGATACATTGCAATACATTGTGATATGATACATATAAGTCAATCATTTATTCTTGATACATGCAAGATGTTTATCAAGTCACTAATTTATTTTGCTCATGCAAGGCATTTAACAAGTCATCAATTTAATTTTGCCACATTTTTCTCCTCCTTTGTCAATAACAAAAAGGAGGTGAATCGTAATAGTGAAAGATGAAGTTAGTCATCATAAAATATCATGATGCTTATCATTTATCAAACAAATCAAAAATTATAAAGGTTCCATAATATACGATACATATGAATGAGACTAAAATTTGCTTAGAAGACGAGTTGAATACATGTTAAAATATGTCATCTGAGATAGATAAACCAGAAAAATGATTTGATCATTTTTATTCATGTCTATGAAATCCGAAAAATGATTATTGAGGCCAAAAAGCATAAGAACTTCTAAGTGCTCATGAAAGATTCATTCACAAAAAAATTCAAGACTCAACTTTGATTGAAAATTCAAGCATAAAATTGTAAAGCAAAAAAGACACATCATTGAAGCCAAATCATTTATCAAACAAAGTATCAAGAGCTTCATGTCAGTTTTTCAAAGAATACGTGAGATATATGTTGAATCTCGGATTTTGATGATGAAGTCAATTGATGGTTATTTGATCTAATCCATTTTTGAGATAAGTGTGCAGGATTAACTATGATGGAGCAAATTACCGGAGTTAAGCTGTTGGAAGTTCAAAAGTCCATCGGAAGTCCGAAGGATCATCGGAAGTGCTGCCGGAGCCAACCGAGATGAAATCGGGGACTTACCGAAGGTTTTGGAAGTAAAACATCATCGAAGGTTCGCGGAGATCACCGAGAAGGTTCGGAAGGGTGCCAAAGACTTGTTGAACTCGCCATAGAATCCAGGAGCCTGTTGGGAGTCCGCTGGAAGGAATCCAAGGGAGTGTCGGAAGTCCTCCGGAAGATCGCCGGAAAGCTCTTCGGAAGATAACTTGATGGTGTTGGCTTAATTTGGCTTTAAAAGTTTATAGTTAGTACTTAATTAGGGTTTATACTAGGTGTTAATCCTGTCTAGACCTGTATTGGGCCAATTGGGTCGTTAATGGGCTATATTGGGCCAAAGGTTAGGCCCGTACAGTTTCTAGCAAGGGCCGACGGTAGCACCATCGGACCCAGGCAGTAGCACCGCCTATTGACTGAAGGCCGGGCGGTAGCACTGCCCCAGGCAGGCGGTGGTACCGTATGACAAGTGGTTGCAACCACCTGTGTCAGGTGGTAGTACCGGTAGTGCCAGGCGGTAGTACCGCCAGCACACTAACACACGCAAAGGTGTGTCAGGCGGTAGTACCGCCTACAGTCCGAAATTTCGGACGAGACCTCCTTGAGCAGGATTTTTGAATCCCAAAAATCTCTATAAATACCCCTTTACTCATAGCTGGTTGAGGGATCTTTGCAGTGTTAGAATTGAGTCTAAGCTATAGCAAATTTTTTACTTTCATTTGCTCAAGCGTTCTCCTCCTTTCTTCTCCTTGTAAAAATCCTGTAAAGAGAGGGAACCTCTTGTAAAAGGCTGTAAAGAGGTGTTTGGTCCTTCCCCTTTAAGAGACTTGGTAGTGGAAGTTAGGAGCCTCATTGGATGAGGCTTCAAGAGTGGACGTAGGTCATTTGACCGAACCACTATACATTGCTGCGTTTACTTGCTGTGTGAGTACTTAAATTCTGCATCGTAAATTTCTTAAGCTGCAAACTGATCGGATTTCTTCTCCCTACTTCCAATTGCATTTACTTGAATATTTTCAAGTTAAAGTCTCTTTCGCGGAATCTAATTCTTAAGCAAATCTCTGGAATCGGTTTTCAAGCTTTATTCAGTTTTATCCGCTGCACTAATTCACCCCCCCCCCCTCTTAGTGCCACTCTGAACCTAACAATTGGTATCAGAGCTAGGTTCACTCTCATATTTGGTTTAAAACCCAAGAGAGATGGCCTTTTCCGGCATGCAAGAGGGTCACTTCATTACTCATCCACCTATATTTAATGGGTCGGATTATACGTATTGGAAGACTCGTATGAGGATTTTTCTTATTTCTATGGATTTTGAGCTTTGGAATATCGTTGAAAATGGGTTTAAAAAATCTTCTCTTCCGATGAGCAAATGGAATGAGTCAGAGAATAAGGTGTTTGCTTTAAATGCCAAGGCTTTGAATGCCTTGTTTTGTGCACTAAACAAAAATAAATTTAATCGCGTATCAATTTGTGAATCGGCTTTTGATATTTGACGAACTCTTGAGATCACTCATGAAGGCACTAGCCGAGTGAAAGAGTCCAAAATCAACATTCTTGTGCATTCTTACGAGCTTTTTCGAATGAAACCAAGTGAGTCCATTGGAGACATGTACACCCGCTTTACGGATGTCATCAATGGACTCAAGGCACTTGGTAAAGATTTTTCTAATTTTGAATTAGCAACAAAAATTTTAAGATCCCTTCCGAAATGTTGGGATCCAAAGGTTATGGTCATTCAAGAGGCCAAGGACCTTAAGACTTTTCCTATCGAAGAAATCATAGGGTCTTTAATGACCTATGAAATGACATGTCATGCTCATGATGAGCTAGAGAACCCCCTTCCAAAGAACAGGAAGGATATGGCATTAAGAACTCAAGAAGACCACTTGAAAGGAACATCAAGTGATGAGGACCTTAACGAGGACATTGCACTCTTAACTAGAAATTTTAAAAAATTCATTAAAAAGGGTAAATTTAAAAATAAATTCCAGAACAAACTTGAACCAAAAAAGGACCAAGTCATATGTTATGAATGTAAGAAGCCAGGGCACTTCAAAAATGAATGCCCCCAAGCCAAGAAGAACCAACTCAAGAAGAAGAAGGCATTGAAGGCTACATGAGACGACTCAAGTGATTCCGAGGATGAAGAAGCAAGCATCAAAGAGGAGGCCAACTTCGCTCTAATGGCTTTGGGAGAAGAGGTAAGTGATTTATTTAATAAAGATTTATCTTTCGATGAGCTTTAATTGCTTTCTATGAATTATTTGATGAATGTAGAACTGTTACAAAAAGCTTCAATTCTTTAAAAAAGGAACATGCTTTATTACTAGATAAGTTTAAGAGTCATAAGCATGATTCTCTCCCTCTGCTCTCATGCTCTAAGTGTAATCACTTAGAAGCAATCAAAAAGGAGAACTTGCTACTCAAAGAGACCTTAAACAAGTTTAAGGTTGGTAGCAAGAGCTTAGACATGATCCTTGCTAACAAGGGACATGTCAGAAATAGATGTGGAATTGGATTCATGAGTGGATCTCACCGAACTCAAACCACATTCATTAAAGGGCCAACATTACATGTATCCTCTTATTTGAAATGCAATTTTTGTTGCAAATCCGGACATGTTATTTACAAATGTCTATATAGAAAACTTAGCCCAAATAAATTAGTATGGGTTCCTAAAGGATCAATTAGGAACTCATTGAATAATGATAAATTTAATAGATCAGTTTTTGAGGCACCCAAGTCAAAATGGGTACTTGAAAACCATCCTTTCTTGTAGATAAAAACACTCACACAAGCTAGGAGCAAGAGATGGTACCTTGATAGTGGATGCTTAATGCACATGACCGGAGATCCATCTCAATTCTCTAAGCTCTTTAGCCAAGACGAAGGGTTTGTCACCTTCGGAGACAATAAGGGTAAAATCATTGGCAACGGTACTATAGGTAACAAATCAACCTTTTCAGTTGATAATATGTTATTAGTAGATGGTTTAAAACATAATCTCTTGAGCATTAGTCAATTATGTGATAATGGTTATATTGTAAGATTTGAATCTAATGCTTGCATCATCGAAAAACCACACAACAATATATCAATAATTACAATCAAGCAAAATAATGTCTACACTATTAACCTTGATGATCTTAGTAGTGAAATATGTTTTTCGGCTTTGAATGATGATGCTTAGCTTTGGCATAGAAGATTAGGTCATGTTAGCATGAAACTAATCTCTCAAATCACATCTAAAAACCTTGTAAGAGGCATTCCTAAGGTTAAGTTAATTAAAGATAAAGTATATAATGCTTGTCAACTAGGGAAACAAATCAAAACTAGTTTCAAGCCAAAAAACCAAATAAGTACCTCTAGACCATTATAATTGATCCATAAGGATTTGTTTGGACCAATTTACACAACAAGCCTAGGAGGTAGCAAATATGTCTTTGTGATTGTAGATGACTATAATAGATTCACATGGACCTAGTTCTTAGCTCACAAAAGTGATTCTTTTAAATGTTTCTCTAGATTCTGTAAACTTACTCAAAATGAAAAATGTTTCATGATTTCATCAATTCGGAGTGATCATGGTGGTGAATTCCAAAATCATGACTTCCAAAATTTTTGTGAATCAAATGGGTATAACCACAACTTCTCTACTCCAAGAAATCCTCAACAAAGTGGAGTAGTAGAAAGAAAGAATAGAAATTTACAAGAAATGGTAAGAACCATGTTAAATGAACATAGTTTACCCAAATATTTTTGGGCCAAAGCCATTAATACAACTTGCTATGTCATGAATAGGGTTCTAATAAGACCATCTCTATCCAAAACTCCTTATGAATTATGGAATGACAAAAAACCTAATGTTTCTTACTTTAAAGTTTTTGGTTGCAAATGCTTTATTTTAAATGAAAAGGATGCTTTAGGAAAATTCGATGCTAAATCTGATGAAGGCATCTTTCTTGGCTACTCTTCTGTTTCCAAAGCTTTTCATATTTTTAACAAAAGAACATTAGTTATAGAAGAGTCTATTCATGTAGTTTTTAATGAAATTTCTGAATTTAAGAAAAAGGATTTTGATGATGATTTTGGTTTTGATAATTTGAATTTAAATGAACCCTCTCCTTAAAATAGCAACTTGGATGCATCTTCTTCTGAATTCTCCTTACCTAAGGAATGGAAGTATGTAGATGCCCATTCCAAGGAGTTAATCATAGGAGACACATCGAAAGGGGTTCAAACGCATTCTTCATTTAAAAATTTTTATGCTCATGTCACTTTTCTTTCTCAAATTGAGCCTAAAAGCGTTGGCGAAGCCTTGAAAGATAATTCTTGGGTTATCGCAATGCAAGAGAAATTGAACCAATTTGAAAGAAATGAGGTATGGAAGCTTGTTCCTAGACCAAGTGACCATTTATTTATCGGTACTAAATGGGTCTTTAGAAACAAGCAAGATGAATATGGTATCATGGTTAGAAACAAGGCTAGATTAGTGGCCAAAGGTTTCAACCAAGAAGAAGGTATCGATTACGAAGAAACCTTCGCTCTTGTGGCTAGATTAGAAGCCATTAGGATGCTCCTTGCCTATGCTAGTAGTAATAACTTTAAGCTTTTCCAAATGGATGTCAAAAGTGCGTTTTTGAATGGCTTTATTTCCGAAGAAGTTTATGTTGAACAATCACCCGGTTTTGAAAACTCTCTTCTTCCTAATCATGTATTTAAATTAACTAAAGCTCTCTATGGATTGAAACAAGCCCCTAGGGCTTGGTATGAGAGACTTAGTTCCTTTTTAATTTCAAATAATTTTACTAAAGGCAAGGTTGATACTACATTGTTTATTAAACATTTTGAAAATAATTTTCTTATTGTTCAAATTTATATTGATGATATCATTTTTGGTTCTTCGGATGAATCACAATGTGAATCATTTGCTAAGTGTATGAGTCATGAATTTGAAATGAGTCTAATGGGTGAGTTAAACTTTTTTTTAAGATTACAAATTAAACAACTTAGTGATGAAATATTTCTTAATCAAACCAAGTATACATTTGAACTATTAAAATGATTTAACATGGCTAGTTCTAAAGCCATCAATACTCCAATGAGTACTTCCACTAAGTTAGACTTGGATGAAAATGGAGAAAATTTTGATCAAAAAACATATAGGGGAATGATAGGTAGCTTACTCTATCTCACTGCAACTAGACCTGATATCATGTTTAGTGTAGGTCTATGTGCAAGATTCCAAGCTAATCCTAAGTTATTTCACCTTAAAGCTGTTAAAAGAATCCTTAGGTATCTTAAAGGAACTCATAATCTAGGATTATGGTATCCAAAATCTGATAACTTTGATTTAAAAGCTTATGCAGATGCTGATTTTGGCGGATGCAGAATCGATAGAAAAAGCACATTCGGAACATGCCAATTTCTAGGATATGCACTTGTTTCTCGGACATTCAAGAAACAAAATTTTGTTGCACTATCTACGGCAGAAGCTGAATATGTAGCTACAAGTGCATGTTGTGCACAAGTTGTTTGGATGAAAAATACGTTAGAAGATTATGGAGTTAATTTAAAAAACATTCCAATAAAATGTGATAACATAAGTGCTATTTTTCTAACCAAAAATCTCATTCAACACTTAAGAACTAAGCACATTGATATTAGGCATCACTTTATACGAGATCATGTCGCTAATAATGATGTAACTCTAGAATTTATTGATACAAAACACCAATTAGCTAGACATTTTCACAAAGCCCTTAAATGAAAAACAATTTGACTTCATTAGAAGAGAATTAGGCATGCTAAATTTGTGCTAATATTTAATAGTGCATGATTTCCAAAACATTTAAACTTTGATTTTGATAGTTTCACCTCTATACTTTCAATGAAAATCATGTCTTTCAATGATGTATGTATAACTTCATTCTAGCTTCATCTTCTATTATGATGACTAAATGGATTATATAAGCTTGACATATACATAAATTAATGTCATGAATTCTGCATAAAATTCAAGCTTTTAAATATTTATTCATGTGCTAATCAAGTTTTTATGATTTCATATCTTCTTCCTTCATAAAAATAATAAGTTGAATCTCATCATGAATTTTCTTGGATAGGGTTGATGATTGGCTTCAATGATATATCTTTATACATATTTTGGCAAAAATTTGATGACTTGCATATGGTTGAAAACTTTATGACTCCTCTCACTTATGTCATTTTTTTTCCCTCAAGTTTCACCCTTTCATCAAGTTTATTCATCTCGTTTTTGTTGATGACAAAGGGGGAGAAAAATGTGAAATTGATGACTTGTTGAATGTGGCCTTTATGAGCAAAATAATTTGATGACTTAATAAATATCATGCATTGTATTGAAAAATGACTTATATAGTGTGAATGAAATGAAAAATATCTCATAAGATTTGTTATTGTAATTCAATTGCTCTTGCCATGCTTTGTGTCAAAAACAGGTTGCAATCCTTAAAAAGCATTGCAATGAACCCATAAGTAATACAACACATCACATTGCAATTGAGTTTTATAGTTGAAAGATTCTTACTATATCATTTTTATCAAATGGCATCTTTCGATTGATATGACAAGTTTTCATCTCATGATTTATCTTATATGGTGTCACGCTTTTTCAATCATGAGATCCTTGTTGTAATCTCAAAATTTTTGGTTTCGTTTGATGAAATGATAAATGCTTATCATCTTTCGACTTGAAATTAAATGTCATGGTTTGATATTGCTTATGAATGAAACCTCATGCTGATTGAGCATGATGATAAGTTCAACACAAGTAACTTATCAGTTTTTGGTTGAATTCAAGAGATTGAATTCAAATGTTTTTACTTTCTCATTATATTGCTTGTAGATAGGGGGAGTTAAGAATAACTCCGTCATCAATTGATTGTCATCATAAAAAAAGGGGAGATTGTTGAATCTCGGATTTTGATGATGAAGTCAATTGATGGTTATTTGATCTAATCCATTTTTGAGATAAGTGTGCAGGATTAACTATGATAGAGCAAATTACCGGTGTCAAGTTGTTGGAAGTTCAAAAGTCCACCGGAAGTCCGACGGATCATCGGAAGTGCTACCGGAGCCAACCGAGATGAAATCGGGGACTTGCCGAAGGTTTCGAAAGTTCGCCGGAAAGATCGTCGGAGGTTCGCGGAGATCACCGAGAAGGTTCGGAAGGGTGCCAAAGACTTGTTGAACTCTCCATAGAATCCGGGAGCCTACTGGGAGTCCGCCGGGAGGAATCCGAGGGAGTGTCGGAAGTCCGTCGGAAGATCGCCGGAAAGCTCTTCGGAAGATAACTTGATGGTGTCAGTTTAATTTGGCCTTAAAAGTTCATAGTTAGCACTTAATTAAGGTATAGAGTAGGTGTTAATCCTGTCTAGACCTGTATTGGGCCAATTGGGCCGTTAATGGGCTGTATTGGGCCAAAGGTTAGGCCCATACAGTTTCTGGCAAGGGCCGACGGTAGCACCGTTGGACCCAGGCGGTAGCACCGCCTGTTGACTGAAGGCCGGGCGGTAGCACCGCCCCAGGCAAGCGGTGGTACCGCTTGATAGGTGGTTGCAACCACCTGTGTCAGGCGGTAGTACCGCCAGTGCTAGGCGATAGTACCACCAGCACACTGACACACGCAAAGGTGTGTCAGGCGATAGTACCGCCATTGCCAAGCGGTAGTACCGCCTACAGTCCGAAATTTCGGACGAGACCTCTTTAAGCGGGATTTTTGAATCTCAAAAAGCTCTATAAATACTTCTTTACTCGTAGCTGGTTGAGAGATCTTTGCAGTGTTAGAATTTAGTCTAAGATATAGCAAATTTCTGCTTTCATTTGCTCAAGTGTTCTCCTCCTTTCTTCTCCTTGTAAAAATCCTGTAAAGAGAGGGAACCTCTTGTAAAAGGCTGTAAAAGGGTGTTTGGTCCTTCCCCTTCAAGAGACTTGGTAGTGGAAGTTGGGAGCCTCATTGGAGGAGGCTTCAAGAGTGGACGTAGGTCATTTGACCGAACCACTATACATCGTTGCGTTTACTTGCTGTGTGAGTACTTAAATTCTGCATCGTAAATTTCTTAAGCTGCAAACTGATTGGATTTCTTCTCCCTACTTCCAATTGTATTTACCTGAATATTTTCAAGTTAAAGTCTCTTTCTCTGAATTAAGTTCTAAAGTAAATCTCCGGAATCGGTTTTCAAGCTTTATTCAGTTTTATCCGCTGCACTAATTCACGCCCCCCCCCCCCTCTTAGTGCCACTCTGAACCTAACAATATATATATATATATATATCAAAATTCATGAAATAGTTCAACTTAACATTTATGAAGTGGAGCACATCAATATCAAATGTTTCATAGATAAATATTCAACTTGGTATTTATAAGAATGAAAGATAAATAATCAAAGCTTCAAGACTTAGAGATTAGCACAAGAGTTAAGATTAAAGTCCTTAAAGAGTATAATAAACACTTAAGAGCTTAATCTTTATGCAAAGTTTATCAATATATGTATACTTGCATATGTCAAGTTTCAAATGATACCCAACTTATAAAATCCATTTAGTCATCCTAAAGGAGGTAGAGGGAGTATAAAAACAATTTTAGTACATCATTGAAGGGCATGAGATAACTCAAAATTCATCAATCAAAGAATGAGAAGAATCAAAATATTACGATCAAAAGATAAAAATGAGAGCTCCATTAAAAAATATGGTATCATAAAGATGTCATCCAAAATCCAAAAATAATAAGTTGAGATTATAAAAAAATGAAGTTGAAAATTTTTGGAAAAGGAACATACAACATCTTCATGTATTAGAACAATTTAGCATGCCTAATTCTCTTCTAATGAAGTCAAATTATTCTTCATTTAGGGGTTTTGTGAAGATGTCCACTAATTGATATTTTGTATCAATGAATTCTAGAATGACATCATTATTATTGATATAATCTCGTATAAAATGATGCCTAATGTCAATATGCTTAGTTCTAGAGTATTGAATGAGATTTTTGGTTAGGCAAATAGCACTTATATTATCACATTTTATGGGAATATTCTTTAAATGAATTCCATAGACTTCTAAAGTATTTTTCATCCAAACAACTTGTGCACAGCATGCACTTGCGGCTATGTATTCGACTTCGACCGTAGATAGTACAACTGAGTTTTATTTTTTGGAAGTCCAATAAACAAGTGCATGTCCTAGAAATTGGCATGTTTCAGATATGCTTTTTCTATATATTCTATATCCACTAAAATCTGCATCTGCATCTGCATCTACATCCACTAAAGTCATTGGGTTTTGGTTACCATAATCCTAGGTTAGAAGTTCCTTTAAGATATCTAAGGGTTCTTTTAACGGTCATGAGGTGAGATAATTTAGGATTAGTTTAAAATCTTGCACAAAGTCCTACACTAAACATGATATCCGGTCTAGTTGCGGTGAGGTATAACAAACTACCAATCATTCCCCTATATGTTTTTTGATCAAAATTTTCTCCACTTTGATCCATGTCTAACTTGGTGGAAGTATTCATAGGAGTGTTTATAGCTTTTGAACTATCTATGTTAAATCATTTTAATAATTTTAGTATATATTTAGATTGATTAAAAAATATACCATCACTAAGTTGTTTAATTTGTAATCCTAAAAAGAAGATTAGTTCACATATTAAACTCATTTCAAATTCATGACTCATAAACTTGGCAAATGATTCATATAGTAATTCATTAGTAGAACCAATGATAATATCATTAATATAAATTTGAATAATAAGAAAATTATTTTTAAAATATTTAACAAACAATGTAGTATCAACCTTACCTTTAGTAAAATTATTTAAAATTAAAAATGAACTAAGTCTCTCAGACCAAGCGCTTGGTGCTTGTTTTAATCCATAAAAAGTCTTAGTCAGTTTGAACACATGATTAGGAAAAAAAAAATTTTCAAAATCGAATAATTGTTCAACAAATACTTCTTCGAAAATAAAACAATTTAAGAAAATTTTGCAAATTGTCAGAATCTACGTGATGGTGGTGCTGAGTGCTGATAATGTGGTTTATTGATTCTGGATATGCAATGGTTCCATCCAAATATGTAGACATAAGCCACATCTTATGGTTCAGCTTTAGTTTTTCATTTTTTAAGTATTAAATAAAATCTGCATATGTGTTACAGGATGGTGCGGGGCTGGAGCTGAATATTATGAGCCACTGATAGCCAGTCCCTTCCATCTTAGTTCTCAGGATAAGTCTGCTATTGTTATATGAGATATCAATCAGCCAATCTTATGTAATTGAGCTGCCCAGAATTCTCTTTTTTTTAATCATGATCAGATCAATGCTGACATTAACCTGCCTGTATCCTCATGCTCTCAAGACCCTTGCAGTGTCTGTTGGATATTTTCCAAGTTCACCTCTTTATCTTGTCGTAACTCGATTGAAGAAATTGATCCATTGTCATCTTCCAATTCACTGAAATTTTGTTACAACAGAGAAGTCAATCCGTCAGCACGTGTTTTCTAGAGTCATTTTTTAGTCCCAAGAGTGTGGCTAATGCCCATTTTTGTTTCAAAATCTCAAGAGCACGACTGATGGTTGTGTTAAATTAGTTCAATAGAAAATTCCGGTTGACTTGAGAATTGTCTTCATTCTTTATCTAAATTGTTGTTTCTCATGCATTGTCTTCATTCTTGTCTGGTGATGATGGGATTATTTTAATAGTCAGACAAGATATAGTTTATATAAGGCTGTTAAATCGACATAGGTTCTTTGGGATAAAAGAAGAAAAATGTTGAGAACCTGCATTAGGATATGAACAGATAGTGCGTGCTCATGAAACAAGATGGATCTCTGTATTTGTATTGACACTTCTGAATGGTCTAGTTTAACCAATCATGACTAGAATTTTAGCACTATTATTTTGGAGCACTCAGGATATTTGAATCTTGTTTGTGAGATCAGATGGCTAGAATTTTAGCACCACATAACTGGAGACCCTGGATCCCTTCATTTCACCTTCTAATATGTAGAAGGTGATTCTTTGGATCTGGAACTATGGGAGCTAAAGCTGGATGTTTATATCCATTTTCTCTACTTTGTTTGAAGTTGGTGTTACTTATGGGTTTCGACCCGTTCCCACGTCATGCTTGATTTGTTATTTATGGGTACAGATGCAACCGAAAATAAAAGGCACAAAACAGACTAGTAGAAGTAAAATTGAAAGATAATTCAACTAAATAAAGACACTAAAATAGTGTGGATGCTAGCATGGTATTATTTAGAAGTGAAACAAGCAAAACCAACACATTTATAAAAATAAATACGCTGATTCTTCATTATTTAAAGATATAGAAACTTGTGTTGAATCTCGGATTTTGTTGATGAAACTAATTGAGTGTGATTTATGGTCTAACTGCGTTTTGAGTTACGCAGGTCTACTATCGATTAGGATTAGATAGTTGACGCTGGAGGAATTGACGTTGCGCCGGAGGTAATCACGTCAGGATATTGGATGTCGAGCCGGAGGTTCGATCGACTATCGGCAGTAGGCTTTGTACGTCGGGCATTGGGCCAAGAAGTGCGGAGTTGCGCCATGGATATCGAGGTTGCGAAGGTCAACCGTCGATTGGGCAACAAGCTGCTAGAGAGGGCGATGTGCCGAAGGATCGGACGAAGCACTGACCAATGATGTGCCAGGCAACTGAATGTCAATTCGCGTTGTAATAACTGTCTAGATCGAAGTAGAGTTTTTGGTGTTTGTTTGTGCAGGAGTGACTACGATAGGGATGAAGACGTAAAGCGAAACAAAGGGCCGAAGACAAGTGTGATGAATCGTTGGGAGTTCGAGTGTTCAACGAAAGTCCGAAGATTCGTTGAGAGCGTTGCTGGAACTGGCCGAGAATGAGTAGGGAGCTTGCCGAAGGGTTTTCGGAAGTTCGCTGGGAGGTTCGTCGGAAGTTCGCGGAGCTTGCCAAGAAAGATTGGAGCTTGCCAAAGAAGCTCGGGGGAACTCGCTAAGATCATCGTGAAGTCCGAGAGCTTGCTGTGAGTCCGCGAAATGGTTTCCGAAGGTTCGTCGGAAGACCGTCGGAAGTTGACCGGAAGCTCGCCGAAAGTTATCATGTGGACTTTGTAATAGCTTAGGAAACATCTTTAAAATTCATAGTTAGCACGTATTTTGGGTTAGGATTAGATAACCCAAAGTGGGGGCCCATTGGGCCTTGATTAGGATGAGTTTGGGCCAAAATTTTGGCCCAAACCGAACCAGCTTACATGCATGCATGCTACGTGCATGCTATCTGAGCTCGGCATCAGTAGCCGGTTCTTTAGTGAGCGAGCACCGCCTGATCTGAAAGTGCACGGTAACACCGTCGAGTCACAAGTGTAGCACCGCTGGTGTTTGCCAGATCGACAAAGACCGAAAAACTCAAAAGATTTAAATTTTTTGCTCCAAGTTTGGGCTCCAAATTTGAATCACTTTAAGGCCTATAAATACCCCTCATATTCTTGGATGAAAGGTGTCTAGAACTGAAAAAAGGAAGGAGAAACTCTCTTGAAAGTGTGTCAAATCTTCCTAAGTCTTAAGAGTGTTCTAGTCCAAGAGAGGGGTAAGAGTGCTTTGTAAGGGTTATCTCCTAAGCCCGTCAAAAGGAGAGGTGCTGTGAGGGAGTTCATCCTCGCCCATTAGAAGGAGGATAGCTAGTGGAAAGCCGGTGGCCTCAAGCGAAGAGGAATCGGAAGTGGATATAGGTCGGATGACCGAACCACTATAAAAATCTAGTTTGCATTTACGTTCTTGCTATTTACTTTGACCATTCTTACTTACTGCCTTATTTACTCAACTTCCTTATCATCTTATTATGTATGCTTTAAAGTTAAAACGTAATCTTTCCGGGTTCAAACGAAACGTTGCATTCAATCATACGAAGTTTCCAAAGCTTGTTTTAAATTGCTGAAAAATCTATCATTTTATCCGCTGCACTAATTCACCACCCCCCCCGTCTTAGTGCCACTCGATCCCTAACAACTTGATGTTGCATCTATATCTCTAATTTCTTAGTACGAAGCTGGTGGCTCTTCTGGATCTGGACCAGTAGGAACTTGACGTTGGATCTGTTTATCTTCCATTCCTTTGTATGAAACTGGTGGCTCTTCTGGATTTGGACCAGTAGGAACTTGACGTTGGATCTGTTTATCTTCTATACCTTCGTATGAAATCGGTGGCTCTTCCGGATTTGGACCGTAGGAACTTGACGTTGGATCTGTTTACCTTCCGTTCCTTCGTATGAAATCGGTGGCTCTTCTCGGATTTGGGACCAGTAGGAACTTGACGCGTTGGATCTGTTTACCTTCCGTTCCTTCATGGGCGGTGGCTCTTACGGATTTGGACCAGTAGGAACTTGACGTTGGATTTGTTTACCTTCCGTTCCTTCGTATGAAAGCGGTGGCTCTTCCGGATTTGGACAGAGGAACTTGACGTTGGATTTGTTTATCTTCCATTCCTTCGTATGAAATCGGTGGCTCTTCCGGATTTGGACCAAGAGGAACTTGACGTTGGATCTGTTTACCTTCTATACCTTCGTATGAAACCGGTGGCTCTTCGGATTTGGACTAGTAGGAACTTGACGTTGGATCTATTTACCTTCCGTTCCTTCGTATGAAACTGGTGGCTCTTCTGGATATGGACCAGTAGGAACTTGACGTTGGATTTGTTTACCTTCTGTTCCTTCATATGAAACTAGTGGCTCTTCTAGATTTGGACGAGTAGGAACTTGACGTTGGATCTGTTTACCTTCAGTTCCTTCGTATGAAACTGGTGGCTCTTCTGGATTTGGACCTGTAGGAACTTGACGTTGGATTTGTTTAGATCATTGAAGTCATTCATCAAACATTTAGTCATTCATCAAATATACTAATAAGAGCTCATGTAAAAAAATTGTGAGAGAAAGATCATGATAAAGTTCATGAAAAAGTTCAACTTGGCATTTATGAAGTGCTGTGCATCAACATCAAAAGTTTCATTGAAAGAGATTCAACTTGGCATTCTCATGAGGTGGAGGAAAAAAAAAACAATCAAGTCATCAAAGATCAAGAGTTAATAATAAAGTTTGAAGAGAGTATAATAAAATCTTGAGCCTTAATCGTTATGCAAAAATTTCATGACATTAAGCTTCAAATGATATGAAAATCATGAAATTCATTTAATCATTCCAATAGAGGTAGGAGTATAAAACCAATTTTAATACTTCATCAAAAGGCATGATCTTCATTAATCGAAGAAGGAGGAGAATCAAAATATTATGATTGAAGAATAAAAATGAGAGCTTCATTTAAAATATGATATCAAAAAGATGTCATCCAAAATCTGAAAATAATTTCAAGTTGAGATTATGTAAACCGAGGTTGAAAAATTTTGGAAAAGGAACATACAACATCTTCATGCATTAGGACAATTTAGCATGCCTAATTCTCTTCTAATGAAGTCAAATTATTTTTCATTTAGGGGTTTTGTGAAGATATCCGCTAATTGGTGTTTTGTATCAATAAATTCTAGAATGACATCATTATTATTAATATGATCTCATATAAAGTGATGCATAATATCAATATGCTTAGTTCTAGAGTGTTGAATAGGATTTTTTGTTAGACAAATCGCACTTGTGTTATCACATTTAATGGGAATGTTCTTTAAATAAAGTCCATAATCTTCTAATATATTTTTCATCCAAATAACTTGTGCATAATATGCACTTGTGGCTATATATTCAGCTTCGGTCGTAGATAGTGCAACCGAGTTTTGTTTCTTGGAAGACTAAGAAACAAGTGCATGTCCTAAAAATTAACATGTTTCAAATATGTTTTTTCTATCTATTCTACATCCGTCAAAATCAGCATTCGCATAAGCTATTAAGTCAAAGTTATAGGATTTTATATACCATAATCCTATATTAGGAGTTCCTTTAAGATATCTTAGGATTCTTTTAATTACTTTAAGATGAGACAACTTAGGATTAACTTAAAATCTAGAACAAAGTCCTACACTAAATATGATATCTGGTCAAGTTACGGTGAGGTAAAGTAAACTACCTATCATTCCTCTATATGTTTTTTTATCAAAACTTTCTCCACTTTCGTCCATATCTAACTTAGTGGAGGTACTCATAGGAGTGTTGATAGCTTTTGAACTATCCATATTAAATCATTTTAACAATTCTAAAGCATATTTGGTTTGACTAAGAAATATACCATCACTAAGTTGTTTAATTTGTAATCCTAAAAAGAAGGTTGGTTCACCCATTAGACTCATTTCAAACTCTTGGCTCATACACTTTACAAATGATTCACATAATGATTTATTTGTAGAACCAAAGATAATATCATCAATATAAATTTAAATAATAAAAAAATTATTTTTAAAATATTTAATAAATAATGTAGTATCAACCTTACTTTTAGTGAAATTATTTAAAATAAGCAAATAACTAAGCCTCTCATACCAAGCCCTTGGGGCTTGTTTTAACCCATAGAGAGCTTTAGTCAATTTAAATACATGATTAGGAAAAAGAGAGTTTTCAAAATCGGGTGGTTGTTCAACAAACACTTCTTCGGAAATAAATCCATTTAAGAAAGCACTTTTGACATCCATTTGAAATAATTTAAAATTATTACTACTAGCATAGGCAAGGAGCATCCTAATGGCTTCTAATCTTACCACAGGAGTGAAGGTCTCTTCGTAACTGATACCTTCTTCTTAGTTGAAATTTTTGGCCACTAATTTAGCCTTATTTCTAACCATGATACCAAATTCATCTTACTTGTTTCTAAATACTCATTTAGTACCTATAACTAAATGGTCACTTGGTCTAGGAACAAGCTTCCACACCTCATTCCTCTTAAATTGGTTCAATTCCTCTTGCATTGTGATAACCCAAGAATCATATTTTAAGGCTTCATAAATGCACTTAGGTTCAATTTAAGTGAGGAAAGCAGCGTTGGTACAAAAATTCTTAAAAGAGGAACGAGTTTGAACCTCTTTTGATGTGTCTCCTATAATTAGCTCATTTGGATGGGCATCTATATACTTCTATTCCTTAGGTAAGGAAATTTGAGAAGAAAATGCATCCAAGTTACTATTTTGAGGAGAGGGTTCATTCAAATTCAAACCATCAAAACCAAGATCATCATCAAAATTATTTTTCTTAAATTTAGAAAATAATTAAAAACTATATGAATAGACTCTTCTATAACCAAGGTTCTTTTGTTAAAAACATGAAAGACTTTAGAAACAGAAGAGTAACTAAGAAAGCTGCCTTCATCGGATTTAGCATTGAATTTTCCTAAGACATCCTTTTCATTCAAGATAAAGCATTTGCAATTGAAAATTTTAAAATAAGAAATATTTTGGTTTTTGTTATTCCATAATTCATAAGGGGTTTTGGATAGAGATGGTTTTACTAGAACCCTATTCATGACATAGCAAGCCATATTAATGGTTTCGACCTAAAAATATTTAGGTAAGCTAAGTTCATTTAACATGGTTCTTGTCATTTCTTATAAATTTCTATTCTTTTTTTCTACTACTCTATTTTGTTGAGGATTCCTTGGAGTAGAGAAGTTGTGGTTATATCCATTAGATTCACAAATATTTTGGAAGTCATGGTTTTAGAATTCACCACCATGATCATTCCAAATCGATGAAATTATGAAACCCTTTTCGTTTTGAACAAGTTTACACAATTTAAAAAAATATTTAAAACATTCACTTTTGTGAGCCAAGAAATAGGTCCAAATGTATCTACTATAGTCATCTACAATGACAAACGCATATTTGCTACCTCCTAAACTTGTTGTTTCAATTGGTCCAAATAAATCCATATGGATCAATTGTAACGGTCTAGAGGTGTTTATTTGATTCTTTAGTTTGAAGCTAGTTTTTATTTATTTTCCTAGTTGACAAGCATCACATACTTTGTCTTTAATGAACTTAACATTGGGAATGCCTCTTATAAGTCTTTTAGATGTGATTTGAGAGATTAGTTTCATGCTAGCATGACCTAATCTCCTATGCCAAAGCTAGGCATCATCATTCAAAACGAAAAAACATATTTCATTACTAAGATCATCAATGTTTATGGTGTAGACATTATTTTGTTTTAGTGCAATCATAGATGTGTTATATGATTTTTCAATAATGCAAGCATTAGATTCAAATTTCACACAATATTTTTCTTATCACAGAATTGACTAATGCTCAAAAGATTATGCTTTAAATCATCTACCAATAACACAGTCTCAATTAAAAAACTTGATTTGTTACCTATAGTTTCCTTGCTAATGATTTTACCCTTGTTGTTATCTCCGAAAGTGACATACTCATCGTCTTGGCTAGTGAGCTTAGAGAATTGAGATGGATCTTCGGTCATGTGCCTTGAGCATCCACTATTAAGGTACCATCTCTTGCTCCTAGCTTATGTGGGTGAATATGTCTACAAAAGAGGATGGTTTTTAGGTACCCATTTGAACTTGGGTGCCTTAAATATTAAACTACTAAATGTGTCATTATTCATTGAGTTCCTTATTGTTCCTTTAGGAATCCATATTAACATTTGTGGGCTAAATTTCTTATACGGATATTTGTAGACAACATGTCCAGATTTGTAATAAAAATTACATTTCAAATGAGAAGATACATGTAGTGTGGGTCCTTTAATGAAGGTGGTTGGAGTATGGTGAGATCCACTCACAAATCCAATATCACTTATATTTTCGACGTGACCCTTGTTTGCAAGAATCATATCCGAGCCCTTGCTATCGACCTTAAACTTATTTAGGGTCTCTTTAAGTAGCAAGTTCTCATTTTTGATTGCCTTTAAGTATTCGCACTTAGAGCATGGGGTTAAAGAGGGAGTTTTAAGACTATCAAGTTTATCTTGTAATAAAGCATGCTCCTTCTTTAATAAATTAATTTTTTTACTAATGGCTCTACACTCATCAAATAATTCATGAAAAGAGATTAAAAATTCATTGAAAGATAAATCTTCATTAATTAACTCACATACCTCTTCTCCGAAAGCTATCAATGTAAAGTTGGCCTCCTCTTTGTTGCTTGCTTCTTTAATTTTAGAACCACTTGAGTCGTTCCATGTCACCTTTAGAGCTTTTTTCCTCTTTGGTTGCTTCTTCTTGACTTGGGGGCATTCACTTTTGAAGTGCCCGATTTCTTGCATTCATAACATATAACTTGGTCCTTTTGGGTTCAAGTTTGTTTTTAGTGTTATTTTTAAATTTATTTTTTCTTATAAATTTTTTGAATTTTTGAGTTAAGAGTGCAAGTTCATCATCAAGGTCCTCATCACATGAAGATTCCTTTAAGTGGTCTTCTTGTGTTCTCAATATCATATCCTTCCTATTCTTTGGAAGGGGGTTCTCTAGCTCATTATGAGCATGGCATGTCATTTTGTAGGTCATTAAAGACCCAATGAGTTCTTCGAGAGAAAAAAATTTAAGGTTCTTGCCCTCTTGAATGGCCGTAAATTTTGGATCCCAACACTTTAGAAGGGATCTTAAAATTTTCGTTATAAGTTCAAAATTAGAAAATCTTTACCAAGTGCTTTGAGTCCATTGACGACATCCGTGAAATGGGTGTACATGTCTCCGATGGACTCACTTGGTTTCATTCGAAACAATTTGTAAGAATGCACCAAGAGATTGATTTTGGACTCTTTCACTCGGCTAGTGCCTACATGAGTGATTTCAAGAGTACGCCAAATATCAAAGGCCAATTCAGGAATCAAAACACGATTAAACTCATTTTTATCAAGTGCACAAAACAAGGCATTCATACCCTTTGCATTTAGAGCAGAAACCTTCTTCTCTGATTCATTCCATTCGTTCATCGGAAGAGAAGATTTTTGAAATCCATTTTCAAAGATATTCTAAAGTTTAAAATCCATGGAAATAAAAAAATCTTCATGCGAGTCTTCCAATAAGTGTAATCTGACCCATTAAACATAGGTAGACGTATAATGGAATGACCTTATTGAATGCTAGTATAAGCCATCTCTCTTGGGTTTTAAACCAAATGAGAGTGACCAAGCTCTGATACTAATTGTTAGGATCTAGAGCGGCACTAAGAGGGGGGTGAATTAGTGCAGTAGTTAAAAATGTTGATTTGTGTGATTTTGAAAAACTTCATTCGAGAAGAATCATGTTTCGATGAAAACCAACTTCGATTGCATTTTAACTTAAAGAGATTCGTAAGTGAATGAGAAGGATTCAAGTAATTGCAATAAGGTAAAGGATTTGCAGAAATGTAAATTGTAAGAAAAGAAATACAAACCAATTTTATAGTGGTTCGGTCCTCCGACCAACGTCCACTCCCGATTCCTTCTTCGTCGAGGTTACTAACTTTCACTAATGATCTTCTTTCAATGGGTGAAGATCAACCATCCTTTTACAACTCTTTCTCCTTTTCAAAGGTTTAGAAGATAACCTCTACAAGTCTCACACCTCCCTTAGACAAACTTCTAAACTTTTCAAGAGGAGGGAGAGAACACTCAAGACCTTTTCAAGATTACAACTTGATTTACTAGAGTTTTACCTTTCTTTTTCTTATGTGATCCTTGCAAGGATGAGTGGGGTATTTATAGGCCCCAAATGGCTCCAAAAATGAAGTCAAAATTTAAATTTCTAGGTCTTCTGGGTACGGGTGGTACTACTACCGACATTGGGCGATGCAACCGCCTATAGAACCCCAAAAACAGAGGTTCTGGCGGTGCTATCACTAGCTTGGAGTAGTACCACTATTGCAGCTTTACTGTTGGGTGGTACCACCGCCCAGACTAGGTGGTACCACTGCCTACAGCTTAGAAAAGTGTGTTTTTTTTACTTTTCCAGCTCATAGATGGTTCTACCGCCAGTTTAGGGGTGCCACTACCTATAACAACTTTTGGGCCACTGAATGGGCCTCTCAATGAGCCTAAATTAGTCCCAATTTAGGCCCAATTGGCTCATAATTGAGTTGGTATGATTTCACCCAAAACCAACTCATTTTTGACCTAACCTTCGACTATTAAGACATAAACAACTACAAGCTACGAATCTAAGTTATCCGACATGTCATTGGTTCTCTCAGTGAACTTCCGACGACCTTCCGATGATCTTCCGGTGAACTTCTGATGCATCATCCAAACCTTTGGTGAATTGCCCCATCCACCGGCATGTTGACTTTTGTAACATCCGTTCTCGATGCATTGTGTGATTCTTCCGACCCGATGCTCGAACTTTGACTCTGGCCCATCACTTGATTCTTCTTGCTTTAATTATTTTACCTCTTTCGATCAAGGTTAGTCCTGTATCACTTATCTCAAAGCATAGATTAGATAACAAACTTATCAATTGATTTCATCATCAAAATCTGAGATTCAAGAGTATCAATAACTATCCAATATTCTGTAAGTGAATCAATCAGTGAACTCATTCTCTAATGAGCACCTGTACTGTGCCATTAGTGTCCCCACATAAGTAACTATGAGACCAACCACCTCTTTTATATGGATGGGTATATAGCATATCAGTCTGTCTGGTTATCTCGATGTCCCTCTCGAGTAACCTATGACCGGGATTATTTAGGGTCTGTATTTAAAAGTGAATCAGTCTTATTATCATGATCTCATCATGATCCGATTCCCATTGCACAGATCCAAAGACATCATAATATACATCTAGATAAGTTGAGAAAATATCAATAATCATAAGCAAAGAGATTGATGCAACATATTATAAGTGTCATCGCTCACGTGATTAGCTTGTAGGGCACCTATAACTAGCAATTAAGGTGCACATTTAGGAATGGAATATAGACTAGGTAGCCTAGAAGGATTGATCCAACTCCCCCTCTAACAAAAGAACCTGAAACACCAGTATTTAGGATTAATGAATCTCCTCATCCTAGTACCTATGGTGCAACACCATCAGAACCAACTCCTGTCCCATCTTCTGAAGATCCAATCATGACTAAGATAAATCAAATCAAATTATAACAAGCTGTAATCCTAAATGAAGTGTGTCAAATAAATCAGAAGTTAGATAATTTATATAGACACTTTAGTATTCCACCCGAGGAATAGTTGTAAAAACTCTATATTGACTTCATAAGTTGTAATAGAGTTTTTGACTCTTATTTTGTAAATCTCTATGATATTTTGGCAAACTTTAAAGTTCCATACGTGTTGACCTTAATGCATGAAGTTGTTGTATGTTTTTTTTTCGAAAATTTTCAACTTCATATCATCTTTTCGGTTTTCATGAACTCATCTTGATATTATCTTTTCAGATTTCGGATGACATCTTTTCGGTATTGTATTTTGAAAGGAGCTCTCATTTTTATCTTTCTCTGATTTTGCATTGATACTCCTCCTTCGATTAATGATTTTTAGCATCATGTACATGATTCTCTGTTGATGATCTTTAATTAATACCATGCCCTTTTAATGTCTTGGTAAAATTGATTCTATCGATTTTATACTCCCTCTACTTCTATTGGCATGAATAAATAGATTTTATGATTTTCGTATCATTTAAAGTTTGTTGATTTTATCTTCATGACACATGCAACTATACATAATCTTTATGTCATGAACTTTGCATAAAGAAGAAACTTTCAAGTTTTTATATCTTGAATACTCTCTTCGGATTCCATTCATGCAAATTCAATAAATTTTTAACTCGTGTACAAAATTCTACATCTTAAGCTTTAATGGCTTGATTGGTTATTTTCAACTTGATGAATGATAATGCCAAGTTAGCCTTCATGAATTCTTCCTTAAGAGAATGCTAAGTTAGCCCTTTATAAAATTTTTGGATGAGTTTTTTAAGTATGAAAACATCATCATGACTCTTTTCATGAGTTTTGAGCTTAAATGATCTCTTTTTTCTTCCTCATGAATTTTTCTTGAATGAATATCATGAGCTCTTGATGAATTTTTTTATGAATGTTTTTGGCTTCAATCTTTTCACTTAACGATTTTGTGGTTTGAATTTTCAATCAAATTGCCTCTTGAACTTTTCATCTCAATCTTTCTTGAATGAACATTCATGAGTTTTATGAACTTTATGTTCAAATGATCACTTTTCTACCTCACTAATATCATTTAGTAGAAACGATTCTTGTAAGCCTTTAATGACTTAAATGATTCACTTTTATGCTTCAAGAATTATTATGTAGAATTAACTCTTAATTTTTCATGTATGAATCTTTCATGAGTTCTTAGAAATTCTTATGAATTTTGGCTTCGATGATCTATCTTATGATTTTATAGACATGAATTTTCAATAAGAATGAATGAATCGCTTTTCGATGAATAGCTATTTGGCATCATTTCCTTTTTGTTGATGATAAAGGGAGAGAAAAATGTGGCAAGATTGATGACTTGATGGAATGATAAATGCTTTATATGTATCATATTCCAATGTATCACAATTGCCATGCTTTGTATCGTAAAATGCTTGCTATCATTAAAAGCATCGCAATGTATCATTATTATATGGAATGTATCACATGCATCACAAATGGCTCATACATGCTTAAAATGTTAATTGTTGTAAGATCACTATCAAGTTTAAATTTGGTATATTTCATTGATATGATAAGTTATCATTTCATTTGATGATGTTTCGTAAAATAATATCATGCCTTAGATTTGTGCATTTTATTTTGATATCATTTGATCCTTACTATATTTCAAAATTATAGTTGGTATCATGTGTTGAAATGATGATTGTCCATTATCATTCGACATTGAACTTGAAAATGGGTGTCATGCCTTGACATCATTTTTGGATTATGAAAAATATGAAGTTTTGTATTTATTTATGAAAGATCATGCTTGTTGAGCATGACGATAAGTTCAACTTATCGGTTTCGGCTTGAATTCAAGGGGTTTGAATTCAAGTGTTTCCCTTCTCAAAATATGAAATATAGATAGGGAGAGTTAAGATTAACTCCATCATCAATTGATTATCATCATCAAAAAGGGAGTGATTGAGATAAGTGTGCAGGATTAACTATGATAGGTTATTTGATCTAATCCATATTATTGAGATAAGTGTGTAGGATTAACTATGATAGCAATGAAGACATAAAGCAAATTGTCAGAGTCAAGTAAGTACATTAAGAGTTTGAGAGTTTACCGGAAGTCCGAAGGATCGTCGGAAGCACTACCGGAACTAGCCGAGAATGAATCGAGGACTTGCCGAAGATTTCAAAAGTTCGTTGGAAGGTTCATCGGAGGTTCGTAGAGCTCATAGAGAAAGTTTGGAAGCTTGCCAAAAGATTCGTCAGAACTCACCATAAAGTCTGGGAGCCTACTAGGAGTTCGCCGGAAGATATCCGAGGGCGTGTCGGAAGTCTGCCAAAAGTTCATCGGAAGCTCACCAAAAAAAGACTCGACGTCAACGGATTATAATTTGCTAAGAAATATGTTTCAATTTTATAGTTAGCAAGTAATTAGAGTTAGGATTAAGTGATAATCCTAATTAACCCTAGTAAGGGCCAACTAGGCCTTAATTAGACTGAATTGGGCCGGATTCAAGGCCCATTTAGTAGTGCTGGACCATGTCTGGTGGTGGCACCGCTAGACTGAGCGATGGCACCACCTCAGGAACTAATTCCCAAGTGGTTTGGGCAGTGGTACCGCCCCAGGTCAATAGTGATACCACTGATAGTTATTACCTGTTAGTGGTGGTACTGCCTGATAGTGTTAGGGATCGAGCGGCACTAAGAGGGGCGGGGGGGTGAATTAGTGCAGCAAATAAAACGATAGATTTTTCAGCAATTTAAATCAAGCTTCAGAAACTTCGTATGATGAAATCAATGTTTCGTTTGAAACCGAATTGGTTGCATTCTAACTTTAAAGCATGTGTACGAAGATGAAATGGAAGTGGAGCAAGTAAAGTAAAAGCTTGCAGCAAAGTAAAGAGATAAAACAGAAATTTAAACACTCACACAATCATGACGCAGCGATGTATAGTGGTTCGGTCAAAGTGACCTACATCCACTTCCGAAGCCTTCTCCGATGAGGCTTCCTTCTTCCACTACCAAATCCTTTGAAGGGGAAGGATCAAATACCCCTCTTACAACCCTTTACAAGTGGTTCACACTCTTACAAGATTTCACAAGAAGAAGGAAATGAGGTGAACACTTAAGCAAATGAAGAACAAGACTTTCCCAAGACTTATTTTCAAAATCTAGCTCTCTAAGGGTTTGCTTTTCAGCTGAGAAAGAGGGGATATTTATAGATCCAAAATGATTTCAAATTTGGGCTCCAAATTTGAAATCAAATTGGTGTTTCCCGGTGCCAGGCGGTGCTACCGCCTACACATTGTCAGACTGGCACAGCAGGGGCCAGGCGGTGCTACCGCCTACTCCAGGCGGTGCTACCGCCCTTGCCAGGCGGTGCTACCACCACTGTTACTGTAGCTGGGCGGTATTACCGCCCAGGCCATTTTTAGCACAGTGGTTTCGGTCAAAAACTCGACCGAAACCGATCCAAACGAAGTCCGAATTGGCTCCAATTTGGTTTATAGGATTAACACCTAATCCTAAACCAAATTATGTGCTAACTACAAATTTTAAAGACATTTTTTAAGCTATTTCAAAGTCCATAAGACAAGACTTCTTTCGGTGAGCTTTCGACGAACTTCTGGCGATCTTCCGACGAACCCTCGGAAACCATTCTACGGACTCCTGGCAAGCTCCCGGACTTAATGATGATCTTGGCGAGTTCCATCGAGCTTCTTTGGCAAGCTTCGATCTTTCTTGGCAAGCTCCGCGAACTTCCGACGAACCTTCCGGCGAACTTCCCAAAACCCTTCGGCAAGCTCCCTACTCGTTCTCAGTCGGTTCTGGCAACTACTCCCAACGAATCTTCGAACTTCCATCGAACTCTAGAACTCCCAACGATCCATCTCACTTGTCTTTCGACACTTTGTTTCGCTTTACATATTCATCGTCATCGTAGTTAATCTGCACACAAACAAACAAACACTCGACTTCGATCTAGACAGTTATTACAACACGAATTGACATTCAGTTGCCCGGCACGTCATTGGTCGGCGCTTCGTCCGATCCATCGGCACATCGTCCTCTTTTGCGGTCCATTGCCCAATCGGTGGATGACCTCCGTTACCCCGATATCCTTGGCGCAACATGCATCTTGGCCCGATGCCCGACATACGAAGCCTTCAACCGATTGTCGATCGAACCACCGGCTCGACATCCAATATTCAGACGTAATCACCCGACACAACGTCAATTCCTCTAGTGTCAACTGTCTAATCTTGATTGATAGTAGACTTGCATAACTCAAAACGCAGTTAAACAATAAACTACAATCAATTAGTTTCATCATCAAAATCTGAGATTCAACAATCTCCCCCTTTTTGATGATGACAACTAATTGATGACTAACGGAGTTAACCATAACTCCCCGGAGTTTAACCAAACTCCCCCTATCAATATGCCATTGATAGAAACACTTGGATTATCCCAAATCCAAGCAACATTCATCACAATGTTAAGAGAATCAATCAAACCATCATGCAAATATATAAAATATTCAATCAATGCATGAAGTCATCAATCTACTTCTCCCCCTATGTCATCAACAAAAGGAGAAGAACATCATAGCTAGTTTAAAAGAATATGCAAATTTTACAATCATACTAGCTATTAATCACATCATACAACATTTAAGCATCGCAAGTTTATCATGATAGGCAAGATAGCACTTATCGTGATGATAGCAAGTTTTTTTATGTTCCTTTGAGAAGTGCAAGCAAATTGTATTCAACGATGTGCATTTTCTTGACTTCTTTTGCGATATGCATGCAATTTTAAAATTTCTTTCTTCTCTTTTGAGAAGAGAAAGCTTGCAAGTTTTGCTTTCTTTGCATGCTAGGACTTTTCATTCATTTGTAATATGCAATCTAGCAAAAGCCTTCTCCCCCTTTATCAATGTCAAAAAGAAATGGAGGATTAATACTTCAAATAAACTTGCATGAGATTCAACAATAATTTGTAACAAAGATGCAAGCAATTTGTTGAAAAAGTGAAGTTAATCAAGATTTTTGCCTCTCTTGAGACAGCAACTTTTTGCTTCTCAATGTTTAAGCTAGCAAATATTTCTCTTTTGATGCATAAGCTAGCAATTTAACTCACCCTTTTATCAGTATCGAAAAGAAGTGGAGGACTCAATTGCTAAAAAATTTCAATTTCATCCACTTCTCATATCAATATAAATTTGCATCAAAATATACATTAGTTATCATGTCATGAAGGATATCAATATGAAAATTCAACAAGGACCAAAACCAAACGATATCATTCATGATTCATAACTTTCTTTTTAGCAAGATCAAAATTCACATTTATCAATTTTCAATTCAAGATAAATGTCATACAACCAAAAATCATGATATATAAAAGCACATCAATATTAAGGATCAAATCATGATTCATTGATTCATCATACGGCAAATTTCTTTTATATCAATTCTTCAATTGCCACATAAGGCATACAAGCCAAAGAATTCTTGTTATTTTAATATCATGCAAGATATGATGTCAAGGCTCATGATTCATTTGAAAAGATCATAGGAATTCTCATCAAGATTACATTTCATGAGAAATTTCAAGTATCAAATATCAAGTACACGAATTCATTCAAGTATCAATTATCGAGATATCAAGACTTGGATTGTATTCCTCTTTAGTTAATGGTAAAAGGAAGCAATCATAGAGAAAAATATTTTGATTCGCAAAGATATCTCAAGTTAAGAATTTAAGAGAGAATTCATGATTCACTTGAAAATATGTCATTCAAAATAATTTGACAACTTGAAACCCATAATCAAATCAAAATCATTTTTGAGATTCAAAATGCTAGCAATTTGCATTAATCATGACAAGTGATACATCAATAGTCTACATCAATATTTCAATCATCAAGTCATGAAGCATACAAAGTGGTATTGAAACATGAGAGAAATGTTCAAATTACACATGTAATGTTTCAACATTCAAAACACATTTTCTCAAGTTGAGTATCAATAAGTCAAGAGAAAATAACTTATGATTCATTTGGATTTCTCTTTAATAACATGAGAAAATCATAGTATAAAGTAAGAGGTCATGAAAAACTCAAGTTATCAAAATCCCGATATAAATAAAACTCATTCTAGTTCAATTTATCAACTCATAATCAATTCATCAAAATCACTTTTATAATTTATGAGATTCTTAAGATATTGTAAAATCATTAATCTCGATAAGATGATAAAAGCATTAAGTAATTCTTTTAACACATTATCAAAATCTTGTTCATAATTTAAGTGATTCACAAAATATCATAAATGAATTTATCATTTGTCTTACATGGAAAATCAAAAACTTTAGAGAAAGAGAGATGTTCAAGAAACATGCATTTCTCTTTTAGTGATTTTCATTTATTTTATATAAGCATGCCTTTGTCTTTTTATACCAAATCAAAATAAGTATTTAAAAAATAAAAGGCAAACTTCATTATAAAAATCGTCAAGACAAAAATATAACACATTATTTCAAGATATGATATTCAATTTTTCATGATAATGTATTTTATTTTGTTTCAAACAAGTGTGCTCATATTTCAAAAGATGAGTATCAAATTTAAGACCAAAACATGAGTTTGTCATCAAGATATGATATCACAAAGTCATTAAGCATGATAACAAACTTTTAATATTTTCATTTCAATGATGATTTCATAATATATGTTCAAATATTTTTACGGAAGCCATCATTGTATAAATTCAAAATACAAGTTTGTCATTAAACCCATTAAGATCAAATGCATCAAAATCTTTCATTCGAAAATTTTAATAAGAGCAACATAGATTGATTACATGTGAGCATATATCAACTTTTCAAAGCAAGACGTAAGTTTCGTCATAAAGACTGTTAAGGCCAAACACATAAAAAAAAACATTATGATAGTGCATTTTCTTATTTTTAAGAATTTCAATTTACGTTATTTGATCTTTCATAAGAATGATCAATGTCATGCATCATATTTAAACATGAGAGCATCATCATATTTAGAAATGAATTCATCATTAAAATCATTTCACCTCTTTCTTTCTTTTGTTATAACAAGATGATCAATGCTCAAACTTTTGCTAAAATAATACATCATTTTTAAAATCTGAAAAATAACTTTCGTCATGAAACCCATTAAGTCCAAATATAACACAAGGCAACATCAAAGCCACATTTCTTTCATTTTGAAAATTTGTGGGTTGGGTCTTTATAATTGATTTCATGAAGACATGTATCAATAAAAATTTCATCATTAAAAAGGGTTAAAACCTATTAATCCAAGATAGAAGTTTTTAAATCAACATCACTTCAACAACTCATGCATGATATAAAATCATCAAGCATTATATTTGGAGACAATGTAAACCATCAAGATACTCATGCATGGGTTGATTCTATTAGGTGTCTAAACATTGTCACAAATCATACAATCATCATTCATATTTTTACTTTTCAAAAATACTATAAAGAAAAGCATAGTATAATTTTTTAAATTTTTTTTTTAATTTCTAAAAACACAAGAAAAGCATGAAAAAAAATTCCTACTAACTAAGTTAAGAATTCATGGAAAGCATCTTATAATTTCAAAATAAGGTAGAAGCAACTTGGGTGAGTTTCTTACCTCATTGTTAAAAACCGTCAAAGCCCATTTTGCCTCTTCTTTACTTGATTCTTATTTGCAACCCTTCTTCTTCTTCTTTGGCCTCTTTCTCCATTCAAGTTCATTTGTGCTTTTTAATTTTTGTTTAATGAACTTGTTAACATTCATTGTTATGTGTTCAATGTCCTCATTGTCCTCATCACTTGAGTCATCACTCAAGTGGCATTCATTTGTCCGATGTTCCAAATCCTTCTTGTTCTTTAGAAGGTGTTTCATATGTTCATCATGTTCCAAATGTTCAAAGAAACTCATTTCATATGTTATTAGTGAACCGATTAGTTCTTCCAATGAAAAATCATTTAAATTTTTAGTCTCTTGTATTGCGGTTACTTTTGGATCCCAACTCTTTGGGAGGGATTTTAAAATCTTGTTAGTGAGTTCAAAGTTTGAAAAATATTTACTAAGACTTTTCAAGCTATTGATGACATCCGTGAAGCGGGTGTACATATCGCCGATAGTTTCGCTTGGTGTCATTCAGAAGAGCTCAAAATCATGCAATAAGAGGTTTACTTTCTAGTCTTTAACTCTACTAGTTCCCTCGTGCATGATTTCAAGTGTTCACCAAATATCGAAAGCCGTATCTAACATTGAAATCCGATTGAACTCGTTCTTGTCTAAAGCACAAAATAAGGCATTCAAAGCCTTTGCGTTTAAAGAAAAAGACCTTTTCTCCAAATCCGACCATTCGTTCGTCGGTTTAGAGGAAGGTTAAAAGCCATTTTCGATGATGTTCCACAAATCCAAATCCATTAAAAGTATGAAAACTCTCATTTGAGTTTTCCAATGTGTAGTCCGAACCGTTAAAGAACGGTGGACGAAAAACCGAAAAGCCCTCTTGAAAACCATTTAGAGCCATTTCTCACGGGTGTAAATCCGAAAGAGAAAGAACGTGGCTCTAATACCAATTGTTAGGGATCGATCGGCACTAAGAGGGGGGGGGGGTGAATTAGTGCAGCGGATAAAACGATAGATTTTTCAGCGATTTAAATCAAGCTTCGGAAACTTCGTACGATGAAATCAACATTTCGTTTGAAACCGATTTGGTTGCGTTCTAACTTTAAAGCATGCATACGAAGATGAAAAGTAAGTGGAGCAAGTAAAGTAAAAGCTTGCAGCAAAGTAAAGAGAAAAAACACAAATTTAAACACTCACACAATCAAGATGCAGTGATGTATAGTGGTTCGGTCAAAGTGACCTACATCCACTTCCGAAGCCTTCTCCGATGAGGCTCCCTTCTTCCACTACCAAATCTTTTGAAGGGGAAGGATCAAATACCCCTCTTACAACCCTTTACAAGTGGTTCACACTCTTACAAGATTTCACAAGAAGAAGGAAATGAGGTGAACACTTAAGCAAATGAAGAACAAGACTTTCCTAAGACTTATTTTCAAAATCTAGCTCTCTAAGGGTTTGCTTTTCAGCTAAGAAAGAGGGGATATTTATAGATCCAAAATGATTTCAAATTTGGGCTCCAAATTTGAAATCAAATTGGTGTTTCCCGGTGCTAGGCGGTGCTACAGCTTGTTAGAGGCGGTGCTATCGCCTGCACAGTGTCAGACTGACACAGAGGGGCCAAGCGGTGCTACCACCCCAGCCAGGCGGTGCTACTGCCCCTATTACTGTAGCTGGGCGGTACTACCACCCAGGCCATTTTTAGCACAGTGGTTTCGGTTGAAAACTCGGCCGAAACCGATCCAAACGAAGTCTGAATTGGCTCAAATTTGGTTTATAGGATTAACACCTAATCCTAAACTAAATTATATGCTAACTACAAATATTAAAGATATTTTTTAAGCTATTTCAAAGTCCATAAGACAAGACTTCTTTCGGTGAGCTTTCGGCAAACTTCCGACGGTCTTCCGACGAACCCTCGGAAACCATTTTACGGACTCCCGGTAAGCTCCCGGATTTAATGATGATCTTGGTGAGTTCTATCAAGCTTCTTTGGCAAGCTCCGATCTTTCTTGGCAAGCTCCACGAACTTCCGATGAACCTTCCGGTGAACTTCCGAAAACCCTTCGGCAAGCTCCCTACTCGTTCTCGGTCGGTTCCGGCAACTACTCCCAACGAATCTTCGGACTTCCATCGAACTCTCAAACTCCCAACGATCCATCCCTCTTGTCTTCCAGCACTTTGTTTCGCTTTACATATTCATCGTCATCGTAGTTAATCTGCACATAAACAAACAAACACTCTACTTCGATCTAGATAGTTATTACAACACGAATTGACATTCAGTTGCCCGGCACGTCATTGGTCGGCGCTTCGTCTGATCCTTCGGCACATCGTCCTCTTTTGCGATCCATTGCCCAATCGGTGAATAACCTCTGCAACCCCGATATCCTTGGCGTAATATGCATCTTGGCCCGATGCCCGACATACGAAGCCTTCAACCGATTGTCGATCGAACCTTCGACTCGGCATCCAATATTCAGACGTAATCACCCAGCACAACGTCAATTCCTCCAGTATCAACTGTCTAATCCTGATCGATAGTAGACCTACGTAACTCAAAACACAGTTAAACAATAAACCACAATCAATTAGTTTCATCATCAAAATCTGAGATTCAACAGATAGGCAGTGGTACCACCCCTCCATAGAGTCTAAGGACCCTATCAAGTGGTAGTACTACCATACTAGGTAGTGGTACCGCCCAATACACTGATAGAGCAGGGTCAACTAGTAGTTTTACTGCTAATGCTAGGTGGTGGTACTACCAATACCCAAAAATCCAGGATGTGACTCTTTTTTGCTCTAATTCTGAAACCAATTGAGCCTATAAATACCCCTTACTTCTTAGTTGGCAAAACACATTAAGAAGTGATAAAAACTAAGTCAAAACTCTAGCAAGTTTGCATTCGAAAGCTTGAGTGTTCACCTCCCAAAGCTACACTTGTAAATGTTTTGTAAGAGAGTGTGAACCACTTGTAAAAGTTTGTAAGAGGGGTGCTTGGTTCTTCCCCTTCAACAAGAATTGATATTGGAAGTTGGGAACCTCATCGGAGGAGGTTTCGAAAGTGGATGTAGGTCATTTGACCGAATCACTATAAATCACTACATACTTCTCTTAATGTATGAGTTTTAAATTACTGCATTTCAATTTTTACTTAACTGCAATCTCTCGATCTCTTCCTTCTCTACTTTCTTTTGTATTCGCTCGAAACTCTCTCTTTATCGAAATCATTTTCATTGGGCCAGAACTTCTCAATGCATTACTTTTTCAAAATCACTTTAAAATTATAGTTTTTATCCACTGCACAAATTCACCCCCCCTCTTAGTGCTGCTCTAGATCCTAACAAGCAGTAAGAAAGAAAAGTGCACAGCAAGGACAGAACACACCAATTTATAGTGATTCGGTCATCCGACCTAAGTCCACTCTCGATACATCCTCCATCGAGGTCACCGGCTTCCACTATCGATCTTCCTTGAATGGGCGAAGATCAATCACCCATTTACAGATCTCTTCTCCTTTTAACAAGTTCAGGAGTAGACCTCTTTACAAATCGGTCACTCTCCTTATGCAAGTTTCTAAGGCTAGATCCGGTGGAGGTGAACTCTCAAAGTTACAATAGTGATTTCATTATAATCTAAGTTCTTTTGTTCACTTTTATGTGTCCTACAAGTAGAGAAGTGTGGGGTATTTATGTTGAATCTCGGATTTTGATGATGAAACTAATTGAGTGTGATTTGTGGTCTAACTGCGTGTTGAGTTACGCAGGTTTACTTTCGATCAGGATTAGACAGTTGACGCTGGAGGAATTGACGTTGCACCGGAGGTGATCACGTCAGGATATTGGATGTCGAGCCAAAGGTTCGGTCGACTATCGGTAGGAGGCTTCGTACGTCGGGCATCGGGCCAAGAAGAGCATGTTACGCCAAGGATATCGGGATTGCGGAGGTCCATCGCCGATTGGGCAACGGACCGCAAGAGAGGACGATGTGCCGAAGGATCGGACGAGGCACCACCAATGACGCATCGGCAAATCGAATGTCAATTCGTGTTGTAATAATCGCCTAGATCAAGTAGAGTGTTTGTTGTTTATGTGCAGGAGTAACTACGATAAGGATGAAGACGCAAAGCTAAACAAAGGGTTGAAGTCGGCGCGATGGATCGTTGGGAGTTCGAGTGTTCAACGGAAGTCCGAAGATTCGTTGGGAGCATTGCCGAACCGCCGAGAACGAATAGGAGCTTGCCGAAGGGTTTTCGGAAGTTCGCCAGAGGTTCGCCGGAAGTTCACGAGCTTGCCAAGAAAGATCGGAGCTTGCCAAAGAAGCTCGGGGAACTCGCCAAGATCATCGTGGAAGTCCGAGAGCTTGTTGTGAGTCCGCGGAATGGTTTCCAAGGTTCGCTCGGAAGACCGTCGGAAGTTGACCGAAGCTCGCCGGAAGAAGTTGTCATGTGGACTTTGTAATAGCTTAGGAAACGTCTTTAAAATTCATAGTTAGCACATATTTTGGGTTAGGATTAGATAACCCAAAGTGGGGGCCCATTAGGCCTTGATTAGGATGAGTTTGGGCCAAAATTTTGGCCCAAACCTCAATCAAGCTACGTGTATGCATGTCGGGCGGTTGCACCGCCAAGAAGATGCATGTCTTTGTGTGCATGCATGCACGTTGCATGCATGTCGGGCGGTAGCATCGCCTTCAGCCAGAACCAAAGAATCGGTCGGGTAGTAGCACCGCCAAAGAAATGGTCGGGCGGTAGTTCGCCAAAGCCAGCCGGTCGGGCGGTAGCTCCGCCAAAGCCAATGGTCGGGCGGTAGTTCGCCAAAGAAGACACAAGAAGGCAGCATGCTACAAGAGTCTCTGGCCATCGAGCTTCGGCCACTATAGCAAAGTGGCGATACCGCCTCGCCTGGGTGGTAGTACCGCCGGCCATCAGTAAGCGGTAGTACCGCTGGCCGAGGCGGTAGTACGCTGGCCGAGGCGGTAGTACCGCTCGGGCCGAGGCGTAGTACCGTCGGGCCGAGGCGGTAGTACCGCCGAGTGTGTCAATCGCCAAGACCGACAAAGACGGAAAAAATTCAAAGAGATTCAAATTTTGGCTCAAGTTTAGGCTCCAAATTTGAATCACTTTGAGGTTTATAAATACTCCTTCTTTCTCAGCTAAAAGAACAACCCTTATTGAGTTAGATTTTGAAAATAAGTCTTAGGAAAGTCTTGTTCTTCATTTGCTTAAGTGTTCACCTCATTCTTCTTGTGAAATCTTGTAAGAGTGTGAACCACTTGTAAAGGGTTGTAAGAGGGGTATTTGATCCTTCCTTCAAAGGATTTGATAGTGGAAGAAGGAGCCTCATCGGAGAAGGCTTCGAAGTGGATGTAGGTCACTTTGACCGAACCACTATACATCGCTGCGCCTTGATTGTGTGAGTGTTTAAATTTCTGTTTTACTTTGCTGCAAGCCTTTACTTTACTTGCTCCACTTCCTTTTATCTTTGTACGCATGCTTTAAAGTTAGAACGCAAAATCGGTTTCAAATGAAACGCTGCTTTCATCGCACGAAGTTTTGAAGCTTGTTTTAAATCGCTAAAAATCCATCGCTTTATCCGCTGCACTAATTCACCCCCTCTTAGTACCGCTCGATCCCTAACAATTGGTATCAGAGCCACGTTCTTTCTCTTTCGGATTCACACCCGTGAGAAATGGCTCTAAATGGTTTTCAAGAGGGCTTTTTGATTTTTCGTCTACCATGTTTTAATGGTTTGGATTACACATATTGGAAAACTCGAATGAGAGTTTTCTTGCTTTCAATGAACTTGGATTTGTGGAACATCATCAAAAATGGCTTTCAACCTTCCTCTAAACCGACGAACGAATGGTCGGATTTGGAGAAAAGGTTATTTTCTTTCAACGCAAAGGCTATGAATGCCTTATTTTGCGCTTTAGACAAAAATGAGTTCAACCGGATTTCTACATGCAAAACGGCGTTTGACATTTGGCGAACTCTTAAAATCATCCACGAAGGAACGAGTAGAGTCAAAAACTCGAAAGTTAATATCTTGTTGCATGATTTTGAGCTCTTCCGAATGACACCAAGCGAAACTATTGGCGATATGTACACCCGCTTTATGGATGTCGTCAATAGCTTGAAAAGTCTTGGTAAATCATTTTCAAGTTTTGATTTAGTAAATAAGATTTTAAGATCCCTCCCAAAGAGTTGGGATCCAAAAATTACGGCTATTCAAGAATCTAAAAACTTGAATGATTATTCACTTGAAGAATTAATCGGGTCATTAATGACCTATGAAATGACACTCTTGGAACATGATGAACATGATGAACATGATGAACATTTGAACCACCTTCTAAAGAACAAGAAGGTTTTTGAACTTAGAACATGAGAATGCCACTTGAGTTATGACTCAAGTGATGAGGACAATGAAGAGGACTTTGAACCTTTAATCGATTTTAATAAGTTCATTAAACAAAAATCTAAAATCAATAATGAACTTGAATGGAGGAAGAGACCAATGAAGAAGAAGAAGGCTCACCAAGAAGAATCAAGGAAAGAAGAAGCAAACTATGCTTTAATGGGCTTCGACAATGAGGTAAGTAACTCAACTTCCTTGAATTATTTTGAAATTACATGATGATTTCCATGAATGCTTATCTTAGTTAGTAGGAATTTTTTTTGTGTTTTTAGAAATTAAAAAAAAAATTCGAAATTATACTATGCCTTTCTTTATAGTAGTTTTGAAAAGTAAAAATATGAATGATGCAAGATTTATGATAATGCTTAGGATTAATCCATGCATGTGTATCTTGATGGTTTACATTGTCTCCAAATATGATGCTTGATGATTTTATATCATTCATGAGCTTTTGAAGTAATAAAGTGTCATATTGTGATGATGAAACATATTTTTCGAATTTATAAATAGATGCATGATTTTGGCAAATATTTGAACATGGCCTTTTAACATAAAAATTGAAAGTGTTCTATCATTTTTACATATTTGGTCTTGACGATTTTATGACTAAGCTTGTGTTTTATTTTGATACATGTTTTCATAAAAATTTTGAATATGCTCACATCAAATTGCTTAAAATGAAAATGTATTTTTTTCTCATTCTATTGAGATGAATGAATTCATGTTATGAGTCTTGTGAATCTCATAAAAATAAACATGATGAATATTTTAAAAATGTGCCTCATGTTTTCGTTCTTAATGATTTCTCTTGAAACATGCTCTTTGGACCTATATGAAAAACATGAGTATACTCATATGAACGTCAAATCACTTGAAATGGAACACATAAAAAAAATGAGAAATTACACTATCATGATGCTTTACGTGTAATGCTTTTGATCTTAATGGGCTAAATGACAACTTGTATTTCAAATTTATACAATGATGGCTTCCATATAAATATTTGAACATACATTATGAAATCATCATTGAAATGAAAATATTAGAAGTTTGTTATCATGCTTAATGACTTTGTGATATTATATCTTGATGACAAACTCATGTTTCGGTTTTAAAATTTGATACTCATCTTTTGAAACATGAAACATATTATTATGATAAATTGAATCTCATGTCTTGGAATAATATGTTGCATTTATGCCTTGACAATTTTTATGATAAAGTTTGATTTTCAATTTTTGATGAAAGGCAAGTGATAAATTTATTTATGATATTTTATAAATCATTAGAATTACGAATGAGATTTTGATGATACAGTAATGACTTTATTCATGTTATTAATCTCAAAAATAATAATTTAATTATGAGTCTTGAGTTGATAAATTGAGCTTGAATGATTTTTCTTTTAATGATTCTTGAATCTTCTATAATTATGACTTGTTAAGACATATTTAATGCTTGAATCAAGTTCTAAAAGATTTCATTTTGCTATAAAGAAATTTTATTGAAATCATGATCTTGACAACTATGACTTGAAACTCTTTATAAATCAAGATCTTTTACCATGCTCCTTCCGTCTTATCAACAGAAAATTCTTTAAATGAAATGTAACTTGTCTTTTGATTTCTCGGAATTTAATACTTAAATTTTTATGAATTCGTGTCGTGATTCTTATGAAATATGATCATGGTAAAAAATTCTTATATATGAATCAAGATCTTGTGTTTGATCTCCTAAGACTTCCACTTGTTATTTCCTAAAAAGGAGATTTGTCAAAATGATTCATAAACCTTTTGATTTATGACTTTTGGATTCATGACTCAAGATTGAAGATTGAAACATTATATGCTAAAATTGATTTTTTTTTGTTTTGTTTCAATACTTCCTCAAATGCCTTATGTGATGATTGAAAATTTGATAAAAAAAAAAATTTATGCTTAATATTTGAATCATTGATTTATTCTTTTATCATGGCTTAAAAATGAATGAAAATAAAATATGTTAGCACTTGTAATCATGATTTGATCCTTAATATTGATATGCTTTCATATATCATGATTCTTGGTTGTATGACATTTATCTTAAATTAAAAATTGATAAATATGAATCTAGATCTTGCTAAAATGAAAAGTAATAAATCATGGATGATATCTTTTGGTTTTGATTCTTGTTGAATTTACATATTGATATCCTTCATGACATGATTTCTCATGTTTTAATACCATCTTGTATGCATCTTGGAAAAAATTGAAATATTGATTGATGCAAAATTATTACATTGAAATATTATTCATCCCTTCTTTTCGATAGTGACAAAGGGGGAGTTAGCTTGCTAGCTTATGTATCACAAGTGAAAGTGGCAAGCATCGCTAGCTAGAACTTGCAAAAGGCAAAACTTGCACTTACTCAAAATGAGAAGAAAGAAATTACAAAGTTGCATTATTTTTTAACTCATGAGCTTACAGTTTTAAAATGTTATAAATTTTACAAAAATTACTAGCTCATTGCAAACAAAAAGTTGATGGCTTGCAAAAGGTAAACTTAGTTGCAAAAGAGAAAAATTGAAAGGGAGCTAGTTTGCGTATCGCAAAATATGCTAGCTTATCATTATTGCTTGCTTGCTTGTTATAAATTTTCCTTATACCATGATTTGTTTATGACTCCCTTGAATTCATGACTTGATATGTTAAAAATTCATGATGGAAATTTATTATTTTGTCATGATGGAAGCATTCATGTAAAGAGAAAAGAATTGTATTCTTC
This sequence comes from Musa beccarii, assembly GCA_024322285.1. NCBI lineage: Eukaryota > Viridiplantae > Streptophyta > Magnoliopsida > Zingiberales > Musaceae > Musa > Musa beccarii. Next base: position 73,401,767 of record CM044395.1, read on the forward strand.
CCTTCTTTTTGACAAAATCAAAGGGGGAGAAAATTTATTGCTAGCTTGTGCTTCAAAAGAAAAATTTTGCTAGCTTGAACATTGAGAAGTAAAGAGTTGCTATCTCAAGAGAGGCAAAAATCTTGCTCAATTTCACTTCTTCAAAATTGCTTACATTTTTTTTATTATTACAAATTATTGTTGAATCTCATGCAAGATTATTTGAAATATTTGATCCTCCCTTTCTTTTTTATGCTAACAAAGGGGGAGAAAGTTTTTAGCTCGAACATTGTAAAAATTTGCCATCTTGATTCCTATTTTGCAACTTCATGAGAAGCTAAGAATTGTTATATCAAATGATGCAAATATTGCTATCATGGGAAACAAGGTGCCTACTTGCACATCTCAAGAAGCAAGTGAAAATTACCATCATTGCCCATCCTTGAAACTTGCTATGATTGAATGGTATTATTTGATGTTGTATTGCAAAAATATTATATGATGTGATAAATAGCTAGTGTGTTGTAAAAATTTGCATATCTTTTAAACTAGCTATGATGTTACTTCTCCTTTTTGTTGATGACATAGGGGGAGAAGTAGATTGATGACTTCATGCATTGTATTGAGTATTTTATATATTTGCATGATTGTTTGATTAATTCTCATAATATTGTGATGAATGTTGCTTGGATTTGGGATAATCCAAGTATTCTATCAATGGCATATTGATATGGGGAGTTTGGTTAAACTCCGGGGAGTTGTGGTTAACTCCGTCAGTTATCAATTAGTTGTCATCATAAAAAACGGGGAGATTGTTGAATCTCGGATTTTGATGATGAAACTAATTGAGTGTGATTTGTGGTCTAACTGCGTATTGAGTTACGCAGGTCTACTTTCGATCAGGATTAGACAGTTGATGCTGGAGGAATTGACGTTGCACCAGAGGTGATCACGTCAGGATATTGGATGTCGAGCCGGAGGTTCGGTCGACTATCGGCAGGAGGCTTCGTATGTCGGGCATCAGGCCAAAAAGAGCGTGTTACGCCAAGGATATCGGGATTGCGGAGATCCATCGCCGATTGGGCAACGGACCGCAAGAGAGGACGATGTGCCGAAGGATCGGACGAGGCGCCGACCAATGACGTACCGGGCAACTGAATGTCAATTCGTGTTGTAATAACTGTCTAGATCAAAGTAGAGTGTTTGTTGTTTATGTGCAAGAGTAACTATGATAAGGATGAAGACGCAAAGCGAAACAAAGGGTTGAAGTCAAGTGCGATGGATCGTTGGGAGTTCGAGTGTTCAACGGAAGTCCGAAGATTCGTTGGGAGCATTGCCGGAACCGGCCGAGAACGAATAGGGAGCTTGCCGAAGGGTTTTCGGAAGTTCGCGGAGCTTGCCAAGAAAGATCGGAGCTTGCCAAAGAAGCTCGGGGGAACTCGCCAAGATCATCGTGAAGTCTGAGAGCTTACTGTGAGTCCGCGGAATGGTTTCCGAAGGTTCGCTTCGGAAGACCGCGGAAGTTGACCGGAAGCTATTGGAAGAAGTTGTCATGTGGACTTTGTAATAGCTTAGGAAACGCCTTTAAAATTCGTGAGTTAGCACGTATTTTGGGTTAGGATTAGATAACCCAAAGTGGGGCCCATTGGGCCTTGATTAGATGAGTTTGGGCCAAAATTTTGGCCCAAACCAATCAAGCTACGTGTATGCATCTTTGGCAAGCAGACCGCCAACAGAAGATGCATGTCTTTGTGTGCATGCATGCACGTTGCATGCATGCTCGGGCGTAGTATCGCCAAAGCCAGAACCAAAGAATCGGTCGGGTAGTAGCACCGCCAAAGCCAGATGGTCGGGCGGTAGCTCCGCCAGCAAAGCACCGGTGGGCGGTAGTTTCGCTTCAAAGAAATGCCGGGTCAAGCGTAGCTCGCCAAAGAGATTGGTCGGGCGTAGCACCGCCGCCACCGGTTGGTCAGCGGTAGTTCGCCAACAGAAGACCAAGATAGCGCAGCATGCTACAAGAGTTCGACCATCGAGCCGGCCATCGTAGTGTGCGTAGCACCGCTCGCTGAAGCGTAGTACGCCGCCGCTATCGTAGCCGCCGGTAGTACCGCCTGGCTGAGGCGGTAGTACCGCCTGGCTGAGGCGGTAGTACCGCCTGGCTGAGGCGGTAGTATCGCTTTCGAGTGTGTCGATCGCCAAGATCGACAAAGAAAAAAATTCAAAGAGATTCAAATTTTTGGCTCGAAGTTTAGGCTCCAAATTTGAATCACTTTGAGGTTTATAAATACTCCTTCTTTCTCAGCTAAAAGAACAACCCTTATTGAGTTAGATTTTGAAAATAAGTCTTAGGAAAGTCTTGTTCTTCATTTGCTTTGGTGTTCACCTCATTCTTCTTGTGAAATCTTGTAAGAGTGTGAACCACTTGTAAAGGGTTGTAAGAGGGGTATTTGATCCTTCCCTTCAAAGGATTTGATAGTGGAAGAAGGGAGCCTCATCGGAGAAGGCTTCGGAAGTGGATGTAGGTCACTTTGACCGAACCACTATACATCGCTGCGTCTTGATTGTGTGAGTGTTTAAATTTCTATTTTACTTTGCTGCAAACCTTTACTTTACTTGCTCCACTTCCTTTTATCTTTGTACGCATGCTTTAAAGTTAGAACGCAAAATCGGTTTCAAATGAAACGCTGCTTTCATCGCATCGCAAGTTTCAAGCTTGTTTTAAATCGCTAAAAAAATCCATCGTTTTATCCGCTGCACTAATTCACCTCCCCCTCTTAGTGCCGCTCGATCCCTAACAATTTATAGGCCTCAATTGACTTAAAAAATGGAGCTAAAAAAGGTCTTTTCCCGAATTTTTGAGGTACTAGTGGTACCACCACCTATGCCTGGCGGTACCATCGCTAGTGGTCTCTAACATTGGGCAATACCGCCACCCAGTTTGGTGGTACTATCGCTAGATAGAGTCATGGCCATTGGACCTGGGTGGTACCATCGCCTAGCAGTTAATAATTGCCAGCGATAGCACCACCCAGTCTAGGTAGTACCACCGCCCAGACCTCTTGGGAGATTGAGCCCTGGGTGGTTCCACCTCACAGTCTTGGTGGTGCCACTACTAGACAGGGTTCAACATATTGTTTAGGCCAACAGTTCAGCCAAAACCAGTCCAGATTTGGGCCTAATTGGCCCATAACTGACTTAGTGGGATTACTTTCTAATCCTAACTCTAATTACATTCTAACTATGATAATTAAGACATTAACTTAAGCAAACAAGTCTTGTAGGTCAAAAGTTTTTTTGGTGATCTTCCGATGGACTTTCGATGGACTCTTGGTGATCTTCTAGTGGACTCCTGATAAGCTCTTGAACTCTCGATGATCTTCTCAGCAAGCTTTAATGAGCTTATTGGCGAGCTCCTAACGAACCTCTCGGTGAGCTCCAATGAACTTCTGATGAACTTCTTGGTGAGCTCCCAACGTACTTTTCGGTGAGCTTCTGATGAACTTCTTAGCAAACTCTAGTAACACTCCCGACAAGCTTTTTGGCAAACTCCCGATGAACTCTCAAATTCCCAATGAATGTCTGATCTTTGACTCCTTCACAATATCTACTTTATGCCTTATTCATTATTGTAATTAATCCTATACACTTTTCTCAATATATAGATTAGATCAATAGTTTATCAATTAGTTTCATTATCAAAATTCAAGATTTAATAATCTTCCCCTTTTTGATGATGACAACTAATTGATAATGGAGTTAACCTTAACTCCCCCTATCTACTTGCCATACTTGAGAAAAGACAAACTTAAATTCACAATCTTTGAATTCAAGCTTTAACCGATAAGTTTCATGCATCAATATAGTTTCAAATGCATAATTTCATACTTGATACCAAGCATTCATCATTTAAGCATGATCATGATTCATGATACTAAGCACGATACCAAGCATTCATCATGATATCAAACATTTAGGCATGATAAAATTTATCATTCATTTAGATAGCATTTCAAACTTTTAAAGATAGCATTTCAAACATTTAAAGATGTCAAGTAGGATACCAAGCACGACACTAAGTATTCATTATGATACCAAGCATTCACTACGCATGATACCCAGCATTCATCAATTTACCATTTTCTCCCCCTTTGTCATCAACAAAAAGGAAATGTGCAATCATTTTTATATCATTACATTAAACATGAAAGATAGTTTTACACCATTGTGATAGCAAGATAGTGACTTTTCTTTTTGCTAGCAAGATATCGACTTATCCATTGTGATAACAAGAAAGGAAATGTTTAAACTAGCACTATTCTTGCTATCACTTCTCTTTAGCTTTGAAGTAGGCAAGCAAGAAAAGATGAAAAATAAGTGAAAATATCCATAAGATAGCAACTTTGCTACCAGGATTCTTCTTGAAAAAAAAAAAGAGAAAGGAGCTCATTCATCAAGAAAAACCAAGCTTATAAAAAATCCATGAATCATTCATCACAAGAAAAGGAATACTTTCAAGCTATTGAAAATCCATCAAACTTCTACTTTTGTAAATAGAGAGTTAAGGGATTTATCACAAACATATGTGAATATTCATGAATTAAATCTCTATTTTGGATAGAAAGAAGAGGGGTTCATAGTAAGTGATCATCGCACAAAAAAAAATTCGCACAAAAATAGTGCAAAAATCAAGTGTACCAAAAAAATTCATGAATGACACTTCTTTCGTAAGTAGGGGAGGGGGAGCGGTGGGGGTGTGGTGGTGGTTGATATGTGTTATAGGAAAAGATCATCAAGTTACAGAGCAAGAGTATCAAAAATTTATGAAATAAGAAGAAGGAAATGAACTCGAAAAAAGATCCGTTTACAAAAAATCAAAAAATCAAAAAAATATATACAAGAAACTCATACATTTGGAAGATTTAATATGCCTAATTCTATTCTAATAAAATCAAATTGTTCTAAGGTTACATCATAGTTATCAACATGATCTCTTATAAAGTGATGTCTAATATCAATATGTTTAGTTTTAGAGTGTTGAATGAGATTTTTTATTAACATATTGCACTATTATCATATTTTATTGGAATATATTTTAAGTGAATTTTGTAATCTTCTAATGTGTTTTTCATCCATGCAACTTGTGCACAACACGCACTTGCTACTATACATTCGGCTTTGGCTGTAGATAGTGCAATCGAATTTTATTTCTTAGAAGTGTTGAATCTCGGATTTTGATGATGAAGTCAATTGATAAGTTATTTTAATCTAATCTATATGTTGAAAAAAGTGTGTAGGATTAACTATGATAACGATGAAGACATAAAGCAAAATGAGTGCCGGAGTCAAGTACGATCGAATCGTTAGGAGTTCAAGACTTCGCCGGGAGTTCGAAGGTTCATTAGAAGTGCTATTGGAATTGGCCGAGAATGAGTCAGGGGCTTACCAAAGGATTTGTTGGGAGTTCACAGGAAGGTTCGTTGGAGGTTCGCAGAGTGCTAGTCATATGTGCCCTGCAAGCCAATAACATGAGTGATGGCACTTGTGACTTGATATGCACTTATTCTCTTTGCTTATTATTAGGCGTTTTATCACTTTATCTTGTGTGTTGCATATATTGTGATATCCTTGGATCTGTGCAATGGGAATCAGATCGTGATGAGATTACGATAATGAGACCGATTCACCTTTAAACATAGACCCTGAATTATCCTAGTCATAAGTTACTCAAGAAGAACATCGAGATAACCGGATAGACTGGTGTGCTGTATACCCATCCATATGATGGAGGTAGCTGGTCTCATAGCTACTCATGTGGGGACACTAAGGGTATAGTGTAGGTGCTCACTAGGGAATGAGTTCACTGATTGATCCGCCTATGGAATGCTGGATGGTTATTGATACCTCACGTTAGATAGCGATTCCATAGTCCCAGTAGTGTATTTGGTCCTTAGACTTGAGACACCAAGGATGTCTTGTATGAGTACTCCACTCTTTGATACCGAACTTATAGGTTTGGAAAGTTCCAAATCTATTACAACTAGTTATTGGGAGTGGTAGCCAACCTTACGAGGGCTATTGAGTGTCAATAGAGGATCATCTGCTCTCGGTATCATGAGAGGAATATCCCATATGTTCTTGCTCGAATAAATCCTTGGCCAAGGTTATTCGAATTGAGAGAGAAAGAGTTCTCCAAGAGAATCTGACAAGAGCAAGACTCGAGGAGAGACCGTATGGGCCTAACAGCACCATGCCTTGTATAGGATCTCTGGGATATTGGATGGATGAGGGACTATAGATACATGGTAACTAAGGACAGATAGGTCCAAAGGATTGGATTCCCCTATATCGTCTGGGGGCCATGGCGTAGTGGCCTGGTACGTCCGCAGTTGATGAGTTGGGTGAATTATTATAGAGATAATAATTCACTAAGTCAGAAGGAGTTCTGAGAAGTATGACTCATGGCTAGCTCGATATTAGGCCTAGAGAGTCACACACATATGTTAGGTGTTGCAACGAATAGAGGTTCGGATATGATATATCCGCTGAACGCCCTATCTTATTGGATATCTATCCATTAAGCTCCTAAATTATTGGATCCTGAGATGAGATCCAATAATTGCTAATAAGAGATTATTGGGTAGAGACCCACTAATCCAAGAGGCTTGGGTAATTGGATGGAGATCCAATACCAAATAGGGAAAAAGATCCATTAGGGTTTTCAGGGGGCCTCTATAAATAGGAGGGAACCGAAGCTCTATAGGCTGAGGGTTTTCTTTTGGTAGCCACCTCCTGTTCTCCTCTCCCTAGAGAAAGAGGTGCATCATCATAGTTCCTGTCGTGTGGATACCGCTAGAGAGGAGGATGCTTGACCTCCTTCATCCTCTCCTATAGATCTGCAGGGATATACGATCTCCCTAGGTACTTTCTTTTGCACGTGTAGTTTTTTATAGATTTGTTTTGACGCACTGATCTTCGCACGACGATAAAAACTTTCTATGGGAAATCTAGAATTTTTTGTTTTCTGTTCTTTTGCTGTGCATGTGATGTCGCTCCCCTGACAGATTTCCCAACATGGAGCTCATCGAGAAAGATCGGAGCTTGCCAAAGAAACTTGTCGAAACTCGCCAAGATCATCGTAAAGTCCAAGAGTCGACCGAGAGTTCATCGAAAGATGTCTCAGAGTTCATCAGAAGTCCGCCTGAAGTATGCCGGAAGCTCGCCGGAAGAAGTCTTGACGTGATAGATTATGTTTTCGCTTAATATCCTTAATTTCATAGTTAGCATGTAATTAGGGTTAAGATTGAGAGATAATCCCATTAACCCTAGTAGGGGCCAACTAGGCCCGAGATTGGATTAGATTGGGTTGGATTCAAGGCCCATCCAGGTTGCTAGATCCTGTCTGGCAGTGGCACTGCCAGACTAGGGCAGTGGAACCGCTTAGTGCGTGGGGGTGGTACTACCCAGGTCAAGCGGTGATATTGTCAGTAGTTATTAACTACCAAGCGATGGTACCACCCTACCACAGAACCCGAAGCTCTGCTCTGGTGGTAGTGTCATCAGACTGGATGGTGGTACCACCTAGTGTCATGGTCAACTAGCGATGGTATCGTTAGTGACTAGCGGTGGTACTGCCAACTCCCGAAAAATCAAGATAGGACCTTTTTTGGCTCCAAATTTGAAACCAATTGAGGCTATAAATACCTCTTACTTCTTAGCTGGTAAAGCACATTGAGAAGTAATAAGAACTAAGCCGAAACTATAGTGAAATAACTTTGAAAAATTTAAGTGTTCACCTCCCCAATTCTCTGAGTGTTAAAAGTCTATAAAAAGAGAGTGAGCCACTGTAAAGTTCTATAAAAAGGGGTGATTGATCTTTTCCCTTCAAGAAAGATTGATAATGGAAGCCAGTGACCTTATCGGAGGAGGTATCAGGATTGAACGTAGGTCAATCGATCGAACCACTATAAAATTGCTACACTATTCTCTTGGTGCGTAAATTTAATTTACTTCATTTAATTTTTTTACTTTGCTACAATCTTTCAATCTCCCATTCTCTACTCTCTTACGTATTCACTCGAGCCATTCTCTTTACTAAAATCATTTTCATCGGACGAAACTTTCTCAAACGCACAAAGTTTCCAAAATCATTTTAAGTCGTCGATTTTTATTTGCTACACTAATTTAAACCCCCCCCCCCTCCTCTCTTAGTGCCACTCTTGATCCTAACCGTTGGTATAAAAGCAAGGTCACTCATTTTGGTTTAAAATCCAAGAGAAATGATATTTGTCGACATACAAGAGGGTCACTCAATCACACGTCCACCTATGTTTAATGGGTCGGATTACACCTATTAAAAAACTCACATGAGAAATTTTCTTATTTCTATGGATTTTAAACTTTGAAACATTGTTGAAAATGGCTTTCAAAATTCTTCTCTTCTGATGAATGATTGGAATGAGTTAGAGAAAAAAACTTTCGCTCTTAATGCCAAGGCTATAAGTATCTTATTTTGTGCCTTAGACAAAAATGAATTTAATTGGGTTTCAATTTATGAAATGACTTTTGACATTTGGCATACTCTTGAAATCACTTATGAAGATACTAGTCGAGTGAAAGAGTCCAAAATCAATCTTTTAGTTCATTATTATGAGTTGTTTCGGATGAAACCAAGTGAATCCATTGGAGACATGTACACCTGGTTTACGGTATCATCAATGGACTAAAATCAATTGGAAATTTTTTTTCTAATTTTGAACTTATAACTAAAATTTTAAGATCCCTTCCAAAGTGTTAGAATCCTAAAGTAACGGCCATTCAAGAGGCCAAGGACTTAAAGAACTTTTCTCTCGAAGAACTAGGTCATTAATGACCTATGAGATGATTTGCAATACTCATGATGAGCTTAAGAACTCCCTTCTAAAGAACAGGAAGGATATGACATTGAGAACACAAGAAGACCACTTGAAAGAAACTTCAAGTAATAAGGACTATGATGACGAACTTGCACTCTTGACATAAAAACTAAAAAAAATTATAAAAAGAAATAAATCTAAAAATGACTCTAAAAATAAACTTGAACCCAAGAAAAAATAAGTGATATGCTATGAATACAAGAAGTCGGGGCATTTCAAAAGCGAATGCTCCCAAGCAAAGAAGAAGCAACCGAAGAAGAAGAAGGCACTAAAGAGAACACGGGATGATTTAAGCAGCTCCGAAGACAAAGAACCAAGCAACAAAGAGGTCGTCAACTATGCTTTAATGACTATCAGAGAAGAGGTAAGTAATTTATTAGATGAAAATATAACTTTCGATAAGCTTTCGAATGCCTTTCATGATTTGTTTGATGAATGTAAAGTAATTAGTAAAAGGTTTAATTTGTTGAAAAAAGAGCATGCTCTCTTAGTTAATAAATTTAAAAATCTTGAATATAACACTCCTTCCTTGCCTCCATGCTCTAAGTGTGAACACTTAGAGACACTTTAGAAGGAGAACTTACTACTCAAAGAAATATTAGACAAATTTAAGGTTAGTAATAAGTCTTTGGATATGATCCTTGTCAATAAAGGTCACATTCATAAAAGAAGTAAAATTGGATTTGTAAGTGGATCTCACCAAAATCTAACCACTTTCGTTAAAGAACCTATATTGTATATATCACCTCACAAAAAGTATAACTTTTGTTGCAAACCCGGACATGTTTCTTACAAATGTCCATTTAAGAAATTTAGTTTACATAAATTAATATGGGTTCCTAAAGGGATCGTAAAGAATTCAATGCAAAATGATAAAATGAATAGATCAATTTTTAAGGCACCCAAACTCAAATGGGTACCTAAAAACCATCCTCTTTTGTAGACATATTCACACTCATAAGCTAGAAGCAAGAGATGGTACCATGATAATGGATGCTCAAGACACATGACCGGAGATCTATCTCAATTCTCTAAGCTCACTAGCCTAGACGAAGGGTATGTCATCTTCAAAGACAACAACAAGGGTAAAATCATTGGCAAGGGAGCCATAAGTAACAAATCAAACTTTTTAATTGATAATGTATTGTTAGTAGATGACTTAAAGCATAATCTCTTGAGCATTAGTCAATTGTGTGATAAAGGATATATCAAAAGATTTGAATCTAATACTTGTATTATTGAAAAACTTCACAACAACACATCTATGATTGCCCTAAAACAAAATAACACATCTATGATTGCCCTAAAACAAAATAATATCTATACTATTGACATTGATGAACTTAGTAATGAAATGTACTTTTCGATTTTGAATGACGATGCTTGGCTTTGGCATAGGAGATTAGGTCATGTTAGCATGAAACTAATCTCTTAAATCTTATCTAGAGAACTTATTAGAGATATTCCCAACATTAAGTTTGTTAAAGATAAAGTGTATGATACTTATCAACTAGGAAAACAAATAAAATGTAGTTTCAAACCAAAGAATCAAATAAGCACCACTAGACCATTACAATTGATCCATATGGATTTGTTTGGACCAATTGATACAACGGGTCTAGGAGGAAGCAAATACGCCTTTGTAATTATAGATGACTATAGTAGATACACTTGGACATATTTCTTAGTACACAAAAATGATTGCTTCAAATATTTTTCAAAATTTTTGAAACTTGTTCAAAATGAAAAAGGTTTTATGATTTTATCAATTCGGAGTGATCACGGTGGTGAATTCCAAAACCATGATTTTCAAAACTTTTATGAATCTAATATATACAACTATAACTTCTCTACTCCAAGGAATCCTCAACAAAATAGAGTAGTATAAAAAAAGAATAAGAGTTTACAAGAAAAGGCAAGAACCATGTTGAACGAACATAGCCTACCCAAATATTTTTGTGCCGAAGCCGTTAATACGGCATGTTGTGTCATGAATAGGGTTCTAGTAAGACCATTGCTCTCTAAAACTTCTTATGAATTGTGGAACAACAAAAAACCCAATGTTTCGTATTTTAAAGTTTTCGGTTGTAAACGTTTTATCTTGAATGAAAAAGATGCCTTAGGAAAGTCTGATGCAAAATCAGAAGAAGGCCTTTCATATTTTTAATAAAGGAACTTTGGTTATAGAAGAATCTATTCATGTTGTTTTCAACGAAGTTTTCAAATTTAAGAAAAATGATTTTGAAGATAATCTTGATTTTAATGGTTTAAATTTGAATGAAACCTCTCCTCCAAATAGTAACTTGGATGCATCTTCTTTCAAAACTTCCTTACCTAAGGAATGGAAGTATGTAGATGCCTATCCTAAGGAGCTAATTATATAAGATACATCAAAAGGAGTTAAAACTTGATCTTCGTTTAAAAATTTTTATGGCAACGTCACTTTTCTTTCTCAAATTGAACCTAAATGCATTGATGAGGTCTTGAAAATAAGTCTTGGGTTATCGCATTGCAAGAGGAATTAAACCAATATAAGAGGAATGAGATATGGTAGCTTATTCCTAGACCTAGTGACTATTTAGTTATTGGTACTAAATGGGTCTTTAGAAACAAACAAGATGAATTTGGTATTGTGGTTAGAAATAAGGTTAGACTAGTAGCCAAGGGTTTCAACTAAGAAGAAGGTATCGATTACGAAGAAACCTTCGCTCCTATGTGTCATGCCCCCCCCTCTGAAATTATCACATTCAGGAGGTGCGACCATGTCTTAAAATCCATAACATTAAATTTTATACCAGCAATCCAATCCAGGATCCATACTAACGTTTAAGGATACAAAGAATCATTCAATTATCATTTTCACACTCATCAAACCTGAGCAGTTCAAATCATACATCACATTACATAAACCTTTATAAGAACCCAAACCAACTTAACAAAATATTAACCTCACTTATAATTCCACAAGCGTAAGAATTATACAAATCAGAATTCCAACCATTTACCATAAATTCATATCATCATAAACTAAACTCAACATTCTAAAATTTCAATCGTGCGAGGTCTTTTAAAGTTTTTACATGATACATCAATCCAAATCTGTCGACAAAATCTCATTTCATACAAAATATATTTATAATATAATAACATAGCCATCCATAATGACTTGTCATAATCTGAATAGCTTTTCATTGCCTTAACCCAATTCTAACATTTTAGCACGTGACAAGCTAACATGAAAAAAGGGTTATATAACAACGGAGTGAGCTACAAAGCTCAGTAAGTGGCAAGTAAATCTCGAACAAGAGGAGAATAGCTTCAAATAGACTTGGTATCTAAATGCAAGGTAGAGATACAAGAGTTCATGGATATAGGCTCATTAGATACAGAATCGCAAATGTCATTTCATTCAAATCATATTTGGTTCATAACAAATGGAGTAAAGAGTAATTGTAACTTATCCGATGATGTAAAAAGTATTTCAAAGTATATCAAATGACACATAGGACATTACGGAGCATATCAATGGCACTTAATACATTTTGGAGCATATCGATGTTGGAGGGAATGTTTTGGGCATATCAAGTGCAAATGAAACATTTCGGAACATAGCAAAGACGTATGAAATGTTTCGAAGCATATCAAGGGCAAAGGAAACATTTCAGAACATAGCAAGGACGTACAAAATGTTTCGAAACATATCAAGAGCAAAGGACACATTTCAGAACATAGCAAAGACGTATGAAATGGTTTCAAAGCATATCAAGAGCGAATGAAACATTTCAGACATAGCAAAGACGTATGAAATGTTTCGAAGCATGTCAAAGGCATATGAAACATTTCGGAGCAATGGCATATGAAATGGTTTCGGAGGATATCAAAGGCAATACGAAATATTTCGGAGCATATCAATAGTGCATAGGATATTTCGAACCATATTAATGGCACATAGGATATTTCGAAGCATATTAATGACAGATGAAACATTTTTAAACATATCAAATAGCATATGAAATAGTTTCAGAACATATTTCAAAGGATAACAATGGTATATGAGATATCTCAGAGAATATCAGAAGAATAAATCAGAAATAGAAGCTCAAATGTCATATCTAGCATTCATTCATTTCATTCTCATCCAAAGCGCACATATAAACACATAAGCAGGGCTTTAGATATCATATCAAAAACACTGAGGGCGCTGTGGGATCATATTCATAATATAGTCCATTCAAAGCATGGACCTAAATAGAATGCATGGTCCATTCAAAGCATGGATCCAGCAAACATAAGTCTCACCCTGCCTGCCCCATCAAGAGTGCAATCGAGGCGTTAGGCATGATATTCTTCCCTAATGTGGGACTAATGCACCCCACCTATCCCCCTAAGGGCCTGCGGGTGGGTGTTGCATTTTTCCTCACTCAATCACGTGACTTCCTCATCACGGACTGACCACCCTGCCTACCCCCAAAGTGTTGACCCGAGGTGCTTGGCGTGAGTCGGTGAAGGTCAGGGGTGGCTCATATACCCTTTATCATTTCTAGAAAAGGTCCAAATAATCCCTTTACCATTTCTAGCAAAGGTCCAAATCATCCCACATGACACTAGAGTACAAAAGGGTAGTATGAACTGTTAGAGCTGGCACAAGAAAATTTACCAAAGGATAATTTGGTAACCCAATAAAGACAATAAGCAAAAATAAATAAAAGAGACAAGGATGCCAAATTTATGTGGTTCGGTCAATTAACCTACGCCCACGGACGGAGGAGGAGCAAAAACTCTACTATAAAAAGGGACAATTACAAATACCTTAGAAAAATATTCCTAAGTCTTAAAACACCCAAAATTTCTAAATAAGAAAAACTACTAAACAATTAGGCTTTTCTTGTGGTGCATTTGGCTTCAAAGCCCAAGCTCTTATTTATAGTTGCAATAGGAAATAACAAGCTTGATTTTCCTGATATGGGACTAAAATGTGACTTGCCAAACTAACATGAACAATAATATTGACATATATCGGAAGCACATGCGGAACAACAAAAATATGCGTGTGCCTTTACGAAATAAGGTAGTGCCAACATGAACATTACATAATAGATTTCAAGTATACAAACAAATTTCAGGATGAATAATACAAGAATTGTAAAGGACTAATATAAAGCTCAATTGAAGAAGAATTTAGCTGAATCAGTTTCAATCTAAGTATCAAAAGCAAGATAGACAAGTCTATCTTTCAACAAAGTAAGTTTCTTATGAATCAGAGTTTCCAATAGAGAGTTATAGATAGTTTAGTATCAAAAGGTCAGAGCTTATTGTCTCTATTTTACAGATTTCAAAGAGCTGATTCATTTTGATGTTTGGATAGGAATATTTACTCCAAATCATACTAGTTAGCTGTCAAAAGAAAGGTTTATAAGTCTATATTCAGATCAAATAAGTTTTACCTAAATTGGAATTCTGTACAGGGATTTATAGCCGAAATAAAGTAGAAGGGTTAGAATCTTGATAATTTTTTAAATTCAAATATTTACATTCCAAACAATAGAGATATCAGATTTCAAGGCTAGAACAATTCAAATTTCTCATATCCAAGGCAAAAGCAAAGATTGAAATTGCAGTAGAAAGGAGTGAAACACTTCCCTTAGAAAAATTTTAATTTCCAAATGTGAGGGAATTGATGCAAACCTTAAGCCAAGACAAAGTTTCTTCTCGTCCATCAATTCCTTCTTCTATTCTCAAGTTACGTTGGCTGCAAAGTTTCCCTTAATTGTGCCTTTAATTGCTTAAGTTTGGCATTATGCAAAGATTTGCAAGGTGGCAAGCATGCATGATGGAGGCTTAGGTGTCATTCTTAGAATAAACACAAATGGCTCATTCTTAGATTAACTAATGCCACATGTCCTCTATTTTTATTTTATTTATTTTCTTTTTTTCTTTCTTAAACTGAATATAAATCTTTCATAAATTCTATCTAAGTATTAGTATTCACATTTTGGTCCCTAGCACTAAACTTTCGATATTAAAATATTTAGTGCTAAAGGATTATTAAACAATCCTCATTTTTACAATTTTGGTCCTTACATTATAAACAAGCCCTTACAAATTTTCAAAAATGAGGGATGTTACACTATGGCAAGATTAGAAGCCATAAAGGATGCTCCTTGGTTATGCTAGTAGTAATAAATTTAAGCTATTTCAAATGGATGTTAAAAGCGCTTTCTTAAATGGCTTCATTTCTAAAGAAGTGTATATTGAACAACCTCCCAAATTTGAAAACTTTCTTTTTCCTAATCATGTGTTTAAATTGACTAAGAGTCTCTAGGATTAAAACAAACTGCAAGGGCTTGGTACGAGAGACTCAGCTCTTTTCTCATTCAAAATAATTTCTTTAAAGGCAAAGTCGATACTACATTGTTCATTAAAAAGTTTGAAAATAATTTTCTTATTGTTCAAATTTATGTTAACGATATTATTTTTAGTTCTACAAATGAATCCTTATGTGAATCATTTGCCAAGACTATGAGCCAAGAGTTTGAAATAAGTCTAATGGGTGAACTAATCTTCTTTTTAGGATTACAAATGAAATAACTTAGTGATGGTATTTTTTTTAGTCAAACCAAATATGCATTAGAATTGTTAAAATGGTATAATATGGATGGTTGAAAGGCCATTAATACTCCTATAAGTACCTCCACTAAGTTAGACATGGATGAAAGTGGAGAAAGCTTTGATAAAAAAACTTATAGGGGCATGATAGGAAGTTTACTATACCTCACCACAACTAGACCGGATATCATATTTAATGTAGGATTTTATGCTAGATTTCAAACTAATCCTAAGTTATCTTATCTTAAAGTCATTAAAATAATTCTTAGATATCTTAAAAGAACTCATAACCTAGGATTATGATATCCAAAATATGAAAACTTTGATTTAATAGCTTATGTGGATGCGGATTTTGTTGGATGTAGAATAGATAGAAAAATCACATCAAAACATGTCAATTCTTAGGACATGCACTTGTTTCTTGGTTTTCCAAGAAACAAAACTTCGTTGCACTATCTACGACCGAAACCAAATACATAACTGCAAGTGCATATTACGCACAAGTTGTTTAGATGAAAAATACATTAGAAGATTATGGTATTCATTTAAAGAATATTCTCATAAAATATGATAACACAAGTGCTATATGTTTAACTAAAAATCTCATTTAACACTCTAGAACTAAACATATTGACATTAGGCATTACTTTATATGAGATCATGTCAATAACAGTGATGTTACTCTAGAATTTCTTGATATAAAACACTAATTAGTATATATCTTCACAAAACCTTTAAGTGAAGAATAATTTGACTTCATTAGAAGGGAATTAGGCATGCTAAATTTTCATAATGCATGAGTTTGTTGTATGCCCTTTTCTGGAATTTTTCAATTTCGTAGTATCATCTTTTCAATTTCGTAAAAGGGGTTTTCATGAATTTATCTTCCTCCTATCTCGGTTTGATACTCTTGCTTTGTGAATTTTTGAATTGGAACTTGATTCCATCTTTTTGATAAATTTTTGAATTGGTATTATACACGTTTGATGATGTTTGACATTTTTTTTATTTTTGAATCCTCCCTTTATTCACGAACTTTCACTCTTGTGAAGTATTGATGAGAAATGGATTTTAATGACTTGGGATTTTTTGTAAAGATTATGAACTTGTTTAATAAAAAATACCATTCATGAATCTTACTTCATGAAAATATCACTTTCGGATCTTATTTGACTCTTGTGCAAATTCTTGCAAAATGATATATAGGAATTCCATGAAATGATACATATTAGTTCTTGATGAATTCAATTTCCGTTGACTTGAACAAATAGCCTTCATGATTTAATTTTCATATTTTTATGTCATGAAATTTTAAGTTGATAAATTCTTGATAATTTAAACGAACTACTTTCATGACTCACGGAATTCTTCTTTTTATACATATCTTTATGTTGTGAGCCCTTTATGAATTTTTGGATGCTCTTTTTCTTGAATTCAATATGGATTCCATTCACTAAATAAAGATTCAATTTCATGTATGAATGAAAACATCATTTATATCATGACTCTTTTCATGAGTTTTTGTGCTTGAATGACCTCTTTTCTACCTCATGAATTTTACTTTGTGTAAATATGTTAGGACCCTAGCTAGGAAGTCCTAATTTAGTTTCATTGAAGGGGGCAAATATGTAAATCCTAAGCATATTCATGTAAATTCTATCTAGCTGACTACTATTAAAGAGGTGAAGAGGCCAGCTAAGTTAGGATTAGTTTGGAGGTTACTTCTTAGAGAAGCATTAGGAGTTGATTAGAAGTAGGAGTCTTGAGTAGGAGTTCTATTAGGAGTTGAGGTTTAGAAGCCCTATAAATAACCATATATATTCACCGTCTTTTCTTCATGAATAGATCAATCTTTTTAGCAGCCTTTGAGTAGCAACTTGGAGGAAGGAACCCCTATAGAGTTCCAAGGAGGCCGATCCCCTAAAGAGATCAACCCCAAGCTTAGAATCTATAAGGGTTCTAACACTTGGAATTAGAGCAATATTCTTGGCATTTCGCTGCCCTTCTAAAGCCATCCATCAGCTCTCCACAGCCACCCAAAGTAATTCCCACGATTGCTTAAAAGATTATCACCAAATTCCACCATCATCTCCACCACCGTGGATCATCCTTTGATCTCCTCTTGAATTGCAATAGGTTCTGGTTTCCTACCTTACTGCTACTAAAATTTAGTGATCCTTATTCAAAAAATCCAAAAAAATTGTTCCTATATTGCTGCATAAACTTTTCGTTGCAAAGTTTTCATCTCTACAATGGAAGATGCACTACAAAATTCCAACCACATAGCACTATTTGTTTGATCTTACTACTATATTTTTTTTATCCAAATCTCTACGAAAGTTTTACAATGGCTTTGACACTTCCTAATAGTATATTTTCCTTTGGTTTCATCAAAAAATTCTCAAAATAACCTATTGATCTTTTATGTCCAAACTGCTACACTTTAGACGTAAAAATCTACTGCAGTACCTTTCCGTGATCTACAATTTTTCCAAACCTCTTGCTGTCATTTCCTTCTATGAAATTTTTAACAACATTACCTCTCCCTTACCAATAGATTCCCTTTGAGTTTTACTTGAATCTTTATTGAGAATTGCTGGAAAAAATTACATATTTACTACTGAAATTTTTTCAGCGAAAAATCTGGTGCTGCACCTTTGTCCTTTTTCTTCTCCGTAACCTACCAAACCCTAGCCACCTTGCTACCACCAATCAAGATGTCTTTAGGGCATCCCTCTAGCTTTAACATGCAGCCATCATAACCTATTTTCATGACCCTAACAACGTCAAAAATCACATCCCAAAATAGTAAACCATTATAGCTGAACCCTTCTATCACTGATCTATTGTCCGAACCTTCCACCACCCCATGCTATTAACCCATCAACTGAAAAAAAACAAAGACATCTCAGATCTATTAGGATCTGAGTGGCACTAAGAGGGGGGGGGTGAATTAGTGTAGCGGTTAATAATGAAAAATTTCGATGATTTAAAAATAATTTAAGAAACTTCATACATTGAAAACTTCATTTCGACTAAAATTGATTTCGATTAAGATGTAATTAACTTAAGAGTGTTTCAAGATGAAGAAAGATAGTAAGCAAGTAGAGCAACGAAGTGAAGATGGTTTGCAGTAAAGTAAATTACAAGAATATAAATGTAAATTGATTTATAGTGGTTCGGTCATACGACCTACGTCCACTCCTGATTCCTCTTCACTTGAGGCCATCGGCTTTTCCACTAGTTGTCTTCCTTCCAATGGGCGAAGACAACTCCCTTTTACAAACTCTATTTACAAAGCGTTCCTCAACACCTCTCTTGAGAACACTTCTAAACTTTCGGAGGAGGGATTTCTACTTCAAATGAGAGAGTTTTCCCTTAATTTTCTTGCACACTTCTTTCTGTCCCAAGCAAGAACATCTGGGGTATTTATAGACCCCAAGAGGATTCAAATTTGGAGCTCAAATTTAAATCACTCTGGATTTCTGGGGTATTGGTGGTACCACCACTTGTCACTAGCGATACCATCACTAGTTTGACTCTAACACTTGGCGATAGCATCGCTCTATCTGGCGGTACTATCGCTTGACACACTGACATGATCAGTTTACTAAGCGGTACCACCGCCCAGCTAGTGGTGCCACCACCCAAGCATTCTACCCCAAGATAGTACTACTGCCAAGACCACTTGGGAGACTAAACCCAAGCGGTACCACCACCCTAGTTTGGTGGTGCCAATGCCAAACAGGGTTCAGCAACCTTGTTTGGGCCTTTCATCCAGCCCAAACCTGTCCGAGTATGGGCCCAGTTGGCCCCTAATAAGGTTGGCCGAATTATAACCCAATTAGTCCTTAATCCTACTTCGATCTAAACAATTATTATAATTCTTAATCGAAATATCGCCTGGCACGTCATTGGCACATCGACACTTCATCCGTTTCTTCAGCGCATCATCCTTTCTTGCAGCCTATTGCCCAATCAGTAGTTGACGCCCATAATCCTGATCTTCTTGGTGTAACTCCGCTCTTCCTGGCCTGATGCCTGATTTCTTTGTTTGAAGCCTTCTACCGATCGCCGATCGGACCTCTGGCTCGATGTCCAATCTCTTGACGTGATTTCCTCCAACGCAACATCAATTTTTCCTACGTCAATTGTCTAATCCTGATCAAGAGTGGACCTGCATGACTCAAAATTCAGTTAGACAACTAAACACAATCAATTAGTTTTATCATCAAAATTCGAGATTCAACATGATCTAGAGGCATATGCTATGGCTTCTCAAGATCTAATTGACACCAAATTTGAAGCATTGGAATCTCGGATTGAATCGTGGCTTGAATCGCGCATGGAGGACAAATTACGCTCTTTGTTTGTAGAATTCAGAATTGGACAACCACCGAGTCCAACCAAATTTCAGCAAGGAGAGAGTTCAGGGAGGCCTTTAGAGAAAGAGGGACAGCCCTCAAACATGCTTCAGCTATGCATGAGGGTGGACTTCCCGCGATGGGAAGAAGGTGACCTGGCGGGGTGGATTTCACGCACCGAACGTTAGTTTCGTAACTGCCGAATGTCGGATAATGCTATGGTGGAAATTACTATCATCTACCTTGAAGGAGATGTTATTCAATGGTATAATTGGCTGTAATACAATCATGGGGCTCTAACGTGGAATCAATTTAAGAACGCACTGCTGAACCATTTCGGACCTATGAAGTATAAAAATATCGATGGCCAACTCGCAAAGATTTGGCAAACCTCTACAATTCAAGAGTACCATACTAGGTTTGAGAAGCTATCCTACCTTGCTCATGATTGGATTGATCATCAATTGTTAGGAACATTCATCGGAGGACTCAAGCCTAAAATAAAAGGGGAGGTTAAGGCACGATAGCCCCGTACTGTGATGGCTGTGATTTATTTTGCCTGAATACAAGAAGAACGACTCAACCAAGATGCTCAGAGGATGAGAACCTCTCCTAGGCCCACAACATATAAACCTCTTTTGCTCTCAGCCATCCTTCACTGCCAAAAGAATTGACAAGAGAAGAACTACGTGATCGATCAGCAAAGGGTCTTTGTTGGCATTACGACGAGCCGTGGAACCGTGATCATCGCTGCTAAAGGGGCGGCCTCCTACTGATTGAACCTCTTGAAGACATGGAGGAGGAGGTCTAGGAGCAATAGGAAGAGGTCTTAGATGAAGAACAGTAGTCGGTTGATATTACGATGCATGCCCTTGCCAGTTAGGCAAATCTACAAATGATAAAAGTGGGAGGAATTTTGAAGCAACAATCGATCACCATTCTTATTGACACCAGGAGCACTAATAATTTTATGAATAGCAAGGTTGCTATTTGGATGGCCTTACCTATCAAGAATTGTAGCAGGTTTGACGTTATGGTCATCGACAGATGAATTTTGAAGTGTGATCATAGGTGCTCGCTGGTGAAACTATTGCTGCAGGACCAAGAGATAATTACATATTTCTTTCTCCTCCTTCTTGATGATTATGAGGCCATGCTTGACATCGAATGGCTAACGACATTAGGTGATGTTTCCTGAAATTTTTTGAAACTATTTATGAAATTTTACAATAAGGGAAAATAGGTGATACTATGCGGGAAATGTGGGGGTGACGTAACGACGATTTATACATAATGAATAGAGAAAGTTTTGCATAAACATACAGCGACTTTTTGATACAACTTGAGCAGCAATCTAAGGGTGAGCCAATCAAATTTGAAGACCCAAGCCTACTTCCCTTGCTTACTGAATTTTTAATTATATTTGACAAACCGCGCAACCTGCCTCCTACCCACCAGCATGATCATCGTATACCGATTCTTCTGAGCAAACCTCCAATAAATACTCAGCCATATTGGTATCCACATCTTCAAAAGGATGAAATAGAAAGGATTATAAAAGAGATACTCAAAATAGGAGTTATTTGGCCAAGTTGTAGCCCCTACTCTTCATCGGTGCTCTTCGTACAAAAGGACAACATGGCGAATGTGCATTGATTACCGAGCACTCAACGGTATAACCATCAAGGACAAGTACCATATTCCAGTAGTAGATGAATTGCTTGATGAATTAAAGGGAGCACGAGTCTTCACAAAGTTGGACCTTCGATCCGGGTATCATCAAATATGAGTGTGCGAAGAAAACATACCGAAAACTGCCTTTCGAATGCACAACGGCCACTACGAATTTCTGGTAATGCCCTTTGGTCTCACCAATGCCCCCTCCACCTTCCAGACCTTATGAATGATATTTTTCAAAGTTATCTTTGTAAGTTTTTGCTGATTTTCTTCGACGATATCCTTATTGACAACCCTTCTCTTGAAAGTCATTTTCAACACTTCGACTTATTTTGACGATTTTATGAGAACATGTTTTGTCAAAAAATCGAAGTGCAACTTTCTTCAATAGAAGATAGAATATCTTGGGCATATCATAACAGATGAAGGTGTGGTGGTGGAACCCTTCAAAATTGAAGCAATGCAGAACTGGCTGACCCCAAGGAACATGAAATTGCTACATGGCTTTCTCGGTTTAACAGGCTACTACCACAAGTTCATGAAAAACTATGAAAAGATCAGTTCACCCCTTACTTCTTTACTGAAAAAAGATGCTTTCCAATGGTCAGACAAAGCCATCACCACCTTCGACGAACTTAAAGCCGTAATGTCGATAATGCCCATACTAGCGCTACTCGACTTTAGGAAGACTTTTGTTATTGAAGCTGATGCCTTTGGAGTCAGAATTGGTATTAGACTAATGCAAGATGGCCGCCCCCTTGTTTATACTAGTTAGGTGTTATCTCCTTCCCATCTCAAGATGACTATTTATGATAAGGAAATGCTTGTGATTATGCATACGGTGGCCAAATCAAGACCGACCATAAAAGCCTAAAATATTTCTTAGAGCAGAAGATATCTTCCCCCGAGTAGCAAAAATGGGTAACAAAGCTTCTTGAATATGATTATAAAATAACTTACAATAAGGGGAAAGAGAATGTTGTTGCAGATGCGCTTTCACGGCTACCCGAGCAAGCTGAATTTTTTATCGTTTCACTTCCAACTAGCGACTTCCTTGAGGATATTAAGAGAGAATGGCAAGATGATCTAGAGGCTAGTAAGATCATAACAAAATTGGAGGAAGCACCAGGCTCCATGGCTCATTACAATTGGGACTCAAAAGACTTACGCTATAAGGGACGCATTGTGCTTGTGCCAAATTCTGCTTGCATAAAGACCATCCTTAAAGAGATGTATTCCACACCTATGGCTGGGCACTCTAAGTTCCTTAGAACCTATAAGAGAATTAAGCAAAATTTTTATTGGGTAGGGATGAAAAATATTATTGCTAAATTGGGTAGGGATAAAAAATATTATTGCAGATGCGCTTTCACGGCTACCCGAGCAAGCTAAATTTTTTACCGTTTCACTTCTGACTAGCAACTTACTTGAGGATATTAGGAGAGAATGACAAGATGATCTAAAGACTAGTAAGATCATAAAAAAATTGGAGGAAGCACCAAGCTCCGTGGCTCATTACAATTGGGACTCAAAAGACTTGCGCTATAAGGGACGCATTGTGCTTATGCAAAATTCTACTTGTATAAAGACCATCCTTCAAGAGATGCATTCCACACCTATGGTCGGGCACTCTGAGTTCCTTCGAACCAATAAGAGAATTAAGCAAAATTTTTATTGGGTAGGGATGAAAAATATTATTGTTGAATTTATAGCACAATGTGATGTATGTCAATGAAATAAAGGCGAGACAGTGGCAAGCCCCGGAAATCTATAACCTCTACCCATCCCAGACTCAATATGGACTGATATATCAATGGACTTCATTAAAGGGCTTCTCTCATCACAAGGAAAAGAGTTATTCTAGATATAGGGCACTAAATTGAAGATAAGTATGGTATATCACCAATAAACCGATGGCTAGACTAAAGTGATGAATAAGTGCTTGGAGACATGCCTCAGATGCTTCACCAGTAACTGAGCAAAAGAGTAGACAAAGTGGCTTCCCTGGGCCAAGTGGTGGTATAATAAAACTTATCATTTATCCACAAAATGTACTCCCTATAAGGCTATGTATGGCCGACCTCCCCCTATAATCCCAAAATATATGTTGGGCACCTCTAAAGTAGAACAAGTAGACAGGAAACTACAGGATAGAGACAAAATGCTAATGTTGCTCAAAGATATCTCACTGTAGCTTAAGCAAAGATGAAACAGTAATATGATCAGCACAAAGGCGAAAGAGAATTTTTAATAGGAGATTGGGTCTTCCTATGGCTCTAGCCATACAAGCAAACATTAATATAGACCAGAGCATCCATGAAGCTTTCACCTTAGTTCTATGGACCCTACCAGATTTTGGAGTGCATCGGAGCAATAGCATATAGATTGGACTTACCCGCTAGCTCCCGAATCCATCCAATCTTTCATGTGTCATGTTTGAAGTTCAAGTTGGGATAAAACGAGATAGCTTAAAATCACCTCCAAATAGGACTACCCAAGGAGAACTATAGACCCAATCGAGTGCCATTATTGATCGATGGATCGTGACTCGACGATGACGACCCACTACTGAAGTGCTAATATCATGGGCGAACCTACTAGAAGAAGATGCCACTTGGAAGAACTATGATGACTTGAAGATCAAATTCCTAGAATTTATGGAGTGTCAACCTCGAGGACAAGATTGATTTGAAGATGACAGGTCTATTAGGACTCTAGCTAGGAGAGTCCTACTTTAGTTTCATTTAAGGGGGCAAACATATAAATCCTAAAGGCATTCATGTAAATTCTATCTAGCTGATCCCTATTAAAGAGGTGAAGAGATTAGCTAGACTAAGATTAGTTTGGAGGTTGTTTCTTAGAGAAGCATTGGGAGTCAATTAGAAGTAGGGGTCTTGAGAAGGAGTTCTATTAGGAGTTGGGGTTTAAAAGCCCTGTAAATAGCCATGTAATCACCCTCTTTTCTTTATAAATAGATCAATCCTTTTAGTGGCCTTTGAGCAGCAACTTGGAGGAAGGAACCCCTATAGAGTTGCAAGGAGGTCGATCTCCTAAAGAGATCAACCCCAAGCTTAGTATCTGCAAGGGTTCTAACAAAATACGGACATTAACGGCTCTTGTATGAATTTTTAAGACATGAGTTCTTGATGTAAAGTAGAAATTTTTATGAAATTTTACTTTGATGATCTATCTTTTCTATTTTACGAATCTCTTTCTATGGCATGAATTTTTAATAGCAATAATGAATTGCTTTTCGTTATTCATAAAAATTTAAGTCTCCTTGATGGAATCATAGATTTATCCTTCCCTTTTTGCTACTTTCACAAAAAATTATATCATAACATTTGGCATCAATGGCCCATTTCCTTTTTGTTGATGACAAAGGGGGAGAAATATAGCAAATTGACGACAACTTATGGCATGATTTGTATCACAAAATGTAATTTATAAAATGCCTTGTATCATAAAAGCAACATTATTTGTATCATAAAATGCAATTTGTAAAATGTCTCGTATCATAAAAGCAAATTGATGACATACTTTGAATCGTAAAACAATTGTCATGCCTTGTATCATAATATGCTTGGTATCATCAAAAGCATATCAAATATTTGAGGTGTATTGCAAACTATCACAAATTTATGAAATGTTTCGTATGCATCGCGAATGATTGAAATGAATCTTGTATGCTTAAAATGATAATTTGGTTTCATTTTTGTATCATTAAATGTTGTATCATCAATTGATATCATGCCTTGGATTTATGAACTATTATTTGATATCATTTGATTCTTACTAAATTTCAAAATTAAAGTTCGTATCATTTGATGAAATTATGATTGTTTATCATCATTCAATATTAGACTTGAAAATAGATGTCATGCCTTGACATCATTTTTGTATTGTGAAAAATACGAAGTATCATATTTGGGATGAAAAATCATGCTTGTTGAGCATTTCGATAAGTTTAAATGCATGTAACTTATTGGTTTGGGCTTGAAATCAAAGGGCTTGAATTCAAGTGGTTCTTTTCTCAACTATGGCATATAGATAGGGGGAGTTAAGATTACCTCTATCATCAATTGATTATCATCATCGAAAAGGGGGAGATTGTTGAATCTCAGATTTTGATGATGAAGTCAATTGATAAGTTATTTTGATCTAATCTATATGTTGAGAAAAGTGTGTAGGATTAACTACGATAGGGATGAAGACATAAAATAAAATGAAGTACTGAAGTCAAGTACAATCGAATCATTGGGAGTTCGAGACTTCGTTGGGAGTCCGAAGGTTCGTCAGAAGTGCTACTAGAATTAGCTCAGAATGAGTCAAGGGCTTGTCGAAGAGTTTGTCGAAAGTTTTCTGAAAGGTTCGTCGAAGGTTCACGGAGCTCGTTGAGAAAGATCGGAGCTTGCCAAAGAAGGTTTATCGAAACTTGCCAGGATCATCGTAAAGTCCTGGAGCCTACTGGGTGTCTATTAGAAGATGTCCGAGAGTTCATCGGAAGTACACCGGAAGTTCGTTGGAAGAAGTCTTGACATGATGGATTATGTTTTCACTTAATATCCTTAATTTTATAGTTAGCACATAATTAAGGTTAAGATTGGGAGATAATCCCATTAACCCTGGTAAGGGCCAATTGGGCCTGAGATTGGATTGGATTGGGTCAGATTCTAGGCCCATCCAGGTTGCTAGACCCTGTCTGGTGGTAGCACCACCAGACTAGAGAGGTGGAGCCGCCCAGGGTTCAGATTCCCAAGTTCCTTAGCTGTGGTACCGCCCAGGTCAAGCGGTGGTACCACTTGTATTTATTAACTGTCAAGCAATGGTACTGCCTATCAAGCGATGGTACTGCCCCATTATAGAACCTGAAGCTCTGCTCTGGTGGTAGTCCTACCAGACTAGGCAGTGGTACCGCCTAGTGTTAGGGTCAACAGGCAGTGGTACCACTAGTGATAGGCGGTGGTACCACTAGCTCTTAGAAATCCAAGATGGGACCTTTTTTGGCTCCAATTTTGAAACCAATATCCCTAACTTCTTAGCTGGTAAAGCACATTAAGAAGTGATAAAAACTAAGCAGAAACTATAGTGAAATAGCTTTGAAAAATATGAGTGTTCACCTCCTCAATTCTTTAAGTGTCAAAAGTCTATCAAAGGAGAGTGAGCCACTTGAGTCTATAAATACCCCTTACTTCTCAACTGGCAAAGCACATTGAGTGTTAGGTTCAGAGTGGCACTAAGAGGAGGGGGGGGGGTGAATTAGTGTAGCGGATTAAACTAAATAAAGCTTGAAAACCAATTCTGGAGATTTGCTTAACAACTTGATTCAGCGATAGAGACTTTAACTTGAAAATATTCAGGTAATGAAATTGGAAGTAGGGAGAAGAAATCCGATCAGTTTGTAGCTTAAGAAATTTACGATGCAGAATTTTAAATACTCACACAGCAAGTAAACGCAGCGATGTATAGTGGTTCGGTCAAATGACCTACGTCCACTCTTGAAGCCTCCTCCAATGAGGCTCCCAACTTCCATTACCAAGTCTCTTGAAGGGGAAGAACCAAACACCCCTTTACAGCCTTTTACAAGAGGTTCCCTCTCTTTACAAGATTTTTACAAGGAGAAGAAAGGAGGAGAACACTTGAGCAAATGAAAGCAGAAATTTGCTATAGCTTAGACTCAATTCTAACACTGTAAAGATCCCTCAACCAGCTAGGAGTAAAGGGGTATTTATAGAGCTTTTTGGGATTTCAAAAATCTTGCTCAAAGAGGGGTCTCATTCAAAATTTTGGACTGCAGGCGGTACTACCACCTGGCACTGGTGGTACTACCACTTGACACACCTTTGCGTGTGTTAGTGTGCTGGCGGTACTACCGCCTGGCACTAGTGGTACTATCGCTTGACACAGGTGGTTGCAACCACTTGTCAAGCGGTACCACTACCTGCCTGGGGCGGTGCTCCCGCTCAGCCTATGGTCAACAAACGGTGCTACCGCCTGGGTCCGATGGTGCTACCGCCTGGGTCCAGCTGTGCTACTGCTTGGCCCACGATCAACAAGCGATGCTACCGCCGGCCCTTGCCAGAAACTGTATGGGCCTAACCTTCGGCCCAATACAGCCCATTAACAGCCCAATTGGCCCAATACAGGTCTAGACAAGATTAACACCTAGTCTATACCCTAATTAAGTGCTAACTATGAACATTTAAAGCCAAATTAAACCAACACCATCAAGTTATCTTCCTAAGAGCTTTCCGACGGTCTTCCGGTAGACTTCTGACACTCCCTCAGATTCCTTCCAACGGACTCCCAGCAGGCTCCCGGATTCTATGGCGAGTTCAACAAGTCTTTGGCACCCTTTCGAACCTTTTCGGTGATCTCCGCGAACCTCCGACGATCTTTCCGACGAACTTTCGAAACCTTCGACAAGTCCCCGATTTCATCTCGGTTGGCTCCGCCAGCACTTCCGATGATCCTTCAAACTTTTGGTGGACTTTTAAACTTCCAAAAACTTGACTCCAATAATTAGCTCTATCATAGTTAATCCTGCACACTTATCTCGAAAACGGATTAGATCAAATAACCATCAATTGACTTCATCATCAAAATCTGAGATTCAACAATCTCCCCCTTTTTTATGATGACAATCAATTGATGACGGAGTTATTCTTAACTCCCCCTATCTATATGCCATATAATGAGAAAGTAGAAACATTTGAATTCAATCTTTTGAATTCAACCAAAAACGATAAGTTACTTGCGTTGAACTTATCATCATGCTCAATCAGCATGAGGTTTCATTCGTAAGCAATATCAAAGCATGACATTTAATCGAAAGATGATAAACATTTATCATTTCGTCAAAAGATACCAAAATTTTGAGATTACAACAAGGATCTTATGATTGAAAAAGCGTGACACCATATCAGATAAATCATGAGATGAAATCTTGTCATATCAATCGAAAGATGCCATTTGATAAACATGATATAGTAAGAATCTTTCAATTGTAAAATTCAATTGCAATGTTATGCATTACATTACTTATGGGTTCATTGCAATGCTTTTTAAGGATTACAACCTGCTTTTGACACAAAGCATGGCAAGAGCAATTGAATTGCAATAACAAATCTTATGAGACATTTTTCATTTCATTTACACTATATAAGTTATTTTTCAATACAATGCATGATATTTATCAAGTCATCAAATTATTTTGCTCATAAAGGCCACATTCAACAAGTCATCAATTTCACATTTTTCTCCCCATTTGTCAACAACAAAAAGGAGATGAATAAACTTGACGAAAGGGTGAAACTTGAAAAAAAAAATGACATAAGTGAGAGGAGTCATAAAGTTATCAACCATATCAAAGTCATCAAATTTTTGCCAAAATATGTATAAGGATACATCATTGAAGCCAATCATCAACATATCCAAGAAAATTCATGATGAGATTCAACTTGTTATTTTTATGAAGGAAGAAGATATGAAATAATAAAAACTTGATTAGCACATGAATAAATATTTAAAAGCTTGATTTTTATGCAGAATCCATGACATTAATTTATGCATATGTCAAGCTTATATAAT
Source organism: Musa beccarii (assembly GCA_024322285.1). Classification (NCBI taxonomy): domain Eukaryota; kingdom Viridiplantae; phylum Streptophyta; class Magnoliopsida; order Zingiberales; family Musaceae; genus Musa; species Musa beccarii. Next base: position 73,430,895 of record CM044395.1, read on the forward strand.
CCATTTAGTCATCACAAAAGAAGGTGAAGATAGTATGAAGTTATACATACATCATTGAAAGACATGATTTTCATTGAAAGTATAAAGGTGAAACTATCAAATTCAAAGTTTAAATGTTTTGAAAATTATGCACTATTAAATATTAGCACAAATTTAGCATGCCTAATTCTCTTCTAATGAAGTCAAATTGTTCTTCATTTAAGGGCTTTGTGAAAATGTCCGCTAATTGGTGTTTTGTATCAATAAATTCTAGAGTTACATCATTATTAGCGATATGATCTCGTATAAAGTGATGCCTAATATCAATGCGCTTAGTTCTTAAGTGTTGAATGAGATTTTTGGTTAGACAAATAGCACTTGTGTTATCTCATTTTATTCAAATATTTTTTAAATTAATTCTATAATCTTCTAAAGTGTTTTTCATCCAAACAACTTGTACACAAAATGCACTTGTAGCTATATATTCGGCTTCCGCCGTAGATAGTGCAATAGAATTTTGTTTCTTGGATGTTCAAGAAACAAGTGCATATCCTAGAAATTGACATGTTCCGGATGTGCTTTTTCTATCGATTCTACATCCGCCAAAATCGGCATCCGCATAAGCTTTTAAATCAAAATTCTCAGATTTTGGATACTATAATCCTAGATTAGGAGTTCCTTTAAGATACATAAGGATTCTTTTAACAGCTTTAAGGTAAGATAACTTAGGATTAGCTTGGAATCTTACACATAGACCTACACTAAACATGAAATCAGGTCTAATTGCAGTGAGATAGAGTAAGCTACCTATCAATCCCCTATATATTTTTTGATCAAAATTTTCTCCATTTTCATCCAAGTCTAACTTGGTGGAAGTACTCATTGGAGTATTGATGGCTTTAGAACTGTCCATGTTAAATCATTTTAACAGTTCAAATGTGTACTTGGTTTGATTAAGAAATATTCCATCACTAAGTTGTTTAATTTGTAATCCTAAAATGAAGTTTAACTCACCCATTAGACTCATTTCAAATTCATGACTCATACACTTAGCAAATGATTCACATTGTGATTCATCCGAAGAACCAAAAATGATATCATCAACATAAATTTGAATAATAAGAAAATTATTTTCAAAATATTTAATAAACAATGTAGTATCAACCTTGTCTTTAGTAAAATTATTTGAAATTAAGAAAGAACTAAGCCTCTCATACCAAGCCTTAAGGGCTTGTTTCAATCCATAGAGAGCTTTAGTTAATTTAAACACATAATTAGGAAGAAGAGAGTTTTCAAAACCGGGTGGTTGTTCAACATAAACTTCTTCAGAAATAAAGCCATTCAAAAAAGCACATTTGACATCCATTTGAAAAAGCTTAAAGTTATTACTACTAGCATAGGCAAGGAGCATCCTAATGGCTTCTAATCTAGCCACAGGAGCGAAGGTTTTTTCGTAATCGATACCTTCTTCTTGGTTGAAACCTTTGGCCACTAATCTAGCCTTGTTTCTAACCACGATACCATATTCATCTTGCTTATTTCTAAAGACCCATTTAGTACCGATAACTAAATGGTCACTTGGTATAGGAACAAGCTTCCATGCCTCATTTCTCTCAAATTGGTTCAATTCCTCTTGCATTGCGATAACCCAAGAATTATCTTTCAAGGCTTCGTCAATGCTTTTAGGCTCAATTTGAGAAAGAAAAGCAGTATGAGCAAAAAAAATTTTAAATGAAGAACGCGTTTGAACCCCTTTCGATGTGTCTCCTATGATTAACTCCTTAGGATGGGCATCTACATAATTCCATTCCTTAGGTAAGGAGAATTCGGAAGAAGATGCTTCCAAGTTGCTATTTAAGGAGAGGGTTCATTTAAATTCAAATTATCAAAACCAAAATCATTATCAAAATCTTTTTTAAATTTAAAAATTTTATTAAAAATGATATGAATAGACTCTTCTATAACTAATGTTCTTTTGTTAAAAATATGAAAAGCTTTGGAAACATAATAGTAGCCAAGGAAGATGCCTTCATCAGATTTAGCATCGAATTTTCCTAAAGCATCCTTTTCATTTAAAATAAAGCATTTGCAACCAAAAACTTTAAAGGAAGAAACATTAGGTTTTTTGTCATTCCATAATTCATAAGGAGTCTTGGATAGAGATGGTCTTATTAGAACCCTATTCATGACATAGCAAGCCGTATTAATAGCTTCGGCCCAAAAATATTTGGGTAAACTATGTTCATTTAACATGGTTCTTGTCATTTCTTGTAAATTTCTATTCTTTCTTTCTACTATTCTATTTTGTTGAGGATTTCTTGGAGTAGAGAAGTTGTGGTTATACCCATTTGATTCACAAAAATTTTGGAAGTTATGGTTTTGGAATTCACCACCATGATCACTCCGAATTGATGAAATCATGAAACCCTTTTCATTTTGAGTAAGTTTACAGAATTTAGAGAAACATTTAAAAGAATCACTTTAGTGAGCTAAGAAATAAGTCCACGTGAATCTACTATAGTCATCTACAATCACAAAGGCATATTTGCTACCTCCTAGGCTTGTTGTGTCAATTAGTCCAAACAAATCCATATGGATCAATTGTAATGGTCTAGAGGTACTTATTTGATTTTTTGGCTTGAAGCTAGTTTTGATTTGTTTTCCTAGTTGACAAGTATCACATACTTTATCTTTAATGAACTTAACCTTAGGAATGCCTTTTACAAGGTTTTTAGATGTGATTTGAGAGATTAGTTTCATGCTAGCATGACCTAATCTTCTATACCAAAGCCAAGCATCATTATTCAAAGCCAAAAAACATATTTCACTATTAAGATCATCAAGATTAATAGTGTAGACGTTATTTTACTTGATTAAAATTATAGATGTATTGTTGTGTGGTTTTTCGACGATACAAGCACTAGATTCAAATCTTATAATATAACCATTATCACATAATTGACTAATGCTCAAGAGATTATATTTTAAACCATCTACTAATAACACATTATCAATTGAAAAGGTTGATTTGTTACCTATAGTACCATTGCCAATGATTTTACCCTTGTTGTTGTCTCCGAATATAACAAACCCTTCGTCTTGGCTAAAGAGCTTAGAGAATTGAGATGGATCTCTGGTCATGTGCCATGAGCATCCACTATCAAGGTACCATCTCTTGCTCCTAACTTGTGTGGGTGTTTTTGTCTACAAGAAAGGATAATTTTTAGGTACCCATTTTGACTTGGGTACCTCAAAAACTAATCTACTAAATTTATCATTATTCAATGAATTCCTAATTGATCCTTTAGGAACCCATACCAATTTATTTGGGCTAAGTTTACTATATGGACATTTGTAAATAATATATCTGGATTTGCAACAAAAATTGCATTTCAAGTGAGAGGATCATTTAATGTTGGCCCTTTAATGAATATGGTTTGAGTTCGGAGAGATCCACTCATGAATCCAATTCCACATCTATTTCTGACATGTCCCTTGTTAGCAAGGATTATGTCTAAGCTCTTGCTACTGACCTTAAACTTGTTTAAGGTCTCTTTGAGTAGCAAGTTCTCCTTTTTGATTGCTTCTAAATGATTACACTTAGAGCATGGGAGTAGAGAGAGAGAATCATGCTCAAGACTCTTAAACTTATCAAGCAATAAAGCATGTTCCTTTTTTAAAGAATTGAAGCTTTTTGTAATAGTTCTACATTCATCAAATAATTCATGGAAGGCAATTAAAAGCTCATCGAAAGATAAATCTTTATTAAATAAATCACTTACCTCTTCTCCCAACACCATTAGAGCAAAGTTGGCCTCCTCTTTGATGCTTACTTCTTCATCCTCGGAATCACTCGAGTCATCCCATGTAGCCTTCAAAGCCTTCTTCTTCTTGAGTTGCTTCTTCTTAGCTTAGGGGCATTCATTTTTGAAGTGCCATGGCTTCTTACATTCATAATATATGACTTGGTCCTTTTTTGGTTCAAGTTTGTTCTTGAATTCATTTTTAAATTTGCCCTTTTTAATAATTTTTTTAAATTTTCTAGTTAAGAGTGTAATGTCCTCGTCAAAGTCCTCATCACTTGATGCTCCTTTCAAGTGGTCTTCTTGAGTTCTTAATGCCATATCCTTCCTGTTCTTTGGAAGGGGGTTCTCTAGCTCATCATGAGCATAGCATATCATTTCATAGGTCATTAAAGACCCTATGAGTTCTTTGATAGGAAAAGTTTTAAGGTCCTTGGCCTCTTGAATGGCCATAACCTTTGGATCCCAAATTTCAGAAGGGATCTTAAAATTTTTGTTACTAATTCAAAATTAGAAAAATCTTTACCAAGTGCCTTGAGTCCATTGATGACATCCGTAAAGCAGGTGTATATGTCTCCAATGGATTCACTTGGTTTCATTCGAAAAAGCTCGTAAGAATGCACAAGAATGTTGATTATAGACTCTTTCACTCAGCTAGTGCCTTCATGAGTGATCTCAAGAGTTCGCCAAATATCAAAAACCGATTCACAAATTGATACGCGATTAAATTCATTTTTGTCTAGTGCATAAATCAAGGCATTCATAGCCTTGGCATTTAAAGCAAACACCTTCTTCTCCAACTCATTCCATTCGCTAATCGGAAGAGAGATTTTTGAAAACCATTTTCAACGATATTCCAAAGCTCAAAATCCATAGAAATAAGAAAAATCCTCATATGAGTCATCCAATATGTATAATCTGACCCATTAAACATAGGTGGATGAGTAATGGAGTGACCCTCTTGCATGCCGAAAAAGGCCATCTCTCTTGGGTTTTAAACCAAATATGAGAGTGAACCTCACTCTGATACCAATTGTTAGGTTCAGAGTGGCACTAAGAGGGGGGGGGTGAATTAGTCCAGCAGATTAAACTGAATAAAGCTTGAAAACCAATTCTGGAGATTTGCTTAAGAACTTGATTCAGCGATAGAGACTTTAACTTGAAAATATTCAGGTAAATGAAATTGGAAGTAGTGAGAAGAAATCCGATCAGTTTGCAGCTTAAGAAATTTACGATACAGAATTTTAAGTACTCACACAGCAAGTAAACGCAGCGATGTATAGTGGTTCGATCAAATGACCTACGTCAACTCTTGAAGCCTCCTCCAATAAGGCTCCCAACTTCCACTACCAAGTCTCTTGAAGTGGAAGGACCAAACACCCATTTACAGCCTTTTACAAAAGGTTCCCTCTCTTTATAGGATTTTTACAAGGAGAAGAAAGGAGGAGAACACTTGAGCAAATGAAAGTAGAAATTTGCTATAGCTTAGACTCAATTCTAACATTACAAAGATCCCTCAACTAGCTGGGAGTAAAGGAGTATTGAAAGAACTTTTTGGGATTTCAAAAATCCCACTCAAAGAGGGGTCTCATCCGAAATTTTGGACTGCAGGCGGTACTACCACCTGGCACTGGCGGTACTACCGCTTGACACACCTTTGCGTGTGTTAGTGTGCTGGCGGTACTACCACCTGGCACTGGCGGTACTACCACCTAACACAGGTGGTTGCAACCACTTGTCAAGCGATACCACCGCCTGCCTAGGGCAGTGCTACCGCCCGGCCTATGGTCAACAGGCGGTGCTACCGCCTGGGTCCGGCGGTGCTACTGTCGGCCCTTGCAAGAAACTATATGGGCCTAACCTTCGTCCCAATAAAGCCTAATAAAGGCCCAATTGGCCCAATACAGGTCTAGACAAGCTTAACACCTAGTCTATACTCTAATTAAGTGCTAACTATGAACATTTAAAGCCAAATTAAACCGACACCATCAAGTTATCTTCTGAAGAGCTTTCCAGCGATCTTCCGGCGGACTTCCGACACTCCCTCGGATTCCTTCCAGCGGACGCCAAGCAGGCTCCCGGATTCTATGGCAAGTTCAACAAGACTTTGGCACCCTTCCGAACCTTCTCGGTGATCTCTACGAACCTCTGACGATCTTTCCAGCAAACTTCTGAAACCTTCGGTGAGTCCCCGATTTCATCTCAGTTGGCTCCGACAGCACTTCCGATGATCCTTCGGACTTCCGGTGGACTTTTGAACTTCCAACAACTTAACTCCTGCAATTAGCTCTATCATAGTTAATCCTGCACACTTATCTCAAAAATGGATTAGTTCAAATAACTATCAATTGACTTCATCATCAAAATCCGAGATTCAACATTGAGAAGTGATAAAAACTAGGTCAAAGCTCTAGTAAAATTGCATTTGATAGCTTGAGTGTTCACCTCCCAAGTCTTATTTGTAAAAGTTCAGTAAGAGAGTGTGAACCACTTGTAAAAGTTTATAAGTGGGGTACTTGGTCCTTTCCCCTCAAGAAGAATTGATAGTGAAAATTGGGAACCTCATCGGAGGAAGTTTCGGAAGTGCATGTAGGTCATTTGATTGAACCACTATACATCGCTGCATACTTCTTTTGATGTGTGAGTTTCAAATTGCTGTATTTCAATCCTCATATAGCTGCAATCTCTTGATCTCCTCCTCTCTACTTTCTATCGTATTCACTCAAATCACTTTGCTAAAATTATTTTTGTTGAATCGAAACTTCTTAACTCACAACTCTTTTCCGTAATCGTTTTGAATTTATGATTTTTATTCACTGCACTAATTCACCTTCCCTTCCCCCCCTCTTAGTGCCGCTCTAGATCCTAACAATTGATATCAAAGCTAGGTCACTCTCATTTGGTTTAAAACTCAATAGAGATGGTGTATTCTAGCATGCAAGAGGGTCTTTCAATTACACGTCCGTCTATGTTTAATGGGTCAGATTATACCTATTGGAAGACTCGTATGAAGATTTTTCTTATTTCCATAGATTTTGAACTTTGGAATATTATTGAAAAAGGCTTTTAAAAATCTTCTCTTCCAATGAACGAATAGAATGAATCAGAGAAGAAGGTTTTTTTGCTCTTAATGCAAAGGCTGTGAATGCCTTGTTTTGTGCACTTAATAAAAATGAGTTTAATCATGTTTCGATTTGTAAATTGGCTTTTGATATTTGGCATGCTAGTTATAGGTGCTCTACAAGCCAATCACGTGAGTGATGGCACTTGTAACACGATGTGTCAATCTCTTTGCTTATGATTATTAATATTTTCTCATATTATCTGAATATATATTATGATATTCTTGGATTTGTGCAATGGGAATCAGATCATTATGAGATCATGATAATGAGACTGATTCACCTTTAAACATAGACCCTAAATAATTCCAGTAATAGGTTACCCAAGAGGGACATCGTGATAACCGGATAAACTAGTGTATTGTATACCAGTCCATATGATGGAGGTGGTTGGTCTCATAACTATTTGTGTGGGGACACTAAGGATACAATATAGGTGCTTATTAGAGAATGAGTTCACTGATTGATCCGCTTATGAAATGCTGGATGGTTATTGATGCCTAACGTCAAATAATGATTTTGTAGTCCTAGTAGTGTATCTAGTCCTTAGACTTGAGACACCAAGGATGTCCTGTATGAGTACTCCACTCTTTAATACCGGACTAATACGTTTAGAAGTTCAAGATCTAGTATAGCTAGTTATTGAAAGTGACAGCTAACCTTACGAGGGTTATTGAGTATCAATAGAGGATCATCCACTCTCGGTATCATGAGAGAAATATTTCATATATTCTTGCTCAAGCAAATCCTTGGCCCGGGTCATTCGGATTAAGAGAGAAAGTGTTCTCTGAGAGAATCCGATTAGAGCGAGACTCGATTAGAAACCGTATGGGCCTGACAACACCATGCCCAATATACGATCTTTAGGATATTAGATAGATGATGGACTATAAGTACATAGTAACTGAGGGCATATAGGTCCAAAGGATTAGATTCTCCTATATCATCTGGGGACTACGGTGTAGTGGCCTAGTATGTCGATAGTCGATGAGTCGAGTGAATTATCATGGATGAGATCCAATAAGAGCTAGATTATTGGGTAGAGACTCATTAATCTAAGAGGCTTGGGTAATTGGATGGAGGTCAAATACCCAATAGGGTAGGATCCATTAGGGTTTATAAGGGGCCTCTATAAATAGGAGGGAATCAAAGGTTCATAGGCTGAGGTTTTTCTTGGTAGCCACCTTCTATTCTCCTCTCCCTAAGAAAGGAGCATCATTACAGTCCCTGCTATGTGGATACCACTAAACAGGAGGACGCTTGACCTCCTTCATCCACCCCACGGATCTGTAGGAATTCAGGGATATACGATCTCCCTAGGTACTTTCTTTCTTACATACGTAGTTTTGCCCCTAAGAATTTTTAAAATTTCAATGTTATCCTTTTACCCAAATTACTAAAATAACCTTTATAATTCAAAATTTTCTTATATGTCCCTATTTTCAGAAAAATATTAGTTAATTAAAATATTTAATTAACTATTATTATGTATCTAGTAGTCTTATATAATAACATATATATGGAATGTATAATGTGAACAGATGATCATGGACCATGTGATGTGATGTATGTGTATGATGTGATCATTATTATTATTGGGATCTATGATACTCTATTTTTCTCGTTTATTATCGGGCCTGTGTACCTGTAATTATGTGGTAATTATACGAGGAGGCGTAGCAGGAGTGTGGAAGCGATAGCAGGACCCATGAGGCCAAGACAAATGATTCGATGCATGGAAATACGTTGAGATGCTGACGGAACCGACGAAGCGAGATAAACGATCATAGGGCATGGAGTTATGTTGATACACACATAGATCTTGATGTGAGTGATTGGGCCCACTGGCTCAGGCTTGATCACATTAGAATATGGTCCATGATCATTTGGTGTGATTACTCATGTGATTTATGATTGCCTATACACCTACTAGATATATATATATATATATATATATATATTTGCATGCGATGTAGATATATATTAAATATGTATGTATGTGACACGTCATATTAGGAGACTAAATTAAAAAAATCCCCTCTCTCAATAATATTAAGTCGGTAAATGTGAGGCATTTAGATTGACCCACGTGGCCTTCCATCGTTATAGGTAGGAATCGATTCCCAGTATAGGTTGAGTTGGTCGAGTCTCTCGAGACTCACCTATATCACGATTCGCTATCTTATATACAATATAGAGATGTCACCGATGACCTGAGGATACGATATGCTTGGTCGAGTCCCTCGAGGATATATCATCGAATGAACTTATCTTGTAACGATGGTGATGACTTAACTGAACATCATGGTTGGTCGAGTCCCTCGAGGCCATGGTGGTTCAAAGGTCGAACAGGACAAAAATCATAAGGAGTTGTGATTGGCAAGAGTTGCCTATCTTTTGGGCTTAGTGTGATTGGTCGAGTCTGTCGAGGTTATACTAAGATGCTAATTGGATCTCGATCCCCACTAGAAGTATGCTGGAACTTCCGTTTCACATATTGAGGGTGTCATGTGACTTACTAGAAAAATAGTAGGAGTACGTCAAGGTAGAAGTCCATATCTTGATTATTTATATTTTTGTAAAATCTGTATGTTATTTATTTATGCTACATCTTTATTTTTTGAAAATATCGCTATTAGACTCTTTACATGACATACTTGATTTCAACTGCCTCACTAGTCAAAACTATGCAGATTGACACCGTAACCTGAGAATAGTTCTCACAATGGAGAAAATTGCATATGTCCTTGAAATAGTGATGCCTATGCCCAAGGAAGGGGCAAGTGAGAATGAGATCACTCGCTACGTGAAGTACATAGACAACTCCACTCTTGCTCAGTATTATATGTTGGGCTCCATGACTCCCAAGTTATAGAGACAACATAAAAAGATAGATGGCAGATTCATACTCCTACATCTCCATAAATTGTTTGAGGAATAGGGAAGAACTCAACGATATGAGATATCGAAGAGTCTTTTCTGTGCTAGGATGACTGAGAGGACACCGGTTCAGAACCATGTCTTTAAGATGATTAAGTAGATAGAAAAACTCACAGGTCGAGGAATGGTCCTAGATGATAACTTGTATATAGATCTTATGCTTTAGTCCCTTTTTAGATTCCTTTTCACAGTTTTCTATGCTGGTAAGACCAGAAAGAAAAGAAAGATAGAAAAGTCCCTTGAGAATGACAAGGGCAAGGGAAGATTGGGTAAAGCAAATGTTGCTACAAAGGACCTAGCAAAGGATAAAAGTCAGTGTTTCCACTATAGCAAAGACAAGCACTAGAAGAGGAACTACAAAGAGTACAATACAGAAAAGGCAAAACATAAGCTTAGAGAAGCTTCAGATATGCATTCATGATTAGTCTCTATCTATCAGACTCATATAATAATACATAGGTATTAGGTACCGATAGTGTTTATCATATCTGTAATTTGTTACAGGTTCTAGCAAGACCTAGGATATTGATGAGAAGCAAGATACACCTCAAGATGGGCAATGTAGCAAGAGTTGCTACTATTGCTATTAGCAAGGTCACCCTACATTTGCCTGTTGGAGTTGCTATCGTATTAGATACATTTTATTTTATTCTCTCTATCATCAAAAATGTTATTTCCATTTTATGTTTAACATTGAATGGTTATAAAGTAGTTTTGTAGAACAATAGTTGTTCAACTATTGAGGATGATAAAATCATCACGAGAGAGACATTGCATAATGGTTTGATTATACTAGAAACTACTCGATATATCATGAGTGTAAGTCTAGGAGGAAATGAGATGAGGTGAATAGTACATACCTCTAGTATTGTAGGCTAGGTCATATCCATGAGGGAAGGATTCAAAAGTTGCTGATAGATGGATACCTAGATCCATTTGACTATGAGTCATATACGACTTGTAAACCTTGCTTTTATAGAAAGATAACCAACTCTCAATTTAACAGAATTGGAGAGAGAGCCACTGAGTTGTTGGTACTAATACATGGTGATGTATGTAGTCCCATGTCAACTCAGACCATCAGTGGTTAATTCTACTTCATTATTTTCATTGATAATTTCTCTAAGTATGGACATATGTACTTGATGAAGTACAAGTCCAAAGCCTTCGAGAAATTTAGGGAGCATAAGAATGAAGTAGAGGTTCAAACTAGAAAGAGTATCAAGACTCTTCGTTCAGATCGAGGAGGTGAGTACTTGAGTATAAAGTTCACCCAGTTCCTTAAGAGCTAGGGTATTCTATCCCAATGGACACCTTCTTATGCACCATAACTTAATGGTGTATCCAAAAGGAGGAATCATACACTGTTAGATATAGTGCAGTCCATGATGAGTTTCGTCGATCTACCTATTTCATTTTGGAGATATACCATAGGGTCCGCAGCTTAATTTCTGAACAAAGTTCTAACTAAGTCAGTAGTGTCTACACTATATGAGATATAGAAAGGGAAGCTCGATCTTAGGTTGTTAAGATTTGGGGCTGCCTTGAACACGATAAGAGACACAAGCCCGACAAGTTAGAATCTAGGATGGAATGGTGCAAGTTCATAGGATACCCCAAGGAAACTTATGGATATTATTTCTATCACCCGAAGGACCAAAAGGTCTTTGTAGTCAAGAAAGTAGTGTTCCTTGAGAAGGAACACATTCTTGGTGGAGATAGTAGGAGCATGATAGAGTTGAGCGAGGTTAGAGAACCTAGCTCAAGCACCATTCCATAACTAGAATCTATTCAAGTATATAGCACACAGTTCCAACTTTATGTAGGTGCGATAGAGTATCCCATCCTCCTAAGAGTATGTAGGACATATTAGAGGACCGAGTGTTGAGGATATTGATCCTCAGACCTACGAGTAGCCTATCACGAATATAGACTTTGGGAAGTGTCAAGAAGTTATGAATTCAAAGATGGATTCCATGTACTCCAATAAGGTTTAGAACCTAGTTGATGCACCCGAGAGTATCGTACCCATTGGCTACAAGTGAATCTTCAAGAAAAAGATCAAGATAGATGGAAAGATAAAGGACCTATAAAGCAAGGTTAGTGGCTAAAGGGTCTCGTAAAAGCCATTATGTTGACTATGATGAAACCTTCTCACCTATAGCAATACTAAAATCCTTCTGAATTCTATTGGCTTTTGCAACATACTATGAGATCTGGTAAATGGACATAAAAATTATGTTCCTCAATGGCAACCTCGAAGAGGAGTTGTATATGATACAGCCTAAAGAATTAATGTCTTAGGGCAGTCCAAATAAGGTGTGCTGGTTGCTTTGGTCTATCTATAGATTGAAGTAAGCTTCCTAAAGTTGGAACATAAGATTTGATGAGTGATCAGATCTTATGACTTTGTTAAGAATGAAGATGAGCCTTGTATGCACGGGAAGGTAAGTGGGAGCGCTATCACCTTCTTGATGTTATATGTGGATGACATCTAATCATTGGGAATGATGTAGGAATGCTCTCTTTAATAAAGGCTTAATCATCCAGATACTTCTCCATTAAGGACTTAGGGGAAGCATCCCACATATTAGGGATTCGGATCTATAGAGATAGATCTAAGAGGATGCTTGGTTTGTCTCAATCCAAATACATATACCCCATTATCAAAAGGTTTGGTATGAAAAATTCCTAAAGAGGTCTCATACTGATAAGACATAGGCTATCACTTTCTAGGAGTGTATCCTCAAAGGCTCTAAGAAAGGGCACACATGGATAGGATACTCTATGTCTCATTGATAGGGTCTAGCATGTATGCTATGCTATGTGCCCGGCCTGATATGGTGTATGCTCTTTGTGTTACGAGTAGGTATCAGGTGGATCCAGACTTGGAGTAATAGAAAGCAATAAAGTGTATCCTTAAGTACTTGAGAAGGACTAAAGATCTTTTACTAGTATATGGAGAAAGTAGCCCTAGGGTTGAAGGCTATAAGGACTCGAGCTTCTAGTCCGATATCGATGATGGTAAGTCTAATTTAGGGTATTCACCCTGAATGGATGAGCAGTATGCTAGAACAGTTATAAGCAAGATACTACTACTGTCTAGAAGAAGTAATATGCTGGAAAAGTACATTATTGCAGTTGAGGCAGTAAAGGAGGGAGTCTAGAAGAAATAGTTCATCACAGATTTATGAGTCGTGTCAAGCAGCGAGGTGCTTATTCCCCTATATTACGACAACTATGGGGCGATTACTCAAATAAGGAAACCCGGGTCTCATCAGAAGTGTTCGGATGTGGTTTTAGCTTCTTAGAGAGATCGTGGCCTAAAGAGATATAGTAGTGGAAAGAGTTCTATCCAAAGATAACATTGTAGATCCACTGACAAAGCTATTGACTCAAATTATATTTGAGCATCATAGAGGTCTGATAGGAATCAGGCACGTAGGTGGGCTTTAGATCAAGTGGGAGATTGCTAGTTATAGGTGCCCTACAAGCTAATCACATGAGTGGTGGCACTTGTAACATGTTGCATCAATCTCTTTACTTATGATTATTGGTATTTTCTCATATTATCTGGATGTATAATGTGATGTTCTTGGATCTATACAATGGGAATCAGATCATGATGAGATCATGATAATGAGACCGATTCACCTTTAAACATAGACCCTAAATAATCCCGATCATAGATTACTCGAGAGGGACATCGAGATACCTGGATAGACTAGTGTGCTATATACTTGTCGATATGATGGAGGTGGCTGGTCTCATAGCTACTAGTGTGGGGATACTAAGAATACAGTGCAGGTGCTCATTGGAGAATGAGTTCACTGATTGATCCGCTTACAGAATGCTGGATGGTTATTGATACCTCACATCAGACAATAATTCTTGAGTCCCAATAGTGTATATGGTCCTTAGACTTGAGACACCAAGGATGTCCTGTATGATACTCCACTCTTTGATACCAGACTTATAGGTTTGGAAGTTCTAGATCTAGTATAGCCGGTTATTAGGAGTGGCAGCCAACCTTACGAGGGCTATTGAGTATCAATAGAGGATCATCCACTCTTGATATCTTGAGAGGAATATCCCATGTGTTCTTGCTTAGGTAAATCATTAGCCAGAGTCATTTAGATTAAGAGAGAAAGAGTTCTTCGGGAGAATTTGATTAGAGCAAGACTTGATTGGAAACTGTATGGGCCTGATAGCACCATGCCCGATATATAATCTCTAGGATATTAGATGAATGAGGGACTATAGGTACATGGTAACTAAGGGCATATAGGTCCAAAGGATTGGATTCCCCTGTATCATCTAGGGACTATAGCGTAGTGGCCTAGTACGCCCGTATTTGATGAGTCGAGTGAATTATTATGGATATAATAATTCACTAACTCAGAAGGAGTTCTAATAGGTATGACTCATAGCCAGCTTGATATTGGGCCTAGAGGGTCACACACATATGATAGGTGTTACGACGAGTAGAGGTTCGGATATGAGATATCCGCTGGAGCCCCTATCTTATTGGATATCTAAAAGCCCATATATTATTGGATCCAATGGATGAGATTTAATAAGAGCTAGATTATTGGGTAGAGACCCATTAATCTAAGAGGCTTGGGTAATTGGATGGAGATCCAATACCCAATAGGGCAGGATCCATTACGGTTTACAGGGGATCTCTATAAATAAGAGGGAACTAAAGGTCCATAGGCTGGGGTTTTTTGGTAGCCACCTCCTGTTCTCCTCTCCCTAAGAGAGGAGCACCGTTGCAGTCTTTGTCGTATGGATACCACTAGAGAAGAGGACGCTTGATCTTCTTCATCCTCTCCTATGGATTTGCAGGAACTCAAGGATATACGATCTCCCTAGATATTTTCTTTTTACATATGTAGTTTTTGGATTCGTTGATTTGTTTTTGATGCATTGATCTTCTGATAGAACCCTAGAGGAATTCTATGGAGATTGATCTTTGAGGGGGATCAACTCTTGGAACGCTATAGGGGTTCCACCCTCCAAGTAGCCTAGTGGCTACAATTCTAGATTGATCTTTCTTATTCTAAAGAGGTGGAGGCTACAAGCTTATATAGAGCTCCAAACCCTAGCCCTAGGGGCAGCTTCCTAAGTGAACTACCCAATTTGCCCTCAACCTTAGCGGGCCGGCCCAATAACAAGGGGGGTGGCTAAGAAGCCCAAAGACCCAAATATAAACCCTTGCCTCTCTTATTTATAGGATAAAGGCGGCTATGTGGGGTTTATTACACTCTCACTGGGTTTTTATTAGATGCTACATGGTTGAGTAGGACCCAACCCTACTAGGGTCCTATCAAGCCCGTCCTCTTCGAATCAACCTTGTTCTCAAGGCTGGGGTTCCATGAACTCAGGGAACCAGGTCTTCAACTCCTCATATGATTCCCATGTGGTATCTTCGAGTGGTAAATTAGTCCAATGTACTAGTACTTCAGTAGAGGGACGTCGACGACGCATCATGACTCTGCGGTCGAGGATGGCTTGTGGTTGGGCTTGAATATTTCCATCATTAGTGGTGTTAGGCAGTTGGATCTGGGGTATCTGTGTTCTCCCAACTTGGGCTTCAAGCATGACACTTGGAAGATAGGGTGAATTTTGGCATCTTCAGGTAATTTAAGTCTGTATACCATAGCTCCAATACGCTCTATGATCTGATAAGGCCCATAAAAATGTGGAGATAACTTCATGGAGGCTCGTGTGCTGATGGATAGTTGTTTGTATGGCTATAGGCGAAGATAAACCCAATCTCCTACAAAAAATTCTCTTTCGCTTCTTCATGTGTCAGCTTGTTGCTTCATTCTAGCTTGAGCGATAGAGAGATTATCCTTTAGCAACTATAGGAGGTTATCTCTATCAATTAAATCTTGGTCAACCTGATCTACCTTAGCCGAGCCAATTACATACTTTGGAATCACAAGAGCCGGCCGACCATATAATGCTTCATATGCGGTACATTTTGTAGATGAATGATATGTTGTATTATACCACCATTCGGCCTAGGGGAGCCATTTCGTCCACTCCTTTAGTCGATCACTAGCAAAACACTGAAGGTATATCTCTAAACACCTGTTCACCACTTCTATTTGGCCGTCAGTTTATGGATGATATGCAGTGCTCATCTTAAGTTTGGTGCCCTACAACTGAAATAACTCAGTCCAAAATTTACTAGTGAAGACCCTGTCATGATCGCTTACAATTGACCTTGGCATCTCATATAGTTTAACAATATTTTCTTTAAAAATCAAAGTAATACTAATAGTAGTGTAGGGATTTCGCATAGCACAAAAATGAGCATATTTCGTAAGTCGATCAACCACCACAAGGATTGTACTTTTACCTTTGGAAGGTGGTAGCCTTTCGATGAAGTCCATGGAGATGTCAATCCACACTGAGTCAGGTATGGGTAGTGGTTATAGTTTCCCTGGACTCGTCACTGTTTCACCTTTTTGCTGTTGACATACATCACATTGTACTACGTATTTAGAAATAATTTTTTTCATTCCTTTCCAATAAAAGTTTTGCTTAACTCTTTTGTAGGTTCTTAGAAATCCAAAGTGCCCTGCTGAAGGTGTGGAGTGCATTACATGCAGAATGACTTTGATGCAAGGGGAGTTTGGTATAAGCATAATACGACCTTTATAGCGTAGATCCCTCGAATCCCAAGTATAGTGAGCTATTGCGCTTGGATCCTCCTCTAATTTTTTTATGATGTTGCTAGTTTCTGGATCCTTCTTTCATTCCTCCCTAATGCCCTCGAGGAAGCCGATGGTAGGAAGAGAGATGGCCGAAAATTCAGCTTGTTGAGGGAGCCATGAGAGTGCATCTACAACAACGTTTTCTTTCCCCTTTTTGTAAATAATTTCATAATTAAATCTGAGAAGTTTGGTTACCCATTTTTGCTGCTCCGGGGTTGATATCTTCTGCTCCAAAAAATACTTAAGGCTTCTATGGTCAGTTTTAATCTCAAATCTTTGGCCAATCAGGTAGGGTCTCCACTTTGTTAGTGCATGCACAATGGCAAGCATCTCCTTATCATAGATAGACATTTTTTGATGGGACGGAGACAACACTTTGCTAGTGTATGCAAGTGGTCGACCATCTTGCATGAGAACGACTCCAATTCCAACTCCCGATGCATCGGCCTCAATGATGAAGGGTCTGTTGAAATCTGGTAGCGCTAGCACCAGTGTCGTCGTCATGGCTACCTTAAGTCTGTCGAAGGCAGTGGAGGCTTTGTTCGACCATAGGAAGGCATCTTTTTTTAGTAGAGAAATGAGGGGGGCACTAATCTTCCCATAGTCCTTCATGAATTTTCGGTAGTAACCCGTTTGTCCAAGGAACCCATGCAGTAATTTCACATTTGTAGGTTTCGGCCAACCTTGCATTGCTTCAATTTTTGTTGGGTCTACGGCCACTCCTTCTTCTGATATTATATGCCCAAGGTACTCTACTTTTTGTTGGAGAAAGCTGCACTTTGATAGCTTAACAAAAAGAGTATTCTCCCAAAGGATCGTCAAAACAATTCGTAAGTGCTGAAAGTGAGTCTCAAGAGAAGGGCTGTAAATGAGAATATCATCAAAAAATACCAACACAAATTTGCGAAGAAAGCTCCGAAAAATATCATTCATAAGACTTTGGAAGGTTAAAGGAGCATTAGTAAATCCAAAGGGCATTACCAAGAATTCATAATGGCCGTTATGAGTACGAAAAGCAGTTTTTGGGATGTCGCCTTCACATACCCGAATTTGGTGGTAACCGGATCGAAGGTCCAACTTCGTGAAGACTCGAGCTCTTTTTAATTCATCAAGAAGTTCATCCACCACTAGTATTGGGTACTTATCCTTGACAGTGATGTCATTTAGAGCTCGGTAGTCGATGCACATCCGCCAAGTTTCATCTTTCTTGCGCACAAGTAGCACTGGTGAGGAGTAGGGGCTGCAGCTTGCCGAATCACCCCTGTTTCGAGCATTTCCTTCATGATGTTCTCAATTTCATCTTTCTGGAGATGAGGATAGCAGTAAGGCCGAGTGTTTACTGGTGGTTTGCCTGAAAGGATTGGAATTCGGTGGTCATGTTGCCGAGTAGGAGGAAGACCACGCGGTTCAGCAAAAACATCATCAAATTCAATAAGCAGTTTGGGTGATATTTTGATCTTTAATTTCTGTTTTCTCTCCCTCTGGTTGCTGCTGGAGATGCATAAGAAAGCCACCATTTATCTTGTGTAAAGCTTTCTCCATTCGTTGGGTTGAAACGGTGGTTACGTTGCTTCCACGCTTCCCACGTAGGGTGACCTGTTTGCCTTTTAGGATTCGACCGTCGGTGACCTCACCTAGTGTCGTCAGTCATTCTATGCCCAACACAGCCTCATAATCATCAATTGGCAAGAGGAAGAAGTCAGCAACAATTTCTTGGTCCTGCAGTAATAGTTTCACCTGCGGGCATCTTTGGTTGCATTTTAGGATTCGACCGTCGGTGACCTTTACGTTGAACTTGCTACAACCTTCGACGTGGAGCACCATCCGAGCAGCAACCTTACTATTTAGAAAGTTATTAGTGCTGCCTGTATCGATGAGAATGGTGATCGGTTGTTGTTTGAGCAGGCCTCCAACTTTCATCGTTTGATGATTTGAGTAGCCGGCTAGCGCATGTACCATAAAGTCGGTCGATTGTGGCTCTCTTCCACATCTTCATCCTCATGTTCAAGACTCTCTTCTGGCTGTTCACTGATCTCTTCTTCCACTGGTTCAATCACAAGAAGTCTCCCCTTTTTGCAACGATGCTCGCGGCTCCACAGCTCGTCACAATGCCAATATAACCCCTTGGCAGATCGGACTCGAAGCTCTTCTCTTGTCAACCTTTTTGGTGCAAGAGCTTAGTTGATAGTAGGGGGGGCCGAGGGCTTCGATATTGCTAGTCGGGGAGCGACCCTAGTCCTTCGGGCTTCGTGGTTCAATCACTCATCCTGAAGTCATGCGAAAGAAATGGCTGCCATAAGCGTGTACGGTTGTCGCGCTTTAACTTCTCCCCGGATCTCCGGCTTCAAGCCCTTAATAAATGTCCCCAATAACTGTTTTTTAGACCAATCATGAGTTTGATTAGATAACCTTTCAAACCTGGTTTGATACTCCTGGATGGTGGAGGTTTGTCGGATCTTTTCTAGTTGTCCATCGATGTTCTCGTAATCGGTTGGTCCGAAATGGATCAGTAGTCCTTCTTTGAATTGTCACCATGAGAGGACTCCATGAGTGTGTTCAAACCAATCAAACCATTGTATGGCATCCCCTTCAAGATGTATTGCTGCAATTTCTACCATAGATGCATCTGCGATTTTGTGGTACCAAAAATATCGCTCCGCGCGTGAGATCCAACCAATCGGGTCTCCTTCTTCCCATCTAGGGAAGTCCACCCTCATGCGTGGATAGTAGAGATCGGTCATAGAGTCTCCCCTCTCCTAGAGGTCATCTCTTCGATTAGAGCTCTCTCCTTGATGTGATTTCTTTGGGCTCAGTGGTCGACCCAAACTAAGTTTGGCAAAGAGAATTCGAATCTTCTCCTCCATTCGTGTCTCGAAGGCTTCGAATTTAGCATCAATTGCCTCCTCGGATGCCATAGCATATGTCTCCAAATCTGTAATATTAAGATCTCTTTTTTGCTGTCAAGTTAAAGGCATGTATTGGTTGAGAGAAGTGGTGGTTGAAAGGTTTGGTGGATTGGTGAATGTAGGCTGCGGTTTAGGCTTGTTTTGTGGCTATTTTGGGTGCAGTTTGGGGCTGCAGTTTGATGGAGTTTTTGGGCTATGATGGTTGTGGATGAAGGTTAGGGAAGAGGGTTTTAGATCTGTGGTAGATTACAGCAAAGATTTGATAAAAATCAGTGGCAATTGCTGCCTATATGCGCTATCTCGTAAGAGCAGAATTGTCGTCGAAGAAATAGCGGTTTCTCGACAAAATTTCCAGCGAAAACTCAGGGGGTTAAGGAGGGGGTTTGACGGTAGAATCTTAGTTTAGATAGAAACAAGAATAATAAATTGGATCAAGAAATTTCGATAGCAAAGTAGTAAAGAAATCGGTGCAAGTTGCGATAGCAGAATTCTCATTGAAAAATTTCAGCAGTTTGCGACGAGAGATTGCAGCAACACATGAATTTTTTTTTTTTTGATGAATTCCATAATAGATCAATCACGGATGGGAGCCAAGATGATCTATGAGGTGCACAAAAAATTTTGTTCAAAAAGGATAACAATTAGATCGGTTAAAGGCAGCAACACGCGGTTGAAATTTTCTACAGCGATCCTTCGTTCACAAAGATGGTAACTTTTGCGATACAAGGAATTCGCAGGCAAGGGATCAATAGAAAAACTTCTTTTTGATATTTTAGATGAAAAATTGTAGCAGCAAAAGGTATTGGTGGTAGAAAAATACCAGATCTCTGATGTAATTGGAGGTGGTAACTGTAGATTGAATTGATCTACGTCAAGAGATAACGGTGGAGATGACGACGTCAAGAGCAATTGTGGGAATTGCTTGGATGATGGTGGGTGGCAGGGATGGCAGCAAAAGAAGCAAGATCACTGCTCTGATACCAGATAATAGAACCCCAAAGGAATTCGATGGAGATTGATCTTTGAGGGGGATCAACTCTTGGAACGCTATAGGGGTTCTACCCCAGTGGCTGTAATTCTAGATTGATCTTTCTTATTCCAAAGAGGTGGAGGCTACAAGCTTATATAGAGCTCCAAACCCTAGCCCTAGGGGCTGCTTCCTAAGTGAACTACCCAATTTGCCCTCAACCTTAGCGGGCCGGCCCAGTAACAAGGGGGGCGGCGGCTAAGAAGCCCAAAGACCCAAATATAAACCCTAGCCTCTCTTCTTTATATGATAGAGGTGGCTAGGTGGGGTTTATTACACTCTCATAGGGTTTTTATTAGATGTTACATGGTTGAGTAGGACCCAACCTTGCTAGGGTCCTATCATCTTCGCACGACGATAGAACCTTTCATGGAAATCTAGGATGTTTTTTTTTTTCGTTCTTCCACTGTGCATATGATATCACCCTTGGATTTCCCAATAACATACTCTTGAAATCACTCATGAAGGCACTAGCTAAGTGAAATAGTCCAAAATTAACTTTTTGGTTCATTCTTATGAATTATTTCGAATAAAACCAAGTGAGTCCATCGGAGACATGTACACTCATTTCACGGATGTCGTCAATGGACTTAAAGCAGTAAGAAAAGGTTTTTCTAATTTCGAACTTGTAACTAAAATTTTAAGATCCCTTCCAAAGAGTTGGGATCCAAAAGTTACGGCCATTCAAGAGGCCAAAGACCTCAAAAATTTTCCTCTCGAAGAACTCATTGGGTTATTGATGACCTATGAAATGACATGTCATGCTCATGATGAGCTTGAGAACCCTCTTCCAAAGAATAGGAAGGATATGACATTGAGAACACAAGAAGACCATTTGAAAAAATCTTCAAGTGATGAGGACCTTGATGATGAACTTACACTCATAAATCAAAAATTCAAAAAACTCATAAGAAGGAATAAATTTAAAAATGATTCTAAAAATAAACTTAAATCCAAAAAGGAACAAGTAATATGTTATGAATGCAAGAAGCTAGGGCACTTCAAAGGTGAATGCCCCCAACCAAGAAGAAGCAACCAAAGAGGAAGAAGGCTCTAAAGGCAACTTGTGAGGACTCAAGTGGCTATGAAGTTGAAGAAGCAAGCAACAAGGAGGTGGCCAACTTCACCTTGATGGCTTTTAAAGAAGAGGTATGTGAGTTATTTAATGAAGATTTAACTTTCGATGAACTTTCAAATGCCTTTCATGAATTATCTGATGAGTCTAGAGCTATTAGTAAAAAATTTAATTTATTAAAAAAAGAATATGCTCTCTTAGTCGATAAACTTAATAATCTTAAATTTAATACTCCCTCTTTTCCTCCATTCTCTAAGTGTGAACACTAAGAGGTAATTAAGAAGGAGAACTTGCTACTTAAAGAGACCTTAAAAAAGTTTAAGGTTGGTAGCAAGGGCTTGGACTTGATCCTTGCAAACAAGGGTCATGTCAGAAAAAGAAGTGGAATTGGATTTGTGAGTGGATCTCACCGAAATCCAACCACCTTCATTAAAGGACCTACACTACATGTATCATCTTACTCAAAATATAACTTTTGTTGCAAGAACAACATGTCCGTTTAAGAAAGTTAGTCCACATAAATTGATATAGGTTCCTAAAGGAACCATAAGGAATTCAATGAACAATGACAAGATTAGTAGATCAATTTTTGAGGCACCCAAGTTCAAATGGGTACCTAAGAACTATCCTCTTTTGTAGACACATTTATCCACACAAGCTAGGAGCAAGAGATGGTACCTTGATAGTGGATGCTCAAGGCACATGACCGTAGATCCATCACAATTCTCTAAACTCACTAGCCAAGACGAAGGGTATGTCACCTTCGGAGATAATAACAAGGGTAAAATCATTGGCAAGGGAACCATAGGTAACAAATCAAGCTTTTTAATTAATGATGTGTTATTGGTAGATAGATCAAAGTATAATATTTTGAGCATTAGTCAATTATGTAATAAAGGATATATCGGAAAATTTAAATCTAATACTTGCATTATTGAAAAACCAAACAACGACACATCTATGATTGCATTAAAATAAAATAATATCTATACTATAAACATTGATGATCTTAGCAATAAAATATACTTTTTGACTTTGATTGATGATGTTTGGCTTTAGTATAGGAGATTAGGTCATGCTAGCATGAAACTAATCTCTCAAATCACATCTAAAGAACTTGAAAGAGGCATTCCCAATGGTAAGTTCATTAAAGACAAAGTATGTGATGCTTGTTAACTAGAAAAACAAATAAAAAGTAGTTTCAAACCAAAGAATCAAATAAGCACCTCTAGACCATTGTAATTGATCCATATGGATTTATTTGGACCAATTGATATAACGAGCCTAGGAGGTAGCAAATATGTCTTTGTAATCGCAGATGACTATAGTAGATACACTTGGACCTATTTCTTGGCTCACAAAAGTGATTGTTTTAAATGTTTTTCTAAATTTTGTAAACTTGCTCAAAACAAAGAGGGTTTTATGATTTTATCGATTCGAAGTGATCATAATAGTGAATTTCAAAACTGTGACTTTCAAAATTTTTATGAATCAAATGGATATAATCACAATTTTTCTACTTTGAGGAATCTTCAACAAAATGGAGTAGTAGAAAGAAAGAATAGAAATTTACAAGAAATGACAAGAACCATATTGAATGAACATAGTTTACCCAAATACTTTTGGTCCGAAGCTATTAATATGACTTGCTATATTATGAATAGGGTTCTAATAAGACCGTCTCTCTCAAAAACTCCTTACGAATTGTGGAATAACAAAAAATCAAGCATTTCTTATTTTAAAGTTTTCGATTGTAAATGCTTTATTTTGAATGAAAAGGATGTCTTAGGAAAGTTTAATGCAAAATCTGATAAAGGCATCTTTCTTGGTTACTCTTCCATTTCTAAAGCTTTTCATGTTTTTAATAAAAGAACCTTAGTTATAGAAGAATCTATCCATGTTGTTTTTAATGAAGCTTTCAAATTTATGAAAATTGATTTTGATGATGATCTTGATTTTAATAGTTTAAATTTGAATGAAATCTCTCCTCTAAATAGTGACTTGGATGCATTTTCTTCTTAAATTTTCTTACCTAAGGAATGGAAGTATGTAGATACCCATCCAAAGGAGCTAATTATAGGAGTCACATCAAAAGGAGTTTAAACTCATTCTTCTTTCAAGAATTTTTGTGCCAACATCACTTTTCTTTCTCATATTGAATCAAAGTGCATTGATGAAACCTTGAAAGATGATTCTTGGGTTATCACAATGTAAGAGGAATTGAACCAATTTTAGAGAAATGAGGTGTGGAAGCTTATTCCTAGACCTAGTGACCATTTAGTTATAGGTACTAAATGGGTATTTAGAAATAAGCAAGATGAATTCAGTATCGTGATTAGAAACAAGGCTAGATTAGTGGCCAAGGGTTTCAACTAAGAAGAAGATATCGATTACAAAAAGGCCTTCACTCCTATGACAAGATTAGAAGCTATTAGGATGCTCCTTTCCCATACTATTAGTAATAATTTTAAGTTATTTCAAATGGATGTCAAAAGTGCTTTCTTAAATAGTTTTATTTTCAAAGAAGTGTTTGCTGAACAACCACTCGGTTTTGAAAATATTCTTTTTTCTAATCATGTGTTTAAATTGACTAAGGCTCTCTATGGGTTAAAACAAGCCCTAAGGGCTTGGTATGAGAGACTTAGCTCATTTCTAATTTTAAATAATTTTACTAAAGGCAAGGTCGATACTACATTATTTGTTAAATATTTTAAAAATAACTTTCTTATTGTTCAAATTTATGTTGATGATATTATCTTTGGTTCTACAAATGAATCACTATGTGAATCATTTGCTAAGTGTATGAGTCATAAGTTTGAAATGAGTTTAATGTATGAACTAACCTTCTTTTTAGGATTACAAATTAAATAACTTAGAAATGATATATTTCTTAATCAAACTAAATATATATTAGAATTGTTGAAATGATTTAACATGAATGGTTCAAAAGCTATAAACACTCCTATGAGTACCTTTACTAAGCTAGACATGGACTAAAGTAGAGAAAATTTTGATCAAAAGACATATAGGAGAATGATAGGTAGTTTACTTTACCTCACCGCAACTAGGCTAGATATCATATTTAGTGTCGGACTTTATGTTAGATTTGAAGTTAATCCTAAGTTATCTCATCTTAAAGCCGTTAAATAAATCCTTGGATATCTTAAAGGAACTTCTAACATAGGATTATGGTACCCAAAATCTGATGACTTTGATTTAATAGCCTATGTGGATACGAATTTTGGTAGATGAAGAATAGATATAAAAAATACATCCGGAACATGCCAATTTTTAGGACATGCACTTATTTCTTGGACTTCTAAGAAACAAAACTCGATTGCACTATCTACAATTGAAGCTGAATACATAGCCACAAGTGCATGTTGTGCATAAATGGTTTGGATGAAAAATACATTAGAAGACTATGGAATTCATTTAAAGAATATTCTCATAAAATGCAATAATACAAGTGCTATTTATTTAACCAAAAATCTCATTCAACACTCAAGAACTAAGCATATTGGCATTAGGCATCATTTTATAAGAGTTCATGTCAATAATAATGATGCTACTCTAGAATTTATTGATACAAAACACCAATTAGCAGACATCTTCACAAAATCTTTAAATGAAGAATAATTTGACTTCATTAGAAGAGAATTAGGTATGCTAAATTGTCCTAATACATGAAGTTGTTGTATGTTTCTTTTTCGAAATTCCTCAACTTCGGTTTTCATGAACTCATCTTGATATTATCTCTTCAGATTTTGGATGACATCTTTTCGATATCATATTTTGAGTGGAGCTCTCATTTTTATCTTCCTTCGATCATGCAATTGATACTCCTTCTTCGATTAATGATTTTTAGCATCATGTATATAAATCTTCGTTGATGATTTTTAATAACATGCCTTAGTAAAATTGGTTTTATACTCCCTCTACTCATATTGGCATGAATAAAAGGATTTAATGTTTTTCCCACACTTCCGTATCATTTGAAGTTTGTTGATTTTGTCTTCATGACACATGGAACTATACATATATTAATATCATGAAATTTGCATAAAGAAGAAGCTCTCAAGTGTTTATTACTTGAATACTCTCTTCGGACTTCATTCATGTGAATTTGATGAACTCTTAACTCTTGTGCTAAATTTCTACATCTTGAGCTTTTATAACTTGATTGATTTCCACTTCATGAATTTTTCTTATGAGAATACCAAGTTAGCCCCTTATATAATTTTTTGGATGAGTTTTTATCATCATCACTTCCTTCATTAATTTTGAACTAAAATGATCTCTCTTTCTCATGAATTTTTTTAATGAATGTCATGAGCTCTTAATGAAATGTTTGATGAACGTCTTGGCTTTAATGATCTATCGTTTCACTTTATAATTTTATGCATGAATTTTTAATCAAATTACCTATTGAACTTTTCATCTCGATCCCTCTTGAATGAACACTCATAATTCTTATCATGAGTTTTATGAATTTTGTATTCAAATGATCTCTTTTTTCATTTAAAAGAAACGATTCTTGGAAGCCTTTTAACAACTTGAATGATTCACCTTTATGCTTCAATAATTATTATGCAGAAATTACTCTTAATTTTTTTTATGTATGAAACTTTCATGAGCTCTTAGAAATTCTTATGAATTTTGGCTTCAATGATCTATCTTATAATTTTATAGACATGAATTTTCAATTAGAATGAATGAATTGCTTTTCGTTATTCTTCTTGATAGATTTATTCTTCTCTTTTTGTCATTGTTCAAAAACTCCAATCATAATATTTGGCATCAAGGCCCACTTCCTTTTTGTTGATGACAAAGGGGGAGAAGAATATGGCAAAATGAATTGATGACTTAAGAAATGCCTTGTATGTATCGTATTGAGAAGAATATAGCAAAATGAATTAATGGAATGATAAATGCCTTATATGCAATGTAATCACATTTGCCATGCTTTGTATCGAAAATTGATTGCTATCCTTAAAAGCATCACAGTATATCCCGATAATATGTAGCGTATCGCAATTTTATTGGAATTTATCACATGCATCGCAAATGGTTCATACATGCTTAAAATGTAAATTTTTAAAATATCGTTATCATATCATGATTAAATTTGATTTCTTTCATTGATATGATAAGTTATCATTTCGTTTGATGATGTATCATAAAATGATATCATGTCTTGCATTTGTGCATTTTATATTGATATCATTTGATCCTTGTTATATTTCAAAATTATATTTGGTATCAATAGTCGAAGTAATAAATGTCTATCATCATTCGACATTGAACTTGAAATTGAGTGTCATGCCTTGACATCATTTTCAATTGAGAAAAATATGAAGTTTCTAATTTATGGATGAAAGTTCTTGCTTGTTGAGCATGATGATAAGTTCAATAGATGCAACATATCGGATTTGGCTTGAATTTACGGAGATTGAATTCAAGTGTTTCCTTTCTCAAAATATATTATATAGAAAGGGGGAGTTAAGGTTAAATCCATCATTAATTGATTGTCATCATAAAAAAAGGAGAGATTGTTGAATCTCAAATTTTGATGATGAAGTCGATAGGTTATTTGATCTAATCCATATTATTGAGATAAGTATACAGCATTAACTACGATAGCAAATGAAGATATAAAGCAAATTGCTGGAGTCAAGTACGTTGGAAGTTTGAGAGTCCAATGGAAGTCCGAAGGATCATCGGAAGTGCTACCAGAACTGGCCGAGAATGAATCGAGGACTTGTTGAAGGTTTCAGAAGTTTGCCAAAAAAATCATTGGATGTTCACGAAGCTTACCGAGAAAAGTTCGGAAGCTTGCTAAAAGATTCGTCGAACTCGCTATAAAGTTCGAGAGCCTATTGGGAGTCCACAGTAGATATCCGAGGGTGTCTCGGAAGTTCACTAAAAGTTTACTAGAAGCTCGCCAGAAGAAGACTAAATGTTACCAGATTAGAATTTGCTTAGAAATATGTTCTAATTTCATAGTTAGCATATAATTAGGGTTAGGATTAGGTGATAATCCTAATTAACCCCAATAGGGGCAAACTGGGCCTTAATTGGACTAAATTAAGACGGATTCAGGGCCCATTCAGTAGTGCTAGACCATGTTTGGCGGTGGCACCACCAGACTAGGGCGGTGACACCGCCATGAGAACTAGTTCTCAAGTGGTCTAGGCAGTGGTACCATTGACAGTTATTACCTTTCATCGGTGGTACCGCTTGACAGGTAGTGGTACCACCTGACAAGCGATGGTACTGCCCATCCATAGAGTCCGAGGACCCTATCAGGCGATTGTACTGCTAGACTAGGCGGTGGCACCACCCAAGACACTAACACAATAGGGTCAACTGGCGATGGTACCACCAGTACTCGAAAATTCAGGATGTGACTCTTTTTTGCTCTAATTTTGAAGCCAATTGAGTCTATAAATACCCCTTACTTCTCAACTGGTAAAGCACATTGAGAAGTGATAAAAACAGAGTCAAAGATCTAGCAAAATTGCATTTAATAACTTGAGTGTTCACCTCCCAAGCCTTATTTGTAAAAGTTTTATAAAAGATTGTAAACCACTTGTAAAAGTTTATAAGAGAGGTGCTTGGTCCTTCCCCTTCAAGAAGAATTGATAGTAGAAGTTGAGAATCTCATCGGAGGAGGTTTCAGAAGTGGACGTAGGTCATTTGACCGAACCACTATACATCATTGTGTACTTCTCTTGATATGAGTTTTAAATTATTACATTTTAATCCTTACTTAGCTGCAATCTCTCGATCTCCTTCTCTCTACTTTATGTCGAATTCACTTGAATCACTTTGCTGAAATCATTTTCATTGAATCGAAACTTTTCAACGCACAACTCTTTTCCGTAATCATTTTAAATTTATAATTTTTATCCACTGTACTATTTCACCCCCTCTTAGTGCTGCTCTAGATCCTAACACTCTCGAATTGATTCAACTCTTCTTATATTGCAATAACCCATGAATCATCTTTTAGGGTCTCATCAATGCATTTAAGTTAAATTCGAGATAGAAAAGTGGCATGACCACAAAAATTTTTAAAGGAAGAGTGAGTTTGAACACCTTTTGATGTGTCTCATATGATTAGCTCCTTAGGATGAGCATCTACATACTTCCATTCCTTAGGTAAAGATGTTTCGGAAGAAGATGCATCCAAGTTGCTAGTGGGAGGAGAGGTTTCATTCAAATTTAAAGAATCAAAATCATTTTTTTTAAATTTAAAAACTTCATTAAAAACAACATGAATAGATTCTTCTATAACTAAAGTTCTTTTATTAAAGACACGAAAAGCTTTAGAAGAAGAAGAATAACTAAGAAAAATGTTTTCATTGGATTTTGAATCAAACTTTCCTAAGGCATCTTTTTCATTTAAGATAAAATATTTACAACCAAAAACTTTAAAATATGAAGCATTGGGTCTTTTGTTATTCCACAATTCATAAAGAGTTTTAGAAAGTAATGGTCTTACTAGAACCCTATTCATGATATAGCATGCCGTGTTAATGGCTTCGGCCCAAAAATATTTGGGTAGACTATGTTCGTTTAACATGGTTCTTGCCATTTCTTGTAAGCTCCTATTCTTTATTTCAACTACTCCATTTTGTTGTGGGTTTCTTGGAGTAGAGAAATTATGGTTGTACCTATTTGATTCACAAAAGTTTTGAAAATCATAGTTTTAAAACTCACCACCGTGATCACTATGAATCGATAAAATCATAAAGCCTTTTTTATTTTGAACAAGTTTATAAAATTTTAAAAAACACTTAAAATAATTACTTTTGTGTACCAAGAAGTATGTCCAAGTATATCTACTATAATCCTCTATAATTTCAAAGGCGTATTTGCTACCTCCTAGGCTTGCTTTATCAATTGGTCTAAATAAATCAATATGGATCAATTGTAATAGTCTAGAGGTGCTTATTTGATTCTTTGATTTGAAACTACATTTTATTTGTTTTCCTAATTGACATGCATCACACACTTTATCTTTGACAAACTTAATGCTAGGGATTCCTCTTACAAGTTCTCTAGATGAAATTTGAGATATTAGTTTAATGCTAGCATAACCTAACCTCCTATGCCAAAGCCAAGCATTGTCGTTTAAAGTCAAAAAGTACATTTTATTACAAAGATCATCAATGTTAATAGTATACACATTATTACATTTTAAGGCAATCATAGATATGTTTTTTAATAGTATTTCAATAATGCAAGCATTAGATTCAAATTTTATGATGTATCATTTATCACACAATTGACTAATGCTCAAAAGATTATGCTTTAAGCCATCTACTAATAACATATCTTCAATCAAGAAGTTTGATTTGTTACCTATGGTTCCTTTGCCAATAATTTTATCTTTGTTGTTGTCTCCGAAGGTGGCATACCCTTTATCTTAGCTAGTGAGCTTCGAAAATTGAATTGGATCTCCAATCATGTGCCTTGAGCATCCACTATCAAGGTACCATCTTTTGCTCCTAGCTTGTGATTGTAAATATATATATAAGAAAGGGGGCTTTTTAGGTACCCATTTGACTTTGGGTGCCTCATTAATCAATCTACCTAACTTATCATTTTGCATTAAGTCCTTCATGATTCCTTTAGGAACCCAAATTAACTTATGTGAACTATATCTCTTAAATACACATTTATGAGCATAATGTCCAAGTTTGCAACAAAAGTTGCATTTGTTATAGGATAAAACATGCAAAGTTGGGCCTTTAACGAAGATGATTGGCTTTTGGTGAGTGTTACTAACAAAGCCAATTCCATCTCTTCTATAAACATGACACTTATTAACAAGGATCATGTTTAAGGATTTGCTACCTATTTTAAAATTTTCTAACATTTCATTAAGTAGCAAGTTTTCCTTTTTAAGTGTCTCTAAATGTTCAAATTTGGTACAAGGATGCATCATTTCATTATCATGCTTATTCTTTATTCTATCTAATTCACTAACTAGAGAGGTATGTGTTGAATCTCGAATTTTGATGATGAAACTAATTGATTATGGTTTGTTATCTAATTACGTTTTAAGTGACGCAGGTTTATTATCGATCAAGATTAGACAATTGACACAGGATGAATCAGCATTGCACCGGAAGAAATCATGTCAGGAGATTGGACGTCAAGCCGGAGGTCTGGTCGACAATCGGTAGAAGGCTTCGGACATCGGGCATCGGTCCAAGAAGTGTGGTGTTGCACCAAGGATATCAGGGTTGCAGAGATCAATCATTGATTGGGCAACAGGCCGCAAGAAATGATGATGTGTCAAAGAACTAGACGAAGTGCCGACCAATGACATGTCGGACAACAAGAGGTTGATTCATGTAACTGACTAGATTGAAGTAGAGTTATGGTTTATGTGTGCAGGATTAACTATGATAACGATGGAGACATAAAGCGAAACAAAGTGCTAGAGTTAAGTACGATAGAATCGTTGGGAGTTTGAGAGTTCGACAGAAGTCCGAAGATTCGTCGGGAGTGCTGTCAGAATTGGCCGAGATTGAGTAGGGAGCTTACCAAAGGATTTTTAGAAATTCATCGAAAGGTTCATTGGAAGTTCGCGGAGCTCACCGAGAAAGATCAGAGCTTACCGAAGAAGCTTGTCGAAACTCACCAAGATCGTCGTGAAGTCTAGGAGCTTACTTGGAGTTCGTAGAATGGTATCCGAGGGCTCGTCGAAAGACCGCCGGAAGTTCATCGGAAGCTCGCCAGAAGAAGTCTTGACTTTTCAAACTTTGTATTAGCTTAGGAAATATCTTTAATTTCATAGTTAGTATGTAATTAGGGCTAGGATTAAATGTTAATTCTATAACCCTAGTAGGGGCCAATTGGGCACGATATTAAACTAGTTTGGGCTAGGTTTAAGACCCAACCAGAAGTGCAAGACCTTATATGGTAGTGCAACCGCCAGACTGGGGCGGTGGCATCGCCCAGGTCTAGCTCCCTAGGTTATACTGGGCGGTGGTACTACCCAATGGTAAAATACCTGGGCAGCGGTACCATTGGCTGGGCGGTGGTACCGCCCAATACATTGACCATATCAGTGTGTCAGACAATAGTATGACTAGACTGAGCGATGGTACCGCCTAGTGTCAGAGTTAGACTAGCGGTGGTACTGCCAATGATAGGTTATGGTACTGCCAGTATACCGAAAATCCGGGGTGATTCAAATTTGGGCTCCAAATTTGAATCCTCTTGGGTCTATAAATACCCTAGATG
Organism: Musa beccarii; assembly: GCA_024322285.1. NCBI lineage: Eukaryota > Viridiplantae > Streptophyta > Magnoliopsida > Zingiberales > Musaceae > Musa > Musa beccarii. Next base: position 73,462,738 of record CM044395.1, read on the forward strand.
TTCTTGCTTGGGACAACAAGAAGTGTGAAATAAAACTAAGGGAAAACTTTGTCATTTGTAGTAGAAATCCCTCCTCCGAAAGTTTATAAGTGTTCTTAAGAGAGGTGTTGAGGGAAGCTTTGTAAACAGAGTTTGTAAAAGGGAGTTTTGTCTTCGCCCATTGGAAGGAAGATAGCTAGTGGAAAGTCTATGGCCTAAAGAGAAGAGGAATTGGGAGTGGACGTAGGTCGGATGATCGAACTACTATAAAACTTAGTTTGCGTTTATATTCTTGCATTTACCTTTCTATAAATCATTTTACTTTACTGCAATCATCCGGCTTCTCTTTTATCCTCTTACAATTACTCTTGAGCTCAAGTATTTCTGATACGCATTTCATCGAAATATCTTTTTATCGTATGAAGTTTCTCAAAGCTTGTTTTAATCACCAAAATTTATTATCTTTATCTGCTATACTAATTCACCCCCCTCTCTTAGTACCACTCTAGATCTCAACAATTGATATTAGAGCCTCGTTATTCCTCTATCGTATTCACACCCGTGAGAAATGGCTCTTTATGGCTTTCAAGAGTGTTTTTCGATTGTTCGTCCTCCGTTCTTTAACGGATTCGACTACGCATATTGGAAAACTTAAATCAGAGTTTTCTTGATTTCTCTAGATTTAAACTTATGGAATGTCATGAAAAATAGCTTTCAGCTTCTCTCTAAACCGACGAACAAATGGTCGGATTTGGAGAAAAAATCTTTTTCATTAAATGCAAAGGCTATGAATGCCTTATTTGGCTTTCTACATGTGAAACGGCTTTCGATATTTGGCACATACTTGAAGTCACACACGAAGGAATAAGTAAAGTTAAAGACTCAATAGTTAACAATTTGATGTACGATTTTGAGCATTTTCGAATGGAACCAAGCGAGACTATCGATGACATGTTCTCCCATTTCTCAAATGTCATCAATAGTCTAAAAGCACTTGGTAAATGCTTTTTGAATTTTGAACTTATTAACAAGATTTTACGTTATCTTCCAAAAAATTGGGATTCTAAAGTAATCGTTATACAAGAAGCTAAAAATTTAAATGATTTGCCTATTGAAGAACTAAATGGGTCTTTGATGACCAATGAAATGACACTCTTGGAACATGTTGGACATGATGAACATATGAACCACCTTTCAAAGGACAGGAAGGATTTAGAATTTCAGACAAATGAATACCACTTGAGTGATGACTCAAGTGATGAGGATAATGATGAACTTAAACTTCGAACACCAAAATTTAATAAGTTTATCAAACAAAAATCTAAAATAAAAAATAAACTTGAACGAAGAAAGAGGCCAAAGAAGAGGAAGGCACCCAAGGATGAATCAAGAACTTCTAAAGGCGAAATGGCATATTACGGCTTTGACGAGTTTTGACTACAAGGTAAGCAACTTAACCAAAACTCCTTTGAATTATTTTGAAATTACATGATGTCTTTTATGAGTGCTTAATTTAAATAGTAGGAAATAAATCATTTATTTTCAAAAATTATATTATGCTTTTCTTTCTAGTATTTTTGAAAAGTAAAAATTATGAATGATGATTGCTTAATTTGTGATAATGCATAAATTCCATGTATGCTTTCTATATTGGATTTTAGTCTTAAACTTAATGCATATATGTGTATGTTATTCTTGAAAGTGTCTCAATGATAATTGCATCTCATGCTTGTACACCTAACAAGATAAAATCAATGAATAATTATCTTGATTTTACATTTTTAAAACTATGCATAATAAGCGAATCTTGTCTTGACTTACATATAAAATGATATAATGAAAATGTTAAATGTTTGTAACATGCTAGATGATTTGAAGTAATAATCATATGTTATAGATTAATGTGTTTTAGGTCTTAAATGCTTTCATGACAAATTTTTTTTTGGAATGACATGTTATATTTTTGACATTGATGATTATGACAAAACTTGTGAATTGGACTTATACGATGATGCTTTCAGTTCTAAACATGATGTTTGACACTTTCATAAATATTTCTTAAACATGCTCAACTTAAAATGAAACACATAATAAAAATGAAAAGAATATAATCATGATGAATCCATGAATCTTGATGATTTTTTATTGCTTTTGGATGGTGCATGATTTTGAACATTCCTTTGCGTAATCAAATTGCATGAAATGAAAATGCATTTTCTACTCTAATGAGATTAATGAACTCATTTCATGAATTCTGTGAATCTCATCATAACTAATGTTTTGAAAATAAATGTGTATCATGCTTTTGGGTCTTAATCGTTTTAGATGATGCATGTCTTCATGAAATCAATCGCAAAACTAAGAGACCTAACCCACATCACTATCAACAATTTTTTGAATGAAGGAAACATGGCTTTGATAATGATTTTGAATTTATATGATGCTTGGCTTTTGTGTGAAAATGTGAACATGCTTATACGAGATCAATCAACTTAAAGTGAAACACATAAAAATGGAAAAATGCACTATCATGATGTTCATTTTAATATGTTTTGATGACAAAACTTGTATTTCAAATTTATACGATAATGGTTTCTATATAGAAATTTGAACATGGTTGCATGAAATAAAACACATAAAAAGGAGAATATATTTTCATGATAAGTTGAAGATGTCATATAATTGACATGTAATATCAACCTTAATGATCTTTATGACGAAGTTTGTCTTTCAGTTTTGAATGTTGATACTTGTTTTGATTTGGCATATAAAAAATAAAAACATGCTTATATAAAATTAATCATAAAAAAGGAAATGCATGATTCTTGAAATTTATCAATCTCCAAAGTTTTTGATTTCTCGATAAAAGACAAATAATGAATCTATTCATGATATTATGAGAATCTCATGAAATTCTTAAATGAGATTTTGATGATATGGTAATAACTTTATTTATGTTATGAATCTCAAAAATAATAATTTGATTATGAATTTTGAGTTGACGAGTTGACTTGAATGAGTTTTTGTTTCAACCGAATCATGAACTTTCTTTTGACTTCTTGACTTGAGAAATTTCAAGAAACGTGATTATTACTTGATATTTGATACTTGAAATTTCTTATGAAATGTGATCTTATTGAGATTTCTTATGCATGAAACAAATTGTTCTTTTTGCTATTTGCTACCAAATGAATCATGATTGATATCATTGCTATTATACCTCCTATGATTCATATTGTAGAGAAAGAATTTATAAATCATGATTCATTGAGATTTCTTATGAAATATTCAAGTGCTCATGTGATTCTTTGCTAAAGAAAATATTTACGATTCATGATTACAACTTGAATTTGTACAAATTCATGATCTTGATATCTTGACAATTGGAATTTGTTTTTGTATGAAAATTCTTATGCATGAATCAAGCTGCTCTTCTTGTTAATTACTATCAAATGAATCATGACTTGATCCTTGATATTGATATATTTTTATATATCATGATTCTTGGTTGAATGCCTCTTATCATGAAATGAAGAAAATATTTGAAATCATGATCTTGACAATTTTAACTTGAAGACTTTATAAAGTCAAGATCATATACCATGCTTCTTCCAGTTATCAAAAGAGATTTTTTTTCAAATAAAATACAACTTATCTTTTGATTTCTCAGAACTCAATACTTGAATCTTTATGAATTCATGATCTTGATAACTTAAGATGTCTTTTGGAATTCATGGCATGATATGATTAAATTAATGATTTATTCTTTTTATCATGGATTGAAAATTGATACTAAGAAAATATTTGTGAATCATAATTTTGATTTCTTGGAACTATATGTTTAGAATATGTTTTAAAATCAGGATCTTGATCTTGCTAAAAAGAATATTTACCATGAATGATATCTTTGGTATTCACGAATTGATCATTATTGTTATCTTTCATGAATTCTTTACATATATGGCTTGTTTAATTATTGAAAATTTTAGCCATTGAGTCCTCTCTTCTTTTCGACAATGACAAAGAGAGAGTTCGCTTGCTAGCTTATGTATCACAAGAGAAAATGGCAAACATAGCTAGTTAGAACTTGCAAAAAGGTAAAACTTACAGAAAGAAACTGCAAAGTTGCATTATTTTTTTTTAAACTCATGAGCTTGCATGTTTAAAATATTATAAATTTTACAAAAATTATTAGCTCATTGCAAACAAAAAGTTGATAGCTTGCAAAGGCAAAACTTAGTTGCAAAAGAGAAGAATTGGAAGGGAGCTAGTTTACGTATCGCAAAGTATGCTAGCTTATCATTATTTCTTACTTGTTTATCATCAAATTCCCCTCATATCATAATTTATTTATGACTCCCTTGAATTCATGACTTGATATGTTGAAAATTCATGATGCAAATTTATTATTTTATCATGATCAAAGCATTCATGTAAAGGGAAAAGAATTATACTCTTCCCTTCTTTTTGACAAAAACAAAGGGGGAGAGTGTTTTGCTAGCTTGCACACCCAAATGAAAAAAATTTGCTAGCTCGAAAGAACTTGCTATCATGAACACTACCAATCTTAAGAGAAGCAAAGTGCAACATTGCATAAGAAGCAAGTAAAACTTGTCATAGTTGAACTTGAAACTTGCTATGATTGAATGTTGCGTTGGAAATCTATGCCTAAATGTTGTAAATCTTGCTAGTATAATTATAAAACTGCATATCTTTTAAACTAGCTAAGATGCTACTTCTCCTTTTTGTTGATGACATAGGGGGAGAAGTAGATTGATGACTTCATGCAATGTAATGTATGATTGAATATTTTACATATTTGCATGATATTTTTGTTAATATGATTTTGATACATGTTGCTTGGATTTGGGATAATCCAAGTGTTCTATCAATATGGCATATTGATAAGGGTGGTTTCGTTAAACTTTGGGAGTTAAGGTTTACTCCATCATCAATTAGTTGTCATCATCAAAAAGGGAAAGATTGTTGAATCTAAGATTTTGATGATGAAACTAATTGATGATGGTTTGTTGTCTAAATGCATTTTAAGTGATGCAGGTCTACTATCGATCAGGATTAAACAGTTGACACAAGATGAATCAGTGTTGCACTAAAAGAGATCACGTCAGGAGATTAGACGTCGAGCCAAAAGTCCGATCGACAATCGGCAGAAGGCTTTAGACATCGGACCAAGAAGTGTGGTGTTGCACCAAGGATATCAAGGTTGCAGAGGTCAACTGCCGATTAGGCAATAGGCCACAAGAAAGGATGATGTGCTGAAGAACTAGATGAAGTACCGACCAATGATGTGCCAGGCAACAGGTGGTTGATTTGTGTAACTGACTAGATCGAAATAGAGTTACAGTTTATGTGTGTAAGATTAACTACAATAACGATGGAGACATAAAGCAAAACAAAGTGCTAGGGTCAAGTGTGTTCGAATCATTAGAAATTCAAGAGTTTGATTGAAGTCCGAAGTTTTATCGGGAGTGCTATCAAAACTGGCCAAGAATGAGTTGGGAGCTTGCCAAAGGGCTTTCGGAAGTTCACTGGAAGGTTCGTCAGAAGTTTGTGGAGCTCACTGAGAAAGATTGGAGCTTACCGAAGAAGCTTGTCGGAACTCACCAAGATCGTCGTGAAGTCCAGGAGCTTGCCGGGAGTCTGTAGAATGGTGTTCGAGGGCTCATCGGAAGACCATCAGAAGTTCACCGAAAGCTCATCGAAAGAAGTCTTGACTTTTCAGACTTTGTATTAGCTTAGGAAATATCTTTAATTTCATAATTAGCATATAATTAGGGTTAGGATTAAGTGTTAATCCTATAACCCTGGTAGGGGCCAATTGGGCCCGATATTCAACTGATTTATGTTGGGTTTAAGGCCCAACTAGAAGTATTAGACCTTGTCTGGTGGTGGCACTACCCAGGTCCAACTCCCCAAGTTGTACTAGACGGTGGAACCACCCAGTGGTAGAACACCTGGGCATTGGTACTACCCAATACACTGACCATATTAGTGTGTTAGGTGATAGTACCACCAAACTAAGCAGTGGTATCACCTAGTGTCAAAGTTAGACTGGCGGTGGTACCGCCAGTGACTAGAGGTGGTACCGCCAATACCTCGAAAATCTGGGGTGATTCAAATTTAGGCTCCAAATATGAATCCTCTTGGGGTCTATAAATACCCCAGATGTTCTTACTTGGGATAGCAAGAAGTGTATAAGAAACTAAGGGAAAACTCTATCATTTGGATTAAGAGAGGTATTGAGGGAAGTTTTGTAAATAGAGTTTGTAAAAGGGAGTTTTGTCTTCCCATTGGAAGGAAGACAACTAGTGGAAAGCTGGTGGCCTCAAGAGAAGAGGAATCGGGATTGGACGTAGGTCGGATGACCAAATCTCTATAAAACTTAGTTTGTATTTATATCCTTGCATTTACCTTTCTGCAAACCGTTTCACTTTACTACAATCATCCGGCTTTTTCTTTATCCGCTTATAATCACTCTCGATCTCAAGTATTTCTGATATGCTTTTCATCGAAATATCTTTTTATAGTATAAAGTTTCTGAAAGCTTGTTTTAATCACCAAAATATATTGACTTTATCCACTGTACTAATTCACCCCTCTCTTAGTGCTGCTCTAGATCCCAGTAGTATGGTCCTTTTTTAATAATTTATACTTTTACTAACTTATTTGCATTCGTTAAATAAGTCTTGAAAAGCATTCAATAATTCATCAAAAAATAAATTAGCATTAATTGAATTACTTATCTCATCGCTAAGCACCATTAGCGCACAGTTTGCAACTTCCTTGTTGATTTGCTCCTCATCTTCGGAAGTGCTCGAATCGTCCCATGTAGCTTTGAGCGCTTTCTTCTTCTTCTTGGGTTGCTTCTTCTTCACTTGGGGGCATTCACTTTTAAAATGCCCCAACTTCTTATATTCGTAGCAAATTATCTGGTTCTTTTTTAGTTCATTTTTATTTTTACTATCATGTTTAGTTTTATTTCTTTTTAAATTTTTTTTGAATTTTCTTGTTAAAAGTGCCAAGTCATCATCATCATTGTCATCATCACTTGAGCTTTCTTTCAAGTGGTCTTCATGAGTTCTAGGTACTAAATCCTTCTTGTTCTTTGGAAGGTTGTTCTCAAATTCTTCAAGTGCATTGCAAGTCATTTCATAGGTCATTAAAGACCCGATAAGTTCTTCGAGCAGAAAGTTATTCAAGTTCTTGGCTCCTTGAATAGCCGTTACTTTAGAGTCCCAACTCTTTGGAAGGGATCTTAATATCTTGTTAATAAGTTTAAAATTAGAAAAGCTTTTATCAAGTGCTTTTAGACCATTGACGACATCCATTAACCGGGTGTGTCTATCTTCAATGGTCTCGCTTGGTTTCATGTGAAACAATTTGTAACTATGAACCAAAAGATTGATTTTTGACTCCTTTACTCTACTTGTGCCTTTATGTGTGATTTTAAGTTTATGTGAAATGTCATAAGCCGTTTCGCAAATAGAAACTCGATTGAATTCATTTTTATCTAAAGCACAAAACAAGACATTCATAGCCTTGGTGTTCAATGAGAAAGTCTTCTTCTCCAAATCATTTCAATTATTCATTAGAAGAGAAGACTTTTAAAATTAGTTTTCAATGATATTCCATAACTCAGAATACATAAAAATTAAGAAAATCCTCATTCTAGTTTTCCAATACGTATAATATATCTAATTGAACATGGGAGAACATGTGATAGAAGGACCCTCTTGATTGCCAGCAAAAGCCATCTCTCTTGGGTTTTAAACTAAATCGAGAGTGACCTTACTCTAATACTAATTGTTAGGATTAATATGATACTAAGAGGGTTAAATTAGTGTAGCGATAAAACCAGTTGCGATTTAGAATTCTTTCGAGTTGATAAAAACGTAAGCGAAGAAACCGTATTGATAAAATGTTGACTTGAAGTAAAAATAGAATGCAGAGAGAAGTTAAGTAATGAAAGCAAACAGTAAGAAAGAAAAGTGCCCAATAAGGAAAAAACACACCAATTTGCTAGTTATAGGTACCCTACAAGCTAATCATGTGAGTGATGGCACCTTTAACACGCTGCATCTATCTTTTTACTTATGATTATTGGTATTTTCTCACATTATTCATATGTATATTGTAATGTCCTTGGATCTGTGCAATGTGAATTAGATCGTGATGAGATCATGTAATGAGACTGATTCACCTTTAAACATAGACTCTAAATAATCTTGATCATAGGTTACTCAAGAGGGACATCGAGATAATCAGACATATTGGTGTGCTGTATACTAGTCCTTAAAATGGATGTGGCTGGTCTCCTAGCTACTCGTGTGGGAACACTAAGGGTACAATGCAAGTGCTCATTAGAGAATAAGTTCACTAATTGATCCGCTTATGGAATGTTATCTGGTTATTGATACCTGACATCAGACAGTAATTCTGTAGTCTCAATAGTGTATCTGGTCCTTAGACTTGAGACATGAAAGATGCCTTGTATGAGTACTCTATTCCTTGATACCGAACTTACATATTTAGAAAGTTCTAGATCTTATACAGTCAGTTCTTGAAAATGATAGCCAATCTTACGAAGGCAATTACATGTCAATAAATGATCATCCACTCTCGGTATCATGAGAGGAATATCCCATGTGTTCTTGCTCAAGCAAATCCCTAGCCAGGGTCATTCGGATTAAGAGAGAAAGAGTTTTCCAAGAGAATCCGATTAGAGTGAGACTCGATTGAAAATCGTGTGGGCCTAACAACACCATGCCCAATATATAGTCTTTGGGATATTAGATGGATGAGGAACTATAGGTACATGTTAACTAAGGAAAGATAGGTCTAAAGGATTGGATTCCCCTATATCATCTAGGGACTACGGCGTAGTGGCCTAGTACATCCGTAGTCAATGAGTCGAGTGAATTATTATAGAGAGAATAATTCACTGAGTTAGAAGGAGTTCTGATAAGTATAACTTATGGCTAGCTCGATATTAGGCCTAGAGGATCACACATATATGGAAGATGTTATGACGAGTAGAGGTTCAAATATGAGATACCCACCGGAGCCCCTATCTTATTGGATATCCAATAAGCCCCTGTATTATTGGATCCTATGGATGAAATCTCATAAGAGCTAGATTATTGGGTAGAGACCCATTAATCTAAGAGGCTTGGGTAATTGGGCGGAGATCCAATACCCAATGGACAGGATCCATTAGAGTTTACAGGGTGCCTCTATAAATAGGAGGGAACCAAAGGTTCATAGGCTAGGGTTTTTGGTAGCTACTTCCTATTCTCCTCTCTCTAGAGGGGAGCATCTTCACAGCCCTACCATGTGGATCACTACTAGAGTGTAGGATGCTTGACCTCCTTCATCAACCCCATGGATCTGTAGGAATTTAGGGATATATAATCTCCCTAGGTACTATCCTTCTAACATATACAGTTTTCGAATTTATGAATTTATTTTTTACGCACCGATCTTTGCATGATGACAAAACTATCTTGCGAAAATTCAGAATTCTTGTTTTTGTTCTCCCGCTATGCATGTGAAGTCGCCCCTGGATTTCCCAACAGTGGTATCAGAGCTAGTTTGTTCGTGCGAACATCAGATTTTAAACTACGTATGTTGTGAATTAGATAAGTTTTTGTCATCAAAATTATTGATGTGAAAGATGAGAGTGGGCAGCAACTGGGCAGCAACAGTTGCTGCCCTCAATAGCCAAGGCTACTAATAGCCATGGTCATGCGCGCACGGACCACCGACGGCCAGTGGGTGGTTGCCAATGTAGGCACTACCCACATGTGCATAGGGAACTCACAGGGGCAGCACCGCCCACAAGGGCAGACATCGCCTGGCGTGGCATCCTACCCACAAGGGCGAGCGGATGGGCACCTGCGAGCACTAGGCCCGTGCGCGAGCCCCACTAGCGGCACTACTCTCGTAAGGAAGCAGCGCCACCCGAGGGCACACTACCTATAGGGGCGGTGCCCGCGAGGGCAAAGCCGCTTGAGGAGGCGATGCCTACCTGCAGCGGCACCATCGAAGGGCGAGCCACTAGCCCGTGGGCAAGCTGCCTCCAGGGGTGATGCTTGCCCGTAATGGTGCCTGCATGAGTGGCACCCACCCGCGGTAGGGGCAATGCCTGCGGGTGCTGCGCTTACCTACTATGGTAGCATCGCTCGTAGACTAGCTGCCCGCGGGCATGGGTGGAGCCCCCACAACACCCACCCCCCCCGCAAGATATAGGCCGCCACCATTTGGGTGGCGGCGACATGCAGTCAAGCAATGGTTGGAATGCTACAGAGGTGGGAATTAGGATTTTTGGTAAAAGATAGTTTTGCCCCTTTGAATTTCAAAAATTTCTCATGTGTCTTTTCTAACAAAATGACCAAAATACCCTTCATAATTTAGGAAATTCTCTTTATATATTTGATTTTAAAATGACTAAAATACTCTTCATAATTTAGGAAATTCCCTTTATATCCCTGATTTCATGAACCGTGTGATGTGTGTACATGTGATATTATTATTGGGGCTTGCAAGCCTTTATTTTTCTTATTTTTATTAGGCCTGTGTGCTTGTAATTATGTTGTAATTACACGATGAGGTGCAGCGAGAGAGTGGAAGCAATAGCAGGACCCATGAGGCTGAGACGAACGATTGTGACGGATAAAGATGCGCCGAGATGCCGACAGAACCGACGAGGACGAGATTGATGATCACAAGGAGGGATGAAGATGCACCACTGCACACATAGATCTTGATGTGAGTGATTGGGCCCACTGGTTCAGGCTTGATTATATTAGGATGTGGTCCATGATCATTTGATGTGATTGCTAATGTGATGTGTGATTGGTTATACACCTACTAGATATATATATATATATATTTGTATGAGATATAGATATATATTAAATATGTATGTGTGTGACACATCATATTCGGAGACCAAATTAAAACAAAAATCCCCTCTCAATAATATTAAGTCGGTAAACGTGAGGCAATTAGATTGACTCACGTGGCCTTTCATCATTATAGGTAGGAACCGATTCTCGGTATAGGTTGAGTTGGTCGAGTCTCTCAAGACTCTTTTATATCACGATTCGCTATCTTATCTACGATAAAGAGATGTCACCGGTAACATAAGGATATAATGCTTGGTCGAGTCCCTCGAGGGTATATCATCGAATCAGACTCATCTTGTAACGATGGTTATGACTTAACCGAACATCATGGTTGGTCGAGTCCCTCGAGGCCATGGTGGTTCGGAAGTCGAACAGGACGAGAATTACAAGGAGTTGTGATTGGCAAGAGTTGCCTATCTTTTGGGCTTAATGTGATTGGTCGAGTCCCTCGAGATTACATAAACATATTGATTGGATCTCGATCCCCACTAGAAGTCTACTGGAGACTTCCGTGTCACATGGTGAGGGTGTCGTGTGACTCGCTAGAAAAATAGTCGGAGTACGTCAAGATAGAAGTCGATATCTTGGATTATTTATATTTCTGCAAAATCTGTATATTTTTTTTACTACATCTTTATTTTTAGAAAATGTCGTAATTATACTCTCTATGTGGCATGCTTGATGCCAATCGTCTCACTGGTCCAAACTATATAGATTGGCTCTATAACTTAAGAATAGTTCTCATAATGGAGAAAATTATGTACATCCTTGATACAGTGATCCATATGCCCGACGAAGGGGTAAGCGAGGATGAGATCACTCACAACATGAAGTACATAGATAACTCCACTCTTGCTCAGTGTTATATGTTGGGATTCATAACTCTTGAGTTGCAGAGATAACATGAAAGGATGGATGTCAGATCCATACTTTTGTATCTCTGCAAATTGTTAGAGGAACAAGGAAGAACTCGATAATATGAGATATCAAAGAGTCTCTTTCGTGTTAAGATGAATGAGGGGACACCGATTCAGAACCATATCCTTAAGATGATTGAATGGATAGAGAAACTCACAGGTCTATGAATGGTTTTAAAGAATAACCTTATTAGGATCAAGAGCGGCCCTAGGGGGGGTGAATTAGTGTAGCGGTTAAAAAACGTTGATTTGTGCGATTTCAAAAAACTTCGTTTGAGACGAATCACGTTTTGACGAAAACCAATTTTGACTGCATTTTAACTTAAAGAGATTTGTAAGTGAAAGAGAAGGATTCAAGTGATTGCAATAAGGTAAAAGATTTGCAAAAATGTAAATTGCAAGAAAAAAAATGCAAATCGATTTTATAGTGGTTCGGTCCTCCGACCTACGTTCACTCTCGATTCCTCCTCCGTTGAGGTCACCGACTTTCACTAATAATCTTCTTTCAATAGGCGAAAATCAACTGCCCTTTGATAACTCTTTCTCCTTTTCAAAGGTTTAGGAGATAACCTCTACAAGTCTCACACCTCCCTTAGATAAACTTCTAAACTTTTCAAGAGGATGGAGGGAACACTTAAGACTTTTTCAAGATTACAACTTGATTCACTAGAGTTTTAGCTTATTTTTTCTTGTGTAATTCTTGCAGGGATGAGTGGGATATTTATAGGCCCCAAATAGCTCCAAAAACGAAGCCAAAATTCAAATTTCTATATCTTCTGGGTACGGGCAATACTACCACATACATTGGGTGGTGCCATCGCCCATAAAACCTCAAAAACAAAGGTTCTGGTGGTGTTACCACTAGCTTGGAGTGGTACCACCACTGCAGCTTTACTACTGAGTGGTACCAGCACCCAGACTGGGTGGTACCATCGCCTACAACTTGGAAAAGTATGCTATTTCACTTTTCCAGCTTATAGGCAGTTCTACCGCTAGTTTGGCGGTGCCACCGCTTATAGCAACATTTGGGCCACTGAATGGACCTCTCAATGAGCCTAAATCAGTCTCAATTTAGGCCCAATTGGCCCCTAATTAAGTTAGTATGATTTTACCTAAAACCAACTCAAATTTGACCTAATCTTTGACCATTAAGACATAAACAACTACAAGCTACGAATCTAAGTTATCTGGCATGTCATTGGTTCTCTCGGTGAACTTCTGGTGCATCGTCCGAACCTTCGGTGTAGTGCCCGATCCACTAGCATATTGAATCCTACAACATCCGTTCTCAACGCATTGTCCGATTCTTCCGACTCGATGCCCTAACTTTGACTCCGACCCAATACTTGATTCTTTTTACTTTAATTGTTTTTCCTCTTTTAATCAAGATTAGTCCTACATCACTTATCTCAAAGCATAGATTAGATAACAAACTTATTAATTGATTTCATCATCAAAATTTGAGATTCAACAAACCTATGTATGGATTTTATGCTTCAGTCCCTACTAGAGTTTTTTTCACAATTCTCTATGTAGGTAAGACCAAAAAGAAAAGGAAGATAGAGAAGCCCCATAAGAAGGGCAAGGGCAAGGGTAGATCGAATAAAGCAAAGGTTGCTAAGAAGACCCAGAAAAGGACAAAGGCAAGTACTTCCACTACGACAAAGATGAGCATTGGAAGAGGAACTACAAATAGCACATTATAAAGAAGGCAAAACAGAAGCTCAGAGAAGCTTCAAGTACATTCATGATCAGTCTCCATTTGTCAAACTCATATGATAACACATGGGTATTGGATACTGATAGTACTTATCATATATGTAATATGTTATAGACAAAAGTTAAGTGATTGATGAGAGGCAAGATAGACGTCAAGATGGGCAATAGAGTAAGAGTTGCTTTTGTTGTTACTTACGAGGTCACCCTACATCTGCTTGGTGGAGCTACTATTGCATTGAATGCATATTATTTTGTTTCCTCTATTATAAAAAGTATTATTTTCATTTCATGTTTGACATTGAATGGTTATAAAGTAGTTTTTGATAACAATAGTTGTTCAATTATTAAGGATGATGAGATTATCACAAGAGGAACATTACATAAGAGTTTGATTATGCTAGACACTACTTCACATATCATGAATGTAAGTGGGTCCAGGAGGAAACGAGATGAGGTAAACAATGCATACCTATGGCATTGTAGGCTAGGTCATATCCATGAGGGAAGGATTCAAAAGTTGCTAACAGATGGATACACTAAATCCATTTGACTATAAGTCATATGCGGCTTGTGAACATTGTCTTCGTGAAAAGATGACCAACTCTCTATTTAATGGAACTAGAGAGAGAGCCACTAAGTTGCTGGAACTCATATATAGTGATGTATGTGGTCCCATGTCAACTCATGTCATAGGTGATTATTACTACTTCATTACTTTCATAATGATTTCTCAAGATATAGATACATGTACTTGATGAAGTATAAGTCCGAGGCCTTTGAGAAATTCATGAAATATAAGAATGAAGTAGAGAATTAGATTGGAAAGAGTATCAAAACCCTTTGATCAGATCGAGGAGGTAAGTACTTGAGTACAGAGTTCACCTAGTTCCTCAAAGTCCATGGGATTTTGTCCTAGTAGACACGTCCTTATACACCACAGCTCATGGTGTATCAATAACAAGGAATCGCACACTATTAAACATAGTGCAATCTATGATGAGTTTCGTCATCCTACCTATCTCATTCTGGGGATATGCCCTAGAGACTGTAGCTTATCTTTGAATAGAATTCCAACTAAGTTAGTAGTGTCTACTCTATATGAGATATGGAATGGGAAGAAGCTCGATCTTAAGATTGTTAAGATTTGGGAGTGCCCTGCCCATGTCAAGAGTCATAACCCTGACAAGTTAGAATCCAGGATGAAACGGTGCAAGTTTGTGGGATACCCCAAGGAAACTTATAGGTATTATTTCTATCACCCTGAGGACCAAAAGGTCTTTGTAGCTAAGAGAGCAATGTTTCTTATGAAGGAACACATTTTTAGTGGAGGCAATGGAGCATGATAGAGTTAAGCGAGGTTGGAGAACCTAGCTCAAGCACCACTCCACAACTAGAGTCTGTTCAGGTACCTAGCACATAAGTTCTAACTTTACGTAGGTCTAATAGAGTATCTCATCCTCTAGAGAGATATGTAGGATATATCAGAAGAGAGAATATTGAGGATAATGATCCTCAGACCTCTGAGGAAGCTATTATGAGTATAGACTTCGGGAAGTGGCAAGAAGCCATAAAATTAGAGATGGATTCTATGTACTCCAACAAGGTTTGGAACCTTGATGATGAACCCGAGGGTATTATACTCATTGGCTACAAATAGATTTTCAAGAAAAAGATCGGAGTAGATAAAAATGTAGAGACCTATAAAGCAAGGCTAGTGGTTAAGGGGTATCATCAAAGCTAAGGTGTTGATTATGATGAAACCTTCTCACCCATAGCTATACTAAAATCCATCCGAATTCTATTGGCTTTTGCAGCACACTATGAGATATAGTAGATGGATGTGAAAATAATGTTCCTCAATGGCAATCTCAAGTAGGAGGTGTATATGATACAGCCTAAGAGATTTATATTCAAGGATAGTCCAAATAAGGTGTGCAAGTTACTTAGGTCCATTTATGGACTAAAATAAGCTTCTTAAAGTTGGAACATAAGATTTGATAAGGCAATTAGATCTTATGACTTTATTAAGAATGAAAATGAGCCTTGTGTGTACAAGAAGATAAGTGGGAGCACTATCACCTTCTTGGTGTTATATGTGGATAACATCCTAATAATTGAGAATGATGTAAGAATGCTCTCCATGAAGGACTTAGGGGAAGTATCCTACATATTGGGGATTTGGATCTATAGAGATAAATCCAAGAGGATACTTGGCTTGTCCTAGTCCAAGTATATAAATACCATTATCAAAAGGTTTGGTATGAAAAATTCCAAGAGAGATCTCATACCGATGAGACATAGGCCATCACTTTTTAGGAGTATGTCCCTAAAGACTCCTGAAAAAAGGACAAACATGGATAAGATATCCTATGCCTCAATGATAAGGTCTATCATGTATGCTATGCTATATACCAGGCCTGATATAACATATGCTCTTAGTGTTAGGAGTAGGTATTAAGCGAATCCAGACTTGGAGCATTGGAAAGCACTAAAGTGTATCCTTAAGTATTTAAGAAGGACTAAGGATCTTTTATTGGCATATGAAAAAAGTAGCTTTAGAGTTGAGGGATACACGGACTCGAGCTTCCAGTTTGATATCAATAATAGCAAGTCTAATTCATGGTATATGTTCACCCTGAATAAATGGGCAGTATGTTGGAAGAGTTCCAAGTAAAATACTACTGCTGACTTGACCACAGAGGTAGAGTACATTGCTATAGTAGAGGCATCAAAGGAGGGCATTTAAATAAAGCAGTTTATCATAGATCTGGGAATCATGCCGAGTAGCGAGGAGTTAATTCCCTTAGATTGCGATAACTATGGGCGATTTACTCAAATAAGGGAACCCATGTCTTATCAAAAGTATTTTGAGAAGGTTCTAGCTTATTAGAGGGATCAAGGCCCGAAGAGATACAACAACGAAAAGAGTTCCATCCGAAGATAACATTGCAGATCCACTAATAAAGCCATTGACTTAGATTGTCTTTGAGCATCACAGAGGTTTGATGAGGATCAGACATGTAGGTGATTGGTTTTAGGTCAAGTGGGAGATTGCTAGTTATAGGTGCCCTACAAAGTGATGGCACCTATAACACACTGCATTCATCTTTTTACTTATAATGATTTATATTTTCTCACATTATTCATATGTATATTATGATGTCCTTGGATCTATACAATGGGAATCCAATCATGATGAGATCATAATAATGAGACCGATTCACCTTTAAACATAGATCCTAAATAATCCCGATCAAAAATTACTCGAGAGGGACATCGAGATAACCGGACAAACTGGTGTGCTATATACCCATCCATATGATGAATGTGGCAGGTCTCATAGCTACTTATGTGGGAACACTAAGGGTATAATATAGGTGCTCATTGGAAATGAGTTCACTGATTGATCCGCTTACGGAATGTTGGATGGTTATTGATACCTAACGTTAGACAGCGATCCCGTAGTCCCAGTAGTGTATCTGATCCTTAGACTTGAGACACCAAAGATGCTTTGTATGAGTACTCTATTATTTGACATCGAACTTACAAATTTGGAAAGTTTCAGATCTGGTATAACCTATCCTTGGGAATGGTAGCCAATTTTATGAAGGCAATTGAGTGTCAATAGAGGATTATCCACTCTTGGTATTATGAGATGAATATCTCATGTGTTCTTGCTCAAGAAAATCTCTGACCAGGGTCATTCAAATTGAGAGAGAAAGAGTTCTCCGAGAGAATCCGATTAGAGTGAGACTCGATTAGAAATCGTATAGGCCTGACAGCACTATGCCCAATATATGATCTTTGGGATATTAGATGGATGAGGGACTATAGGATTATGATAATTGAGGACAGATAGGTCTAAAAGATTGGACTCCCCTGTATCATCTGGGGACTATGGCGTAGTTACCTAGTATGTCCGTAGTCGATGAGTCAAGTGAATTATTATTTACTAAGTCAGAAGGAGTTCTGATAGGTATGACTCATAGCCAGCTCGATATTGGGCCTAGAGGGTCACACACATATGGTAGGTATTACGATGAGTAAAGGTTCGGATATGAGATACTCGCTAGAGCCCCAATCTTATTAGATATCCAATAAGCCCTGTATTATTGGATCCCATGGATGAGATCCCATATGAGCTAGATTATTAGGTAGAGACCCATTAATTTAAGAGGCTTAGGTAATTGGTCGGAGATCTAATACCCAATAGGGTAGGATTCATTAGGGTTTATAGGGTGCCTCCATAAATAGGAGGGAACCAAATTGACATTCAGTTGCCCGGCACGTCATTGGTCGACGCTTCGTCCAATCCATCGGCACATCGTCCTCTTTTGCGGTCCGTTGCCCAATCGATGGATGACCTCCGCAACCCCGATATCCTTGGCGCAACATGCATCTTAGCCCGATGCCCGACGTACGAAGCCCGACATCCAATATTCAAACGTAATCACCCGGCACAACGTCAATTCCTCCAGCGTCAACTGTCTAATCCTGATCGATAGTAGACCTACATAACTCAAAACGCAGTTAAACAATAAACCACAATCAATTAGTTTCATCATCAAAATATGAGATTCAACAATCTCCCCCTTTTTGATGATGACAACTAATTGATGACTAACGGATTTAACCATAACTCCCCGGAGTTTAACCAAACTCCCCCTATCAATATGCCATTGATAGAAACACTTGGATTATCCCAAATCCATGCAACATTCATCACAATGTTAAGAGAATCAATCAAACCATCATGCAAATATATAAAATATTCAATCAATGCATGAAGTCATCAATCTACTTCTCCCCCTATGTCATCAACAAAAAGGAGAAGAACATCATAGCTAGTTTAAAAGAATATGTAAATTTTACAATCATACTAGCTATTAATCACATCATACAACATTTAAGCATCGCAAGTTTATCATGATAGGCAAGATAGCACTTATCATAATTATAGCAAGTTTTTTT
Organism: Musa beccarii; assembly: GCA_024322285.1. NCBI lineage: Eukaryota > Viridiplantae > Streptophyta > Magnoliopsida > Zingiberales > Musaceae > Musa > Musa beccarii. Next base: position 73,481,252 of record CM044395.1, read on the forward strand.
ATGTTCCTTTGAGAAGTGCAAACAAATTGTATTCAACGATGTGCATTTTCTTGACTTCTTTTGCGATATGCATGTAATTTTAAAATTTCTTTCTTCTCTTTTGAGAAGAGCAAGCTTGCAAGTTTTGCTTTCTTTGCATGCTAGGACTTTTCATTCATTTGTAATGTGCAATCTAGCAAAAGCCTTCTCCCCCTTTATCAATGTCAAAAAGAAAGGGAGGATTAATACTTCAAATAAACTTGCATGAGATTCAACAATAATTTGTAACAAAGATGCAAGCAATTTGTTGAAAAAGTGAAGTTAATCAAGATTTTTGCCTCTCTTGAAACATCAACTTTTTGCTTCTCAATGTTTAAGCTAGCAAATATTTCTCTTTTGATGCATAAGCTAGCAATTTAACTCACCCTTTTATCATTATCGAAAAGAAGTGGAAGACTCAATTGCTAAAAAATTTCAATTTCATCCACTTCTCATATCAATATAAATTTGCATCAAAATATACATTAGTTATCATGTCATGAAGGATATCAATATCAAAATTCAATAAGGATCAAAACCAAAAGATATCATTCATGATTCATAACTTTCTTTTTAGCAAGATCAAAATTCACATTTATCAATTTTCAATTCAAGATAAATGTCATACAACCAAAAATCATGATATATAAAAGCACATCAATATTAAGGATCATATCATGATTCATTGATTCATCATAAGGAAAATTTCTTTTATATCAATTCTTCAATTGCCACATAAGGCATACAAGCCAAAGAATTCTTGTTATTTTAATATCATGCAAGATATGATGTCAAGGCTCATGATTCATTTGAAAAGATCATAGGAATTCTCATCAAGATTACATTTCATGAGAAATTTCAAGTATCAAATATCAAGTACACGAATTCATTCAAGTATCAATTATCGAGATATCAAGACTTGGATTGTATTCCTCTTTAGTTAAGGGTAAAAGGAAGCAATCATAGAGAAAAATATTTTGATTCGCAAAGATATCTCAAGTCAAGAATTTAAGAGAGAATTCATGATTCACTTGAAAATATGTCATTCAAAATAATTTGACAACTGGAAACCCATAATCAAATCAAAATCATTTTCGAGATTCAAAATGCTAGCAATTTGCATTAATCATGACAAATGATACATCAATAGTCTACATCAATATTTCAATCATCAAGTCATAAAGCATACAAAGTGGTATTGAAACATAAGAGAAATGTTCAAATTACACATGTAATGTTTCAACATTCAAAACACATTTTCTCAAGTTGAGTATCAATAAGTCAAGAGAAAGTAACTTATGATTCATTTGGATTTCTCTTTAATAACATGAGAAAATCATAGTATAAAGTAAGAGGTCATGAAAAACTCAAGTTAATAAAATCCCGATATAAATAAAACTCATTCTAGTTCAATTTATCAACTCATAATCAATTCATCGAAATCACTTTTATAATTTATGAGATTCTTAAGATATTATGAAATCATTAATCTCGATAAGAAGATAAAAGCATTAAGTGATTCTTTTAACACATTATCAAAATCTTGTTCATAATTTAAGTGATTCACAAAATATCATAAATGAATTTATCACTTGTCTTAAATGGAAAATCAAAAACTTTAGAGAAAGAGAGATGTTCAAGAAACATGCATTTCTCTTTTAGTGATTTTCATTTATTTTATATAAGCATACCTTTGTCTTTTTATACCAAATCAAAATAAGTATTTAAAAAACAAAAGATAAACTTCATTATAAAAATCGTCAAGACAAAAATATAACACATTATTTCAAGATATGATATTCAATTTTTCATGATAATGTATTTCATTTTGTTTCAAACAAGTGTGCTCATATTTCAAAAGATGAGTATCAAATTTAAGACCAAAACATGAGTTTGTCATCAAGATATGATATCACAAAGTCATTAAGCATGATAACGAACTTTTAATATTTTTATTTCAATGATGATTTCATAATGTATGTTCAAATATTTATATGGAAGCCATCATTGTATAAATTCAAAATACAAGTTTGTCATTAAACCCATTAAGATCAAATGCATCAAAATCTTTCATTCGAAAATTTTAATAAGAGCAACATAAATTGATTACATGTGAGCATGTATCAACTTTTCAAAGCAAGACGTAAGTTTCGTCATAAAGACTGTTAAGGCCAAACACATCAAAAATAAAACATTATGATAGTGTATTTTCTTATTTTTAAGAATTTCAATTTACATGATTTGATCTTTCATAAGAATGATCAATGTCATGCATCATATTTAAACATGAGAGCATCATCATATTTAGAATTGAATTCATCATTAAAATCATTTCACCTCTTTCTTTCTTTTGTTATAACAAGATGATCAATGCTCAAACTTTTGCAAAAATCATACATCATTTTTAAAATCTGAAAAATAACTTTCGTCATGAAACCCATTAAGTCCAAATATAACACAAGGCAACATCAAAGCCACATTTCTTTCATTTTGAAAATTTGTGGGTTGGGTCTTTATAATTGATTTCATGAAGACATGTATCAATAAAAATTTCATCATTAAAAAGGGTTAAAACCCACTAAGCCAAGATGAAAGTTTTCAAATTATAATCAAGATATATATATCTATCATCAAAAGATTTTCAAGAAATTCATACATAGATATGTATCATGTTTAAGATTGAAAACCGATATGGAAAGTATACATGAAATTTCATCATCTCAAAATGTCATCATAATTTGTCATGAAAACAATTAGACCAGGAATACGTTAATCCACAACATAGAGTCAAATCAACATTACTTCAAAAACTAATGCATGTTACAAAATCAACAAGCATCATGTTTAGAAATGAAATATAAAACATCAAGATACACATGCATAGATTAATTCTAGGCAATATCACAAATCATGTAAATATCATTCATAATTTTTACTTTTCAAAAATACTAGGAAGGAAAAAGCATTAAAAAAAAATTCCTACCAACTATTTCAAGCAACTCATGAAAGGATCATGTAATTTCAAAGTAAGGTAAGAACAACTTAGGTGAGTTTCTTACCTCATTGTCGAAAACCGTCAAAGCCCATTTCGCCTCTTCTTTACTTGATTCTTCTTTGCAACCCTTCTTCTTCTATAGCCTCTTTCTCCATTCAAGTTCATTTGTGCTTTTTAATTTTTGTTTAATGAACTTGTTAACATTCATTGTTATGTGTTCAATGTCCTCATTGTCCTCATCACTTGAGTTATCACTCAAGTGGCATTCATTTGTCCGATGTTCCAAATCCTTCTTGTTCTTTAGAAGATGGTTCATATGTTCATCATGTTCCAAATGTTCGAAGAAACTCATTTCATATGTCATTAGTGAACCGATTAATTCTTCTAATGAAAAATCATTTAAATTTTTAGTCTCTTGTATTGTGGTTACTTTTTGATCCCAACTCTTTAGGAGGGATCTTAAAATCTTGTTAGTGAGTTCAAAGTTCAAAAAACATTTACCAAGAATTTTCAAGCTATTGACGACATCCATGAAGTAGGTGTACATATTGCCGATAGTTTCGCTTAGTGTTATTCGGAAGAGCTCAAAATCTTGCAATAAGAGGTTTACTTTCGAGTCTTTAACTCTACTAGTTCCCTCATGCATGATTTCAAGTGTTCGCCAAATATCAAAAGCCGTTTCACACATTGAAATCTGATTGAACTCGTTCTTATCTAAAGCGCAAAATAAGGCATTCATAGCCTTTGCATTCAAGGAAAAAGATTCTCTCTAAATCCGACCATTCGTTCATCGGTTTAGAGGGAAGTTGAAAACCGTTTTCAATAATGTTCCACAAATCTAAGTCCCTTAAAAGTATGAAAACTCTCATTCGAGTTTTCCAATATGTGTAGTCCAAACCGTTAAAGAACGGTGGACGAAAACCTGAAAAGCCCTCTTGAAAACCATTTAGAGCCATTTCTCACGGGTGTAAATCCGAAAGAGAAAGAACGTGGCTCTTCCAGCACTTTATTTTGCTTTACATATTCATCGTCATCATAGTTAATCTGCACACAAACAAACAAACACTCTACTTCGATCTAGACAGTTATTACAACACGAATTGACATTCAGTTGCCCGGCACGTCATTGGTCGGCGCTTCGTCCGATCCTTCGGCACATCGTCCTCTTTTGCGGTCCGTTGCCTAATCGGTGGATGACCTCCGCAACCCCGATATCCTTAGTGCAACATGCATCTTGGCCTGATGCCCGACGTACGAAGCCTTCAACCGATTGTCGATCGAACCTCTGGCTCAACATCCAATATTCAGACGTAATCACCCGGCACAACGTCAATTCCTCCAGCATCAACTGTCTAATCCTGATCGATGGTAGACCTGCATAACTCAAAATGCAGTTAAACAATAAACCATAATTAATTAGTTTCATCATCAAAATCTGAGATTCAACTGGCTTAAAAATAGAGCCAAAAAAGGTCTTATCTCGGATTTTTGGGGTACTAGCGTTACTACCGCCAGTGGTCTCTAACACTGGGTGGTAACACCACCCAATCTGGTGGTACTACCACCAAATAAAGTCTCGGCTATTAGACCTAGGTGGTACCACCACTTGGCTATTAATAACTACAAGTGAAACCATTGCCCAGACCTCTAGGGAGAATGAGCCTTGGGTAGTTCCACCGCCCAATCTTGGTGGTGTCATCGCCAAACAAGGTTCAGCATACTATTTGTGTTAGGGATCAAGTGGCACTAAGAGGGGGGCGTGAATTAGTGCAGCAGTAAAGAATGATAGATTTTTCAGCGATTAACACAAGTTCAAAAATTTCGTATGAATGAATGCAGCGTTTCATTTGAACCCGAAAAGATTACGTTTTAACTTTAAAGCATACATAAGAAGATGAAGATGAAGTTGAGTAAATAAGGCAGCATATGAAAATGGTTTGCAGCAAGGAAAGTTGCGAGAAAGTAAATACAAATCGATTTATAGTGGTTCGGTCATCCGACCTACTTCCGAAGCCTTCTTCGATGAGGCTCCCAACTTCCACTAGCAAATCCTTTTGAAGGGGAAGGACCAAATACCCCTCTTACAACCCTTTTACAAGAGGTTCACACTCTTACAAGTTTTCATAAAGAGAAGGAGGTGAACACTTAAGTAAATGAAGAACAAGACTTTCCTAAGACTTTTTTTCAAAATCTAACCCTAAAGGGTTGCCCTTTCAACTGAGAAAGGGGGATATTTATAGACTCAAAGAGGGTTCAAATTTGGGCTCCAAATTTGAACTCAATTTGAGTTTCCCGGTGCTGGGGCGGTGCTACCGCCTGTCAGTCTGGCAGACTGACATAGCAGGGGTGGTAGTATCGCTTGACCAGCAGATGCTACCGCTTTGGCTTTCAAGCGCTGGCGATGCTACGCCACTGTCTTTGGTTCGGTTTGGGCCAAAAACTTTGGCCCAAACTAGTCCAAACCAAGGCCCAATGGCCCCTACTTTGGGTTTATAGGATTAACACCTAATCCTAACCCAAATTAATATGCTAACTATGAATTTAAAGACATTCCTAAGCTATTACAAAGTCCGCAAGTCAAGTCTTCTTCCGGCGAGCTTCCGGCAAACTTCCAGCGGTCTTCCGATGATCCCTCGGAAACCATCCTGCGGACTCCCGGCAAGCTCTCGAACTCCACGATGATTTTGGCGAGTTCCCTCGAGCTTCCTTGGCAAGCTCCGATCTTTCTTGGCAAGCTTCGTGAACTTCCGACGAACCTTCCGGCGAACTTCTGAAAACCCTTCGGTAAGCTCCCTACTCGTTCTCGACCGGTTCTGGTAGCACTCCCAACGAATCTTCGGACTTCCATCGAACACTCGAACTCCCAACGATCCATCACACTTGACTTCGGCCCTTTGTTTCGCTTTACATCTTCATCCTTATCGTAGTTACTCCTGCACAAATAAACACCCTACTTCGATCTAGACAATTATTACAATGCGAATTGACATTCAGTTACCCGGCACATCATTGATCGATGCTTCGTCCGATCCTTCGGCACATCGTCCTCTCTTGTAGTCTGTTGCCCAATCGACGATTGACCTCCGCAACCCCGATATCCTTGGTGCAACATGCTCTTCTTGGCCCGATGCCTGATGTACGAAGCCTTCAGTCGATTGTCGACCGAACCTCTGGCTCGACATCCAATATCCTAACGTGATCACCTCCAGCGCAACGTCAATTCCTCCAACGTCAACTATCTAATCCTGATCGATAGTAGACCTACGAAACTCAACACGTAGTTAAACAACAAACAACAATCAATTAGTTTTTGTTAAATCTCGAATTTTGATGAAGTCAATTGGTGAAATATTTATTCTAATATATGTTGTCGAGATAAGTATGCAGAAATAACTACGATGGGATGAAAACATAAAGCAATTTACCATGGTCAAGTCCGTCGGGTGTTCAAGAGTTCATCGAAAGTCCGAGAGATCGTCGGAAGTATTGTCGGAACTAACCAAGATCGAATCAGGGACTTGCCGAAGTTTTCGGAAGTTCATCGCAAAGATCGTCGAAGGTTCGCGGAACTCACCGGGAAGATTCAGAAGCTAGCCGAAGACTCGTTGAGCTCGCTATACAATCCGTTAGTATGCTGAAAGTTCGCCGGAAGAAATCCGAGGGAAGTGTTGGAAGTCTGCCGGAATCTCGCCGCAAAGCTCGCCGAAAGTTGACTTGAAGAATGTCGGGTTAAATCACTTAGAATTATATTTTAAATTCATATTTTGTACATGATTAGAGTAAGTATTTGAAAATAATCTTGCCTAAATTTGGTATGGGCCAACCGGGCTCTTACTGGACCAACTTAGGCCTTAAACAGGGCCCATTCAGCCTTTGCTAAATGGGCTAGACAGTTGAACCGCCCAGCCTGGGGCGGTAGCACCGCCCCTGTCGCCAGTCTGGGGCGGTAGCACCGCCTGGCTGGGGCGGTGGCACCGCCCCTGCTGTGTCAGTCTGCCAGACTGACATAGGCGGTGGCACCACCTCTGATAAGCGGTTGCATTGCCTCTGATAGGCTGACACCAGGAAACTCAAAAATTTCAAATTTGGAGCCCAAATTTGAATTCATTTTGAGCCTATAAATACCCCCCCCCCCTTTCTCAACTGAAAGGGTACCCTTTTTGAGAGTTAGAATCTTGAGTTAAAGTCTTGAATAGTCTTGAAAAGTCTTGTCTCTTGCTATGTGTTCACCTCCTTCTTCTTCTTGTGAAATCTTATAAGAGTGTGAACCTCTTGTAAAGGGTTGTAAGAGGGGTATTTGGTCCTTCCCCTTCAAAGGATTTGCTAGTGGAAGTGCGGAGCCTCATCGTGAAGGCTTCAAGAGTGGATGTAGGTCATTTGACCGAACCACTATACATCATTGTGTTCATGAATGTGTGAGTGTTTACATTTCTGAATTATTTCATTACTTAGCTGCAAATCGTTTAGTTCCTTTACTCAAGCTATTTCATTCAAGTTCTCTTTCGTCAAATCGAAATCTTCTTACGAACTAGTCTTTGTGTGAAATCGGCTTCAAAGTTACGTTTTTTATCCGCTGCACTAATTCACCCTCCCCCCTCTTAGTACCTTTTCGATCCTAACAATTGGTATCAAAGCAAGGTTTACTCTCATATTAGTTTAAAACCCAAGAGAGATGGCCTACTCCAGTATGCAAGAGGGTCACTCCATTACTCGTCTGCCTATGTTTAATGGGTCAGATTATACGTATTGGAAGACTCATATGAGGATTTTTCTTATTTCTATGGACTTCGAACTTTGGAACATTGTTGAAAATGGCTTTGCAAAATATTCTCTTCTGATGAGTGAGTGGAATGAGTCAGAAAGAAAGGTTTTTGCTCTCAATGCAAAGGCTATGAATGCCTTATTTTGTACGCTTGATAAGAATGAGTTTAATCGGGTTTCTATTTGTGAATCAGCATTTGATATATGGCGCACTCTTGAAATCACTCATGAAGGCACTAGCCGAGTGAAAGAGTCCAAAATCAACATTCTTGTGCATTCTTATAAACTTTTTCGGATGAAACCAAATAAGTCCATTGGAGACATGTATACCCGCTTTACGGATGTCATCAATGGACTTAAAGCTCTTGGTAAAGGTTTTTCTAATTTTAAGTTGGTAACTAAAATTTTAAGATCCCTTCCAAAGAGTTGGGATCCAAAGGTTACGGTCATTCAAGAGGCCAAGGATCTTAAAATATTTCCGCTTGAAGAACTTATTGGGTCTCTAATGACCTACGAGATGACGTGTCATGCTCATGAAGAGCTTGAGAACCCCCTTCAGAACAGGAAGGATATGGCACTTAGAACACAAGAAGACCACTTGTAAGGAACATCAAGTGATGAGGACAATGACAATGATATTGCACTTTTAACTCGAAAGTTTAAGAAATTTATAAGAAAGAACAAATTTAAAAATGACACAAAAAATAAATTTGAACACAAAAAGGACCAAGTTATTTGCTACGAATGTAAGAAGCCGGGACACTTCAAGAATGAATGCCCTCAAGCCAAGAAGAAGCAATTCAAGAAGAAGAAAGCTTTGAAGGCCACGTGGGATGATTCAAGTGACTACGAGGTTGAAGAAGCTAGCAACAAAGAGGAGGCCAACTTCGCGCTAATGGCATTAGGAGAAGAGGTTAGTGAGTTATTTAATGAAGAGTTATCTTTCGATGAACTTTCTATCGCTTTTCATGAGTTATTTGATGAATATAGAACTATTAGTAAGAAGTTCAATTTGCTTAAGAAAGAGCATGCTTTATTACAAAATAAGTTCAATAGTCTCCAAACCCCTTCTCTACCCCCATGCTCTAAGTGTGAACACTTAGAAGCAACAAAAATGGAGAACTTGCTACTCAAAGAGACCCTAAACAAGTTTAAGGTCGGTAGCAAGGGCTTAGACATGATCCTTGCTAACAAGGGTCACGTCGGAAATAGAAGTGGAATCGGATTTGTGAGTGGATCTCACCAAAATCACACCACCTTCATTAAAGGACCCACATTGCATGTATCACCCCATTTGAAATGTAATTTTTGTGGTAAAATGAGACATGTTGCTTACAAATGTCCATTCAAGAAATTTAGTCCACAAAAATTAATATGAGTTCCTAAAGGAACCATAAACAATTTAATGTTGAATTATAAATTAAGTAGATCAATTTGTAAGGTACCCAAAATCAAATGGGTACCTAAAAACCATCCTCTTTTGTAGATAAACTCACAAGCTAGGAGCAAGAAATGGTATCTTGATAGTGGATGCTCAAGGCATATGACCGGATATTCATCTCATTTCTCTATGCTCACTAGTAAAGAAGAAGGGTATGTCACCTTCGGAGACAACAACAAGGGTAAAATCATTGGCAAGGGAACCATATGTAACAAATCAAGTTTTTCAATTGATGATGTGTTGCTAGTTGATGGTTTAAAACATAATCTTTTAAGCATTAGTCAATTATGCGATAAAGGTTATGTTGTTAGATTTGAATCTAATGTTTGCATCATTGAAAAACAAAACAAAGACTTATCCATGATTGCTTTAAAACAAAACAATGTCTACACCATAAATATTAATAAATTAAGTAATGAAATGTGTTTTTCGGTTTTGAATGATGATGCTTGGCTTTGGCATAGGAGATTAGGCCATGCAAGCATGAAACTAATTTCTAAGATTTCATCTAGAGAGTTAGCAAGAGGTATCCCAAACATGAAATTTGTCAAAGACAAGTTATGTGATGCATGTCAACTAGGAAAATAAATAAAAACTAGTTTCAAATCAAAAAATCAAATTAGCACCACTAGACCATTGCAATTGATCCATTTGGACTTATTTAGATCAATTGACATAACAAGCCTAGGAGGTAGCAAATATGCCTTTGTAATTGTGGATGACTATAGTAGATACACTTGGACCTATTTCTTGGCTCACAAAAGTGATTGTTTCAAATGTTTCTCTAAATTTTGTAAACTCACTCAAAATGAAAAAGGTTTTATGATTTAATCAATTCGAAGTGATCACGAAGGTGAATTTCAAAATCATAACTTCCAAAATTTTTGTAAAATAAACGGATATAACCATAACTTCTCTACTCCAAGAAATCCACAACAAAATGGAGTAGTGGAAAGGAAAAATAGAAGTTTGCAAGAAATGGCTCGAACCATGTTAAATAAATATAATTTACCAAAATATTTTTGGGCCGAAGCCATGAATACGGCTTGCTATGTTATAAATAGAGTTCTAGTGAGACCATCCCTATCTAAAACTCTATATGAATTATGGAATGATAAAAAAACCCAATGTTTCTTATTTTAAAGTTTTTGGTTGTAAATGCTTTATTTTAAATGAAAAGAATACCTTAGAAAAATTCGATGCAAAATCCAATGAAGGCATATTTCTTGGTTATTCTTCCGTTTCAAAGGCTTTTCGTGTTTTCAACAAAAGAACCTTAGTTATAGAAGAATCTATTCATGTGGTTTTTAATGAAATTTTCAAATTTAAGAAGAAAGATTTTGATGATGATTTTGGCTTTGATAATTTGAATTTGAATGAACCCTCTCCTCAAAATGACAACTTGGATGCATCTTCTTCCCAAACTTCCTTACCCAAGGAATGGAAGTATGTAGATGCTCATCTCAAGGAGTTAATTATAGGAGATGCATCGAAAGGGGTTTAAACTCGCTCTTCTTTCAAAGATTTTTGTGCCCATACCGCTTTTCTTTCTCAAGTTGAACCAAAATGCATTGATGATGCCTTGAAAGATGATTCTTGGGTTATCGCAATGTAAGAAGAATTGAATCAATTTGAGAGGAATGAGGTATGAAGCTTGTTCCTAGACCTAATGACCACTTAGTTATTGGTACTAAGTAGGTCTTTAGAAACAAGCAAGATGAATGTGGTATCATGGTTAGAAACAAGGCTAGACTAGTGGCCAAAGGTTTCAACCAAGAAGAAAGTATCGATTATAAAGAGACCTTCGCTCCAGTGGCAAGATTAGAAGCCATTAGGATGCTCCTTGCCTATGCTAGTAGTAATGATTTCAAATTTTTTCAAATGGATGTCAAAAGTGCATTCTTAAATGGTTTTATTTCCGAAGAAGTGTATGTCGAACAACCATCCGGATTTGAAAATTCTCTTCTTCTTAACCATGTGTTTAAGCTAACTGAGGCTTTATATGGCCTAAAACAAGCCCCTAGGGCTTGGTATGAGAGGCTTAGTTCTTTTTTAATTTCAAATGATTTCACTAAAGGCAAGGTTGATACTACATTGTTTATTAAACATTTTGAAAATAATTTTCTTATTGTTCAAATTTATGTTGATGATATTATTTTTAGTTCTTCTAATAAATCACTATGTGAATCATTTGCCAAGAATATTAGTGATGAATTTGAGATGAGCCTAATGGGAGAACTAAATTTCTTTTTAGGATTACAAATTAAGCAACTAAGTGATGGTATATTTCTAAATCAATCAAAGTATACATTAGAATTGTTAAAATAATTTAACATGGATGGATCAAAAAATATTAGCACTCCTATGAGCACCTCCACTAAGTTAGATATGGATGAAAATGGAGAAAGTTTTGATCAAAAAATATATAGGGGCATGATAGGTAGCCTGCTTTATCTCACTGCAATCAGATCTGATATCATGTTTAGTGTGGGGCTATGTACAAGATTCCAAACTAATCATAAGCTATCTCACTTCAAAGCCGTTAAAAGAATCCTTAGATATCTTAAAGGGACTTTGAATCTTGGATTATGGTATCCAAAATCCGATAACTTTGATTTAAAAGCTTATGCAGATGCGAATTTTAGTGGATGTAAAATAGATAGAAAAAGTACATCCGGAACATGCCAATTTCTAGAACATGCACTTGTTTCTTGGACTTCCAAGAAACAAAATACGGTTGCACTATCTACGACAGAAGTCGAATATATAGCTACAAGTGCATGCTGTGCACAGGTTATTTGGATAAAAAATACACTAGAAGACTATGGAATTTATTTAAAGAACATTCCTATAAAATGTGATAACACAAGTGCTATCTGTCTAACTAAAAATCCGATTCAACACTCTCGAACTAAGTACATTGACATTAGGCATCATTTTATATGTGATCATGTCAGTAGTAAAGATGTCACCCTTGAATTTATTGATACAAATCATCAATTAGCGGATATTTTTACAAAACCCTTAAATGAGGAACAATTTGATTTTATTAGAATGGAATTAGGCATGTTAAATTGTCCTAATAAATGAGCTTTATTGTATGAGATTTTCCTTGAAATTTCGGTTTTCGTCGATTTGCCTTCCTCTCGGATTTCTTTTTGAAATTTCGGATTTCTTTTTGATATCATCCCATCCTTAAAATCTCTGAAAATAAATTCAGAATAAATTTTAAAAAAAAAGAGGGGGAAAATTTTTGTGCTACCGGCAGTAGCTCCGCCAGATCCGGTGATAGCACCGCCTGGGTAGTCAGACCCTAAGCGGTAGAACCGCCTGTCTGGGTGGTAGAACCGCCCGAACACCCCTTATAAAAGGGGTGCGTTAGGGCTAGTGGTAGAACCACCCCCTAACCCGAAAGATCTCTTCCTCACCTCTCGAATCCCCTCAAAACACTTCCCAAGCATTATTCTCTCCCTCTAGAAGCCTAAGAAAGGGATTTTTCCTTGATTCAAGCCCTCTACCTCTCAAGAGAACAAAACTAAGGTAAAATCTGAAATTTTTCTTCTCTTTTTCTTGCCTAGTTTAGTTCTTTCCTTTAAATTGATTATTGATCTATCCTCACTAGAAATGGCTCCTAAAAGATCATCAAGAGACAAAAGGAAAAGGGTGGAGATAGATTCATTTGACCAATCTTTGTTCAAATCAAAAGAAGCATCCCTTAGGTTTTCTGAACTTGTTACTAAAACCATTCATAAAGGGAAATATGTTGATTTGAATCAATTATGGAACCTTGAACCCATCATGTGATTTGCTAACTTAGACGTCTTACCCATTTTGCAAATTGTTGAACCTATCTATCCACGCTTGATTAAATTATTTTATGCTAATTTAAGCGTGAATGAGGATGGCTTATCTACCTATCTTCTAGGAAATAAGATCCAAATATTTGATAGTACAATATGCTCTTTAATTGGAATTGTTGAAAAAGAGTTAGGATGCTATTTTAGAGGGAAATGGGACATGGACACAATCGGAGCCACCCACTCCGAAGCCTTAGAAACCGTCTTTGCAAATCCGAACTTAGGCATAATTCCCAATAGTTGTGAACATTTGTTGCCTTTCAACTCTAAAATTTTACATCACATTCTTATAAGCATTATCATTCCTAAACAGTTTCATCAAGATGAGATCAGTTTAGCCGAGTTGGGTACCATATATTGGATCATGACCAGATAGAATTATTGTTTAGGTTACCTAATCCGGCAACACATGATAGAAGTCATTTCTAAAGGGTTAATGTTACCATATGGAGGATTGATAACTAGATTGTTGCATGCCCATAATATTAGTATTCCACCTGATGAAGAAGTAGTACAAGTGGACAAATTTAACATCATTGACATGAAACTACTTAGGAGACTTAGGTGTACATTTGAGCATGGAATAGGGGTTAGACAACCTAGGAGAAGTGATATACATCCCCCACCAGTAGAACATCCTGAAACACCAGTCTTTAGGGGAAGTGAATCTCCTCCTCCTGATCTCATTGATACAGCTCCATCAGTGCCAGCTTCAGCTCCATCTGCTAACAATCCGATCATGAGAGAATTAAATAAAGTTAAATTACAGCAAATTGAACTTTTGAAGGAAATGCGAAAGATAAACCAAAAGATAGATCACATGTATAGGCACTTTGGCATTCCTCCTGAGGAGTAGTTTGTTGTATTTTCTTTTTGAACGTTATAAACTTTTGTGCAACTTTGACATCTATGCAACCTTGAAATTATCTATACTACATTTTCTTGGGCATTGTGGAATGATATTCAGATTTTTTGAATGATTTCTTTTTCCTTATTTGTGATAGTTTTTGGATATCTTTTTACATATCTTTGGATGATGCACTCAAAATATTTTCGGTTTTCATTCGTATATGAATCCCTCTCTTCCTTTTTATTGATGACAAAGGGGGAGAAATATGTAACTAGTTATATGCATTTGCCATGCTTGAAATGCTTGATATCATTCTCTTTTAATTGTGTATACTTCATTGATATCATTTGATACCTGTCTATTTAAACATCCTTTGACTTAATGATGAATGTCTATAAGTATCATACATCGACATTGTCATCATTAAGTAAACCATGAAGTTTTTTTTCTTTCATACGTTAGACGATAAGTTAAAATTATCGTGTTGATAAGTTTTTGCTATCTATGGCATATAGATAGGGGGAGTTAAGAGTAACTCCATCATCTATTGATTGTCATCATCAAAAAGGGGGAGATTGTTGAATCTCGGATTTTGATGATGAAGTCAATTGGTAAAATATTTGTTCTAATATATGTTGTCAAGATAAGTGTGCAGGAATAACTACGATGGGATGAAAACATAAAGTGATTTACCATGGTCAAGTCTGTCGGGTGTTCAAGAGTTCATCGGAAGTCCGAGAGATCGTCGGAAGTATTGCCGGAGCCAACCAAGATCGAATCAGGGACTTGCCGAAGTTTTTGGAAGTTCATTGCAAAGATCGTCGAAGGTTCGCGGAACTCACTGGGAAGATTTGGAAGCTAGCCGAAGACTCGTTGAGCTCGCCATAAAATCCGGGAGTGTGCTGAAAGTCCGTCGGAAGAAATCCGAGGGAAGTGTCAAAAGTCCGCCGGAATCTCGCCGCAAAGCTCGCCGAAAGTTGACTTGAAGAATGTTGGGTTAAATCACTTAGAATTATGTTTTAAATTTATAGTTTGCACGTGATTAGAGCAAGGATTTGAAAATAATCCTGCCTAAATTTGGTAAGAGCCAACCGGGCTCTTACTAGGCCAACTTGGGCCTTAAACAGGGCCCATTCAGCCTTTCTTTGAATGGGCCAGCTGTTGAACACCGTCCGGCACTGGGCGATAGCACCACCCTGTCGCTTTGTGCAGGGGCGTAGCACCGCTTTGGTGAGGCGGTGGCACCGCCCTCTTTGTGTCGATCTCCCAGGCCAGATCGACATAGGCGTGTGCACAGCCGCTCGACGATTGCATTGCCTCTAACAAGCTGACACCAGGAAACTCAAAATTTTTAAATTTAGAGCCCAAATTTGAATTCATTTTGAGCCTATAAATACCCCTCCTTTCTAGCTGAAAGGGTATCCTTTTTAGAGTTAGAATCTTGAGTTAAAGTCTTGAATAGTTTTGAAAAGTCTTATCTCTTACTAAGTGTTCACCTCCTTCTTCTTCTTGTGAAATCTTATAAGAGTGTGAACCCCTTGTAAAGGGTTATAAGAGGAGTATTGGATCCTTTCCTTTCAAAGGATTTGCTAGTGGAAGTGCGGAGCCTTATTGTGAAGGCTTCAAGAGTGGATGTAGGTCATTTGACCGAACCACTATACATCATTGTGTTCATGAATGTGTGAGTGTTTATATTTCTGAATTATTTCATTACTTAGCTGCAAATCGTTTAGTTCCTTTACTCAAGCTATTTTATTCAAGTTCTCTTTTATCAAATCGAAATCTTCTTACGAACTAGTCTTTGTGCGAAATCGGCTTCAAAGTTATGTTTTTAATCTGCTACACTAATTCACCCCCCCCCTCTTAGTGCCTTTTCGATCCTAACAATTTCATTATCAAAATTCGAGATTTAACAATCTCCCCCTTTTTGATGATGACAACTAATTGATGACTAATAGAGTTAACCTTAACTCCCCGGAGTTTAACCAAACTCTCCCTATCAATATGCAATTGATAGAACCCTTGGATTATCCCAAATCCAAGTAACATGTATCATTCATGTAGTGAGAAATATAAATCCATCATGCAAATATATAAAATATTCAAGCATCATTACATTGCATGAAGTCATCAATCTACTTCTCCCCCTATGTCATCAACAAAAAGGAGAAGTAGCATCATAGCTAGTTTAAAAGATATGCAAATTTTTACAACACACTAGCTATTTATCACATCATACAACATTTTTGCAATACAACATCAAATAATACCATTCAATCATAGTAAGTTTCAAGGATGGGCAATGATGGTAATTTTCACTTGCTTCTTGAGATGTGCAAGTTTGCACCTTGTTTCTCACGATAGCAATATTTGCATCCTTTGATATAACAATTCTTAGCTTCTCATGAAGTTACAAAATAGGAATCAAGATGGCAAATTTTTGCAATGTTCGAGCTAAAAACTTTCTCCCCCTTTGTTAGCATAAAAAAGAAAGGGAGGATCAAATACTTCAAATAATCTTGCATGAGATTCAATAATAATTTGTAACAAAAATGTAAGCAATTTTGAAAAAGTGAAATTGAGCAAGATTTTTGCCTCTCTTGAGATAGCAACTTTTTGCTTCTCAATGTTCAAGCTAGCAAAATTTTCTCTTTTGATGCACAAGCTAGCAATTTTCTTCCTCTTGAATGAGCTAGCAAATTAATCATGCAAGCTAGCAACAAATCTTCTCCTCCTTTGATTTTGTCAAAAAGAAGGGAAGAATACAATTCTTTTCCCTTTACATGAATGCTTCTATCATGACAAAATAACAAATTTCCATCATGAATTTTTAACATATCAAGTCATGAATTCAAGGGAGTCATAAACAAATCATGGTATGAGGGAAATTTATGACAAGCAAGCAAGCAATAATGATAAGCTAGCATACTTTGCGATACGCAAACTAGCTCTCTTTTAATTTTTCTCTTTTGCAACTAAGTTTTCCTTTTGCAAGCCATCAACTTTTTGTTTGCAATGAGCTAGTAATTTATGTAAAATTTATAACATTTTAAACATGCAAGCTCATGAGTTAAAAAATAATGCAACTTTGCAATTTCTTTCTTCTCATTTTGAGAAGTGCAAGTTTTGCCTTTTGTAAGTTCTAGCTAGTTATGTTTGTCACTTTCACTTGTGATACATAAGCTAACAAGCTAACTCCCCCTTTGTCACTATCGAAAAGAAGGGATGAATAATATTTCAATAAAATAATTTTGCATCAATCAATATTTCAATTTTTCATGATGCATACAAAACATAGATGCAAAGAATTCATGAAGGATATCAATATGAAATATCAATAAGGATCAATACCAAAAGACATCATTCATGATTCATCATAGAGCAAATTTCTTTTATATCAAATGTTCAATTTACCACACAAGGCAAAGAAATCTTGTCATTTCTATATCATGAAATATATGACATCAAGGCTCATGATTTATTTAAAAAGATATAGCACAAAGAGTAACTTGATTCATGCATAAGAATTCCAAGTATCAAATATCAAAATATCAAGACTTGGATTATGATAAAGCTCATTCAAGTTCGAATCATCAAATTCATTAACATAGTTTGTGAGATTTACAAATTACATAAACTTGAATTGTTTTCCTCTTTGGTAAATGATAAAAAGAAGCAATCATAGAGGAGAATATTTTGATTCCCAAAAATATCTCAAGTCAAGAATTCAAGGTCATGATTTCAAGAGATCAAGAGATGAATCAAGAATCTTTAATAAGTCTTATTCAAATTTATAAAAGATATCAAGTCAAGCAAAAATTTCTTTTAAATCAATATTCAAATCATGACAAGTGATATTTTAAGTGTTTGCATTAATATTTCAATCATCAAGTCATGTGTATTGAAACATAGGAGAAAAATCAAATTGTGCATGCAATGTTTCAATCTTCAAAATATATTTTCTCAAGTTGAGTATCAATAAGTTAAGAGAAAATAATTTATGATTCATTTGGATTTTTTCTTCAACAACATGGGAGAATCATGGTATGAAGTGAGAGATCTTGAAAGACTCAAGTTATCAAGATCACAATGTAGTTTAAGCTCATTCAAATCAAATTATTAACTTGGAACTCATAATCAAATCATCAAAATCAATTTCGAGATTCACAAAATATCATGAAATCATTAATCTCGATAAGATAGGAAAAATATCTTCTTTTTAAGTTGTTTGTTTCATACAAGTGTGCTCATGTTTCTAAAATGAGTATCAAATTTAAGACCAAAACATGAGTTTGTCATCAAGATATAATGCCTTTAAATACTCATGATATCATAAAATCATTAAGCATGGCAACCAACTATCATTATCAATGATGATTACATAAGGTATGTCCAATTATTTATATGAAAGTCATCATTATATTACTTTGAAATACAAGTTGTCATTTAGCCCATTAAGATCAAAAGCATTGCACGTAAAGCATCATGATAGTGCAATTTCTCATTTTTTTGTGTTTTATTTCAAGTGATTTGACGTTCATATGAGTATACTCATGTTTTTCATATAGGTCCAAAGAGCAAGTTTTAAGAGAAATCATTAATACCGAAAACATGAGGCACATTTTTTAAAATATTCATAATGTTTATTTTCATGAGATTCACAAGACTCATAACATGAATTCATTCATCTCAATAGAATGAAAAAATATATTTTCATTTTAAGCAATTTGATGTGAGCATATTCAAAATTTTTATGAAAACATGTATCAAAATAAAATACAAGCTTAGTCATAAAACCGTCAAGACCAAATACATAAAAATGATAACACACTTTCAATTTTTATGTTAAAAGGCCATGTTCAAATTTTTGTCAAAATCATGCATCAATTTATAAATTCAAAAAATAAGTTTCATCATCACAATATGACACTTTATTACTTCAAAAGATCATGCATGATATAAAATCATCAAGCATTATGAAAAGCAATAAAAACATTAAGATACATATGCGTGGATTAATCATAATAGGTGTACAATCATTATCACAAATCATCATACATCATTCATCAAAAAATTTACTTTTCAAAAATCCTAGAAAGAAAAAGCATAAAATAAAATTTTATTTCCTACTAACTAAGTTAAGCACTCAAGAAAAACATCATGTAATTTCATAACAACTCAAGGATGTTAAGTTACTTACCTCATTGACGAAGCCCATTAATGCGTAGTTTGCTTCTTCTTTCCTTGATTCTTCTTGGTGAGCCTTCTTCTTCTTCATTGGTCTCTTCCTCCATTCAAGTTCATTGTTGATTTTAGATTTTTGTTTAATAAATTTATTAAAATCGATTAAAGGTTCAATGTCCTCTTCATTGTCCTCATCACTTGAGTCATCACTCAAGTGGCATTCTCTTGTTCGACGTTCAAAAACCTTCTTGTTCTTTAGAAGGTGGTTCAAATGTTCATCATGTTCATCATATTCCAAGAGTCTTATTTCATAGGTCATTAATGACCCGATTAGTTCTTCAAGTGAATAATCATTCAAGTTTTTAGACTCTTGAATAGCCGTAATTTTTGGATCCCAACTCTTTGGGAGAGATCTTAAAATCTTGTTAGTGAGTTCAAAGTTAGAAAAACATTTACCAAGATTTTTTTGTTAGGATCGAAAAGGCACTAAGAGGGGGGGGTGAATTAGTGCAGCGGATTAAAAATGTAACTTTGAAGCCGATTTCGTATAAAGACAAGTTAGTAGGAAGATTTCGATTCGATGAAAGAGAACTTGTAAGAAGTTGCTTGAGTAAATGAAGCAGCAAGGAACTAAACAATTTGCAGCTAAGTAATGAAATGATTCAGAAATGTAAACACTCACACATTCATGAACACAATGATGTATAGTGGTTCAGTCAAATGACCTACATCCACTCTTGAAGCCTTCCCGATGAGGCTCCGCACTTCCACTAGCAATCCTTTGAAGGGGAAGGACCAATACCCCCTTTTTATAACTCTTTACAAGAAGTTCACACTCTTACAAGATTTCTCAAGAAGAAGAAGGAGGTGAACACTTAGTAAGAATAAGACTTTTCAAGACTTTTCAAAGACTCAAAACCAAGATTCTAACTCTCAAAAGGGTACCCTTTCAGCTGAGAAAGGGGGGGTATTTATAGATCCAAAATGGATTCAAAATTGGGCTCCAAATTTGAAATCAAATTTGGAGTTCCGAGTGTCAGGCGCTACTGCACTTTGTCGATTGACAGGCCCGACCTTTGCTGGCGGTGCTACCGCCTGGAGCAGGCGATGCTACCGCTTGGAGCAGGCGATACTACCGCCTGGAGCAAGCGGTACTACCACCGCTGAGCAACGCAGCCGGGTAGTACTACCGCTCCAGGCTGGGCGGTAGCACCGCCCATCACATGGCTGCCAGGTGGTGCTACCGCTTGGCTCATTTAGCTTTGCTGAATGGGCCTCGTTCAAGGCCCAAAAAGCCCAATAAGGGCCCGGTTGGCCCCTACCAATTTAGAGCAAGATTAATTCAAAATCTTTGCCCTAAGTACGTGCTAACTACGAAATTAAAACATAATTAATAATGATTTAAACTGACTTTCTTCAAGTTTTTTTCTGATGAGCTTTTCGATGAGACTTCGGCGGTCCTCCGATATTTCCCTCGAATTTCTTCCGACGAGTTCCCAACATGCTCCCGGCTTGTATGTCACGCTCAACGAGTCTTCGACAAGCTTCCGAACCTTCTTGGCAAAGTTTCGCGAACCTTCAACGATCTTTGCGATAAACTTCCAAAAACTTCGGCAAGTCCCTGATTCGATCTTGATTGGTTCCGACAACACTTCCGACGATCCTTCGGACTTCCGATAAACTCTTGAACCCTGGACGGACTTGACCTCGGCAAATCACTTTATGTTTCTGACCCATCGTAGTTAATCCTGCACACTTATCTTTGACAACATAGATTAGAACAAATATTTCACCAATTGATTTTATCATCAAAATCTGAGATTCAACATTTTTAAGCTATTAACGACATCCGTGAGCCGGGTGAACATATCGCCAATAGTTTCGCTTGGTGTCATTTGGAAGAGCTCAAAATCATGGAATAAGAGGTTTACTTTCTAATCTTTAACTCTACTAGTTCCTTCATGTATGATTTCAAGAGTTCGCCAAATGTCAAAAGCCGTTTCACACATAGAAATCTGATTAAATTCGTTCTTGTCTAAGGCGCAAAATAAGGCATTCATAGCCTTTGCATTCAAGGAAAAAGATTTTCTCTCTAAGTTCGACCATTCGTTCGTCGGTTTAGAGGGAAGTTGAAAGTCACTTTCGATGATGTTCCACAAATCCAAATTCATTGAAAGCATGAAAACTCTCATTCTAGTTTTCCAATAAGTGTAGTCCGAACCGTTAAAGAACGGTGGACGAAAAATCGAAAAGCCCTCTTGAAAACCATTTAGAGCTATTTCTCACAGGTGTAAATCCGAAAGAGAAAGAACGTGGCTCTGATACCAATTGTTAGGGATCGAGTGGCACTAAGAGGGGGGGGTGAATTAGTGCAGCAGTAAAGAACGATAGATTTTTCAGCAATTAACACAAGTTCGGAAACTTCGTATGAATGAATGCAGCGTGTCATTTGAACCCGGAAAGATTGCATTTTAACTTTAAAGCATACGTAAGAAGATGAAGATGAAGTTGAGTAAATAAGGCAGCATATGAAAATGGTTTGCAGTAAGGTAAGTTGCGAGAAAGTAAATGCAAACTAATTTATAGTGGTTCGATTATCCGACCTACATCCACTTCCGAAGCCTTCTTCGATGAGGCTCCCAACTTCCACTAGCAAATTCTTTTGAAGGGGAAGGACCAAATACCCCTCTTACAAGAGGTTCACACTCTTACAAGTTTTCACAAAGAGAAGGAGGTGAACACTTAAGCAAATGAAGAACAAGACTTTCCTAAGACTTTTTTTCAAAATCTAACTCTAAAGGGTTGCCCTTTCAGCTGAGAAAGGGGGGTATTTATAGACTCAAAGAGGATTCAAATTTGGGCTCCAAATTTGAAATCAATTTGAGTTTCCCGGTGCTGGGGCGGTGCTACCGCCTGTTAGTCTGGCAGACTGACACAGCAGGGGCAGTACTTCCGCCCCAACCAGGCGGTGCTACCGCCTAGCTTTCCAAGCGCTGGGTGGTACTACACCCCTAGGCTGGGCGGTGCTACCGCCCAGCACGCGACTGCTGGGTGGTGCTACCGCCCAACTGTGTTTGTTCGGTTTGGGCCAAAAACTTTAACCCAAACTAGTCCAAATCAAGGCCCAATGGCCCCTACTTTGGGTTTATAGGATTAACACCTAATCCTAACCCAAATTAATATACTAACTACAAATTTAAAAACATTCCTAAGCTATTACAAAGTTCGCAAGTCAAGTCTTCTTCCGGCGAGCTTCCGGCGAACTTCCGGCGGTCTTCCGATGATCCCTCGGAAACCATCCTACGGACTCCCGGTAAGCTCTCGGACTCCATGATGATTTTGGCGAGTTCTCCCGAGCTTCTTTGGCAAGCTCCGATCTTGGCAAGCTCCGTGAACTTCCGACGAACCTTCCGATGAACTTCTAAAAACCCTTCATCCAAGCTCCCTACTGTTTTACTACCTCGGTAGCACTCCCAATGAATGACTTTCGAACACTCAAACTCCCAACGATCTCGCGACTTGATAGTAGTATTTGTTTGGAACTCTTCATCCTTATCGTAGTTACTCCTGCACAAACAAACACCCTAGGTGATATAGTCATTTATTACAACGCAAATTGATATTGCTGTTCAAGCACATCATTGGCCGACGCCGTCCGAAGCTTCGACCATCATGTGCGGTCCTTAATCGGCGATTGACCTCGCCCCGATATCTTTGGCACAACAAGATCTTCTTAGCCCGATTAAGGATGCATTTAAGCTTTCAATGCCGATTGTCTCCAAGCTCGACATCCAATATCCTAACGTGATCACCTCCGCGCAACATCAATTCCTCCAACATCAACTGCCTAATCTCGATCGATAGTAGACCGCTGCGTAACTCAACATACATAAGTTAAACAATGAAACACAATCAATTAGTTTCATCATATGAGATTCAACAATTTGCCCTTTCTTGCTTCAGTTTGAGTCTTTAGGGACCCAAACTAGAAAGTAATTCAGGCTCAATTGGCCCCTAATTGAGTTAGTGAGATTACTTCCTAATCCTAACTCTAATTATATCCTAACTATGTTAATTAAGACATTAACTTAAGCAAATAAGTCCGGTAGGTCAAAAGTTATTTGGAAGCTCTTTGGCAATCTTCCTCCGATGGACTCTCGATGATCTTCTAGGACTACGACAAAATATTGACCTCTCATTGATCTTAAAGAGGATGAAGCTACATGAGCTTTTAATGAGCTCTTGATGAACCCCAACTCCTAATAGGACTCTGGCTTAAGACTCCTACTTCTCAACAAGCTCCCGATGAACTTCTCGAAAAACTCTAGCAACACTTGGACAAGCTTACTTATGAACTCCGATGAACTCGAACTCCCGACAAATAGGACTTTGACTCTAACAGGACTATCTTGCAATATGACTTATTCATTATCGTAATTAATCCTGCACACTTTTCTTAACATATAGATTAGATCAATAATTTATCAATTAGTTTTATCATCAAAATCTGAAATTCAACACAACACTAAACCAATCACCTCTTTAGTATAAGGGGCGGCTAGATAGGGAATTGCATGAATGCCCTTATCGATATTGAAACTAAATTGAGGACTTACAAATATGCAATCTTATGTAATGGTTACCGTTAACTCAATGAAAGCCCAATTAGAAGCCTTAGAAACCATAATTAAGAACCGATTACAAGAAACTCTTAATGATTTCAAAAGAAGTCTATTGGAAAGCTTCAGCAAGTTTTAGCAAGATGAAAGTTCAAGCCTTACATTGAATCGATCTAGAGATACAAGTAAAAGGAACCAAGAACATAACATAAGCTATCAATAATGGCATGAATTTCCAAGTTGGAAGATGGAGCTCTCCTTGGGTAGTTATATTTGGTAGATGGCTTTCACAAAACTCCAAAAGTGTTGTCCCAACTTGAGCTTTAAACATGATACATGGAAGATTGGATGGATTCGGGAGTGGCGGGTAAGTCCAATCTATACATCTCATGCTCGATGCGCTCAAGAAATATTTTAGGCTTTTATGGTCGGTCTTGATGTGAAAGCGTCGCAAAATAAATCACGGTCTCCATTTGGACACCGCATGTAAAAGAAATCGCGAGCATCTTCTTGTCGTAAATAGTCATCTTGAGGTGGGAAGGAGATAATGCCTTACTAATATAAGCGAATAGGTCGGCCATCTTGCATTAGAGAGGAGAATAGAAGCACCAATTCAAGAGAACCTGCTCTGGAGGCATCGGCTTCAATAATAAAAGTCTTATCCCCTCGGGTAATGCTAAGTATTGGCGTTGTTATCATTGCACTTTAAGTTCTCGGCGGTGGTGGCTTTGTCCGACCTTATTAGCTCTTATTGAAATCATCTTTTAGGAGCAAAGAAGTAAGGGGTGCTTAATGGATCTTTCCATAGTCTTTCACGAACTTACGGTGGTATCTCATTAAACCAAGAAAGTCGCGAGTGATTTTATGTTCCTCGGGTGTGACCCTCTAGGCTGCATTGCTTCAATTTTGGAGAGTCCACTACCACCCATTCCTCTGATATGATATGCCCAAGATATTCTATCTTTTGTTGAAAGCAGAAATTCATAGTCCCGTTAATGCGTTCGAAAGCAATTTTGGATGTCTTCTATCCTCAATTATTACATCTATAGTATTTGATGATACGGATCGAAGGTCCAACTTTGTGAAGACTCGTGCTCCTTTAATTCATCAAGCAATTCATCTACTACTGGAATAGGATACTTGTCCTTGACGGTTATGTCGTTGAGAGCTTGGTAATCAACACACATTAAAAGCCATGTTCCGTCTTTCAAGAAAAGAGAACCTGATTTTGGTGAAGAGTAGGGGCTGCAACTTGATTCGAATAACTCTTGTTTCAAGCATCTCTTTTACAATCCTTTCTATTTCATCTTTTTGGAGATGTGGATACCAATATGGTTGAGTATTTGCTGGAGGTTTCCTGGAAGAATCAAGATATCGATGATCGTACAACTCGATTAGGAGGTAGAGTTTTAGCGTGGTTCGTCAAATATATCCTGAAAGGATGATTCAGCAAGCAAGGGAAGTAGGTTTGGATCTTCAAATTTGGTTGGCTCTCCCTTAGGTTGCTGCTCAAGTTGTACCAAAGGCCGCTGCATGCTTTGTGCAAAACTTTCTCCATTCGTTGTGTGCAAATTGTCGTTGTTCGCCCCACGTTACCACCACCCAACCGGGTGGTATCACCTGTTTCCCCTTGCTGAAAATTTTATAATTAATTTCAAAATTCAGGAAACATCACCTAATGTCGTCAACCATTCGATGCCAAGCACGGCCTCATAATCATCGAGAGAGGATCAAAAAATCTGCAATGATCTCTTGGTCACTTAAAACCAACTCATATTTCACCTTTAACCAGTAAGGCATTACGATCACACTTCAAAATAAGTTATCCGGCATGTCATTGGAATTTAACATTAAACCTGCTGCAATTCTCAATAGGTAAGGCCATCCGGATAGCAACCTTGCTATTCATAAATTATTAGTGCTCCGGTGTCAATAAGAACGGTGATTGGTTGTTGCTTGAAATCCTCCCACTTTCATTTTTCGGGTTCAAGCATAGTCCGCATCACTTAGGGCATGCATCGATTAATATCAATTATCAATTAATGTTCTTCATCCGTGACCTCCCCGATTATAGGACAACCTAGCATGGGTTAGGTCCTACTCAACCATGTAACATATCTAATAAAAACCCTGTGAGAATGTAATAAACCCCACCTAGCCACCTCTATCCTATAAAGAAGAGAGGCTAGGGTTTATATTGTATCAAGGTCTTTGGGCTTCTTGTGCCAACATAATTTCAAATCATCAAGTACAATATGCCCACTAAGATTGAGGGCAAATTGGGTAGTTCACTTAGGAAGCAAACCCTAGGGTTAGGGTTTGGAGCTCATTCATATTACTTTAGCCTCCACCTCTTTGGAATAAGAAAGATAAAAAATCTACAGGTATTGCAGCATATCATTTATCAAACATATCAAAAACATATGATACTTGGAGGGTGGAACCCCTATAGCATTGCAAGGGTTGATCCCTCAAAGATCAATCTCCATAGAATTCCTCTCAGGGTTCTATCATCTGAAAAATATCAAGTTAGCAGCGATCTTGCTGCTTTTGCTGCCATCCCTGCAAGCCCACCATTAGCCAAGCAATTCCCACAATTGCTCTTGGCGTCATTGAAGTCATCCATCAAACATCTTAGTCATTAGATCAAATCAATCTAATAAGAGCTCATGTAAAAAGAATTGCATGAGAGAAAATCTGGTATTTTTCTACCACCAATATTTTGCTGCTGCAATTTTTCATCTAAAATATCAAAAGAAGTTTTTCTATCGATCCCTTGCTGGAATTCCTTGCGTAGAAAAGTTACCATCTTTCTTGAAAAGATCAAGAGTTAAGAATAAAGTCCGAAAAATTTCAACTCTTGCGTGTTGCTACCTTTAACCGATCTAATTGTTATCCTTTTTGAACGAAATTTTTGTGCACCTCATAGATCATCTTGGCTCCCATCCGTGATTGATCTATTGTGCAATTCATCACAAAAACAAATTCAAAATGTTACAATACAATCTCTCGTCAAAATATGCTGAAATTTTGTCATCGAAAAATATGAAAATAATATCAAGTTGAACTTGCATCGATTTCTTACTGCTTTGTACCGAAATTTCTTGATCCAATTTGTTATCCTTGTTGCTATCTAAACTAAGATTCTACCATCAAAACCCCTCCTCAAATCCCTGAGTTTAGGTTGCTTGGAAATTTCCTATTATAAATCGCTATTTCTTCGATAACAATTCTGCTCTTACGAGTAGAAGCCACATAGGCAGCAATTGCTACTAATTTTGTCAAATCTTTGCTGCGATCTACCACAGATCTAAAACCCTCTTCCCTAACCTTTATCCACTACCATCTCAGCCCAAAACTCCATCAAATCGCAGCCCCAAAGGAGCACCCAAAACAGCCACAAAACAAGCCTAAACCATAACCTACATCCACCGATCCACAAACCCTTTCAACCACCACTTCCCTCAAATAATTCATGCCTTTAACCTTTGGCAACAAAGAAAGAGAATCTTAATATTACAGATTTGGAGACATATGCTATGGCATCGAGGAGGTGATGCTAAATTACAAGCCTTGAGGCGAATGGAGGATAAGATTAGCATGCTCTCTTCTAATGAAGTCGAACTTCGGTTTATGTAGAACATCCAGCCCAAAGAAATCACATCAAGGAAAGCTCTGACCGAAGAGATGACTCCCAAGAGAAGGGAGGCTCTATGATCGATCCCTACTATCCATGCATGAGTGGTGGACTTCCTAGATGGGAAGAAGGAGACCCGAGTGTTGGATCTCATTTTATGAGCGATATTTTCTATAAATAAACCACAAAACTTCTAAGATGCATCTATGGTAGAAATTGCAGCTATACATCTTGAAGGAGATGCCATACAATGGTTTGATTGGTTTGAACATACTCATGGAGTCCTCTTATGGCAACAATTGATAAGAAGGATGTGCTGATCCGTTTCGGACCAACCGATTCACGAGAACATCGACGGACAACTAGCAAAGATCAAAGTTATCCGACAAACCTCCACTATCCAGGAGTATCAAACCAGGTTTGAAAGGTTATCTAATCAAACTCATGATTGGTTAAGAAGAAAACAGTTATTGGGGATATTTATTGAAGGCTTAAACAGCCGGAGATCTAGTTGTGGGAGTAAAGTTAAAGCTACCTATCATTCCCAGTATACGCTTATGGCAAGCCATCTTTTCACTTTCGACTTGGGAGGAGCGATTGAACCATGAAGTACCCGGAGGACTATTGGTCGCTCCCCGACCAGAAATATTAAAGCCCTTAACAATTCTCGCTACTATGACTAAGAGCTACCATGCACTAAAAGGTTGACAAGAGAAGAGCTTGAGACCGATTAGACGCTACAAGGGGTTATGCTGGCATTGTGACGAGCCATGGAGCCGCGAGCATCGTTGTAGAAAAGGGGAGACTTCTTGTGATTGAATTTGGAAGAAAATATCAAAATGAACAGCTAGAAGAGAGTCTTGAACATGAGGATGAAGATGTGGAAGAAGAGCCACGATCAACCAACTTTATGGTACAACGCATAGAGAGCCTTAGTCAATTTAAACACAATTAGGAAAAAAAGAATTTTCGATGAAAGTTGGACCAAATACTTCTTTCAAAATGCATTTCAAACAACAACTAATAAAATTATTCTCATCGATAGGCAAGGAGTACTAATAATTTTCTAAATAGTAAGGTTGTAATCGATACCTTCTTCGGATGGCACTCTATATCTAAAGGTTGCAGCAAGTTCGATGTACCAAATTCATCTTGCATGTTTCTAAATACCCAATCCTAAAATGACACTTGGTCTAAAAAAGATGCTTTCACACCTTATGCAGGTGAAACTGGTTCAGTTCTTCTTGCATTTGGGGCCAAGAAATTATCCTGCCGACTTCTTCCTCCTACCAATTAATGATTATGAGGCTGGCATTGGGCATAGAATGGAATGAGCGACACTAGGTGATGTCTCTTGGAACTTTTCCAAATTGATTATGAAATTCTATTGCAAAGAAAATGCATCCAAGTCACTATTTTGAGGAGAGGGCGTCAAATTCAACCGTAACCAGATCATCATCAAAATTATTTTTCTTAAATGGAGAAAGTTTTACACAAGATAAATGGTGGCTTTCTTATGCATCTCCAAGGCACCAACCGGAGGGGAGGAATGGAAGAAGGATAGAAACCAACAACATCATCAAGAAAAAATTAGAGGAGGATCAAGCCAATAGCTCACTATACTTGGGATTCGAGGATCTATGCTATAAAGGGCACTTTTCTAAGAACCTAAAAAAAGTGAAGCAATACTTTTATTGGAAAGGGATCAAAAAATTATTTAAGATAGAGAATACATAGCACAATGTGATGTATGTCAACAGAGAAAAAGGTGAAATAGTGGCGAGCCTAGGAAACTACAACTACTACCTATAAATTTCGGTATGGTGACATCTCCATGGACTTCATCGAAGGGTTGCCATCTTCAAAGGTAAAAGCACAATCCTTGTGGTGGTTGATCGACTTATGAAATATGCTTATTTTTGTCTTATGTCAAAATCCCTAAACGCTATTAGTATTGCTCAGATTTTCATAGAAAATATTGTTAAACTACATGGGATGCCAAGGTCCATCGTAAGTGATCGTGTATGGGTCTTCACTAGTAAATTTTGGACCAAAGTTATTTCGATTCACATAAGGGCACCAAACTCAAGATGAGCACTGCATATCATCCATAACACATTATCAATTAAAAACTTAATTGGTGAGCAGATGTTTAGAGACATACCTTTGTTGTTTCGCTAGTGATCGACCAAAGTGAGTGGGATTGAAATGGCTCTCTGGTCGAATGGTGGTATAATACTACATATCATTCATCTACAAAATGTACCCCTATATGAAGCATTATATGGTACCTATTTGGCTCTTGTGATTCCAAAGTATGTAATTGGCTACTAAGGTAGATCAGTCTACCAAGATTTAATTGTTCCTTTAGGACAAACTCCTACTAAGTTTTGCTAAAGAATAATCTCTCTACCACTTAAGCTAGAATGATGCGACAAGTGACACGAAGAAGTGAAAGGATCCAATTTTTAGTAGGAGTGGGTTTATCTTCGCCTACAACCATACAAGCAACTATCCATCAACACACGAGCCTCCATGAAGCTATCTCACGTTTTTATGGGCCCTATCGGATCATAGAGCGTATTGGAGGTGGCGTCTGAAGACTTAAATTACCTAAAGATGTCAAAATTCACCATGTCTTCCACGTGTCATGCTTGAAGCCCAAGTTGGGAGAACACGAGGCATTAAGATAACCAACCGCCCAACAGCCACCGATGATGGAAATATTCAAGCCCAACCACAAGCCATCCTCGATCTTGAGTCAGTCGTGATCACCTCGTCGACGCCCTCTCTTGAAGTACTAGTACATTGGACTAATTTACCACTTGAATATGCCACATGGGAATCATATGACTTGGTGAAGTCCCGGTTCTGAGTTCATGGAAGTATGACCTTGAGGACAATTCCTTCGATTTGAAGAGAGGCGGGCTTGATAGGACCCTAGCTTTGAAGGGGTTAGGTCCTACTCAACCATGTAACACAAACTAATAAAAACCCTGTGAGAATGTAATAAACCCCACCTAGCCACCTCTATCCTATAAAGAAGAGAGGCTAGGGTTTATTTTAAGGTCTTTGGGCTTCTTGAAGCATAACCCTTTTGATCCTTGGGCCGAAGCCCACTAAGATTGAGGGCAAATTGGGTAGTTCACTTAGGAAGCAACCCCTAGGGTTAGGGTTTGGAGCTCTATATAAGCTTGTGGCCTCCACCTCTTTGGAATAAGAAAGATCAATCTACAATTGCAGCCACCAGGCTACTTGGAGGGTGGAACCCCTATAGCGTTCCAAGGGTTGATCCCCCTCAAAGATCAATCTCCATAGAATTCCTCTGGGGTTCTATCAACCTCTTCCTCATGCTTCTGGACCTCCTCCTCCATGTCTTCAAGAGGTTCAATCAATAGGAGGTGGCCCCTTTTGCAGCGATGATCGCGGTTCCATGGCTCGTCATCCGACCCATTAAAATGCCAACAAAGACCCTTTGCATTCGATCGGTCCCGTAGTTCTTCTCTTGTCAATTTTGTGGGCAGCGAAGGATGGCTGGGAGCAGAAGGGGTTTATATGTTGAGGTTATTGAGGAGTGGTTCTTATCCTCGAGAGCATCTTGGTTAAGTCGTTCTTCTTGTATTCTTAAAGAGGTAAATGAAAAGAAATCGCAGCTATCACGAAAAGAAATGCAAACTAATTTTAGAGTGGTTCGCACCTTAACTTCCCCTTTTATCTACGGCTTGAGTCACGATAAATGTTCTAACAATTGACGATCAGTCCAATCACGAGCAAGGTAAGATAGCTTCTCAAACCTGGTTTGGTACTCTTGAATCGTAGAGGTTTATCGAATCTTTGTGAGTTGGCCGTCGATATTTTCAAGACTTTTTCAAGAGGTACAAAACGATTCACTAGAGTTTTGCATTCTTAAATTGATTCCATGTCGAGCCCCATGAGTGGGATATATTCCAGCTAATTGTACCATTGAATAGCATCTCCTTCAAGGTGGATGACAGCAATCTCCACCATAGCATTATCCGACGTTCGGTAGTAGCGAAAGTAACGATTCTAGCAGTGCTACTGAAATCCACCCGGCCGGGTCTCCTTCTTCCCATCGTGGGAAGTCCACCGATGCGTGGCTGTAGCATGTCCGAGGGCTGTCCCTCCTTCTCTAGGGTCCTTTCTAATTTCTCTCCTTGCTGTAGTTTGGTTGGAGTTCGATGGTTGTCCACCGCCTACACAACATTTGCAAACTAAAAGCGCTCAATTTGTCTTCCAAGCGTGATTCAAGCCCCGTGATTCAATCCGAGATTCCCATGCTTCAAATTTGGCATCAATTGGATCTTGGGAAGCCATAGCATATGTCTGTAGATCAGAGATGCCCTTGTCTTTTTCTGTTGACGGGTTAATGGCATGGGGTGGTGGAAGGTTCGGACAATGGATCGGTGATTGAAGGGTCATTTGTAATTTTCTTGTTTTGGGCTGTGGTTTTTATGCTGTTAGGGTTATAAAACTAGGTTATGATGGCTGCATCTTGAGGCTCAAAGCGGGATGCCCTAAAGACTATCTTGGTTTGTGGCAGCAAGGTGGCTAGGTTTGGTAGGTTCCACTGAGAAAGAAAAAGGATAAAGGTGCAATACCAAATTTTTGCTCTCGAAAAAATTCCAGCAGTAAAGATGTCTTTTTTTCCAGAAATTTTCAAAAGAGATTCAAGTAAAACTCAAAGGGGATCTACTGATAAGGAAGAGGTAATACTGTAAAAATTTTCGTAGGAAGAAACGACAACAAGAGGTTTGGCAAACCTAAATTGAGAATCACGGAGAGGTATTATAGCAGATTTTCGTCTAAAGTGCAGCAGATTGGACGTAAAAGATAAGTGGTTTTATTGAGAATTTTTGACAAAACCAAAGGGAAAACCACTATTAGGAAGTGTCAAAGCCGTCGTGAAAAATTTCATAGAGATTTGGATAGAAAAACTTCCAGTAGCAAGATCAAAAGGCAGTGCATATATGCGGTTGAAATTCTTATCTAGCGACCTTCGTTGTAGAGATGAAAATTTAAAGGTAAAAGTTTTATGCAGCAATTATAGGAACGAATTTTTTGGAGTTTTGAATAAGGATAACTAAATTGTAGCAGCAGTAGGGTAGATAAGCAGAAAAAGTTGCAATTCACGGGAAGATCAAGGATGATCTACGGTGGTGGAGATGAGCAATCTCCCGGCGAATTCAGCGATGATCTTCTAAGCAATTGTGGGAATTGCTTTGTGCAATGGTTGTGGAGGGCTGGTGGATGGCTGTGGAAGGGCAGTGAGACACCAATCTTTTCGCTGCTCGATACTCTCAAGTGATAGAACCCTCCGTGGATTCTAAGCTTGGGGTTGATCTCTATAGGGGATCGGCCTCCTTGGAACTCTATAGGGGTTCCTTCCTCCAAGTTGCTGCACAAAGGCTGCAAAAATATTGATCTATTCATTGATTAAAGAGGATGAATACATGGCTATTTATAGGGCTTCTAAGCCCCAACTCCTAATAGGACTCTTACTTAAGACTCCTACTTCTAACCAACTTCTAATTAGGACTCCTTCTCTAGTTGGACTTTTACTTCTAATAGGACTCTCTTCCAAATAGGACTTCTACTTCTAATAGGACTCTCTTCCTAATAAGACTTCTACTTCTAATAGGACTCTTTTCCTAATAAAACTCTTACTTATAATAGGACTCCTTTCCTAAGAAGCAACCTAACCCTAACCTAGCCGGCCTCTTCACCTCTTTAATAAGGGGCGGCTAGATAGGATTTACATGAATGCCCTTATCAATGAAACTAAATTAGGACTCTCATAGCTAGAGTCCTAACAAATTTTCCATGCCAAACTTTTTGATAATGGTGTCTATGTATCTGGATTGGGACAAGCTAAGCATCCTCTTGGATCTATCTCTATAGATCCGTATCCTCAATACGTAGGATACTTCCCCTAATTCCTTCATGGAGAAGTGTCAAGATAGCCAAGTCTTTACTATGGAGAGTATTCATACATCATTGCCAATGATCAGGATACCATCTACATATAATACCAAAAAGGTGATAGTGCTCTCACTTACCTTCCTATACACACAAGGCTCATCTTCATTCTTAATGAAGTCATAAGATTTGATCGCCTCATCAAATCTTATGTTCCAACTTTAGAAAGCTTGCTTCAGTCCATAGATGGACCTAAGCAACCTACTCACCTTATTTGGGTTATCCCTGGACACGAATCCCTAAGGCTATATTATATACACCACCTCCTCGAGGTTACCATAGACGAATGCAGTTTTGACGTCCATTTGTCAGATCTCATAATCATAGTGTGTTGTAATAGCCAATAGAATTCGAATGGATTTTATCATGGCTACGGGTGAAAAAGTTTCATCATAGGATACCCCTATGATGATACCCCTTAGCCACTAGCCTTGCTTTACAGGTCTTTACCTTTCCATCTACTCCGATCTTCTTCTTAAAAATCCATTTCTAGCTAATGGGTATGATACCCTCGAGTGCATCAACTAGGTTCCAAACCTTGTTAGAGTACATAGAATCTATTTTTGAATTCATGATTTCTTGCCACTTCCAGGAGTCTATACTCATAACAGCCTCCTTGTAGGTTTGAGGGTCAATATCCTTAACATCCTCTCCTCTAATATGTCCCACATATCTCTCAGGAGGATGAGATACACTTCTGCACCTACGTAAAGTTGGAACTTGTGTACTAGGTACCTGAACAGACTCTGGCTATAGAATGGTGCTTGAGCTAGGTTCTCCAACCTCGCTCAACTCTATCATGCTCCCACTGTCTTCACCAAGAATGTGTTCCTTCTCAAGGAACACTATTCTCTTAGCTACAAAGACCTTTTGGTCCTTGGGATAACAGAAATAATACCCACAAGTTTCCTTGGGGTATCCCACGAACTTGCACTGTCCATCCTGGATTCCATCTTGTCAAGGTTGTGTCTCTTGACGTGGGCAGGGTAGCCTCAAATCTTAACAAACTTAAGATCGGGCTTTTTTCCATTCCATATCTCATATGAAGTAGACACTACTAACTTAATTAGAATTCTGTTCAGAAGGTAAGTTGCGGTCTCCATGGCATATCCCCAGATGAGATGGGTAGGTCGGCGAAACTTATCATAGAACACATTATGTCTAACATTATGTGATTCCTTCTTTCTGATACACCATTAAGCTGCGGTGTACAAGGAGGTGTCCACTCGGATAAAATCCTATGGTCTTTAAGGAATTGGGTGAACTCTGTACTCAAGTACTCACCTCCTCGATCTGATCAAAAGGTTTTAATACTCGTACCAGTCTGGTTCTCTACTTCATTCTTATATTTCTTGAATTTCTCAAAAGCCTTAGACTTGTACTTCATCAAGTACACATGTCCATGTCTTGAGAAATCATCAGTGAAAGTAATGAAATCGGAGTAACCACCTATTGCATGAGTTGACATGGGACCACAAACATCACTATGTATAAGTTCCAGTAACTCAGTGGCTCTCTCTCCAGTTCTACTAAATGGAGAGTTGGTCATCTTTCCCCAAAAGCAAGATTCGTAAGTCGCATATGACTCATAATTGAATGGATCTAGATATCCATTTTTTAGCAAATTTTGAATCTTTCCCTCATGGATATGACCTAGCCTACAATGTCATAGATATGCATTGTTCACCTCTTCTCATTTTCTCTTTGACTCACTTACACTCATGATGTATAGAGCTGTATCTAGTATAAATAAACCATTATGCAATGTTCCTCTCATGATGATCTCATCATCTAATGCTATTGAATAACTATTATTCTCAAAAACTAATTTATATCCACTAACTATCAAACATGAAATAGAAATAATATTTTTGATAATAGAAGGAACATAATAACATGCATCTAATATAATAATAGCTCCACCAGGTAGATGTAGAGTAACCTTGCTAATAGCCACTACAGCAACCTTTGCTCCATTGCCCACCTTAAAGTCCATCTCTCCTCTCTTCAATCTCCTAAGTTCTGCTAAAACCTGTAACGAATTACAAATATAATAAGCACTCCCGGTATCTAATACCCATGTATTATCGTAAGATTCTAACAAATGGAGACTGATCATGAATGTACCTAAAGCTTTTTCAAGCCTCTGTTTCGCCCTCTCTACAAGGTACTCTTTGCAGTTCCTCTTCTAGTGCCCATCTTTGTCGTAGTGAAAGCACTAACCTTTGTCCTTTGTTGGGTCTTTGCTGGCAACCTTTGCCTTACCCATTTTGCCCTTGCCCTTACCCTTCTTAAGGGACTTCTTAACCTTTCTTTTCTTTCTGGTCTCACCAACATAGAGAATTGGCTTCTCTTTCTTGATAGTACTCTCTGCTTCTTTCAACATGTTGAGGAGCTCTAGGAGGGTCACCTCAAGCTTGTTCATATTAAAATTCATTATAAACTAATAAAAAGAATCTGGTAGGGACTGAAGTATAAGATCCACACACAGGTTATCCTCTAGAACCATTCCTAGACCTGTGAGTTTCTCGATCCACTCAATCATCTTAAGGACATGGTTCTAAACTAGTGTCCCCTTAGTCATCTTAGCACGGAAAAGACTCTCTGATATCTCATATCATTGAGTTCTTCCCTATTCCTCAAACAGTTTGTGGAGATGCAGGAGTATGGAATTGGTATCCAAATTTTTATGTTGTCTCTGTAACTCAGTAGTCATAAAAGCCAACATATAACATTGAGTAAGAGTGGAATTATCTATATACTTCACATAACGAGTGATCTCATCCTCGCTTGCCCCTTCATCAGGCGTAGGGATCATTGTATCAAGGATGTACATGATTTTCTCCATCGTGAGAATGATTCTCAGATTACGAAGCCAATCCATATAATTTGGACCACTGAGGTAGTTGGCATCAAGTATATTACGTAAAGGATTTGAAAGTGTTATTTTTTTGAAATTAAAGATGTAGCAAAAATAAATAACATATAGACTTTGCAAAAATTAAACTATTAAGATAAGGACTTCTATCTTAATCTACTCCCACTAATTTCTCGCAAAACACATGATAGAACCCCAAAGGAATTCTATGGAGATTGATCTTTGAGGGGGATCAACCCTTGGAATGCTATAGGGGTTCCACCCTTCAAGTAGCCTAGTGGCTGCAATTCTAAATTAATCTTTCTTATTCCAAAGAGGTGGAGGCTATAATCTTATATAGAGCTCCAAACCCTAGTCCTAAGGGTTGCTTCCTAAGTAAACTACCTAATTTGCCCGCAACCTTAGCGGGCCGGCCTAGTAACAAGGGGGCGGCGGCTAAGAAGCCCAAAGACCCAAATATAAACCCTAGCCTCTCTTCTTTATAGGATAGAGGCAGCTAGGTGGGGTTTATTATACTCTCATAGGGTTTTTTATTAGCTGCTACATGGTTGAGTAGGACCTAACCCTGCTAAGGTCCTATCAAGCCCGCCCTCTTCAAATCAGTCTTGTCCTCAAGGCTGGGCTTCCATGAACTCAGGGAACTAGGTCTTCAGCTCCTCATATGATTCCCATGTGGTATCTTCGAGTGGTAAATTAGTCCAATGTACTAGTACTTCAGTAGAGGGACGTCGACGACGCATCACGACTCTGCGGTCGAGGATGGCTTGTGGTTGGGCTTGAATATTTCCATCATCAGTGGTGTTGGGTAGTTGGATCTGGGGTTTCTCGTGTTCTCCCAACTTGGGCTTCAAGCATGACACGTGGAAGATAGGGTGAATTTTGGCATCTTTAGGTAATTTAAGTCTGTATGCCATAACTCCAATACGCTCTATGATCTGATAGGACCCATAAAAATGTAGAGATAGCTTCATGGATGCATATGTATTGATGGATAGTTGTTTGTATAGCTGTAGGCAAAGATAAACCCAATCTCCTACAAAAAATTCTCTTTCGCTTCTTCGTGTGTCAGCATGCTGCTTCATTCTGGCTTGAGCGGTAGAAAGATTATCCTTTAGTAGCTGTAGGAGTTTGTCCTTGTCAATTAAATCTTGGTCGACCTGATCTACCTTAGCCGATCCAATTACATACTTTGGAATCACAAGAGCCGACTGACCATTTAATGCTTCATATGGGGTACATTTTATAGATGAATGATATGTAGTATTGTACCACCATTCAGCCTAGGGGAGCCATTTCGTCCACTCCTTTGGCCGATCACTGGTGAAACACCGAAGGTATGTCTATAAACACCTATTCACCACTTCTATTTGGCCGTCAGTTTATGGATGATATGCTGTGCTCATCTTGAGTTTGGTGCCCTGCAACTAAAATAACTCGGTCCAAAATTTACTAGTAAAGACCCTGTCACGATCACTTACAATGGACCTTGGTATCCCATGTAGTTTAACAATATTTTTTGTGAAAATCTGAGCAATACTAACAGTAGTGTAGGGATTTCGCATAGCACAAAAATGAGCGTATTTCGTAAGACGATCAACCACTACAAGAATTGTGCTTTTACCTTTGGAAGGTGGCAGCCCTTCGATGAAGTCCATGGAGAAGTCAGTCCACACTGAGTCTGGTATGGGTAGTGGTTGTAGTTTCCCTGGACTCGCCACTGTTTCACCCTTTTGCTATTGACATACATCACATTGTGCTACGTATTCAGAAATAATTTTTTTCATCCCTCTCCAATAAAAGTTTTGCTTCACTCTTTTGTAGGTTCTTAAAAATCCAGAGTGCCCTGCTGAAGGTGTGGAGTGTATTTCATGCAAAATGACTTTGATGCAAGGGGAGTTTGGTATAAGCATAATACAACCTTTGTAGCGTAGATCCCTCGAATCCCAAGTATAGTGAGCTACTATGCTTGGATCCCCCTCCAATTTTTTGATGATGTTGCTGGTTTCTGGATCCTTCTTCCATTCCTCCCTAATGCCCTCAAGGAAGCCAGTGGTAGGAAGAGAGATAGCTGAAAATTCAGCTTGCTGATGGAGCCGTGAGAGTGCATCTGCAAAAACATTTTCTTTCCCCTTTTTGTAAATAATTTTATAATCAAATCCTAGAAGTTTGGTTACCCATTTTTGCTGCTCCAGGGATGATATCTTCTGCTTCAAAAATTACTTAAGGCTTCTATGATCGGTTTTATTCTGAAATCGTCAGCCAATTAGGTAGGGTCTCCACTTTGTTACTGCGTGTACAATGGCGAGCATCTCCTTATCATAGATAGACATTTTTTGATGGAAGGGAGACAACACCTTGCTAGTGTATGCAAGTGGTCGACCATCTTGCATAAGAATAGCTCCAATTCCAACTCTAGATGCATCGGCTTCAATGATGAAGGGTCGGCTGAAATCTGGTAGTGCTAGCACTGGTGTCGTCATCATGGCTACCTTAAGTCTATCGAAGGCAGCGGAGGCTTTGTTCGACCATAGGAAGGCATCTTTTTTCAATAGAGAAGTGAGGGGGCACTAATCTTCCCATAGTCCTTCACGAATTTTCGATAGTAGCCCGTTAGTCCAAGGAACCCACGCAGTAATTTCACATTTGTAGGTTTCGGCCAGCCTTGCATTGCTTCGATTTTTGTTGGGTCTACGGCCACTCCTTCTTCTGATATTATATGCCCAAGGTACTCTACTTTTTGCTGGAGAAAGCTGCACTTTGATAACTTAACAAAAAGAGTATTCTCTCGAAGGATCGTCAGAACAATTCGCAAGTGCTGAAAGTGAGTCTCAAGAGAAGGGCTGTAAATGAGAATATCATAGAAAAATACCAGCACAAATTTACGAAGAAAGCTCCAAAAAATATTGTTCATGAGACTTTGGAAGGTTGAAAGAGCATTAGTGAGTCCAAAGAGCATTACCAAGAATTCATAATGGCCATTATGAGTGTGGAAAGTAGTTTTTGGGATGTCGCCTTCACATACCCGAATTTGGTGGTAACCGGATCGAAGGTCCAACTTCGTGAAGACTCGAGCTCCTTTTAATTCATTAAGTAGTTCATCCACCACTGGTATTGGGTACTTATCCTTGACGGTGATGTCATTTAGAGCTCGGTAGTCGACACACATCCACCAAGTTCCGTCTTTCTTGCGCACAAGTAGCACCGGTGAGGAGTAGGGGCTACAGCTTGGCCGAATCACCCCTGTTTTGAGCATTTCCTTCACGATCTTCTCAATTTCATCTTTCTGGAGGTGAGGATAGCAGTAAGGCCGAGTGTTTGCTGGTGGTTTGCCCATAAGGATTAGAATTTGGTGGTCATGTTGCCGAGTAGGAGGAAGACCACGCGGTTTAGCAAAAACATCATCAAATTCAACAAGCAATTTAGTGATATTTTGATCTTTAATTTCTATTTTCTCCCCCTCTGGTTGCTGTTGGAGATGCATAAGAAAGCCACCATTTATCTTGTGTAAAACTTTCTCCATTCATTGGGTTGAAATGGTGGTTACGTTGCTTCCGCGCTTCCCGCATAGGGTGACCTGTTTGCATTTGCAATAGAATTTCATAATCAATTTGGAAATGTTCCAAGAGACATCACCTAGTGTCATCAGCCATTCTATGCCCAGCACAGCCTCATCATCATCAATTGGTAGGAGGAAGAAGTCGGCAACAATTTCTTGGTCCTGTAGTAATAGTTTCACCTGCGGGCATCTTTGGTCACATTTTAGGATTCGGCCGTCGGTGACCTTTACGTCGAACTTGCTGCAACCTTCGATGTAGAGTGCCATCCAAGCAGCAACCTTACTGTTTAGAAAGTTATTAGTGCTGCCTGTATCGATGAGAATGGTGATCGGTTATTGTTTGATTAGGCCTCCAACTTTCATCGTTTGCAGATTTGAGTAGCTAGCTAGCGCATGTACCATAAAGTCGGTCGATTGTGGCTCTTCTTCCACATCTTTATCCTTATGTTCAAGACTCTCTTCTGGCTATTCATTGATCTCTTCTTCCACTGGTTCAATCACAAGAAGTCTCCCCTTTTTACAGCGATGCTTGCCGCTCCACGGCTCGTCACAATGCCAACATAACCCCTTGGCAGATCGGTCTCGAAGCTCTTCTCTTGTCAACCTTTTTGGTGTAAGAGCTCGGCTGATAGTAGGGGGGGCTAAAGGCTTCAGTATTACTGGTTGAGGAGCGACCCTAGTCCTCCGGGCTTCGTGGTTCTATCGCTCCTCCTGAAGTCGTGCGAAAGAGATGGCTGCCATAAGCGTGTACGATTGTCGCGCTTTAACTTCTCCTTGGATCTCCGGCTTCAAGCCCTCGATAAATGTCCCCAATAACTATTTTTTAGACCAATCATGAGTTTGATTAGATAACCTTTCAAACCTAGTTTGATACTCCTGGATGGTGGAGGTTTGTCGGATCTTTGCTAGTTGTCCGTCGATGTTCTCGTAATCGGTTGGTCAGAAACGGATCAGTAGTCCTTCTTTCAATTGTCGCCATGAGAGGACTCCATGAGTGTACTCAAACCAATCAAACCATTGTATGGCATCCCCTTCAAGATGTATAGCTGCAATTTCTACCATAGATGCATCTGTGGTTTTGTGGTACCGTAAATATCGCTCCACGTGCGAGATCCAACCAATCGAGTCTCCTTCTTCCCATCTAGGGAAGTCCACCCTCATGCATGGATAGTGGGGATCGATCATAGAGCCTCCCCTCTCCTGGAGGTCATCTCTTCGATTAGAGCTCTCTCCTTGATGTGATTTCTTTGGGCTTCGTGGTCGACCCAAACTAAGTTCGGCAAAGAGAGTTCGAATCTTCTCCTCTATTCGTATCTCGAAGGCTTCAAATTTAGCATCAATTACCTCCTCGGATACCATAGCATATGTCTCCAAATCTGTAATATTAAGATCTCTTTTTTGCTGTCAGGTTAAAGGTATATATTGGTTGAGAGAAGTGGTGGTTGAAAAGGTTGGTGGATTGGTGAATGTAGGCTGTGGTTTAGGCTTGTTTTGAGGCTGTTTTGGGTGCAATTTGGGGCTGCGGTTTGATAGAATTTTTAGGCTATGATGGTAGTGGATGAAGGTTAGGGAAGAGGGTTTTAGATCTGTGGTAGATTACAGGAAAGATTTGACAAAAATCAGTGGCAATTGCTGCCTATATGCACTGTCTCGTAAGAGCAGAATTGTCGTCAAAGAAATAGCGGTTTCTCGATGAAATTTCTAATGAAAACTTAGGGATTTGAGGAGGGGGTTTGATAGTAGAATCTTAGTTTAGATAGCAGCAAGGATAACAAATTGGATCAAGAAATTTTGGCAGCAAAGCAATAAAGAAATCGGTGCAAGTTACGATAGCAGAATTCTCATCGAAAAATTTCAGTACTCTACGACGAGAGATTGCAGCAACACACAAATTTTTTTTTTTGATGAATTCCATGATAGATCAATTACAGATGGGAGCCAAGATGATCTATGAGGTGCACAAAAAATTTCGTTCAAAAAGGATAACAATTAGATCGGTTAAAGGTAGCAATACGCGGCTGAAATTTTCTACAGTGATCCTTCGTTCGCAAAGATAGTTACTTTTATGACGCAAGGAATTCACAGGCAAGGGATAGATAGAAAAACTTCTTTTTGATATTTTAGATGAAAAATTGCAGCAGTAAAAGGTATTGGTGGTAGAAAAATACCATATCTCTGATGCAATTGGAGGTGGTGACTGTAGATTGAATTGATCTACGTCAGGAGATGACGGTAGAGATAATGACGTCAAGAGCAATTGTGGGAATTGCTTGGCTGATGGTGGGTGGTAGGGATGGCAGCAAAAGCAACAAGATCGCTGCTCTGATACCAGATGATAGAACCCCAGAGGAATTCTATGGATATTGATCTTTGAGGGGGATCAACCCTTGGAACGTTATAGGGGTTCCACTCTCCAAGTAGCCTTGTGGCTATAATTCTAAATTGATCTTTCTTATTCCAAAGAGGTGGAGGCTACAAGCTTATATAGAGCTCCAAAC
Organism: Musa beccarii; assembly: GCA_024322285.1. Classification (NCBI taxonomy): domain Eukaryota; kingdom Viridiplantae; phylum Streptophyta; class Magnoliopsida; order Zingiberales; family Musaceae; genus Musa; species Musa beccarii. The sequence goes on from CM044395.1 coordinate 73,523,543, forward strand.
CCTAGCCCTAGGGGCTGTTTCCTAAGTGAACTACCCAATTTACCCTCAACCTTAGCGAGCCGGCTTAATAACAAGGGGGGCGGTGGCTAAGAAGCCCAAAGACCCAAATATAAACCCTAGCCTCTCTTCTTTATAGGATAGAGGCAGCTAGGTGGGGTTTATTACACTCTCATAGGGTTTTTTATTAGCTGCTACATGGTTGAGTAGGACCCAACCCTACTAGAGTTCTATCAATACACAACACCCTCTAGTATGTGAATTGGAGGCCCTAGCGGATCTGTAGTGGGGATCAGGATCCAATCGGCATCTTAATGTAACCTTGAGGGACTCGACTAATCACGTTAAGCCCGTAAAGGTAGGCAACTCTTGTCAATCACAACTCCTTGTGATTCCCGTCCTGTTCGACCTCCGAACCACCATGAACTTGAGGGACTCGACCAACCATGATGTTCAATTAAGTTATCACCATCGATACAAGATGAGTTTGATTCAATGATATACTCTTAGGGACTCAACTAAGCATACCATATCCTTAGGTCACCGGTGACATCTCTATGTCATAGATAAGATAGCAAATCACAATATAGGTGAGTCTCAAGGGGCTCAACCAACTCAACCTATACCAAGAATCAGTTCCTACCTATAACGATGGAAGGCCACATGGGTCAATCTAATTGCCTCACGTTTACCGACTTAATATTATTGAAAGAGGGGATTTTAATTTGATCTCCTAATATGATGTGTCACACACATACATATTTAATATATATCTACATCGCACACAAATATATATATATATATATATATATCTAATAGGTGCATAAACAATCACACATCACATGAGTAATCATACCATATGATCATGGACCATATCCTAATATGATCAAGCCTGAGCCAGTGGACCCAATCACTCACATCAAGATCTATGTATGTAGCGGCGCATCTCCATCCCCTGTGATCATCCATCTCGCTTCTTCGGTTCCGTCAGCATCTCAACACATCTTCATATGTCGGATTGTCCGTCTCGACCTCATGGGTCCCGCTCCCGCTATGCCTCCTCATATAATTACAATATAATTACAAGCACGCGGGCCCGATAATAAACAAGAAAAATAGAGGCTCGTAGGCCCTAATAATAATAATGATCACATCATACACATATATCACATCACACGGTCCATGATCATTTGTCCGCATTATATACCACATATATATGTTATTATATAGAAATAATAGTTAATTAAATAATAATAGTTAATTAAATATTTTAATTAACTAATATTTTCTCAAAATAGGGATATACATGAAATTTTCTGAATTCTGAAGGATATTTTGGTCATTCGGCTAGAAGGGACAAAATTAAAATTTTTAAAATTCCCAAGGGCAAAACTATCTTTTGCCAAAAAACCCTAATCCCTCCCTTTGCTGCAAGCGGCCCTATGGTGCTCTGCTCGCGGTAGTGGTCGCCCTTGCGGGTGAGGCCGCCACAACGGGCACGTGCCACCCCTGCGGGCTCTTTTGCCCACGGGCCACTGTAGGCACCGCCCTTGCGTGGCAGTGCCCGCAGGCTATTCTCCTACCGACGTCGCCTGCAGCCTGCATATGGGCCTCTTGCCAATAGCCGCCATCGTTGCTGTTGCAGGTAGCAAGGCTGCATGCAGCCTTACGGTCGCTGTGCGAGCGTAGCAAGGGTAGCAACAGTTGCTGCCCTTCCTCACCACTTTTTGCAAAAAATTTTGATGACAAAAGCTATTCTAAATCACAACACACATAGTTTAAGATCCGATTTTTATACGAACAACTTGGCTCTGATACTACTATTAGGAAATCCAAGGGGGCGACATCTCATGCGCAGTGGAAAAACAGAAAACAAAAACTTCTAGATTTCCATGAAAGGTTCTGTTATGATCCTTTCTTTTTTGAATTATTAAATAATGTTTATGGAGTTATTTAGTTTGTAGGGAGTCATATAGTAATTTATTTAATATTTATTTATAAGAGTTCAAGTCCTGATGGACTCTAGGTGGAACTCTATAAATAGGGTTATATTTTTTCATTTTCATTAAGCAATGAATGAATGAAAAGTTATTTCAGCCGTTTGGTAAACCCTAGGAGGTCGATCCCCTCGAAGCGATCAACGGAGGCCGATCCCTTCGAAATGATCAAGGAGGCCGATCTCCTCGAAGCGATCATTTATCCCATTTTCTTCCACTTCTTCCGCTTTTCCTCCGCTTCTTTCATTTCTTTAATGATAAAACCTTAATGGGTCTTATCATTTGGTATCAGAGTAGCAGTCCTCGGCAATCTTGTAGCAACGTGGTGCAAGATCGAATTAACTTCGTCGTAGCCATCATCTTCATAAAAAAAAAGAGAAAAAGAAGAAAAGAAAGGAGAGAAAAGGGCAAACGCAGAAGAACGCAGCCATGCACGGCTACGTCCTCTGTGTTCACCTCCCCGATGGCCACACAAAGGGAGTCCCACCGGTGGCCAACGCACCTCCACCACTACTGTTTTCGGCCCGCGACCGCCGCTATCGCAACCTTTGGCCAGCTGTCATCATCCCGGCTGCTGCAGCATGAGACAGACCACCACTGCTGCCCCCATGACCTGCGGACTAATGCAGCCCGCCCCCCTTGCAGCCACACAAAGATTGAAGCCGCTACTACTTCACCGTCACCGTTGCTGCCCCCTGCCAGTGATCTCTCCCCTGCTGCCTTCTCCCCATGACGCTGCTGCCTTCTTCCCCCTCGCTGCCTTAGCCGCAGCGATCTACAGCCGCAGCCACCATTGTTTTGCGGTGAAACAGAGCAGAAGAACACAACCGGTCGCTACCATCACCGTTGCTGCCCCGGGCAAGTGATCTCCCCCCTGCTGCCTTCTCCCCATGACACTGCTGCCTTCTTCCCCCTCGCTGCCTCAGCCGCAGTGATCTACAGCTGCAGCCACCCTTGTTCTGTGGCGAAACAGAGCAGAAGAATGCAGCTGGCTACCACCATCACCGTCGCTACCCCCGGCCAGTGATCTCTCCCCTGCTGCCTTCTCCCCACAATGCTGCCTCCTTCTTCCCCCTCGTTGCCTCAGCCGCTGCGATCTACAGCCACAGCCACCCTTGTTCTGCGGCGAAACAGAGCAGAAGAACGTAGCCGGCCGCTACCATGACCATCGCTTCCCCCAGCCAGTGTTCTCTCCCCTGCTGCCTTCTCCCCACGATGCTGCTGCCTTCTTCCCCCTCGCTGCCTTAGCCGCAACGATCTACAGCAGTAGCCACCCTTATTCTGCAGTGAAATAGAGCAGAAGAATACAGCCGGCCGCCACCATCACTGTCGCTGCCCTCGGCCAGCGATCTCTCCCCTATTGGCTTCTCCCCTCGATGCTGCTACCTTCTTCCCCCTCGCTGCCTCAGCCTCAGCGATCTACAGCCACAGCCACCCATGTTCTGCTGAGAAATAGAGCCGAAGAACGCAGGAAAGATTAAGGGCAGAAGAACGCAGCCGCTGCTCTGATTCCCCTTCCTCGCGGTGACTCCCCAAGACATCATTGCCATCCAGCCTCTAGCGCTCCTCCCCCTTGCTGCCTTAGCCGCAGTGATTTACAGCCGCAGCCACCCTGTTCTATGGTTAAATAGAGCAAAAAAATGTAGGAAAGAAAACGGGCAGAAGATCTCGGCATTCGCCCACAGCCACTGCCCCTCTCCACCACCGCTGCTACTAGCGACCATCGCCACTACTGCTTCCTCAACCGCAGCAGCCAACATGCGGTGTGATAGAAATAGGGCAGCAGAAACAGGGCAGCACTACCGATCTCAGCCCCGGCGCTCTTCACTGCCTCCTCTTGGGTCACAACCGCAGCCGCTATAGCTGCGTGATCACTGCCCCTCTCCACCACCGCCGTTGCTTCCTCAACCACCGCAGCCAGCGTGCGGTGTGACAGAAACAGGACAGCCCCGGTGCCTTCCAGCTTCGATGCTCTTCTTCCTCGCTGCCTCCCCTTAGGTCGTAGCCGCAATCAACGTCCGCATCAACCGTCGTAGCCGCACCCTAGTATTGCCTTCCAATCGCCCCAGCTTTGCGTCCTCTGCCGTGGAACACTGCTGCTTCCTCTCCTCGCGGTGACTCCCCAAGGTATCACTACAATTCAGCCCCCAGCGCCCTTCCCCCTCGCTGCCTCCCTGCAGTCGTAGCCACAACCGCCATAGCCGCCACCATTTATCCCCCTCTTTGCTTGCGGCATCGACAACAACCGTCGTAGCCTTGTCCACAACAATTATCGTAGTTGCATCCCATCACTGCCTCCACCTTTCTCTGCATCTTGTCGTAGCCGCCGATTGCCACCAGATTACATCGATGCCGCTGCCTTCCATCCCTCGATGCTCTCACCCCACGCAGCAATAGAAACAAGGTAGCAACTTTTCCTCATTGCTGCGATCATAGCAAGCCTTTATGCTGCCCTCGGCATCCACTTCCTCGACAGCTTCACACTGATAATACTGGATTACAGATCTATAGTCTGACGCAATGACTACCGACAACTTAGTAAAGGTCCAAATTGAAGCATTAGAAATCAGAATTGAAAACCGACTACAGGAGACCTTTAATGAATTCTAAAGAAGCCTGTTGGAGAACTTTAGTAAGTTTCAACAAGATGGACAATTCGCTAAAATTTGTCAGACTTCTACAGTGTTAGAATATCAAGGCAGATTCGAACGATGGTCAAATCAAGCCACAGATTGGTCTGAACGATAGCTAGTGGACACTTTTATTAAAGGGCTTAATCCAAAAATCCGATGAGAAGTTAAGGCTCAACAACCCCGCACTATGATAGTTGCAATTTCATTTGCATGTCTACATGAGGAAAAAATCAACCGAGAAAATCATCGAAATAGAAGTGACAACAAACAAATGATCAGCGAGTCATCAGCCCCATCTATTTGCTACCAAAACTTTTACACTCGAGAAGAGCTTAAGGAAAGATCAACAAATAGTTTGTGTTGGCATTGTGATGAAAAGTGGAGTAAGGAACACGGATGTAAACAAGGGCAACTTCTGGTGATTGAACCAATTAGGGAGGATCCGAAAGCTAACAAAGTTTACTCCGATCATGAAGGTATGGATTCTGATAAAAATGTTGGACCTATTTCACATACAGAGCATGCATTAATTAGCTATTCTAACCTATAAACTATGAAAGTTGAAGGAATTTGGGAACATCAACTTGTTACAGTTCTGATTGATACCAGTAGCACTAACGATTTTATAGATAGCAAGGTTGCTGACTGATTGGCCTACCATATTGAAGACTGTGACAAATTAGAAGTAAAGGTCACTGATGGACGAACTTTGACTTATGATAGCAAATGTTCAAAGATAAAGCTAATTATACATGACTAAAAACTGTTTGAGGATTTCTTTTCGCTACCCCTGGAAGACTTCGAAGTGATGATCGTAAAGGGAAGAAGAAGTAAAACCCCAGCTGCTACTAGCCATCAGATGAAGAGGGTTCTCCAAAAGACTACAATGACTACTATATTAAAAGGCTGACCTGTTGCTTACACTATCAAAAGGTGGAATCATACTTACTTGATCAACGCATTGTGAGGCACCGCAGATACCTTGTGCTAAAAGAGAAGCTCCTTGAATTTGATGTCGCTTAGCCTTGAGGACAAGGCTGATTTGAAGGAAGCGGAACTGTTATGATCCTTTATTTTCTGGATTATTAAATAATGCTTATGGAGTTATTTAGTACGTAGGGAGTCATATAGTGATTTATTTAATATTTATTTATAAGAGTCCAAGTCCTAGTGGACTCTAGGTGGAACTCTATAAATAGGGTTGTATTTATTTATTTTCATCAAGCAATGAATCAATGAAAAGTTATTTCAATCATTTGGCAAACCCTAGGAGCTCGATCCCCTCGAAGTGATCAAAGGAGGTCGATCCCCTCGAAGTGATCAAGGAGGTCAATCACCTTGAAGCGATCATTTATCCCATTTTCTTCCACTTCTTCTGCTTCTTTCATTTCTTCCATGATAAAACCCTAAGGGGTCTTATCAAGTTCCATCGTCGTGTGAAGATTGGTGTATCAAAAATAAATCCGCGAATCCGAAAACTGCATGTGTAAAAAGAAAGTACCTAAGGAGATCGTATATCCCTAAATTCTTGCAAATCTGTAGGACTAGATGAAGGAGTTCAAATCCTCCTCTCTAGTTATAATTCACACGGTAGGAACTGCAACGATGCTCCTCTCTTGGGGAGAGGAGAATAGAAGGTGGCTATCAAGAGAACCCTAGCCTATAGGCCAATGATTCCCTCATATTTATAGAGGGCCCTTGTCAACCCTAATGGATCCAACCCTATTGGGTATTGGATCTCTATCTAATTACCCAAGCCTCTTAGATTAGTGGGTTTCTATCCAATAATCCCTTATTAGCCCTTATTGGATCTTATCTTAGGATCCAATAGTTCAGGGACTTAATGGATATATAATAAGTTAGGGGCTCCGACGGATATCTCATATCTAAACCTCTACTCGTCACGACATCTACCATATGTGTGTGACCCTCTAGGCCCAATATCAAGCTGGTTGTGAGTCATACCTGTCAAAACTCCTTCTAACTTAGTAAATTATCTCTATAATAATTCACTCGACTCATCGACTACAAACGTACTAGGCCACTACACTGTAGTCCCCAAATGAAATAGGGGAATCTAATCCTTTGGACCTATCTATCCTTAGTTACCATGTATCTATAGTCCCTCATCCATCTAATATCCTAGAGACCCTATACCGGGAATGGTGCTGTCAAGCCCATACGGTCTCTCCTCAAGTCTCACTCTAATCGGATTCTCCCAGAGAACTCGTTCTCTCTCAATCCAAATAACCTTGGCCAAGGATTTGTTTAAGCAAGAATACATGGGATATTTCTCTTATGATACTGAGAGTAGATGATCCTCTATTGATACTCAGTAGCCCTCGTAAGTTTGGCTACCACTCCCAATAACCGGCTGTAGTAGATTTGGAACTTCCAAACCTATAAGTCCGGTATCAAAGAGTGGAGTACTCATATAGAACATCCTTGGTGTCTTAAGTCTAAGGACTAGATACACTACTAGGACTACGAAATCATTATCTAACGTGAGGTATCAATAACCATCCAGCATTCCATAAACGGATCAATCAGTGAACTCATTCTCCAATAAGCACCTGTACTGTATCCTTAGTGTCTCCACATGAGTAGCTATGAGACCAATCACTTCCATCATATGGACGAGTATATAGCACACCAATCTATCTAGTTATCTAGATATCCCTCTCGAGTTACCTATGATTGGGATTATTTCGGGTTTGTGTTTAAAGGTGAATCGATCTCATTATCGTGATCTCATCACGATCGATTCCCATTGCACAAATCCAAGGACATCACAATAAATGCAACACACAAGATAAAGTGATAGAATGCCTAATAATAATAAGTAAAAGAAAGAGTAAATGTCAAGTCATAAGTGTCATTACTCATGTGATTGACTTGTAGGACACATATAACTAGCACGGAGTTCCCTTGTGGGATCAATTTAAGAGCAGGCTTCTTATTCACTTTGGACCATCTAAATATGAAAATGTTGATGGGCAGCTAGCTAAAATTCGTCAGACATCTACGATGCTAGAATTAGTGCAGATTTGAATGATTGTTAAATCAAGCTAGAGATTGGTCCGAACGACAATTGGTGGGAATATTTATCGAAAGACTTAATCTAGATATCAGGTATGAAGTCAAAACTCATCAACTATTAGGACTCTAGCTAGGAGAGTCCTAATCTATTGGGACTCTAGCTAGGAGAGTCCTAATATGTTGGGACTCTAGTTAGGAGAGTCCTAATCTATTGGGACTCTAACTAAGAGAGTCCTAATTTAGTTTCATTGATAAGGGCATTCAGGTAAATCCTATCTAGCTGACCTCTATTAAAGAGGTGAAGAGGCCGGCTAGGTTAGGATTAGGTTACTTCTTAGAGAAGGAGTCCTATTAGAAGTGAGAGTCCTATTAGAGAAAGAGTCCTAATAGAATTAGGAGTCCTAATTAGAAGTAAGAGTCATGAGTAAGAGTCCTATTAGGAATTGGGGTTTAGAAGCCCTATAAATAGCCATGTATTCACCCTCTTTTCATCATAAATAGATTATCTTTTTAGCAGCATTTGAGTAGGAACTTGGAGGAAGGAACCCTTATAGAGTTCCAAGGAGGCCGATCCCCTAAAGAGATCAACCCCAAGCTTAGAATCCGTAAGGGTTCTAATCACTTGGTATCAAAGAAATGTTATTGGCATCTCGCTACCCTTCCATAGCCATCCACCATCCCTCCATAACCTCCCAAAGCAATTCCCGTAATTGCTTAGAAGATCATCGCCGAATTCCACCGTCATCTCCACCACCGCTGATCATCCTTTGATCTCCTTGTGAATTGCAACAGGTTCTGGTTTTCTACCATACTACTGCTGCAATTTAGTTATCCTTATTCAAAAAATCCAAAAAATTTGTTCCTATATTGCTGTATAAACTTTTCGTCACAAAGTTTTCATCTCTACAATGAAAGGTGCACTGCAGAATTCCAACTGTATAGCATTGTCTATTTGATCTTGCTACTATGTTTTTTTGTCCAAATCTCCACAAATTTTTACAATGGCAATGACACTTCCAAACAGTAATTTTTTCTTTGGTTTTGTCAAAAAATTCTCAATATAAACCTGATAGAACCCTAGAGGAATTCTATAGAGATTGATCTTTGAGGGGGATCAACCCTTGGAACGCTATAGGGGTTCCACCCTCCAAGTAGCCTGGTGGCTGCAATTATAAATTGATCTTTCTTATTCCAAAGAGGTGGAGGCTACAGGCTTATATAGAGCTCCAAACCCTAACCCTAGGTGTTGCTTCCTAAGTGAACTACCCAATTTGCCCTCAACCTTAGCGGGCCGGCCCAGTAACAAGGGGGGCGGCGGCTAAGAAGCCCAAAGACCCAAATATAAACCCTAGCCTCTCTTCTTTATAGGATAGAGGCGACTAAGTGGGGTTTATTATATTCTCACAGGGTTTTTATTAGCTGTTACATGATTGAGTAGGACCTAACCCTGCTAGGGTCCTATCAAGCCAGCCCTCTTCAAATTAGCCTTGTCCTCAAGGCTGGGGTTCCATGAACTCAGGGAATCGGGACTTCAGCTCCTCATATGATTCCCATGTGGCATCTTCAAGTGATAAATTAGTCCAATGTACTAGTACTTCAGTAGAGGGACGTCGACGACGCATCACGACTCTGCGGTCGAGGATGGCTTGTGGTTGGGCTTGAATATTTCCATCATCAGTGGTGTTGGGCAGTTGGATCTGGGATGCCTCGTGTTCTCCCAACTTGGGCTTCAAGCATGACACGTGGAAGACAGGGTGAATTTTGGCATCTTTAGGTAATTTAAGTCTATACGCCACGGCTCCAATACGCTCTATGATCTGATAGGGCCCATAAAAATGTGGAGATAGCTTCATGGAAGCTCGTGTGTTGATGGATAGTTGCTTGTATGGTTGTAGGCGAAGATAAACCCCAGTCTCCTACTAAAAATTCTCTTTCACTTCTTCGTGTGTCACTTCGCTTCATTCTAGCTTGAGCGGTAGAGAGATTATCCTTTAGCTTTTGTAGGAGTTTGTCCTGTTAAGTAAATCTTGGTCGACTGATCTACCTTAGTGAGCCAATTACATACTTTGGAATCACAGAGCCGGCCGACCATATAATGCTTCATATGGGGTACATTTTGTAGATGAATGATATGTAGTATTATACCACCATTCGGCCCAGGGGAGCCATTTCGTCCACTCCTTTGGTCGATCACTAGTGAAACACCGAAGGTATGTCTCTAAACATCTATTCACCACTTACTGTTTGGCTATCGGTTTGTGGATGATATGCAGTGCTCATCTTGAGTTTGGTGCCTGTCAGAATCGAAATAACTCGGTCCAAAATTTACTAGTGAAGACCCTATCACGATCACTTACGATGGACCTTGGCACCCCATGTAGTTTAACAATATTTTCTATGAAAATCTGAGCAATACTAACAACAGTGTAGGGATTTCGCACAGCACAAAAATGAGCATATTTCGTAAGTCGATCAACCACCACAAGGATTGCGCTTTTACCTTTGGAAGGTGGCAACCCTTCGATGAAGTCCATGGAGATGTCAGTCCACACCGAGTCTGGTATAGGTAGTGGTTGTAGTTTCCCTGGACTCGCCACTATTTCACCTTTTTGCTGTTGACATACATCACATTGTGCTACATATTCAGAAATAATTTTTTTCATCCCTTTCCAATAAAAGTTTTGCTTCACTCTTTTGTAGGTTCTTAGAAATCCGGAGTGCCCTGCAAAAGGTGTGGAGTACATTTCGTGCAGAATGACTTTGATGCAAGGGGAGTTTGGTATAAGCACAATACGACCTTTATAGCATAGATCCCTCGAATCCCAAGTATAGTGAGCTATTGCGCTTGGATCCTCCTCTAATTTTTTGATGATGTTGTTGGTTTCTGGATCCTTCTTCCATTCCTCCCCCTCTGGTTGGTGCTGGAGATGCATAAGAAAGCCACCATTTATCTTGTGTAAAACTTTCTCCATTCGTCGAGTTGAAACAGTGGTTACGTTGCTTTCACGCTTCAGCGTAGGGTGACCATTTACCTTTGCAATAGAATTTCATAATCAATTTGGAAAAGTTCCAAGAGACATCACCTAGTGTCGTACCATTCTATGCCCAGCTGAGCCTCATAATCATTAATTGGTAGGAGGAAGAAGTCGGCAATAATTCCTTGGCCTGAGTAATAGTTTCACTGTGGGCATCTTTGATCGCATTTTAGGATTCAAATTCGGCAACCTTTACGTCGAACTTGCTGCAACCTTCGATATAGAGCGCCATCCGAGCAGCAACCTTACTATTTAGAAAATTATTAGTCTGCTGTATCGATGAGAACAGTGATTGGTTGTTGTTTGAGCAGGCCTCCAACTTTCATCGTTTGCGGATTTGAGTAGCCAGCTAGCGCATGTACCATAAAGTTGGTTGATTGTGGCTCTTCTTCCACATCTTCATCCTCATGTTCAAGACTCTCTTCTGGCTGTTCACTGATCTTTTCTTCCACTGGTTCAATCACAAGAAGTCTCCCCTTTTTACAGCGATGCTCGCGGCTCCACGGCTCGTCACAATACCAACTTAACCCCTTAGCAGATTGGTCTCGAAGCTCTTCTCTTGTCAACCTTTTTGGTGCAGGAGCTCGGCTGATAGTAGGTGATATTGAGGGCTTCAATATTTCTGGTCGGGGAGCGACCCTAGTCCTCCGGGCTTCATGGTTCAATCGCTCCTCCTGAAGTCGTGCGAAAGAGATGGCTGCCATAAGCGTGTACGGTTGTCGCGCTTTAACTTCTCCCCAGATCTCTGGCCTCAAACCCTCAATAAATGTCCCCAATAGCTGTTTTTCAGACCAATTATGAGTTTGATTAGATAACCTTTCAAACCTGGTTTGATACTCCTGGATGGTGGAGGTTTGTCGGATCTTTGCTAGTTGTCCGTCGATGTTCTCGTAATCGGTTGGTCCGAAACGGATCAGTAGTCCTTCTTTGAATTGTCACCATGAGAGGACTCCATGAGTATGTTCAAACCAATCAAACCATTGTATGGCATCTTCTTCAAGATGTATAGCTACAATTTCTACCATAGATGCATCTACGGTTTTGTGGTACCGAAAATATCGCTCCGCGCGCGAGATCCAACTAATCGGGTCTCCTTCTTCCCATCTAGGGAAGTCCACCCTCATGCGTGGATAGTAGGGATCAATCATAGAGCCTCCCTTCTCTTGGGAGTCATCTCTGCAGTCAGAGCTCTCTCCTTGATGAGATTTCTTTGGGCTCGGTGTTCTACCGAAACTGAGTTCGGCAAAGAGAGCCCGAATCTTATCCTCCATTCGCGTCTCGAAGGCTTCGAATTTAGCATTTATCGCCTCCTCGGATGCCATAGTATATGCCTCCAGATCTGTAATATTAAGATCTCTCTTTTGTTGCCGGGTTAAAGGCATGAATTGTTTGAGGGAAGTGGTGGTTGAAAGGGTTTGTGGATCGGTGGATGTAGGTTACGGTTTAGGCTTATTTTGTGGCTATTTTGGGTGCTGTTTGGGGCTGCAATTTGATGGAGTTTTGGGCTGAGATGGTAGTGGATAAAGGTTAGGGAAGAGGGTTTTAGATCTGTGGTAGATCGCAGCAAGGATTTGACAAAAATCAGTAGCAATTGCTGCCTATGTGCGCTGCCTCGTAAGAGCAGAATTGTCGTCGAAGAAATAGCGATTTCTCGATAAAATTTCCAGCGAAAACTCAGGGATTTGAGGAGGGGTTTTTGATGGTAGAATCTTAGTTTAGATAGCAACAAGGATAACAAATTGGATCAAGAAATTTCGGCAGCAAAGCAGTAAAGAAATCGGTGCAAGTTGCGATAGCAGAATTCTCGTCAAAAAATTTCAGCAGTTTGTGACGAGAGATTGCAGCAACACACGAATTTGTTTTTGTGATGAATTCCACAATAGATCAATCACGGATGGGAGCCAAGATGATCTATGAGGTGCACAAAAAATTTCGTTCAAAAAGGATAACAATTAGATCGGTTAAAGGCAGCAACACACGGCTGAAATTTTCTGCAGCAATCCTTCGTTCGCAAAGATGGTAACTTTTGCGACGCAAGGAATTCGCAGCAAGGGATCGATGGAAAAACTTCTTTTTGATATTTTAGATGAAAAATTGCAGCAGCAAAAGGTATTGGTGGTAGAAAAATACCAGATCTCTGATGCAATTAGAGGTGGCGACTGTAGATTGATTTGATCTACGTCAAGAGATGACGGTGGAGACGACGATGTCAAGAGCAATTGTGGGAATTGCTTGGCTGATGGTGGGTGGCAGAGATGGCAGCAAAAGCAGCAAGATCGCTGCTCTGATACCAGATGATAGAACCCCAGAGGAATTCTATAGAGATTGATCTTTGAGGGGGATCAACCCTTGGAACGCTATAGGGGTTCCACCCTCCAAGTAGCCTGGTGGCTGCAATTGTAGATTGATCTTTCTTATTCCAAAGAGGTGGAGGCTACAGGCTTATATAGAGCTCCAAACCCTAACCCTAGGTGTTGCTTCCTAAGTGAACTACCCAATTTGCCCTCAACCTTAGCGGGCCGGCCCAGTAACAAGGGGGGCGGCTAAGAAGCAAAGACCCAAATATAAACCCTAGCCTCTCTTCTTTATAGGATAGAGGCGGCTAAGTGGGGTTTATTACATTCTCACAGGATTTTTATTAGCTGTTACATGGTTGAGTAGGACCTAACCCTGCTAGGGTCCTATCAAAACCACTTATCTTTTACGTCCAACTGCTATATTTTAGACGTAAAAATCTGCTGTAGTACCTCTCCATGATCCTTAATTTTGCCAAACCTCTTGCTGTCGTTTCTTTCTACAAAATTTTTAACAGTATTACTTCTCACTTACTAGTAGATTCCCTTTAAGTTTTACTTGAATCTCTATTGAAAATTTTTGGAAAAAATTACATCTTTACTGTTGGAATTTTTTTGGTGAAAAATCTGATGCTGCACCTTTGTCCTTTTTTCTTCTCCATAACCTACCAAACCCTAGACACCTTGCTGCCACCAACCAAGACATCTTTAGGATATCTCTCTAGCCTTAAGACACAACCATCATAACCTATTTTCATAATCCTAATAGCTTCAAAAACCGTAGCCCAAAACAGTAAACCCTTACAGCCGAACCCTTCTATCACCAATCTATTATCCAAACCTTCCACCACCCAATGCCATTAACCCATCAACAAAATAAAGACAAGGACATCTATGATCTCTAGGCATATGCTATGGCTTCTCAAGATCCAATTGATACCATATTTGAAGCATGGGAATCTCGAATTGAATCGCGGCTTGAATCATGCTTAGAGAATAAATTACCTGCTTTGTTTGTAGAATTTAGAATTGGACAACCATCGAGTCCAACCAAATCTCAATGAGGATAGAGTTCAAAGAGGCCTCCAGAAAAGGAGGGACAACCCTCAGATATACTTCAGCCACACATGAGGGTGGACTTCCCGCGATGGGAAGAAGGAGACCCGATGGGGTGGATTTCGCGCACTGAACGTTTCTTTCGCTACTACCAAACGTCGGATGATGCTATGGTGGAAATTCCTGTCATCCACCTTGAAGGAGATGTTATTTAATGGTACAATTAGCTAGAATACAATCATGGGGCTCTGATGTGGAATCAATTTAAGAACGCACTGCTGAACCGTTTTGGACCTACGGAGTATGAAAATATCGACGACCAAATTGCTAAGATTCGACAAACCTCTATGATTCAAGAGTACCAAACTAAGTTTAAGAAGCTATCCTACCTTGCTCATGATTGGACTGACCATCAACTATTAGGGACATTCAATGAAGGATGCAAGCCAGAGATAAAAGGGGAGGTTAAGGCGCGATAGCCCCATACCGTGATGGTTGTAATTTCTTTTGCCCGAATACAAGAAGAATGACTCAACCAAGATGCTCGGAGGATGAGAACCTCTCCTAGGCCTGCAGCATATAAACCTCCTTCTACTCCTAGCCATCCTTCGTTGCCAAAAAAATTGACAAGAGAAGAACTACATGACCGATCAACAAAGGGTCTTTGTTAGCATTACAACGAGCCGTGGAACTGTGATCATTGCAGCAAAAGGGGCCACCTCCTACTGATTGTGTTGGGAAATCCACAGGGGGTGACATCTTATATGCAACGAAAGAACAAAAACTAAAACTATAGATTTCCCATAGAAAGGTTCCATCGTTGTGTGATGATCGGTGCGTCAAAACAAATCCGTGAAAACTGTATGTATAAAAGAAAATACCTAGGGAGATCGTATATCCCTGAATCCCTATAGATTTGTAGGAAGGATGAAAGAGGTCAAACATCCTCCTCTCTAACGGTATCCACACGGTAGGGACTGCGACGATGCTCCTCTATAGGGAGAGAAGAACAGAAGGTGGCTACCAAGAAAAACCCCCAACCTATAGAGCTTTGGTTCCCTTCTATTTATAGAGGTCCCCTGTAAACCCTAATGGATCTTGCCCTATTGGGTATTGGATCTCCATCCAATTACCCAAGCCTCTTGGATTAGTGGGTCTCTACCCAATAATCTCTTATTAGCAATTATTGGATCTCATCCGAGGATCCAATAATTCAGGGGCTTAATGGATATCTAATAAGATAGGGGCTCCAGCAGATATCTCATATCCGAACCTCTACTCATCGCGACACCTACCATATGTGTGTGACCCTCTAGGCCTAATATCGAGCTGGCTGTGAGTGATACTTGTAAGAACTTCTTTTGACTTAATGAATTCTTATCTTATAATAATTCACCCGACTCATTGATTGCGGATGTACAAGGCCACTACGCCGTAGTCCCTAGATAATACAAGGGAATCTAATCCTTTGGACCTATCTGTTCTCAGTTACCATGTATCTATAGTCCCTCATCCATCTAATATCCCAAAGACCCTATATCGGGCATGGTTCTGTCAGACCCGTACGATCTCTCCTCGAGTCTTGCTCTTTCAGATTCTCCTGAAGAACTCTTTCTCTCTCAATCCAAATAACCTTGGCCAAGGATTTGTTCGAGCAAGAATACATTGGATATTCCTCTCATGATACCGAGAGCGGATGATCCTCTATTGACACTTAATAACCCTCGTAAGGTTGGCTACCACTCCCAATAACTAGTTGTATTAGATCTAGAACTTTCCAAACCTATAAGTCTAGTATCATAGAGTGGAGTACTCATACAGGACATCTTTGGTGTCTCAAGTCTAAGGACCAGATACACTACTAGGACTATGGAATCGCTGTCTAACATGAGGTATCAATAACCATCCAACATTCCATAGGCGGATCAATCAGTGAACTCATTCCACAATGAGCACCTGCACTGTACCCTTAGTGTCCCCACATGAGTAGCTATGAGACCAGCCACCTCCATCATACCAATCTATTTGGTTATCTCGATGTCCCTCTCGAGTATCCTATGACTAAGATTATGTAGGGTCTGTGTTTAAAGGTGAATCGGTCTCATTATCGTGATCTCATCACGATCCGATTCCTATTGCACAGATCCAAGAATATCATAATATATATAACACACAAGATAAAGTGATAAAATACCTAATAATAAGAAAAGAGAAAGAGTGCATATCAAGTTATAAGTGCCATCACTTATGTGATTGGTTTGCTGGGCACATATGACTAGCAATCTCACACTTGACCTAAAGCCAATCACCAACATGTCTGATCCCCATCAGACCTCTGTGACGCTCAAAGACAATCTGAGTCAATGGCTTTGTTAGTGGATCTGCAATGTTATCTTCAGATGGAACTCTTTCCACTGCTATATCTCTTTAGGCCATGATCTCTCTAATAAGCTAGAACCTCCTCAGAACACTTCTGTTGAGACCCAAGTTCCCTTATTTGAGTAATCACCTTATATTTATCACAGTTTAAAGGAATCAACTCCTCGCTGCTCGACATTACTCCCAAATCTATGATAAACTTCTTCATCCAAACTCCCTCCTTTACTGCCTCTACCGTAGTAATGTATTCCGCCTTTGTGGTCGAGTCAGCAATAGTGTCTTACTTGGAACTCTTCCAACAAACTACTCCTCCATTCAGGATGAACACATACCCTAAATTAGACTTGCTATCATCGACATCGGACTGGAAGCTCGAGTCCATGTAGCCCTCAACCTTGAGACTACTACCTCCATATACCAGTAAAATATCCTTAGTCCTCAAAAATTTATGGATGCATTTTACTGCTTTCCAATGCTCCAAGCCTGGATCTGCCTAATACCTGCTCCTGACATTCAAAGTATGCGCTGTATCTGGCTTGGTACATAGCATAACATACATGATAGATTCTATCGCTGAGGCATATGGTATCCTATCCATGTGTGCCCTTTCTTCAGGAGTCTTTAGGGACATACTCCTAGAAAGTAATATTCCATGTCTCATTGGTATGAGACCTCTCTTGAAATTTTCCATGCCAAACCTTTTGACAATGGTGTCTATGTACCTGGACTAGGACAAGCCAAGTATCCTCTAGGATCTATCTCTATAGATCTGTATCCTCAATACACGGGATGCTTCCCCTAAGTCCTTCATGGAAAAGTGTCAAGATAGCCAAGCCTTTACTATAGAGAATTCCTACATCATTGCCAATGATTAGGATGTCATCCACATATAATGCCAAAAAGGTGATAGTGCTCCCACTTACCTTCTTGTATACACAAGGCTCATCTTCGTTCTTAATGAAGTCATAAGATCTGATCGCCTCATCAAATCTTATGTTCCAACTTCGGGAAGCTTGCTTCAATCCATAGATGGACCTAAGCAACCTGCACATCTTGTTTGGGTCATCCCTGGACACGAATCCCTCAGGTTATATCATATATACCTCCTCCGCGAGGTTGCCATTGAGGAATACGGTTTTAACGTCCATCTGTCGGATCTCATTATCATAGTGTGCTACAATAGCTAATAGAATTCGAATGGATTTTAGCATGGCTACAAGGGAGAAAGTTTCATCGTAGTCAACACCTTGCCTTTGACGATACCCCTTAGTACTAGCCTTACTTTATAGGTCTCTACATTTCCATCTATTCCAATTTTCTTTTTGAAGATCCACTTACAGCCAATGAGTACAATACCCTCAGGTGTATCAACTTGGTTCTAAACCTTGTTGGAGTATATGAAATCCATTTCTGAATGCATGGCTTCTTGCTATTTCTTAGAGTCTATGCTCAAAATAGCCTCCTTGTAGGTCTAAGGATCAATATCATCAACATCCTCTCCTCTGATATGTCCCACATATCTCTCAGGAGGATGGGATATTCTACTGGACCTACGTAAAGTTGAAACTTGTGTGCTAGGTATCTAAACAGATTCTGGCTATGGAATGGTGCCTGAGCTAGGTTCTCCAACATCACTTAACTCTATCATGCTCCTACTATCTCCACCAAGAATGTGTTCCTTCTCAAGGAACACTATTCTCTTAGCTACAAAGACCTTTTGGTCCTCAGGGTAATAGAAATAATATCCACAAGCTTCCTTGGGGTATCCCACGAACTTGCATCATTCCGTCCTAGATTCTAACTTGTCGGGGTTGTGTCTCTTGACGTGGGCAGGGCAATCCCAAATCTTAATAACCTTAAGATCGAACTTCTTCTCATTCCATATCTCATATGGAGTAGACACTACTGACTTAGTTGGAATTCTGTTCAGAAGGTAAAATGCGGTCTCTAGGGCATATCCCCAAAACGAGATAGGTAGGTTAGTGAAACTCATCATGGAACACACCATGTCTAACAGTATGCAATTCCTCCTTCTGATACACCATTAAGCTATGGTGTATGAGGAGGTGTCCATTGGGATAAAATCCCATGGTCTTTAAGGAACTGTGTGAATTTTGTACTCAAGTACTCACCTCCTCGATCTGATCGAAGGGTTTTAATACTCTTTCTTGTCTAGTTCTCCACTTTATTCTTATATTCTCTAAATTCTTAAAAGCCTTAGACTTGTACTTTATCAAGTGCACATATCCGTATCTTGAGAAATCATCAATGAAAGTAATGAAGTTGGAGTAACCACCTATGGCATGAGTCGATATGGGATCACATACATCACTATGTATGAGTTCAAGTAACTCAGTGGCTCTCTCTTCAGTTTCACTAAATGGAGAGTTGGTCATCTTTTCCTGAAAGCAAGGTTCATAAGTCGCATATGACTCATAGTCAAATGGATCTAGATATTCATTCTTCAATAACTTTTGAATTCTTCCCTCATAGATGTGACCTAGCCTATAATGCCACATATATGCATTGTTCACCTCTTCTCGTTTCCTCTTAGACTCTCTTACACTCATGATATGTGGAGCTGTATCTAGCTTAAATAAACTATTATGCAATGTTCCTCTCGTGAAGATCTCATCATCTAATATTATTGAATAACTATTATTCTCAAGAACTAATTTATATCCACTAACTGTCAAACATGAAATGAAAATAATATTTTTGATAATAGAAGTAACATAATAGCATGCATCTAATGTAATAATAGCTCCACCAGGCAGATGTAAGGTGACCTTGCCAATAGCCACTACAGCAACCTTTACTCCATTGCCCATCTTAAGGTCCATCTCACCTCTGTTCAATCTCCTAGGTCCTGCTAGAACCTACAACAAATTGTAGATATGATAAGCACTCCCAGTATCCAATACCCATGTGTTATCATAATATTCTAACAAATAGAGACTGATCATGAATGTACCTGAAGCTTCTCCAAGCTTCTGTTTCGCCCTCTCTGCAAGGTACTCTTTGTAGTTCCTCTTCCAGTGCCCATCTTTGCTGTAGTGGAAGCACTGGCCTTTGTCTTTTGCTGGGTCTTTCTTAGCAACCTTTGCCTTACCCATTTTGCCCTTACCCTTGCCCTTCTTAAGGGACTTCTTAGCCTTCCTTTTCTCTCTGGTCTCACTAGCATAGAGAACTGGCTTCTCTTTCTTGATCGTGCTCTCTGCTTCTCTCAACATATTGAGGAGCTTTGGGATGGTCACCTTAAGTTTGATCATATTAAAATTTTTTATGAATTGAGAAAAGAAATCTGGTAGGGACTGAAGTACAAGATCCACACACAGATTATCCTCTAGGACCATTCCTAAACCTGTGAGTTTCTCGATCCACTCAATCATCTTAAGGACATGGTTCTAAACTAGTGTCCCCTTAGACATCCTGGTACGGAAAAGACTCTTTGATATCTCATATCGTTGAGTTCTTCCCTGTTCCTTAAAGAGTTTATGGATATGTAGGAATATGGAATTAGCATCCATATTTTTATGTTGTCTCTATAACTCAGTAGTCATAGAGGCCAACATATAATACTGAGCAAGAGCGAAATCATCTATGTACTTCACATAACAAGTGATCTCATCTTCGCTTGCCCCTTCGTTGAGCATAGGGATCACTGTATCAAGGATGTATGTGATTTTTTCCACCGTGAGAATGATTCTCAGATTGCGAAGCCAATCCATATAATTTAGACTAGTGAGGTGGTTGGCATCAAGTATGCCTAGTGAGGTGGTTGTGATCAGGCTCGAGCTAGTGGGCCCAATCACTCACATCAAGATCTATGTGTGCTTTGGCGCATCTCCATGCCCTGTGATCGTCCTTCTCGCTTTGTCGGTTCCGTCGGCATCTCAACGCATCTCCATACGTTGGATCGTCCATCTCGACCTTGTGAGTCCTGCTACCACTGCATCTCTTCATATAATTATAACATAATTATAGGCATGCAGGCCCAACAATAAATGAGAAAAATAGAGGCTCGCAAGCTCCAATAATAATAATCACATGTACACACATCACATCACAGGTCCATGATCATCTGTCCACATCATACATCACATGTATATATTATTTTATATGACTACTAGATAAAAATAATAGTTAATTAAACTATTTAATTAACATATATATTTTTTCTGAAATCAGGGACATATAGGAAAATTTTGAATTTATAAGGGTATTTTGATCATTAGTTATAGGGGATAAAATTAAAATTTCATAAATTCTCAAGCGCAAAACTATCTTTTTTCTAAAAAGCCCTAATTCCTTTGTTTTGCTTGCTGCTGCGTTGCAGCTATCGCTGCCGCCACCCCACCGGCGGTAGCACTGCGGGGAAGTGCCGCCCATGCCCGTAGGCCTACGGGCGGTGCTGCTGCAAGCGGGTGCCGCTCGTGGGCAGACGTGCCTACCTATTGGCACTGCCCATTGTGGGGCAATGCCCGTAGTGACCTAGCTCCCCTATGCGGGCGAGCGTCACTGCACGCGTCGCCCTCCCCTGCGGGCGACTCGACTTCGGGCGACGTTGCCTCCCATCCATGCAGGCAGGCAGCCCATAGGGGCCTCGCGGGCGTCGCCTGTCCTTGTGGGCTGGCCGACGTGCCAGGCGCCACCCATCCTTGCGGGCAGGCCACCGCGCCAAGGGCTGCCCGCCCTTGCGAGCAGGCTGCCGGCTACCTAACGCCTGCAGCCTGCATACGGGCACCTTGCCTGTAGTTGTTGCCACTTCCATTGCAGGAAGCAAGGCTGTAAGTAGCCATGTGGCTGCTGTGCGAGCGTAGCAAGGGCAGAAACAATTGTTGCCCTTTCTCGCCTTTTACGCCAATGATTTTGGCGACAAAAGCTGTTCTAAATCACAACACACACAGTTTAAGATCCAATCTTCACACGAACAACCTAGCTTTGATACAACTATTGGGAAATCCTTTTGGGGAGCGACATCTCATGCATAGTGGAAGAACAAAAACAAAACACCCTAGATTTCCCATAGAAATGTTTCATCGTCGTGCAAAGATCGGTGTGTCAAAATAAATCCGTGAAAACTGCATGTGTAAAAGAAAATACCTAGGGAGATCGTATATCCCTAAATCCCTACAGATCTGTAGGAAGGATGAAGGAGGTCAAATGTCCTCCTCTCTAGTGGTATCCACATGGCAGGGACTGTGATGATGCTCTTCTCTAAGGAGAGGAGAACAGAAGGTGGCTACCAAGAAAAACTCCCAGCTTGTAGAGCTTTGGTTCCCTCCTATTTATACAGGGCCCTTGTAAACCCTAATGGATCTGGCCCTGTTGGGTATTGGATCTCCATCCAATTACCCAAGCCTCTTGGATTAGTGGGTCTCTACCCAATAATCTCTTTTTAGCAATTATTGGATCTCATCTAAGGATCCAATAATTCAGGGGCTTAATGGATATCCAATAAGATAGGGGCTCCAACGGATATCTCATATCCGAACCTCTACTCATCGCGACACCTACCATATGTGTGTGACCCTCTAGGCCTAATATTGAGCTAGCCATAAGTGATACTTATCAGAACTCCTTCTGATTCAATGAATTATTATCTTATAATAATTCACCCGACTCATCGACTACGGACGTACTAGGCCACTACGCCATAGTCCCCAGATGATACAGGGGAATCCAATCCTTTGTGCCTATCTGTCCTCAGTTACCAAGTATCTATAGTCCCTTATCCATCTAATATCCCAAAGACCCTATATCGGGCATGGTGTTGTCAGACCTGTATGGTCTCTCCTGGAGTCTAGCTCTTGTCAGATTCTTTCGGAGAACTCTTTCTCTCTCAATCCGAATAACCTTGACCAAGGATTTGTTCGAGCAAGAATACATGGGATATTTTGTTATGAATCTTTTACTTTCTAAGCTTTGGATAATGTTTTGGATAATGTTATAGAGTTAACTAGTAGGGAGTCGATTATTGATTTGGTTAGGAGTCAGTTATGGAGTCAGTTAATAAGAATCCAAGTCCTGGGGGACTCTATGTATGACTATAAAAAGGGATATAACTATTTCTTTCAGACAAGGAGAAAGGCAATGAAGAATTATTTAGTCTTTTGGCTAAACTAAGGAGGTCGATCCCTCGAAGCGATCAAAGGAGCCCGATCCCTCGAAGCGATCAAGGAGGCCGATCCCCTCGAAGCAATAATTATCCCCTTTTCTTCCATTTCTTCCACTTCTCCTCCGCTTCTTTCGCCTTTTCCATGATAAAACCCTAAGGGGTCTTATCATTTAGTATCAGAGCGACAATCCTCGACGTTTTCATTATAACTTTACATCACTTTGCCACAGCCACCATCACCCAAAAAAAAAGAAAAAAAGAGCTCTTCCCACGACTACCATAAGCGTCGGCTGCTACCGCAAACTACTCAACCGCCATGACTGTGAGAGCCGCCCACGACTAGTACCGAATTCCCACGATGCTGTTGCCTTCTCCCCACGATGCTACTACCTTCTTCCCATGAACATTGCCTTCCAACATCGACGTTGCCACTATTTAGCCCTCGACACCTGCAGTATTACCGCACGTAGTGACAAAAATAGGGAATGCTTACCGACAACTCAGTTAAGGCCCAAATTGAAGCATTTGAAATCAAAATTGAAAATCGACTACAAGAGACCCTTAATGAATTCAAAAGAAGCTTGCTGGAGAACTTTAGTAAGTTTCAATAAGATGGACAGCTCGCTAAAATTTGTCAGACTTCTACAGTGTTAGAATATCAAGACAGATTCCAACGATTATCAAATCAAGTTACAAATTGGTTTGAATGACAACTAGTGGATACCTTTATTCAAGTGCTTAATCCAGATATCAGATATAAAGTTAAGGCTCGACAGTCCCGCACTATGATGGTTGTAATTTCATTTGCACGTCTACATGAGGAAAAAATCAACCAAGAAAATTATCGATATAGAAGTGACTACAAACAAATGATCAATGAGCCACCTAGTAAGGAGCACCAATGTAAACAAGAGCTGCCTCTAGTGATTGAACCAATTAGAGAGGAACCAGAAGCTGACAAAGTTGACTTCGATAATGAAGGTATGAATTTTGATAAAGATGTTGAACCTATTACACATAGTGCATGCATTAGCTGACTATTCTAACCTACATACTATGAAAGCTGAAGGAATTTTGGAACATCAACCTATTACAGTCTTGATTGATACTGATAGCACTAACAATTTCATGGATAATAAGGTTGCTGACCGATTAGCCTATCATATTGAAGACTGTGATAAATTCAAAGTAAAGACCATTGATGGATGACCTTTGACTTGTGACAGCAAATGTTCAAAGATAAAATTGTTTATACAGGGCCAAAAACTACTGTGGGATTTCTTTTTGCTACCCTTAGAAGACTTCGAAATGGTGATCCTAAATGGAAGACAAAGAAGTAAGGCCACAGCTGCTACTAGCCATTGGATGAAACAGGTTCTCCAAAAGACTTTAAAGACTACTACACTAAAAGGCTGACCTGTTGCTCACACCATCAAGTAGAGGTCGTACTTAATTGATCAGCAAGTTGTAATGCGCCACAGATACCTTGTGCCGAATTTGATGCCACTCAGCCTTGAGGATAAGGTTGATTTGATGAGGGCGGAACTATTACGAATCTTTTACTTTTTAAGCTTTGGATAATGCTTTGGATAATGTTATGGAGTTATCTAGTAGAGAGTCGGTTATTGATTCGGTTACGGAGTCGGTTAATAAGAGTCCAAGTCCTAGGGGACTCTATATGGGACTCTATAAAAAGGGATGTAACTATTTCTTTCAGACAAGGAGAAAGACAATGAAGAATTATTTAGTCTTTTGGCTAAACTAAGGAGGTCGATCCCCTTGAAGCGATCAAAGGAGGCTGATCCCCTCGAAGCAATCAAGGAGGCCGATCCCCTTGAAGCGATCATTATCCCCTTTTCTTCCATTTCTTCCGCTTCTCCTCCGCTTCTTTCGCCTTTTCCACGATAACACCCTAAGGGGTCTTATCATATTCCTTTTATGATGCCGAGAGCGGATAATCCTCTATTGACACTCAATAGCCCTCGTAAGATTAGCTACCACTTCTAATAACAGACTGTACTAGATCAGATACTTTCCAAACCTATAAGTCCGGTATCAAAGAGTGAAGTACTTATACAAGACATCCTTGGCATCTCAAGTCTAAGGACTAGATACACTATTGGGACTACGAAATCGCTATCTAATGTGAGGTATCAATAATCATCCAGTATTCCATAGGCAGATCAATCAGTAAACTCATTTCCCAATGAGCACTTGCACTGTACCCTTAGTGTCCCCACACGAGTAGCTATGAGACTAGCTACCTCCATCATATGGATGGGTATACAGTACACCAGTCTATCCGCTTATCTCGATGTCCCTCTTGAGTAACCTATGACCAGGATTATTTAGGGTCCGTGTTTAAAGGTGAATCAGTCTCGTTATCATGATCTCATCACGATCCAATTCCCATTGCACAGATCCAAGGACATCACAATATATGCAACACGCACGATAATGTGATAAAATGCTTAATAATAAGCAAAGAGAAAGAGTACATATCAAGTCACAAGTACCATCACTTATGTGATTGGCTTGTAGGGCACATATGACTAGTAGATTGAACCTCTTGAAGACATGGATGAGAAGGAGGTCTAGAAACATAAGGAAGAGGTCGCGGATGAAGAACAACAGTCGGTTGATATTATGATGCATACCCTTGCCGGTTATGCGAACCCGCAAACAATGAAAGTGGGAGGACTTCTGAAGCAACAACCGATCACCGTTCTTATAGACACCAGGAGCACTAATAATTTTATGAACAGCAAGGTTGCTTTCCGGATGGCCTTACCTATCAAGTGTAGGGAAATCCTTCAAAGGGGAGCGACATCACATGCGGAGCGGAAGAACAGCAAACAAAACCCCAGATTTCCTGTAGAAAGTTTCCATCATCGTGCGAAGATCGATGTGTCAAAAAATAATTCCGTATAAACTGCACGTGTAAAAGAAGATACCTAGGGAGATCGTATATCCTTGAATTCCTGTAGATCTGTGGGAGAGGATGAAGGAGGTCAAGCGTCCTCCTCTCTAGCGGTATCCACACGGTAGGGATTGTAACGATGCACCTCTCTCTCTAGGGAGAGGAGAACAGGAGGTGGCTACCAAAAAGAAACACTCAGCCTATAGAGCTTTGGTTCCCTCCTATTTATAGGGGCCCCCTAAAAACCCTAATGGATCTTTTGCCCTATTAGGTATTGGATCTCCATTCAATTACCCAAGCCTCTTGGATTAGTGGGTCTCTACCCAATAATCTCTTATTAGCAATTATTGGATCTCATCTCAGGATCCAATAATTCAGGGGCTGAATGGATATCCAATAAGATAGGGGGTTCAGCGGATATCTCATATCTGAACCTCTACTCGTCGCAAAACCTACCATATGTATATGACTCTCTAGGCCCAATATCGAGCTTGCCATGAGTCATACTTGTTAGAACTCCTTCTAACATACCAAGCCACTACACCACAGCCCCCAAACGATACAGGGGAATCCAATCCTTTGGACCTATCTGTCCTTAGTTACCATGTATCTATAATCTCTCATCCATCTAATATCCCAGAAACCCTATACCGGGCATGGTCCCACTGTCTCCACCAAGAATGTGTTCCTTTTCAAGGAACACTGCTCTCTTGGCTACAAAGACCTTTCGGTCCTCAGGGTGATAGAAATAATACCCACAAGTTTCTTTGAGATATCCCACAAACTTGTACCATTTCATCTTAGATTCCAACTTGTCAGGGTTGTATCTCTTAACGTGGGCAGGGCAGCCCCAAATCTTACAATCTTAAGATCGAGCTTTTTCCCATTCCATATCTCATATGGAGTAGACATCACTGACTTAGTTGAAATTCTATTCAGAAGGTAAGCTACGGTTTCGAAGGCATATCCCCAGAATGAGATGGGTAGGTCGGCAAAACATATCATAGAATGCACCATGTCTAATAGTGTGTGATTGCTCCTTTCTGATACACCATTAAGCTGTGGTGTATAAGGAGGTATCCATTGGGATAAAATCCCATAGTCTTTGAGGAACTGAGTGAACTCTATACTCAAGTACTCACCTCCTCGATCTGATCGAAGGGTTTTAATACTCTTTCCTGTTTGGTTTTTCACTTCTCATTTCCTCTTAGACTCTCTTACACTCATGATATGTGGAGCTGTATCTAGCATAAATAAACCATTATGCAATGTTCCTTTCGTGATGATCTCATCATCTAATATTATTGAACAACCATTGTACACAAAAACTAATTTATATCCAATAACTGTCAAACATGAAATGAAAATAATATTTTTGATAATAGAAGGAACATAATAGCATGCATCCAATACAATAATAGCTCCGCCAGGCAGATGTAAAATAACTTTGCCAATAGCCACTGTAGCAACCTTTACTCCATTACTCATCTTAAGGTCTATCTCACATCTATTCAGTCTCCTAGGTCCTACCGAAACCTGCAATGAATTACAGATATGATAAGCACTCCTAGTATCCAATACCCATGTGTTATCAAAAGACTCTGACAAATGAAGACTGATCATGAATGTACCTGAAGCTTCTATAAGCTTCTGTTTCGCCCTCTTTACAAGGTACTTTTTGCAGTTCCTTTTCCAGTACCCATCTTTACCGTAGTAGAAGCACTGGCCTTTGTCCTTTGTTGGGTCTTTCTTGGCAACTTTTGCCTTACCCATTTTGCCCTTGCCCTTGCCCTTCTTAAGGGTCTTCTCAGTCTTCCTTTTCTTTCTGGTCTCACTAGTGTAGAGAACCGGTTTCTCTTTCTTGATGGTACTCTCTGCTTCTCTCAACATATTGAGGAGCTCTGGGAGGGTCATCTCAAGTTTGTTCATATTAAAATTTATTATGAACTGAGAAAAGGAATCTGGCATGGACTAAAGCACAAGATCCACACATAGGTTATCCTCTAGGACCATTCCTAGACCTGTGAGTTTCTCGATCCACTTCATCATCTTAAGGACATGGTTCTGAACCGGTGTCTCCTCAGTCATCCTAGCACGGAAAAGACTCTTTGATATCTCATATCGCTGAGTTCTTGTCTATTCCTCAAACAGTTTACAGAGATGCAGGAGTATGAAATTAGCATCCATATTTTCATGTTGTCTCTGTAACTCAGTAGTGTTGAATCTCAGATTTTGATGACGAAGTCAATTGATGGTTATTTGATCTAATCCATTTCTGAGATAAGTGAGTAGGATTAACTATGATAGAGCAAATTACTGAAGTCAAGTTGTTGGAAGTTCAAGAGTCCACCAGAAGCCTGAAGGATCATCGGAAGTGCTGTCGGAGCCAACCGAGATGAAATCGGGGACTTGCCGAAGGTTTCGGAAGTTCGTCGGAAAGATCGTTGGAGGTTCGCGGAGATAATCGAGAAGGTTCGGAAGGGTGCCAAAGACTCGTTGAACTCGCCATAGAATCCGGGAGCCTGCTGGGAGTCCGTCGGAAGAAATCCGAGGGAGTGTCGGAAGTCCACCGGAAGATCGCCGGAAAGCTCTTCGGAAGATAACTTGATGATGTTGGTTTAATTTGGCTTTAGAAGTTCATAGTTAGCACTTAATTAGGGTATAGACTAGGTGTTAATCCTATCTAAGACTTGTATTGGGCCAATTGGGCCTTTATTGTGTTGTATTGGGCCGAAGGTTAGGCCCATATAGTTTTTGGCAAGGGCCGACGGTAGCACCGCCGGACCCAGGCGGTAGCACTGCTTGTTGATCGAACCCAGGTGGTAGTACAACCCCAGGCAGGTGGTGGTACTGCTTGACAGGTGGTTGCAACCACCTGTGTCAAGCGGTAGTACCGCCAGTGCTAGGCGGTAGTACCGCCAGCACACAAACACACGCAAAGGTGTGTCAGGCAGTAGTACCGCCTACAGTCCAAAATTTCGGACGAGACCTTTTTTTGAGCGGGATTTTTGAATCCCAAAAAAATTCTATAAATACCCCTTTACTTCTAGCTGGTTGGGTTACCTTTTGCAGTGTTAGATTTGAGTCTAAGCTATAGCAAATTCCTGCTCTCAATTGCTCAAGTGTTCACCTCCTTCTTCTACTTGTAAAAATTCTGTAAAGAGAGGGAACCTCATGTAAAAGGTTGTAAAGGGGTGTTTGGTCCTTCCCCTTCAAGAGACTTGCTAGTGGAAGTTGGGAGCCTTATTGGAGGAGGCTTCAAGAGTGGATGTAGGTCATTTGACCGAACCACTATACATCACTGCGTTTACTTGCTGTGTGAGTACTTAAAATTCTACATCGTAAATTTCTTAAGCTGTAAACCGATCGGAATTCTTCTCCCTACTTCAACTTTCATTTACCTGAATATTTTCAAGTTAAAGTCTCTTTTGGTGAATCAAGTTCTTAAGCAAATCTCCAGAATCGGTTTTCAAGATTTATTCATTTTAATCCGCTGCACTAATTCACCCCCCCCCTCTTAGTGCCGCTTCGAACCTAACAATTGGTATCAGAGCGAGGTTCACTCTCATATTTGGTTTAAAACCTAAGAGAGATGGCCTTTTTCGGCATGCAAAAGGGTCACTCCATTACTCGTCCACCCATGTTTAATGGGTTAGATTATATGTATTGGAAGACACGTATGAGAATTTTTCTTATTTCTATGGATTTTGAGCTTTGGAATATCGTTGAAAATGATTTTCAAAAATCCTCTCTTCCGATAAGCGAATGGAATGAGTCGGAGAAGAAGGTGTTTGCTTTAAATGCCAAGGCTATGAATGCCTTGTTTTGTGCACTAGACAAAAACGAATTTAATCGCGTATCGATTTGTGAATCGGCTTTTGATATTTGGCGAACTCTTGAGATCACTCATGAAGGCACTAGCCGAGTGAAAGAGTCTAAAATCAACATTCTTGTGCACTCTTACGAGCTTTTTCGAATGAAACCAAGTGAGTCCATTGGAGACATGTACACCCGCTTTACGGATGTCATCAATGGACTCAAGGTGCTTGGTAAAGATTTTTCTAATTTTGAATTAGTAACAAAAATTTTAAGATCCCTTCCGAAATGTTGGGATCCAAAGGTTACGGCCATTCAAGAGGCCAAGGACCTTAAAACTTTTCTTATTGAAGAACTCATATGGTCTTTAATGACCTATGAAATGACATGCCATGCTTATGATGAGCTAGAGAACCCCCTTCCAAAGAACAGGATGGATATGGCATTAAGAACTCAAGAAGACCACTTGAAAGGAACATCAAGTGATGAGGACCTTGGCGAGAACATTGCACTCTTAACTAGAAAATTTAAAAAATTCATTAAAAAGGGAAATTTTAAAAATGAATTCAAGAACAAACTTGAACCAAAAAAGGACCAAGTCATATGTTATGAATGCAAGAAGCCGGGGCACTTCAAAAATGAATGCCCCAAAGCCAAGAAGAAGCAACTCAAGAAAAAGAAGGCATTAGTATGGGTTCCTAAAGGATCATTGAGGAACTCATTGAATAATGATAAATTTAGTAGATCAGTTTTTGAGGCACCCAAGTCAAAATGAGTACCTAAAAACCATCCTTTCTTGTAGACAAAAACACCCACACAAGCTAGGAGCAAGAGATGGTACCTTGATAGTGGATGCTCAAGTCACATGACCGGAGATCCATCTCAATTCTCTAAGCTCTCTAGCCAAGACGAAGGGTTTGTCACCTTCGGAGACAACAACAAGGGTAAAATCATTGGCAAAGGTACTATAGGTAACAAATCAACCTTTTCAATTGATAATGTGTTATTAGTAGATGGTTTAAAACATAATCTCTTGAGCATTAGTCAATTATGTGATAATGGTTATATTGTAAGATTTGAATCTAATGCTTGCATTGTCGAAAAACCACACAACAATACATCTATAATTGCAATCAAGCAAAATAACGTCTACACTATTAATCTTGATGATCTTAATAGTGAAATATGTTTTTCGGCTTTGAATGATGATGCTTGGCTTTGGCATAGAAGATTAGGTCATGCTAGCATGAAACTAATCTCTCAAATCACATCTAAAAACCTTGTAAGAGGCATTCCTAAGGTTAAGTTCATTAAAGATAAAGTATGTGATGCTTGTCAACTAGGAAAACAAATTAAAACTAGCTTCAAGCCAAAAAATCAAATAAGTACCTCTAGGCCATTACAATTGATCCATATAGAATTGTTTGGACCAATTGACACAACAAGCCTAGGAGGTAGTAAGTATGCCTTTGTGATTGTAGATGACTATAGTAGATTCACGTGGACCTATTTCTTAGCTCACAAAAGTGATTCTTTTAAATGTTTCTCTAATTTTTGTAAACTTACTCAAAATGAAAAGGGTTTCATGATTTCATCAATTCGGAGTGATCACGGTGGTGAATTCCAAAACCGCG
The DNA here is from genome assembly GCA_024322285.1 of Musa beccarii. NCBI lineage: Eukaryota > Viridiplantae > Streptophyta > Magnoliopsida > Zingiberales > Musaceae > Musa > Musa beccarii. The sequence continues at coordinate 73,554,464 of CM044395.1, forward strand.
ACTTCCAAAAATTTTGTGAATCAAATGGGTATAACCACTTCTTCTCTACTCCAAGAAATCATCAACAAAATGGAGTAGTAGAAAGAAAGAATAGAAATTTACAAGAAATGGCAAGAACCATGTTAAATGAACATAATTTACCCAAATATTTTTGGGCCGAAGCCATAAATACGGCTTGCTATGTTATGAATAGGGTTCTAATAAGACCATCTCTATCCAAGACTCCTTATGAATTATGGAATGACAAAAAACCCAATGTTTCTTACTTTAAAGTTTTTAGTTGCAAATGCTTTATTTTAAATGAAAAGGATGCCTTAGGAAAATTCGATGCTAAATCCGATGAAAGCATCTTTCTTGGATACTCTTCCGTGTCTAAAGCTTTTCGAGTTTTTAATAAGAGAACCTTAGTTATAGAAGAGTCAATTCATATGGTTTTTAATGAAGTTTTTGAAATTAAAAAAAATGATCTTGATGATGATTTCGGTTTTGAAAATTTGAATTTAAATGAACCCTCTCCTCAAAACGGTAACTTGGAAGCATCTTCTTCCGAATATTCCTTACCTAAGGAATAGAAGTATATGGATGCCCATCCCAAGGAGTTAATCATAGGAGATACATCGAAAGGGGTTCAAACGCGTTCTTCGTTTAAAAATTTTTGTGCTCATGCCACTTTTCTTTCTCAAATTGAGCCTAAGAGCATTGACGAAGCCTTGAAAAATAATTCTTGGGTTATTGTAATGCAAGAGGAATTGAACCAATTTGAGAGAAATGAGGTATGGAAGCTTTTTCCTAAACCAAGTGACCATTTAGTCATCGGTACTAAATGGGTCTTTAGAAACAAGCAAGATGAATATGGTATCGTGGTTAGAAACAAGGCTAGATTAGTGGCAAAAGGTTTCAACCAAGAAGAAGGTATCGATTATGAAGGAACCTTTGCTCCTATGGCTAGATTAGAAGCCATTAGGATGCTCCTTGCCTATGCTAGTAATAATAACTTTAAGCTTTTTTAAATGGATGTCAAAAGTGCTTTTTTGAATGGCTTTATTTCCGAAGAAGTTTATGTTGAACAACCACTCGATTTTGAAAACTCTCTTCTTCCCAATCATGTTTTTAAACTAACCAAAGCTCTCTATGGATTGAAACAAGCCCTTAGGGCTTGGTATGAGAGGCTTAGTTCTTTTTTAATTTCAAATGATTTTACTAAAGGCAAGGTTGATACTACATTGTTTATTAAACATTTTGAAAGTAATTTTCTTATTGTTCAAATTTATGTTGATGATATCATTTTTGGTTCTTAGGATGAATCACAATGTGAAACATTTGCCAAGTGTATGAGTCTTGAATTTGAAATGAGTCTAATGGGTGAGTTAAACTTCTTTTTAGGATTACAAATTAAACAACTTAGTGAAGGAATATTTCTTAATTAAACCAAGTATACATTGGAACTGTTAAAACGATTTAACATGGATAGTTCTAAAGCCATCAACACTCCAATGAGTACTTCCACCAAGTTAGACTTGGATAAAATTAGAGAAAACTTTGATCAAAAAACATATAGGGGAATGATAGGCAGCTTACTCTATCTCACTGCAACTAGACCTGATATAATGTTTAGTGTAGGTCTATGTGCAAGATTCCATGCAAATCCTAAGTTATCTCACCTTAAAGCTGTTAAAAGAATCCTTCGGTATCTTAAAGGAACTCCTAATCTAGGATTATGGTATCCAAAATCTGATAACTTTGATTTAAAAGCTTATGCCGATGCCGATTTTGGCGGATGTAGAATAGATAGAAAAAGCACATCTGGAACATGTCAATTCTTAGGACATGCACTTGTTTCTTGGACTTCCAAGAAACAAAATTCTGTTATACTATCTACGGCAGAAGCCGAATATATAGCTGCATGTGCATGTTGTGCACAAGTTATGTGGATGAAAAACACTTTAGAAGATTATGAAATTAATTTAAAAAACATTCCAATAAAATACGATAACACAAGTGCTATTTGTCTAACAAAAAACCTCATTCAACACTCAAGAACTAAGCACATTGATATTAGGCATCACTTTATACGAGATCATGTCGCTAATAATGATGTCACTTTAGAATTTATTGATACAAAGCACCAATTAGCGGACATTTTCACAAAACCCCTAAATGAAGAATAATTTGACATCATTAGAAGAGAATTAGGCATGCTAAATTTGTCCTAATGTTTAAATATTGCATGTCTTTCAAAACATTTAAACTTTGATTTTGATAGTTTCACCTTTATACCTTCAATGATATATGAAACTTTCATTTTATTGATCATAATATATTGTGAAGAACTCATCTTTCGATCGAAAAGTTTTCATGATGTTGCCTTCATGATGTTGTTTTTTAATGGTTAACAATTTTATGACTTCATTCTTGAATCTCTTCATGAATTTTGATATCTCTCTCACCTTTTTTATTATTAGCTTTAATGATGTATCCTTTAGCCTTGCGATCATGGTTTTCACTGTATAAATAATCAAACATCTTTTGGATTTGTCTATTAAGGATGACATATTCTGGCTTTATAATTTCTGCTTCACTCTATTTTTATCAAGCTTCACCAAGCTTCATCAAGCTTCACCCTTTCATCAAGTTTATTCATCTCCTTTTTATTGATGACAAAGGGGGAAAAAATGTGAAATTGATAACTTGTTAAATGTGACTTTTATGAGCAAAAATATTTTGATAACTTGATATAGTATAATGAATTGAAAAATGTGTCATAAGATTTGTTATTGCAATTCAATTGCTCTTGCCATGCTTAGTGTCAAAACCAGGTTGCAATCCTTAAAAAGAATTGCAATGAATGCAATACATCACATTGCAATTTTATAGTTGAAAGATTCTTACTATATCATGTTTATCAAATGGCATCTTTCGATTGATAAGACAAATTTTTATCTCATGATTTATCTAACATGTTGTCACGCTTTTCAATCATGAGATCCTTGTTGTAATCTCAAAATTTTTAGTATCTTTTATCGAAATGATAAATGTTTTTCATCCTTCGACTTGAAATTAAATGTCATGCTTTGATATTGTTTACGAATGAAACCTCATGCTGATTGAGCATGATGATAAGTTCAACGCAAGTAACTTATCGGTTTTGGTTGAATTCAAGAGAATGAATTCAAATGTCTTTACCTTCTCATTATATTACATATAGATAGGGGGAGTTAAGAATAACTCCGTCATCAATTGATTGTCATCATAAAAAAGGGGGAGATTGTTGAATCTCAAATTTTGATGATGAAGTCAATTGATGGTTATTTGATCTAATCCATTTCTGAGATAAGTGTGCAGGATTAACTATGATAGAGCAAATTACTAAAGTCAAGTTGCTGGAAGTTCAAGAGTCCACCCGAAGTCTGAAGGATCATCGGAAGTGCTGCCGGAGCCAACCGAGATGAAATCGAGGACTTGCCGAAGGTTTTGGAAGTTCTCCGGAAAGATCGTCGGAGGTTTGTGGAGATAACCGAGAAGGTTCGGAAGGGTACCAAAGACTCGTTGAACTCGTCGTAGAATCCGGGAGCCTTGGGAGTCCACTTGAAGAAATCCGAGGGAGTGTCGGAAGTCCGCCGGAAGATCGTCGGAAAGCTCTTCAGAAGATAACTTGATGATGTTGGTTTAATTTGGCTTTAGAAGTTCATAGTTAGCACTTAATTAGGGTATAGACTAGGTGTTAATCCTATCTAAGACCTGTATTGAGCCAATTGGGCCTTTATTGGGCTGTATTGGGCCGAAGGTTAGGCCCATATAGTTTCTGGCAAGGGCCGGCAGTAGCACCGCTGGACCTAGGCGATAGCACCGCCTGTTGACCGAACCCAGGCGGTAGTACCGCCCCAGGCAGGCGGTGGTACCGCCTGACAGGTGGTTGCAACCACCTGTGTCAGGCGGTAGTACGGCCAGCACACAGACACACGCAAAGGTGTGTCAGGCGGTAGTACCGCCAGTGCCAAGCGATAGTACCACCTACAGTCTGAAATTTCGGACGAGATCTTTTTTTGAGCGGGATTTTTGATTCCCAAAAAAGCTCTATAAATACCCCTTTTCTTCTAGCTGGTTGGGTTACCTTTTGTAGTGTTAGATTTGAGTCTAAGCTATAGTAAATTCCTGCTCTCAATTGCTCAAGTGTTCACCTCCTTCTTCTACTTGTAAAAATTCTGTAAAGAGAGGGAACCTCTTGTAAAAGGCTGTAAAGGGGTGTTTGGTCCTTCCCCTTCAAGAGACTTGCTATTAGAAGTTGGGAGCCTCATTGGAGGAGGCTTCAAGAGTGGATGTAGGTCATTTGACCGAACCACTATACATCGCTGCGTTTACTTGCTGTGTGAGTACTTAAAATTCTGCATCGTAAATTTCTTAAGCTGCAAACTGATCAGAATTCTTCTCCCTACTTCAACTTTCATTTACCTGAATATTTTCAAGTTAAAGTCTCTTTTGGTGAATCAAGTTCTTAAGCAAATCTCCAAAATTGGTTTTCAAGATTTATTCGTTTTAATCCGCTGCACTAATTCACCCCCCCCTCTTAGTGCCACTCCGAACCTAACAAGTAGTCATAGAGGTCAACATATAACACTAAGTAAGAGCGGAATCATCTATGTACTTCACATAACGAGTGATCTCATCCTCGCTTACCCCTTCGTCGAGCGTAGGGATCACTGTATCAAGGATGTATGCAATTTTTTCCATCGTGAGAACGATTCTTAGATTGCGAAGCCAATCCATATAATTTAGACCAGTGAAGTGGTTTGCATCAAGTATGCCACGTAAAGGATTTGAAAGCGACATTTTTCTAAAAGAAAAGATGTAGAAGAAATAAATAATATGCAGACTTTGCAGAAATTTAAACAATTAAGATAAGGACTTCTATCTTAATGTATTCCCACAAATTTTTTGTGAGACACAAAACACCCTCCAGTATATGAATCGAAGACCCCTAACGGAACTCTAGTAGGGATCAGAATCCAATCGGTGTCTTAACGTAAGCTTGAGGGACTCGACTAATCACGTTAAGCCCGTAAAGGTATGCAACTCTTGCCAATCACAACTCCTTGTGATTCCCATCCTGTTCGACCTCCGAACCACCATGGCCTCGAGGGACTCGACCAACCATGATGTTCGGTTAAGTTATTACCATCGTTACCAGATGAGTGATTCGGTGATATACTCTCGAGGGACTCGACCAAGCATACCATATTCTCAGGTCACCTCTGACATCTCTATATCGTAGATAAGATAGCGAAATATGATATACATGAGTCTTGAGGGACTCAACTAACTCAACCTTCATCGGGAATCAGTTCCTACCTATAATGATGGAAGGCCACATGGGTCAATCTAATTGTCTCACGTTTACCGACATAATATTATTAATAGAGGGGATTTTGGTTTGGTCTCCTAATATAATGTGTCACACACATACGTATTTAATATATATATATATCTACATCGCATATAAATATATATACATATCTAGTATATGTATATCTAATCACACATCACATGAGCAATTACACTAGATGATCATGGACTATATCCTAATGTGATCAGGCTCGAGCCAATGGGCCCAATCACTCACATCAAGATCTATGTGTCCTTTGGCACATCTCCATGCCTTGTGATCATCCATCTCGCTTCGTCGGATCCGTCGACATCTCAACGCATCTCCACGCGTCGAATCGTCCGTCTCGACCTCATAGGTCCCGCTACAGCTACACCTCCTCATGTAATTATAACATAATTACAAGCACGCAGGCCTAACAATAAACGAGAAAAATAGAGGCTCGCAAACCCCAATAATAATAATCACATGTACACATATCACATCATAAGTCCATGATCACTGTCTACATCATATATCACATATATATGTTACTTTATAGGACTACTAGATAAAAAAAATAATAGTTAATTAAACTATTTAATTAACATATTTATTTTTCCGAAATCAGGGACATAAAGGGAATTTTTGAATTCCTAGGGGTATTTTGGTAATTCAGCCAAAAGGGTATTTTGGTAATTCTATCAAAAGGGACAGAATCTGAAATTTCTAAAATTCTGAGGGGCAAAACCATCTTTTACCTTAAAACCCTAATCCCTCACCCTTATTGCGCCCACGACCACCGCCACCCTGTTGGCGGCGCCCCCTGTGCGCAGGAAGGGCGGCGGCGCCACCGATGCCCTTCCTGGCCCTTTTGCGCCAACGATTTTGGCGTCAAAAGCAAATCTAAAATATAACACACGTAGTTTAAGATCCGATCTTCGCACGAATAACCTGGCTTTGATACCATTGTAGGGAAATCCTTCAAAGGGGAGCGACATCACATGCGCAACGGAAGAACAGAAAACAAAACCCCAGATTTTTTGTAGAAAGTTTCCGTTATCGTGCGAAGATCGGTGTGACAAAAAATAATTCCGTAAAAACTGCACGAGTAAAAGAAGATACCTAGGGAGATCGTATATCCCTGAATTCCTATAGATCTGTGGGAGACGATGATGGAGGTCAAGTGTCCTCCGCTCTAGCGGTATCCACACGGTAGGGATTGCAACGATGTACCTCTCTCTCTAGGGAGAGGAGAACAGGAGGTGGCTACCAAAAGAAACCCTCAGCCTATAGAGCTTTGGTTCCCTCTTATTTATAGAGACCCCCTAAAGACCCTAATGCATCTTTTGCCCTATTGGGTATTGGATCTCCATCCAATTACTCAAGCCTCTTGGACTAGTGGGTCTCTACCCAATAATCTCTTATTAGCAATTATTGGATCTCATCTCAAGATCCAATAATTCAGAGGCTTAATGGATATCCAATAAGATAGGGGTTTCAGCGGATATCTTATATCTGAATCTCTACTCGTCGTAACAGCTACCATATGTGTGTGATTCTCTAGGCCCAATATCGAGCTGGCCGTAAGTTATACTTGTCAGAACTCCTTTTGACATAGTGAATTATTATCTCTATAATAATTCACTCAACTCATCGACTACGGAGGTACCAAGCCACTACGCCGTAGCCCCCAAACGATATAAGGAAATATAATCCTTTGGACCTATCTATCCTCAATTACCATGTATCTATAATCTCTCATCCATCTAATATCCCAGAGACCCTATATTGGGCATGGTGCTGTCAGGCTCATACGGTCTCTCCTCGAGTCTTGCTCTTGTCGGATTCTCTCGAATAACCCTTTCTCTCTTAATCCGAATAACCTTGGCCAAGGATTTGTTCGAGCAAGAATACATAGGATATTCCTCTCATGATACCGAGAGTGGATGATCCTCTATTGACACTCAATAGCCCTCGTAAGGTTGGCTACCACTCCCATTGTCTGACTGTACTAGATCTGGAACTTTCCAAACCAATAAGTCCGGTATCAAAGAGTGGAGTACTCATACAGGACATCCTTGGTGTCTCAAGTCTAACAACCAGATACACAATTGGGACTACGGAATTACTGTCTGACGTGAGGTATCAATAACCATCCAACATTCCGTAGGTGGATCAATCAGTAAACTCATTCTCCAATGAGCATCTGCACTATACCCTTAGTGTCCCCACATGAGTAGCTATGACACCAGCTACCTCCATCACATGAACGAGTATACAGCACACCAGTCTATCCGGTTATCTTGATATCCTTCTCGAGTAACCTATGACCAGGATAATTTAGGGTCTGTGTTTAAAAGTGAATCGGTCTCATTATCGTGACCTCATCACGATCTGATTCCCACTGCACAGATCCAAGGACATCACAGTATCTACAACACGCAAGATAAAGTGATAAAACGCCTAATAATAAGCAAAGAGATAAAGTGCATATCAAGTCACAAGTGCCATCACTCATGTGATTGACTTGCAAGGCATATATGACTAACAATTATGTGATATTTCTTAAATTTTTTTGAAATTAATTATGAAATTTTATAGTAAGGGGAAACAGGTGATACTGCGCGAGAAACGTAGGGGTGACGTAACGATAATTTACACAACGAATGGAGAAAATTTTGCACAAAGCATGCAATGACTTTTTGGTATAACTTGAGCTGCAATCTAAGGGAGAGCCAATAGAATTTGAAGATCCAAACCTACTTCCCTTGCTTGTTGAATATTCAGATATATTTGATGAACCGTGTAACCTACCTCCTACCCGTCGGCATGATCATCGTATATTGATTCTTCCGGATAAACCTACAGCAAATACTCGACCATATCGATATCTACATCTCTAGAATGATGAAATAGAAAGGATTGTAAAAATAATGCTTGAAATAGGAGTTATTCGGCCAAGTTACAGCCCCTACTCTTCACCAGTGCTCCTCGTATGAAAGAAGGAAGGAACATAGTGAATGTGCATTGATTACCAAGCTTTCAATAGCATGGCCGTCAAGGACAAGTACCCTATTCCAGTAGTAGATGAATTGCTTGATGAATTAAAGGGAGCTCGAGTCTTCACAAAGCTAGACCTTCAATCCTGGTATCATCAAATATGAGTGTGCGAAGAAGACATATCGAAAATCACCTTTCGAATGCACAATGGTCACTATAAATTTTCGATAATGCCCTTTGGTCTCACCAATGCTCCCTCCATCTTCTAGAGCCTTATAAATGATATTTTCCAGAGTTATCTTTGTAAGTTTGTATTGGTTTTCTTGATGATATCCTTATTTATAGCCCTTCTCTTGAAAGTCATATTCAGCACTTACGACTTGTTTTGACGATTTTGTGAGAACATGTTCTTTTTGTCAAAAAATTTTATTGCAACTTTCATCAACAAAAGTTGAAATATCTTGGGCATATCATATCAAAGGAAGGTGTGGCAGTGGATCTCTCCAAAATTGAAGCAATGCAGAACTGACCGACCCCGAGGAACATAAACTTGACGTACAGCTTTCTCGATTTAATAGGCTATTACCACAAGTTCATATAAAACTATGGAAAGATCAGTGCATCCCTTACTTCCTTGCTAAAAAAGATGCTTTCTAGTGGTCGGACAAAGCCACCACCAGCTTCGATGAACTTAAAGCCACAATGGTGACAACTCCCGTACTAGCATTATCAAACTTCGATAAGACTTTTATTATTGAAGCCGATGCCTTCGGAGTCGGAATTGGTGCTATACTAATGTAAGATGACCGCCCCCTTGCTTATACTAGTAAGGTGTTATCTCCTTCCCATCTCAAGATAACTATTTATGACAAGGAGATGCTTGCGATTGTGCATGCAGTGGCCAAATGGAGATCGTACTTGATCGGGCGATGCTTTCAAATCAAGATTGACCATAAAAGCTTAAAATATTTCTTGAAGTAAAAGATATCTTCCCCCGAGTAGCAAAAATGGGTAACAAAGCTTCTTGGATATAATTATGAAAAGGAGAAAGAGAATGTTATTGCAGATGTGCTTTCATGGCTACACGAGCAAGGTGAATTTTCGACCATTTCACTTCCGACCAATGACTTCCTTAAGGATAATAGGGGGGAATGGCAAGATGATCCAGAGACCAAAGCATATATAATCCTTTCACCTCGATTCTATGGACCCTACCAGATTTTGGAGTGCATCAGAGTAGTAGCATACAGATTGGACTTACCCGCCAGCTCCCAAATCCATCCAGTCTTTCATATGTCATGTTTGAAGCCCAAGTTAGGACAAAACGAGACAACCCAAAGTCATTTACCAAATATGACTAACCAAGGAGAGCTCCAAGCCCAACCGAGTGCCATTATTGATCGACGGATTGTAACTCGACAACGACGACCCACTGCTAAAGTGCTAATACAGTGGGTGGACCTACCAGTAGAAGATGCTACTTGGGAGAACTATGATAACTTGAAAATCAAATTCTTAGAATTCATGAAACGTCAGCCTCGAGGATAAGGTTGATTTGAAGAGAACGAGTTTGTTAGGACTCTAGCTAGGAGAGTCCTAATCTATTGGGACTCTAGTTAGGAGAGTCCTAATCTATTGGGACTCTAGCTAGGAGAGTCCTAATTTAGTTTCATTGATAAGGGCATTCATGTAAATCCTATCTAGCTGACCCCTATTAAAGAGGTGAAGAGGCCGGCTAGGTTAGAATTAGGTTGCTTCTTAGAGGAGTCCTATTAGAAGTGAGAGTCCTATTAGAGAAAGAGTCCTATTAGAATTAGGAGTCATACTAGAGAGGAGTCCTAATTAGAAGTAGGAGTTGGTTAGAAGTAGGAATCTTGAGTAGAAGTCCTATTAGGAGTTAGGGTTTAAAAGCCGTATAAATAGCTATGTATTCTCCCTCTTTTCATCATGAATAGATCATCTTTTTAGCAGCCTTTGAGCAGCAACTTGGAGGAAGGAACCCCTATAGAGTTCCAAGGAGACCGATCCCCCAAAGAGATCAACCCTAAGCTTAGAATCCGCACGGGTTCTAACACCAACCCTGTACTATGATAGTTGCAATCTTATTTGCACGTTTGCATGAAGAATAAAATTATCAAAATGGAAGTGACAATAAACAAATGATCAATAAGCCACCAGCCCCATCTATTCCCAATCCAAACCCTAACACCCGAGAAGAGCTCAAGGAAAAATCAATGAAGGGTTCGTGCTAACACTATGATGAAAAGTGGAGTAAGGAGCACTGATGTAAATAAGGGCAACTTCTGTTAAGATCTGAGCGGCACTAAGAGGGGGGGGAAGGGGGGGGGGTGAATTAGTGCAGTGAATAAAACTCGTAAATTTGAAACCGATTTCGAAAACAGTTGTTTAAAGAGAAATTTTGATATGACGAAAATGATTCCAGCAGAATGATTTGAGTGAATGCTATCGAAAGTAGAGAGAAGGAGATCGATGGATTTGCAGCTAAGTAAAGAATGAGATGCAACAATTAAAACTCACACATTCAGAGTAGTATGCAGCGATGTATAGTGGTTCGGTCAAATGACTTATGTCTACTTCCAAAACCTTCTTCGATGAGGCTCCCAACTTCCACTATTAAATTTTCTTGAAGGGGAAGGACCAAGCACCCCTCTTACAAACTTTTATAAGTGGTTCACACTCTTACAGAATTTTGATAAAGAAAATGTAAGAGGTGAACACTCAAGCTATTGAACATAATTTTTCTACAGCTTTGACTCAGTTTTTTTACTTCTCAAAAGGTGCTTAGCCAGCTGAGAAGAGAGGGGTATTTATAGACTCAATTGGCTTCAAAAATAGAGCCAAAAAGAGTCACATCTCGGATTTCCGAGTATTGGTAGTACCACTGCCTGGCACTAGCGGTACCACCGCCTGTTGACCTTGTTTTGTCAGTGTACTAGGCGGTACCACTACTCAGTCTGGCGATACCATTGCCTGATAGGGTCCTCGGACTCTGTGAACTGGCGATACCACCGCTTGTTAGGCGATACCACCGTTGGTAGGTAATAACTACCAAAGGTATTACCGCTGACCTAGGGTGGTACCACTGCCCAGACTACCTAGGGACCTATTCCCAGGGCGGTGCAACTGCTAGACCTAGTCCAGCACTATTGAGTGTGTCCTGAATCTGACCCAATTCAATCCAAATAAGGCCCAATTGGCCCCTATTAGGGTTAATCAGGATTATCACATAATCCTGATCCTAATTATATACTAACTATGTAAATTGAAAATATATTCTAAGCAAATTAACAACTAGCAATGCCGAGTCTTCTTCCGGCGAACTTCCAGCGGACTTCTGACGCACCCTCGGATTTCATCCGATGTACCCTCAGATTTCTTCCAACGGACTCTCAATAGCCTCCCGGACTTCATGGCGAGTTCGATGATTCTTTGGCAAGCTTCCGAACCTTCTTGATGAGCTCCGTGAACCTTTGATGATCTTTTGACGAACTTCCAAAACCTTCAACAAGTCCCCGATTCATTCTCGGTTGGTTTCGGCAGTACTTCCAACGATCCTTCGGACTTCCGATGGACTCTTGAACTCCCAACGTACTTGACTCTAGAAATTTGCTTTGTCTTCTTGCTATCATAGTTAATCCTGCATACTTATCTCAATAATATGGATTAGATCAAATAATCTATCAATTGATTTTATCATCAAAATCTGAGATTCAACAATCTCCCCCTTTTTGAAGATGACAATCAATTAATGATAGAGTTAACCTTAACTCCCCCTATCTATATGTTATATTATGAGAAGTAAAAACACTTGAATTCAATCTCCTTGAATTCAAGCCGAAACGGATAAGTTTCATCCTTTGAACTTATCATCATGCTCAATAAGCATGAGCTTTCATTTATAAATATAAAACTTTTTATTTTTCATATTTTAAAAATAATGTCAAGGTATGACACTCAATTTCAAGTCGAATGATAATAGACATTTATCACTTTAACAAATGATATCAATTAGAAATTGAAATACAACAAAGATCACATGATATCAATATAAAATGCACACATGCAAGACATGATATCATTTTACGATGTATTATCAAATGAAATAATAACTTATCATATCAATGAAAGATACCAATTTTTAAACATGATATGATAACGATCTCTCAAAAATTTACATTTCAAGCATTTGAGATACATTACAATACATTGCGATACGATACATATAAGTCAATCATTTCTTATTGATACATGCAAGATGTTTATCAAGTCACTAATTTATTTTGCTCATGCAAGGCATTTAACAAGTCATCAATTTAATTTTGTCACATTCTTCTCCCCCTTTGTCAACAACAAAAAGGAGGTGAATCGTAATATTGAAAGATGAAGTTAGTCATCATAAAGTATCATGATGCTTATCATTTATCAAACATATCAAAAATTATAAAGGTTCCATAATATACGATACATAAGAATGAGACTAAAATTTGCTTAGAAGACGAGTTGAATACATGTTAAAATATGTCATCTGAGATAGATAAACCAGAAAAATGATTTGATCATTTTTATTCATGTCTATGAAATCCGAAAAATGATCATTGAGGCCAAAAAGCATAAGAACTTCTAAGTTCTCATGAAAGATTCATACACAAAAAAATTCAAGACTCAACTTTGATTGAAAATTCAAGCATAAAATTGTAAAGCAAAAAGACACATCATTGAAGCCAAATCATTTATCAAACATAGTATCAAGAGCTTCATGTCAGTTTTTCAAAGAATACATGAGATATATATATATATATATATATATATATATATATATATATATATATATATATCAAAATTCATGAAAAAGTTCAACTTCGTATTTATGAAGTGGAGCACATCAAAATCAAAAGTTTCATAGATAAAGATTCAACTTGGTATTTATAAGAATAAAAGATAAATAATCAAAGCTTCAAGACTTAGAGATTAGCACAAGAGTTAAGATTAAAGTCCAAAAAGAGTATAATAAACACTTAAGAGCTTAATCTTTATGCAAAGTTTATCAATATATGTATACTTGCATATGTCAAGTTTCAAATGATACCCAACTTATGAAATCCATTTAGTCATCCTAAAGGAGGTAGAGGGAGTATAAAAACAATTTTACTACATCATTGAAGGGCATGAGATAACTCAAAATTCATCGATAAAAGAATGAGAAGAATCAAAATATTACGATCGAAGGATAAAAATGAGAGCTCCATTCAAAAATATGATATCATAAAAATGTCATCCAAAATCCGAAAATAATAAGTTGAGATTATAAAAAAATGAAGTTGAAAAATTTTGGAAAAGGAACATATAACATCTTCATGTATTAGAACAATTTAGCATGCCTAATTTAGCATGCCTAATTCTCTTCTAATAAAGTCAAATTATTCTTCATTTAGGGGTTTTGTGAAGATGTCCACTAATTGATATTTTGTATCAATGAATTCTAGAATGACATCATTATTATTGACATAATCTCGTATAAAGTGATGCCTAATGTCAATATACTTAGTTCTAGAGTGTTGAATGAGATTTTTGGTTAGGCAAATAACACTTATATTATCATATTTTATGGGAATATTCTTTAAATAAATTCCATAGACTTCTAAAGTATTTTTCATCTAAACAACTTGTGCACAACATGCACTTGCGGCTATGTATTCGGTTTCGACCTAGATAGTACAATTGAGTTTTAATTTTTGGAAGTCCAATAAACAAGTGCATGTCTTAGAAATTAGCATGTTTCGGATATGCTTTTTCTATCTATTCTACATCCACTAAAATCTGCATCTGCATCTACATCCACTAAAGTCATTGGATTTTGGATACCATAATCCTAGGTTAGGAGTTCCTTTAAGATATCTAAGGGTTCTTTTAATGGTCAAGAGGTGAGATAACTTAGGATTAGTTTAAAATCTTGTACAAAGTCCTACACTAAACATGATATCCGGTTTAGTTATGGTGAGATAAAGCAAACTACCTATCATTCCCCTATGTGTTTTTTGATCAAAATTTTCTCCACTTTCATCCTTGTCTAACTTGGTAGAAGTACTCATAGGAGTGTTTATAATTTTTGAACTATCTATGTTAAATCATTTTAATAATTTAAGTATATATTTAAGTTGATTAAAAAATATACCATCACTAAGTTGTTTAATTTGCAATCCTAAAAAGAAGGTTAGTTTATCCATTAAACTCATTTCAAATTCATGACTCATACACTTAGCAAATGATTCATATAATAATTCATTAGTAGAACTAATGATAATGTCATAAATATAAATTTAAATAATAAAAAAATTATTTTTAAAATATTTAACAAACAATATAGTATCAACCTTATCTTTAGTAAAATTATTTAAAATTAGAAATGAACTAAGTCTCTCATACCAAGCTCTTGGTGCTTGTTTTAATCCATAAAGAGCCTTAGTCAATTTGAACACATGATTAGGAAAAAGAGAGTTTTCAAAATCTGGTAGTTGTTCAACAAACACTTCTTCGAAAATAAAACAATTTAAGAAAGCACTTTTAACATCCATTTGAAACAACTTAAAATTATTACTACTAGCATAGGCAAGGAGCATCCTAATGGCTTCTAATATTGCCATAGGAGTGAAGGTCTCTTCGTAATCGATACCTTCTACTTGATTAAAATCTTTGGCCACTAATCTAACCTTGTTTCTAATCACGATACCAAACTCATCTTGCTTGTTTCTAAATACTCATTTAGTACATATAATTAAAATGTCACTTGGTCTAGGAATAAGCTTCCACATCTCATTTCTCTCAAATTGGTTTAATTCCTCTTGCATTGAGATAACCCAAGAATCATCTTTCAAGGCTTCGTTAATGCACTTAGGTTCAATTTGAGAAATAAAAGTGACATTGGCACAAAAATTCTTAAAAGAGAAATGAGTTTGAACCCCGTTTGATGTGTCTCATATAATTAGCTTCTTAGAATGGGTATCTACATACTTCCATTTCTTAGGTAAGAAAATTGAGAAAAAAGATGCATTTAAGTTTCTATTTTGAGGAGAGGGTTCACTCAAATTTAAACCATCAAAACCATATTTAGGTAAAGATATTAACAAAAAATTATCAATTAGTTGAATTAAAAATTCTAAGAGTTGTGTTGAAAATTAAGAAGTCTTTTGATCTTTTTAGAGACTCTTTTTGTATTTAGTGCACTAATGTACTATTAAGGTATTCTAGAAGTCACATTTAGGATTCTTAAAAGACATACTAATTTCTTAAGAAATTATTTTTTAGAATCATTATCTTCATTAATTGTACCAAAGCTCCTAAATTTTTATAAATAGTAGAATTTATTAATGGAACAAATATTTTTAATTTAAATGAAAAAACTACATCTTCTTTAGTCTCTTATTCTTATCTCTTTATCTCACAATTATTTTTTTTCTCTTTTTGCCTCTCTCTCTCTTTATTTTCATACTCTATTCTGTATCAATGTGATTCTATATTTGACATAGCATATAGGGCTAATTATATATTATCTCATGTAATTAACTATTTCTAGCATTCCAGTTCCTACACTTTCAAATATTATATTAAGATTCCTATACTTACATAAGTGAAATATTAAAATCCTATATAAGATTATAAGATAATTTCACAAGGTTAAAAATCAAGATAGATGAAGGTTTTGTTGGAGTATTGGAGTTAAATATTTTACTTTCGTAAATATAGGAATCTCAATATAATTTTGAAAAATATAAAAATCGAGATGCTAAAGGTAACTAATTACAGGGATAATATATAATTAGCAATAGCATATAGGTAAAATTATAATATTAGCTTTGGTGTGGTTTGTTATTAAAGAGTTAGATTCCTCCGGTTAGCTGCTACATTTTTTTTCCCGGACAAAATGACTCTGCACATCTATGGATCAATTAATGGGTTGGGTACTTTGTCAATTTCATGTAGATTAAAGATAGTGGGAAGTTGGAGATTTCTACTAATTAGGCATACCTACAATGGTGGCTTTTTAGAAATGAGCATTTTTCTAAGTTCATTATTTTATCTTCTAATAATTAAAAATTCAATATCATCACATAAAATACATATCACTCATGGTCTATTTGAATTTTTTTCCCAAAAAAATTTACATTTTCTTTTGACAAATTGATGCTCTGTAGCATATGAAATTTTGTTTTAATGACAACTTCTAGTATTACCACCCATTATATGTTCTTTGTGCTTTCAACTTCTGAAGTTGGACGATCAATTAGCACACTGATTTTTCAGTTTTGCAACATAATATAGAGATTAAACTTAGGATTGGTGGGTTCTAAATCATTGATATCCTTTATGTTTAGCATCTTTTGGTCGAGTTGAATTGCCGTCCACTTAATATAATCAGACAAAACGCCAAGGTTCATTTAAGAAATATGCACTTTTAGTAGCATAATTTTGCAAATTGTCAGAATCTACGTGATGGTGGTGCTGAGTGCTGGTAATGTGGTTTATTGATTCTGGATATGCAATGGTTCCATCCAAATACGTAGACATAAGCCACATATTATGGTTCAGCTTTAGTTTTTCATTTTTTAAGTATTAAATAAAATCTGCATATGTGTTACAGGATGGTGCGGGGCTGGAGCTGAATATTATGAGCCACTGATAGCCAGTCCCTTCCATCTTAGTTCTCAGGATAAGTCTGCTGCTGTTATATGAGATATCAATCAGCCAATCTTATGTAATTGAGCTGCCCAGAATTCTCTTTTTTTTAATCATGATCAGATCAATGCTGACATTAACCTGCCTGTATCCTCATGCTCTCAAGATCCTTGCAGTGTGTTGGATATTTTCCAAGTTCACCTCTCTATCTTGTCGTAACTCGATTGAAGAATTTGATCCATTGTCATCTTCCAATTCATTGAAATTTTGTTACAACAGAGAAGTCAATCCGTCAACACGTGTTTTCTAGAGTCATTTTTTAGTCCCAAGAGTGTGGCTAATGCCCATTTTTGTTTTAAAATCTCAAGAGCACGGCTGATGGTTGTGTTAAATTAGTTCAATAGAAAATTCCGGTTGACTTGAGAATTGTCTTCATTCTTTATCTAAATTGTTGTTTCTCATGCATTGTCTTCATTCTTGTCTGGTGATGATGGGATTATTTTAATAGTCAGACAAGATTTAGTTTATATAAGGCTGTTAAATCGACATAGGTTCATTGGGATAAAAGAAGAAAAATGTTGAGAACCTGCATTAGGATATGAACATATAGTGCGTGCTCATGAAACAAGATGGATCTCTGTATTTGTATTGACACTTCTGAATGGTCTACTTTAACCAATCATGACTAGAATTTTAGCACTATTATTTTGGAGCACTCAGGATATTTGAATCTTGTTTGTGAGATCAGATGGCTAGAATTTTAGCACCACATAACTGGAGATCCTGGATCCCTTCATTTCACCTTCTAATATGTAGAAGGTGATTCTTTGGATCTGGAACTATGGGAACTAAAGCTGGATGTTTATATCCATTTTCTCTACTTTGTTTGAAACTGGTGTTACTTATGGGTTTCGACCCGTTCCCACGTCATGCTTGATTTGTTATTTATGGGTACAGATGCAACCGAAAATAAAAGGCACAAAACAGACTAGTAGAAGTAAAATTGAAAGATAATTCAACTAAATAAAGACACTAAAACAGTGTGGATGCTAGCATGGTATTATTAAGAAGTGAAACCAGCAAAACCTGTTATTTATAAAAATAAATACGCTGATTCTTCATTATTTAAAGATATAGAAACTTGATGTTGCATCTATATCTCTAATTTCTTAGTAGGAAGCT
Source organism: Musa beccarii (assembly GCA_024322285.1). Classification (NCBI taxonomy): domain Eukaryota; kingdom Viridiplantae; phylum Streptophyta; class Magnoliopsida; order Zingiberales; family Musaceae; genus Musa; species Musa beccarii. The sequence goes on from CM044395.1 coordinate 73,572,699, forward strand.
GGTGGCTCTTCTGGATTTGGACCGGTAAGAACTTGACGTTATCTTCCATTCCTTCGTATGAAATTGGTGGTTCTATTGGATCTGGACCAGTAGGAACTTGACGTTGGATCTGTTTATCTTCCGTTCTTTCGTATGAAACTGGTGGCTCTTCTGGATTTGGACCAGTAGGAACTTGACGTTGGATCTGTTTACCTTCCGTTCCTTCGTATGAAACTGGTGGCTCTTCTGGATTTGGACCAGTAGGAACTTGACGTTGGATCTGTTTATCTTCCATTCCTTCGTATGAAACTGGTGGCTCTTCTGGATTTGGACCAGTAGGAACTTGACGTTGGATCTGTTTACCTTCTATACCTTCGTATGAAACTGGTGGCTCTTCTGGATTTGGACCAGTAGGAACTTGACGTTGGATCTGTTTACCTTCCGTTCCTTCGTATGAAACTGGCGGCTCTTCTGGATTTGGACCAGTAGGAACTTGACGTTGGATCTGTTTACCTTTGTTCCTTCGTATGAAACTGGTGGCTCTTCTGGATTTGGACCAGTAGGAACTTGACGTTGGATCTGTTTACCTTCAGTTCCTTCGTATGAAACTGGTGGCTCTTCTGGATTTGGACCTGTAGGAACTTGACGTTGGATCTGTTTACCTTCCGTTCCTTCGTATGAAACTGGCGGCTCTTCTGGATTTGGACCAGTAGGAACTTGACGTTGGATCTGTTTACCTTTTGTTCCTTCGTATGAAACTGGTGGCTCTTCTGGATTTGGACCAGTAGGAACTTGACGTTGGATCTGTTTACCTTCAGTTCCTTCGTATGAAACTGGTGGCTCTTCTGGATTTGGACCTGTAGGAACTTGACGTTGGATTTGTTTATCTTCCATTCCTTCGTAAGAAACTGGTGGCTCTTCTAGATTTAGACCACTAGGAGGAACTTGACGTTGAATCTGTTTATACGGTATTTCTTCGTTGGTCAGTAGCGCATGCTTCCCAATCCTCGCTCCTGCAACATTGTATGGAAAAAGAGCCGAAAGTACCGCAACGCAAAGTATCACTACTGCTCTTTGCTCCATGTCTTAGCAACAGTGCAACTCCCCTGCATGCAACTCCATCCACAATCTGCTTATATACACGAATCTTCCGCTCCAAATTCAGTAACTTTTACTGATTCAGCGAAATATCTTTGTATATCCGAGACGACCTTGATTTGGCAGTCTTTTGTACCATCCTCAATTGGAGATGTATAATGTAATGCAGATACGACTATTACAATCACCAACAATCATGCGTTGCCCATGCATTGCCCATGATATTTAACAAGATTTGTTTCTACGTGAATCCTTACATTTTTGGAAGTAGAATTATTCAACTGCGAAGTACAAAAGTTATGGGAATAAAAAAAATAATATAACTTCAAATTCTTGGTACATTTGAAGTATTTAAAAACATCAAATGACACGTATAGGAATCAATGGAATAGGGAGAAAAACGTCTTTATAAGGAGTCCTACTTGTCTCGACGTCATTACTTTAACAATAGGAATTTTTGAGATAGATTTCGGTATTTCATATGTTAAACTAAAATTTAAGAGATGGATGTGGAAAATAATTGTATTGCACCAATATTGTATAGTTTATTCTTTCGTGAAATGTGTGTAGTTCAGGCATCTACACTTGATTCATTTTCTGTCGCTGAATTCTTCCCTTAAATATTTGCCAAATTGTGTATGATTTCACTTGATTCATTTTCTCTCACTCAAATCTTCACCTAAATATTTGTTTAAATTTTCACACAAAAATATTTTTTGGATTTGCTCCTGCATCTAGGAAGATTTTTTCGTAATATCTGGTGATATGCATAAATTAAAGATATGCAAATCCTTTTATACATAGAACATTGGTTTGATAGTGATATATTAACTTAACTTCCTATAAAGGTTTAAAACATCATTCGATATATTGTTTTGAAAAATCTATGATAAAAAATATTCATAGATGACCAAAGAAAAAAAAGTAATGCAGACTAAGTTTTAAATAAAAAACTTGAGAAAAGACTATCAAATGTCATTTAGTGGCTTTTAATCCAACGTTCACTGAGGTTAAAGAAAGAGAAATTATATATGAATTTGACCACTAATCACCTTCTCCATTTTATTTTATCTGGCTTTAATTTTATTTTTATGCTTGAAATGTCGAAAGTCGTACACGCAAAAGAGGGAGCTTGGGACAAACTTCTTTGATTCGACCTATAAGAAAAGGGATACTGGGAATTAGGATAACTCAGGTGTTTTTTGATTTTTTAATCATCATAAGATTTTTCAAACTGAGATTTGTTAATTTTTCCTTAGAATCAATTATAGAATATTCTAGCAGGGATCTCAAAATCATTTATAAAATATTATGTAAAATAATGATTTAATCAATTATTGTACATTAAAAATTAGTTAAATAGTGTTGGCATCTTATAAATTGGTACATCATTGATATATAATGATTTGAAAATAGTTATATAGTGTTGGCACCACAGTAAGAGTAATTTTTGTTTAAGCAATTACTTATAGAACTAAATTAAATCAAACATGTTGCCTATTAGTATTACAATGCTATTGTTCTACTTTGTTGTTCCTCATTAATTTTTTTGATTATTTTTGAAAATTTTGAAATTTACTATTTTCAAATTTTTATGTTTGGAAATTAATTTCTAAAAATTCAAATATAAAATTTTTATTATTATTCATGTCTGCATTTTGATATTTTAAAATTTTTTTGTTCTCATGCAATGGTTACAATTGGACATAGGAGTACTAATCTGCATTCATTTTGTGAATAATCTTATACAGTTGTCACCTATAAGAAGATCTATAATGATAATTTTTTTTCTACCAAAATAAATGGTATTAGATATGGTGAGAATATGATGATATCGAATTACCTCCTAGATATATGGTGATAGAAGTAACAAAGCAATAATTTAATCAACAAATAGTGGCAAGAAAATGAATAAATGTTCAAGGTGCCAACAATTTAGACATAATCATCAATTATATAAATTTTAACCAATATCACAACATTTATGTGCAATGACAATTGCAATGAAAATTTAGTTGTTAGAATTATAATATATGTTAGAATCATCGATCAAATCTGAAGCAAATTCTGAAAATTTAATATGCCATAACCGTTTGTTTGACAAAATATATTAAATTAAAAATTTCAAGATCAAATTTTTACCATAATTTGAAGACATGTTTAGAAGCTCAAATGATAAAAAATATTACATAAATACATCATGTTTTGGTGGAAATAGAAACAAGATGTAGAAAATAGGAACATCACAAAAAGTTAAGATTTTGAAAAAAAAAGAAAAATATCAAAAAATTTAAATTATAAAATTTATTATAGATGTCTATCTAGTTATAATTGAGAACTTCTCTAAATATTTCATAGCATTCGGATCATTCCTTAGTAGATAATCTGATTTTGGAGTCCAACCAAAATAAGGATGTTGGATACTAGGAGTTGATTTTTTTGGACTAATTTGTTACTATAACTTTGGGACATATTTAGAAGCTCAAATATATAAAAATACTGCATAGAGGTATCATGTTTTGGTGAAAATGATAATGGAGAACATAGGAAAATCATAAATAATTTAGATTGTAAAACATAAAAAAATATCGATAAAATTATCTAAATTAGAAAATTTATTATAGATGTCCATCTGATTACAATTGACGGCTATTCTAAAAATTTTATAGCATTTGGATCATCTCTTGAGGCTGATATTCTGATCTTGGGATCCAACTAAAATTAGGATATTGAAAATTAGAAGTCAACTTTTTTGGATCAAATTTTTGTTATAGCTTTAGAACATATTTAGACGCTTAAATATGAAAAAGTATTGCATGGATCCATCATTTTTTGGCGAAAATAAGAAAAAAATGAAGAAAATAAGAAAACACTAAACTGTTCCGATAATGAATAAATAAAAATTAAAAAATATTCTCTAAATTATACAATTTATTAAAGAGGTTCATCTAGTTATAATTAAAAGTTTTTCTAAAAGTTTCATAGTATTTGGAACATTTTTTGAGGTCGATATTTTGATTTTTAAGATCCAACAAAAATCAAGATATAAGATACCAAGAATAAAAATTTTTAATCAATTTTTTACCATAGTTTTAGGATATATATAGAAACTTAAATATTAAAAAATATTACATAGATCCACCCTGTTTGGTGGGAAAAAAATAGATGGAAAAAATAGAAAAACACCAAACTGTTTAGGTATTGAAAAAATAAAAAATATCAAAAATATTCTTCAAATTAAAATTTTTTTAATAGAGGTACATCTTGTTGCAATTGAAAGTAAAAATTGTTTAATCTTGTATTTTGATGATGAAACTAATTGATTATGTTTTATGATCCAACTACGTTTTGAGTGACACAGGTCAACTATCGATCAGGATTAGATAGTTGACGTTGGAAGAATTGATGTTGCATCGGAGGAAATCACGTCAGGATATTGGACAATCGGTAGGAGGCTTCGAACATTGGGCATTGGGCCAAGAAGAGCGGAGTTGCGCTAAGGATATCAGGGTTGCGGAGGTCAACCGCCGATTGGGCAACAAGCCGCAAGAGAGGATGAAGCGTTGAAGAATCGGACAAAGCGCCGACTAATTATGTGCCGAGCAACTGAATGTCAATTCACATTGTAATAACTATCTAGATCGAAGTAGAGTTTTTGTTTGTGTGTGCAGGATTAACTACGATAACAATGAAGATGTAAAGCGAAACAAAGTGCCGGAAGACAAATATGATGGATCATTGGGAGTTCAAGAGTTTGACGGAAGTCCGAAGATTCATTGGGAGTACTGTCGGAACTGGTCGAGAATGAGTAGAGAGTTTGCCGAAGGGTTTTCGGAAGTTCGCTAGAAGGTTCATCGGAAGTTCACAGAGCTTGCCAAGAAAGATCATAGCTTGCCAAAGAAGCTCGTTGGAACTCGCCAAGATCATTGTAAAGTTCAGGAGCTTGCCGAGAGTCCACAGAATGATTTTCGAGGGTTCATCAGAAGACCGCTGGAAGTTTACCGGAAGCTCATCAGAAGAAGTCTTGACTTGTCGGACCTTGTAATAGCTTAGGAAATGTCTTTAATTTCATAGTTAGTATGTTAATTTGGGTTAGGATTAGGTGTTAATCCTATAACCCAAGTAGGAGCCTATTGGGCCTTGTTTCAGACTGGTTTGGGGCCGAGTTTAAGGCCCAAACTAATGTGCTGAAAAGAGCTGGGTGGTGGCGCCACCAAGTGGCCGAGAGCTAGGTGGCGGCACCGCTGCCCTAGGCATTGGCATTGCCCAGTACACTGTCAGTGTCAGACACTAACAGGCGATGGCACCGCGATTGACAGGCGATGGCACCGCGACTGATAGGCGGTGGCACCACCACTGACAAGCAGTTGCACCACTAGCATTGGGAAGAACGAAAGTGATTCAAATTTGGGCTCCAAATTTGAATCCTCTTGAGGCCTATAAATACCTCTCTCATTCATGAATGAAAGGGAGTCTAGAACTGAGATAAAAAGAGGAAAAACTCTATTGAAATTGTATCAAAATCTTTCCTCTAAGTTTTAAGTGTGTTCTAGTCCAAGAGAGGAGTGAGAGGCCTTGCAAGGGTTACCTCCTAAGCTCATCAAAGGGAGAGATACTATAAGGGAATTCATCCTCGCCCATTGGAAGAAGGATAGCTAGTGGAAAGCCGGTGGCCTCAAGTGAAGAGGAATTAACTTATATTGCTATGTCAAGTAAAGTCCAAGCAGAGATATGCCAAAAGACGTCAATTACATTTTTATTGGAAAGAAAATAGACAAACATCAAAATTCATGAGACTTGTATTGCAGCCATGTACAATTTTATTCAAGTTCACAAAATTGTCGTATGACCGAACCACTATAAATCGATTTGCGTTTATCTTATTGTCATTTACATTACTGCAACCCATCTTCACTTTGATGCTCTACTTCGTTATCTCCTTCTTACGTATGCTTTTAAGTTAAAACATAATCGAAACGGTTTTAATTGAAACATTATTCTTTTCATATGAAGTTTATAAAACTTGTTTAAAATCGCCGAAGTTTATCGTATTCATTTGCTGCACTAATTAACCCCCCCCCTCTATTAGTGCCACTTGATCCCTACAATTGGTATCAGAGCCACGTTATTTCTCATTCGGATTTACACCCATAAGAAATGGCTCTTCATGGCTTTCAAGAGGGCTTTTTGGTTGTTCGTCCATCGTTCTTTAATGGATCGGACTACACCTATTAGAAAACTCGAATGAGAGTTTTCTTATTTTCAATGGATTTGGATTTGTGGAATGTTATTGAAAACCATTTTCAACTTCCCTCTAAACCAACGAACGAATGGTCGGATTCGGAGAAAAGGTTTTTTTCTTTGAATGCAAAGGCTATGAATATCTTATTTTGTGCTTTAGACAAAAATGAGTTCAATCGGATTTCTACGTGTGAAACAACTTTCGATATTTGGCGGACACTTGAAATCACGCATGAGGGAACTAGTAGAGTTAAAGACTCGAAAGTAAACCTCTTATTGTATGATTTTGAGCTCTTCCAAATGACACCAAGCGAGTCTATCGACGACATATACACATGTTTCATGGATGTGGTCAATAGTCTAAGAGCTCTTAGTAAATCTTTTTCAAATTTTGAACTCGTAAGTAAGATCTTAAGATCCCTTCCAAAAAGGTGGGATCTAAAGTAACCGCCATATAAGAAACTAAAGATTTAAATGTTTATTCTATTGAAGAACTCATTGGCACTTTAATGACATATGAAATGAGTTTCTTGGAACATGTTAAACATGATGAACATATGAACTACCTTCTAAAGAACTAGAAGGATTTGAAACTCCAAACTATGAAATGCCACTTGAGTGATGACTCAAGTGATGAGGAGAATGAAGAGGACATTGAACTTTTAATGAATCTTAATAAGTTCATTAAACAAGAATCTATAACTAAAAATGAACTTGAATGGAGGAAGAGGCTAAAGATGAAGAAGAAGCGCAAAGAAGAATCAAGTAAAGAAGAGGCAAACTACGCTTTGATGGTTTTCGACAACAAGGTAAGAAACTCACCCGAAATGTTTGTACGTCGTTATGAAATTACTTGATATCTTTTTCATGAGTGCTTAACTTTGTTAGTAGGAAATAAATAATTTTTAAAAAATTATATCATGCTTTTCTTTCTAGTATTTTTGAAAAGTAAAAATTTTAAATGGTGTATGCAACATTATGAATGATAATTGTATGATTTGTGATAATATTTATACACCTAATAGGACTAATCCATGCATGTGTATCTTGATGAGTTACATTGGTTTTCCGTTCTAAACATGATGGTTGACGATTTTATATCATGCATGTTATGTTTTGAAATTTTGAATGACACAAGTTTATAAATGATGCTTGCATGATTATTGACAATGCTTGTTTAAATCCATAATATCTATGACTTTTCATGATGATGTATGATTTCTCACACTAAGCTAAATCATCTTATTATAACCAATAATAATAAAAGAAAGAATGTTAGAATGATTTTGATGATGCATGAGGATTTGTCAAAATGATGATTTGAAATCTCACATTTTAAAATGATGTGTTTTGATGATCTTTATGAAGAAACTTGGTTTTAACCATGATACTCATCTTCTAAAACTTGAGCACACTTACATGAAATATACAACTTAAAATAAAACATATTATCATGTTGAATCAAATTTTTGTTGGAAGATGTCTTATGTGTAATGTGCTATATTTTTTGTTTGAAAATGGATGTTATCATACTTAAAAGCTATATAATCATGCTTCATGATTTGTTTTATGAAATTTTACCTTTACATCTTGAACTTTCATGATTGTCTTAATTTGACATTAAAAGACAAAGGCATACTTATATGAAATGAATCATAAAAAGAAAATGCATGATCTTGAAAATTCTTCTATCTCTAAAGTTTTCGGTCTTAATGAATCCATGTGAATCTCTTGAATTGAATCTTTTGGAAAATGCCACATACTTAATGTGATTTAGCTTAATGATCTTTATTATGAAATTTGTCTTTCCATGTTGAATGTTAACATTTCTTTTTAAAGTAAAGGCATGCTTATAAGAAGCAAATCACATGAATAGAAATTTATAAAAACGAAATGCAATCTTCTATCTTATCGATATTTCAATACTTGTCATGTATGAATTTATTGAATGTAATTTTGAGGATGATTTCGAATTTGACAAATGCTTGATTCATATTTACAACATGAGATACATTTTAAATATGAATCATGAATTCAAATGAAATGATACAAATAAATCACTTATCGATATATCTTTTTTAAATATCTTTTTAATGTGATGTTGATAACTTGAGATGTCTTTTGGAATTCATGACATGATATGATTGAATCTTTGACTTACTCTTTTTTATCATGGCTTGAAAATGAATATTTAAAATCCTCTTGACAATTTGCTTTATAAGATTTAGCCTTTATGTCTTGAACTTTCATGCTTATTTCTAGTCAACATAAAAGAAAACAAAGGCATATTTATATGAAATCAATGCAAATCATAAAAAAGCAAAGTGTATGATTTTTGGAATTTTTGATTTTTCATTAAAGGCAAGTGATAAATTCATTTATGATATTTAGTAAATCACTTGACTTTTGAATGAGATTTTGATGATATGGTAATAACTTTGTTCATGTTATGAATATTAAAAATGATAATTTGATTATGAGTCTTGATTTGTCAAATTGAACTTGAATGATTTTTCTTTTAGTGACTCTTGAATCTTTTGGAATTATGACTTGTTAAGATGTATTTAATGCTTGAATCAAGCTCTAAAAGATTTTATTTTTCTATAAAGAAATTTTACTGAATTCATGACCTTGTATGAATCTCTTGAGAGTAATTTTGATGATTTGTATAAGTCTTATAAATCATGATTTTTATTTCTTGGAACTATATATTTGATTTTTTTTTATGAAATCATCATTGTAATGATTTGAAAACTCTTACATATAGGTCAAGATTTTCTTCATGATAAATATATATAATTCTTGTTTATTCATGAATTGATCCTTCATGACATAACTTCCTTAGGTGATGATTAAAAATTAATTTTCTTTATGATGAATCCAAGAATCATGACTTAATCTATGAGAATGATATGTTTTTATGTATCATGATTCTTAGTTGTATGCCCCTTATCATGAATTGAAAGTTGATGCTAAAATATGTAGATAATAATCTTGATTTCTTGGACTTATTAACTTGAGAAAATATGCCTTGATGATTGAAACTTTACATGCATTATTTTGATTTTTCTCCTACATTTCAATACTTTTTTATTGAAATATTAATGCAAACGTTTGAATATCACTTGTGATGATTAAAAATTGATATAAGAGAAAATTTGCTTTAGGATGAATCATTGAATCTTGATTTTGATTTTGTTGAAAAAGGACATTTGTGAACAGTGTATGATATCTCTTGATCCTTGTTGATGTTTCGTATTGACATCTTTCATGAATTCTTTGTATATATGGCTTGTTTGCATTATATAAAAATTGAAATATTGATTAATACAAAATTATTTGATTGAGATAATATTCATCCCTTCTTTTTGACAATGACATAGGGGGAGAAAGATTCCTAGCTTAAGGCAAATACTTGCTATCTTATGCATCACGAAAGAAAGAATTTTTCTAGAGCAAGCAAAAATTACTTGCTAACGTATCGTAAAATTATTAGCATCTTAATAAGTACCATAAGAGATAGCTTGAATGTTAAATTTGCAACTTGATTCTGGTTCATAACTTGATTTTCATAAATTGATTTTGAATCATGAATGTAAACTTTTGATACCCCATGAATATTTATCTTTGTTAATTATCATAGTTTCAAAATTTATGTAAAGGGAAAAGAATTGCACTCTTCCCTTCTTTTTTGACAAAAACAAAAAGAGAGAAGATTTATTGCTAGCTTGCGACTTCAATAAAATTTGCTAGCTCGATCATTGAAATGAAGGAACATCCTATCTTAAACATTTTAAAAGTTGCTAGTATGCCACAAAAGCAAAGTGCAAACTTGCACAAGAAGCAAGTGATGAAAAATTGCTATGCTTAGACATCCTTAAAAACTTGCTATGATTGAATATTTTAAAGTGATGTATGTTAAAAATCTTGATTGATAGCTAGTATGATTGTAAATCTTGCATATCTTTTAAACTAGCTATAATGCAACTTCTCCTTTTTGTTGATGACATAGGGGGAGAAGTAGATTGATGACTTCATGCATTGAATTGAATATTTTATATATTTGCATGATGAATTAATAATTTCTATAATTTGTGATGAAGGTTACTTAGATTTGGGATAATCCAAGTGTTCTATCAATGGCATATTGATGGTGGAGTTTGGTTAAACTCCAGGGAGTTATGGTTAATTCCGTTAGTCATCAATTAGTTGTCATCATCAAAAAGAGGGAGATTATTGAATCTCGAATTTTGATGATGAAACTAATTGATTGTGTTTTGTGATCTAACTACATTTTGAGTAATGCAGGTCTACTATCGATCAGGATTAGACAGTTGACGCTGAAGGAATTTGTTGAATCTTAGATTTTGATGACGAAGTCAATTGATGGTTATTTGATCTAATCCATTTCTGAGATAAGTGTGCAGGATTAACTATGATAGAGAAAATTACCAAAGTCAAGTTGTTGGAAGTTCAAGAGTCCACCAGAAGTCTGAAGGATCATCGGAAGTGCTGTTGGAGCCAACCGAGATGAAATCGGGGACTTGCTAAAGGTTTCGGAAGTTCGCCGGAAAGATCGTCAGAGGTTCGCGGAGATAACCGAGAAGGTTCGGAAGGATGCCAAAGACTTGTTAAACTCGCCATAGAATCCGGGAGCCTGCTGGGAGTCTACCGGAAGAAATCCGAGGGAGTGTTGGAAGTCCGCCGGAAGATCGCCGGAAAGCTCTTTGGAAGATAACTTGATGGTGTTGGTTTAATTTGGCTTTAGAAGTTCATAGTTAGCACTTAATTAGGGTATAGACTAGGTGTTAATCCTATCTAGACCTGTATTGGGCCTTTATTGGGCTGTATTGGCCGAAGGTTAGGCCCATATAGTTTCTGGCAATGGCCGACTGTAGCACCGCCTATTGACCGAACCCAAGCGATAGTACCGCCCCAAGCAGGCGGTGGTACCACCTGACAGGTGGTTGCAACCACCTGTGTCAGGCGGTAGTACCGCCAGTGCCAGGCGGTAGTACCGCTAGCACATTGCACACACGCTAGCAGGTGTGTCAAGGCGGTATATCACTTGATGCTAGGCGATAGTACCGCCTATAGTCCGAAATTTCGGACAAGACCTTTTTTGAGTGGGATTTTTGAATCCCAAAAAGCTCTATAAATACCCCTTTACTTCTAGCTAGTTGGGTTACCTTTTGCAGTGTTAGATTTGAGTCTAAGCTATAGCAAATTCCTGCTCTCAATTGCTCAAGTGTTCACCTCCTTCTTCTACTTGTAAAAATTCTGTAAAGAGAGGGAACCTCTTGTAAAAGGCTGTAAAGGGGTGTTTGGTCCTTCCCCTTCAAGAGACTTGCTAGTGGAAGTTGGGAGCCTCATTGGAGGAGGCTTCAAGAGTGGACGTAGGTCATTTGACCGAACCACTATACATCGTTGCATTTACTTGCTGTGTGAGTACTTAAAATTCTGCATCGTAAATTTCTTAAGCTGCAAACTGATCGGATTTCTTCTCCCTACTTCAACTTTCATTTACCTGAATATTTTCAAGTTAAAATCTCTTTTGGTGAATCAAGTTCTTAAGCAAATCTCCGGAATCGGTTTTCAAGATTTATTCATTTTAATCCGCTGCACTAATTCACCCCCCCTCTTAGTGTCGCTTCGAACCTATCAATTGGTATCAGAGCTAGGTTGGCTCTCATATTTGGTTTAAAACCCACGAGAGATGGCCTTTTTCGGCATGCAAGAGGGTCACTCCATTACTCGTCCACCCATGTTTAATGGGTCGGATTATACATATTGGAAGACTCGCATGAGGATTTTTCTTATTTCTATGGATTTTGAGCTTTGGAATATCGTTGAAAATGGTTTTCAAAAATCCTCTCTTCCGATGAGTGAATGGAATGAGTCTGAGAAGAAGGTGTTTGCTTTAAATGCCAAGGCTATGAATGCCTTGTTTTGTGCACTAGACAAAAATGAATTTAATCGCGTATCGATTTGTGAATCGGCTTTTGATATTTGGTGAACTCTTGAGATCACTCATGAAGGCACTAGCTAAGTGAAAGAGTCCAAAATCAACATTCTTGTGCACTCTTATGAGCTTTTGTCGAATGAAACCAAGTGAGTCCATTGGAGACATGTACACCCACTTTACGGATGTCATCAATGGACTTAAGGCACTTGGTAAAGATTTTTCTAATTTTGAATTAGTAACAAAAATTTTAAGATCCCTTCCAAAATGTTGGGATCCAAAGGTTACGGCCATTCAAGAGGCCAAGGACCTGAAAACTTTTCCTATCGAAGAACTCATAGGGTCTTTAATGACCTATGAAATGACATACCAAGCTCATGATGAGCTAGAGAACCCCCTTCCAAAGAACAGGAAGGATATGGCATTAAGAACTCAAGAAGACCACTTGAAAGGAACATCAAGTGATGAGGACTTTGATGAGGACATTGCACTCTTAACTAGAAATTTTAAAAAATTCATTAAAAAGGGCAAATTTAAAAATGATTTCAAGAACAAACCTGAACCAAAAAAGGACCAAGTCATATGTTATGAATGCAAAAAGTCGGGGTACTTAAAAAATGAATGCCCCCAAGCCAAGAAGAAGCAACTCAAGAAGAAGGCATTGAAGGCTACATGGGATGACTCGAGTGATTCTGAGGATAAAGAAGCAAGCATCAAAGAGGAGGCCAACTTTGCTCTAATGGCTTTGGGATAAGAGGTAAGTAATTTACTTAATGAAGATTTATCTTTCGATGAGCTTTTAATTGCTTTTCATGAACTATTTGATGAATGTAGAACTGTTACAAAAAGCTTCAATTCTTTAAAAAAGGAACATGCTTTATTACTAGATAAGTTTAAGAGTCTTGAGCATGATTCTCTCCCTCTTCTCCCATGCTCTAAGTGCAATCATTTAGAACCAATCAAAAGGAAAACTTGCTACTCAAAGAGACCTTAAACAAGTTTAAGGTCAGTAGTAAGAGCTTAGACATGATCCTTACTAACAAGGGACATGTCAGAAATAGATGTGGAATTAGATTCGTGAGTGGATCTCACCGAACACAAACCACATTCATTAAAGGGCCAACATTACATGTCTCCTCTCATTTGAAATGTAATTTTTGTTACAAATCCGGACATGTTGTTTACAAATGTCCATATAGGAAACTTAGCCCAAATAAATTAGTATGGGTTCCTAAAGGATCAATGAGGAACTCATTGAATAATGATAAATTTAGTAGATCAATTTTTGAGGCACCCAAGTCAAAATGAGTACCTAAAAACCATCCTTTCTTGTAGACAAAAATACCCACACAAGCTAGGAGCAAGAGATGGTACCTTGATAGTGAATGCTCAAGTCACATGACCAAAGATCCATCTCAATTATCTAAGCTCTCTAGCCAAGACGAAGGGTTTGTCACCTTCGGAGACAATAACAAGGATAAAATCATTGGCAAGGGTACTATAGGTAACAAATCAACCTTTTCAATTGATAATATGTTATTAGTAGATGGTTTAAAACATAATCTCTTGAGCATTAGTCAATTATGTGATAATGGTTATAATGTAAGATTTGAATCTAATGCTTGCATTATCGAAAAACCACACAACAATACATCTATAATTGCAATTAAGCAAAATAACGTCTACACTATTAATCTTGATGATCTTAGTAGCGAAATATATTTTTTGGCTTTGAATGATGATGCTTGGCTTTGGCATAGAAGATTAGGTCATGCTAGCATGAAACTAATCTCTCAAATCACATCTAAAAACCTTGTAAGAGGCATTCCTAAGGTTAAGTTCATTAAAGATAAAGTATGTGATGCTTGTCAACTAGGAAAACAAATTAAAACTAGCTTCAAGCCAAAAAATCAAATAAGTACCTCTAGACCATTACAATTAATCTATATGGATTTGTTTAGACCATTGACACAACAAGCCTAGGAGGTAGTAAGTATGCCTTTGTGATTGTAGATGACTATAGTAGATTCACGTGGACCTATTTCTTAGCTCACAAAAGTGATTCTTTTAAATATTTCTCTAAATTCTGTAAACTTACTCAAAATGAAAAGGGTTTCATGATTTCATCAATTCGGAGTGATCACAGTGGTGAATTCCAAAACCGTGACTTCCAAAATTTTTGTGAATCAAATGGGTATAACCACTTCTTCTCTACTCCAAGAAATCCTCAACAAAATGGAGTAGTGGAAAGAAAGAATAGAAATTTACAAGAAATGGTAAGAACCATGTTAAATGAACATAATTTACCCAAATATTTTTGGGCCGAAGCCATAAATACGGCTTGCTATGTCATGAATAGGGTTCTAATAAGACCATCTCTATCCAAGACTCCTTATGAATTATGGAATGACAAAAAACCCAATGTTTCTTACTTTAAAGTTTTTGGTTGCAAATGCTTTATTTTAAATGAAAAGGATGCCTTAGGAAAATTTAATGCTAAATCCGATAAAGGCATCTTTCTTGGATACTCTTCCGTGTCTAAAGATTTTCGAGTTTTTAATAAGAGAACCTTAGTTATAGAAGAGTCTATTCATGTGGTTTTTAATGAAGTTTCCGAAATTAAGAAAAATGATCTTGATGATGATTTTGATTTTGAAAATTTGAATTTAAATGAACCCTCTCCTCAAAACGGCAACTTGGAAGCATCTTCTTCTGAATATTCCTTACCTAAGGAATGGAAGTATGTGGATACCCATCCCAAGGAGTTAATCATAGGAGATACATCGAAAGGGGTTCAAACGCGTTCTTCGTTGAAAAACTTTTATGCTCATGTCGCTTTTCTTTCTCAAATTGAGCCTAAGAGCATTGACGAAGCCTTGAAAAATAATTCTTGGGTTATCGCAATGCAAGAGGAATTGAACCAATTTGAGAGAAATGAGATATGGAAGCTTGTTCCTAGACCAAGTGACCATTTAGTTATCGGTACTAAATGGGTCTTTAGAAACAAGCAAGATGAATATAGTATCGTGGTTAGAAACAAGGCTAGATTAGTGGCCAAAGGTTTCAACCAAGAAGAAGGTATCGATTACGAAGAAACCTTCGCTCCTGTGGCTAGATTAGAAGCCATTAGGATGCTCCTTGCCAATGCTAGTAGTAATAACTTTAAGCTTTTTCAAATGGATATCAAAAGTGCTTTTTTAAATGGCTTTATTTCCGAAGAAGTTTATGTTGAACAATCACCCGGTTTTGAAAACTCTCTTCTTCCCAATCATGTTTTTAAACTAACCAAAGCTCTCTATGGATTGAAACAAGCCCCTAGGGCTTGGTATGAGAGGCTTAGTTCTTTCTTAATTTCAAATAATTTTACTAAAGGCAAGGTTGATACTACATTGTTTATTAAATATTTTGAAAATAATTTTCTTATTGTTCAAATTTATGTTGATGATATCATTTTTGGTTCTTCGGATGAATCATAATGTGAATCATTTGCTAAGTGTATGAGTCTTGAATTTGAAATAAGTCTAATGGGTGAGTTAAATTTTTTTTAGGATTATAAATTAAATAACTTAGTGATGGAATATTTCTTAATCAAACCAAGTATACATTGGAACTGTTAAAACGATTTAACATGGATAGTTCTAAAGCCATCAACACTCCAATGAGTACTTCCACCAAGTTAGACTTAGATGAAAATGGAGAAAACTTTAATCAAAAAACATATAGGGGAATGATAGGTAGCTTACTCTATCTCACTACAACTAGACCTGATATCATGTTTAGTGTAGGTCTATGTGCAAGATTCCAAGCGAATCCTAAGTTATCTCATCTTAAAGCTGTTAAAAGAATCCTTAGGTATCTTAAAGGAACTCACAATCTAGGATTATGGTATCCAAAATCTGATAACTTTGATTTAAAAGCTTATGCGGATGTCAATTTTGGCAGATGTAGAATTGATAGAAAAAGCACATCTGGAACATGTCAATTCTTAGGACATGCACTTATTTCTTGGACTTCCAAGAAACAAAATTCTGTTGCATTATCTACGGCGGAAGCTGAATATATAGCTGCAAGTGCATGTTGTGCACAAGTTGTGTGGATGAAAAACACTTTAGAAGATTATGGAATTAATTTAAAAAACATTCCAATAAAATGCGATAACACAAGTGCTATTTGTCTAACAAAAAATCTCATTCAACACTCAAGAACTAAGTACATTGCTATTAGACATCACTTTATACGAGATCATGTCGCTAACAATGATGTCACTTTAGAATTTATTGATACAAAGCACCAATTAGCGGACATTTTCACAAAACCCCTAAATGAAGAACAATGTGACTTCATTAGAAGAGAATTAGGCATGCTAAATTTGTCCTAATGTTTAAATATTGCATGTCTTTCAAAACATTTAAACTTTGATTTTGATAGTTTCACCTTTATACCTTCAATGATATATGAAACTTTTATTTTATTGATCATAATATATTGTGAAGAACTCATCTTTCGATTGAAAAGTTTTCATGATGTTGCCTTCATGATGTTGTTTTTTAATGGTTAAAAATTTTATGACTTCATTCTTGAATCTCTTCATGAATTTTGATATCTCTCTCATCTTTTTTATTGATTGGCTTTAATGATGTATCCTTTAGCCTTGCGATCATGGTTTTCACTATATAAATGATCAAACATCTTTTTTGGATTTGTCTATCAAGGATGACATATTCTGGCTTTATGATTTCTGCTTCACTCTATTTTTATCAAGCTTCACCAAGCTTCATCAAGCTTCACCCTTTCATCAAGTTTATTCATCTCCTTTTTGGTGATGACAAAGGGGGAGAAAAATGTAAAATTGATGACTTATTAAATGTGGCTTTTATAAGCAAAATATTTTGATAACTTGATATAGTATAATGAATTGAAAAATGTGTCATAAGATTTGTTATTGCAATTCAATTGCTCTTGCCATACTTAGTGTCAAAAACAGGTTGCAATCCTTAAAAAGCATTGCAATGAACACAATACATCACATTGCAATTTTATAGTTGAAAGATTCTTACTATATCATGTTTATCAAATAGCATCTTTTGATTGATAAGACAAATTTTCATCTCATGATTTATCTAATTTGTTATCACGCTTTTCAATCATGAGATCCTTGTTGTAATCTCAAAATTTTTGGTATCTTTTGTCGAAATGATAAATGGTTTTCATCCTTCGACTTGAAATTAAATGTCATGCTTTGATATTGTTTACGAATGAAACCTCATGCTGATTGAGCATGATGATAAGTTCAACGCAAGTAACTTATCGGTTTTGGTTGAATTCAAGAGAATGAATTCAAATGTCTTTACCTTGTCATTATATGGCATATAGATAGGGGGAGTTAAGAATAACTCCGTCATCAATTGATTGTCATCATAAAAAAAGGAAAGATTGTTGAATCTCATATTTTGATGACGAAGTTAATTGATGGTTATTTGATCTAATCCATTTATGAGATAAGTGTGCAGGATTAACTATGATAGAGCAAATTACCAAAGTCAAGTTGTTGGAAGTTCAAGAGTCCACCAGAAGTCTGAAGGATCATTGGAAGTGCTGCCAGAGCCAACCGAGATGAAATCGGGGACTTACTGAAGGTTTCAGAAGTTCACTGGAAAGATCGTCGGAGGTTTGCGGAGATAACCGAGAAGGTTCGGAAGGGTGCCAAAGACTCATTGAACTCGCCATAGAATCCGGGAGCTTGCTGGGAGTCCATCGGAGGAAATCCGAGGGAGTGTCGGAAGTCTGCCGGAAGATCGCCAGAAAGCTCTTCGGAAGATAACTTGATAGTGTTGGTTTAATTTGGCTTTAGAAGTTCATAGTTAGCACTTAATTAGGGTATAGACTAGGTGTTAATCCTATCTAGACCTGTATTGGGCCAATTGGGCTGTATTGGGCCGAAGGTTAAGCCCATACAGTTTCTGGCAAGGGCCGACGGTAGCACCGCCTGTTGACCGAACGCAGGCGGTAGTACCGCCCCAGGAAGGCGGTGGTATCGCCTGACAAGTGGTTGCAACCACCTGTGTCAGGCGGTAGTACCACCCAAGCATGCGGTGGGTACTTTGACAGTGGTTGCAACCACCTGTGTCAAGCGGTAGTACCGCCAGCACACAGACACACGCAAAGGTGTGTCAGGCGGTAGTACCACCAGTGCCAGGCGGTAGTACCGCCTACAGTCCAAAATTTCGGACGAGACCTTTTTTGAGTGAGATTTTTGAATCCCAAAAAGCTCTATAAATACCCCTTTACTTCTAGCTAGTTGGGTTACCTTTTGCAGTGTTAGATTTGAGTCTAAGATATAGCAAATTCCTGCTCTTAATTGCTCAAGTGTTCACCTCCTTCTTCTACTTGTAAAAATTCTGTAAAGAGAGGGAACCTCTTGTAAAAGGCTGTAAAGGGGTGTTTGGTCCTTCTCCTTCAAGAGACTTGCTAGTGGAAGTTGGGAGCCTCATTGGAGGAGGCTTCAAGAGTGGACGTAGTTCATTTGACTAAACCACTAAACATCGCTGTGTTTACTTGTTGTGTGAGTACTTAAAATTCTGCATCGTAAATTTCTTAAGCTGTAAACTGATAGGATTTCTTCTCCCTACTTCAACTTTCAGTTACTTGAATATTTTCAAGTTAAAGTCTCTTTTGGTGAATCAAGTTCTTAAGCAAATCTCCGGAATCGGTTTTCAAGATTTATTCATTTTAATCCGCTGCACTAATTCACCCCCCCCTCTCAGTGCTGCTCCGAACCTAACAGAATTGACGTTGCGCTGGAGGAAATCACGTCAAGATATTGGACAATCGGCAAGAGGCTTTGGACATCGGGCATCAGGCCAAGAAGAGCAGAGTTGCACCAAGGATATTGGGGTTGCGGAGGTCAATTGTCGATTGGGCAACAAGCCGCAAGAGAGGACGATGTGCCGAAGAATCGGTCAAAGCGCCGACCAATGATGTGTCGGGTAACTGAATGTTAATTTGCGTTATAATAACTGTCTAGATCGAAGTAGAGTTTTTGTTTTTGTGTGTGCAGGATTAACTACGATAACGATGAAGACGTAAAGCGAAATAAAGTGCCAGAAGACAAGTGTGATGGATCATTGGGAGTTTGAGAGTTCGATGGAAGTCCAAAGATTCATTGAGAGTGCTGCCGGAACTGGTCGAGAACGAGTAGGGAGCTTGACGAAGGGTTTTCAAAAGTTCGCCAGAAGGTTCGTTGGAAGTTCACGAAGCTTGCCAAGAAAGATCAGAGCTTGCTAAAGAAGCTCGTTGGAACTTACCAAGATCATCGTGAAGTCTAGGAGCTTGCCAGGAGTCCATAGAATGGTTCCGAGGGTTCGTCGGAAGACCACTAGAAGTTTGTCGGAAGCTCACCGGAAGAAGTCTTGACTTTTTGAACTTTGTAATAGCTTAGAAAATATCTTTAATTTCTTAGTTAGCACGTTAATTTGGGTTAGGATTAGGTATTAATCCTATAACCTAAGTAGGAGCCCATTGGACCTTATTTTCGATTGGTTTGGGTTGAGTTTAAGGCCCAAACCAGTGTGTTGAAAAGAGCTAGGCAGTGGCACTGCCCAGTGGCTGAGAGCTAGGTGGTGGCACCACCTAGACTGGGGTAGTGGCACCACCCAACACCCGAGAGCCTCGGCGGTGGCACCGCTACCTTGGGCGGTGGAACTGCCCAATACATTGTTAGTGTCAGACATTGATAGGTGATGGCACCACCACTAACAAGCGATGGCAACGCCAGCACTGGGAAGAACGAAAGTGATTCAAATTTGAGCTCCAAATTTGAATCGTCTTGAGGCCTATAAATACCCCTCTCATTCATGGATGAAAGGGGGTCTAGAACTGAAATAAAAAGAGGGAAAACTCTATTGAAAGTGTGTCAAAATCTTTCCTCTAAGTTTTAAGTGTGTTCTAGTCCAAGAGAGAGGTGAGAGGCCTTATAAGAGTTACCTCCTAAGCCCATCAAAAGGAGAGGTGCTATAAGAGAGTTCATCCTCGACCATTGGAAGGAGGATAGCTAGTGAAAAGTCAGTGGCCTCAAGTGAAGACGAATCGAGAGTGGACGTAGGTCGTATGACCGAATCACTATAAATCGGTTTACGTTTATCTTACTGTCATTTACATTTGCAAACCATCTTCACTTTGATGCTCTACTTCATTGTCTCCTTCTTACGTATGCTTTCAAGTTAAAATACAATAGAAACGGTTTTAATCAAAACGTTATTCTTTTCATATGAAGTTTCCGAAACTTGTTTAAAATCGTCAAAGTTTATTATATTCATTCGCTGCACTAATTCACCCCCCCTCCCCTCTTAGTGTCGCTCGATCTCTAATAAAAATTTTATATTATTTAAACTATTCCTAAAGATCAATACTCTAATTTTGGGGTCCAACCAAAATCAAGGTATTAGATATTAAGAGTTGACTTTTTGGATCTTTTTTTTACCCTAGTTTTTGGACATAGTTAGCAACTCAAAGATTAAAATACATTACATGAATCCATCATGTTATGGTGAAAATTGAAAATGAATGAAAAAAATAAGAAAATATCAAACTATTTAGATAGTAAAAATAAAAAAATAAAAAATATTCTCTAAATTATAAAAAATTACTATAGAGGTCCATCTATTTGTAATTGAAAGCTATTCTAAAAATTTTATAGCATTTTATAGCTTTTTTTAGTTTAATACTTTGATTTTGAGGTCTAACCAAAATTAAGGTATAAGATACTATGCTAGAAGTTTATTATCTTGGATCAAATTTTTATCATAGCTTTGAGACATATTTATAATTTCAAATGTTAAGACGCATTATATGGATCTATTATGTTTTGGTGGCAATGGAAAAAAGATGGAGAAAATAGGAAAACACTAAACTATTCAGATATTAAAAAAATCATACAAATATAAAAAAAATATTCTCTAAATTAGAAATTTTGTTATAGAGTCCATCTGATTGCAATTGAAAGGCTTTATAAAAATTTTATAACATTTGGATTATTTCTTAATGCTGATACTATGATTTTTCTATTAAACCAAAATCATGATATTAGAAATCAAAAGTTATCTTTTTTAGATTAATTTTTTACCATAGCTTTGGGATGTTGAATCCCAAATATGTTTTTAAGATAAATATGTTGAATCCCAGATTTTAAAGATGAAACTAATTGATGAGTTATTTGACTAAATATATTTTTGAGATAAGTGACGTAGGAAATACTTTTAGTTGATATGCCAAAGATTGGATTTCGTGCAATAGGTTTGGGCATTGTGTCAGAAGAATTAGATATTGCATCGAAAAATTAGATAACATGAGAAAGTTGATATACTAGTAAAAGTAACAATATGTTGAAGGAAATGACGATGTGTTAAAGGTTTAAATGAAGTGCCAGAAGAATGAATGACATGCTGAAATAGCGTACAATGTGCTAAAACCTTTGTTAATGTGTTGTATGCATAGTTGATTTATTATAGTCTTGATCGAGGTTATTATGGGATAATTTGAGTTAGTATTATGTCAAAACTATGCCAACTTATCATGGAAGCCATTGAGCTTGAACTAAGATCAAATTGAGATCGAATTGAGCCTATTAGAAGGCTAAATCAATGGATTAAACTAGGCCTGAGTAGTGGTACTATTAGGCCCAAGTGGTAGTATCGCCTGAGTTAGTTAAAAGTACTATTTGTGCTTTTTTGGTATTTTTGGTAATAGTACTGCCTATGTCAATGATAGTACTACTAGAGCCAAGATTCACAGCCCTATTACGGTGATAGTACCATCTGATGTCGACTATAGTACCGTTAGTATCTAAAAATTTTAGGAATATAAAATTTTAGTTCTATTTTTGAAGCCTTTTAGGGCCTATAAATTATCTCACTCATGCTTAGTTGATGAAGCTTTTTTTTAGAAGAAAAGTATTGTAAAATCTTATTTTAAGCATTGTTTGAATTTCCTTCTCCTCTTGAGTTAGTTATAATTTTAGGTTGTGTTAAGATTGTAATGGTACTAGGGGGGGTGTGAATTAGTACTATAAAAATTTTTTAATCTGATTTTAAAGTTAAATCGATAAATCTATACTGAAAATTCGATTGACCAAAGATTCAAGGGTTGCGAGTAAAGTAAATGAGTAAGCAATAACAAATCAAAAGCAAGAGAAGGAATACAAACCAATTTATAATGGTTTGGTCTTCTTGACCTATGTCTACTCTCGATTTTTCTTCCCTTGAGACCATTGGCTTTCACTACCAAATTTTTTTTCAACGAACAAAGATCAACTACTCTTGTTAGAGCTTTTTTCCTTTTAACAGGCTTAGGAGAGAGCCTCCACACTCACTATTTTATAAGATCTCTCACTTCCAATAACTTAGAATTACCTTTAAACTTAAGAAGGAGGAAGAGACTCAAACAAAGCTCAAAGAGAGAGCTACAACCTTTCACAAACTCATAATTTGATGCTCCATTAACCAAGCCTTAGTAGGGTGTTTATAGGCCCCAAAAGGCTTCAAAATATAGCAAAAAATTTTAAATCTTTAAAAATTTTGAGGTATGGGTGGTACTACTATTAATCACAGGTGCCCTACAAGCATATAACGTGAGTGATAGCATATGTGATATCATACGCATTCTTTTTTCTTATTATTTATTGACATTTTATTATTTTATCTTGTGTATTATATATATTGTGATGTTCATGAATCTATGTAATGGGAATCAGATCGTGATGAGATCACGATAATAAGACTGATTCGTCTTTAAATATATACCATAAATAATCTCGATCATAGGTTTGCTAGGATCGTAGTGGCATTAGGAGGGAGGGTTTGGGGGTGAATTAGTGTTTTTGAAAACTTTTAATGATTCAAAAAATTCATTCGATGAAACTATATCAAAAATGCATTTTGACATGGAACATAAGTAACAGTATTGAGCAACTAACTTAGCAAGCAATAAGAATGATAAGCACAAAAGGAAAAGAGCATACTGGATTTATAGTGGTTCGGTTCTCCGACCTACCTCCACTCCTGATTCCTCCTCCGTCGAGGTCACCGGCATTTACTAATGATCTTCTTTCAATGGGCGAAGATCAACTACTCTTTTACAACTCTCTCTCCTTTTAATAAGTTTAGAAGAAAATCTTTTATAAGTCTCACATCTCCCTCAGACAAAAATCTAAACTTTTAAAGAGGAGGGGAACACTCAACACTTTTCAAAATTATAACTTTGATTCACTAGTGTTTTAGTTCACTCTTTTTTATATCTACCTAGCAGGGATGAGTGGAGCATTTATAGGCTCCAAATAGCTTAAAAAATAGAGTTAAAATTTAAATTTCCGAGTCCTCTGGGTACGAGCGGTACTACTACTTGTAGAGCCTCGAAGACAAAGCTATGGCAGTACTACCGTAGCCTGGGTGGTATTGTCGCCTACCAGCTTTAATGTTAATGGCATCACCGCCTAATCTGGGTGATACCACCGTTTGATAGTCTAGAACAATGTGCTTTTGTCTTTTTTAGCTCATAGGTGGTTCCACTACCAATTTAGCAGTGCCACCGCTTGACATGGGTCACTGAATGGGCCTCCTAATGGCCCAAATCTATCCAAAATCAGGCCCAATGAGCCCCTAATTGAGTTAGCATGGTTACACCAAAAACTAACTTAATTTAAGACCTAACTATGATAATTAAGACCGCAACAATTATGAAATAAGAATCTAAGTTGTTGGATATGTCACTGGTTCATTCGAACCGACGAACTTTCGGCACATCATCTGAACCTTGGCGTATCACTTGATCCATTGACATGTTAACTACCACAACATTTTATCTTGGTGCAACATTCGATTCTTTCAACTCGATATCTGATTTCTGACTCTGGCCTAATGTTTGATTCTTCTTACTTTAATCGTTTTGCCTTTTTTAATCAAAGTTAGTCCTGCATCACTTTTCTCAAAGCATAGATTAGATTGTAAACTCATCAATTGATTCTATCATTTGTTGAATCCCAGATTTTGATGATGGAATCAATTGATGAGTTTACGATCTAATCTGTGCTTTGAGAAAAGTGATTTAGGACTAACTTCAATTAGAAAAGGAAAAATGATTAAAGTAAAAAGAATCAGACATTAGGCTAAAGTCAAAAATTGAACATCGGGTTGGAAGAATCGGATGTATGCCAAGATCAGATATTACGGGAGTTAACATGCTGATGGATCTAGCGATACACCGAAGGTTCGGATAACGTGCTAAAAGTTCACCGATAGTTCGGATAAACCAATGACATGCAGGACAACTTAGATTCTTATCTTGTAATTGTTTCAGTTTTAATTATCATAGTTAGGTCATAAATTTAGGTAGTTTTTGCTGTAACCATGCTAACTCAATTAAGGACTCATTAGGCCTGATCTAGGGCTAAGTTGGGCTCATTGGGAGGCTCATTCGATGACCCACAGATTGGGTCAGGTAGTGGCATCGCCAAATTGGCAATAAAACCGCCTATGAGTTGGAAAAGTCAAAAGCATAGTTTTCCAAGTTGTCAAGTGGTGGTACCACCCAAACTAGGCAGTGGTACCACCAGCATTAAAGCTGGTAGGCGGTGGTACCGCCCAGGCTGGTGGTAACATATCAGAGCCCCTTGTTTGAGGCTCTACATGTAGTAGTACCACCAACTATAGGCTCTGGTATCGCTCATACCCGGAAGATTCAAAAATTTAAATTTTGGCTCCGTTTTTTAAGCCATTTGGAGCCTATAAATGCCCCACTCTTTCTTACTTAAAACAATAAGAATTAAGAAGAAAAGAAATTGAAAAGGCTTATGATTCTAGAGTTGTAAAACCTTGAAAAGTCTTGAGTGTTCCCCTCCTCCTCTTTAAAAGTTTAGAGTCATTCTAAGGGAGGTGTGAGACTTATAAAAGTTTCTCTCCTAAACCTGTCAAAAGTAGCAAGAGTTGTAAAGAGGGTAGTTGGTCTTCACCAATTGAAAGAAGATCATTAGTGAAAACTAATGGCCTTGGTAGAAGAGGAATCAAGAGTAAATGTAGGTCATAATGATCGAACTATTTGGATCACAGTGGCACAAAGAAGGGGGCTAAATTAGTGCTTTCAAAAAATTACATTAATTCAAAAAATTCATTCGATGAAATGTATCAGAAATGCATTTTGACTTGGAATGTAAGTAAAAGTATTGAGCAACTAGCTTAGCAAGTAATAAGAGTGAAAAGCATAAAGAGAAAAGAACACACCAGATTTATAGTGGTTCGGTCCTCCGACCTACGTCCACTCTGATTCCTCCTCTATTGAGGTCACCAGCTTTTACTAATGATCTTCTTTCAATGGGTAAAGATCAACCATCCTTTTACAACTCTTTCTCCTTTTCTAGGGTTTAGGAGATAACCTCTACAAGTTTCACACCTCTCTTAAATAAAATTCTAAATTCGAGAGGTGGGAAGGAACACTCGACACTTTTTAAAATTACAACTTTGATTCACCAGAGTTTTAGCTCATTTTTTTTATAATCCTTGTAGGGATGAGGGGGGTATTTATAAGCCCAAATGGCTTTAAAAATGAAGCCAAGATTCAAATTTTTGGGTCTTTCAGGTACGGACGGTACCATCGCCTACACTGAGCAGTACTACCACCCGTAGAACCTCGAAAATAAAGGTTTTGGCAGTGTTATTGCCAGCCTTCGTAGCATCACCACCTGCCAACTTTAATGCTGGTGATACCACTACCAAGACTAGATGGCACCACCACCTGCAACCTTAAAAAGTATGCTTTTTCACTTTTCCAACTCATAGGCGATTCCAACGCTAATTTGGTGATTCCACCACATGTAGCAACTTTTGGATCATTGAATGGGCCTCCCAATGAGCCCAAATTAGGCCCAATGGGCCCTTAACTGAGTTAGTAAGGTTACACCTAAAACTAACTCAGTTTAAGACCTAACTACGATAATTAAGTCCTAAATAGTTACAAGACATGAATCTAAGTTGTCCGGCATGTCATTGGTTCTCCCGGTGAACTTTCGATAACCTACCAGTGAACTTCCGATGAACTTCCAGTGCATCATCCAAACCTTCGGTATATCACCCGTTCCACTGGCATGTTGACTCCTGAAACATCCATTCTTGATGTATTGTCCGATTCTTCTAACCCGATGCCCGATTTTTGACTCTGGCCAAACGTTTGATTCTTCTTACATTAATTGTTTTACCTCTTTTGATCGAAGTTAGTCCTGCATCACTTATCTTAAAGCACAAATTAGATAACAAACTTATTGATTGATTTCATCATCAAAATCTGAGATTCAATAATCTCTCCCTTTTGATGATGACAACCAATTGATATCAGAGTTAACTCAACTCCCCCTATCTATATGCCATATCGAAATAAGGTAAACTTGAATTCAAAAGGAATAATAACCTTTGAATTCAAGTGAAACAATTTTGACTATATGTAACATATCATATCAAAATTTCACACATTGTGCAACATAGTTTCAAATCATCAAAATCCAATATGCACAATTTCAAAACATTATAACTCATCATCACTTCATGCATGATACCAAAAACAAATCAACATCACTTTAGGTATAACATACATGATACCAAAATATTAAAATTTTCAATCAGTTATCATTACTTTCTTCTCCCCTTTTGTTATCAACAAAAAGGACAAAAGTTCAACAAGTGAATTTTGAAATATGCAAGCTAGCAAGTTTTTGAGATGGGAAGTTAAGTAAAATTTTTGCTTCTTGAAATAGCCTAGCTAGCACTTTTCTTTAGATGTGCAAGCACTTTTAGTTCTCTTGAGATATGTAAGCAAGCATTTTTGCTTTTCTTGAGATGCTAGCAAGTTTCTTTCTCCATTTTATCATTAAAAAAAGGAAAGAAGAAGAGGAGAAGAGTTCATTTGTACAAAAATTCACATCATGAACGAATAAAAATCAAGGAAATGATCATCACATGAAAGATCAAGTCATAAATTCGAAATATCATGAATCATTTTGACAAATCTTCTTTTGTAAATAGTGAAAGAGGAAGGAATCATAGGAAATGATCTCAATTTAAAAAGAAAACTCAAGTTATGAAAACCAAAAAATTCAAAAAATATATAAGAGGAATTCATGCACTAGGAAGATTTAACATACCTAATTCTCTTCTAATAAAATCAAATTATTCCTTATTCAAAGGTTTTATAAAAATATCAGCTAATTGATGTTTTAATTCTAAAGATATATCATGGTTATTAACATGATTTCTAATAAAATGATGCCTAATGTCAATATGTTTAATTCTAGAGTGTTGAATGAGATTTTTTGTTAAACATATTATACTAGTTGTATCACATTTTATAGGGATGTGTTTCAAATATAGTCGATAATCTTCTAAAGTATTTTTTATCCAAATAGCTTATGCACAACATGAAAGGATCAAAAGGCACTAAGAGGGGGGGGTGAATTAGTGCAGCGGATTAAACTCGTATTCTTGAAAACGATTTCGCAAAGAAACACAAGTTCGTAGGAAGATTTCGATTCGACGAAAGAGAACTTGAAAGTAATTGCTTGTGAAAAGGAACTAACTATGAACTTGCAGCCAAGAAATGAAATGATTCAGAAATATAAACACTCACACATTTAAGGACACAATGATGTATAGTGGTTCGGTCAAATGACCTACATCCACTCTTGAAGCCTTTACGATGAGGCTCCGCTCTTCCACTAGCAAGTCCTTTGAAGGGGAAGGATCAAACACCCCTTTTTACAACCCTTTACAAGATGTTCACACTTGTACAAGATCTCTCAAGAAGAAGAAGAATGTGAACACTTAGCAAAGAAAACAACACTTTTCAAAACTCTTCAAAAGCTCAAGACTCAAACTTTTTCTTGCTCAAAAGGGTACCCTTTCAGTTGAGAAAGGGGGGGTATTTATAGATCCAAAGTGGATTCAAAATTGGGCTCCAAATTCCAAGTGAATTTGGAGTTCCCATGTTTCAGTGGTCAAGGCGGTGCCACCTTTGTCGAAGCGGTGCCACCGCACTTTGTGTCGATCTTTGACTAACGTCTGAAGCGGTGCCACCGCCCGAGCGGTGTGCTACGCTCGATCCGATGGATCGAGGCGGTGCACCGCTTGCCCAACCAGCGTTCCACCGCCGTCGATTATCTGGCGGTGCTACCTGCAGACAAGCGGTTCCACCGCTTTGTGTGTGTGTGCGGCGGTGCTACCGCCCAGCGGTGGCGGTTCCACCGCCCAGCTTGGTGGTTCCACCACACCAGGCTTGGCGGTTCCGCTTGCCCCCATTCGGACAGAGCCGAATGGGGCCTATTTAGATCACAACTTGACACAGTAGTGGCCCGGTTGGCTCCTACTGAATTTTGGGCAGGATTTATTTCTTAAATCCTGCTTTACTCATGTGCAAATTACGAACATAACTTAACGTGATTTGATCGGACACCCTTCAAGTCGACTTCCGGCGAGTTCTACGGTGAGATTCTGGCAGGCCTCCGATGCTTCCCTCGGATTGCTACCAGTGGTCTCCCAGCATACTCCGGCGAGCTCAACTAGTATTCGGCTGGTTTCCGAATCTTCCCGGAAGTTTCGCGAACCTTCGACGATCTTTGAAATGGACTTTCAAAAACTTCGACAAGTCTCTGATTTGATCTTGGATGGTTCCGGCAACTCTTCCAAAAATCTCTCGGACTTCCTATGAACTCTTAAACCCCCGACAGACTTGGCCTCGGTAAATCACGTTATGTTTTCTTTCCATCGTAGTTATTCCTACACACTCATCTCAACAAAGAGATTAGTACAAATATTTCACCAATTGATTTCATCATCAAAATCCGAGATTTAACAATCTCCCCTTTTATGATGACAATCAATTGGTGATGGAGTTATTCTTAACTCCCCTATGTATATGCCATAAAGAAAAATTGCTTGAATTCAATTTTTGAATTCAACACAATTAATTTTAATTTCAAGATTTCAAAATAGATATCAAAGATATCAATGAAGTATACATAATAAAAAAACATGATATCAAGAACCCAACTAAGTTTATGTTGGACAACGCATATCATATGGCAATACACATATCATTTCTCCCCCTTTGTCATCAACAAAAAGGAAACGAGGGAATCATAACAATAAGGAGGGTCGGAAAACATCACAAATGTGGAAAAGGAAATCAGAAAACCGAAAACCATTCCACAGTGGCCGAAAAGATGTAAGATAACACAGCATGAAGTTAAGACAACATAGATGTCAACAAGAAGATGTCACGATGTAAGGAATACAACATAAATGTCAACATACAACACAAGTTTACATCGTTCAAAAAGAAAACACAGCAAGCTACTCCTCAGGAGGAATGCCAAGATGCCTATACATGTGATCGATCTTTAAGTTCATCTTCCGCATTTCCTTCAAAATTTCAATTTGCTGTAGTTTTACTTCATTTAACTCTCTCATGATCGGATCAGTAGAAGATGGAGCAGAAAATGTCACTGATGTAGCTGCAACAAAAGGATCAGGAGGAGGAGATTCATTTCCCCTAAGGACTGGTGTTTCAGGATGGTCTACGGCTGGGGGAGGTATATCACATCTCCTAGGTTGCCTAACCCCTATTCCATGCTCGACAGTACATCTAAGTCGTCTCAGTAGTTTAACATTAATAATATTAAATTTTTCGACTTGTATTGCTTCTTCATCTGGTGGAATGCAGATGTTATGGGCATGCAATAGTCTAGTTATCAAACCTCCATATGGTAACATTGATCCTTTAGAAAGGACCTCTATCATGTGCTGCCTGATTAGGTAACCAAAACAGAAATGTTGTCTAGTCATGATCCAATATAAGGTACCTAATTCAGTGAAACTGATCTCATCATGATGAAACTGCTTAGGAATAATAATGCTTATTAGAATGTGATGCAAAATTTTAGAGTTAAAAGGTAATAAATGTTCACAACTCTTGGGAATTATTCCTAAATTTGGGTTTGCAAACACAGTTTCTAAAGCTTCAGAGTGAGTGGCACCAACTGTGTCCATATCCCATTTCCTCGAAAATAACACCCTAGCTCTCTTTCAACAATTCCAATTAATGAGCATATAGTATTATCACATATTTGAATCTCATTACCTAGAAGATAAGTTGACAAGCCATCATCATTCACAGTTAAATTAGCATAGAACAACTTAACTAAACGTGGATAAATAGGTTCAATAATTTGCAGAATAGGTAAAGCCTCTAAGTCTGCAAACCACATGATAGGTTCTAAGTTTCCTAATTGATTCAAATCAACATACTTTCCTTTATGAATGGGTCTAGAACCAAATTCAGAAAATCTAAGGGAGGCTTCTTGTGATTTAAACAAGGATTGGTCAAATGAATCTACCTCCATCCTTTTTCCTTTGTCTCTTGATGTTCTTCTAGGAGCCATTTCTATTCAGAATGATCAAAAATCAATTGAAGAAAGGAATGAAACCTCACAAGAAAAGGAAAGAGAAATAATTCTGTTTTTACCTTAGATTGGTTCTTTGAGATGTAGGAAGCTTGAATCAAGATAAAATCTCCTCCTTAAGCTTCTAGATGGGAAGAAATGACACTAATTTGAAGTTTGGAAGAGTTTGGAAGAGTGAGGAGAGGCGGTTCACAGATTAGGGGAGGCGGTTCTACCGCCGGCCCTAACATACTTTATAGCAGGGTGTTCGGGCGGTACTACGCCAAATGAAAGTGTTCCACCGCTGGGTGACTACCCTGAGCGGTTCCACCACGCATGATTAGCGGTGCTACACTTGATAGCACAAAAACAAATTCGGATTTCATGTTTTTCCTTTTTTTTTTAAAGAAAAATCTCAGAGATGGGATGAAGTCAAAAGGAATAAATCCATGGGAAAATCCGAATCAAATCGATGGAAATCATAGTTTAAACATAATTTCAAGAAAAGACATCATAAAAAAAAACTTACTTACTTGGACAGTTTAGCATGCCTAATTCCCTTCTAATAAAATCAAATTGTTCCTCATTTAAAGGTTTGGTAAAAATGTCGCTAATTGATGATTTGTATCAACAAAATCAAGAGTGACATTTCTACTACTTACATGATCACGTATAAAGTGATGCATGATGTCAATGTGCTTAGTGCGAGAGTGTTGGATTGGATTTTTAGTTAGACAAATTGCACTCGTGTTATCACACTTTATAGGAATATTTTTTAAGTAGATTCCATAGTCCTCTAGTGTATTTTTCATCCAGATAACTTGTGCACAGCATGCACTAGCAGCTATATATTCAGCTTCTGCTGTAGATAGTGCAACCGAATTTTGTTTCTTGGAAGTCCAAGAAACAAGTGCATGTCCTAGAAATTGGCATGTTCCGGATGTGCTTTTTCTATCTATTTTACATCCACCAAAATCCGCATCTACATAAGCTTTCAAACTAAAATTTTCAGATTTTGGATACCATAATCCAAGATTAGGGTCCCTTTAAGATATCTAAGAATCCTCTTCTTGACTTTCAAGTGAGATAGCTTAGGATTAGCTTGGAATCTTGCACATAGCCCTACACCGAACATGATGTCAGTGTCAGTTGCGAGTGAGATAAAGCAGCTACCAATCATGCCCCTATAAGTTTTTTATCAAAACTTTCTTCATTTTCATCCATATCTAATTTAGTGGAGGTGCTCATAGGAGTGCTAATTTCTTTTGATCCATCCATATTAAATCGTTTTAACAATTCCAATGTGTATTTTTATTGATTTAGAAATATACCATCATTTAGTTGCTTGATTTGAAGTCCTAAAAAGAAATTTAGTTCTCCCATTAGGCTCATCTCAAATTCATCACTCATATCCTTAGCAAATAATTCACATAGTGATTTATTACAAGATCCGAAAATAATATCATCAACATAAATTTGAACAATAAGAAAATTATTTTCAAAATGTTTAATAAACAATGTAGTATCAACCTTGCCTTTAGTGAAATTATTTGAAATCAAGAAGGAACTAAGCCTCTCATACCAAGCCCTAGGGGCTTGTTTAAGACCATATAAGGCCTTAGTTAGCTTAAACACATGGTTAGGAAATAGAGAGTTTTTGAATCCGGGTGGTTGTTCAACATAAACTTCTTCGGAAATAAAACCATTTAAGAATGCACTTTTGACATCCATTTGAAATAATTTAAAATCTTTACTACTAGCATAGGCAAGGAGCATCCTAATGGCTTCCAATCTTGCCACCAGAGCGAAGGTTTCTTCATAATCGATACCTTCTTCTTGGTTGAAACCTTTGGCCACTAGTCTAGCTTTGTTTCTAACCACGATACCGCATTCATCTTGCTTGTTTCTAAAGACCCACTTAGTACCAATAACTAAGTGGTCATTAGATCTAGGAACAAGCTTCCATACCTCATTCCTCTCAAATTGATTCAATTCTTCTTGCATTGCGATAACCCAAGAATCATCTTTTAGGGCATCAACAATGCATTTTGGTTCAACTTGAGAAAGAAAGGCAGCATGGGCACAAAAATTTTTGAAAGAAGAGCGAGTTTGAACCCCTTTCGAAGCATCTCCTATAATTAACTCCTTGGGATGAGCATCTACATACTTCCATTCCTTTGGTAAGGAAGTTTGGGAAGAAGATGCATCCAAGATGTTATTTTGAGGAGAGGGTTCATTCAAATTCAAATCATCAAGACCAAAATCATCATCAAAATCTTTTTTCTTAAATTCGGAAACTTCATTAAAAACCACATGAATAGATTCTTCTATAAGTAAGGTTCTCTTGTTGAAAACACGAAAAGCCTTAGAAACGGAAGAATAACCAAGAAATATGCATTCATTGGATTTTGCATCGAATTTTCCTATGGCATCCTTTTCATTCAAAATAAAGCATTTGCAACCAAAAACTTTAAAGTAAGAAACATTGGGTTTTTTATCATTCCATAATTCATATGGAGTTTTGGATAAGGATGGTCTCACTAGAACTCTATTCATCACATAGCAAGCCGTATTCACGGCTTGCCCATTTAAAAATATTTTGGTAAATTATATTCATTTAACATGGTTCTAGCCATTTCTTGCAAACTTCTATTTTTCCTTTCTACTACTCCATTTTGTTATGGATTTCTTGGAGTAGAGAAGTTGTGATTGTATCCGTTTGTTTCACAAAAATTTTGGAAGTCATGATTTTGAAATTCACCTCCATGATCACTTCGAATTGATGAGATCATAAAGCTTTTTTCATTTTGAGTGAGTTTACAAAATTTAGAGAAACATTTGAAGCAATCACTTTTATGAGCCAAAAAATAGGTCCAAGTGTATCTACTATAGTCATCTACAATTACAAAGGCATATTTGCTACCTCCTAGGCTTGTTATGTCAATTGGTCCAAATAAGTCCAAGTGGATCAATTGCAATGGTCTATTGGTGCTAATGTGATTTTTTGATTTGAAACTAGTCTTTATTTGTTTTCCTAGTTGACATGCATCACATACCTTATCCTTAACAAATTTCGTGTTTGGGATACCTCTTACTAAATCTCTAGATGAAATCTTAGAGATTAGTTTCATGCTTACATGGCCTAGCCTCCTATGCCAAAGCCAAGCGTCATCATTCAAAACCGAAAAACACATTTCATTACTTAATTTATCAATATTTATGGTGTAGACATTGTTTTGTTTTAAAGCAATCATGGATATGTTATTGTTGGGTTTTTCAATAATGCAAACATTGGATTCAAATCTAACAACATAACCTTTATCACATAGTTGACTAATACTTAAAAGATTATGTTTTAAACCATCAACTAGTAACACATCATCAATTGAAAAACTCGATTTGTTACCTATGGTTCCCTTGCCAATGATTTTACCCTTGTTGTTGTCTCCGAAAGTGACATATCCTTCTTCTTTGCTAGAGAGCATAGAGAAATGAGATGGATCTCGGTCATGTGCCTTGAGCATCCACTATCAAGATACCATTTCTTGCTCCTAGCTTGTGAGTTTGTCTACAAAAGAGGATTGTTTTAGGTACCCATTTGATTTTGGGTGCCTTACAAATTGATCTACTTACTTTGTAATTTATCATTGAATTGTTTATGGTTCCTTTAGGAACCCATATCAACTTTTGTGGACTAATTTTCTTGAATGGACATTTGTAGGTAACATGTCCCGTTTTGCAACAAAAATTACATTTCAAATGGGGTGATACATGCAATGTAGGCCCTTTAACAAAGGTGGTGGGATTTTGGTGAGAACCTATCACAAATCCGATACCACTTCTATTTTCGACATGACCTTTGTTAGCAAGAATCATGTCTAAGCCCTTGCTACCGATCTTAAACTTGTTTAGGGTCTCTTTGAGTAGCAAGTTCTCCCTTTTTGTTGCATTTAAGTCTTCACACTTAGAGCATGGGGGTAGAGAAGGGTTTTGAAGACTATTGAATTTACTTTGTAATAAAGCATGCTCTTTCTTAAGCAAATTGAACTTCTTACTAATAGTTCTACATTCATCAAACAACTCATGAAAAGCCATAGAAAGTTCATCGAAAGATAACTCTTCATTAAGTAACTCACTAACCTCTTCTCCAAATGCCATTAGAGCGAAGTTTGCCTCCTCTTTGTTGCTAGCCTCTTCAACCTCGGAGTCACTTGAATCATCCCACATGGCCTTCAAGGCTTTTTTCTTCTTGAATTGCTTCTTCTTGGCTTGAGGGCATTCATTCTTGAAGTGTCTCGGCTTCTTGCATTCGTAGCAAATGACTTGGTCCTTTTTGTGTTCAAATTTGCTTTTTGTGTCATTTTTGAATTTGTTCTTTCTTATGAATTTCTTAAACTTTCGAGTTAGAAGTGCAATGTCATTGTCACTATCCTCATCACTTGATGTTCCTTTCAAATGGTCTTCTTGTGTTCTAAGTGCCATATCCTTCCTATTCTTTAGAAGGGGGTTCTCAAGCTCTTCATGAGCATGGCACGTCATCTCGTAAGTCATTAGAGATCCAATAAGTTCTTCAATGGGAAATACTTTAAGATCCTTGGCCTCTTGAATGGCCGTGACCTTTGGATCCAACACTTTGGATCCCAACCTTTGGATTCCACCGCCGTTAGTGTACAGGGGCGGTGCTACCGCCCCAGACAGGCGGTTCCACCGCCTGTGTGTGTGTGCAGGGGCGGTGCTACCGCCCCAGGCTGGGCGGTTCCATCGCCCCAGGCTTAGCGGTTCCACCACCCCAGGCTTGGGCGGTTCCACCGCTTGCCCCCATTCGGACAGAGCCGAATGGGGCCTGTTTAGATCTCAACTTGACACAGTAGTGGCCTGGTTGGCTCCTATTGAATTTTGGGCAGGATTTATTTCTTAAATCCTTGCTCTACTCATGTGCAAATTACGAACATAACTTAACGTGATTTGATCGGACACCCTTCAAGTCGACTTCCGGCGAGTTCTACGGTGAGATTCCGGCAGGCCTCCGATGCTTCCCTCGGATTGCTACCAGTGGTCTCCCAGCATACTCCGGCGAGCTCAACTAGTCTTCGGCTGGTTTCCGAATCTTCCCGGAAGTTCTGCGAACCTTCGACGATCTTTGAAATGGACTTTCGAAAACTTCGACAAGTCCCTGATTTGATCTTGGATGGTTCCGGCAACTCTTCCGAAAATCTCTCGGACTTCCGATGAACTCTTGAACCCCCGACGGACTTGGCCTCGGTAAATCACGTTATGTTTTCTTTCCATCATAGTTATTCCTGCACACTCATCTCAACAAAGAGATTAGTACAAATATTTCACCAATTGATTTCATCATCAAAATCCGAGATTTAACACAACATGCACCTACTGTAACATATTCAATCTCAACTATCGATAATGCAATAGAATTATGTTTCTTGGAAGACCAAAAAACAAGTGCATGACTTAAGAGTTGACATATTCCAAATGTACTTTTTCTATCTATTCTATATTCAATAAAATCAGTATTGGCATAGGCAATTAATTTAAAATTTTTAGATTTTAAATACCATAATCCTAGATTAGGGATTCTTTTTAGATATCTAAAAATCTCTTTAATAGCTTTAAAGTGAGAATGCTTGGGATTAGATTGAAATCTAGTACAAAGTCCAATACTAAATATAATGTCCAGTCTAGTTGCGGAGAGGAATATGTTAGAACCCTTGCAGATTCTAAGTTTAGGGTTGATCTTGTTAGGGTATCGGCCTCCTTGGAACTTTATAGAGGTTCCTTCCTCCAAGTTACTACTCAAAGGCTACTAAAAGGATTGATCTATTCATAAAGAAAAGAGGGTGAATACATGGCTATTTATAGGGCTTCTAAACTCCAACTCCTAATAGGACTCCTACTCAAGACCCCTACTTCTAATCAACTCCTAATGCTTCTCTAAGAAGCAACCTCCAAACTAATCCTAACCTAGCCAGCCTCTTCACCTCTTTAATAGGGGTCGGCTAGATAAAATTTATATAAATGCCCTTAGGATTTACATGTTTTCCCCTTCAATGAAACTAAATTAGGACTCTCCTAGCTAGAGTCCTAATAAACTCGCCCTCTTCAAATCAGCCTTGTCCTCGAGGCTGATACTCCATAAATTCTGGAAATTTAATCTTCAAGTCATCATAGTTCTCCCAAGTAGCATCTTCTGCTGATAGGTTCGCCCATTGTATTAGCACTTTAGTAGTGGGTCGTCATCATCGAGTCATGATCTATTGATCAATATAGCACTCAGCTGGGTTTGGAGCTCTCCTTGGGTAGTCATATTTGGTAGGTGGCTTTGGGCTATTTTGTTTTGTCCCAACTTGATTTTCAAACATGACATATGGAAGACTGGTTAGATTCGGGAGCTGGCCGGTAAGTCCAATCTGTATGCTACTGCTTCGATATGCTCTAAAATATGGTAGAGTCCATAGAGCCAAAGTGAAAGCTTTATGGCTGCTCTGGTCTAGATTGATATTTGCTTGTATGGCTGGAGTCGTAGGAAGACCCAATCTCCTACTAAAAATTCTCTTTTGCCTTTGTATTTATCATATTACTATTTTATTCTTGCTTGAGTTGTAGTGAGATTATCTTTTAGCAACTTCAGCATTTTGTTTTTATCCTATAGTTCCCCATCTACTTGTTCTACTTTTGAGGTGCCCAACATATATTTTGGGATTATAGGGGGAGGTCGGCCATACATTGCCTCATAGGGAGTACATTTTGTGGATGAATAATAAGTTGTATTATACCACCACTCGACCTAGGGAAGCCACTTTGTCCACTCTTTTGGCCGGTCACTGGTGAAGCATCTGAGGTAAGTCTTCAAGCACCTGTTCACTACTTCAGTCTGGCCATTGATTTGTGGGTGATATGCTGTACTCATCTTCAATTTAGTGCCCTATATTTTGAATAACTTTATCCAAAATTTGCTCGTGAAGACCCTATCATGATCACTTACAATAGATCTCGGCATCCCATGCAATTTTATAATATTCTTCATAAAGATTCGAGCAATACTAGAAGAAATGTAGGGATTATAAACATCGCAAAAGTGAGCATACTTTGTAAGATGATCAACCATGACAAGAATTGTACCTTTTCCTTGTGATGAGGGAAGTCCTTCAATAAAGTCCATTGATATATCAGTCCATATTGAGTCCGGGATGGGTAGAGGTTGTAGCTTTTTGAGACTTGCCACTGTCTCACCTTTATGTCGTTGACATACATCACATTGTGCTATAAATTCAGCAATAATATTTTTCATCCCTACCCAATAAAAATTTTACTTAATTCTCTTATAAGTTCTAAGGAACCTAGAGTGCCTAGCGGCAAGTGTGGAATGAACCTCTTGAAGGATAGTCTTTATGCAAGTAGAATTTGACACAAGCACAATGCGTCCCTTATAGCGCAAGTCTTTTGAGTCCCAACTATAATGTGCCATAGAGCTTGGTGCTTGCTCCAATTTTTTTATGATCTTACTAGTCTCTAGATCATCTTGCCATTCATTCCTAATATCCTTAAGGAAGTTGCTGGTCTGAAGTGAAACGATTGAAAATTCAGCTTGCTCGGGTAGCCACGAAAGCGTATCTGCAATAACATTCTCTTTTCCTTTTTTGTAAGTTATTTCATAATCATATCCAAGAAGTTTTATTACCCATTTTTGTTGCTCAGAGGAAGATATCTTCTACTCAAAGAAATATTTTAGGCTTTTATGATTGGTCTTGATTTGAAAGCATCGCCCGATCAAGTACAGTCTCCATTTGGCCATCGCATGCACAATCATGAGTATCTCCTTATCATAAATAGTCATCTTGAGATGGGAAGGAGATAATGTCTTATTAGTATAAGTAAGAGAGTGGCCATCTTGCATTAGTACAACACCAATTCTGACTCTGGAGGCATTGGCTTCAAGAACAAAATTCTTGCCGAAGTCGGGTAGCGCTAGTACGGGCATTGTTGATATTATGACTTTAAGTTCGTCGAAGGCGGTGGTGGCTTTGTCTGACCATTGGAAAGCATCTTTTTTTAACAAGAAAGTAAGGGGGTGCACTAATCTTTCCATAGTTCTTCATAAACTTACGGTAGTAGCCTATTAAATCGAGAAAGCCATACAATAATTTTATATTCCTCGGGATCGGCTAGTTTTGCATTGCTTCAATTTTGGAGGGGTCCACCACCACCCCTTCCTCTATTATGATATGGCCAAGATATTCCACCTTCTATTGAAGAAAACTGCACTTTGATTTTTTGACAAAAAAAACATGTTCTCGTAAAATCGTTAAAACAAGTCGTAAGTGCTAAAAATGACTTTCAAGAGAAGGGTTGTAAATAAGAATATCATCGAAGAAAACCAACACAAACTTACAAAGATAACTCCAAAAAATATCATTCATAAGGTTTTGGAAGGTGGAGAGAGCATTGGTGAGACCAAAAGGCATTACCAGAAATTCGTAATGGCCATTGTAT
Source organism: Musa beccarii (assembly GCA_024322285.1). Taxonomy (NCBI): domain Eukaryota; kingdom Viridiplantae; phylum Streptophyta; class Magnoliopsida; order Zingiberales; family Musaceae; genus Musa; species Musa beccarii. The sequence goes on from CM044395.1 coordinate 73,611,956, forward strand.
GTTTGAAAGTTGGTTTTCAGTATATCTTCTTCGCACACTCGTATTTGATGATACTCGGATCGAAGGTCCAGCTTTGTGAAGACTCATGCTCCCTTTAATTCATCAAGTAATTTATTTACTACTAAAATAGGGTACTTGTACTTGATGGTTATGCCATTGAGAGCTTGATAATCAATGCACATTTGTCATGTTCAGTCCTTCTTTCGTATGAGGAGCACAAGTGAAGAGTAGGGGCTGCAACTTGGTTGAATAACTCCTGTTTCGAGCATCCCTTTTACAATCCTTTCTATTTCATCCTTCTAGAGATATGGATACTAATATGGCTGAGTATTTGCTAGAGGTTTTCCTGAAAGATTCGGTATATGATGATCATGCCGGTGGGTGGGAGGTAGGCTGCACGGTCCATTAAATATATCTAAAAATTCAGCAAGCAAGGGAAGTAGGTTTGGGTCTTTAAATTTGGTTGGCTCTCCCTTAGATTACTATTCAAGTTGTACCAAAAAGCCACTACATGCTTTGTGCAAAACTTTCTCCATTTATTGTGTGCAAATCGTCATTATGTCGCCCCCATGTTTCCCGCGTAGTATCACCTGTTTCCCCTTACTGTAAAATTTCATAATTAGTTTCAAAAAATTCTAAGAAATATCACCTAATAATATCAGCCATTTGATGCTGAGCATGATCTCATAATCATCTAGAGGGAGGAGGAAGAAATATGCAATTATCTCTTGGTCCTACAGCAACTGTTTCACCCGCGAGCACCTACAATGACACTTCAAAATTCATCGATTGGCAACCTTAATAGCAAACTTGCTAGAATTCTTGATAGGTAAGGCTATCCGAATAGCAACCTTGCTATTCATAAAATTATTAGTACTCCCAGTGTTAATAAGAACAGTGATCGGTTGTTGCTTCAAAAGTCCTACTTTCATCGTTTAGGAGTTTGTGTAACCGGCATGGGCATACATCGTAATATCAACCAATTACTGTTCTTCATCTGTGACCTCTTCCTCCTACTCCTAGACCTCCTCCTCCATGTCTTCATGAGGTTCATTTAGTAGGAGGCAGCCCCTTTTGCAGCAATGATCGCGGTTCCACGGCTCGTCGCAATGCTAATAAAGACCCTTTGTTGATCGGTCACATAGTTCTTCTCTTGTTAATTTTTTGGCAGTGAAGGATGGCTGGGAGCAGAAGGAGGTTTATACACTATAGGCCTAGGAGAGGTTCTCATCCTCTGAGCATCTTGGTTGAGTCATTCTTCTTGTATTCGAGCGAAAAAAATCACAACCGTCATGGTATGGGATTGCTGCACCTTAACCTCCTCTTTTATCTCTAGCTTGAGTACTTCGATGAATGTTCCTACAAATTGATAGTCAGTACAATCAAAAGCAAGGTAGGATAGCTTCTCAAACCTGGTTTGGTACTCTTGAATCATAGAGGTTTGTCGAATCTTTGCGAGTTGGCCGTCGATATTTTCATACTTCGTAGGTCCGAAATAGTTTAGCAGTGTGTTCTTAAATTAATTCCATATCGGAGCCCCATGATTATATTCCAGATAATTATACCATTGAATTGCATCTCCTCTAAGGTAGATGATAGCAATTTCCACTATTGCATCATTCGACGTTTGGTAGTAGCGAAAGTAACATTTGGCGTGCGAAATCTGTTAAATCTCGGATTTTGATGATGAAATTAATTGGTGAAATATTTGTACTAATCTCTTTGTTGAGATGAGTGTGCAGGAATAACTACGATGGAAAGAAAACATAACGTGATTTACCGAGGCTAAGTCCGTCGGGGGTTCAAGAGTTCATCGGAAGTCCGAGAGATTTTCGGAAGAGTTGGAACCATCCAAGATCAAATCGGGACTTGTCGAAGTTTTGAAAGTCCATTTCAAAGATTGTCGAAGGTTCACGGAACTTAGGAAGATTCGAAACCACCGAAGACTAGTTGAGCTCGCCGGAGTATCTTTGGGGAGACCACTGGTAGCAATCCGAGGAAGCATCGGAGGCTGCGGAATCTCGCTGGGAAGTCGACTTGAAGATCAAATCACGTTAAGTTATGTTCGTAATTTGCACATGAGTAGAGCAAGGATTTAAGAAATAAATCCTGCCCAAAATTCAGTAGGAGCCAACCGGGCCACTACTGTGTCAAGTTGAGATCTAAACAGGCCCCATTCAGCTCTGTCCGAATGGGGGCAAGCAGTGGAACCGCCAAGCCTGGGGCGGTGGAACCGCCCAGCCTGGGGCGGTAGCACCGCCCCTGCACACACACAAAGCGGTGGAACGCTTTGTTTGGGCGAGCACCGCCCCACACCGATCGATGGCGGTGGAACCGCTGGTTGGGGGTGGTGGCACCGCTTCGGGCCATCGGATCGAGCGGTAGCACGCGCTGCTGGGGCGGTGGCACCGCCCTCAGTACGTCAGTCAAAGACTGACACAGCGGTGGCACCGCCCCTGACAGGCGGTGGCACCGCCTTGACCACCAGAAACGCGGGAACTCCAAATTCACTTGGATTTTGGAGCCCAATTTTGAATCCACTTTGGATCTATAAATACCCCCCCTTTCTCAGCTGAAAGGGTACCCTTTTGAGCAAGAAAAAGTTTGAGTCTTGAGCTTTTGAAGAGTTTTGAAAAGTGTTGTATTCTTTGCTAAGTGTTCACCTTCTTCTTCTTCTTGAGAGATCTTGTACAAGTGTGAACATCTTGTAAAGGGTTGTAAAAAGGGGTGTTTGATCCTTCCCCTTCAAAGGACTTGCTAGTGGAAGAGCGGAGCCTCATCGCAAAGGCTTCAAGAGTGGATGTAGGTCATTTGACCGAACCACTATACATCATTGTGTCCTTAAATGTGTGAGTGTTTATATTTCTGAAATCATTTCATTTCTTGGCTGCAAGTTCATAGTTAGTTCCTTTTCACAAGCAATTACTTTCAAGTTCTCTTTCGTAGAATCGAATTCTTCTACTGAACTTGTGTTTCTTTTGCATAAATCGGTTTCAAGAATACGAGTTTAATCCGCTGCACTAATTCACCCCCTCTTAGTGCCTTTTGATCCTTTCAATTGGTATCAGAGCAAGGTTTGCTCTCATATTGGTTTAAAACCCAAGAGAGATGGCCTACTCCGGTATGCAAGAGGGTCTCTCCATTACTCGTCCACCTATGTTCAATGGGTCGGATTATACGTATTGGAAGACTCGTATGAGGATTTTTCTTATCTCCATGGACTTCGAACTTTGGAACATTGTCGAAAATGGCTTCACAAAATCTTCTCTTCCGATGAGTGAATGGAATGAGTCGGAGAAGAAGATTTTTGCTCTCAATGCAAAGGCTATGAATGCCTTATTTTGTGCACTTGATAAGAATGAGTTTAATCGGGTTTCCATTTGTGAATCGGCTTTTGATATTTGGCGCACTCTTGAAATCACTCATGAAGGCACTAGCCGAGTGAAGGAGTCCAAAATCAACATTCTTGTGCATTCCTATGAACTTTTTCGGATGAAACCAAATGAGTCCATTGGAGACATGTACACCCGCTTTACGGATGTCATCAATGGACTTAAAGCTCTTGGTAAAGGCTTTTCGAATTTTGAATTGGTAACTAAGATTTTAAGATCCCTTCCAAAGTGTTGGGATCCAAAGGTCACGACCATTCAAGAGGCCAAGGATCTTAAAGTATTTCCCATTGAAGAACTTATTGGATCTCTAATGACTTACGAGATGACATGCCATGCTCATGAAGAGCTTGAGAACCCCCTTCCAAAGAACAGGAAGGATATGGCACTTAGAACACAAGAAGACCACTTGAAAGGAACATCAAGTGATGAGGATAGTGACAATGACATTGCACTTCTAACTCGAAAGTTTAAGAAATTCATAAGAAAGAACAAATTCAAAAATGACACAAAAAGCAAATTTGAACACAAAAAGGACCAAGTCATTTGCTACGAATGCAAGAAGCCGGGACACTTCAAGAATGAATGCCCTCAAGCCAAGAAGAAGCAATTCAAGAAGAAAAAAAAGCCTTGAAGGCCACATGGGATGATTCAAGTGACTCGAGGTTGAAGAGGCTAGCAACAAAGAGGAGGCAAACTTCGCTCTAATGGCATTTGGAGAAGAGGTTAGTGAGTTACTTAATGAAGAGTTATCTTTCGATGAACTTTCTATGGCTTTTCATGAGTTGTTTGATGAATGTAGAACTATTAGTAAGAAGTTCAATTTGCTTAAGAAAGAGCATGCTTTATTACAAAGTAAATTTAATAGTCTTCAAAACCCTTCTCTACCCCCATGCTCTAAGTGTGAAGACTTAGATGCAACAAAAAGGGAGAACTTGCTACTCAAAGAGACCCTAAACAAGTTTAAGGTCGGTAGCAAGGGCTTAGACATGATTCTTGCTAACAAAGGTCATGTCGGAAATAGAAGTGGTATCGGATTTGTGAGAGGTTCTCACCAAGAATCCCACCACCTTTGTTAAAGGTTCAACATGGCATGTATCACCCCATTTGAAATGTAATTTTGTTGCAAAACGGGACATGTTACCTACAAATGTCCATTCAAGAAAATTAGTCCACAAAAGTTGATATGGGTTCCTAAAGGAACCATAAACAATTCAATGATAAATTATAAAATAAGTAGATCAATTTGTAAGGCACCCAAAATCAAATGGGTACCTAAAAATAATCCTCTTTTGTAGACAAACTCACAAGCTAGGAGCAAGAAATGGTATCTTGATAGTGGATGCTCAAGGCATATGACCGGAGATCCATCTCATTTCTCTATGCTCTCTAGCAAAGAAGAAGGATATGTCACCTTCGGAGACAACAACAAGGGTAAAATCATTGGCAAGGGAACCATAAGTAACAAATCGAGTTTTTCAATTGATGATGTGTTACTAGTTGATGGTTTAAAACATAATCTTTTAAGTATTAGTCAACTATGTGATAAAGGTTATGTTAGATTTGAATCCAATGTTTGCATTATTGAAAAACCCAACAACAACATATCCATGATTGCTTTAAAACAAAACAATGTCTACACCATAAATATTGATAAATTAAGTAATGAAATGTGTTTTTCGGTTTTGAATGATGACGCTTGGCTTTGGCATAGAAGGCTAGGCCATGCAAGCATGAAACTAATCTCTAAGATTTCATCTAGAAATTTAGTAAGAGGTATCCCAAACACGAAATTTGTTAAGGATAAGGTATGTGATGCATGTCAACTAGGAAAACAAATAAAGACTAGTTTCAAATCAAAAAATCACATTAGCACCACTAGACCATTGCAATTGATCCACTTGGACTTATTTGGACCAATTGACATAACAAGCCTAGGAGGTAGCAAATATGCCTTTGTAATTGTGGATGACTATAGTAGATACACTTGGACCTATTTTTTGGCTCATAAAAGTGATTGCTTCAAATGTTTCTCTAAATTTTGTAAACTCACTCAAAATGAAAAAGGCTTAATGATCTCATCAATTCGAAGTTATCATGGAGGTGAATTTCAAAATCATGACTTCCAAAATTTTTATGAAACAAACGGATACAATCACAACTTCTCTACTCCAAGAAATCCACAACAAAATGGAGTAGTAGAAAGGAAAAATAGAAGTTTGCAAGAAATGGCTAGAACCATGTTAAATGAATATAATTTACCAAAATATTTTTGGGCCGAAGCCGTGAATACGGCTTGCTATGTGATGAATAGAGTTCTAGTGAGACCATCCCTATCCAAAACTCCATATGAATTATGGAATGATAAAAAAACCCAATGTTTCTTACTTTAAAGTTTTTGGTTGCAAATGCTTTATTTTGAATGAAAAGGATGCCTTAGGAAAATTCGATGCAAAATCCAATGAAGGCATATTTCTTGGTTATTCTTCCGTTTCTAAGGCTTTTCGTGTTTTCAACAAGAGAACCTTACTTATAGAAGAATCTATTCATGTGATTTTTAATGAAGTTTCGAATTTAAGAAAAAGATTTTGATGATGATTTTGGTCTTGATGATTTGAATTTGAATGAACCCTCTCCTCAAAATAACATCTTGGATGCATCTTCTTCCCAAACTTCCTTACCAAAGGAATGGAAGTATGTAGATGCTCATCCCAAGGAGTTAATTATAGGAGATGCATCGAAAGGAGTTCAAACTCGCTCTTCTTTCAAAAATTTTTGTGCTCATGCTGCCTTTCTTTCTCAAGTTGAACCAAAATGCATTGTTGATGCCCTAAAAGATGATTCTTGGGTTATCGCAATGCAAGAAGAATTGAATCAATTTGAGAGGAATGAGGTATGGAAGCTTGTTCCTAGACCTAATGACCACTTAGTTATTGGTACTAAGTGGGTCTTTAGAAACAAGCAAGATGAATGCGGTATCGTGGTTAGAAACAAGGCTAGACTAGTGGCCAAAGGTTTCAACCAAGAAGAAGGTATCGATTATGAAGAAACCTTCGCCGGTGGCAAGATTGGAAGCCATTAGGATGCTCCTTGCCTATGCTAGTAGTAAAGATTTTAAATTATTTCAAATGGATGTCAAAAGTGCATTCTTAAATGGTTTTATTTCGAAGAAGTTTATGTTGAACAACCACCGGATTCGAAAACTCTCTATTTCCTAACCATGTGTTTAAGCTAACTAAGGCCTTATATGGTCTTAAACAAGCCCCTAGGGCTTGGTATGAGAGGCTTAGTTCTTTCTTGATTTCAAATAATTTCACTAAAGGCAAGGTTGATACTACATTGTTTATTAAACATTTTGAAAACAATTTTCTTATTGTTCAAATTTATGTTGATGATATCATTTTCGGATCTTGTAATAAATCACTATGTGAATTATTTGCTAAGGATATGAGTGATGAATTTGAGATGAGCCTAATGGGAGAACTAAATTTCTTTTTAGGACTTCAAATCAAGCAACTAAGTAATGGTATATTTCTAAATCAATCAAAATACACATTGGAATTGTTAAAACGATTTAATATGGATGGATCAAAAGAAATTAGCACTCCTATGAGCACCTCCACTAAATTAGATATGGATGAAAATGGAGAAAGTTTTGATCAAAAAACTTATAGGGGCATGATAGGTAGCTGCTTTATCTCACTTTCGCAACTGCACGACATCATGTTCGATTGTGTAGGGCTATGTGCAAGATTCCAAGCTAATCCTAAGCTATCTCACTTGAAAGCTGTCAAGAGGATTCTTAGATATCTTAAAGGGACCCCTAATCTTGGATTATGGTATCCAAAATCTGAAAATTTTAGTTTGAAAGCTTATGCAGATGCGGATTTTGGTGGATGTAAACTAGATAGAAAAAGCACATCCGGAACATGCCAATTTCTAGGACATGCACTTGTTTCTTGGACTTCCAAGAAACAAAATTCGGTTGCACTATATCACAGAAGCTGAATATATAGCTGCTAGTGCATGCTGTGCACAAGTTATCTGGATGAAAAATACACTAGAGGACTATGGAATCTACTTAAAAAATATTCCTATAAAGTGTGATAACACGAGTGCAATTTGTCTAACTAAAAATCCAATCCAACACTCTCGCACTAAGCACATTGACATCAGGCATCACTTTATACGTGATCATGTAAGTAGTAAAAATGTCACTCTTGATTTTGTTGATACAAATCATCAATTAGCGGACATTTTTATGAAACCTTTAAATGAGGAACAATTTGATTTTATTAGAAGGGAATTAGGCATGCTAAACTGTGCAAGTAACTTTTTTGATGATGTCTTTTCTTGAAATTATGTTTAAACTATGATTTCCATCGATTTGATTCGGATTGTCCCATGGATTTATTCCTTTTAACTTCATCCCATCTCTGAGATTTTTAAAAATAAAAATAAAAATAAAAAAAAGAAAAACATTAAATCCGAATTGGTTTTTGTGCTCTGGCGTAGCATGAGATCTGTGGTGGAACCGCTACAGTAATCACCCAGGCGGTGGAACCTTTCTTCAAGCGAGTAGTACCGCTTGAACACCTGCTATAAAATGTGTTAGGGCGGCGGTAGAACCGCCTCCCCTAATCTGTGAACCGCCTCTCCTCACTCTTCCAAACTCTTCCAAACTTCAAATTGGTGTCATTTCTTCCTATATAGAAGTCTAAGGAGGAGATTTTATCTTGATTCAAGCTTCCTACATCTCAAAGAACCAATCTAAGGTAAAAACAGAATTATTTCTCTTTCCTTTTCTTGTGAGGTTTCATTCCTTTCTTCAATTGATTTTTGATCATTCTTGAATAGAAATGGCTCCTAGAAGAACATCAAGAGACAAAGGAAAAAGGATGGAGGTAGATTCATTTGACCAATCCTTGTTTAAATCACAAGAAGCCTCCCTTAGATTTTCTGAATTTGGTTCTAGACTCATTCATAAAGGAAAGTATGTTGATTTGAATCAATTAGGAAACTTAGAACCTATCATGTGGTTTGCAGACTTAGAGGCTTTACCTATTCTGCAAATTATTGAACCTATTTATCCACGTTTAGTTAAGTTGTTCTATGCAAATTTAACTGTGAATGATGATGGCTTGTCAACTTATCTTCTAGGTAATGAGATTCAAATATGTGATAATACTATATGCTCATTAATTGGAATTGTTGAAAAAGAGCTAGGGTGTTATTTTCGGGAAAATGGATATGGACACTGATTGGTGCCACTCACTCTGAAGCTTTAGAAACTGTGTTTGCAAACCCAAATTTAGGAATAATTCCCAAGAGTTGTGAACATTTATTACCTTTTAACTCTAAAATTTTGCATCACATTCTAATAAGCATTATTATTCCTAAGCAGTTTCATCATGATGAGATCAGTTTCACTGAATTAGGTACCTTATATTGGATCATGACTAGACAACATTTCTGTTTTAGTTACCTAATCGGGTGACACATGATAGAGGTCCTTTCTAAAGGATCAATGTTACCATATGGAGGTTTGATAACTAGACTATTGCATGCCCATAACATCGCATTCCACCGGATGAAGAAGCAATACAAGTCGAAAAATTTAATATTATTAATGTTAAACTCTTGAGACGACTTAGATGTCTTGTCGAGCATGGAATAGGGGTTAGGCAACCTAGGAGATGTGATATACCTCCCAGTAGTAGACCATCCTGAAAACACCAGTCCTTAGGGGAAATGAATCTCCTCCTCCTAATCCTTTTGTTTGCAGCTACATCAGTGACATTTTCTGCTCCATCTTCTACTGATCCGATCATGAGAGAGTTAAATGAAGTAAAACTACAGCAAATTGAAATTTTAAAGGAAATGCGGAAGATGAACTTAAAGATCGATCACATGTATAGGCATCTTGGCATTCCTCCTGAGGAGTAGCTTGCTGTGTTTTCTTTTTGAACGATGTAAACTTGTGTTGTCTGTTGACATTTATGTTGTATTCCTTACATCGTGACATCTTCTTGTTGACATCTATGTTGTCTTAACTTCATCTTTGTGTTATCTTACATCTTTTCGGCCACTTTGTGGAATGGTTTTCGGTTTTCGATTTCCTTTTCCACATTTGTGATGTTTTCCGACCCTCCTTATTGTTATGATTCCCTCGTTTCCTTTTGTTGATGACAAAGGGGAGAAATGATATGTGTATTGCCATATGATATCGTTGTCCAACATAAACTTAGTTGGGTTCTGATATCATGTTTTTGAATATGTATACTTCATTGATATCCTTGATATCTATTTTGAAATCTTGAAATTAAAATTAATTATGTTGAATTCAAAAATTGAATTCAAGCAATTTTTCTTTATGGCATATACATAGGGGGAGTTAAGAATAACTCCATCACCAATTGATTGTCATTATAAAAAAGGGGGAGATTGTTAAATCTCGGATTTTGATGATGAAATCAATTGGTGAAATATTTGTACTAATCTCTTTGTTGAGATGAGTGTGCAGGAATAACTACGATAGAAAGAAAACATAACGTGATTTACCGAGGCCAAGTCCGTCGGGGTTCAAGAGTTCATCGGAAGTCGAGAGATTTTGGAAGAGTTGCGGAACCATTCAAGATCAAATCAGGACTTGTCGAAGTTTTCAAAGTCCATTTCAAAGATCGTCGAAGGTTCGCGGAACTTAGGAAGATTCGAAACCACCAAGACTAGTTGAGCTCACGGAGTATCTTTGGGAGACCATGGTAGCAATCCGAGGGAAGCATCGGAGGCTCGGAATCTCATGGAAGTCGACTTGAAGATCAAATCACGTTAAGTTATGTTCGTAATTTGCACATGAGTAGAGCAAGGATTTAAGAAATAAATCCTGCCCAAAATTCAGTAGGAGCCAACCGGGCCACTCTTTGTGTCAAGTTGAGATCTAAACAGGCCCCATTCAGCTCTGTAGAATGGGGCAAGCGATGGAACCGCTAAGCCTGGGGCGGTGGAACCGCCGACTGGGCGTAGCACCGCCCCACACACACACACAAAGCGGTGGAACCGCACTTTGTGCCGTCTGGGGCGGTAGCACCGCCAGCCTAATCGATGGCGGTGGAACTGCTGGTCAAGCGGTGGCACCGCTTCGCCACCGGCTGAGCGGTAGCACCGCTTTGCTCAAGGCGGTGGCACCGCCTGCACGCCCTTGACCACTGTGAACGCGGGAACTCCAAATTCACTTGGATTTTGGAGCCCAATTTTGAATCTACTTTGGATCTATAAATACCCCCCCTTTCTCAGCTGAAAGGGTACCCTTTTGAGCAAGAAAAAGTTTGAGTCTTGAGCTTTTGAAGAGTTTTGAAAAGTGTTGTATTCTTTGCTAAGTGTTCACCTTCTTCTTCTTCTTGAGAGATCTTGTACAAGTGTGAACATCTTGTAAAGGGTTGTAAAAAGGGGTGTTTGATCCTTCCCCTTCAAAGGACTTGCTAGTGGAAGAGCGGAGCCTCATCGCAAAGGCTTCAAGAGTGGATGTAGGTCATTTGACCGAACCACTATACATCATTGTGTCCTTAAATGTGTGAGTGTTTATATTTCTGAAATCATTTCATTTCTTGGCTGCAAGTTCATAGTTAGTTCCTTTTCACAAGCAATTACTTTCAAGTTCTCTTTCGTAGAATCGAATTCTTCTACGAACTTGTGTTTCTTTGCGAAATCGGTTTCAAGAATACGAGTTTAATCCGCTGCACTAATTCACCCCCCCCTCTTAGTGCCTTTTGATCCTTTCAAAATCCACCCCACCGGGTCTCCTTCTTCCCATCATAGGAAGTCTACCCTCATGTGTGGTTGAAGCATATCCGAGGGCTGTCCCTCCTCTAGAGGCCTCTCTGAACTCTCTCCTCATTGAAATTTGGTTGGACTCAATTGTTGTCTAATTCTGAATTCTGCAAATAAAGCGCGTAATTTATCCTCCAAGGGCGATTGAAGACACGATTCAATCCAAGATTCCAATGCTTCAAATTTGGCATCAATTGGATCTTAAGAAGCCATAGCATATGCCTCTAGATCAGAGATGTTCTTGTCTTTTTTCTATTGATGGGTTAATGGCATGGGGTGATGGAAGGTTCGGGTAATAGATCGGTGATAGAAGGGTTCGGTTGTAATGGTTTATTGTTTTGGGCTACGGTTTTTAATATTGTTAGGGTTATGAAAATAGGTTATGACAACTATATCTTAGGGCTAGAGGGATGTCCTAAAGATGTCTTGGTTAGTGGTAGCAAGGTGGCTAGGGTTTGGTAGGTTATGGAGAAGAAAAAGGATAAAGGTGCAGCACTAGATTTTTCACAGAAAAAATTCCAATAGTAAGGATGCAATTTTTTTGCACAATTCTCAACAGAGATTCAAGTAAAACTCAAAGGGAATCTATTGGTAAGGGGGAGATAATACTGTTAAAAATTTCGTACAAGAAAGCAATAGCAAGAGGTTTGGTAAAATTTAGGATAACGGAAATGTACTACAACAGATTTTTACGTCCATAGTGTAGCAGATTAGACATAAAAGATCAGTAGTTTATATTGAGAATTTTTTAAGGAAACCAAAGAAGAATCTACTTTTAGAAGTGTCAAAGTTATTATAAAAATTTCATAGAGATTTGGATAGAAGAAATGCAGTAGCAAGATCAAACAAACAGTGCTTATGCGGTTGAAATTCTGCAGTGCATCTTTCGTCGTATAGATGAAAACTTTACGATGAAAAGTTTATGCAGCAATATAGGAATGATTTTTTTGGATTTTTTGAATAAGGATAACTAAATTGTAGCAGCAGTAAGGTAGGAAACCAGAACTTGGTGCAATTCATGGGGAGATCAAAGGATGATCCGCGGTGATGGAGATTGCTAGTTATATATGCCCTACAAGCCAATCACATGAGTGATGGCACTGTGAATTGATATGCACTTTATCTCTTTGCTTATTATTAGGCGTTTTATCACTTTATCTTGTGTGATGCATATACTGTGATGTCTTTGGATTTGTGCAATGGGAATCGGATCGTGATGAGATCACGATAATGAGATCGATTCATCTTTAAACACAAACCCTAAATTATCCTGGTCATAGGTTATTCAAGAAGGACATCGAGATAACCAGATAGACTGGTGTGCTGTATATCCATTCATATGATGGAGGTAGCTGATCTCATAGCTACTCGTGTGGGGACACTAAGGGTACAGTGCAAGTGCTCATTAGATAATGAGTTCACTGATTGATCCACCTATGGAATGCTGGATGATTATTGATACCTCATGTTAGACAGTGATTCCATAGTCCCAGTAGTGTATCTGGTCCTTAGACTTGAGACACTAAGGATGTCCTGTATGAGTACTCCACTCTTTGATACCATACTTATAGGTTTGGAAAGTTCTAAATCTAGTACAACCGATCATTGGGAGTGGTAGCCAACCTTACGAGGGCTATTGAGTGTCAATAGAGGATCATCTGCTCTTGGTATCATGAGAGGAATATCCCATGTATTCTTGCTTGAACAAATCCTTGGCCAAGGTTATTCGGATTGAGAGAGAAAGAGTTCTCCCGGAGAATCCGACAAGAGCTAGACTTGAGGAGAGACCGTATGAGCCTGACAACACCATGCCCGTTATAGGGTCTCTGGGATATTAGATGGATGAGGGACTATAGATACATGGTAACTGAGGACAGATAGATCCAAAGGATTGGACTCCCCTGTATCGTCTGGGGGCCGCGGCGTAGTGGCTTGGTACGTCCGTAGTCGATGAGTTGGGTGAATTATTATAGAGATAATAATTCACTAAGTCAGAAGGAGTTCTGACAAGTATGACTCACGGCCAGCTCAATATTGGGCCTAGAGGGTCACACACATATGGTAGGTGTTGCAACGAGTAGAGGTTCTGATATGAGATATCCGTTTAACCCCCTATCTTATTGGATATCCATTAAACTCCTGAATTATTGGATCCTGAGATGAGATCCAATAATTGCTAATAAAAGATTATTATGTAGAAACCCACTAATCCAAGAGGCTTGGGTAATTGGATGGAGATCCAATACCCAATAGGGTTAAAGATCTATTAGGATTTTTAGGGGGCCTCTATAAATAGGAGGGAACCAAAGCTCTATAGGCTGAGGGTTTCTTTTGGTAGCCACCTCTTATTCTCCTCTCCCCAGAGAGAGGTGCATCGTTGCAATCTCTGCCATGTGGATACCATTAGAGAGGAGGACGCTTGACCTCATTCATCCTCTCCCACAAATCTGCAGGAATTCAGGGATATACGATTTTCCTAGGTATCTTCTTTTACACGTGTAGTTTTGCGGATTTATTTTTGATGCCCTGATCTTTGCACGACTATAGAAACTTTCTATGGAAAATCTGGGGTTTTGTTTTCTATTCTTCTGCTGTGCATGTGATGTCGCTTCCCTTAAGGATTTCCCAACAAAGATGGCGACAGAATTTGGTGACGATCTTTTAAGCAATTGTGGGAATTATTTTGGGCGACTGTGGAGGGCTGATGGCATTTGTTATAGGTGCCCTATAAGCCAATCACATGAGTGATGACACCTATGACATGCTACGTCGATCTCTTTGTATATTATTATTAATATTTTCTCACATTATCTAGATAAATATTGTGATGTCCAAGGATTTGTGCAATGAGAATCAGATCATGATGAGATCACAATAATGAGATCGATATACCTTTAAACATAAATCCTAAATCATCCTGGTCATAGGTTACTTGATGAGAATTTTGAGATAACTGGATAGACTAGTGTACTATATACTCGTCTATATGATGGAGGCAATCGATCTCATAGTCGCTTGTATGGGAACACTAGAGGGGGACACTAGAGATATAGTACAAGTGCTCATTGGAGAATGAGTTCACAGATTGATTCACTTACAGAATGTTGTATGGTTAATAATACCTAATGTCAGATAGCGATTCTGCAGTCTCCGTTGTGTGTCTTGTCCTTAGACTTGAGAGACCAAAGATGCCTTGTTTGAGTACTCCATTCTTTGACACTAGACTTATAAGTTTGGAAATCTCCAAATCTGGTACAACCAGTTCTCGGAAATGGTAGTCAATTTTACGAAGAAAATTATGTGTCAATATAGGATCATTCACTCTCGGTATCATGAGAGGAGTATCCCGTGTGTGCTCACTCAAGCAAAATCCCTAGCTAGGGTCATTTGGATTGAGAGAAAAGAAATTCTCTAGGAGAATCCGATTAGAGCGAGACTCGGATAGGATTCCATATGGGCCTGACTTTACCATGCCCAATATATGATCTTTGGCATATAGATGGATGAGGAATTATTGATACATGATAACTGAGGACACACAAGTCTAATGGATTAGATCCCCCTATACCGTTTGGAGACTATGGCGTATTGGCTTAGTACATCCATAGTCAATGAGTCAAGTGAATTATTATGAAGATAATAATTCACTATATCAGAAGGAGTTCTGATGGGAGCGACTCACGGCCAGCTCGGTATCAGGCCTAGAGGGTCACACACATTAGGTGGATGTTACGATGAATAGAGGTGCTAATATAAAATATCTATGGAGCCCCTATTTTGGATCCTATGGATAAGATTCAATTAGATAATTTGATAGAGATCCAATGTGAATTGGATAGAGATCCAATGTGAACTAGATAGAGATCCAGTGTGAACATGATTCGTTAAGGATAAGCTTCCTACTAGAAAATCACAAGGAGTCGACATCTTTTGCACAACGGAAAACAAAACAAGACCAGATTTCCCATAGTTACATACTAGGTCATTATACGATGATTGATGTGTGAAAAAATTGCAAATCTAAAAAATCTCACATATCATGTTAGAAACGTTACCTGGGGAGATCGTATATCCTCGATTTTTTAGATCCGATGAAGAGGATGAAGGAGCACTAGCGTACTCTTCTCTAGCGGTAATGCACATAGCAGAAGCAGCGACGATGCTCCTTAGATCACCGTGGGATCTCCCTCTCCCCATACACCATGAGGCTGCCGGAGCCAAGGAGCAGAGGAGGCTGAGGAGAATAGGAGGGATGACTACCAAGAGCTCTAGCCTATGAACCGGGGAGTTCCTCCTATTTATATATGTACTAGAAGCATATCCTTAACGGATCCTATTCACACTAGATCTCTATCCTAGTTCATATTGGATCTCTATCCAATTGGATCTTATCCATAGGATCCAAAATAAGGGCTCTGCAGATATCTTATATCTGCACCTTTACTCATCGCAACATCCACCTAATATGTGTGACTCTCTAGGCCCGATATAAGCTAAAAAAGTAAAAAAGTACACTTTTCCAGGCTGTAGGCGATGGTACCACCCAGCAATAAAGCTGTAGTGGTGGTATTGCTTTAGGCTGGCGGTAGCACCGTCAAAACTTCTATTTTCGAGGTTTTGCGGGCGGTTGCACCGCCCAATGTAGGCGGTAGTACCGCCCATATCCAGAAGACCCATAAATTTGAATTTTGGCTTCATTTTTGGAGCCATTTAGGGTTTATAAATACCTCACTCATCCCTGCAAGGATTACACAAGAAAAAGTAAGCTAAAACTCTGGTATATCAAGTTGAAATCTTGAAAAGTCTTGAGTGTTCTCTCCCTCATCTTGAAAAGTTTAGAAGTTTATCTAAGGGAGGTGTGAGACTTGTAGAGGTTATCTCCGAAACCATTGGAAAGGAGAAAGAGTTGTAAAAGGGTGGTTGATCTTCACCCATTGAAACAAGATCATTAGTGAAAGCCGGTGACCTCAACGAAGGAGGAATCGGGAGTGGACGTAGGACGGAGAACCGAACTACTATAAAATCGGTTTGCATTTCTTTTTTTGTAATTTATATTTCTGTAAATCCTTTACCTTATTACAATCACTTGAATCCTTCTCTTTCACTTACGAATCTCTTTAAGTTAAAACACAATCGAAGTTGGTTTTCATTGAATCGTGATTCTTCTCGAATGAAGTTTTTCGAAATTGCACAAATCAACGTTTTTAACTACTGCATAATTCACCCCCCCCCCTCTTAGTGCCACTCTAGATCCTAATAATTGGTATCAGAGCTTAGTCACTCTCATCTGATTTAAAACCCAAGAGAGATGACTTATTCCAGCATACAAGAGGGTCATTCCATTACCCGTCTGCCTATATTTAATGGATCGGATTACACCTATTGGAAGACTCGTATAAAGATCTTTTTAATTTCCATGGATTTCGAGCTTTAGAATATTGTTGAAAATGGATTTCAAAAATCTTCTCTTTTGATGAACAAATGGAATGAATCAGAGAAGAAGGTTTTCACTCTTAATGCAAAGGCTATGAATGCCTTGTTTTGTGTACTTAATAAAAATGAGTTTAATCGTGTTTTGATTTGTGAGTTGACTTTTGACATTTGGCACACTCTTGAAATCACTTATGAAGGCACTAGCCGAGTGAAAGAGTCCAAAATCAATTTTTTGATTTACTCTTTTGAATTATTTCGAATGAAACTAAGTGAGTCCATCGGAGACATGTACACATATTTCATGGATGTCATTAATGGACTCAAAGCACTTGGTAAAAGTTGTTCTAATTTCAAACTTATCACTAAAATTTAAAGATCCCTTCTAAAGAGTTGGGATCTGAAAGTTACGGTCATTCAAGAGGCCAAGGACCTTAAAAAATTTTCTCTTGAAGGACTCATTAGGTTTTTAATAACCTACGAAATGATATGTCATGCTCATGATGAGCTAGAGAACCCCCTTCCAAAGAACAGGAAGGATATGGCATTGAGAACATAAGAAGACCACTTGAAGGAAGTTTTAAGTGATGACAACCTTGATGATGAACTTGCACTCTTAACTCAAAAATTCAAAAAATTTATAAGAAGGAATAAATTTAAAAATGACACTAAAAATAAAGTTGAACAAAAAAAAGGACCAAGTCATATGTTACGAATGCAAGAAGCTGGGGCACTTCAAAAGTGAATGCCCCCAAGCCAAGAAGAAGTTACCAAAGATGAAGAAAGCTCTAAAGGCTATATGGGATGACTCAAGTAGCTCTGAAGATGAAGAAGCAAGCAACAAAGAGGAGGCTAACTTCGCATTGATGGCTTTAGGAGAAGAGGTAAATGAGTTATTTAATAAAGATTTATCTTTCGATGTGTTGAATCTTGGATTTTGATGATGAAGTCAATTGATGAATTATTTGTTCTAATCCATATTGTTGAGATAAGTGTGTAGGATTAACTACTATAGGATGTAAATATAAAGTGATTTACCGAGGTCAAGCTAGCTAGGAGTTTGAGAGTTCACCGGAAGTCCGAAGGATCATCGGAAGTATTGCCAGAACCAACCGAGATAGAATCAGGAACTTGCCGAAGGTTTGGGAAGTTCACCGGAAAGATCGTCGAAGGTTCGTAGAGATCACCAAGAAGGTTCGGAAGCTTGCCAAAAACTTGTTGAGCTCACCACAAAATCTGAGAGCTTATTGGGAGTCCGCTGGAATAAATCTAAAGGAGTGTCGGAAGTCCACCAGAAATTCACCAGACAGCTCACCGGAAGAAGACTTGAAGAATGTCGGTTTAAATTACTTAGAATTATGTTTCAATTTAGTAGTTAACACATAATTAGGGCAAGGATTAGGAAATAATCCTATCTAAACTTTGTAAGAGCCAACTGGGCCTTTATTGGATTGATTTGGGCCGAGATAAGGTCCATTCACTTTCTTTGAATGGTAGGGTGGTGGCACCGCCAAAGCACTGAGAGATCGGGCGGTGCCACCGCTGCCTTGGGCTGTGGAACTGCCCAGTACATTGTCAATCTGACAGTGATAAGTGGTGGCACCGCCATTGACAGGCGGTGGCACCACCAGCACTGGGAAACCCAAAATAAATTCAAATTTGGGGCCCAAATTTGAATCCTCCTTTCTCAGCTAAAAGAGTATCCTTTTTTAGAGTTAGAATTGAGCAAAAGCTTTGGCAAAGTTTTGTTTTTGATAGCTAGTGTTCACCTCCCTCTTTCTCTTTGAAAAATCTATAAGAGTTTGAACCACTTATAAAAGGCTTGTGAGAGGGGTGTTTGGTCCTTCCCCTTCAACAAGATTTACTAGTGAAACTTGGGAGCCTCATCGGAGAAGGCTTTGAAAGTGGATGTAGGTCACTTGACCGAACCACTATACATTATAGTGTTCTTGAATGTGTGAGTTTAAATTTCTGAATCATTTCTATACTTAGCTGCAAATCGTTCGGTTTTCATCTCCTTTACTCAAGCTACTTCAACTAAGTCATCTTCGTCGAATCAAAATCTCAATACGAACTAGCTATTTATGAAATCGGTTTTAAACTTACGAGTTTTAATCTGCTGCACTAATTCACACCCCCCCTCCTAGTGCCTCTCCGATCCTAACAATTGGTATCAGAGTAAGGTTCACTCTCATATTTGGTTTAAAACCCAAGAGAGATGGCTTATTCTGACATGCAAGAGGGTCACTCCATTACACGTCCGCCTATGTTTAATGGGTCGGATTACACGTATTGGATGAGGATCTTTCTTATTTCCATGGATTTTGAGCTTTGGAGCATCATCAAAAATGGTTTTAAAAAATCTTCTCTTCCGACAAGTGAATGGAATGAATTGGAGAAGAAGACTTTTACTTTAAATGCAAAGGCTATGAATGCCTTATTTTGCGCTCTCGATAAAAATGAATTTAATTACGTTTCAATTTGTGAATCGACTTTTGATATTTGGCGTACTCTTGAGATCACTCATGAAGGCACTAGCCGAGTGAAAGAGTCCAAAATCAACATTCTTGGGCATTCCTATGAACTTTTCTGAATGAAACCAAGTGAGTTCATCGGAGACATGTACACCTACTTCACGGATGTCATCAATGGACTCAAAGCACTTGGTAAAGGATTTTCGAATTTTGAACTGGTAACTAAAATTTTAAGATCCCTTCTAAAGAGTTGGGATCTAAAAGTTACGGTATTCAAGAGGCCAAGGATCTTAAAACTTTTCCTCTCGAAGAACTTATTAGGTCTCTAATAACCTATAAAATGACCTGCCATGCTCATGAAGAGCTCGAGAACCCCCTTCCAAAGAATAGGAAGGATATGGCATTAAGAACACAAGAAGACCACTTGAAAGGAACATCAAGTGATGAGGACTTTGACGAAGATATTGTACTCTTAACTAGAAAATTTAAAAAATTCATTAAAAAGGGTAAATTTAAAAATGAAACCAAAAATAAACTTGAACCAAAAAAGGATCAAGTTATATGTTATGAATATAAGAAGCCGGGGCACTTCAAATATGAATGCCCCCAAAACCAAGAAGAAGCAACTCAAGAAGAAGAAGACATTGAAAGCTACATGGGATGACTCAAGTGACTCCAAGGATGAAGAAACAAGTAATAAAGAGGAGGCCAACTTCACGCTAATGGCCTTAGGAGAACAGGTTAGTGAGTTATTTAATGAAGAGTTATCTTTTGATGAACTTTCTTTCGCTTTTCATGAATTATTTGATGAATGTAGAACTATTAATAAGAAGTTAAATTTATTAAAGAAAGAACATGCTTTATTACAAGATAAGTTTGATAGTCTACAAACTCCTTTACCCCTATGCTCTAAGTGTGAACACTTAGAAGCAATCAAAAATAAGTACTTGCTACTTAAAGAGACCCTAAACAAGTTTAAGTTCGGTAGCAAGGGCTTGGACATGATCCTTGCAAACAAGGGTCACGTCGGAAATAGAAGTGGAATTGGATTTGTGAGTGGATCTCACCGAAATCCTATCACCTTCATTAAAGGACTCACATTACATGTATCACATCATTTAAAATATAATTCTTATTGTAAATCCAAACATGTTGTTTACAAATGTCTATTTAGAAAAATTAGTCTATATAAATTGATATGGGTTCCTAAAGGAACCATAAATAATTCAATGTTAAATGACAAAGTTAGTAGATTAATATTTGAGGCACCCAAAATCAAATGGGTACCTAAAAACCATCCTCTTTTGTAGAACCATTCACCATCACAAGCTAGGAGCAAGAGATTGTATCTTGATAGTGGATGCTCAAGGCACATGACCGAAGATCCATCTTAGTTCTCTATGCTCACTAGCAAAGAAGAAGGGTATGTCATCTTCGGAGACAACAACAAGGGTAAAATCATTGGCAAGGGAACCATAGATAACAAATCAAGTTTTTTAATTGATGATGTAATACTAGTTGATGGATTAAAACATAATCTTTTGAGCATTAGTCAATTATGTGATAAAGGTTATATTGTTAGATTTGAATCTAATGCTTGCATCATTGAAAAACCAAACAACAACATATCCATGATTGTGTTAAAACAAAATAATGTTTACACCATTAACATTGAAGAACTTAGTAATGAAATGTGCTTCTCTGTTTTAAATGATGATGCTTGGCTTTGGCATAGGAGATTAGGCCATGCAAGCATGAAACTAATATCTAAAATTTCTTTTGAAGAACTAGTACGAGGAATTCCAAACATCAAGTTTGCCAAGGACAAAGTATGTGATGCATGTCAACTAGGAAAATAAATAAAAACTAGCTTCAAATCAAAGAATCAAATAAGCACCTCTAGACCATTACAATTGATCCATATGGATTTATTTAAACCAATGTCTAGGAGGTAGCAAATATGCATTTGTCATTGTAGATGACTATAGTAGATATACTTGGACCTATTTTTTGGCTTACAAAAGTGATTGATTCAAATATTTTTCTAAATTTTGTAAACTTACTCAAAATGAAAAGGGTTTCATGATTTCATTGATTCGAAGTGATCATGGTGGAGAATTCCAAAACCATGACTTCCAAAATTTTTGTTAATCTAATGGATATAACCACAACTTCTCTACTCCAAGAAATCCCCAACAAAATGGAGTAGTAGAAAGAAAGAATAAAAATTTATAAGAAATGACAAGAACTATGTTAAATGAACATAATTTACCCAAATACTTTTGGGCCGAAGCTGTTAATACGGTTTGCTATCATGAATAAGGTTCTAGTAAGACTATCTCTATCCAAGACTCCTTATGAATTATGGAATAACAAAAAACCTATTGTTTCTTATTTTTAAAGTTTTTGATTATAAATGCTTTATTTTAAATGAAAAGGATGCTTTAGGAAAATTCGATGCTAAATTCGATGAAGGCATCTTTCTTGGTTACTCTTCTGTTTCTAAAGCTTTTCATATTTTTAACAAAAGAACGTTAGTTATAGAAGAGTCTATTTATGTAGTTTTTAATGAAATTTCTAAATTTAAGAAAAAAGATTTTGATGATGATTTTGGTTTTGATGGTTTCAATTTAAATGAACCCACTCCTCAAAATAGCAACTTGGATGCATCTTCTTGCCAAATTTCCTTACCTAAGGAATGGAAGTATTTAGATGCACATCCCAAGGAGTTAATTATAGGAGACACATTGAAAGGGGTTCAAACTCGTTCTTCTTTTAAAAATTTTTGTGCCCATGCCACTTTTCTTTCTCAAATTGAACCTAAGTGCATTGATGATGCCTTGAAAGATGATTCTTGGGTTGTCGCAATGCAAGAAGAATTGAATCAATTTGAAAGGAATGAGGTATAGAAGCTTGTTCCTAGACCTAGTGACCATTTAGTTATTGGTACTAAATGGGTCTTTAGAAACAAGCAAGATGAATATGGTATCATGGTTAGAAACAAGGCTAGACTAGTGGCCAAAGGTTTCAACCAAGAAGAAGGTATCGATTACGAAGAGACCTTCGCTCTTGTGGCAAGATTAGAAGCCATTAAGATGCTCATTGCCTATACTAGTACTAATAACTTTAAACTTTTTCAAATGGATGTCAAAAGTGCTTTCTTAAATGGTTTTATTTCCGAAGAAGTGTATGTTGAACAACCACTTGGATTTGAAAATCCTCTTCTTCCCAATCATGTGTTTAAACTAACTAAGGCTCTCTATGGATTAAAACAAGCCCCTAGGGCTTGATATGAGAGGCTTAGTTCTTTCTTAATTTCAAATAATTTTACTAAAGGCAAGGTTGATACTATATTGTTTATTAAACATTTTGAAAATAATTTTCTTATTGTTTAAATTTATGTTGATGATATTATTTTTAGTTCTTCGAATGAATCACTATGTGAATCATTTGCCAAGTGTACGAGTCATGAATTTGAAATGAGCCTAATGGGAGAATTAACATTCTTTTTGGGATTATAAATTAAACAACTTAGTGATGGTATATTTCTTAATCAAACAAAGTATACATTAGAATTGTTAAAACGATTTAACATGGATGGTTCAAAAGCCATCAACACTCCAATGAGTACTTCCACAAAGTTAGACTTAGATGAAAGTGGAGAAAATTTTGATCAAAAAACATATAGGCAGTTTACTTTACCTCACCACAACTAGACCCGATATCATGTTTAGTGTAGGTCTATGTGCAAGATTCCAAGCAAATCCTAAGTTATCTCACCTTAAAGCTGTTAAAAGAATCATTAGGTATCTAAAAGGAACTCACAATCTAGGATTATGGTATCCAAAATCCGATAACTTTGATTTAAAAGCCTATGCGGATGTGCATTTTGGTGGATGTAGAATAGATAGAAAGAGCACATCCGGAACATGCCAATTTTTAGGACATGCACTTGTTTCTTGGACTTTCAAGAAATAAAATTTGGTTGCACTATCTATGGTGGAAGCCGAATATATAGCTACAAGTGTATGTTGTGCATAAGTTGTTTGGATGAAAAATATGTTAGAAGACTATGGAATTTATTTAAAGAACATTCCCATAAAATATGATAATACAAGTGCTATTTGTCTAACCAAAAATTCTATTTAATACTCTAGAACTAAGCACATTGACATTAGGCGTCACTTTATATGAGATCATGCCAAAAATAATAATGTCATTCTAGAATTTATTGATACAAAACACCAATTAGTGGACATCTTAACAAAACTCCTAAATGAAGAACAATTTGACTTTATTAGAAGAGAATTAGGCATTCTAAAATACATGATGTTGTATGTTTCTTTTCCAAAATTTTCCAACTTCGGTTTTGATTATATCATCTTAATATTATCTCTTCATTTTTGAATGACATATTTACAATATCATCTTGGCATTTTGATCTTCCTATTTTGATTCTCCTCTTCATTTGATGAGTTATGTCATGACTTTTGATGAAATGATTAAATTTTTAGTTTTGATAGTTTCACATTGATATTATATTTTCACATTTTGATGACATCTTTATATAATGGAGCTCTCATTTTTATCTTTCGATCATAATTTTGATGCAAGCTATCATGATGGAGTTTTCCTCTTTCTTTAAATAGTAATGATGTAGTAAAAACTAATTTAAGTATGACAAGATATTTCATGACTTGCATTTTATATGAAGCTTAACATATGCATAAATTAATGTCATGAATTATACAAAATTAAATTCTTAAATGTTTATTTTCGATTTTTATTCTTGTGCAAATCGGTATGATTCAAGGTTTTATGACTTCCTCCTCATGAATCACTACAAGAATGCTACGTTGAATTTTTTCCTCCAAATTTTTGATATTGATATATTTCATTCGTTGATGTTTTATGAACTTTGACATCTCATTCTCATGGAGTTTACCTTAAAGTATGAAATCTTTGATGAATGACTTTAATGATCAATCCTTTCACAATTCTATGCTTGAATTCTCAATCAAAAATCGAGTCTTAAATTTTTCATATATGAATTCTTCATGAGCTTTTTGAAACTCTAATGTTTTTTTTTTCGAATCTCATGAACATGAATAAAAATGATCCAAACATTTTTTGGATTTATTCATGTATTATGTTCAACTCATTTATCATATGCTTGATAATTGACCACTCATTTTTTTTTTTGTGGTATGATACCTTATGGTGGCTACTTCACCTCCTTTTTGTGGATGACAAAGGGGGAGAAAAATATGAAATTGATGACAAATGACTTATATGTAGCAATATGTTGGAATGAAAAATGATTTCATGTATCGTATCACATCACAATAACTTATATGGTTCATATTGCAAATTGCTTTTGCCATGCTTTGAAATCAAAAAATTATTAATATACTTAAAAGCATCGCAATGTATTGCAATATATCTCAAATGCTTAAAATGTAAATTTTCTTGAGATAAGCTATTATTTCATTTGATATCATGCCTTGATTTTGTGCACTTCATTGATATCATTTGATCCTTGTGTTATTTCAATTTGTGATTAGTTTCTCTTGTCGAAATGATGAATGTCTATCATTCGACTAGAAAATGCATATCATGCCATGACATTGTGAAAAATATGAAGTTTCATATTTATGGATGAAAATTCATGCTTGTTAAGCATGACGATAAGTTTAATGAATGAAACTTATCGGGTTTTGAATGAATTCAAGAAGATTGAATTCAAGTGTTGTTACCTTATCATTATATGACATATAGATAGGGGGAGTTAAGATTAACTCCATCATCAATTGATTGTCATCATCAAAAAGGGGGAGATTGTTGAATCTCGGATTTTGATGATGAAGTCAATTGGTGAATTATTTGTTCTAATCCATATTGTTGAGATAAGTGTGCAAGATTAACTACTATTGAATGAAAACATTAATCGAGGTCAAGCTCGCTAGGAGTTTGAGAGTTCACCGGAAGTCTGAAGGATCATTAGAAGTGTTGCAGGAACCAACCGAGATAGAATCAGGGACTTACCGAAGTTTTCGAAAGTTCACTAGAAAGATCGTCGGAGGTTCGCGGAGATCACCGAGATAGTTCAAAAGCTTCCCAAAGACTCGTTGAGCTCGCCACAAAATCCAAGAGCTTGCTGGGAGTCCGTCGGAATAAATCAAAAGGAGTGTCGGAAGTCCATCGAAAATTTGTCGAAAAGCTCGTCGGAAGAAGACTTGAAGAATGTCGGTTTAAATTACTTAGAATTATGTTTCAATTTAGTAGTTAGTATGTAATTAGGGCAAGGATTAGGAAATAATCCTATCTAAACTTTGTAAGGGCCAACCAGGCCCTTATTGGGTTGATTTGGGCTGAGACTAAGGTCCATTCAGCTTTGCTGAATGGTCCGAGCGGTGGCACTGCCCAGTGGCTGAGAGATGGGTGGTGGCACCGCCTAGACTGGGGCGGTGGCACCGCCCAGCACTTGAGAGACTGGGCAGTGGCACCGCTGCCTTGGGCAGTGGAACCACCTAGTACATTGTCAATCTGATACTGACAAGTGGTGGCATCGCCACTAATAGGCAGTAGCACCGCCAGCACCCGAAAACCCAAAATAAATTCAAATTTAGAGCCTAAATTTAAATCCTCTTTGGGTCTATAAATACCCTCCTTTCTCAACTGAAAGAGTACCCTTTTTGAGAGTTAGAATTGAACAAAAGCTTTGGCAAAGTCTTATTGTCGATAGCCAATGTTCACCTCCCTCTTTCCCTTTGAAAAATCTGTAAGAGTGTGAACCAGTTGTAAAAGGGTTGTAAGAAGGGTGTTTGGTCCTTCCCCTTCAATAAGATTTACTAGTGAAAGTTGGGAGCCTCATCGGAGAAGACTTTGAAAGTGGATGTAGGTCACTTGACCAAACCATTATACATTGTGGTGTTCTTGAATGTGTGAGTGTTTAAATTTCTGAATCGTTTCTATACTTGGCTGCAAATTGTTCAGTTTTCATCTCCTTTACTCAAGCTACTTCAACTAAATCATCTTTGTCGAATCGAAATCTCAATACGAACTAGCTATTTATGAAATCAATTTCAAACTTACGAGTTTTAATCTACTGCACTAATTCACCCCCCCTCCCCTTATTGCCTCTCCAATCCTAACACGATGAACTTTCAATTACTTTTCATGAATTGTTTGATGAATGTAGAACTATTACTAAAAAGTTCAATTTATTAAAAAAGGAGTATGCTTTCTTACTAGATAAACTCAAAAGTCTTGAACATGATATTCCTTCTCTACCCCCATGCTCTAAGTGTGAACACTTAGAAGCAATCAAAAATGAAAACTTGCTACTTAGAGAGACCCTAAATAAGTTTAGGGTCAGTAGCAAGGGCTTAGACATGATCCTTGCAAACAAGGGTCACGTCGGAAATAGAAGTGAAATTGAATTTGTGAGTGAATCTCACCAAAATTCTACCACCTTTATTAAAGGACCAACATGTTGAATCTCGGATTTTGATGATGAAACTAATTGAGTGTGATTTGTGGTCTAACTGTATGTTGAGTTACGTAGATCTACTATCGATCAAGATTAGACAGTTGACGCTGGAGGAATTGACGTCGCGCCGGAGGTGATCACGTCAGGATATTGGATGTCGAGCTGGAGGTTCGGTCGACTATCGATAGGAGGCTTCGTACGTCGGGCATCGGGCCAAGAAGTGCGGAGTTGCGCCATGGATATCGAGGTTGCGGAGGTCAATCGTCGATTGGGTAACAAGCCACTAGAGAGGGCGATATGCCGAAGGATCGGACGAAGCGCCGACCAATGATGTGCCGGGCAATTGAATGTCAATTCACGTTGTAATAACTATCTAGATCGAAGTAGAGTATTTGTTGTTTGTGTGCAGGAGTAACTATGAAAGGGATGAAGACGTAAAGCGAAACCAAGGGCCGAAGTCAAGTGCGATGGATCGTTGGGAGTTCGAGAGTTTGACAGAAGTCCGAAGATTCGTCGGAAGTTCATGGAGCTTGCCAAGAAAGATCGGAGCTTGCCAAAGAAGCTCGGGGGAACTCACCAAAATCATTGTGGAGTCCGAGAGGTTGTCGGGAGTCCGTAGGATGGTTTCCGAGGGATCGTCGGAAGACCGCCGGAAGTTCGTCGGAAGCTCGCCGGAAGAAGACTTGACATGCAGACTTTGTAATAGCTTAGGAATGTCTTTAATTTCGTAGTTAGCACATCAATTTGGGTTAGGATTAGGGGTTAATCCTTTAACCCAGGTAGGGGCCAACTGGGTCTTTACTAGGCCTTTTGGGCCTTGAACAAAGCCCATTCAGCTTTCAACCTGTGCCAGGCGGTAGCACTGCCTGGCAGCCGTGTGCTGGGCGGTGCTACCGCCCAGCCTAGAGCGGTAGTACCGCCTAGCCACTTTGGTCAGCGACGGTAGTATCGCCTGCTCCAGGCGGTAGCACCGCTTGCCAGCTGTAGCACCACTGTCTGATGTAGTCTGGCGACGACAGCAAAGAGTACTGCGCCTCGACAGCGGTAATACCGCCCAGACTCGGGAATTTCAAATTTGATTTCAAATTTGGAGCCCAATTTTGAATCCATTTTGGATCTATAAATACCCCCCCCCTTTCTCAGCTGAAAGGGCACCCTTTTGAGAAGTTAGAATCTTAGTTTTAAGTCTTGAAAAGTCTTATTCTTGCTAAGTGTTCACCTCATTCTTCTTGTGAAATCTTGTAAGATTGTGAACCACTTGTAAAGGGTTGTAAGAGGGGTATTTGATCCTTCTCCTTCAAAAAGATTTGGTAGTGGAAGAAGGGAGCCTCATCGGAGAAGGCTTCAGAAGTGGATGTAGGTCACTTTGACCGAATCACTATACATCGCTACGTCTTGATTGTGTGAGTGTTTAAATTTCTATTTTATCTCTTTACTTTGCTGCAAGCCTTTACTTTACTTACTCCACTTCCTTTTCATCTTCGTACGCATGCTTTAAAGTTAAAACACAATCTTTCCGGGTTCAAACGAAACGTTACTTTCATCGTACGAAGTTTCCGAAGCTTGTTTTAAATCGCTGAAATATCTATCGTTTTATCCGCTGCACTAATTCACCCCCCCCCCCTCTTAGTGTCGCTCGATCTCTAACAATTGGTATCAGAGCCATGTTCTTTCTCTTTCGGATTTACACCCGTGAGAAATGGCTCTAAATGGTTTTCAAGAGGGCTTTTCAGTTTTTCGTCCATCATTCTTTAACGGATCGGACTACACTTATTGGAAAACTCGAATGAGAGTTTTCATGCTTTCAATGGATTTGGATTTGTGGAGCATCATCGAAAATGGCTTTCAACTTCCCTCTAAACCGACGAACGAATGGTCGGACTTAGAGAGAAAATCTTTTTCTTTGAATGCAAAGGCTATGAATGCCTTATTTTGTGCTTTGAACAAAAATGAGTTCAATCGAATTTCTTCTTGCGAAACGGCTTTTGATATATGACAAACACTTGAAATCATGCATGAGGGAACTAGTAGAGTTAAAGACTCAAAAGTAAACCTCTTGTTGCATGATTTTGAGCTCTTCCAAATGACACCAAGCGAATCTATCGATGACATGTACACCCGCTTCACGGATGTCGTCAATAGCTTGAAAAGTCTTGGTAAAAGATTTTCAGATTTTGAACTCACTAACAAGATCTTAAGATCCCTTTCAAAATGGTGGGATCCTAAAATAACGGCGATTCAAGAATCAAAGGATCTAAATAATTATTCTATTGATGAACTCATTGGGTCTTTAAAGACCTATGAAATGGAACATGATGAATATGATGAACACATGAACCACTTTCTAAAGAACAAGAAGGTTTTTGAACTCCGAACTATGATATGCCACTTGAGTGATGACTCAAGTGATGAGGACATTGAAGAGGACTTTGAACCTTTAATTGATCTTAATAAGTTTATTAAACAAAAATCTAAAATCAACAATGAACTTGAACGGAGGAAGAGACCAATGAAGAAGAAGAAGACTCACCAAGAAGAATCAAGGAAAGAAGAAGCAAACTACGCTTTAATGGGCTTCGACAATGAGGTAACTTAACTTCCTTGAATTATTTTGAAATTACTTGATGATTTCCATGAATGCTTAACTTAGTTAGTAGGAATTTTTTTTATGCTTTTCTTGTGTTTTTAGAAATTAAAAAATTCAAAATTATACTATGCTTTTCTTTATAGTATTTTTGAAAAGTAAAAATATGAATGACGATTATAAGATTTGTGATAATGCTTAGGATTAAACTATGCATGAGTATCTTGATGGTTTACATTGTCTCTAAACATGATGCTTGATGATTTTATACCATGCATGAGTTGTTGAAGTAATGTTGATCTTAAAAACTTGTATCTTGGATTAATGGGTCTTAACTTTTTTTTTATGATGAAATTTTTATTGATACATGTCTTCATGAAATCAATTATAAAGACCCAACCCACAAATTTTCAAAATGAAAGAAATATGGCTTTAATGTTGTCATGTATTACATTTGGACTTGATGATTTTCACGACGAAAATTATTTTTCAGATTTATAAAATGATGCATAATTTTACCAAAAATTTGAGCATCGATCATCTTGTTATAACTAATGTAAGAAAGAATTAAAATGATTTTGATGATATTTTCATTTTTGAATATGATGCATGACATTTTCATATGAAAAAGTTGAACATTCTTATGAAAGATCAAATCACTTAAATTGAAACTCATAAAGATGAGAAAATGTATTGTCATGATGTTTGATGCATATGATCTTGATGAATTTAATGACAAACTTATGTTTTGAATTTCTACAATGATGGGTTCCATATAAATGTTTGAACATACATTATGAAATCATCATTGAAATGAAAATACTAAAAGTTTGTTATCATGCTTAATGGTTTTGTGATATCATATTTTAATGACAAACTTATGTTTTGAATTTCTACAATGATGGGTTCCACATAAATGTTTGAACATACATTATGAAATCATCATTGAAATGAAAATACTAAAAGTTTGTTATCATGCTTAATGACTTTGTGATATCATATCTTGATTACAAACTTATGTTTTGGTCTTAAATTTGATACTCATCTTTTGAAATATGAGCACACTTGTTTGAAACAAAATGAAACATATTATTATGATAAGTTAAATCTCATGTCTTGAAACAATGTGTTGTTTTGACAATTTTTATAATGAAGTTTGTCTTCCGGTTTTGAATATTTTGATTTAGCATATAAAGGCAAAAGATATACTTATATGAAACATAAAGAAATTATATTTACTATCTTATCGAGATTAATAATTTCATGATATCTTAAGAATCTCATAAATTATAGAAGTGATTTCGATGAATTGATTATGATTTGATAATTTGAACTTTTCTCTCATGTTTCAATACTACTTTGTATGCTTCATGACTTGTTGATTGAAATAATGATGTAGACTTTTGATGTATCACTTGTCATGATTAATACAAATGGCTAGCATTTTGATTCTCAAAAATAAATGCTTCTTTTTATCATTTACTAAAGAGGAAAATAATTCAAGTTTATATCATTTGTGAATCTCACAAACTATGGTAATGAATTTGATGATTCGAATTTGAATGAGCTTTGTCATAATCCAAGTCTTGATATTTTGATATTTGATACTTGAAATTCTTATACATGAATCTAGTTACTCTTTGTGCTATATCTTTTTAAATGGATCATGAGCCTTGATGTCATATATTTCATGATCCTAGAAGTGATATGATTTCTTTGCCTTGTGTGGTAAATTGAATATTTGATTTTCTTTATGATAAATTATGAATCATGACTTGATCCATGAGATTGATATGCTTTTATATATCATGATTCTTGGTTGTATGATATTTATCTTGAATTAAAAAAATTAATAAATATGAATTTTGATCTTGCTAAAAAGAAAATTATGAATCATGAATGATATCTTTTGGTTGTGATCCTTGTTGAATTTATATATTGATATCCGTCATGACATGATTTCTTTACATTGTTGCCTTATTTGCATCATATAATGATTGAACAATTGATGTATATTTTTATTGATGCAAACTTTTAATTGATATGAAAAATGGCTTGTATAATGATTGAAATTTTTAGCCATTTAGTCCTCCCTTCTTTTTGACAAAGACAAAGGGGGAGAAAAATTGCTACCTTGCAATTTCACAAGAAGAAGAAGGATTGCTATTTCAAAGGATGCAAATATTGCTATCGTGACTATATCAAAAGAAGCAAATGCAAAACTTCAAAAATTTAAAATGTTACATGCCTTTATGTTTGTATGTTTAAATGAAAAGTTAGCATATATGTTTAAAGTGATCATATATAATTGCAAGCTCATTGCAAACAAAAGTTGATAGCTTACAAAGGTGAAACTTAGTTACAAAAGAGAAGAATTGAAAGGAAGATAACTTGCGTGTCGCAAAGGATGTTAGCTTGCTTATCATTATTGATTGCTTGCTTATCATTTTTTTATCTCATATCTTGATTTTTGACTCTCTTGAATTCATGACTTAATATGCTAAAAATTCATATTGTAAATTTGTTATTTTGTCATGATCAAAGCATTGGCTAATTGTACTCCACTTTTTGACAAAACAAAGGGGGAGAAGAATTATTGCTAGCTTATGTATTGAAAAGAAAAATTTTGCTAGCTAGAACATGCAAAGGAAGCAAAGAAAGTGCAACTTGCACATCTCAAGAAGCAAGTAAAAATTACCATCATTACCCATCCTTGAAACTTGCTATGATTGAATGGTAAGATTGGATGTTGTAATGCAAAGCTATGCAAAAATGTTGTATGATATGATTGATAGCTAGTATGTTGTAAAAACTTGCATATCTTTTAAACTAGCTATGATGCAACTTCTCCTTTTTGTTGATTACATAGGGGGAGAAGTAGATTGATGACTTCATGCATTGATTGAATATTTTATATATTTGTATGATGGTTTGTTGTTTTCTCACTACATAAATGATACATGTTACTTGGATTTTGGATAATCCAAGGATTCTATCAATGGCATATTGATAAGGGGAGTTTGTGTTAAACTCCGGGGAGTTTTGGTTAACTCCGTCAGTCATCAATTAGTTATCATCATAAAAAAGGGGGAGATTATTGAATCTCAAATTTTGATGATGAAACTAATTGAGTGTGATTTGTGGTCTAACTGTGTGTTGAGTTACGCAGGTCTACTATCGATCAGGATTAGATAGTTGACGCTGGAGGAATTGACGTCGCGCCGGAGGTGATCACGTCAGGATATTAGATGTCGGGCCGAAGGTTCGGTCGACTATCGGCAGGAGGCTTCGTACGTCGGGCATCGGGCCAAGAAGTGCAGAGTTGCGCCATGGATATCGAGGTTGCAGAGGTCAACCGTCGATTGGGCAACAAGCCGCTAGAGAGGGCGATGTGCCGAAGGATCGGACGAAGCGCTGACCAATGATGTGCCGGGCAACTGAATGTCAATTCACGTTGTAATAACTGTCTAGATCGAAGTAGAGTATTTGTTGTTTGTGTGCAGGAGTAACTACGAAAGGGATGAAGACGTAAAGTGAAACCAAGGGCCGAAGTCAAGTGCGATAGATCGTTGGGAGTTCGAGAGTTTGACGGAAGTCCGAAGATTCATCGGAAGTTCACGGAGCTTGCCAAGAAAGATCGGAGTTTGCCAAAGAAGCTCGGGGGAAGTCGCCAAAATCATCGTGGAGTTCGAGAGGTTGCTGGGAGTCCGCTGGATGGTTTCCGAGGGATCGTCGGAAGACCGCTGGAAGTTCGCCGGAAGCTCGCCGGAAGAAGACTTGACTTGCGAACTTTGTAATAGCTCAGGAATGTCTTTAATTTCGTAGTTAGCACATCAATTTGGGCTAGGATTAGGGGTTAATCCTTTAACCTAGGTAGGGGCCAACCGGGCCCTTACTGGGCCTTTTGGGCCTTGAACAAGGCCCATTCAGCAAAGCTGAATGGGCCAAGCGGTAGAACCGCCTATGCCAGGTGGTAGCACCGCCTGGCAGCTGTGTGCTGGGCGGTGCTACCGCCCAGCCTGGAGCGGTAGTACCGCTTGGCCACTTTGGTCACGGCGGTAGTATCGCCGCTTTGCTCAAGCGGTAAGCTTTGCTGTCTGATGTCGGATCGGAGACTCGACGGTGGTAGTACCACCTCTGATAGGCGGTAGTACCGCCTAGACCCGGGAATTTCAAATTTAATTTCAAATTTGGAGCCCAATTTTGAATCCATTTTGGATCTATAAATACCCCCCCTTTCTCAGCTGAAAGGGCACCCTTTGAGAAGTTAGAATCTTAGTTTTAAGTCTTGAAAAGTCTTATTCTTGCTAAGTGTTCACCTCATTCTTCTTGTGAAATCATGTAAGAGTGTGAACCACTTGTAAAGGGTTGTAAGAGGGGTATTTGATCCTTCCCCTTCAAAAGGATTTGGTAGTGGAAGAAGGGAGCCTCATCGGAGAAGGCTTCAGAAGTGGATGTAGGTCACTTTGACCGAACCACTATACATCACTGCGTCTTGATTGTGTGTGTTTAAATTTCTGTTTTATCTCTTTACTTTGCTACAAGCCTTTACTTTACTTACTCCACTTCCTTTTCATCTTCGTACGCATGCTTTAAAGTTAAAACGTAATCTTTCCGGGTTCAAACGAAACGTTGCTTTCATCGTATGAAGTTTCCGAAGCTTGTTTTAAATCGTTGAAAAATCTATCGTTTTATCCGCTGCACTAATTCACCCCCCCTCTTAGTGCCGCTCGATCCCTAACTTTTGTTGCAAATCTAGACATGTTGCTTACAAATATCTGTAAAAGAAACTTAGCCCACATAGGTTAATATGGGTTCTTAAATAAACAATAAGGAACTTAATGAATAATGATAAGTTTAGTAGATTAATTTTTTAGGCACCCAAGTTCAAATGGGTACCTAAAAACCATCCTCTTTTGTAGACACACTCACCCACACAAGCTAGGAGCAAGAGATGGTACCTTGATAGTATATGCTCAAGGCACATGACCAGAGATCCATCTCAATTCTGTAAGCTCACTAGCCAAGACGAAGGGTGTGTCATCTTCGGAGACAACAACAAGGGTAAAATTATTGTCAAGAGAACTATAGGTAACAAATCAAGTTTTTCAATTGATAATGTATTATTGGTAGATGGTTTAAAGCACTATCTTTTGAGCATTAGTTAATTATGTGATAAGGGATATATTGTGAAATTTAAATCTAATGCTTGCATCATTGAAAAACCACACAACAACACATCTATGATTGTATTAAAACAAAATAATGTCTACACCATAAATATTAATGATCTTAGTAATAAAATATATTTTTTTTATTTTGAACGATGATGCTTTGCTTTAGCATAGGAGATTAGGTCATGCGAGCATGAAACTAATCACTCAAATCACATATAAAGGACTTATAAGAGGCATTCCCAATGTTAAGTTCATTAAAGACAGTATGTGATGCGTGTCAACTAGGAAAATAAATAAAAACTAGCTTCAAACCAAAGAATCAAATAAGCACCTCTAGACCATTGCAATTGATCCATATGGATTTATTTGGACCAATTGACACAATGAGTCTAGGAGGTAATAAATATGCATTTGTCATTGTAGATGATTATAGTAAATACACTTGGACCTATTTCTTAGCTCACAAAAGCGATTGTTTTAAATGTTTTTTCTAAATTTTGTAAACTTGTTCAAAATGAAAAGGGTTTCATGATTTCATCAATTCGGAGTGATCATGGTAGTGAATTCCAAAACCATGACTTTCAAAATTTTTGTGAATCTAATGGATATAACAACAACTTCTCTACTCTAAGGAATCCTCAACAAAATGGAGTAGTAGAAAGAAAGAATATAAATTTATAAGAAATGACAAGACCATGTTAAATGAACATAGTTTACCCAAATACTTTTGGGCCGAAGCCATTAATATGGCTTGCTATGTCATGAATAGGGTTCTAGTAAGACCATCTCTATCCAAAACCTCTTATAAATTGTGAAATAACAAAAAACCAAATATTTCATTTTTTAAAGTTTTTGATTACAAATGCTTTATCTTGAATGAAAAGAATGCCTTAGGAAAATTCGATGCTAAATCCGATGAAGGCATCTTTCCTAGCTACTCTTCCATTTCTAAAGTCTTTCGTGTTTTCAACAAAAGAACCTTGGTTATAGAATAGTCAATTCATATAGTTTTTAATGAAGTTTTCGAATTTAAGAAAAATAATTTTGATGATGATCTTGGTTTTGATGGTTTGAATTTGAATGAACCCTCTCCTCAAAATAGTAACTTGGATGCATCTTCTTCCCAAATTTTCTTACCTAAGGAATGGAAGTATATAGATGCCCATCCAAAGAAGCTTATTATAGGTGACACATCAAAAGGGGTTTAAACTCGTTCCTCGTTTAAGAATTTTTGTGCCAATGCTGCTTTCCTTTCTCAAGTTAAACCTAAGTGCATTGACGAAGCCTTGAAAGATAATTCTTGGGTTATCAGAATACAAGAGGAATTGAACCAATTTGAGAGGAATGCGGTGTGGAAGCTTATACCTAGACCTAGTGACCATTTAGTTATTGGTACTAAATGGGTTTTTAGAAACAAACAAGATGAATTTGGTATCGTGGTTCAAAATAAGACTAGACTAGTGGCCAAAGGTTTCAACCAAGAAGAAGGTATCGACTACGAAGAAACCTTTGCTCCTGTAGCAAGATTAGAAGCCATTAGGATGCTCCTTGCCTATGCTAGTAATAATTTCAAATTATTTCAAATGAATGTCAAAAGTGCTTTCTTAAATGGTTTTATTTCTGAAGAAGTGTTTGTTGAACAACCACCTGGTTTTGAAAACTCTCTTTTTTCTAATCATGTGTTTAAATTGACTAAGGCTCTCTATGGGTTAAAATAAGCTCCAAGGGTTTGGTATGAGAGGCTTAGTTCTTTTCTTATTTCAAATAATTTTACTAAAGGTTAGGTTGATACTACATTGTTTATTAAATATTTTAAAAATAATTTTTTTATTATTCAAATTTATGTTGATGATATTATCTTTGGTTCTACAAATGAATCATTATGTGAATCATTTTCTAGGTGTATGAGCCAAAGTTTGAAATGAGTCAAATGGATGGTTCGAAAGCCATCAACACTCCTATGAGTACCCTCCACTAAGTTAGGCATGGACGAAAGTGGAGAAAGTTTTGATCAAAAAACATATAGGGGAATGATAGGTAGTTTACCTTACCTCATCATAATTAGATCGGATATTATATTTAGTGTAGGACTTTGTGCTAGATTTCAAGCTAATCCTAAGTTTTCTCATCTTAAAGCCGTTAAAAGAATCCTTAGATATCTTAAAGGAACTCCTAATCTAGGATTATGGTATCCAAAATCTGATAACTTTGAATTAATAGCTTATGCGGATACCGATTTTGGCAGATATAGAATAGATAGAAAAAGCACATCTGGAACATATCAATTTTTAGGACATACACTTGTTTCTTGGTCTTCCAAGAAACAAAACTCGGTTGCACTATCTACGGTCGAAGCCGAATACATAGCCGCAAGTGCATGTTGTGTACAAGTTATTTGGATGAAAAATATATTAGAAGATTATGAAATTTATTTAAAGAACACTCCCATAAAATTTGATAACACTAGTGCTATTTGTCTAACCAAAAATCCTATTCAACACTCTAGAACTAAGCATACTGACATTAGACACCACTTCATATGAGACCATGTCAATAATAATGATGTCATTCTAGAATTTATTGATACATAACACCAATTAGCAGACATCTTCACAAAACCCCTAAATGAAGAACAATTTGACTTCATTAGAAGAGAATTAGGCATGCTAAATTGTCCTAATGCATGAAGATGCTGTATGTTCCTTTTCCAAAAATTTTCAACCTCTGTTTACATAATCTCAACTTGATATTATTTTTGGATTTTCGATGACATCTTTTCGATATTATATTCTGAATGAAGCTCTCATTTTTATCGTTCGATCATAACATTTTGATTCTCCTCCTTCTTCGATTGATGAAGATCATGCCTTTTGATGAAGTATTAAAATTGGTTCTATACTCCTTCTACCCCTATTCGAATGATTAAATGAATTTCATGATTTTCGTATCATTTGAAGCTTAATGTCATGAAATTTTTGCATAATGATTAAGCTCTCAAGAGTTTATTATACTCTCTTCAGACCTTATTCTTAACTCTTGATCTTTTATGACTTGATTGTTTTTTTCTCCACCTCATGAGAATGCCAAGTTGAATCTCTCTCTATGAAACTTTGGATGTTGATGCGCTCACTTCATAAATGCCAAATTAAACTTTTTCAAGAACTTTATTATGATCTTTCTCTCATGGATTTTTTTTTATATGAGCTCTTATTAGTATATTTGACAAATGACTAAATGTTTAATGAATGACTTCAATGATCTATATTTCCAATTTATAATTTTATGTTTGAATTTTCAAAATTGTATCTTGAACCTCTTTCATGTATGAATCCTTCATAACTTGATCATTTTCCAGATTTTATAGACATGAATAAAAATGATCAAATCATTTTTTTGGATTTATCCATCTTAGATGACATATTTTGCATTATGTTCAACTCGATTTCTAAGCAAATATTAGCCTCATGTATCATATGTTTTTGATATGTTTGATAAATGATATGCATCATGATACCTTATTATGACCTTTTTTTTAATTCACCTCCTTTTTGTTGATGACAAAGGGGGAGAAGTAAGTAACGATGAATGATTAAAAATCTTAATGTTTTAGTATCATGTATGTTATACCTAAAATGATGTTGATTTATTGTGATTGTGCATATTGTACTTCGATAATTTGAAATTATGATACACAATGTATGAAATCTTGATACAATATGTTATATATGATCAAAATTGTTTCACTTGAATTCAAAGGTTATTATTTCTTTTGAATTCCAGTTTACCTTATTTCGATATGGCATATAGATAGGGGGAGTTGAGTTTAACTCCATTAATTGGTTGTTGTCATAAAAAAGGGGGAGATTGTTGAATCACGGATTTTGATGATGAAATCAATTGATAAGTTTGTTATCTAATCTATTCTTTGAGATAAGTGATGCAGGACTAACCTTGATCAAAAGAGGCTAAACAATTAAAGCAAAAAGAATCAAGTGATGGGCTAGAGTCAAAGTTCGGGCATCGGGTCGGAAGAATCGGACAATGCGTTGAGAACGGATGTTGCGGGAGTCAACATGCTGGTGGATCGAGCACTTCACCAAAGGTTCAAATGATGTGTTGGAAGTTCACCGGAAGATCACCAAAAGGTTGCCGAAAGTTCACCGGGAGAACCAATGACATGCCGGATAACTTAGATCGTAGCTTGTAGTTATTTATGTCTTAATGGTCGAAAGTTAGGTCAAAATTGAGTTGGTTTTGAGTGAAATCATACCAACACAATTAGTGGCTAATTGGGCCTAAATTGGGACTGATTTGGGCTCATTGAGAGGCCCATTCAGAAGCCCAAATGTTATTGTAGGCGGTGGCACCGCCAAACTGACGGTAGAACCGCCTATAAGCTAAAAAAGTGAAAAAGTGCACTTTTCCAAGCTGCATGCGGTGGTACCACCTAGCAATAAAGCTGCAGTGGTGGTACCTCTCTAGGCTGGTGGTAGCACCATCAGAACTTTTGTTTTCAAGGTTCTGCGGGCGGTTGCACTGCCTAATGCAGGCGGTTGCACCGCCTAATGCAGGCGGTAGTACCGCCCATATCCAGAAGACCCAGAAATTTGAATTTTGGCTTCGTTTTTGGAGCCATTTAGGGCCTATAAATACCCCACTCATCCCTGCAAGGATTACACAAGAAAAAGTAAGCTAAAACTTTGGTGAATCAAGTTGTAATCTTAAAAGTCTTGAGTGCTCTCTCCCTCCTCTTGAAAAGTTTAGAAGTTTATCTAAGGGAGGTGTAAGACTTGTAAAGGTTATCTCCTAAACCTTTGATAAGGAGAAAGAGTTGTAAAAGGGTGGTTGATCTTCACCCATTGAAGAAGATCATTAGTGAAAGCTAGTGACCTCAACGAAGGAGGAATCGAACTACTATAAAATCGGTTTATGTTTCTTTTCTTGCAATTTACATTTCTATAAATCCTTTATCTTATTGTAATTGCTCGAATCCTTCTCTTTCACTTATGAATCTCTTTAAGTTCAAATGCAATCGAAGTTGGTTTTCATCGAAACGTGATTCTTCTCGAATGAAGTTTTCTGAAATCGCACAAATCAACATTTTTAACTGCTGCACTAATTCACCCCCCCCTCTTAGTGCCACTATAGATCCAAACACTTGGCAACAAAGACATTTTGGTCCTTGGGGTTATAGAAATAATAACTATAAGTTTCCTTGGGGTATCTCACGAACTTGCACTATTTCGTCTTGGATTCTAATTTATCGGGATTATATCTTTTAATGTGTGTAGGGCAGCCCGAAATCTTAACAACCTTAATATTGGGCTTCTTCCCTCTCCATATCTCATATGGTGTAGATACTACCGATCTAGATGGAACTCTGTTCAGAAGGTAAGCTGCGGTCTCTAGTGCATATCCCCAAAATGAGATGGGTAGGTTAGCATAACTCATCATGAACCGCACCATATCTAATAGTGTGTGATTCCTCCTTTTTGATACTACATTGAGCTGTGGTGTATAAGGAGGTATCCATTGGGATAGAATGCCATAGTCCTTGAGGAACTGGGTGAATTCTGTACCTAAGTATTCTCTTCCTCGATCTGATCGAAGAGTTTTAATACTCTTTGCACTCTGGTTCTCTACTTCATTCTTATACTCCCTAAATTTCTCGAAGGCTTTGGACTTGTACTTCATCAAGTACACATATCCATACCTAAAGAAATCATCAGTAAAAATAATGAAGTAAGAGTAACTACCTATGACCTAAGTTGATATAGGACCACATGCTAGTCATATATGCCCTACAAGCCAATCACATGAGTGATGGCCCTTGTGACTTGATATGTACTTTTTCTCTTTGCTTATTATTAGGCATTTTATCACTTTATCTTACGTGTTGCATATATTGTGGTATCCTTGGATCTGTGCAATGGGAATCAGATCATAATGAGATCACAATAATGAGACCGATTCACCTTTAAATACAGACCCTAAATTATCCTAGTCATAGGTTACTTGAGAAGGACATCGAGATAACTAGATAGACTAGTGTGCTATATACCCATTCATATGATGGTGGTAGCTGGTCTCATAGCTACTTGTATGGGGACACTAAAGGTACAGTGCAAGTGCTCATTAGAGAATGAGTTCACTGATTGATTCGCCTACGGAATGCTAGATGGTTATTGATACCTCATGTCAGACAGCAATTTCGTAGTCCTAGTAATGTATCTGGTCCTTAGACTTGAGACACTAAGGATGTCCTATATGAGTACTCTACTCTTTGATACCGGACTTATAGATTTAGAAAGTTCTAGATCTAGTACAACCGGTCATTGGGAGTGGTAGCTAACCTTACGAGGGCTATTGAGTGTCAATAGAGGATCATCCGCTCTTAGTATCATGAGAGAAATATCCTATGTGTTCTTACTCGAATAAATCCTTGGCCAAGGTTATTCGGATTGAGAGAGAAAGAGTTCTCCCGGAGAATCCAACAAGAGCAAGACTTGAGGAGAGACTGTATGAGCCTGACAACACCATGCTCGTTATAGGGTCTCTGGGATATTAGATGGATGAGGGACTATAGATACATGGTAACTGAGGACAGATAGATCCAAAGGATTGGACTCCCCTGTATCGTCTGGGGGCCGCGGCGTAGTGGCTTGGTACGTCCGTAGTCGATGAGTTGGGTGAATTATTATAGAGATAATATTTCACTAAATCAGAAGGTGTTCTGACAAGTATGACTCACGGCCAGCTCGATATTGGGCCTAGAGGGTCACACACATATGGTAGGTGTTGCGACGAGTAGATGTTCAAATATGAGATATCCGTTGAACCTCCTATCTTATTGGATACCCATTAAGCCCTTGAATTATTGGATCTTGAGATGAGATCCAATAATTGCTAATAAGAGATTATTGGGTAGAAACTGACTAATCCAAGAGGCTTGGTGTTAGGATCAAAAGGCACTAAGAGGGGGGGGTGAATTAGTGCAGCGGATTAAACTCGTATT
Organism: Musa beccarii; assembly: GCA_024322285.1. Taxonomy (NCBI): domain Eukaryota; kingdom Viridiplantae; phylum Streptophyta; class Magnoliopsida; order Zingiberales; family Musaceae; genus Musa; species Musa beccarii. The sequence continues at coordinate 73,653,344 of CM044395.1, forward strand.
CTTGAAACCGATTTCTCAAAGAAACACAAGTTCGTGGAAGAATTCGATTCGACGAAAGAGAACTTGAAAGTAATTGCTTGTGAAAAGGAACTAACTAAGAACTTGCAGCCAAGAAATGAAGTGATTTCAGAAATGTAAACACTCACACATTTGAGGAGACAATGATGTATAGTGGTTCGGTCAAATGACCTACATCCACTCTTGAAGCCTTTGCGATGAGGCTCCGCTCTTCCACTAGCAAGTCCTTTGAAGGGAAGGATCAAACACCCCTTTTACAACCCTTTACAAGATGTTCACACTTGTACAATATCTCTCAAGAAGAAGAAGGGTGAACACTTAGCAAAGAATACAACACTTTTCAAAAACTCTTCAAAAGCTCAAGACTCAAACTTTTTGCTCAAAGGGTAACCCTTTCATTTGAGAAAGGGGGTATTTATAGATCCAAAAGTGGATTTAAAATTGGGCTCCAAATTCCAAGTGAATTTGGAGTCCCTAGATTACAGTGGTCAAAGCGGTGCCACTTGCTGAAGTCGGCGGTGCCACCACTGTGTCGATCTTTGGATCGACGTCTGCGAGTGCCACCGCCCTTAGCAGCGGTGCTACCGCCTGGCTTTCCACAGCGGTGCTCATCGCCAGGCGGCTGCTGGCTCTGATAAACTGAGGCGGTGCTACGCTTGAGCGGCGTGCTACCGCCGCTACAAGAAGTTGAGCGCTCGACGATGATAGCCGGGCTCGCTGACTGAGAGCCTGCTACTGATATCTTGGCTCGCTTCGATGAGCCGGGGCGCTATAAAGAAGCGGGCTACAAAGAAGATGCACGTAGCATGCATGCATGCGTCTTGATTCGGTTTGGGCCAAAATTTTGGCCCAAACTCATCCTAATCAAGGCCCAATGGGCCCCACTTTGGGTTATCTAATCCTAACCCAAAATACGTGCTAACTACGAATTTTAAAGACGTTTCCTAAGCTATTACAAAGTCCACATGACAACTTCTTCCGGCGAGCTTCGGTCAACTTGCTTCTTCCGACGAATCGGAAACCATTCCGCGGACTCACGGCAAGCTCTCGGACTTCACGATGATCTTGGCGAGTTCCCCGAGCTTCTTCGGCAAGTTCCGATCTTTCTTGGCAAGCTCCGAACTTCCGAGAACCTCCCGGCGAACTTCCGAAAACCCTTGCAAGCTCCTACTGCGTTCTCGGTCGGTTCCAAGCGCTCCCAGCGAATCTTTGGACTTCCGTTGAACACTCGAACTCCCAACGATTCATCACACTTGTCTTGGCCCTTTGTTTCGCTTTACGTCTTCATCCCTATCGTAGTCAATCCCGCTCGATAGTAGACCTGCATAACTCAAAACGCAGTTAGACCACAAATCACACTCAATTAGTTTCATCATCAAAATCCGAGATTCAACAATCTCCCCTTTTTGATGATGACAACTAATTGATGTAACGAGTTAACCAAAACTCCCGGAGTTTAACACAAACTCCCCTATCAATATGCAATTGATAGAACCCTTGGATTATCCCAAATCCAAGTAACATGTATCATTCATGTAGTGAAATAAGAACAAACCATCATGCAAATATAAAATATTCAATCAATGCATGAAGTCATCAATCTACTTTCCCCTATGTCATCAACAAAAAGGAGAAGTATCATTATACTAGTTTAAAAGATATGCAGATTTTTACAACAAACTAGCTTGCACTTTGCAAGATATGCAGATTTTACAACATCATACAACATTTTGCAATACAACATTAAGTTATACCATTCAATCATAGGAAGTTTCAAAGATGGGCAATGATGGTAATTTTCACTTGCTTGTTGAGATGTGCAAGTTGCACTTTCTTTGCTTCCTTTGCATGTTCTAGCTAGCAAAATTTTTCTTTGCAATACATAAGCTAGCAATAATTCTTCTCCCCCTTTGTTTTGTCAAAAAGTGGAGTACAAATAGCCAATGCTTTGATCATGACAAGATAACAAATTTACAATATAAATTTTTAGCATATTAAGTCATGAATTCAAGGGAGTCAAAAATCAAGATATGAGATAAAAAGATGATAAGCAAGCAATCAATAATGATAAGCAAGCTAACATACTTTGCGACACGCAAGTTAGCTTCCTTTCAATTCTTCTCTTTTGTAACTAAGTTTCACCTTTGCAAGCTATCAACTTTTGTTTGCAATGAGCTAGCAATTATGTATGATCACTTTAAACATATATGCTAACTTTTCATTTAAACATACAAACATAAAGGCATGTAACATTTCAAAATTTTGAAGTTTTGCACTTTGCTTCTTTTGATAAACTGAAAAGAGCATGGTAAAAGATCTTGATTTATAAAGAGTTTCAAGTCATAGTTGTCAAGATCATAATTCCACTAAAGTATTTTCATTAGCAAAGAATCACATGAGCACTTGATTGTTGCATAAATAATTTTATTGCATCATGATTTATAAAATTTTACAACATGAATCATATGAGGTAAAATAGCAATAATATCAATCATGATTCATTGGATAGCAAATTGCAAAGAGAACAATTTGTTTCATGCATCTTGATTCACACAAGTCAAGTTATGATTCAAGAGATTAAGAGATGAATCAAGAATCTTTAATAAGTCTTATTCAAATTCATAAAAGATATCAAGAAGAGCAACATTTCTTGTACATTGATATTCAAACCATGACAAGTGATATATCAAACATTTGCATTTATATTTCAATCATCAAGTCATGAAGCATACAAAGTAGTATTGAAACATGAGAGAAAAGTTCAAATTATCAAATCATAATCAATTCATCGAAATCACTTCTATAATTTATGAGATTCTTAAGATATCATGAAATCATTAATCTCGTAAGATAGTAAATATAATTTCTTTATGTTTCATATAAGTATGTCTTTTGCCTTTTATATGCCAAATCAAAATATTCAAAACCGGAAGACAAACTTCATTATAAAAATTGTCAAAACAACACATTGTTTCAAGACATGAGATTTAACTTATCATGATAATGTGTTTCATTTTGTTTCAAACAAGTGTGCTTATATTTCAAAAGATGAGTATCAAATTTAAGACCAAAACATGAGTTTGTCATCAAGATATGATATCACAAAGTCATTAAGCATGATAACAAACTTTTAGTATTTTTATTTCAATGATGATTTCATAATGTATGTTCAAACATTTATGTGGATCCTATCATTGTAGAAATTCAAAACATAAGTTTGTCATTATATCCATCAAGATCATATGCATCAAATATCATGACAATACATTTTCTCATCTTTATGAGTTTCAATTTAAGTGATTTGATCTTTCATAAGAATGATCAATGTCATGCATTATATTTAAACATGAGAGCATCATCATATTTAGAAATGAATTTATCATTGAAATCATTTCACTTCTTTCTTTCATTTGTTATAATAAGATGATCAATGGTCAAACTTTTGCTAAAATCATACATTATTTTAAAAATCTGAAAAATACTTTTCGTCATGAAAATCATCAAGTCCAAATGTAATACAAGGCAACATAAAAGTCACATTTCTTTCATTTTGAAAATTTGTGGGTTGGGTCTTTATAATTGATTTCATGAAGACATGTATCAATAAAAATTTCATCATAAAAGGGTTAAAATCCATTAAGCCAAAATGGAAGTTTTCAAGCGATAATCAAGATACATATGTATGGATTAATCCTAAGCATTATCACAAATCTTGCATCATTCATGTTTTTACTTTTCAAAACTACTATAAAGAAGAGCATAGTATAATTTCGAATTTTTTTTTGAATTTCTACAAACACAAGAAAAACATAAAAAAATTCCTACTAACTAAGATAAGCATTCATGGAAATCATCATGTAATTTCAAAATAATTCAAGGAAGTTAAGTTACTTACCTCATTGTCGAAGCCCATGAAAGCGTAGTTTGCTTCTTCTTTCTTTGATTCTTCTTTCCAAGCCTTCTTCTTCTTGGCCTCTTTCTTCGTTCAAGTTCATTTGTATTTTTAATTTTTGTTTAATGAACTTGTTAACATTCATTGTTATGTGTTCAATGTCCTCATTGTCCTCTTCACTTGAGTCATTACTCAAGTGGCATTTCATAGTTCGGAGTTCAAAACCTTCTTGTTCTTTAGAAGGTTGTTCATGTGCTCATCAAGTTCTTCATATTCATCATGTTCCATTTCATAGGTCTTTAAAGACCCAATGAGTTCATCAATAGAATAATTATTTAGATCCTTTGATTCTTGAATCGCCGTTATTTTAGGATCCCACCATTTTGAAAGGGATCTTAAGATCTTGTTAGTGAGTTCAAAATTGAAAAACTTTTACCAAGACTTTTCAAGCTATTGATGACATCCGTGAAGCGGGTGTACATGTCATCGATAGATTCGCTTGGTGTCATTTGGAAGAGCTCAAAATCATGCAACAAGAGGTTTACTTTGAGTCTTTAACTCTACTAGTTCCCTCATGCGTGATTTCAAGAGTTCGCCAAATGTCAAAAGCCGTTTCGCACATAGAAACCGATTGAACTCGTTCTTGTTCAAAGCGCAAAATAAGGCATTCATAGCCTTTGCGTTTAAAGAAAATGACCTTTTCTCCAAAACCGACCATTCGTTAGTCGGTTTAGAGGAAGGTTGAAAACCATTTTCGATGATGTTCCACAAATCCAAATCCATTGAAAGCATGAAAACTCTCATTCGAGTTTTCCAATATGTGTAGTCCGTGCACGTAAAGAACGGTGGACGAAAAACCGAAAAGCCCTCTTGAAAACCATTTAGAGCCATTTCTCACGGGTGTAAATCCGAAAGAGAAAGAACGTGGCTCTGATACCAATTGTTAGGATCAAAAGGCACTAAGAGGGGGGGGTGAATTAGTGCAGCGGATTAAACTCGTATTCTTGAAACCGATTTCTCAAAGAAAACAAGTTCGTGGAAGAATTCGATTCGACTAAAGAGAACTTGAAAGTAATTGCTTGTGAAAAGGAACTAACTAAGAACTTGCAGCCAAGAAATGAAGTGATTTCAGAAATGTAAACACTCACACATTTGAGGAGACAATGATGTATAGTGGTTCGGTCAAATGACCTACATCCACTCTTGAAGCCTTTGCGATGAGGCTCCGCTCTTCCACTAGCAAGTCCTTTGAAAGGAAGGATCAAACACCCTTTTTACAACCCTTTACAAGATGTTCACACTTGTACAATATCTCTCAAGAAGAAGAAGGGTGAACACTTAGCAAAGAATACAACACTTTTCAAAAACTCTTCAAAAGCTCAAGACTCAAACTTTTGCTCAAAGGGTAACCCTTTCACTGAGAAAGGGGGTATTTATAGATCCAAAAGTGGATTTAAAATTGGGCTCCAAATTCCAAGTGAATTTGGAGTCCCTAGATTTGGTGGTCAAAGCGGTGCCACACTTTGTCGGCGGTGCCACACTGCATGTCGATCTTTGATCGACGTATGGATGGTGCCATCGCTTGAGCGGCGGTGCTACCGCTGGCTTTCCACGCACCAGGCGGTGCTACGCCCAGAGCGGCGGTGCTACCGCTGCGTTACGATAAGATCTGGGCGGTGCTACCGCTTTGCTACCGCTGCATCGAGAATCGGCGCACTACGTTGAGCGCGTCGCGTGCGGGCTCGCTGATGTGAGAGCTGCTACAGATCTATGGCTCGCTGGAGCGGGGCGCTACATGATAGCGGGGCTACAAAGAAGATGCACGTAGCATGCATGCATGCGTAAGAATTCGGTTTGGGCCAAAATTTTGGCCCAAACTCATCCTAATCAAGGCCCAATGGGCCCCACTTTGGGTTATCTAATCCTAACCCAAAATACGTGCTAACTACGAATTTTAAAGACGTTTCCTAAGCTATTACAAAGTCCACATGACAACTTCTTGGCGAGCTTCCGGTCAACTTCCGAGCAAGTCTTCCGAACGAACCTTCGGAAACCATTCCGCGGACTCACGGCAAGCTCTCGGACTTCACGATGATCTTGGCGAGTTCCCGAGCTTCTTCGGCAAGTTCCGATCTTTCTTGGCAAGCTCGCGAACTTCCGATTTAACCTCCCGCGAACTTCCAAAACCCTTCGCAAGCTCCCTACTCGTTCTCGGTCGGTTCTGCAGCGCTCCCAACGAATCTTCGGACTTCCGTTGAACACTCGAACTCCCAACGATTCATCACACTTGTCTTGCCCTTTGTTTCGCTTTACGTCTTCATCCCTATCGTAGTCAATCTGCTCGATAGTAGACCTGCATAACTCAAAACGCAGTTAGACCACAAATCACACTCAATTAGTTTCATCATCAAAATCCGAGATTCAACACTTGGGTAATTGGATGGAGATCCAATACCCAATAGGGCAAAAGATCTAGTAGGGTTTTCAGGTGGCCTCTATAAATAGGAGGGAACCAAAGCTCTATAGGCTAAGGGTTTCTTTTGGTGGCCACCTCCTGTTCTCCTCTCCCCAAAGAGAGAGGTGCATCGTCGCAATCCTTGCCGTGTGGATACTGCTAGAGAGGAGGACGCTTGACCTCCTTCATCCTCTCCTACAGATCTGCAGGAATCCAGGGATATATGATCTCCCTAGTTATCTTCTTTTACACGTGTAGTTTTTTTTACGGATTTATTTTTGATGCACCGATCTTCGCATGATGACGGAAACTTTCTATGGAAAATCTGAGGTTTTGTTTTCTATTCTTCCGCTGCGTATGTGATGTGGCTCCCCTTATGGATTTCCCAATAGTGGTATCAGAGGCATGTTGTTCGTGCGAAGATCGGATCTTAAACTGCGTGTGTTGTGTTTTAGATCTACTTTTGACGCTAAAATCGTTGGCACGAATGGCGAGAAACGGCAGCAATTGTTGCTGCCCGCTCGTGCAGCGACCACAAGGCTACTTGCAACCTTGCTGCCTGCACAGGCGGCAGCCGGCCGGTAGGCTACGGACCGCCAGCATGCAGCACCTACAGGATGCCTACGCTGGCGGCCTGCCCGTAGGAATCGACACCGCCTGCGAGCGCTACGACCGTGGGCAAAAGCGCCCGCATGGGCAAGGGCGTCGGCAGGCATTGTGCCCGCAAGGGGCAGCGCCGCCCGCTCGCGGCTAGCCCGCAAGGGGCACCACTACCGGCGGCCAGCCCCAAGGGGCAACGCCGCCCGCGGCCAGCCCGCAAGGGACAATGCCGCCTACGGGCGATCTGCCCGTAGATGTGGGCACACCTGCAAGAGGCAACACCGCCCGTGGATAGACCACCTGTGGTTGTTACGCCCGCGAGCAGGGTTGATGCGCCCGGCCGCAATGGTCGCCGCCGGTAGGGTGGCGGCGGTCGCAACTCTACAAAAGGGAAAGGTACTAGGGTTTTTGGGCAAAAGATAGTTTTGCCCCTCGGAATTTCAAAAATTCTGATTTCTGTCCCTTTTGACAAAATGACTAAAATACACCTAGGAATTTTTGAAATTCTAATTTTATCCCTTATGGCCGAATGACCAGAATGCCCCTGGAATTCAAAATTTTCCTTTATGTCCCTGATTTTAGAAAATAACTATGTTAATTAAATAGTTTAATTAACTATTTTTTTTATCTAGTAGTCCTATAAAATAACATATACATGTGATATATGATGTGTATAGATGATCATGGACCTGTGTTGTGATGTGTGTATATGTGATTATTATTATTGGGGTTTGCGAGCCTCTATTCTTTTCTCATTTATTGTCAGACCTACGTGCTTGTAATTATGTTATAATTATATGAGGAGGCGCAGCGATAGCGTGACTCACAAGGCCGAGACGGATGATCTGACGCATAAAGATGTGTTGAGATGCCGACGGAATCGACAGAGCGAGAAGGGCGATCATAGGGCATGGAGATGCGCCGAAGCACATATAGATATTGATGTAAGTGATTGGGCCCACTGGCTCGGGCCTAATCATATTAGGATGTGGTCCATGATCATCTAGTATGATTGCTCATATGATGTGTGATTAGTTATACACCTACTAGATAGATATATATATATATATATATTTACATGCGATGTAGATATATATATATATTAAATATGTATATATATGTGTGTGACACATTATATTAGGAGACTAAATCAAAATTCCCTCTATTAATAATATTAAGTCGGTAAACATGAGGCAATTAGATTGACCCACGTGGCCTTCCATCGTTATAGGTAGGAACCGATTCCCGGGGTAGGTTGAGTTGGTCGAGTCTCTCGAGACTCACCTATATCGCGTTTCGCTATCTTATCTATGACATAGAGATGTCATAGGTGATCTGAGGACATGATATGCTTGGTCGAGTCCCTTGAAAGTATATCACTGAATGAAACTCATTTGGTAACGATGTGTTAGGACTCTAGCTAGGAGAGTCCTAATCTGTTGGGACTCTAGTTAGGAGAGTCCTAATTTAGTTTCATTGATAAGGGCATTCATGTAAATCCTATCTAGTCGACCCCTATTAAAGAGGTGAAGAGGCCGGGTAGGATAGGGTTAGGTTACTTCTTAGAAAAGGAGTCCTATTAGAAATATGAGTCCTATTAGAAAAAGAGTTCTATTAGAAGTAGGAGTCCTACTAGAGAAGAAATCCTATTAGAAGTAGGAGTCATATTAGAGAAAGAGTCTTATTAGAAGTAGGAGTCATACTAGAGAAGAAGTCCTATTAGAAGGAGTCTTATTAGAGAAAGAGTCTTATTATAAGTAGGAGTCCTATTATAGAAGGAGTCTTAATTAGGAGTTGGTTAGAAGTAGGAGTCTTGAGTAAGAGTACTATTAGGAGTTGAGGCTTAGAAGCCCTATAAATAGCCATGTATTCATTCTCTTTTCATCAATAAATACATCAATCTTTTAGCAGCCTTTGAGTAGTAACTTGGAGGAAGGAACCCCTATAGAGTTCCAAGGAGACCGATCCCCTATAGAGATCAACCCCAAGCTTAGAATCTATAAGGGTTCTAATACTTGGTATCAGAGTAGCGTTCTTAGTATCTCGCTGCCCTTCCACAGCCCTCCACAATCGCCCAAAGCAATTCCCACAATTGCTTAGAAGATCATCGCCGAATTCCGCCGTCATCTCCACCACCATAGATCATCCTTTGATCTTCCCGTGAATTGCAACAGGTTCTGGTTGTCTACCTTACTACTACTGCAATTTAGTTATCCTTACTAAAAAAAAAATCCAAATTTTTTTTTCCTATATTGCTGCATAAACTTTTCGTCGTAAAGTTTTTATCTCTACAACGAAAGTTGCACTGCAGAATTTCAGCCGCATAGCACTGTCTTTTTGATCTTGCTACTATATTTTTTCTATCCAAATCTTTATGAAATTTTTATGACGGCTTTGATACTTCCTAACAGTAGTTTTCCCTTTGGTTTTGTCAAAAAATTCTCAATATAAACCATTTATCTTTTATATCCAAGCTGCTGCACTTTAGACGTAAAAATATGCTATAGTACCTCTCCGTGATCCTCAATTTTGCTGAACCTCTTGCTGTTGTTTCTTTCTTTGAAATTTTTAACAGCATTAATCTCCCTTATCAGTAGATTCCTTTTGAGTTTTACTTGAATCTCTTTTGAAAATTTTTAGAAAAAATTACATCTTTACTGCTAGAATTTTTTCGGTGAAAAATCTGGTGTTGCACCTTTGTCCTTTTTTCTTTTCCATAACCTGCCAAACCCTAGCCACCTTGCTGCCACAAACTAAGACATATTTAGGGCATCCCTCTAGCCTTAAGAAACAGCCATCATAACCTAGTTTCATAACCCTAATAGCATAAAAAACTATAGCCCAAAATAGTAAACCATTACAACCGAACCCTTCTATCACCGATCTATTGTCCGAATCTTCCATCACCCCATGCCATTAACCCGTCAACAGAAAAAAGACAAGGGCATCTCTGATCTACAGGCATATGCTATAGCTTCTCAAGATCCAATTGATGCCAAATTTGTAGCATGGAAATCTCGAATTGAATCACGGCTTGAATCGTGCTTAGAAGACAAATTACACGCTTTGTTTGCAGAATTCAGAATTGGACAACCACTGAGTCCAACCAAATTGTAGCAAGGAGAGAATTCAGAAAGGACCCTAGAGAAGGAGGGACAGCCCTCAGACATGCTTCAACCATGCATGAGGGTGGACTTCCACGATGAGAAGGAGACCCGGTGGGGTGGATTTCGCGCGCCGAACGTTACTTTCGCTATCACCGAACGTCGGATAATGCTATGGTGGAAATTGCTTTCATACACCTTAAAGGAGATGCTATTCAATGGTACAATTGGCTGGAATATAATCATGGGGCTCCGATGTGGAATCAATTTAAGAACGCACTGCTGAACCGTTTCGGACCTATGGAGTATGAAAATATCGACGGCCAACTCGCAAAAATTCGACAAACCTCTACGATTCAAGAGTACCAAACTAGGTTTGAGAAGCTATCCTACCTTGCTCATGATTGGACTGACTATAAATTGTTAGGAACATTCATCGAAGGACTCAAGCCAAAGATAAAAGGGGAAGTTAAGGCGCGACAGCCCTATACCATGATGGCTGCGATTTCTTTTGCCTGAATATAAGAAGAACGGCTTAGCCAAGATGCTCAGAGGATGAGAACCACTCATAGAACCTCAGCATATAAACCCCCTTCTGCTCCCAGCCATCCTTCATTGCAAAAAAAATTGACAAGAGAAGAACTACGTGACCGATTAGCAAAGGGTCTTTGTTAGCATTGCGATGAGCCGTGGAACCGCAAATATTGCTGCAAAAGGGGCTACCTCCTATTGATTGAACCTCTTGAATATATAGAGGAGGAGGTCTAGGAGCATGAGGAAGAGGTAACGGATGAAGAACAGTAGCCAATTGATATTACGATGCATGCCCTTGCCGGTTACGCGAACCCGCAAACAATGAAAGTGGGAGGATTTCTGAAGCAACAGCCAATCACCGTTCTTATTGACACCGAGAACACGAATAATTTTATGAACAACAAGGTTGCTATCTAGATGGCCTTACCTATTGAGAATTGTAGTAGGTTTGATGTTAAGGTCGTAGATGGACGAATTTTGAAGTGTGATCATAGGTGCCCACGGGGGAAACTATTGCTGCAGGACCAAGAGATAATTGCATATTTTTTCCTCCTCCCTTTCGATGATTATGAGGCTATGCTTGGCATCGAATGGTTGATGACATTAGGTGATGTTTCTTGGAATTTTTTGAAATTAATTATGAAATTTTACAGTAAAGGGAAACAGGTGATACTGTACGGGAAACGTGGGGGCGACATAACGACGATTTGCACACAACGAATGGAGAAAGTTTTGCATAAAGCATGCAGCAGCTTTTTGGTACAACTTGAGCAGCAATCTAAGGGAGAGCCAACCAAATTTGAAGATCCAAACCTACTTCCCTTGCTTACTGAATTTTCAGATATATTTGACGAACCACACAGCCTACCTCTTAACCGCCGGCAATATCATCGTATACCGATTCTTCCAGGCAAACCTCCAGCAAATACTTGGTCATATCAGTATCCATATCTCCAGAAATATGAAATAGAAAGGATTGTAAAAGAGATGCTTGAAACAAGAGTTATTCAGCCAAGTTGTAGCCCCTACTCTTCACCGGTGCCTCTCGTACGAAAGAAAGACGGAACATGGCGAATATATATTGATTACCGAGCTCTCAATGGTATAATTGTCAAGGACAAGTACCCTATTCTAGTAGTAGATGAATTTCTTAATGAATAAAAGGGAGCATGAGTCTTCATAAAGCTGGACCTTCGATCCGGGTATCATAAAAAATGAGTGTGCGAAGAAGACATACTGAAAACTGCCTTTCGAATGCACAGCGGTCACTACGAATTTCTGGTAATGCCCTTTGGTCTCACCAATATTCCCTCCACCTTCCATAGCCTTATGAATAATATTTTTCGGAGTTATCTTTGTAAGTTTGTACTAGTTTTCTTCGACGATATCCTTATTTACAGCCCTTCCCTTGAAAGTCATATTCAGCACTTATGACTTATTTTGACAATTTTGCAAGAACATGTTCTTTTTGTCAAAAAAAATAAAGTGTAGCTTTCTTCAACAAAAGGTGAAATATCTTGGGCATATCATATCAGAGGAAGTGGTGGTAGTGGACCCCTCCAAAATTGAAGCAATGCAGAACTGGCCGACCTTGAGGAACATAAAATCACTGCACGGCTTTCTTAGTTTAACAAGTTACTACCGCAAGTTTGTGAAAAACTATGAAAAGATCAGTGCACCCCTTACTTCCTTGCTGAAAAAAGATGCTTTTTAGTGGTCGGACAAAGCCACCACCGCCTTCGACGAACTTAAAGTCGCAATGATAACAACGCTCGTACTAGCATTACCCGACTTCGACAAGACTTTTATTAGTAAAGCTGATGCCTCCAGAGTTGGAATTGGTGCTATACTAATGCAAGATGACCGACCCCTCACTTATACCAGTAAGGCATTATCTTCTTCCCATCTAAAGATGACAATTTACGATAAGGAGATTCTCGTGATTGTACATGCGGTGGCCAAATGGAGACTGTACTTGATCGGGCGATGCTTTCAAATCAGGACCAACCATAAAAGACTAAAATATTTCTTGGAGCAGAAGATATCTTCCCTTGAGTGGAAAAAATGGGTAACAAAGCTTCTTAGATATGATTATGAAATAATTTACAAAAGGGGGAAAGAGAATGTTGTTACAGATGCACTTTCGCGACTACCCGAGCAAGCTGAATTTTCAGTCGTTTCACTTTCAACCAGCGACTTCCCTGAGGATATTAGGAGGGAATGGCAAGATGATCCAAAGATCAAAGCATCTATGAAGCTTTCACCTCGGTTCTATGGATCCTACCAGATTTTGGAGCATATCGAAGTAGTAGCATACAGATTGGACTTACCCGCTAACCCTCGAACCCATCTAGTCTTCCATGTGTCATAGTTGAAGCTCAAGTTGGGACAAAATGAGATAGTTCAAAGCCATCTACCAAATATGACTACCCAAGGAGAGCTCTAGACCCAACCAAGTGTCATTATTGATCGACGGATCGTGACTCGACGATGACGACCTGCTATTGAAGTGCTAATATAGTGGGCAAACCTACCAACAGAAGATGCCACTTGGGAGAACTATGATGACTTGAATATCAAACTCTCAGAATTCATAGAGCGTCAGCCTCGAGGACAAGGCTGATTTGAAGAGGGCGGGTCTATTAGGACTCTAGCTAGGAGAGTCCTAATCTGTTGGGACTCTAGTTAGGAGAGTCCTAATTTAGTTTCATTGATAAGGGCATTCATGTAAATCCTATCTAGCCGACCCCTATTAAAGAGTTGAAGAGCCTGGCTAGGATAGGGTTAGGTTGCTTCTTAGAAAAGGAGTCATATTAGAAATAGGAGTCCTATTAGAAAAAGAGTTCTATTAGAAGTAGGAGTCCTACTAGGGAAGAAGTCCTATTAGAAGTAGAAGTCCTATTAGAGAAAGAGTCTTATTAGAAGTAGGAGTCCAGTTACAGAAGAAGTCCTATTAGAAGAAGGAGTCCTATTAGAAAAAGAGTCTTATTAGAAGTAGGACTTGGGTTTATTTTTGGGTCTTTGGGCTTCTTAGCCGTCGCCCCCCTTGTTACTTGGTCGGCCCACTAAGGTTGAGGGCAAATTGGGTAGTTCACTTATGAAGCAGCCCCTAGGGCTAGGGTTTGAAGCTCTATATAAGCTTGTAGCCTCCACCTCTTTGGAGTAAGAAAGATTAATCTAGAATTGCAGCCACTAGGCTACTTGGAGGGTGGAACCCCTATAGCGTTCCAAGGGTTGATCCCCCTCAAAGATCAATCTCCATAGAATTCCTTTGGGGTTCTATCATCTGGTATTAGAGCAGCGATCTTGCTGCTTTTGCTACCATCCCTGCCGCCCACCATCAGCCAAGCAATTCTCACAATTGCTCTTGACGTCGTCATCTCCACCCTCATCTCTTGACGTAGATTAATTCAATTTACAATCGTCACCTCCAATTGCATCAGAGATCTGATATTTTTCTACCACCAATACCTTTTGCTGCTGCAATATTTCATCTAAAATATCAAAAAGAAGTTTTTCTATCGATCCCTTGCCTGCGAATTCCTTGCGTCGTAAAAGTTACCGTCTTTGCGAACGAAGGATCGCTGCAAAAAATTTCAACCGTGTTGCTGCCTTTAACCGATCTAATTGTTATCCTTTTTGAACGAAATTTTTTATGTACCTCATAGATCATCTTGGCTCCCATCTGTGATTGATCTATCATGGAATTCATCAAAAAAAAATTCGTGTGTTGCTGCAATCTCTCGTCATAAACTGCTGAAATTTTTCGACGAGAATTCTACTATCGCAACTTGCACCGATTTCTTTACTGCTTTGCTGCCGAAATTTCTTGATCCAATTTGTTATCCTTGTTGCTATCTAAACTAAGATTCTATCGTCAAACCCCCTCCTCAAACTCCTAAGTTTTCATTGGAAATTTCGTTTGGAAATCGCTATTTCTTCGACGACAATTCTGCTCTTACGAGACAACACATATAGGCAGCAATTACCACTGATTTTTGTCAAATCTTTGCTGTAATCTACCACAGATATAAAACCCTCTTCCCTAACCTTCATCTACTACCATCACAGCCCAAAAACTCTATCAAACCGCGGCCCCAAACTGCACCCAAAACAGCCACAAAATAAGCCTAAACCGTAGCCTACATTCACGAATCCACCAACCCTTTCAACAACCACTTCTCTCAACCAATACATGCCTTTAACCCGATAGCAAAAAAGAGATCTTAATATTACAGATTTGGAGACATATGCTATGGCATCCGAGGAGGCAATTGATGCTAAATTCGAAGCCTTTGAGATACGAATGGAGGAGAAGATTCGGACTCTCTTTGCCGAAATTAGTTTGGGTCGACCACCGAGCCCAAAGAAATCACATCAAGGAGAGAGCTCTAATCGAAGAGATGACCTCCAGGAGAGGGGAGGCTCTATGACCGATCCCCACTATCCACACATGAGGGTGGACTTCCCTAGATGGGAAGAAGGAGACCCGATTGGTTGGATCTCACGTGTGGAGCGATATTTTCAGTACCACAAAACCGCAGATGCATCTATGGTAGAAATTGCAACTATACATCTTGAAGGGGATACCATATAATGGTTTGATTGGTTTGAACACACTCATGGAGTCCTCTCATGGTGACAATTCAAAGAAGGACTGCTGATCCGTTTCGGACCAACCGATTACGAGAACATCGACGGACAACTAGCAATGATCCGACAAACCTCCACCATCCAGGAGTATCAAACTAGGTTTGAAAGGTTATCTAATCAAACTTGTGATTGGTCTGAAAAATAATTATTTGGGACATTTATTGAGGGCTTGAAGCTGGAGATCCGGGGAGAAGTTAAAGTGCGACAACCGTACACGCTTATGGCAGCCATCTCTTTCGCACGACTTCAGGAGGAGCGATTGAACCATGAAGCTCGGAGGACTAGGGTCGCTCCCCGACCAGCAATATTGAAGCCCTCAGCCCCCCCTACTATCAGCCGAGCTCCTGCACCAAAAAGGTTGACAAGAGAAGAGCTTCGAGACCGATCTGCCAAGGGGTTATGTTGGCATTGTGACGAGTCGTGGAGCCGTGAGCATCGCTGTAAAAAGGGAAGACTTCTTGTGATTGAACCAGTGGAAGAAGAGATCAGTGAACAGCCAGAAGAAAGTCTTAAACATGAGGATGAAGATATGGAAGAAGAGCCACAATCAGTCGACTTTATGGTACATGCGCTAGTCGGCTACTCAAATCCGCCAACGATGAAAGTTAGAGGCCTGCTCAAACAACAACCGATCATCGTTCTCATCGATACAGGCAGCACTAATAACTTTCTAAACAATAAGGTTGCTGCTCGAATGGCGCTCCACATTGAAGGTTGCAGCAAGTTCGACGTAAAGGTCGCCGACGCCCGAATCCTAAAATGCGACCAAAGATGCCCGCAGGTGAAACTATTACTACAGGACCAAGAAATTATTGCTGACTTCTTCCTCCTACCAATTGATGATTATGAGGCTGTGCTGGGCATAGAATGGCTGACGACACTAGGTGATGTCTCTTGGAACTTTTTCAAATTGATTATGAAATTCTATTGTAAAGGCAAACAGGTCACCCTACGCGGGAAGCGCGGAAGCAACGTAACCACCGTTTCAACCCAACGAATGGAGAAAGTTTGACACAAGATAAATGGTGGCTTTCTTATGCATCTCCAGCAACAACTAGAGGGGGAGAAAACAAAAATTAAAGATCAAAATATCACCCAACTGCTTGTTGAATTTGATGATGTTTTTGCTGAACCGCGCGGTCTTCCTCCTACTCGGCAACATGACCACCGAATTCCAATCCTTTCAGGCAAACCATCAGCAAACACTCAGCCTTACCACTATCCTCACCTCCAGAAAGATGAAATTGAGAAGATCGTGAAGAAAATGCTCGAAATAGGGGTGATTCGGCAAAGCTGTAGCCCCTACTCCTCACTAGTGCTACTTGTGCGCAAGAAAGACGGAACTTGGCGGATGTGCATCGACTACCAAGCTCTAAATGACATCACCGTCAAGGATAAGTACCCAATACCAGTGGTGGATGAACTTCTTGATGAATTAAAAGGAGCTCGAGTCTTCACGAAGTTGGACCTTCGATCCGATTACCACCAAATTCGAGTTTGTGAAGGTGACATCCCAAAAACTGCTTTCCGCACTCATAATGGCTATTATGAATTCTTGGTAATGCCCTTTGGACTTACTAATGCTCCTTCAACCTTCCAAAGTCTCATGAACGATATTTTTTGGAGCTTTCTTCGTAAATTTATGCTAGTATTTTTTGATGATATTCTCATTTACAGCCCTTCTCTGGAGACTCATTTTCAGCACTTGCGAATTGTTTTGACGATCCTTCGGGAGAATACTCTTTTTGTTAAGCTATCAAAGTCCAACTTTCTCCAACAAAAAAGTAGAGTACCTTGGGCATATAATATCAGAAGAAGGAGTAGCCATAGACCCAACAAAAATCGAAGCAATGCAAGGTTGGCCGAAACCTATAAATGTGAAATTGCTGCGTGGGTTCCTTGGACTAACGGGCTACTACCGAAAATTCGTAAAGGACTATGGGAAGATTAATGCCCCCCTTACTTCTCCACTAAAAAAAGATGCCTTCCTATGGTCGAACAAAGCCTCCGCTGCCTTCGACAGACTTAAGGCAGCCATGATAACGACACCGGTGCTAGCGCTACCAGATTTCAACCGACCCTTCATCATTGAGGCCGATACATCAAGAATTGGAATTAGAGCCATTCTCATGCAAGATGGTTGACCACTCGCATACACTAGCAAGGCGTTGTCTCCCTCCCATCAAAAAATGTCTATCTATGATAAGGAGATGCTCGCCATTATGCACGCAGTAACAAAGTGGAGACCCTATCTGATTGGCCAACGATTTCAGATTAAAACCAACCATAGAAGCCTTAAGTACTTTTTGAAGTAGAAGATATCATCCCCAGAGTAGCAAAAATGGATAACCAAACTTCTCGGATTTGATTATGAAATTATTTACAAAAAGGGGAAAGAAAACGTTATTGTAGATGCACTCTCACGGCTCCCTCAACAAGCTGAATTTTCGGCCATCTCTCTTCCTACCACCGGCTTCCTCAAGGGCATTAGGGAGGAATGGAAGAAGGATCCAGAAACCAGCAACATCATAAAAAAATTAGAGGAGGATCCAAGTGCAATAGCTCACTATACTTGAGATTCGAGGGATCTACGCTATAAAGGTCGTACTATGCTTATACCAAACTCCCCTTGCATCAAAGTCATTCTAAACGAAATGCACTCCACACCTTCAGCAGGGCACTCCGAATTTCTAAGAACCTACAAAAGAGTGAAGCAAAACTTTTATTGGAAAGGGATAAAAAAAATTATTTCTGAATACGTAGCACAATGTGATGTATGTCAACAAAGAAAAAGGTGAAAGGAGTTGGCGAGTCCAAGGAAACTACAACCACTACCCATACCTGACTCAGTGTGGACTGACATCTCCATGGACTTCATCGAAGGGCTGCCACCTTCCAAAGGTAAAAGTATAATCCTTGTGGTGGTTAATCGACTTATGAAATATGCTCATTTTTGTGCTATGCGAAATCCCTACACTGCTATTAGTATTGCTCAAATTTTCATAGAAAATATTATTAAACTGTATAGGATGCCAAGGTCCATTGTAAGTGATCGTGACAGGGTCTTCACTAGTAAATTTTGGACCGAGTTATTTTAGTTGTAGGGTACCAAACTTAAGATGAGCACTGCATATCATCCACAAACTGATGGCCAAATAGAAGTGGTGAACAGGTGTTTAGAGACATACCTTCGGTGTTTTGCCAGTGATCGGTCAAAGGAGTGGACGAAATGGCTCCCCTGGACCGAATGGTGGTACAATACTACATATCATTCATCTACAAAATGTACCCCATATGAAGCATTATATGGTCAGCCGGCTCCTACGATTCCAAAGTATGTAATTAGCTCAGCTAAGGTAGATCAGGTCGACCAAGATTTAATTGATAGGGACAAACTCCTACAACTGCTAAAGGATAATCTCTCTACCGCTCAAGCTAGAATGAAGCAATAAGTTGACACATGAAGAAGCAAAAGAGAAATTTTTGTAGGAGATTGGATTTATCTTCGCCTACAACCATACAAACAACTATCCATCAGCACATGAGCCTCCATGAAGCTATCTCTACGTTTTTATGAGCCCTATCAGATCATAGAGCATATTGGAGCTGTGGCATACAGACTTAAATTACCTGAAGATGCCAAAATTCACCCTGCCTTCCATGTGTCATGCTTGAAGCCCAAGTTGGGAGAACACGAGTCACCCCAGATTCAACTGCCCAACACCACTGATGATGGAAATATTTAAGCCCAACCACAAGCCATCCTCGACCGCAGAGTTGTGATGCGTCGTCGACGTCCCTATACTGAAGTACTAGTACATTGGACTAATTTACCACTTGAAGATGCCACATGGAAATCATATGAGGAGTTGAAGACCCGGTTCCCTAAGATCATGGAACCTCAGCCTTGAGGACAAGGCTGATTCAAAGAGGGCGGGCTTGATAGGACCCTAGCAGGGTTGGGTCCTACTCAACCATGTAGCATATAATAAAAACCCTGTGAAAGTGTAATAAACCCCACCTAGCCGTCTCTATCCTATAAAGAAGAGAGGCTATGGTTTATATTTGGGTCTTTGGGCTTCTTAGCCACTGCCCCCCTTGTTACTGGGCCGGCCCGCTAAGGTTGAGGGCAAATTGGGTAGTTCACTTATGAAGCTGCCCCTAGGGCTAGGGTTTGAAGCTCTATATAAGCTTGTAGCCTCCACCTCTTTGGAATAAGAAAGATCAATCTAGAATTGCAGCCACTAGGCTACTTAGAGAGTGGAACCCCTATAGCATTCCAAGGGTTTATCCCCCTCAAAGATCAATCTCCATAGAATTTCTCTAGGGTTCTATCATCCTATTATAGAAGGAGTCCTAAATAGGAGTTGGTTAGAAGTAGGAGTCTTGAGTAAGAGTCCTATTAGGAGTTGGGGCTTAGAATCCCTGTAAATAGCCATGTATTCATCCTCTTTTCATCAATGAATAGATCAATCTTTTAGCAGCCTTTGAGCAGCAACTTGGAGGAAGGAAACCCTATAGAGTTCCAAGGAGGCTGATCCCCTATAGAGATCAACCCCAAGCTTAGAATCTGCAAGGGTTCTAACACGATTGTGATGACTTAACCAAACATCATGGTTGGTTGAGTCCCTTGAGGCCATGGTGGTTCGGAGGCTGAACAGGACGGGAATCACAAGGAGTTATGATTGGCAAGAGTTGCCTATCTCTACGGGCTTAACGTAATTGGTCGAGTCCCTCGAGGTTACGTTAAGACGTCGATTGGATCCTAATCCCTACTAGAGATCCACTAGGGGTCTCCGATTCACATACCGAAGGGTGTTGTATGTCTCACGAAAAATTAGTGGGAATACATTAAGATAGAAGTCCTTATCTTAATTGTTTAAATTTCTGCAAAGTCTGCATGTTATTTATTTCTGCTATATCTTCTATTTCAGAAAAATATTACTTTCAAATCCTTTACATGGTATACTTGATGCCAATCGTCTCACTGATCCAAATTATACGGATTGGCTTTGCAATCTGAGAATCATTCTCACGGCGGAGAAAATCATGTATGTCCTTGATACAATGATCCCTACGCCCGATGAAGGGGCAAGCGAGGATGAGATCGCTCGTTATGTGAAGTACTTAGATGATTCCACTCTTGCTCAGTGTTATATGTTGGCCTCTATGACTACTGAGTTACAGAGACAGCATGAAAATATGGATGCTAATTCCATACTCCTACATCTCCGTAAACTGTTTGAGGAAAAGGGAAGAGCTCAATGATATAAGATATCAAAGAGTCTTTTCCGTGCTAGGATGACTGAGGGGACACCGGTTCAAAACCATGTCCTTAAGATGATTGAGTGGATCGAGAAACTCATAGGTCTAGGAATGGTCCTAGAGGATAACTTGTGTGTAGATCTTGTGCTTTAGTCCCTACCAGATTCCTTTTCTCGGTTCATAATGAATTTTAATATGAACAAACTTGAGGTGACCCTCCTAGAGCTCCTCAATATGTTGAGAGAAGTAGAGAGCACCATCAAAAAAAAGAAGCCGGTTCTCTACACTGGTGAGACTAAAAAGAAAAGGAAGGCTGAGAAGACCCTTAAGAAGGGCAAGGGCAAGGGCAAAATGGGTAAGGCAAAGGTTGCCAAGAAAGACCCAACAAAGGACAAAGGCCAGTGCTTCCATTACAATAAAGATGGGCATTAGAAGAGGAACTGCAAAGAGTGCATTGCAGAGAGGGTGAAACAGAAGCTTGCAGAAGCTTCAAGTACATTCATGATCAGTCTCCATTTGTCAGAATCTTATGATAACACATGGGTATTGGATATCGGGAGTGCTTATCATATTTGCAATTTATAGTAGGTTTTGGCAAGACTTAGGAGATTGAACAGAGGTGAGATGGACCTTAAGATGGGCAATGGAGCAAAGGTTGCTGCAGTGCCTATTGGCAAGGTTGTTAGGTTCAGAGTGACACTAAGAGGGGGGGGCTGAATTAGTGCAGCGGATTAAACTGAATAAAGCCTGAAAATCGATTCCGGAGATTTTCTTTAGAACTTGATTCAACGAAAGAGACTTTAACTTGAAAATATTCAGGTAAATGAAATTGGAAGTAGGGAGAAGAAATCTGATCAGTTTGTAGCTTAAGAAATTTACGATGTAGAATTTAAGTACTCACATAGCAAGTAAACGTAGCGATGTATAGTAGTTCGGTCAAATGACCTACGTCCACTCTTGAAGCCTCCTCCAATGAGGCTCCCAACTTCCACTACCAAGTCTCTTGAAGGAGAAGGACCAAACACCCCTTTACAGCCTTTTACAAGAGGTTCCCTCTCTTTATAGGATTTTTACAAGGAGAAGAAAGGAGGAGAACACTTGAGCAAATGAAAGCAAAAATTTACTATAACTTAGACTCAATTCGAACACTGCAAAGATCCCTCAACCAGTTAAGAGTAAAGGGGTATTTATAGAGCTTTTTGGGATTCAAAAATCCCACTCAAAGAGGTCTTGTCCGAAATTTCGGACTGTAGGCAGTACTACCACCTAGCACTGGCGGTACTACCACCTAATACACCTTTGCGTGTGTCAGTGTGCTGGCGGAACTACCGCCTGGCAATGGCGCTACTATCACCTGACACAGGTGGTTCCAACCACCTGTCAGGCGGTACCACCGCCTGCCTGGGGCGGTGTTACCGCCCGGCCTTCAGTCAACAAGCGATGCTACCGCCTGGGTCTGGTAGTGCTACCGCCTGGCCTACGATCAACAAGTGGTGCTACCGCCGGCCCTTGCTAGAAACTGTATGGGCCTAACCTTTGGCCCAATACAACCCATTAAAGGCACAATTAGCCTAATACAAGTCTAGATAGGATTAATACCTAGTATATACCCTAATTAAGTGCTAACTATGAACTTTTAAAGCCAAATTTAACCGACACCATCAAGTTATCTTCCGAAGAGCTTTCCAGCAATCTTCCGGCGGACTTCCGATATTCCCTCGGATTCCTTCCGGCGGATTCCCAATAGGCTCCCAGATTCTATGGCAAGTTCAATGAGTCTTTGACACCCTTCTGAACCTTCTCGGTGATCTCCGTGAACCTCCGACGATCTTTCCGGCAAACTTCTGAAACCTTCGGCAAGTCCCCAATTTTATCTCGGCTGGCTCCGGCAGTACTTCCGATGATCCTTCGGACTTCCGGTGGACTCTTGAACTTCCAGCAACTTGACTCCAATAATTTGCTCTATCATAGTTAATCCTGCACACTTATCTCAAAAATGGATTAGATCAAATAACCATCAATTGACTTCATCATCAAAATCCGAGATTCAACAATCTCCCCCTTTTTGATGATGACAATCAATTGATGACGGAGTTATTCTTAACTCCCCCTATCTATAAGCCATATAATGAGAAAGTAAAAACATTTGAATTCAATCTCTTGAATTCAACCAAAATCGATAAGTTACTTGTGTTGAACTTATCATCATGCTCAATTAGCATGAGGTTTCATTCGTAAGCAATATCAAAGCATGACATTTAATTTCAAGTCGAAAGATGATAAGCATTTATCATTTCGTCAAACGAAACCAAAAATTTTGAGATTACAACAAGGATCTCATGATTGAAAAAGCGTGACACCATATTAGATAAATCATGAGATGAAAACTTGTCATATCAATCAAAAGATGCCATTTGATAAAAATAATATAGTAAGAATCTTTCAACTATAAAACTCAATTGCAATGTGATGTGTTGCATTACTTATGGGTTCATTGCAATGCTTTTTAAGGATTGCAACTTGTTTTTGACACAAAGCATGGCAAGAGCAATTGAATTGCAATAACAAATCTTATGTGACATTTATCATTTCATTTACACTATATAAGTCATTTTTCAATACAATGCATGATATTTATCAAGTCATCAAATTTTGCTCATAAAGGCCACATTAAACAAGTCATCAATTTCACATTTTTCTCCCCCTTTGTCAACAACAAAAAGGAGATGAATAAACTTGATGAAAGGGTGAAACTTAAAAAAATGACATAAGTGAGAGGAGTCATAAAGTTATCAACCATATCCAAGAAAATTCATGACGAGATTCAACTTGTTATTTATATGAATATAAGGAAGAAGATATGAAATCATAAAAACTTGATTAGCACATGAATAAATATTTAAAAGCTTGATTTTTATACAGAATCCATGACATTAATTTATGCATATGTCAAGCTTATATAATCCATTTAGTCATCACAAAAGAAGGTAAAAATAGTATGAAGTTATGCATACATCATTGAAAGACATGATTTTCATTGAAAGTATAGAGGTGAAACTATCAAAATCAAAGTTTAAATGTTTTGGAAATCATGCACTATTAAATATTAGCACAAATTTAGCATACCTAATTCTCTTCTAATGAAGTCAAATTATTCTTCATTTAAGGGCTTTGTGAAAATGTCCGCTAATTGGTGTTTTGTATCAATAAATTCTAGAGTTACATCATTATTAGCAACATGATCTCGTATAAAGTGATGCCTAATATCAATATGCTTAGTTTTTGAGTGTTGAATGAGATTTTTGGTTAGACAAATAGCACTTGTGTTATCGCATTTTATTGGAATGTTTTTTAAATTAATTCCATAATCTTCTAAGGTGTTTTTCATCCAAACAACTTGTGCACAACATGCACTTGCAGCTATATTTTCGGCTTCCACCGTAGATAGTGCAACAGAATTTTGTTTCTTGGATGTCTAAGAAACAAGTGCATATCCTAGAAATTGGCATGTTCCGGATGTGCTTTTTCTATCGATTCTACATCCGCCAAAATCGGCATCCGCATAAGCTTTTAAATCAAAGTTATCAGATTTTGGATATTATAATCCTAGATTAGGAGTTCCTTTAAGATACCTAAGGATTCTTTTAACAACTTTAAGGTGAGATAACTTAGGATTAGCTTGGAATCTTGCACATAGACCTACACTAAACATAATATCAGGTCTAGTTGCAGTGAGATAGAGTAAGCTACCTATCATTCCCCTATATGTATTTTGATCAAAATTTTCTCCATTTTCATCCAAGTCTAACTTGGTGGAAGTACTCATTGGAGTATCGATGGCTTTAGAACTATCCATGTTAAATCGTTTTAACAGTTCAAATGTATACTTGGTTTGATTAAGAAATATTCCATCACTAAGTTGTTTAATTTGTAATCCTAAAAAGAAGTTTAACTCATCCATTAGACTCATTTCAAATTCATAACTCATACACTTAGCAAATGATTCACATTGTGATTCATCCGAAGAACCAAAAATGATATCATCAACATAAATTTGAACAATAAGAAATTATTTTTAAAATATTTAATAAACAATGTAGTATCAATCTTGCCTTTAGTAAAATTATTTGAAATTAAGAAGGAATTAAGTCTCTCATACCAAGCCCAAGGGGCTTGTTTCAATCCATAGAGAGCTTTAGTTAATTTAAACACATGATTAGGAAGAAGAAAGTTTTCAAAACTGGGTGGTTGTTCAACATAAACTTCTTCGGAAATAAAGCCATTCAAAAACCCACTTTTGACATCCATTTGAAAAAGCTTAAAGTTATTACTACTAGCATAGGCAAGGAGCATCCTAATGGCTTCTAATCTAGTCACAGGAGCGAAGGTTTCTTCGTAATCGATACCTTCTTCTTGGTTGAAACCTTTGGCCACTAATCTAGCCTTGTTTCTAACCATGATACCATATTCATCTTGCTTGTTTCTAAAGACCCATTTAGTACTGATAACTAAATGGTCACTTGGTCTAGAAACAAGCTTCCATACCTCATTTCTTTCAAATTGGTTCAATTCCTCTTGCATTGCGATAACCCAAGAATTATCTTTCAAGACTTCGTCAATGCTTTTAGGCTCAATTTGAGAAAGAAAAGCGGCATGAGCACAAAAATTTTTAAATGAAGAACACGTTTAAACCTCTTTCGAAGTGTCTCCTATGATTAACTCCTTGGGATGGGCATCTACATACTTTCATTCCTTAGGTAAGGAGAATCCGGAAGAAGATACATCCAAGTTGCTATTTTGAAGAGAGGGTTCATTTAAATTCAAATTATCAAAACCAAAATCATCATCAAAATCTCTTTTCTTAAATTCAGAAATTTCATTAAAAACTACATGAATAGACTCTTTTATAACTAATGTTCTTTTGTTAAAAATACGAAAAGCTTTGGAAATAGAATAGTAGCCAAGAAAGATGCCTTCATCAGATTTAGCATCGAATTTTCCTAAAGCATCCTTTTTATTTAAAATAAAGCATTTGCAACCAAAAACTTTAAAGTAAGAAACATTAGGTTTTTGTCATTCCATAATTCATAAGGAGTCTTGGATAGAGATGGTCTTATTAGAACCCTATTCATGACATAGCAAGCCATATTAACGACTTCAGCCCAAAAATATTTGGGTAAACTATGTTCATTTAATATGGTTCTTGCCATTTCTTGTAAATTTCTATTCTTTCTTTCTACTACTCCATTTTGTTGAGGATTTCTTAGAGTAGAGAAGTTGTGATTATACCCATTTGATTCACAAAAATTTTGGAAGTCACAGTTTTGGAATTCACCACTGTGATCACTCCGAATTGATGAAATCATGAAACCCTTTTCATTTTGAGTAAGTTTACAAAATCTAGAGAAACATTTAAAAGAATCACTTTTGTGAGCTAAGAAATAGGTCCACGTGAATCTACTATAGTCATCTACAATCACAAAGGCATATCTGCTACCTCCTAGGCTTGTTGTATCAATTGGTCCAAACAAATCCATATGGATCAATTGTAATGGTCTAGAGGTACTTATTTGATTTTTTGGCTTGAAGCTAGTTTTGATTTGTGTCCCTAGTTGACAAGCATCACATACTTTATCTTTAATGAACTTAACCTTAGGAATGCCTCTTACAAGGTTTTTAGATGTGATATGAGAGATTAGTTTCATGCTAGCATGACCTAAACTTCTATGCCAAAGCCAAGCATCATCATTCAAAGTCGAAAAACATATTTCACTACTAAGATCATCAAGATTAATAGTGTAGACGTTATTTTGCTTGATTGTAATTATTGATGTATTGTTGTGTGGTTTTTCGATGATGCAAGCATTAGATTCAAATCTTACAATATAACCATTATCACATAATTGACTAATGCTCAAGAGATTATGTTTTAAATCATCTACTAATAATACATTATCAATTGAAAAGGTTGATTTGTTACCTATAGTACCTTTGCCAATGATTTTACCCTCGTTGTTGTCTCTGAAAGTGACAACCCTTCGTCTTGGCTAGAGAGCTTAGAGAATTAAGATGGATCTCCGGTCATGTGCCTTGAGCATTCACTATCAAGGTACCATCTCTTGCTCCTAGCTTGTGTGGGTGTTTTTGTCTACAAGAAAGGATGGTTTTTAGGTACCCATTTTGACTTAGGTGCCTCAAAAATTGATCTACTAAATTTATCATTATTCAATTAGTTCCTAATTGATCTTTTAGGAACCCATACTAATTTATTTGGGCTAAGTTTTCGATATGGACATTTGTAAACAACATGTCAGGATTTGCAACAAAAATTACATTTCAAATGAGAGGATACATGTAATGTTGGCCCTTTAATGAATGTGGTTTGAGTTCGGTGAGATCCACTCACGAATCCAATTCCACATCTATTTCTGACATGTCCCTTATTAGCAAGGATCATGTCTAAGCTCTTGCTACCAACCTTAAACTTGTTGATGGTCTCTTTAAGTAGCAAGTTCTCCTTTTTGATTGCTTCTAAGTGATTACACTAAGAGCATGGGAGTAAAGGGAGAGAATCATGCTTGAGACTCTTAAACTTATCTAGTAATAAAGCATGTTCCTTTTTTAAAGAATTGAAGCTTTTTGTAATAGTTCTACATTCATCAAATAATTCATGGAAAGAAATTAAAAGCTCATCGAAAGATAAATCTTCATTAAGTAAATCACTTAACTCTTCTCCCAAAGCCATTAGAGCGAAGTTGGCCTCCTCTTTGATGCTTGCTTCTTTATCCTTGGAATCACTCGAGTCATCCCATGTAGCCTTCAATGCCTTCTTCTTCTTGAGTTGCTTCTTCTTGGCTTGGGGGCATTCATTTTTGAAGTGCCCCGGATTCTTGCATTCATAACATATGACTTGGTCCTTTTTTGGTTCAAGTTTGTTCTTGAATTCATTTTTAAATTTACCCTTTTTAATAAATTTTTTAAATTTTCTAGTTAAGAGTGTAATGTCCTCGTCAAGGTTCTCATCACTTGATGTTCCTTTCAAGTGGTCTTCTTAAGTTCTTAATGCCATATCCTTCCTGTTCTTTGGAAGGGGGTTCTCTAGCTCATCATGAGCATGGCATATCATTTCATAGGTCATTAAAGACCCTATGAGTTCTTCGATAGGAAAAGTCTTAAGGTCCTTGTCCTCTTGAATGGCCGTAACCTTTGGATCCTAACATTTCGGAAGGGATCTTAAAATTTTTGTTACTAATTCAAAATTAAAAAAATCTTTACCAAGTGCCTTGAGTCCACTGATGACATCCGTAAAGTGGGTGTATATGTCTTTAATGGACTCACTTGGTTTCTTTCGAAAAAGCTCATAAGAATGCACAAGAATGTTGATTTTGGACTCTTTCACTCGGCTAGTGCCTTCATGAGTGATCTTAAGAATTCGCCAAATATCAAAAGCCGATTCACAAATTGATACACGATTAAATTCATTTTTATCTAGTGCACAAAACAAGGCATTCATAGCCTTGGCATTTAAAGCAAACACCTTCTTCTTCGACTCATTACATTCGCTCATCGGAAGAGAAGATTTTTGAAACCCATTTTCAATGATATTCCAAAGCTCAAAATCCATAGAAATAAGAAAAATCCTCATACGAGTCTTCCAGTACGTATAATCCGACCCATTAAACATTGGTGGACGAGTAATGAAGTAACCCTCTTGCATGCCGGAAAAGGCCATCTCCCTTAGGTTTTAAACCAAATATGAGAGTGAACCTAGCTCTGATACCAATTGCGAGGTTCAGAGTGGCACTAAGAGGGGGGGGGGGTGAATTGGTGCAACGGATTAAACTGAATAAAGCCTAAAAACTGATTCCGAAGATTTGCTTTAGAACTTGATTCAGCGAAAGAGACTTTAACTTGAAAATATTCAAGTAAATGCAATTAGAAGTAGGGAGAAGAAATCCAATCAGTTTGTAGCTTAAGAAATTTATGACGCAGAATTTAAGTACTCACACAGCAAGTAAACGCAGCGATGTATAGTGGTTCGATTAAATGACCTACATCCACTCTTGAAGCCTCCTCTAATGAGGCTCCCAACTTCTACTACCAAGTCTCTTGAAGGGGAAGGACCAAACACTCCTTTTCAGCCTTTTACAAGAGGTTTCCTCTCTTTACAGGATTTTTACAAAGAGAAGAAAGGAGGAGAACACTTGAGCAAATAAAAGCAAAAAATTTACTATAGCGTATACTCAATTCTAGCACTACAAAGATCCCTCAACCAGCTAGGAGTAAAGGGGTATTTATAGAGCTTTTTGGGATTCAAAAATCCCACTCAAAGAGGTCTCGTCTAGAATTTCAGACTGTAAGCGGTACTACCGCCTAGCACTGACGGTACTACCGCCTGACACACCTTTGTGTGTGTCAGTGTGCTGGCGGTACTACCGCCTGGCAATGGCGGTACTATCGCTTGACACAGTTGGTTGCAACCACCTGTCAGGTAGTACCACGGCCTGCCTGGGGCGATGCTACCGCTTGGTTTTCGATCAACAAAGCGGTGGTGCAACTTCTGGGTCCGACAGTGCTACCGTCGGCCCTGCCGTAAATCTGTATGGGCCTAACCTTTGGCCCAATACTGATCCATTAATGACCCAATTGACCAATACAGGTCTAGACAGGATTAACACCTAGTCTATACCCTAATTAAGTGCTAACTATGAACTTTTAAAGCCAAATTAAACCGACACCATCAAGTTATCTTCCAAAGAGCTTTCCGGCGATCTTCCGGTGGACTTTCGACATTCCCTCGGATTCCTTCCAGCGGATTCCCAACAGGCTCCTGGATTCTATGGCGAGTTCAACGAGTCTTTGACACCCTTCCGAACATTCTCGGTGATCTCCGCGAACCTCCGATGATCTTTCCTGCGAACTTCTGAAACCTTCGGCAAGTCCCCGATTTGATCTCGATTGGCTCCGACAACACTTCCGATGATCTTTCGGACTTCCGGTGAACCATTAAACTTCCAGCAACTTGACTCCGGTAATTTGCTCTATCATAGTTAATCCTACACACTTATCTCAAAAATGGATTAGATCAAATAACCATCAATTGACTTCATCATCAAAATCCGAGATTCAATAAAGGTTACCTTACATCTACCTGGTGGAGCTATTATTGCATTAGATGCATGCTATTATATTCCTTCTATTATCAAAAATATTATTTCCATTTCATGTTTGACAGTTAATGGATATAAATTAGTTTTTGAGAATAATGGTTGTTCAATAATATTAGATGAGATCATCATGAGAGGAACATTGCATAATGGTTATTTATGCTAGATACAACTCACATATCATGAGTGTAAGTGAGTCTAAGAGGAAACGAGAAGAGGAGAACCAAACAGGAAAGAGTATTAAAACCCTTCGATCAGATCGAGGAGGTGAGTACTTGAGTATAGAGTTCACCCAGTTCCTCAAAGACTATAGGATTTTATCCCAATGGACACCCCCTTATATACCACAGCTTAATGGTGTAACAAAAAGGAGGAATCGCACACTGTTAGATATGGTGTGTTCCATGATGTGTTTCGCTGACCTACCCATCTCATTCTAGGGATATGCCCTAGAAACCGTAGCTTACCTTCTGAACAGAATTCCAACTAAGTCAGTGATGTCTACTCCATATGAGATATGGAATGGGAAGAAGCCTGATCTTAAGATTGTTAAGATTTGGGACTGCCCTGCCCACATTAAGAGACACAACCCTGACAAGTTGGAATTTAGGATGGAACGGTGCAAGTTCGTGGGATACCCTAAGGAAACTTATGGGTATTATTTTTATCACCCTGAGGATCAAAAGGTCTTTGTAGCCAAGAGAGTAGTGTTCCTTGAGAAGGAACACATTCTTGGTGAAGACAGTGGGAGCATGATAGAGTTGAGCGAGGTTGGAGAACCTAGCTCAAGCACCATTCCAGAATCTGTTCAGATACCTAACACATAAGTTCCAACTTTACATTGGTCTGATAGAGTATTCCATCCTCCTGAGAGATATGTGGGACATATTAGAAGAGAGGATGTTGAGGATATTGATCCTCAGACCTACGAGGAGGCTATTATGAATATAGACTTCGGGAAATGGCAAGAAGCCATGGATTTAGAAATTGATTCCATGTGCTCCAACAAGGTTTGGAACCTAGCTAATGCACTCGAGGGTATTGCACCTATTGGTTGCAAGTGGATCTTTAAAAAAAGATTGGAGTAGATGGAAAGGTAGAGACCTATAAAGCAAGGCTAGTGGCTAAGGGGTATCGTCAAAAGCAAAGTGTTGACTATGACGTAACTTTCTCACCTATAGCTATGCTAAAATCCATTCGAATTCTATTGGCTATTGCAACACGCTATGATTATGAGATCTGGCAGATGGAAGTTAAAATCGCATTCCTCAATGGTAACCTCGAGGAGGAGGTGTATATGATACAGCCTAAGGGATTCGTGTCAAGGGATAACCCAGATAAGGTGTGCAGGTTGCTTAGGTCCATTTATGGATTGAAACAAGCTTTCCAAAATTGGAACATAAGATTTGATGAGGCGATCAGATCTTATAACTTTGTTAAGAACAAAGATGAGCCTTGTGTGTACAAGAAAGTAAGTGGGAGCACAATCACCTTTTTGGTATTATATGTGGATGACATCCTGATCATTAGGAATGATGTAGGAATGCTCTCCACAATAAAAACTTGGTTATTTAGGCACTTCTCCATGGACTTAAGGGAAGCATCCTATATATTGAGGATACAGATCTATAGAGATAGATACAAGAGGATGCTTGGCTTGTCCCAATCCAGGTACATAGACACCATTGTCAAAATGCTTGGCATGGAAAATTTCAAGAAATTTCTCATACCAATGAGACATGGAATATCACTTTCTAGGAGTATGTCCCCAAAGACTCCTAAAGAAAGGGCACACATGGATATGATACCAAATGCATCAGCGATATGATCTATCATGTATGCTATGCTATGTACCAGGCCTGATATAGCGCATGCTCTGAGTGTCACAAGCAGATATCAGGCAAATCCAGGCTTGGAGTACTGGAAAACAGTAAAAAGTATCCTTAAGTACTTGAGAAGGACTAAGGATCTTTTACTGGTATATGGAGGTAGTAGCCTCAGGGTTGAGGGCTACACGGACTCAAGCTTCCAATCTGATGTCGATGATATCAAGTCTAATTCAGGGTATGTGTTCACCCTGAATGGAGGAGTAGTATGCTAGAAGAGTTCCAAGTAAGACACTATTGCTGACTCGACTATAGAGGTGGAATACATTGCTACGACAGAGGCAGCAAAGGAGGGAGTCTAGATGAAGAAGTTCATCACAGATCTAGGAGTCATCCCGAGCTGTGAGGAGCTGATTCCTTTATATTGTGATAAATACGGGATAATTACTCAAATAAGGGAACCCGGGTCTCATCAGAAGTGTTCTGAGGAGGTTTCAACTTATTAAAGAGATCGTGGCCCGAAGAGATATAGTAATAGAAAGAGTTCCATCCGAAGATAACATTGCAGATCCACTGACAAAGCCATTGGCTTAGTTGTCTTTGTGCATCACAGAGGTCTGATGGGGATCAAACATGTTGGTGATTGACTTTAGGTCAAGTGGGAGATTGCTAGTCATATGTGCCCTGCAAACTAATCAAATGAGTGATGGCACTTGTGACTTGATATGTACTTTTTCTCTTTGCTTATTATTAGGCATTTTATCATTTTATCTTATGTGTTGCATATATTGTAATGTCCTTGGATCTGTGTAATGGGAATCGAATCATAATGAGATCACAATAATGAGACCGATTCACCTTTAAACACATACCCTAAATTATCCTAATCATAGGTTACTCGAGAAGGATATTGAGGTAACTGGATAGACTGGTGTGCTGTGTACCCATATTCATATGATGGAGGTAGCTGGTCTCATAGCTACTCATGTGAGGACACTAAGGGTACAATGCAGGTGCTCATTGGAGAATGAGTTCACTGATTGATTCGCCTACGGAATGTTGGATGGTTATTGATACCTCACGTCAGACAGTGATTTTGTAGTTCCAATAGTGTATATGGTCCTTAAACTTGAGACACCAATGATGTACTATATGAGTACTCCACTCTTTGATACCAGACATATAGATTTGGAAAGTTTTAGATCTAGTACAATCGATCATTGGGAGTGGTAGCCAACCTTACGAGAGCTATTGAGTATCAATAGAGGATCATCCGCTCTCGGTATCATGAGAGGAATATCCCATGTGTTCTTGCTCGAACAAATCCTTGGCCATGGTTATTCGGATTGAGAGAGAAAGAGTTCTCCCGGAGAATCCGACAAAAGCAAGACTCGAGGAGAGACCGTATGTTCCTGATAGCATCATGCTTGGTATAGAGTCTCCGGGATATTAGATGGATGAGGGACTATAGATAGATGGTAAATGAAGACAGATAGGTCCAAAGGATTGGATTCCCTTGTATCGTCTAGGGGCCGCGGTGTAGTGGCCTGGTACGTCCCTAGTCGATGAGTTGGGTGAATTATTATAGAGATAATAATTCACTAAGTCAGAAGGAGTTCTGACAAGTATAACTCACGGCTAGCTTGATATTGGGCCTAGAGGGTCACACACATATAGTAGGTATTACGACGAGTAGAGGTTCAGATATGAGATATCCGCTAAACCCCCTATCTTATTGGATATCCATTAAGCCCCTGAATTATTGGATCCTGAGATGAGATCCAATAATCACTAATACGAGATTATTGGGTAAAAACCCACTAATTTAAGAGGCTTGGGTAATTATATGGAGTTCCAATATCCAATAGGGCAAAAGATCCATTAAGGTTTTCAGGGGGCCTCTATAAATAAGATGGAACCAAAGCTCTATAGGCTAAGGGTTTCTTTTGGTAGCCACCTCCTATTCTCCTCTCTCTAGAGAGAGAGGTGCATCGTCGTAATCCCTACCGTGTGGATACCGCTAGAGAGGAGGACGCTTGATCTCATTCATCCTCTCCCACAGATCTGCAGGAATCCAGGGATATACGATCTCCCTAGGTATCTTCTTTTACACGTGTAGTTTTTTTTACAGATTTGTTTTTGACGCACTGATCTTCGTACGACGACGAAAACTTTCTACGGGAAATCTAGGGTTTTGTTTTCTGTTCTTCCACTATGCATGTGATGTCGCTCCCCTTGTGGATTTCCCAACACCACATACATCACTATGTATGAGTCCTAATAACTCAATGGATCTCTCTCCATTTCCACTAAATGGAGAGTTGGTCATTTTTCCATGAAGGCAAGGCTCACAAGTTGTATATAACTCATAGTCAAATGGATCTAAGTATCTATCTTTCAACAACTTTCGAATCCTTTCCTCCTAGATATGACCTAGCCTACAATGCCATAGGTATACACCGTTCACCTTATCTTGTTTCCTCTTAGATACATTTGCATTCATGATATGTGGAGTAGTATTTAGCATAAACAAACCATTATGCAATGTCCCTCTAGTAATGATCTTATCATCCTTACTAATTGAACAACAATTATTCTTAAAAAGCACTTTATAACCATTTAATGTCAAATATGAAATGGATATAACATTTTGGACAATAGAGAGAACAAAATAACATGCATCTAATACAATGTTAACTCCATCAAGTAGATGTAAAGTGACCTCGTCGACAGCAACGACAGCAACTCTTGCTCCATTGCCCATCTTGAGGTCCATCTCGCCTTTTGCCAATCTCCTAGCCCTTATCAGAACCTACAACGAATTACAGATGTGATAAGCACTATCGATATCCAATACCCATGCATTATCACAAATATCTGACACATGGAAACTGATCATGAATGTACTTGAAGCTTCTCCAAGCTTCTGTTTCACCTTTTCTGCAAGATATATCTTGCAGTTCCTCTTCCAATGCCCAACTTTGTTAGGGATCGAGCGGCACTAAGAGGGGGGGTGAATTAGTGCAGCGGATAAAAC
This sequence comes from Musa beccarii, assembly GCA_024322285.1. Classification (NCBI taxonomy): domain Eukaryota; kingdom Viridiplantae; phylum Streptophyta; class Magnoliopsida; order Zingiberales; family Musaceae; genus Musa; species Musa beccarii. The sequence continues at coordinate 73,687,895 of CM044395.1, forward strand.
AATAGATTTTTTTCAGCGATTTAAAATAACCTTTGGAAACTTCGTACGATGAAAGTAATGTTTCATTTGAACCCAGAAAGATTGCGTTTAACCTTAAAGCATGCGTACGAAGATGAAAAGGAAGTGGAGTAAGTAAAGTAAAGGCTTGCAGCAAAGTAAAGAGATAAAACAGAAATTTAAACACTTACACAATCAAGACACAGCGATGTATAGTGGTTCGGTCAAAGTGACCTACATCCACTTCCGAAGCCTTCTCCGATGAGGCTCCCTTCTTCCACTACCAAATCCTTTGAAGGGGAAGGATCAAATACCCCTCTTACAACCCTTTACAAGTGGTTCACACTCTTACAAGATTTCACAAGAAGAATGAGGTGAACACTTAGCAAGAACAAGACTTTTTAAAGACTTAAAACTAAGATTCTAACTCTCAAAAGGGTGCCCTTTCAGCTGAGAAAGGGGGGGTATTTATAGATCCAAAATGGATTCAAAATTGGGCTCCAAATTTGAAATCAAATTTGAAATTCCCGGGTCTGGGCGGTACTACCGCCTGTTAGAGGCGGTACTACCGCTTGTCAATCGCCAAATCGACATCTTGTCATGCAAAGGTGCTACCGCTGGAGCAAAGCGGTACTACCACCGCTGACCAAAGTGGCCAAGCGGTACTACCGCTCCAGGCTGGGCGGTAGCACCACCCAGCACATGGCTGCCAGGCGGTGCTACCGCTTGGCCCATTCAGCTTTGCTGAATGGGCCTTGTTCAAGGCCCAAAAGGCCTAGTAAGGGCCCGGTTGGCCCCTACCTAGGTTAAAGGATTAACCCCTAATCCTAACCCAAATTGATGTGCTAACTATGAAATTAAAGACATTCCTGAGCTATTACAAAGTCCGCAAGTCAAGTCTTCTTCCGGCGAATTTCCGGCAGTCTTCCGACGATCCCTCGGAAACCATCTTGCGAACTCTCGGCAACCTCTCGAACTCCATGATGATTTTGGCGAGTTCCCCCGAGCTTCTTTGGTAAGCTCCAATCTTTCTTGGCAAGCTCTGTGAACTTCTGACGAATCTTCGGACTTCCGTCAAACTCTCGAACTCCCAACGATCCATCGCACTTGACTTCGACCCTTGGTTTCGCTTTACGTCTTCATCCCTTTCGTAGTTACTCCTGCACACAAACAACAAACACTCTACTTCGATCTAGACAGTTATTACAACGTGAATTGACATTCGGATTGCCGGCACATCATTGGTCGGCGCTTCGTCCGATCCTTCGGCACATCGCCCTCTCTAGCGGCTTGTTGCCCAATCGACGGTTGACCTCCGCAACCTCGATATCCATGGTGCAACTCCGCACTTCTTGGCCCGATGCCCGACGTACAAAGCCTCCTGCCGATAGTCGACTGAACCTCCGGCTCGACATCCAATATCCTGACGTGATCACCTCCGACGCGATGTCAATTCCTCCAGCATCAACTGTCTAATCCTGATCGATAGTAGACCTGCGTAACTCAATACGCTGTTAGACCACAAATCACACTCAATTAGTTTCATCATCAAAATCCGAGATTCAACAAACTTAACTATAGTGGAAGCACTATCCTTTGTCCTTTGCTAGGTCAATTTTGGTAATTTTTGCCTTGCCCTTACCCTTCTTAAGGGTCTTCCCAGCTTTCTTTTTCTTTGAGAACTAGTTTCTCTTTCTTAATGGTGCTCTCTGCCTCTCTCAACATATTAAGGAGCTTAGAGAGAGTCACCTCAAGTTTGTTCATATTAAAATTCATGATAAATTTAGAAAAGGAATCTGGCAGGGACTAAAGTATAAGATCAACGTATAGGTTATCATCTAGGACCATTCCTAGACCTGTGAGTTTCTCAATTCACTCTATCATCTTGAGAACATGGTTCTGAACCGTTGTCCCCTCACCCATCCTAGTACGGAAGAGACTCTTGGATATCTCATATCTCTGAGTTTTTTCTTGCTCCTCGAATGGTTTGCGGAGATGTCGGAGTATGGATTGAGCATCCATGTTTTCATATTGTCTTTGTAACTCTAGAGTCATAGAGGCTAACATGTAACACTGAGCGAGAGTGGAATCATTTATATACTTTGTATATTGGGCAAACTCTTCCTGAGGTGCTTCTACCTCAGGTTGGGGTATGACCGTATCCAGGATATATGTGATTTTCTTCGCTGTGAGAACTATTCTCAAGTTACAGAGCCAATCTGCATAGTTTGGACTAGTGAGGCTTTTGACATCAAGTATGCCATATAGAGGGTCTGATGGTGACTTGTTTCTGATAAATAGGAAATATAGCATAAGTAAATAATATATAGATTTTACAAAAATAAGCAATCAAGATATGGACTTCTATCTTAATGTGCTCCCACTAATTTTTCTAGCGAGTCACATGACACCCTCAGCATGTGAAACGGAAGTCTCCGATAGACTTTTAGTGGGAATCGAGATCCAATCGACATCTTAGTGTAACCTTGAGGGACTCGACCAATCACACTAAGCCCAAAAGGTAGGCAACACTTGCCAATTACAACTCCTTGTGATTCCCATCACAGTGGGCCTCCGAACCACCATGGCCTCGAGGGACTCGATGATAGAACCCCAAAGGAATTCTATGTAGATTTGATCTTTGAGGGGGATCAACCCTTAGAATGCTATAGGGGTTCCACCCTCCAAGTAGTCGGCCTGGTGGCTACAACTGTAGATGAATCTTCTATTTCTTATTCCAAAGAGGTGGAGGCTACATGCTTTTATATAGGACTCCAACTCAAGACCCCTAGTATAGCTAGAGTTCTCTATTGTTAGGACTCTTACTCAAGACTCCTACTTTTAATAAACTCTCCTACTCAAGACTCCTACTTTTAATAAACTCTCCTACTCAAGACTCCTACTTGTAATAAACTCATAATGCTTCTCTAAGAAGCAACCTCCCAACTAATCCTAATCCTAACCGCCCTCTTCACCTCTTTAATAAGGGTCAGTTAGATAGGATTTACATGAATGCCCTTATCAATGAAACTCTATTAGGACTCTCCTAGCTAGAGTCCCAACAGGTTAGGACTCTCCAAGCTAGAGTCCTAACAAACCTGCTCTCTTCAAATTAGCCTTGTCCTCGAGGCTGATGCTCCATGAATTCTGAGAATTTGATCTTCATGTCGTCATAGTTCTCCTAAGTGGTATCTTCGAGTAGTAAATTATTTTAATGCACTAATACTTCAGTAGAGAGACGTTAGCGACGCATCATGGGTCTGCGGTCGAGGATAGCTTGTGATTGGGCTTGAATATCTCCATCATCAGTGGTGTTGGGTAGTTGATGTTAGGAAATCTACAAGGGAGCGACATCTCATGCGTAGCAGAAGAACAAAAACAAAACACCCCAGATTTCCCATAGAAAGTTTTCATCGTCGTGTGAAGATCGGTGCATCAAAGCAAATCTGTAAAAATTGCACGTATAAAAGAGAGTACCTAGGGAGATCGTATATCCCTAAATCCCTACAGATCTGTAGGAGAGGATGAAGGAGGTCAAGCATCCTCCTCTCTAGTAGTATCCACATGACAGGAACTGCGATGATGCACCTCTCTCTCTAGGGAGAGGAGAACAGGAGGTGGCTACCTAAAGAAACCCTCAGCCTATAAAGCTTTAGTTCCCTCCTATTTATAGAGGCCCCCAAAAAATCCTAATGGATCTTTTGCCCTATTGGGTATTGGATCTCCATCCAATTACCCAAGCCTCTTGGATTAGTGGGTCTCTACCCAATAATCTCTTATTAGTAATTATTGGATCTCATCTCAGGATCCAATAATTCAGGGGCTTAATGGATATCCAATAAGATAGGGGTTTAGCGGATATCTTATATCCGAACCTCTATTTGTCATAACACCTACCATATATGTGTGACCCTCTAGGCCCAATATCGAGCTGGCCGTGAGTCATATTTATCAGAACTCCTTCTAACATAGTAAATTATTATCTCTATAATAATTCACCCAACTCATCGACTGCGGACGTAATTATTGGATCTCATCTCATCTCAGGATCCAATAATTCAGGGGCTTAATGGATATCCAATAAGATAGGGGGTTTAGCAGATATCTTATATCCGAACCTCTATTTATCACAACACCTACCATATATGTGTGACCCTCTAGGCCCAATATCGAGCTGGCCGTGAGTCATATTTATCAGAACTCCTTCTAACATAGTAAATTATTATCTCTATAATAATTCACCCAACTCATCGACTACGGACGTACCAAGCCACTATGCCGCAGCCCCCAAACGATACAGGGGAATCCATTCCTTTGGACCTATCTATCCTCAATTATCATGTATTTATAGTCCCTCATCCATCAAATATCCCAGAGACCTTATACCGGGCATGGTGCTATCAGGCTCATATGGTCTCTCTTCGAGTCTTGCTCTTGTCGGATTCTCCGGGAGAACTCTTTCTCTCTCAATCCGAATAACCTTGGCCAAGGATTTGATCGAGTAAGAATACACAGGATATTCCTCTCATGATACCGAGAGTGGATGATCCTCTATTGACACACAATGGCCCTCGTAAGGTTGGCTACCACTCCTAATAATTGATTGTACTAGATCTGAAAATTTCCAAACCTATAAGTCCGGTATCAAAGAGTAGAGTACTCATACAGGACATCCTTGGTGTCTCAAGTCTAAGGACCAGATACACTACTGGGACTACAGAATCGCTATCTAACGTGAGGTATCAATAACCATCCAGCATTCCGTAGGCAGATTAATTAGTGAACTCATTCTCCAATGAGCACCTACACTGTACCCTTAGTGTCCCCACACGAGTAACTATTAGACCAGCTACCTCCATCATATGGATGGGTGTACAGTACACCAGTTTATCTGGGTATCTCGATGTCCTTCTCGAGTAACCTATGACTAGGGTAATTCAAGATCTGTATTTAAAGGTGAATCGATCTCATTATCGTGATCTCATCACGATCCGATTCCCATTGAACAGATCTAAGGACATCACAATATATGCAATATACAAGATAAAGTGATAAAATGCCTAATAATAAGAAAAGAGAAAAAATGCATATCAAGTCACAAGTGCCATCACTCATGTGATTAGCTTGTAGGTCACATATGACTAGCAATCTCCCACTTGACCTAAAGCCAATCACTAACATATCTGATCCCCATCAGACCTCTATAACGCTCAAAGACAATCTGAGTCAATGGCTTTGTTAGTGGATCTGCAATGTTATCTTCAGATGGAACTCTTTCCATTGCTACATCTTTTCTGGCAATAATCTCTCTTATCAAATGGAACCTCCTTAAAATGTGTTTTGACTTCTGATGAGACCTAGGTTCATTCGCTTGAGCAATTACCCTGTTGTTGTCGCAATATAAAGGAATCAGCTCCTCACTACTCGGGATAACTCCTAGATCCGTGATGAACTTCCTCATCCAGACTCCCTCCTTTGCTGCCTCTGCCGCAATAATGTATTCCGCCTCTATGGTCGAGTCAGTAGTAGTGTCTTGCTTGGAACTCTCCCAGCATACTGCTCCTCCATTCAGGGTGAACACATACCCTGAATTAGACTTGCTATCATCGACATCGGACTGGAAGCTCGAGTCCGTGTGGCCCTCAATCCTAAGGCTACTACCTCCATATACCAGTAAAAGATCCTTAGTTCTTCTCAAGTACTTAAGGATACTTTTTACTGCTTTCCAATGCTCCAAGCCTAGATCTACCTGATATCTTCTCATGACACTCAGAGCATGTGCTATATCAGGCTTGGTACATAGCATAGGATACATGATAGATCCTATCGCAAATGCATATGGTATCATATCCATATGTGCCCTTTATTTAGGAGTCTTTGGGGATATACTCCTAGAAAGTGATATTCCATGTCTCATTGGTATGAGACCTCTCTTAGAATTTTCTATGCCAAACCTTTTGACAATAGTGTCTATGTACCTAGACTGGGACAAGCATCCTCTTGGATCTATCTCTATAGATCCGTATCCCCAATATGCAGGATGCTTCCCCTAAGTCCTTCATGGAGAAGTGCCTAGATAACCAATTCTTTACTATGGAGAGCATTCCTACATCATTCCCAATGATCAGGATGTCATCCATATATAATACCAAAAAGGTGATAGTACTCCCACTTACTTTCCTGTATGCATAAGACTCATCTTTGTTCGTAACGAAGTCATAAGATCTGATCACCTCATTAAATCTTATATTCCAACTTCGGGAAGCTTGCTTCAATCCATAAATGGACCAAAGCAACCTACACACCTTATCTGGGTTATCCCTAGGCATGAATCCCTCAGGCTATATCATATACACCTCCTCCTCGAGGTTACCATTGCGGAATGTGGTTTTGACATCCATCTGCCAGATCTCATAATCATAGTGTGCTGCAATAGCTAATAGAATTTGAATGGATTTTAGCATGGCTACAGGTGAGAAAGTTTCATCATAGTCAACACCTTGCCTTTGACGATACCCCTTAGCCACTAGCCTTGCTTTATAGGTCTCTACCTTTCCATCTACTCTAATCTTCTTTTTGAAGATCCACTTGCAGCCAATGGGTACAATACCCTCGAGTGCATTAACTAGGTTCCAAACCTTGTTGGAGTAAATGGAATCCATTTCTGAATTCATAGCTTCTTGCCATTTCCCTGAGTCTATGCTCATAATAGTCTCCTCGTAGGTCTAAGGATCAATATCCTCAACATCCTCTCTTTTGATATGTCTCACATATCTCTCAAGAGGATGGGATACTTTATCGGACCTACGTAAAGTTGGAACTTATGTGTTAGGTATCTGAACAGATTTTGGAATGGTGCTTGAGCTAGGTTCTCCAACCTCGCTCAACTCTATCATGCTCCCACTATCTCCACTAAAAATGTATTCCTTCTCAAGGAACACTGCTCTCTTAGCTACAAAAACCTTTTAGTCCTCATGGTGATAGAAATAATACCCACAAGTTTCCTTAGGGTATCCCATGAACTTGCACCGTTCCATTCTAGATTCCAACTTGTCAGGGTTGTGTCTCTCAACGTGGGCAAGGCAGCCCCAAATCTTAACAATCTTAAGATCAGGCATCTTACCAATCCATATCTCATATGAAGAGATATCACTAACTTGGTTGGAATTCTGTTCAGAAGGTAAGTTGCGGCTCTAGGGCATATCCCAGAATGAGATGGGTAGGTCAGCGAAATACATCATGAAACACACCATGTCTAATAGTGTGTGATTCCTCCTTTTTGATACATCATTAAGTTGTGGTGTATAAGGAGGTATCTATTGGGATAAGATCCCATAGTCTTTGAGGAATTGTGTGAACTCTGTACTCAAGTACTCATCTCCTTGATCTGATCAAAGGGTTTTAATACTCTTTCCAGTTTGGTTCTCCACTTCATTTTTATATTCCCTAAATTTCTCAAAAGCTTTAAACTTATACTTCATCAAGTACACATGGTCGTATCTTAAGAAATCATCAGTGAAAGTAATGAAGTAGGAGTAACTACCTATGGCATGAGTCAACATAGGACCGCATACATCACTATGTATGAGTTCTAGTAACTCAGTGGCTCTCTCTCCAATTCCACTAAATAGAGAGTTGGTCATCTTTCCCCGAAGGCAAGGTTCACATGTCGTATATGACTCATAGTCAAATGGATCTAGATATCTATCTTTTAGTAACTTTTGAATCCTTCCCTTATGGATGTGACCTAGCCTACAATGCCAAAGATATACATTATTCACCTTTTCTCGTTTCCTCTTAGACTTACGTACGCTCATGATATGTGGAGCTGTATCTAGCATAAATAAACTATTATGCAATGTTCCTCTCGTAATGATCTGATCATCTAATATTATTGAATAACCATTGTTCTCAAAAACTAATTTATATCCAATAACTGTCAAACATGAAATAAAAATAATGTTTTTGATAATAGAAGGAACATAATAGCATGCATCTAATGCAATAATAGCTCCACCAAGCAGATGTAAGGTGACCTTGCCAATAGCCACTACAGCAACCTTTGCTCCATTGCCTATCTTATGGTCCATGTCGCCTCTGTTCAATCTCCTAGGTCCTGTCAGAACCTACAAAGAATTGCAGATATGATAAGTACTCCCGGTATCCAATACCCATGTGTTATTATAAGATTCTAACAAATAGAGACTGATCATGAATGTACCTGAAGCTTCTCCAAGCTTCTGTTTCGCCCTTTCTGCAAGTGCCCATCTTTGCCGTAGTGGAAGCACTGGCCTTTGTCCTTTGTTGGGTCTTTCTTGGCAACCTTTGCCTTACCCATTTTGCTCTTGCCCTTGCCCTTCTTAAGGGTCTTCTCAGCTTTCCTTTTCTTTCTGGTCTCACCAGTGTAGAGAACCAGCTTCTCTTTCTTGATGGTGCTCTCTGCTTTTCTCAACATATTGAGGAACTTTAGGAGGGTCACCTCAAGTTTGTTCATATTAAAATTCATTATGAACTGAGAAAAGGAATCTGGTAGGGACTGTAGCACAAGATCCACACACAGGTTATCCTCTAGGACCATTCCTAGACCTGTGAGTTTTTTGATCCACTCAATTATCTTAAGGACATGGTTCTGAACCAGTGTCCCCTCAGTCATCCTAGCATGGAAAAGACTCTTTAATATCTCATATCGCTGAGTTCTTCCTTGTTCCTCAAACAATTTGCGGAGATGCAGGAGTGTGGAATTAGTATCCATATTTTCATACTATCTCTGTAACTCAGTAGTCATAGAGGCCAACATATAACACTGAGCAAGAGTGGAATCATCTAAGTACTTCACATAATGAGCGATCTCATTCTCGCTTGCCCCTTTGTCGGGCGTAGGGATCACTGTATCAAGGACATATGCGATTTTCTTTGTCGTGAGAAAGATTCTCAGATTGTGAAGCTAATTCGTATAATTTGGACCAGTGAGGCGGTTGGCATCAAGTATGCCATGTAAAGGATTTGAAAGCGACATTTTTTTGAAATAAAAGATGTAGTAGAAATAAATAACATGCAGACTTTGTAGAAATTTAAACAATTAAGATAAGGACTTCTATCTTAATGTATTCCCACTAATTTTTTCGCGAGACACACAACACCCTCCAGTTTGTGAATCGGAGACCCCCGATGGATCTCTAGTGGGGATCAGGATCCAATCGGCGTCTTAACATAACCTCAAGGGACTCGACCAATCACGTTAAGCCCGTAAATGTGGGCAACTCTTGCCAATCACAACTCCTTGTGATTCCCATCCTGTTCGGCCTCCGAACCACCATGGCCTCGAGGAACTCGACCAACCATGATGTTCGGTTAAGTCATCACCATCGTTACAAGATGAGTCTGATCCGGTGATATACTCTCGAGGGACTCGACCAAATATACCATGTCCTCAGGTCACCAGTGACATCTCTATATCATAGATAAGATAGCGAGACATGATATAGGTGATTCTCGAGGGACTAGACCAACTCAACCTACACCGGGAATCGATTCCTACCTATAACGATGGAAGGCCACGTGGGTCAATCTAATTGCCTCACATTTACCGACTTAATATTATTAATGGAGAGGTTTTCTGATTTGGTCTCCTAACATAATGTGTTGCACACATACATATTTAATATATATATCTACATCGCATGCAAATATATATATACATATCTAGTTGGTGCAAATCTAATCACACATCACATAAGCAATCACACCATATGATCATGGACCACATCCTAATGTGATCAGGCTCGAGCCAGTGGGCCCAATCACTCACATCAAAATCTATATGTACTTTGGCGCATCTCTATGCCCTGTGATCATCCATCTCGCTTCGTCGGATCTATCGGCATCTCAACGCATCTCCATGCGTCAGATCATCTGTCTCGGCCTCGTGAGTCACGCTACCGCTGCGCCTCCTCATGTAATTATAACATAATTACAAGTACGTAGGCCCGATAATAAATGAGAAAAGAATAGAGGCTCGTAGGCCCTAATAATAATAATCACATGTACACATATTACATCACAGGTCAATGATCATTTATCCATATCATACAGCACATGTATATGTTTTTTTATAGGACTACAAGATAAAAAAAATAATAGTTAATTAAACTATTTAATTAACATATTTTTTTTGAAATCAGGGACATAAAGGGAATTTTTGAATTCCTAGGGGTATTTTGGTAATTCAGCCAAAAGGGTATTTTGATAATTCTATCAAAAAGGAAAAAATCTAGAATTTCTAAAATTTCGAGGGTAAAACCATCTTTTATCCTAAAACCCTAATCCCTCACCCTTACTACCCTTGCGGCCGTCGCCACCCTACTGACGGCGCCCCTTGCGTGTGGGGAAGGCGGCGATGGCGCCGCTGCCCCACGAACCCCGGTGCCCCTACGGGGGAGGCCGCAAGCGCCAGCCAGCAGCCTACATGTGGGGAGAGTCGGCGGCCGACTGTTGTTGCCTATCACGCAGCAACAAGGCGCAAGCAACCTGCGCATTTGCAAGAGTGCAAAGCAAGGGCAGAACAGCTGATTCGTTAGGAAATCCGTCAGGGGGAGCGACATCACATGCGCAGCGGAAGAACATAAAACAAAACTCTAGATTTCTCGTAGAAAGTTTCCCTCGTTGTGCGAATATCGGTGCATCAAAAACAAATATACAAAACGGCACGTGTAAAAGAAGATACCTAGGAACATCGTATATCCCTGAATTCCTACAAATCTGTGGGAGAGGATGAAGGAAGTGAAGTGTCCTCCTCTCTAACAGTATCCACACAGCAGGGATTGCGACGATGCACCTCTCTCTCTGGAGAGAGGCGAATAGGAGGTGGTTACCAAAAACCCTCAGCCTATAGAACTCTGGTTCCCTCCTATTTATAGAGGCCTCCTGAAAAACCCTAATGGATCTTTTGCCCTATTGGGTATTGGATCTTCATCCAATTACCTAAGCCTTTTCGATTAATAGGTTTCTACCCAATAATCTCTTATTAGCAATTATTGGATCTCATATCAAGATCCAATATTTCAGGGGCTTAATCGATATCCAATAAGATAGGGGGTTCAGCGGATATCTCATATCCGAACCTCTACTCGTCGCAACACCTACCATATGTGTATGACCCTCTAGGACCAATATCGAGCTGGCCGTGAGTTATACTTGTCAGAACTCCTTTTGACATAGTGAATTATTATCTCTATAATAATTTACCCAACTCATCGACTGCGGATGTACCAGGCCACTACACCGTGGCTCCTAGACGATACCGGGGAATCCAATCCTTTGGACCTATTTGTCCTCAGTTACCATGTATCTATAATCTCTCATCCATCTAATATCCCAAAGACCTTATACCGGGCATGGTGTTGTCAGGCCCATACGGTCTCCCCTCGAGTCTTACTCTTGTCGGATTCTCCCAGAGAACTCTTTCTCTCTCAATCCGAATAACCTTGGCCAAGGATTTGTTCGAGCAAGAACACATGGGATATTCCTCTCATGATATCAAGAGCGGATTATCCTCTATTAACACTCAATAGCCCTCGTAAGGTTGGCTACCACTCCCAATGACCCGCTGTACTAGATATGAAACTTTCCAAACCTATAATCCAGTATCAAAGAGTGGAGTACTCATACAGGACATCCTTGGTGTCTCAAGTCTAAGGACCAGATACACTACTGGGACTACGTAATCACTATCTGACATGAGGTATCAATAACCATCCAGCATTCCGTAGGCGGATCAATCAGTGAACTCATTCTCCAATGAGCACCTGCACTGTACCCTTAGTGTCCCCACATGAGTAGCTATGAGACCAGCTACCTCCATCATATGAACGGGTATACAGCACACCAGTCTATCCGGTTATCTCGATGTCCTTCTCGAGTAACCTATGACCTGGATAATTTAGGGTCTGTGTTTAAAGGTGAATCGATCTCATTATCGTGATATCATCATGATTTGATTCCCATTACACAGATCGAGGGACATCACAATATACATCTAGATAATGTGAGATAATGCCAATAATTAAAAGCAAAGAGATTGATGCAGCGTGTTACAAGTGCTATCACTCATGTGATTGGTATGTAGGGCACCTATAACTAGCAGTTGTTGCCCTTCCTGGCCCTTTTGCACCAACGATTTTGGTGTCAAAAGTAGATCCAAAACATAACACACTTAGTTTAAGATCTGATCTTCGCACGAATAACCTGGCTCTGATACCACTATTGGGAAATCCATAAGGGGAGCGACATCTCATGCGCAGCAGAAGAACAAAAACAAAACACCCCAAATTTCTCGTAGAAAGTTTCCGTCATCGTGTGAAGATCGGTGTATCAAAATAAATCCACAAAAACTGCACATGTAAAAGAAAGTACCAAGGGAGATCATATATCCTTGAATCCCTACAGATCTGTAGGAGAGGATGAAGGAGGTCAAGTGTTCTCCTCTCTAGCGGTATCCATACGACAGGAACTACGACGATGCATCTCTCTCTCTAGGGAGAGGAGAACAAGAGGTGGCTACCAAAAGAAACTCTCAGCCTATAGAGCTTTGGTTCCCTCCTATTTGTAGAGGCCCCTTGAAAACCCTTATGGATCTTTCGCCCTATTGGGTATTGGATCTCCATCCAATTATCCATGCCTCTTGGATTAGTGGGTCTCTACCCAATAATCTCTTATTAGTAATTATTGGATCTCATCTCAAGATCCAATAATTCAGGGGCTTTGTTAGGACTCTAGCTATGAGAGTCCTAATTTAGTTTCATTGATAAGGGCATTCATGTAAATCCTATCTAGCCGCCCCTTATTAAAGAGGTGAAGAGGCCGGCTAGGTTAGGGTTTGGTTGCTTCTTAGGAAAGGAGTCCTATTATAAGTAAGAGTTTTATTAGGAAAAGAGTCCTATTAGAAGTAGAAGTCCTATTAGGAAGAGAGTCCTATTAGAAGTAGAAGTCCTATTTGGAAGAGAGTCCTATTAGAAGTAAAAGTCCAACTAGAGGAGTCCTAATTAGAAGTTGGTTAGAAGTAGGAGTCTTAAGTAAGAGTCCTATTAGGAGTTGGGGCTTAGAAGCCCTATAAATAGCCATGTATTCATCCTCTTTAATCAATGAATAGATCAATATTTTTGCAGCCTTTGTGCAGCAACTTGGAGGAAGGAACCCCTATAGAGTTCCAAGGAGGCCGATCCCCTATAGAGATCAACCCCAAGCTTAGAATCCGCAGAGGGTTCTATCACTTGGTATCAGAGCAGCGTTCTTGGTGTCTCGCTGCCCTTCCACAGCCATCCACCAGCCCTCCACAACCGCGCAAAGCAATTCCCACAATTGCTTAGAAGATCATCGCTGAATTCCGTCGTCATCTCCACCACCGTAGATCATCCTTGGATCTTCCGTGAATTGCAACAGTTCTGGTTATCTACCCTACTGCTGCTGCAATTTAGTTATCCTTATTCAAAAACTCCAAAAAATTCGTTCCTATAATTGCTGCATAAAACTTTTCGTCGTAAAGTTTTCATCTCTACAACGAAAGTCGCACTGCAGAATTTCAGCCGCATAGCACTGCCTTTTTGATCTTGCTACTGCGTTTTTTCTATCCAAATCTCTATGAAATTTTTACGACGGCTTTGACACTTCCTAATAGTGGTTTTCCCTTTGGTTTTGTCGAAAAATTCTCAATAAAAACCACTTATCTTTTACGTCCAATCTGCTGCACTTTAGACGTAAAAATCTGCTATAATACCTCTCCGTGATTCTCAATTTTGCCAAACCTCTTGTTGTCGTTTCTTCCTACGAAATTTTTTACAGTATTACCTCTTCCTTATCAGTAGATCCCCTTTGAGTTTTACTTGAATCTCTTTTGAAAATTTCTGGAAAAAATTACATCTTTACTGCTGGAATTTTTTCGGCGAAAAATCTGGTATTGCACCTTTGTCCTTTTTTCTTCTCCGTAACCTACCAAACCCTAGCCACCTTGCTGCCACAAACCAAGACGTCTTTAGGGCATCCCGCTAGCCTCAAGATGCAGCCATCATAACCTAGTTTTATAACCCTAACAGCATAAAAAACCACAGCCCAAAACAGTAAACCATTACAGCTGAACCCTTCAATCACCGATCCATTGTCCGAACCTTCCACCACCCCATGCCATTAACCCGTCAACAGAAAAAAGACAAGGGTATCTCTGATCTACAGACATATGCTATGGCTTCCCAAGATCCAATTGATGCCAAATTTGAAGCATGGGAATCTCGGATTGAATCACGGCTTGAATCACGCTTGGAAGACAAATTGCGCTTTGTTTGCAGAATTCAGAATTGGACAACCATCGAGTCCAACCAAACTACAGCAAGGAGAGAATTTAGAAAGGACCCTAGAGAAGGAGGGACAGCCCTCGGACATGCTACAGCCACGCATCAGGGTGGACTTCCCACGATGGGAAGAAGGAGACCCGGCGGGGTGGATTTCGCGCGCAGAACGTTACTTTCGCTACTACCGAACGTTGGATAATGCTATGGTGGAGATTGCTGTCATCCACCTTGAAGGAGATGCTATTCAATGGTACAATTGGCTGGAATATAATCATGGGGCTCCGACATGGAATCAATTTAAGAATGCACTGCTGAATCGTTTGGACCTACGGAGTATGAAAATATCGACGCCAACTCGCAAAGATTCGACAAACCTCTACGATTCAAGAGTACCAAACTAGGTTTGAGAAGCTATCTTACCTTGCTCGTGATTGGACTGACCGTCAATTGTTAGGAACATTTATCGAAGGACTCAAGCCAGAGATAAAAGGGGAAGTTAAGGCACGATGACCCTCGCATCGTGATGGCTGCGATTTCTTTTGCCCGAATACAAGAAGAACGACTTAACCAAGATGCTCGGAGGATAAGAACCACTCCTGGAACCTCAACATATAAACCCCCTTCTGCTCCCAGCCATCCTTCGCTACCCACAAAATTGACAAGAGAAGAACTACGTGACCGATCAGCAAAGGGTCTTTGTTGGCATTGTGACGAGCCATGGAACCGCGATCATCGCTGCAAAAGGGGCCACCTCCTATTGATTGAACCTCTTGAAGACATGGAGGAGGAGGTCCAGAAGCATGAGGAAGAGGTCACGGATGAAGAACAGCAGCCAATTGATATTACGATGCATGCCCTTGCCGGTTATGCGAACCCGCAAACA
The DNA here is from genome assembly GCA_024322285.1 of Musa beccarii. Lineage (NCBI taxonomy): Eukaryota > Viridiplantae > Streptophyta > Magnoliopsida > Zingiberales > Musaceae > Musa > Musa beccarii. The sequence continues at coordinate 73,703,114 of CM044395.1, forward strand.
ATGAAAGTGGGAGGATTTCTGAAGCAACAACCAATCACCGTTCTTATTGACACCGGGAGCACTAATAATTTTATGAACAGCAAGGTTGCTATCCGGATGGCCTTACCTATTGAGAATTGCAGCAGGTTTAATGTTAAATTCGCAGATGGACGAATTTTGAAGTGTGATCGTAAGTGCCCACGGGTGAAACTGTTGCTGCAGGACCAAGAGATCATTGCAGATTTTTTCCTCCTCTCTCTCAATGATTATGAGGCCGTGCTTGGCATCGAATGGTTGACGACATTAGGTGATGTTTCCTGGAATTTTTTGAAATTAATTATGAAATTTTACAGCAAGGGGAAACAGGTGATACTGTACGGGAAACGTGGGGGCGACGTAATGACAATTTGCACACAACGAATGGAGAAAGTTTTGCACAAAGTATGCAGCGGCTTTTTGGTACAACTTGAGCAACAACCTAAGGGAGAGCCAACCAAATTTGAAGATCCAAACTTACTTCCTTGCTTGCTGAATTTTCAGATATATTTGTGAACCACGACCTACCTCCTACTGGCCAAAACACGATCATCGTATACCGATTCTTCCAGGGAAACCTCCAGCAAATACTCGACCATATTGGTATCCACATCTCCAAAAAGATGAAATAGAAAGGATTATAAAAGAGATGCTTGAAACAGGAGTTATTCGGCCAAGTCGCAGCCCCTACTCTTCACCAGTGCTCCTCGTACAAAAGAAAGACGGAACATGGCGAATGTGCGTTGATTACCAAGCTCTCAACGACATAACCGTCAAGGACAAGTATCCTATTCCAGTAGTAGATGAATTGCTTGATGAATTAAAGGAGCATGAGTCTTCACAAAGTTGGACCTTCGATCCGGGTATCATCAAATACGAGTGTGCGAAGAAGACATACTAAAAGCGCCTTCGAACGCAAACGGTCACTATGAATTTCTGCTTTCTTCAACAAAAGATAGAATATCTTGGGCATATCATATCAGAGGAATGGGTGGCAGTGGACCCCTCCAAAATTGAAGCAATGCAGAACTGGCCAACCCCGAGGAACATAAAATCACTACACGGCTTTCTTGGTTTAACAGGTTACTACCGTAAGTTCATGAAAGACTATGGAAAGATCAGTGCACCCCTTACTTCTTTGCTGAAAAAAGATGCTTTCCAGTGGTCGGACAAAGCCACCACCGCCTTCGAGGAACTTAAAGTCGCAATGATAATAACGCCAATACTAGCATTACCCGACTTCGATAAGACTTTTATTATTGAAGCTGATGCCTCCGGAGCAGGAATTGGTGCTGTACTAATGCAAGATGGCCGACCCTTCGCTTATACTAGTAAGGCATTATCTCCTTCCCACCTCAAGATGACTATTTACGACAAGGAGATGCTCGCGATTGTGCATGCGGTGTCCAAATGGAGACCGTACTTAATTGGGCGACGCTTTCACATCAAGACCGACCATAAAAGCCTAAAATATTTCTTGGAGCGCATCGGAGCAGTAGCATACAGATTGGACTTACCCGCCAGCTCCCGAATCCATCCAGTCTTCCATGTATCATGTTTGAAGCTCAAGTTGGGACAACACGAGACAGCCCAAAGCCATCTACCAAATATAACTACCCAAGGAGAGCTCCAGACCCAACCAAGTGCCATTATTGATCGGCGACGATGACACTGCTACTGAAGTGTTAATACAGTGGGCAAACCTACCAGCAAAAGATGCCACTTAGGAGAACTACAACGACTTGAAGATCAAATTCCCAGAATTCATGGAACGTCAGCCTCGAGGACAAGGCTGATTTGAAGAGGGCGGGTCATTGGGACTCTAGCTATGAGAGTCCTAATTTAGTTTCATTGATAAGGGCATTCATGTAAATCCTATCTAGCCGCCCCTTATTAAAGAGGTGAAGAGGCCGGCTAGGTTAGGGTTAGGTTGCTTCTTAGGAAAGGAGTCCTATTATAAGTAAGAGTTTTATTAGGAAAAGAGTCCTATTAGAAGTAGAAGTCCTATTAGGAAGAGAGTCCTATTAGAAGTAGAAGTCCTATTTGGAAGAGAGTCCTATTAGAAGTAAAAGTTCAACTAGAGAAGGAGTCCTAATTAGAAGTTGGTTAGAAGTAGGAGTCTTAAGTAAGAGTCCTATTAGGAGTTGGGGCTTAGAAGCCCTATAAATAGCCATGTATTCATCCTCTTTAATCAATGAATAGATCAATATTTTTGCAGCCTTTGTGCAGCAACTTGGAGGAAGGAACCCCTATAGAGTTCCAAGGAGGTCGATCCCCTATAGAGATCAACCCCAAGCTTAGAATCCGCGGAGGGTTCTATCAGGCTTAATGGATATCTAATAAGATAGGGGGTTCAGTGGATATCTCATATCCGAACCGCTATTCGTCACAATACCTACCATATGTGTGTGACCCTATAGGCCTAATATCAAGCTGGTCGTGAGTCATACTTGTCAGAACTCCTTCTGACTTAGTGAATTATTATCTCTATAATATTCATCCAACTCATCGATTGTAGACGTACCAGGCCACTACGCCACGACCCCCAAACGATATAGGGGAATCTAATCCTTTGGACATATCTGTCCTCAGTTACCATGTATCTATAGTCCCTCATCCATCCAATATCCCAAAGACCCTATACCAGGCATGGTACTGTTAGGCCCATATAGTCTCTCCTCGAGTCTTGCTCTTGTCGGATTCTCCGGGAGAACTCTTTCTCTCTTAATCCGAATAACCTTGGCCAAGGATTTATTCGAGCAAGAACATATGGGATATTTCTTTCATGATACCGAGAGCATATGATCCTCTATTAACACTCAATAGCCCTCGTAAGGTTGGCTATCACTCCCAATAACCAGCTGTACTAGATCTGGAACTTTCCAAACCTATAAGTCCGGTATCAAAGAGTGGAGTACTCATACAGGACATCCTTGGTGTCTCAAGTCTAAGGACCAGATACACTACTGGGACTACGGAATCGTTGTCTGACGTGAGGTATCAATAACCATCCAGCATTCCGTTGGCGGATCAATTAGTGAACTCATTCCCCAATGAGCACCTGCACTGTACCCTTAGTGTCCTCACACGAGTAGCTATGAGACCAGCTACCTCCATCATATGGATGGGTATACAGCACACTAGTCTATCCGGGTATCTCGATGTCCTTCTTGAATAACCTATGACCAGGATAATTTAGGGTCTGTGTTTAAAGGTGAATCGGTCTCATTATCGTGATCTTATCATAATTTGATTCCCATTGCACAGATCCAAGGACATCACAATATATATAACACGCAAAATAAAGTGATAAAATTCCTAATAATAAGTAAAGAGAAAAAATGCATATCAAGTCACAAGTGTCATCACTCATGTGATTGGCTTGCAGGGCACATATGACTAGTAGTTGAATCTGGGGTGACTCGTGTTTTCCCAACTTGGGTTTAATGCATGACACGTGGAAGACAGGGTGAATTTTGGTATCCTCAGGTAATTTAAGTCTGTACGATCCAATATGCTCTATGATCTGATAGGGTCTATAAAAACATGGAGATAGCTTCATGGAGATGTCAGTTCACACTGAGTCTGGTATGGGTAGTGGTTGTAGTTTCCTTGGACTCACTACTGTTTCACCATTTTTGTTGTTGACATATATCACATTATGCCACGTATTCAGAAATAATTTTTTTCGTCCCTCTCTAATAAAAATTTTGCTTTACTCTTTTGTAGGTTCTTAGAAATCCAGAGTGCCCTACTGAAAGTGTGGAGTGCATTTCGTGTAGAATGATTTTGATACAAGGGGAGTCGGGTATAAGTACAATACCGCCTTTATAGCATAGATCCTTCGAATCCCAAGTATAGTGAGCTATTGCACTTGGATCCTCCAATTTTTTAATGATGCTGCTAGTCTCTGGATCCTTCTTCCATTCTCCCTATTGTCCTCAAGGAAGCCGGTGGTAGGAAGAGAGATGGCTAAAAATTCAGCTTGCTCAGGTAGCCATGAGAGTGCATCTACAGTAACATTTTCTTTCCCCTTTTTGTAAATAATTTCATAATCAAATCCTAGAAGTTTGGTTACCTATTTTTGCTGCTCCGGGGATGATATCTTCTACTCCAAAAAGTACTTGAAACTTCTATAGTCAATTTTAATTTGAAATCGTCGGCCAATCAGGTAGGGTCTCCACTTCGTTACTACGTTCATAATGGCGAGCATCTCCTTATCATAGATTGACATTTTTTGATGGGAGGGAGATAGCGCCTTGATGGTATATGCGAGTGGTCGACCATCTTGCATGAGAACGGCTCCAATTCTGACTCCAAATGCGTCGGCCTCAATGATGAAGGGTCGGTTGAAATCTGATAGTGCTAGCACAGACGTCGTCGTCATGGCTGCCTTAAGTTTATCGAAGGCAATAGTGACTTCATCTAACCATTGGAAGGTATCTTTTTTCAGTAGAGAAGTGAGGGGTGCACTGATCTTCCTATAGTCCTTCACAAATTTTTGATAGTAGCCTATTGTCCAAGGTACTCACGTAACAATTTCACATTTGTAGGTTTCGGCTAGCCCTACATGGCTTTAATTTTTGTTGGGTCTACCACCACTCTTTCTTCTGATATTAGGTGCCCAAGGTACTCTACTTTTTACTGGATAAAGCTACACTTTAATAGCTTAACAAAAAGAGTATTCTTCCGAAGGATCGTCAGAACAAACCGCAAGTGCTGAAAATGAGTCACAAGAGAAGGGCTATAAATGAGAATATCATCGAAAAATGCTAGTACAAATTTGCAAAGAAAGCTCTGAAAAATATCGTTTATGAGACTTTAGAAAGTTGAAGGAGCATTAGTGAGTCCAAAAAGCATTACCAAGAATTCATAATGGTCGTTATGTGTGCGTAAAGCAGTTTTTAGAATGTCATCTTCACATACCCAAATTTGGTGGTAACCGGATCAGAGGTCCAACTTCGTAAAGACTCGAGCTCCTTTTAACTCATCAAGAAGTTCATCCACTACTAGTATTGGGTACTTATCCTTGATGGTGATGCTATTTAGAGCTCGGTAGTCGATGCACATCCGTCAAGTTTCGTCCTTCTTGCATACAAGTAGCATCGGTGAGGAATAGGGGCTGTAGCTTAGCCGAATCACCCCTGTTTCAAACATCTCCTTTATAATCTTCTCAATTTCATCCTTCTGGAGGTGAGGATAGTGGTATGGCTGAGTGTTCGCTGGTGGTTTGCCCAAAAATATTGGAATTCGGTGGTCATGTTGCCGAGTAGGAGGAAGACCGCGCGGTTCAGCAAAAACATTGTCAAATTCAGCAAGCAATTGGGTGAGATTTTGATCTTCAATTTATATTTTCTTCCCCTCTGGTTGCTGCTAGAGATGCATCAAAAAGCCACCATTTATCTTGTGTAAAACTTTGTCCATTCGTTGGGTCGAAACGGTAGTTATGTTGCTTCCTCGCTTCCCGCGTAGGATGACCTATTTGCCTTTGTAGTAGAATTTCATAATTAACTTAGAAAAATTCTAGGAGATGTCACCTAGCATCGTTAGCCATTCTATGCCTAGCACGGCCTCATAATCATTAATTGGTAGGAAGAAGAAGTTGACAACAATTTCTTGGTCTTGCAGTAATAGTTTCACCTACGGGCATCTTTGGTCGCACTTTAGGATTCGACCGTCGGTGACATTTATGTCGAACTTGCTACAACCTTTGATGTGGAGCGTCATCCAAGCAGCAACCTTACTATTTAAGAAGTTATTAGTGCTGCCCGTGTTGATGAGAACGGTGATCGGTTATTGTTTGAGCAAGTCTCCAACTTTCATCGTTTGTGGATTTGAGTAGCCAGCTTGCGCGTGTACCATAAAGTCAGTTGATTATGGCTCTTTTTCCATATCTTCTTCCTTATGTTCAAGGCTCTCTTCTAGCTATTCACTGACCTCTTCTTCCACTGGTCCAATCATAAGAATTTTTCCTTTTTTAAAGTGATGCTCGCGGCGCCATGGCTCATCGCAATGCCAACATAGCCCCTTTGTAGATTGCTCCCGAAGCTCTTCTCTTGTCAACTTTTTTAGTTCAGGAGCTCGGCTAACAGTAGGAGGGGCTAAGGGCTTCAATATTACTGGTCAGGGAGCAACCCTAGTCCTCCGGGCTTCGTGGTTCAATCGCTCCTCTTGAAGTCATGCAAAAGAGATGGCTGCCATTAGCATGTACGGTTGTCGCGCTTTAACTTCTCCCCAGATCTCCAGCTTTAAGCCCTCAATAAATGTCCCCAATAGCTATTTCTCAGACCAATCATAAGTTTGATTAGATAACCTTTTAAACCTGGTTTGATACTCCTGAATGGTGGAGGTTTGTCAGATCTTTGCTAGTTGTCCGTCGATGTTCTTATAATTGGTTGGTCCAAAGCGGATCAGCAGTCCTTCTTTGAATTGTCACCATGAGAAGACTCTATGAGTGTATTCAAATGAATCAAACCACTGTATAGCATCCCCTTCAAGATGTATAGCCATAATTTCCACCATAGAAGTGTCTGTAATTTTGTGATATCGATAATATCGCTCCACGCGCAAGATCCAACAAATCGGGTCTCCTTCTTCCCATCTAGGGAAGTCCACCCTCATGCATGGATAGTATGTTGGGAAATCCATTAAGGGGGAGCGACATCACATGTGCAGCATAAGAACATAAAACAAAACACCCCAGATTTCTCGTAGAAAGTTTCCGTCGTCGTGCGAAGATCGGTGCGTCAAAAGCAAATCTGCAAAACTGAATGTATAAAAGAAGATACCTAAGGAGATCGTATATCCTTGAATTCCTGCAGATCTATGGGAGAGGATGAAGGAAGTAAAGTGTCCTCCTCTCTAGCGGTATCCACACAGCAGGGATTGCGACGATGCTCCTCTCTCTCTCTGGGGAGAGGAGAACAGGAGGTGGCTAACAAAAAAACCCCAGCCTATAGAGCTTTGGTCCCCTCCGATTTATAGAGGCCCCCCTAAAAAACTCTAATGGATCTTTTACCCTATTGGGTATTGGATCTCCATCCAATCACCCAAGCCTCTTGGATTAGTGGGCTTCTACCCAATAATCTCTTATTAGCAATTATTGGATCTCATCTCAGGATCCAATAATTCAGGGGCTTAATGGATATCCAATAAGATAGGAGGTTCAGCGGATATCTCATATCCGAACCTCTACTCGTCGCAACACCGACTATATGTGTGTGAACCTCTAGGCCCAATATCGAGCTGGCCGTGAGTCATACTTGTCAGAACTCCTTCTGATATAGTGAATTATTATCTCTATAATAATTTACCCAACTCATCGACCGTGGACGTACTAGGCCACTACGCCATGGCCCCGAGACGATATAGGAGAATCCAATCTTTGGACCTATCTGTCCTCAATTACCATGTATCTACAATCTCTCATCCATCTAATATCCTAGAGACCCTATACCGGGCATGGTGCTGTCAGGCCCATACGGTCTCTCATCGAGTTTTGCTCTTGTCGGATTCTCCCGGAGAACTCTTTCTCTCTCAATTCGAATGACCTTGGCTAAGGATTTGTTCGAGCAAGAACACATGGGATATTCCTCTCATGATACCAAGAGCAGATGATCCACTATTGACACTCAATAGCCCTCGTAAGGTTGGCTACCACTCCCAATGACCTACTGTACTAGATATGGAGCTTTCCAAACCTATAAGTTCGGTATCAAAGAGTGGAGTACTCATACAGGACATCCTTGGTGTCTCAAGTCTAAGGACCAGATACACTACTGGGACTACGGAATCGCTGTTTGACGTGAGGTATCAATAACCATCTAGCATTCCGTAGGCGGATCAATCAGTGAACTCATTCTCCAATGAGCACCTGCACTGTACCCTTAGTGTCCCCACATGAGTAGCTATGAGACCAGCTACCTCCATCATATGAATGGGTATACAGCACACCAGTCTATCCGGTTATCTCGATGTCCTTCTCGAGTAACCTATGACCTGGATAATTTAGGGTCTGTGTTTAAAGGTGAATCGATCTCATTATCGTGATATCATCATGATTTGATTCCCATTACACAGATCGAGGGACATCACAATATACATCTAGATAATGTGAGATAAAGCCAATAATTAAAAGCAAAGAGATTGATGCAGCGTGTTACAAGTGCTATCACTCATGTGATTGGCTTGTAGGGCACCTATAACTAACATAGTAGAGATCGGTCATAGAGCTTTCCCTCTCCTAGAAGTAATCTCTCCGGTCAGAGCTCTCTCCTTGATGAGATTTCTTCGGGCTCGGTGATCGATCCAAACTGAGTTCAACAAAGAGAGCTCGAATCTTATCCTCCATTCATATCTCGAAAGCTTCGAATTTAGTATTGATCGCCTCCTTGGATGCCATAGTATATGCCTCCAGATCTGTAATATCAAGATCTCTCTTTTGTTGCTAGGTTAAAGGCATGTATTAGTTGAAAGAAGTGGTGGCCGAAAGGGTTGGTGGATTGGTGGATGTAGGTTACGGTTTAAGCTTGCTTTGTGACTATTTTGGGTGTAGTTTGGGGGTATGGTTTAATAGAGTTTTGGGCTGTGATGGTAGTGGATGAAGGTTAGGGAACAGAGTTTTAGATCTGTGATAGATGGCGGCAGAGATTTGACAGAATTTAGTGGAAATTGTTGCCGATATGCGCTATCTTGTAAGAGCAGAATTGTCATCGAAGAAACAATGGTTTGTCGATGAAATTTCCATCAAAAACCCAGAAATTTGAGGAGGGGATTTGATAGTAGAATCTCAGTTTAGATAACAGCAAGGTTGATAAATTGGATCAAGAAAATTTTGGTAGCATAATAGTAAAGAAATTGGTGCAAGTTGCGATAGCAGAATTCTCGTCAAAAAATTTCAGCGGGTTGCGTTGAAAACTTGTAGCAACACAAGAATGTTTTAGAAATGAATTCCATGATAGATTTATCACAGATGAAAGCCAAGATGATCTATGAAGTGCTCAAGAAATTTTGTTCAAAAAATATAGCAAATAGATCAGTTAAAAGGTAGCAATAAGTGGCTAAAATTTTTAGCACAATTCTTTGTTCGTAAAGATGATAACTTTTACGATGAAAGGAATTCGCAGCAAGGGATAAATAGAAAGACTTCTTTTTGGTATTTTGAATGGAAAATTACAACAGCAAAAGGTATTGGTGATAGGAGAAATACCAGATCTCTGATGCAATTGGAGGTGGCGGCAGCAGATTAATTTCATCTACGGCAGAAGATGACTGTGGAGACAGCGACGTCAAGAGCAATTATGGGAATTGCTTGGCTGATGGTGGGTGACTGGGATGACAGCAAAATTAACAAGATCACTGCTCTGATACCAGATGATAGATCTCTAGAGGAATTCTATATAGATTTGATCTTTCAGGGGGATCAACCCTTGGAACGCTATAGGAGTTTCACCCTCCAAGTAGTCGGCCTTGTGGCTGCAACTGTAGATGAATATTCTTTTTTTTATTCCAAACATGCTTATATAGGACTCCAACTCAAGACTCCTAGTATAGCTAGAGTTTTCTATTGTTAGGACTCTTACTCAAGACTCCTAATTTTAATAGACTCTCCTACTTAAGACTCGTACTTTTAATAAACTCCTTAATGCTTCTCTAAGAAGGAACCTCCCAACTAATCCTAATCCTAGTTGCCCTTTTCACCTCTTTAATAAGGGTCAGCTAGATAGGATTTACATGAATGCCCTTGTCAATGAAACTCTATTAGGACTCTCCTAGCTAGAGTCCCAATAGGTTAGGACTCTCATAGCTAGAGTCCTAACACTTGACCAACCATGATGTCCAGTTAAGTCATCACTATCGTTACAAGATGAGTCTGATTCGGTGATATGCCCTCGAGGGACTCGACCAAGCATACCATGTCCTAAGGTTATCGGTGACATCTCATGTCATAGACAAGATAGCAAGACGCGAAATAGATGAGCCTTGAGGGACTCAACCAACTCAGCCTACATCGGGAATCGGTTCTTGGCTATAACGATAGAAGGCCACGCGGGTCAATCTTATTGCCTCATGCTTACCAACTTAATATTATCATAGGAGGGGTTTAAAGTTCGGTCTCATGATATGAGGTGTTACATACATTCATATTTAATATATATTTCCATCGCTTGCAAATATACATATACTTATCTAGTAGGTATATAGCAATCATATGTATAGGCACACTAGATGATCATGGACCTCAACCTAATATGATTAGGCCCGAGCCAGTAGGCCTAATCATTTACATCAGGATCTATGCGCATAACGGTGCATCTCTATGCCCGGTGATTATCCATCTTGTCATCGTCGGATCTGCTCGGCACCTCGAAGCATCTCTATGCATCATGATCATTTGAATCAGCCTCAAGAGTCCCACTGTCACCTTCAGGCTTCCGTTGTGTCTTTTCATATAATTACAACATAATAACAGGTACGCAGGCCTAACAATCAATGAAAAATGGAGGCTCGCAGGCCTCAATAATCACATACACACATCACAAAGTCCATGATCATCTTCCCATATCACACATCGCATGTATACATCATGTAGGATTACTAGATAAATAATAATAGCTACTTAAACCTTTTAAATAACTAAAATTCTAAAATCAGGGATATACAGAGAATTTTCAGAAATATTAGGGGTATTTTCATAATTTTCTTAGGATATGCCCTGGAATTTCCAAAATTGACAAGTGCAAAACTATCTTTTATCCCAAATCTCCCCAAACAGAGTCAACGGCTACAAAACTATCCTGCTAGGTGTGTAGCATCCCTCGGCATGCGTGCAACACCACCTTGGGTGCTATCGCCTCTCTTTGCGGTGCCTCCTTGCGCCAGCGGTGCACAACCGCCTGCGTAGAGGCGCTGCTGCCTCATGCGTGGGCGGCTACCTCGTACATGGGTGGTCGCCTCATGAGGCAATGGATAGCCACATCAATGAGCACCTACACAGTACCTCTAGTGTCCCCACACAAGCGACTATGAGACCAGTTGCCTCCAATATATAGATAGGTATACAACACACCAATCTATCTAGTTATCTCGATATCTTCATCGAGTAACCTATGACCAGGATGATTTAGGATCTGTGTTTAAAAGGTATATCGGTCTCATTATCATGATCTCAGCATGATCCGATTCCTACTGCATAGATCCATGGACATCATAATATTCATCCAGATAATATGAGAAAATACTAATAATAATATATGAAGAGATCGACACAACATGTTATAGGTGCCATTACTCACGTGATTGGCTTGTAGGACACCTATAACTAACACTTCCAACTCCTCTATAAATAGGAGGAACTTCCTGGTTCATAGGCTAGAGCTCCTAGCATTCACCCGTCCTATTCTCCTCAGCCTCCTCTTCTCCTCCTTGGCTCTGATAGCCTTGTGGTGCATGTGGAGAAGGTGATCCTATGGTGATCTGAGGAGCGTCGTCATTGTATTCGCTATGTGGATTATCGCTAGAGAGGAGTACACTAGTGCTGCTTCATCCTCTTCATCGGATTTGGAATTTTTGGGGATATACGATCTCCCCAAGTAATGCTTATGACATGATTACATGCGATTTTTTTGAATTAGCGAGTTTTTCATGCACTAGTCATCGCACAGTGGCCAAGTACGTAACGATGGAAAATATGATCTTGTTTTATTTTTTATTGTGCATGAGATATCAATTCACATGATTTCCAAGCTGATGGATGGCTGTGGAAGGGCTGCGAGATGCCAAGAACGCAACTCTGATATCAAGTGTTAAAACCCTTGCAGATTCTAAGCTTTGGGTTGATCTCTTTAATCCCTTGGAGCTTGTTTAAATCCATAGAGAGCCTTCAATAACTTGTAAACATGATTTGGAAAATGAACATTTTCAATTTCGAGTGGTTGTTCAACATAAACTTCTTCGGAAATAAAGCCATTAAAAAAAGTATTTTTAACATCCATTTGAAATAACTAAAAATTATTACAATAAGCATAGGCAAGGAGTATCCTTATGGCTGAAAGTCTAGCCATAAGAGTGAAGGTTTCTTCATAATCGATACTTTCTTCTGACTACTAATCTAGCCTTATTTCTAACCATGATACCAAGTTCATCTTGCTTATTTCAAAAGACCCATTTAGTACCAATTACCAAATGATAACTAGGTCTTGGAATAAGCTTTCACATCTCATTTTTTTCAAATTGATTTAACTCTTCTTGCATTGTGATAACCCATGAATCATCTTTTAGAGTTTCATAAATGCATTTTGATTTAATTTGAGATAAAAAAGCAGCATTAGCATAAAATTTTTTAAATGAAGAGTGAGTTTGAACACCTTTTGATGTATCTCCTATGATTAACTCCTTAGGATGAATATCTACATACTTCCATTCCTTATGTAAGGAGTCTTTGGAAGAAGATGCATCCAAATTGCTTAGGGGAGAAGAGTTTTCATTTAAATTTAAAGCATCAAAATCAAAATCATCATCAAAATTATTTTTCTTCAATTTGAAAAACTCATTAAAGATAACATGAATAGATTCCTCTATAACCAAAGTTCTTTTATTAAAGACATGAAAAACTTTAGAAATAGAGGAATAACCAAGAAATATGCCTTCATCGAATTTTGCATCAAATTTCTCAAAGGCATCTTTTTCATTTAAAATAAAATATTTAAAACCAAAAACTTTAAAATATGAAATATTGAGTCTTTTATTATTCCTCAATTCATAAGGAGTTTTGGAAAGTAAGAGTGAAGGTTTCTTCATAATCGATACTTTCTTTTGACTACTAATCTAGCCTTATTTCTAACCATGATACCAAGTTCATCTTGCTTATTTCAAAAGACCCATTTAGTACCAATTACCAAACGGTAACTAGGTTTTGGAATAAGCTTTCACATCTCATTTTTTTCAAATTGATTTAACTCTTCTTGCATTGTGATAACCCATGAATCATCTTTTAGAGCTTCATAAATGCATTTTGATTTAATTTGAGATAAAAAAGCAGCATTAGCATAAAATTTTTTAAATGAAGAGTGAGTTTGAACACCTTTTGATGTATCTCCTATGATTAAGTCCTTAGGATGAATATCTACATACTTCCATTCCTTATGTAAGGAGTCTTTGGAAGAAGATGCATCCAAATTGCTTAGGGGAGAAGAGTTTTCATTTAAATTTAAAGCATCAAAATCAAAATCATCATCAAAATTATTTTTCTTCAATTCAAAAAACTCATTAAAGACAACATGAATAGATTCCTCTATAACCAAAGTTCTTTTATTAAAGACATGAAAAACTTTAGAAATAGAGGAATAACCAAGAAATATGCCTTCATCGAATTTTGCATCAAATTTCTCAAAGGTATCTTTTTCATTTAAAATAAAATATTTAAAACCAAAAACTTTAAAATATGAAATATTGAGTCTTTTATTATTCCTCAATTCATAAGGAGTTTTGGAAAGTAATGGTCTTATGAGAATCCTACTCATGATATAGCATGTCATGTTAATGGCTTCAGCCCAAAAATATTTGGGTAGGCTATGTTTGTTTAACATGGTTCTTGCCATCTTTTGTACGCTCTTATTTTTTCTTTCGACTATTTCATTTTGTTGTAGATTTCTTGAAGTAGAGAAATTATAATTGTACCCATTTGATTCAAAAAAATTTTGAAAATCACGGTTTTGAAATTCACCACCATGATCATTACGAATAGTCAAAATTATAAAACCCTTTTTATTTAGAACAAGTTTACAAAATTTCAAAAATATTTAAAACAATCACTTTTGTGTGCCAAAAAGTATGTTCAAGTGTATCTATTGTAATAATCAATAATTACAAATGCATATTTACTACCTCCTAGACTTGTTATATCAATTGATCTAAATAAATCCATGTGGATCAATTGTAGTGGTCTAGAGGTACTTAATTGATTCTTTGATTTGAAACTATTTTTTATTTATTTTTCTAGTTGGCATACATCACAAACTTTATCTTTGACAAACTTGATATTAGGCATTCCTCTTACATGTTCTCTAGTTGATATTTTAAAAATTAGTTTCATGCTAGCATGACCTAATCTCCTATGCCAAAGCCATACATTATCGTTTATGCCGAAAAATATATTTTATCACAAAAATCATCAATATCAATAGTATACAAATTATTATTTTTTAAGACAATCATATATTTATTTTTGTGTGGCATTTTAATTATACAAGCATTAGATTCAAATTTGATGATATATCCTTTATCACACAATTAACTAATGCTTAGTAGGTTATATTTTAAACCATCTACTAATAATACATCTTTAATTAAAAGGTTTGACTTATTACCTATTGTTCCTTTGTCAATAATTTTTTTTTGTTGTTGTCTCTGAAAGTGTAGAGAAGTGTGTTGGATCTCTATTCATGTGCCTTGAGTATCTACCATCAAGGTACTATCTCTTGCTCCTAGTCTTTGATTGTAAACATATCTATAAGAAAGGATCTTTTCTTTTAGATGCCCACTTAAGTTTGAGTGCCTCATTAGTAGATCTACCTAACTTAATAATTAGTATTAAGTTATTTATGATTCCTTTAGGAACCTAAATTAATTTGTGTAGACTATACCTTTTAAATAGACATTTATATGCATAATGTCCAATTTTAAAATAAAATTTACATTTGTTTTGGGGTGAAATATATAATGTTGGTCCTTTAATAAAGATAGTTGGCTTTTGTTGAGTGTTACTTATAAGGCCAATTCCTTCCTTTCTATGAACATGACCTTTATTAGTAAGGTTCATATTTAGAGATCTATTACCTATTTAAAAATTTTCTAATGTTTCTTGTGTTGAATTTTAGATTTTGATGATGAAATCAATTGATGAGTTTATGATCAAATCTATATTTTAAGTGACGCAGGGCTAGCTTCGATCAAGGAGAGGCAAATTGATTAAAGCAAAAGGAATCAAACATTGGGCCGAAGTAGAAAATGTCAAAAGATTGGATATCGAGCTGGAGGATTGGTCGATGTATCGGCAGGAGGCTTCGTGCCATGAGTTCAGGCATCAGGCATGTTAGGATCAAGTTCAGCACTAAGAGGGGGGGTGTGAATTAGTGCAATGGCTAAAAATGTCAATTTTGGAAAAATCATCTCAGTGAAAAGTTTTATTCAATAAAAATATGTTTTGACAAAGATGTTTAACTTTGAACACGTTCGTAAATGAGTAGAGAAGAAGTTGAGTAGTTAGGTGAAAATAGAATGCAGCTAAGTAGTAAGGAAGAGAAATGCACACCAAGGAAAGAACACACTAATTTATAGTGGTTCAGTTGTCCAACCTATGTCCACTCTTAATACCTCCTCCGATGAGGTCACCGGCTTCTACTATTGATCTTTCTTTAAGGGCAAAGATCAATCACCCCTTTACAAAACTCTTTACAAGTTGCTCACTCTCCTTATACAAGTTTCTAACACTTAGAATTGGTGGAGGTGAACTCTCAAAGTTTACAAGCAGTGATTTCATTATAATCTCAGTTCTTTTGTTCACTCCTCTATATCTAACAAGTAGAGAGGTGTAGGATATTTATAGGTCTCAATTGGCTTTAAAAATAGAGCCAAAAAATATTTTGTCTCAGATTTTCGGGGTACTAGTGGTACCACTGCCTATCCCTGGCGATACCACTACTAGTGGACTCTAACATTGGATGGTACCACCGCCTAGTCTGGCGATACTACTGCTAGACAGAGTCTTGGCTACTGGACCTGGGCGGTACCACCGCGTAGTCTGGCGGCACCACTGCCCAGACACTTGGGAGACTAAGCCTTGGGTGGTTCCACTGCCCAGTTTTGGTGGTGCTACCGCCAGAATAGGTTCAGCTACATTATCTGGGCCAAGAGTCCAGCCCAAACTAGACTAGATACAAGCGTAGTTGGTCCCTAACTGAGTTAGTGAGATTACCTCTCAAATCTAATCGATAGGACCCTAGCAGGGTTGGGTCCTACCCAACCAAGTAGCAGCTAATAAAAACCCTATGAGATTATAATAAACCTCACCTAGCCACCTCTATCCTATAAAAAAGAGTGGTCATGGTTTATATTTAGACCTTAAGGCTTCCTAGCCGCCACCCCGCATTACTAGATAGGCCGGCTAGTGTTGAGGACAAAAGGGAAAATTTACTTAGGAAGCAGCCACTAGGGCTAGGGTTTGGAGTACTATATAAGCATGTAGCCTCCACCTCTTTTGAATAAGAAAGATCAATCTACAATTGCAGCCATATGGCCGACTACCAAGGAGGGTGGAACCCCTATAGCATTCCAAGATTTGATCCCCCTTAAAGATCAATCTACATAGAATTCCTCTAGGGTTCTATCGTCTAGTATTAGAGTACCAATCTTGTCGCTTTTGCTGCCACCCCTGCCACCCACCATAAGCCAACCAATTCCCATAATTGCTCTTGACGTCGGTGTCTCCACCATCATCTTCTGTCGTAGATCAAATCAGTCTGCTACCGTCACCTCCAATTGTATCAGAGATCTAGTATTCTCCTCTTACCAATACCTTTTGCTGCTATAATTTTCCATTCAAAATGCCAAAAAGAAGCCTTTCTATGTATCCCTTGCTGCAAATTCCTTTCATTGTAAAAGTTATTGTTAGGACTCTAGCTATGAGAGTCCTAATTTAGTTTCATTGATAAGGGCATTCATGTAAATCCTATCTAGCCGCCCCTTATTAAAGAGGTGAAGAGGCCGGCTAGGTTAGGGTTAGGTTACTTCTTAGGAAAGGAGTCCTATTAGTAGTAGGAATCCTATTAGGAAAAGAGTCCTATTAGAAGTAGGAGTCCTATTAGGAAAAGAGTCTTATTAGAAGTAGGAGTCCTATTAGGAAAAGAGTCCTATTAAAAGTATGAGTCCTATTAGGAAAAAAGTCCTATTAGAAGTAGAAGTCCTCTTAGGTAAAAAGTCCTATTAGAATTAGGAATCCTACTAGAGAAGGAGTCCTAATTAGAAGTTCATTAGAAGTAGGAGTCTTGAGTAAGAGTCCTATTAGGAGTTGGGGCTTAGAAGCCCTATAAATAGCCATGTATTCATCCTCTTTAATCAATGAATAGATCAATATTTTTGCAGCCTTTGTGCAGCAACTTGGAGGAAGGAACCCCTATAGAGTTCCAAGGAGGCCGATCCCCTATAGAGATCAACCCCAAGCTTAGAATCCACGGAGGGTTCCAACACTTGGTATCATAGTAGCGTTCTTGGCGTCTCGCTGCCCTTCCAAGCCATCCACCAGCCCTCCACAACCGCGCAAAGCAATTCCCACAATTGCTTAGAAGATCATCGCTGAATTCCGCCGTCATCTCCACCACCGTAGATCATCCTTGGATCTTCCCGTGAATTGCAACAGGTTCTAGTTATCTACCCTACTGCTGCTGCAATTTAGTTATCCTTATTCAAAAACTCCAAAAAATTCGTTCCTATAATTGCTGCATAAAACTTTTCGTCGTAAAGTTTTCATCTCTACAACGAAAGTCGACTTTGCAGAATTTCAACCGCATACTTGCCTTTTTATCTTGCCACTGCGTTTTTCTATCCAAATCTCTATGAAATTTTTACGACAGCTTTGACACTTCCTAATAGTGGTTTTCCTTTGGTTTTGTCGAAAATTCACAATAAAAACCATTTATCTTTTACGTCCAATCTGCTGCACTTTAGGACGTAAAAATCTGCTATAATACCTCTCCGTGATTCTCAATTTTGCCAAACCTCTTGTTGTCGTTTCTTCCTACGAAATTTTTTACAGTATTACCTCTTCCTTATCAGTAGATCCCCTTTGAGTTTTACTTGAATCTCTTTTGAAAATTTCTGGAAAAAATTACATCTTTACTGTTGGGTAAAAATCTGGTATTGCACCTTTGTCCTTTTTCTTCTCCGTAACCTACCAAACCCTAGCCACCTTGCTGCCACAAACCAAGACGTCTTTAGGGCATCCCGCTAGCCTCAAGATGCAGCCATCATAACCTAGTTTTATAACCCTAACAGCATAAAAAAACACAGCCCAAAACAGTAAACCATTACAGCTGAACCCTTCAATCACCGATCCATTGTCCGAACCTTCCATCACCCCATGCCATTAACCCGTCAATAGAAAAAAGACAAGGGCATCTCTAATCTACAGACATATGCTATGGCTTTCCAAGATCCAATTGATGCCAAATTTGAAGCATGGGAATCTCGGATTGAATCACGGCTTGAATCGCGCTTGGAAGACAAATTGCGTGCTTTGTTTGCAGAATTCAGAATTGGACAACCATTGAGTCCAACCAAACTACAGCAAGGAGAGAATTTAGAAAGGACCCCAGAGAAGGAGGGACAGCCCTCGGACATGCTACAGCCATGCATGAGGTGGACTTCCCACGATGGGAAGAAGGAGAGACCGGGGTGGATTGCTGGCAGCCAGAGCGTTACTTTCGCTACTACCGAGCGTCGGATAATGCTATGGTGGAGATTGCTGTCATCCACCTTGAAGGAGATGCTATTCAATGGTACAATTGGCTGGAATATAACCAGGGGGCTCCGACATGGAATCAATTTAAGAATGCACTGCTGAACCGTTTCGGACCTACGGAGTATGAAAATATCGACGGCCAACTCGCAAAGATTCGACAAACCTCTACGATTCAAGAGTACCAAACCAGGTTTGAGAAGCTATCTTACCTTGCTCGTGATTTGATTGATCGTCAATTGTTAGGAACATTTATCGAAGGACTCAAGCCAGAGATAAAAGGGGAAGTTAAGGCACAACAGCCCCGTACCGTGATGGCTGCGATTTCTTTTGCCCGAATACAAGAAGAACGACTCAACCAAGATTCTCGAAGGATGAGAACCACTCCTAGAACCTCAACATATAAACCCCCTTCTGCTTCCAACCATCCTTCGCTGCCCAAAAAATTGACAAGAGAAGAACTACGTGATCGATCAGCAAAGGGTCTTTGTTGGCATTGCGACGAGCCGTGGAACCGCGATCATCGCTGCAAAAGGGGCCGCCTCCTATTGATTGAACCTCTTGAAGACAGGGAGGAGGAGGTCCAGGACCATGAGGAAGAGGTCACGGATGAAGAACAGCAGCCAATTGATATTATGATGCATGCCCTTGCCGGTTACGCAAACCCGCAAACAATGAAAGTGGGAGGATTTCTAAAGCAACAACCAATCACCGTTCTTATTGACACCGGGAGCACTAATAATTTTATGAATAGCAAGGTTGCTGTCCGGATGGCCTTACCTATTGAGAATTGCAGCAGGTTCGATGTTAAAGTCGCAGATGGACGAATTTTGAAGTGTGATCGTAAATGCCCCGGGTGAAAATTTCTTTGCAGGACCAAGAGATAATTGCAGATTTTTTCCTTCTCTCTCGATGATTATGAGGCCGTGCTTGGCATCGAATGGTTGACGACATTAGGTGATGTTTCCTGGAATTTTTGAAATTAATTATGAAATTTTACAGCAAGGAAACAGGTGATCTCTGACGAGAAGCGTGGGGCGACGTAACAACAATTTGCACACAACGAATGGAGAAAGTTTTGCACAAAGCATGCAGCGGCTTTTTGGTATAACTTGAGCAGCAACCTAAGGGAGAGCCAACCAAATTTGAAGATCCAAACCTACTTCCCTTGCTTGCTGAATTTTCAGATATATTTGACGAACCACGCAGCCTACCTCCTAACCGCCGACACGATCATCGTATACCGATTCTTTCAGGGAAACCTCCAGCAAATACTCGACCATATTGGTATCCACATCTCTAAAAAGATGAAATAGAAAGGATTGTAAAGAGATGCTTGAAACAGGAGTTATTCGGCCAAGTTGCAGCCCCTACTCTTCACCAAAGTGCTCATAAATCGAAAGAAAGGCGGAACATGGCGAATGTGCGTTGATTACCAAGCTCTCAACGACATAACCATCAAGGACAAGTATCCTATTCCAGTAGTAGATGAATTGCTTGATGAATTAAAGGAGCACGAGTCTTCACAAAGTTGGACCTTCGATCAGGGTATCATCAAATACGAAAGTGTGCGAAGAAGACATACCACCAGCGCCTTCGAGCGCAACTTGGTCACTATGAATTTCTGCTTTCTTCAACAAAAGATGTAATATATTGGGCATATCATATCAGAGGAATGGGTGACAGTGGACCCCTCAAAATTGAAGCAATGCAGAATCAGCCAACCCCGAGGAACATAAAATCAACTGCTTTCTTGGTTTAACAGTTACTATCGTAAGTTCGTGAAAGACTATGGAAAGATCGATTGCACCCCTTACTTCCTTACTGAAAAAGATGCTTTCCAGTGGTGGACAAAGCCACCACCGCCTTCGACGAACTTAAAGTCGCAGACCAATGATAACAACACCGATACTAGCATTACCCGACTTCGATGAGACTTTTATTATTGAAGCGATGCCTCGGAGCGGGAATTGGTATTGTACTAATGCAAGATGGCCGACCCTCGCTTATACTAGTAAACGTTATCTCCTTCCCACCTCAAGATGACTATTTACGACAAGGAGATGCTCGCGATTGTGCATGCGATGTCCAAATGGAGACCGTACCAATTGGGCGACGCTTTCACATCAAGACCGACCATAAAAGCCTAAAATATTTCTTGGAGTGCATCGGAAGTAGCATACAGATTGGACTTACCCGCCCACTCCGAATCCATCAGTCTTCCATGTATCATGTTTGAAGCTAAAGTTGGGACAACACGAGACACCCAAAGCCATCTACCAAATATAACTACCCAAGGAGAGCTCAGACCCAACCAAGTGCCATTATTGATCGGCGGACAGCGACACCTCTTCGACTGCCATGAAGTGTTAATTGGGCAAACCTACCAGTAAAAGATGCCACTTGGGAGAACTACGACGACTTGAAGATCAAATTCCCAGAATTCATGGGCGTCGACCTCGAGGACAAGGTGATTTGAAGAGGCGGAGTGCATTAGGACTCTAGCTATGAGAGTCCTAATTTAGTTTCATTGATAAGGGCATTCATGTAAATCCTATCTAGCCGCCCCTTATTAAAGAGGTGAAGAGGCCGGCTAGGTTAGGGTTAGGTTACTTCTTAGGAAAGGAGTCCTATTAGTAGTAGGAATCCTATTAGGAAAAGAGTCCTATTAGAAGTAGGAGTCCTATTAGGAAAAGAGTCCTATTAGAAGTAGGAGTCCTATTAGGAAAAGAGTCCTATTAAAAGTAGGAGTCCTATTAGGAAAAGAGTCCTATTAGAAGTAGAAGTCCTCTTAGGTAAAAAGTCCTATTAGAATTAGGAATCCTACTAGAGAAGGAGTCCTAATTAGAAGTTCATTAGAAGTAGGAGTCTTGAGTAAGAGTCCTATTAGGAGTTGGGGCTTAGAAGCCCTATAAATAGCCATGTATTCATCCTCTTTAATCAATGAATAGATCAATATTTTTGCAGCCTTTGTGCAGCAACTTGGAGGAAGGAACCCCTATAGAGTTCCAAGGAGGCCG
The DNA here is from genome assembly GCA_024322285.1 of Musa beccarii. Lineage (NCBI taxonomy): Eukaryota > Viridiplantae > Streptophyta > Magnoliopsida > Zingiberales > Musaceae > Musa > Musa beccarii. The sequence continues at coordinate 73,724,660 of CM044395.1, forward strand.
ATCCCCTATAGAGATCAACCCCAAGCTTAGAATCCGCGGAGGGTTCTAACAGTTATCATCTTTGCAAACGAAGGATTGCTGCAAAAAATTTCAACCACATATTGTTGCCTTTAAACTGATCTATTTGCTATCCTTTTTGAATGAAATTTCTTATACGCTTCATAGATCATCTTGTCTTTCATCTGTGATTGATCTATTATGGAATTCATCTCTAAAACGTTCTTATGTTGCTGCAAATTTTAATCCCAAACTGTTGGAATTTTTCGACGAGAATTCTACTATCGTAACTTGTGCTAATTTCCTTGCTATTATGCTGCTAAAATTTCCTTGATCAAGTTTATCATCATTGCTATTATCTAAACCGAGATTTTGCTATCAAATCTCCTCAAATATCTCAGTTTTTGCTAGAAATTTTGTCCAGAAACCGTTGTTTCTTCGATGATAATTCTGCTCTTACAAGATTTTAGAACACTAGCTAGGAGAGTCCTAATTCAATTTCACTAAAGGGGGCAAACATATAAATCCTAAGGGCATTCATGTAAATCCTATCTAGCCAACCCCTACTAAAGAGGTGAAGAGGTCGGCTAGGTTAGGATTAGTTTGGTGGTTGCTTATTAGAGAAGGAGTCCTATTAGAAGTAGGAGTTGATTAGAAGTAGGGGTCTTGAGTAGGAGTCATATTAGGAGTTGGGGTTTAGAAGCCCTATAAATAGTCATGTATTCACTCTCTTTTTATCATGAATAGATCATCCTTTTAGCAACCTTTGAGTAGCAACTTGGAGGAAGGAACCCCTATAGAGTTCTAAGGAGGCTAATTCCCTAAAGAGATCAACCCCAAGCTTAGAATCCACAAGGGTTCTACCACTTGGTATTAGAGTAGCATTCTTGGCATCTTGTTGCCCTTCCACAGCCACCCATCAGCCCTCCACAACCACCCAAAGCAATTCTCACAATTGCTTAAAAGGATCATCACCGAATTCTGCCGTCATCTCCACCACTACGAATCATCCTTTGATCTTCTCGTGAATTGTACCAGGTTCTAGTTTCCTACCTTACTGCTACTACAATTTAGTTGTTCTTATTCAAAAAATCTAAAAAAATCATTCCTATATTGCTGCATAAACTTTTCATCACAAAGTTTCATCTCTACAACGAAAGATGCACTGCAGAATTCCAACTACATAAGCACTATTTATTTGATCTTGCTACTACGTTTCTTCTGTCTAAATCTCTATGAAAATTTTACAATACCTTTGACACTTCCTAACAGCAGATTCCCCTTTGGTTTCCTCAAAAAATTCTTAATATAAACTACTAATCTTTTACGTCCAGTCTGCTACACTATAGACATAAAAATCTACTATAGTACATTTTCGTGATCCTCAATTTTACCAAACCTCTTGTTGTTGTTTTCTTCTATGAAATTTTTAACAGCATTACCTCTCCCTTACCAATAGATTCCATTTAAGTTTTACTTGAATCTCTATTGAGAATTATAGGAAAAAATTGCATCCTTGCTGTTGGAATTTTTTCGATGATAAATTTGGTGTTACACCTTTATCCTTTTTCTTCTCTGTAACCTACCAACCCTAGCCACCTTGCTACCACCTACAAAGAAATATTTATGGCATCCCTCTAGCCCTAAGACATAGCTGTCATAACCTATTTTCATAACCCTAACAGTGTTAAAAACTGCAGCTCAAAACAGTAAACCATTACAGCCGAACCCTTTTATCACTGATCTATTGTCTAAACCTTCCACCACCCTATGTCATTAACCCATCAACAGAAAAAAGACAAGGACATCTCTGATCTAGAGGTATATGTTATGGCTTCTCAAGATCGAATTGATGCCAAATTTGAAGCATTGGAATCTCGGATTGAATCGCGACTTCAATCTTGCTTCGAGGACAAATTATGTGCTTTGTTTGTAGAATTCAGAATTGGACAACAACTGAGTCCAACCAAATTTCAGTGAGGAGAGAGAGTCCAGAGAGGCCTCTAGAGATGGAGGAACAGCCCTCACATATGCTTCAGCCATGCATGAGGGTGGACTTCCCACGATGGGAAGAAGGAGACCTAACAGGGTGGATTTCGCACGCTGAACGTTACTTTTGCTACTACCGAATGTTAGATGATGCTATGGTGGAAATTGCTATCATCCACCATGGAAGAGATGCTATTCAATGGTACAATTAGCTAGAATATATGTTACAAAATCATGGGGAGTCAGCATCTCATACGCAGCGGAAAATAAAACAAGACTAGATTTCCCATAGTTACATACTTGGCCGTTCTACGACGATTGGTGCATGAAAAATCACAAATCTAAAAAACCACAAGTATCATGTCAGAAGCATTACCTGGGAAGATCATATACCCCCAAATTTCCAGATCCAATGAAGATGATGAAGGAGCACTAGCGTACTCCTCTCTAGTGGTAATCCACACAGCGGACGTAGCGATGACGCTCCTCGGATCACCGCGGGATCTCCCTCTCCTCGTACACCATGAGGCTACCAGAGCCAAGGAGGAGGAGAGGAGGCTGAGGAGAATAGGAGAGGCAACTTCCAAGAGCTCTATCCTATGAACCAAGTAGTTCCTTCTATTTATAGAGGTGCAAAAAGCATATTCTTAACGGATCCTATTCACACTAGATCTCTATCTAGTTCACATTGGATCTCTATTTAATTATCCAATTGGATCTTATCCATAGGATCCAAAATAGGGGCTTCGCAGATATCTTATATCCGCACCTCTACTCGTCGTAACATCCACCTAATGTGTGTGACTCTCTAGGCCCGATACCAAGCTGGTCATAAGTCGCTCCCGTCAGAACTCCTTCTGACTCAGAACTTCTTATGATATAGTGAATTATTATATCTATAATAATTCACTCAACTCATCGACTATAGACGTATTAGGCCACTACGCCATAGTCCCTAGACGATACAAGGGGATCTGATCCATTGGACTTGTATATCCTTAGTTACCATGTATCTATAGTCTCTCATCCATCTATATCCCAGAGATCGTATATTGGGCATGGTAGAGTCAGGCCTATATGGAATCCTGTCCGAGTCTCGCTCTAATCGGATTCTCCCAGAGAACTCCTTCTCTCACAATCCGAACGACCCTGGCTAGGGATTTTGCTTGAGCAAGCACATGCGGGATATTCATCTCATGATACCGAGAGTGGATGATCCTCTATTGACATACTATTGCCTTCGTATGGTTGGCTACCATCCCCGAGAACCAGTTGTACTAGATCTGGAGCTTTTCAAACCTGTAAGTCCTGTTAGGATCGGAGAGGCACTAAGAGGGGGGGGGGTGAATTAGTGCAATGGATTAAAACTCGTAAGTTTGAAACCGATTTCGTAAATAGCTAGTTCGTATTGAGATTTCGATTCGACGAAGATGACTTAGTTGAAGTAGCTTGAGTAGACATAAAAAACCGAACGATTTACAGCTAAGTATAGAAATGATTCCGAAATTTAAACACTCACACATTCAAGAACACCACGATGTATAGTGGTTTGGTCAAGTGACCTGCATCCACTTTCGAAGCCTTCTTCGATGAGGCTCCCAACTTCCACTAGCAAGTCACTTTGAAGGGGAAGGACCAAATACCCCTCTTACAACCCTTTTACAAGAGGTTCACACTCTTATAGATTTTTCAAAGAGAAAGAGGGAGGTGAACACTAGCTATCGAAAACAAGACTTTGCCAAAGTTTTTCTCAATTTCTAACTCTCAAAAGGGTGATCTTTTTGTTGAGAAAGGAGGGGTATTTATAGACCCCAAGAGGATTCAAATTTGAGCTCCAAATTTGAATTCATTTTGGGTTTCCCGGTGCTAGTGGTGCCACCGCCTATCAGTGGTGGTGCCACCGCCTATTAGTTGTCAAACTGACAATGCACTGGGTGGTTCCATTGCCCAAGGCAACGGTGCCATCGCCCAGCATGTTTCAGCACATTCGTTTGGGCCTTAAACTTGGCCCAAACTGATCCAAAACAAGGCCCATTGGGTCCCTACTTTGGGTTATAGGATTAACACCTAATCCTAACCCAAATTACATGCTTAACTATGAAATTGAAATATAATTCTAAGTGAGTTAAACTGACATTCTTCAAGTCTTCTTCCAATGAGCTTTTTGGCAAAATTCCGATGAACTTCCGACACTTCTTCGGATTTCTTCCGGCGGACTCCCAGCAAACTCTCGGATTCCATGGTGAGTTCAATGAGTCTTCGGCAAGCTTTCGAATGTTCTCGGTGATCTCTGTGAACCTCCGACGATCTTTCTGGTGAACTTCCAAAACCTTTGGCAAGTCCCTGATTCTATCTCGGTTGGTTCCAGCAACACTTCCGACGATCCTTCGGACTTCCGGTGGACTCTCGAACTCCCGGCGAACTTGACCTCAGTAAATTTCTTTATGTTTTCATCCCATCATAGTTAATCCTACACACTTATCTCGACAATATGGATTAGAACAAATAATTCACTAATTGACTTCATCATCAAAATCCGAGATTCAACAATCTCTCCCTTTTTTATGATGACAATCAATTGATGATAGAGTTAATCTTAACTCCCCCTATATATATGCCATATCATGAGAAGGTAAAAACACTTGAATTCAATCTTCTTGAATTCATCCCAAACCCGATAAGTTTCATTCATTAAACTTACTGTCATGTTTAACAAGCATGATCTTTCATCCATAAATATGAAACTTCATATTTTTCATAATGTCATGGTAAGTTATGCATTTTCTAGTTAAATGATAGACATTCATCATTTTGACAAGAGAATCTAATCACAAATTGAATTACTACACGGATCAAATGATATCAATGAAGTGCATAAAATCAAGGCATGATATCAAATGAAATATTAGCTTATCATATCAATAAAAAGAACCCAATTTTTAAACATGATATGATATCGATCTCAAAACACTTGAATTCAATCTTCTTAATACTATGCAAGACATTTTATCAAGTTATTTTCATGTCTCATCAATTTACACATTCTTCTCCCCCTTTGTCATCAATAAAAAGGAGGTGAAGTAGCCACCACAAGGTATCATACGACAAAAAAAAAAGAGTGGTCAATTATCAAGCATATGATAAATGAGTTGAACATAATGCAAAATATGTCATCCTTGATGGAGAAATCCGAAAAATGTTTGGATCATTTTTATTCATGTTCATGAGATCAGAAAGAAAACATTAGAGTGTCAAAATGCTCATGAAGAATTCATACATGAAGAATATAAGACTCATTTTTTTTATTGAGAATTCATAAAATTGTGAAAGGATAGATCATTAAAGTCATTCATCAAGGATTTCATATTTTAAGGCAAACTCCATGAGAATGAGATATCAAAACTCATAAAACTTCAATGAATGAAATATATCAACATAAAAAATTTGAAGAAAAAAACTTCGACGTGGTATTCTTGTAGTGATTCATGAGGAGGAAGTCATAAAACCTTGAATCATATGGATTAGCACAAGAATAAAAATAAAAAATGAACATTTAAGAAGTTAATTTTACACAAATAATGATATTAATTTATGCATATGTTAAGCTTCATATAAAATTCAAGTCATGAAATATCTTTAGTCATACTTAAAGGAGGGTATGAAATCAGTTTTTACTTCATCATTAGTGTCCACTATTTAAAGGAGGAAAACAACATCATGATAGCTTTCATCAAGATTATGATCAAAAGATAAAAATGAGAGCTCCATCGATTCATATAATATCAATGTGAAACTATCAAAACTGAAAATTTAATCATTTCATCAAAAGTCATAACTCAAAAATTCATCAATAGGAAGATCAAAATGCCAAGATGATATTGTAAAGATGTCATTCAAAAATGAAGAGGTGATATTAAGATGATACAATCAAAACCGAAGTTGGAAGATTTCAGAAAAGAAACATACAACATCATGTATTAGAATAATTTAGCATGCCTAATTCATTTCTAATAAAGTCAAATTATTCTTCATTTAGGGGTTTTGTGAAGATGTCCACTAATTGGTGTTTTGTATCAATAAATTCTAGAATGACATTATTATTATTGACATGATCTTGTATAAAGTGATGCCTAATGTCAATATGCTTAGTTCTTAAGTGTTGAATTGGATTTTTGGTTAGACAAATAACACTTGTATTATCTCATTTTATGGGAATGTTCTTTAAATAAATTCCATAGTCTTCTAACGTATTTTTCATCCAAACAACTTGTGCACAACATACACTTGCAGCTATGTATTTGGCTTTAGCCATAGATAGTGCAACCGAATTCTGTTTCTTAGAAGTCCAAGAAACAAGTGCATGTCCTAAAAATGTGCATGTTCCAGATGTGCTCTTTCTATCTATTCTACATCCACCAAAATCTGCATCCGCATAGGCTTTTAAATCAAAGTTATCGGATTTTGAATACCATAATCCTAGATTATGAGTTCCTTTAAGATACCTAAGGATTCTTTTAACAGCTTTAAGATGAGATAACTTAGGATTAGCTTGGAATCTTACACATAGACCTACACTAAACATAATATCTAGTCTAATTGCGGTGAGGTAAAGTAAGCTACCTATCATTCCCTTATATATTTTTTGATTAAAATTTTCTCCACTTTCATCCAAGTTTAACTTGGTGGAAGTACTCATTGAAGTGTTGATGGCTTTTGAACCATCCATGTTAAATCGTTTTAACAAATCTAATGTATACTTTGTTTGATTAAGAAATATTCCATCACTAAGTTGTTTAATTTGTAATCCTAAAAAGAAGTTTAACTCACCCATTAGACTCATTTCAAATTCATGACTCATACACTTGGCAAATAATTGACATAGTGATTCATTCGAAAAACCAAAAATAATATCATCAACATAAATTTGAATAATAAGGAAATTATTTTTAAAATATTTAATAAACAATATAGTATCAACCTTGCCTTTAGTAAAATTATTTAAAATTAAGAAAGAACTAAGCCTCTTATACCAAGCCCTAGGGGCTTGTTTTAATCCACAAAGAGCCTTAGTTAGTTTAAATACATGATTGGGAAGAAGAGAATTTTCAAATCTGGGTGGTTGTTCAATATACACTTCTTCGGAAATAAAACCATTTAAGAAAGCACTTTTGACATCTATTTGAAAAAGCTTAAAATTATTACTACTAGCATAGGCAAGAAGAATCCTAATGGCTTCTAATCTTGCCACAGGAGCGAAGATCTTTTCATAATCAATACCTTCTTCTTGGTTGAAACCTTTGGCTACTAGTCTAGCCTTGTTTCTAACCACGATACCTCATTTGTTGAATCTCAGATTTGCCGAAGGTTTCGGAAGTTCACCGGAAAGATCATCGGAGGTTCGCGGAGATCACTGAGAAGGTTCGGAAGGCTGCCAAAGACTTGTTGAACTTGCCATAGAATCTAGGAGCCTACTAGGAGTCCGCCGGAAGAAATCCGAGGGAGTATCGGAAGTCCGCCGGAAGATCGCCGGAAAGCTCTTTGAAAAATAACTTGACGATGTCGGTTTAATTTAGCTTTCAGTTCATAGTTAGCACTTGATTAAGGTATAGACTAGGTGTTAATCCTATCTAAACCTATAATGGGCTAACTAGGCCTTCAAGGGGTTGTGTTGGGCTAAAATTTAGGCCCACATAGCATTTGGGAAAGGCCAGGTGGTGGCACCGCCCCAGGCAGGCGGTGGTACTGCTTGACAGGTGGTTGCAACCACTTGTGTCAGGTGGTAGTATTGCCAGTGTCAGGCAATGGTATCGCCGGACATGTGGTTGCAACCACCTGTCTCAGGTGGTAATACCGCCAGTGCTAGGCGGTTGTATCGCTAGTGCCAGCCGGTTGTACCGCCTGCACCCCAAAAATTTGGGATGTGACTTTTTTTAGCACCATTTTTGAATCCCAAAAGAGTCTATAAATACCCCTTTACTTCTAGCTAGTAGAGCACCTTTTTATAGTGTTAGAATCGAGTCTAAGCTATAGCAAATTTCTGCTTTCAATTGCTCAAGTGTTCACCCCTTTTCTTCTCCTTGTAAAAATTCTGTAAAGAGAGGGAACCTCTTGTAAAAGGCTGTAAAGGGGTGTTTGGTCCTTCCCCTTCAAGAGACTTGGTAGTGGAAGTTGGGAGCCTCATTGGAGGAGGCTTCAAGAGTGGACACAGGTCATTTGACCGAACCACTATACATCGCTACGTTCATTGGTTGTGAGTGTTTAAATTTCTGTATCACAAATTTCTTAGTTGCAAATTGATCGAATTTCTTCTCGCTACCTTCTATTTCATTTAACTGAATCATTTCAAGTTAAAGTCTCTTTCATTGAATCAAGTTCCTATACGAATTTCCGGAATCAGTTTTTAAACTTTCTAACTTTAATCCGCTGCACTAATTCACCCCCCCCCTCTTAGTGCCGCTCCAAACCTAACAATTGGTATCAGATCGAGGTTCACTCTCATATTTGGTTTAAAATCCAAGAGAGATGACCTATTCCGGCATGCAAGAGGGTCACTCCATTACTCATCCACCTATGTTTAATGGGTCGGATTATACATATTGGAAGACTCGTATGAGGATCTTTCTTATTTCTATGGATTTTGAGCTTTGGAATATCGTTGAAAACAGTTTTCAAAAATCTTCTCTTCCGATGAGAAAATGGAATGAGTCGGAGAATAAAGTTTTTGCTTTAAACGCAAAGGCTATGAATGCCTTGTTTTGTGCACTAGACAAAAACGAATTTAATTGTGTTTCGATTTGTGAATCGGCTTTTGATATTTGGCATATTCTTGAGATCACTCATGAAGGCACTAGCCGAGTGAAGGAGTCCAAATTCAACATTCTTTTACATTCTTACGAGCTTTTTCAAATGAAACCAAGTGAGTCCATTGGAGATATGTACACTCGCTTCACGGATGTCATCAATGGACTCAAGGCACTTGGTAAAGATTTTTTGAATTTTGAACTAGTAACAAAAATTTTGAGATCTCTTCTGAAAAGTTGGGATCCAAAGGTTACGGCCATTCAAGAGGTCAAGGACCTTAAAACTTTTCCTATCGAAGGACTCATAGGATCTTTAATGACCTATGAAATGACATGCCATGCTCATGATGAGCTAGAGAACCTACTTCCAAAGAACAGGAAGGATATGGCATTATGAACTCAAGAAGATCACTTGAAAGGAACATCAAGTGATGAGGGCTTTGACGAAGACATTGCACTCTTAACTAGAAAATTTAAAAAATTTATTAAAAAAGGAAAATTTTAAAATGAATTCAAGAACAAACTTGAACCAAAAAAGGACCAAGTCATATGTTATGAATGCAAGTAGCCGGGGCACTTCAAAATGAATGTCCCCAAGCTAAGAAGAAGTAACTCAAAAAGAAGAAGGCATTGAAGGCTACATGAGATGACTCGAGTGACTCCAAGGATGAAGAAGCTAGCATCAAAGAGGAGGCCAACTTTGCTCTAATGGCTTTGGGAGAAGAGGTAAGTGATTTACTTAATAAAGATTTATCTTTCGATGAGCTTTTAATTATTTTTCATGAATTATTTGATGAATGTAGAACTATTACAAAAAGATTCAATTCTTTAAAAAAGGAACATGCTTTATTGTTAGATAAATTTAAGAGTCTTGAGCATGATTCTCTCCCTCTACTCCCATGCTCTAAGTGTAATCACTTAGAAGTAATCAAAAAGGAGAACTTGCTACTTAAAGAGACTCTAAACAAGTTTAAGGTCGGTAGCAAGAGCTTAGACATGATCCTTACAAACAAGGGTCACATTGGAAATAGATGTAGAATTGGATTCATGAGTGGATCTCATCGAACTCAAACGACCTTTGTTAAAGGGCCAACATTACATATATCCTCTTATTTAAAATGTAATTTTTGTTACATTTAAATTAGTTTGGATTCCTAAAGGATCAATGAGGAACTCATTGAATAATGATAAATTTAGTAGATCAATTTTTTAGGCACCCAAGTCAAAATGAGTACCTAAAAACCATCCTTTCTTGTAGACAAAAACACCCACACAAGCTAGGAGCAAGAGATGGTACCTTGATAGTGGATGCTCAAGTCACATGACCAAAGATCCATCTCAATTATCTAAGCACTCTAGCCAAGACGAAGGGTTTGTCACCTTCGGAGACAACAACAAGAGTAAAATCATTGGCAAGGGTACTATAGGTAACAAATCAACCTTTTCAATTGATAATATGTTATTAGTAGATGGTTTAAAATATAATCTCTTGAGCATTAGTCAATTATGTGATTATGGTTATAATGTAAGATTTGAATATAATGCTTGCATTGTCGAAAAACCACACAACAATACATCTATAATTGTAATTAAGCAAAATAACGTCTACACTATTAATCATGATGATCTTAATAGTGAAATATGTTTTTTAGCTTTGAATGATGATGCTTGGCTTTGGCATAGAAGATTAGGTCATGCTAGTATGAAACTAATCTCTCAAATCACATCTAAAAACCTTGTAAGAGGCATTCCCAAGGTTAAGTTCATTAGAGATAAAGTATGTGATGCTTGTCAACTAGGAAAGTAGATTAAAACTAGCTTCAAGCCAAAAAATCAAATAAGTACCTCTAGACCATTACAATTGATCCATATGGATTTATTTGGACCAATTGACATAACAAGCCTAGGAGGTAGCAAATATGCCTTTGTGATTGTAGATGACAATAGTAGATTCACATGGACCTATTTCTTGACTTACAAAAGTGATTGTTTTAAATATTTTTCTAAATTTTATAAACTCACTCAAATCGAAAAGGATTTCATGATTTCATCAATTCAGAGTGATCACGATAGTGAATTCCAAAACCGTGACTTCCAAATTTTTTACGAATCAAATGGGTATAACCACAACTTCTCTACTCCAAGGAATCCACAACAAAATGGAGTAGTAGAAAGAAAGAGTAGAAATTTATAAGAAATGGCAAGAACCATATTAAATGAATATAGTTTACCAAAATATTTTTGGGCTGAAGCCGTAAATACGGCTTGCAATGTCATGAATAGGGTTCTAGTAAGACCATCTCTATCCAAGACTTCTTATGAATTATGGAATAACAAAAAACCTAATGTTTCTTACTTTAAAGTTTTTGGTTGCAAATACTTTATTTTAAATGAAAAGGATGCCTTAGGAAAATTCGATGCTAAATCCGATGAAGGCATTTTTCTTAGCTACTCTTCCATTTCTAAAGTTTTTCGTGTTTATAACAAAAGAACCTTAGTTATAGAAGAGTCTATTCATGTAGTTTTTAATGAAGATTCTGAAATTAAGAAAAATGATCTTGATGATGATTTCAGTTTTGATAATTTGAATTTAACTGAACCCGCTCCTCAAAATAGCAACTTGGAAGCATCTTCTTCCGAATTTTCCTTACCTAAGGAATGGAAGTATGTAGATGCCCATCCTGAGGAGCTAATTATAGGAGACACATCGAAAGGGGTTTAAACTCGTTCCTCTTTTAAAAAATTTTGTGCTCATGTCGCTTTTCTTTCTCAAATTGAGCCTAAAAGCATTGATGAAGCCTTGAAAGATAATTCTTGGGTTATCACAATACAAGAGGAATTGAACTAATTTGAGAGAAATGAGGTGTGGAAGCTTGTTCCTAGACATTGTGACCATTTAGTTATTGGTACTAAATGGGTCTTTAGAAACAAGCAAGATGAATATGGTATCATGGTTAGAAACAAGGCTAGATTAGTGGCCAAAGGTTTCAACCAAGAAGAATGTATCGATTACAAAGAAACCTTTACTCCTGTGGCTAGATTAGAAGCCATTAGGATGCTCCTTGCCAATGCTAGTAGTAATAACTTTAAGCTTTTTCAAATGGATGTCAAAAGTACTTTTTTGAATGGCTTTATTTTCAAAGAAGTGTATGTTAAACAACCACCCGGATTTGAAAACTCTCTTCTTCCCAATCATGTTTTTAAACTAACCAAGGCTCTCTATGGATTGAAACAAGCCTCTAGGGCTTGGTATGAGAGGCTTAGTTCTTTCTTAATTTCAAATAATTTTACTAAAAGCAAGGTTGATACTACATTATTTATTAAACATTTTAAAAATAATTTTCTTATTGTTCAAATTTATGTTGATGATATTATTTTTGGTTCTTCGGATGAATCACAATGTGACTCATTTGCTAAGTGTATGAGTCATGGATTTAAAATGAGTCTAATGGGTGAATTAAACTTCTTTTTAGGATTACAAATCAAAAAATTTAGTGAGGGTACATTTCTTAATCAAACAAAGTATACATTAGAATTGTTAAAACAATTTAACATGGATAGTTCAAAAGCCATCAACACTCCAATGAGTACTTCCACCAAGTTAGACTTGGATGAAAATGGAGAAAGTTTTGATAAAAAACATATAGGGGAATGATAGATAGCTTACTCTATCTCACCGCAACTAGACCGGATATCATGTTTAGTGTAGGTCTATGTACAAGATTCCAAGCTAATTGATATTAGGCATCACTTTATATGAGATCATGTTATTAATAATGATGTCACTTTAGAATTTATTGATACAAAATACCAATTAGCAGACATGTTCACAAAACCACTAAATGAAGAACAATTTGACTTCATTAGAAGAGAATTAGGCATGCTAAATTTGTCCTAATGTTTAAAAGTGTATGTTTGTTTTCCAAAATATTTAAACTTTGGTTTTGATAGTTTCACCGTTATATTATCCATTCGGACTTTTAAATGATATAATGAAACTTTCATTTTTAATCATTGATCTTAATATTTTGTTTTGAATGAAAAACTCATCCTTCGATTTAAATGTTTCAATAAATATTTCTGATGAAGCCTTTATGATGATGTTTTGAATGATTAAAAGATGATGAAGCCTTCATGTTGATAAAACTATTTCAACTTTGGTTTTAATATTCATTTTTTTTAACATCATGCCCTTCAATAAAGATCATGTCTTTTGATGATGCATATATAACATCATACTCTCCTTGTGATGACTAAATAGATTATATAATTTAAATATGAAACTTGACATATGCATAGATCAATGTCATGAATTCTGCATAAAATCCAAGCTCTTAAATGTTTATTTAAGATTTTATTCATGTGCTAATCGTTATGACTCAAGGTTTTATGATCTTCACTCTTCATAAATGACAAGTTGAATCTCATCATGAATTTTGATATCTCTCTCATTTTTTTTGAACATGTTTGATGATTGGCTTTATGTTTATGATATCTTCTCCCTTCACAAATGACAAGTGATGCATCCTTTGTCTTTATGCTTATGCTTGGATTTTTTTTAAGTCTTGAACCATGAACGATCACCTAAAATTCTTATCCATTTTTGCCTCAATGATCATTTTTTGGATTTCATAAGCATGAATAAAAATGATCAAAATATTTTTCAGATTTGTCTATTGAGAATGACATATTTTGGCATTATGATTTAATCACCTCCTTTTGGTATCAAGTTTCTATTATATACTTTAATCACCTCCTTTTTGTTGATGACAAAGGGAGAGAAAAATATGAAATTGATGACTTGTTGAATGCAAAATAATTTGATGACTTGATAAATAAAGTGTAATGAAAAAAATGTCTCATAAGATTTAATTTTGCAATTCAATTGCTTTTGCCATGCTTTGTGTCAAAAATAGGTTGCAATCCTTAAAAAGTATTGCAATGAATTTTTTAGTACTGCAATACATCACATGCATTACATTTTGAAATTTAAAGTTGGAATTCTTACTATATCATGTTTATCAAATGGCATCTTTCAAATGACATGATAAGTTTTCATCTCATGATGTATCCAATATGATATCACACTTTTCAATCATGAGATCCTTGTTGTAATTTCAAATTATTGGTATCTTTTGTCGAAGTGATATATGTTTATCATCCTTCGACTTGAAAATTAATGTCATGCATTGATATTTTTCTTATGAATGAAACCTCATGCTTGTTGAGCATTAATGATAAGTTCAACGAATGAAACTTATCAGTTTTGGCTTGAATTCAAGAGATTGAATTCAAATGTTTTTACTTTCTCATGATATGACATATAGATAGGGGGAGTTAAGAATAACTCCGTCATCAATTGATTGTCATCATCAAAAAGGGGGAGATTGTTGAATCTCAGATTTTGATGATGAAGTCAATTGATAGTTATTTGATCTAATCTATTTCTGAGATAAGTGTGCAGGATTAACTATGATAAACATAAAGCAAATTACTAGAGTCAAGTCGCTGGAAGTTCAAGAGTCCACCGAAAGTCCGAAGGATCATCGGAAGTGCTGCCGGAGCCAACCAAGATGAAATCGGGGACTTGCTGAAGGTTTCGGAAGTTCACTGGAAAGATCATTGGAGGTTCGTGGAGATCACCGAGAAGGTTCAGAAGGCTGCCAAAGACTCGTTGAACTCGCCATAGAATCCGGGAGCCTGTTGGGAATCCGTCAGAAGAAATCCGAGGGAGTATCGGAAGTCCACCGGAAGATCACCGGAAAGCTCTTCCGAAAATAACTTGACGATGTAAGTTTAATTTAGCTTTAAGTTCATAGTTAGCACTTGATTAAGGTATAGACTAGGTGTTAATCCTGTCTAAACCTATATGGGCCAACTCGGCCTTTAAAGGGCTATGTTGGGTTGAAATTTAGGCCCACACAGCATCTGGGAAGGTCTGGCGGTGGCATCACCAGATGGCCGAAGGCCAAGCGGTGGCACCGCCCCAAGCAAGTGGTGGTACCACCTGATAGGTGGTTGTAACCACCTATGTCAGGCGGTGGCACCGCTAGATGGCCGAAGACCAAGTGGTGGCACCGCCCTAGGCAAGCGGTGGTACCGCCTGATAGGTGGTTGTAACCACCTATGTCAGGCAGTAGTACCGCTAGTGTCAAGCGGTGGTACCGCCTGACAGGTGGTTGCAACCACCTATGTCAAGCGGTAGTACCGCTAGTGCTAGGCGGTTGTACCACTAGTGCCAAGCGGTTGTACCGCCTACACCCCAAAAATTTGAGATCGGACTCTTTTGAGTGCCATTTTTGAATCCCAAAAGAGTCTATAAATACCCCTTTACTTCTAGCTGGTAGAGCACCTTTTTGCAGTACTAGAATCGAGTCTAAGCTATAGTAAATTCCTGCTTTCAATTGCTCAAGTGTTCACCTCTTTTCTTCTCCTTGTAAAAATTCTGTAAAGAGAGGGAACCTCTTGTAAAAGGTTGTAAAAGGGTGTTTGGTCCTTCCCATTCAAGAGACTTGGTAGTGGAAGTCGGGAGCCTCATTGGATGAGGTTTCAAGAGTGGACGTAGGTCATTTGACCGAACCACTATACATCACTGCGTTCATTGGTTGTGAGTGTTTAAATTTCTGTATCATATATTTCTTAGCTATAAATTGATCGAATTTCTTTTCGCTACCTTCTATTTCATTTAACTGAATCGTTTTAAGTTAAAGTCTCTATCGTTGAATCAAGTTCCTATATGAATTTCCGAAATTGATTTTCAAACTTTCTAACTTTAATCCGCTGTACTAATTCACCCCCCCTCTTAGTGTCGCTCCGAACCTGACAACATTCGTCTTGCTTGTTTCTAAAAATTCATTTAGTACCAATAACTAAATGGTCACTTGGTCTAAGAACAAGCTTTCATATCTCATTCTTTTCAAACTGATTGAATTCTTCTTGCATTGCGATAACCCAAGAATCATCTTTCAAGGCTTCGTCAATGCACTTAGGTTCAATTTAAGAAAGAAAAGCGGTATGGGCATAAAATTTTTTAAAAGAATAACGAGTTTGAACCTCTTTCGATGTGTCTCCTATAATTAACTCCTTGGGATGGGCATCTACATACTTCCATTCCTTAGGTAAGGAAATTTAGGAAGAAGAAGCATCCAAGTTGCTATTTTGAGGAGAGGGTTCATTTAAATTCAAACCATCAAAACCAAAATCATCATCAAAGTCTTTTTTCTTAAATTTAGAAATTTCATTAAAAACTACATGAATAGACTTTTCTATAACTAACGTTCTTTTGTTAAAAACATGAAAAGCTTTAGAAATGGAAGAGTAACTACGAAAGATGCCTTCATCGGATTTAGCATCGAATTTTTCTAAAACATCCTTTTCATTTAAAATAAAGCATTTGCAACCAAAAACTTTAAAATAAGAAACAATAGGTTTTTTGTTATTCCATAATTTATCAGGAGTCTTGGATAGAGATGGTCTTACTAGAACTTTATTCATGATATAGTAAGCCGTATTAACGGCTTCGGCCCAAAAGTATTTGGGTAAACTATGTTCATTTAACATGGTTCTTGTCATTTCTTGTAAATTTCTATTCTTTCTTTCTACTACATTTTGTTGAGGATTTCTTAGAGTAGAGAAGTTGTGGTTATACCCGTTAGATTCATAAAAATTTTGAAAGTTATGGTTTTGGAATTCTCCACCATGATCACTTCGAATCGATGAAATCATGAAACCCTTTTAGTTTTGAGTAAGTTTACAAAATTTAGAAAAACATTTAAAGCAATCACTTTTGTGAGCCAAGAAATAGGTCCAAGTATATCTACTATAGTCATCTACAGTGACAAATGCATATTTGTTACCTCCTAGACTTATTGTGTCGATTGGTCCAAATAAATCCATATGGATCAATTGTAATAGTCTAGAGGTGCTTATTTGATTCTTTGATTTGAAGCTAGTTTTTATTTGTTTTCCTAGTTGACATGCATCACATATTTTGTCCTTGACAAACTTGATATTTGGAATTCCTCGTACTAGTTCTTTAGAAGAAATTTTAGATATTAGTTTCATGCTTGCATGGCCTAATCTCCTATGCTAATGCCAAGCATCATCATTTAGAATGGAGAAGCACATTTCATTACTAAGTTCTTCAATGTTAATGTTGTAAACATTATTTTGTTTTAACGCAATCATGGATGTGTTGTTGTTTGGTTTTTCAATAATGCAAGCATTAGATTAAAATCTAGCAATATAACCTTTATCGCATAATTAACTAATGCTCAAAAGATTATGTTTTAATTCATCAACTAGTAATACATCATCAATTAAAAAACTTGATTTGTTACCTATGGTTCCCTTGCCAATGATTTTACCCTTGTTGTTGTCTCTGAAGGTGACATACCCTTCTTCTTTGCTAATGAGTATAGAGAATTGAGATGGATCTCCGGTCATGTGCCTTGAGCATCCACTATCAAGATACCATCTCTTGCTCCTAGCTTATGATGGTGAATGATTCTACAAAAGAGGATGATTTTTAGGTACCCATTTGATTTTGGATGCCTAAATATTGATCTACTAACTTTGTCATTTAGCATTGAATTATTTATGGTTCCTTTAAGAACCCATATCAATTTATGTGGACTAATTTTATTAAATGGACATTTGTAAACAATATGTCCGGATTTACAACAAAAATTACATTTTAAATTAGGTGAAACATGTAATGTGGGTCCTTTAATGAAGGTGGTAGGATTTCGATGAGATCCACTCACAAATCCAATTTTACTTCTATTTCTGACATGACTCTTATTTGCAAGGATCATGTCCAAGCCCTTGCTACCGACCTTAAACTTGTTTAGGGTCTCTTTAAGTAGCAAGTTCTCATTTTTGATTACTTCGAAGTGTTCACACTTAGAGCATAAGGGTGAAGAAAGAGTTTGGAGACTATCAAACCTATCTTGTAATAAAGCATACTCTTTCTTTAATAAATTTAACTTCTTACTAATAGTCCTACATTCATCAAATAATTTATGAAAGGTAATAGAAAGTTCATCAAAAGATAACTCTTCATTAAATAACTCACTAACCTCTTCTCCTAAAGCCATTAGCGTGAAGTTGGCCTCCTCTTTGTTGCTTGCTTCTTCATCCTCGGAGTTATCCCATGTAGCTTTCAATGCCTTTTTCTTCTTGAGTTGCTTCTTTTTGGCTGGGGGCATTCATATTTGAAGTGTCCCGGCTTCTTGTATTCATAACATATGACTTGGTCCTTTTTTGGTTCAAGTTTATTTCTGATTTTATTTTTAAATTTTCCCTTTTTAATAAATTTTTTAAATTTTTTAGTTAATAGTGCAATGTCTTCGTCAACATCCTCATCACTTGATGTTCCTTTCAAGTGATCTTCTTATGTTCTTAATGTCATATCCTTCCTGTTCTTTGGAAGGGGGTTCTCGAGCTCTTCATGAGCATGACATGTCATTTCATAGGTCATTAAAGACCCAATAAATTCTTCGAGAGGAAAAGTTTTAAGATCCTTAGTCTCTTGAATGGCTGTAACTTTTGGATCCCAACTCTTTGGAAGGGATCTTAAAATTTTAGTTACAAGTTCAAAATTAGAAAAACCTTTACCAAGAGCTTTAAGTCCATTGATGACATCCGTGAAGCGGGTGTACATGTCTTTGATGGACTCACTTGGTTTCATTCAGAAAAGTTTATAGGAATGCACAAGAATATTGATTTTGGACTCTTTCACTCAGCTAGTGGCTTCATGAGTGATCTCAAGAGTACACCAAATATCAAAAGACGATTCACAAATTGAAACATGATTAAATTTATTTTTATCGAGAGCACAAAACAAGACATTCATAGCCTTTGCGTTTATAGCAAAAGTCTTCTACTCTGATTCATTCCATTCGCTCGTCGGAAGAGAAGATTTTTTAAAACCATTTTTGATGAAGCTCCAAAGCTCAAAATCCATGGAAATAAGGAAGATCCTCATACGAGTTTTTCAATACGTGTAATTCGATCCATTAAACATAGGCGGACGTGTAATGGAGTGACCCTCTTACATGCCGGAATATATAATCTCTCTTGGGTTTTAAACCAAATTTGAGAGTAAACCTTGCTCTGATACCAATTGTTTGGATCGGAGAGGTACTAAGAGGGGGGAGCGAATTAGTGCAACAGATTAAAACTTGTAAGTTTGAAACCGATTTCGTAAATAGCTAGTTCATATTGAGATTTCGATTCGACGAAGATGACTTAGTTGAAGTAGCCTGAGTAAAGGAGATAAAAACCAAACAATTTGCAGCTAAGTATAGAAAGGATTCAGAAATTTAAACACTCACACATTCAAGAACACCATGATGTATAGTGGTTCGGTCAAGTGACCTACATCCACTTCCGAAGCCTTCTTCGATGAGGCTCCCAACTTCCACTAGCAAGTCACTTTGAAAGGGAAGGACCAAATACCCCTCTTATAACCCTTTTACAAGATGTTCACACTCTTATAGATTTTTCAAAGAGAGAGGGAGGTGAACACTAGCTATCGAAAATAAGACTTTGCCAAAGCTTTTTCTTAATTTCTAACTCTTAAAAGGGTGATCTTTCTGTTGAGAAAGGAGGGGTATTTATAGACCCCAAGAGGATTTAAATTTGAGCTCTAAATTTGAATTCATTTTGGGTTTCAGTCTTTGGCGGTGCCACCACTTTGTCGATGCGATGCTATCGCTTGTCAATTGTCGATGACAATGCACTAGGCCAGTTCCACTGCAATAATGACCCTCGTTTTTTTGTTTCTAAATTTTGTATAAGAGTTTAATTATAATATTACTACTCATCTTAAATTCTGTAGATGAGCCCAAATAAACCTTAAATCCTATTTATAAAATATAAGGACTTGTTTGTAAAATTCTAAGGACCTATTTGTAAATACGAGAAATGTTTAACAATTCTTTACACTAAATAGTTTTATATTGAAAGTTATTGTTGGGGATCAAAATATAAATCTTAGTAATTGGAGGTGATTTATGAAAGATTCATATTAAGTTAAAAAAAAGAAAACAAAAATGAAAAAAGAGGAAGACGTGTGTCATTAGCTAATCTAATGAAGGGCCACATGTGTTTATTCAATGGATGACACCCAAGCTTCTCTCATGCATACTTGCCATCTTACAAATCATTGCATGAGCCAAACCTAAGTGATTATAGGAGAAAACTTGCTGCCAACATAGAAGAGAAGGAGAAGGAATTGAAGGAGAAGAAGAACTTTTGTCTTAGCTCAAGGTTTTGCATCAACTCTCCATAGTTGGGAATCAAACTTTTGTAAGGCAAGTATTCTGACCCCATCCTAGAGAAAATTTTGATTCTTATTTTCATCTTGATTCTGAGAAAATTAGAAGATTGTGGCTTTATGTAAGATATCTATGCCATTTATACATCAAATGTTGAATCTGAAATTTTTTAGATTTTGACCTTTCAGTACTCTTATGGCCATAACTTTTTACACCAAATTCTGATTTAGGAAAAACCTCTTTCACACGAAATTAGACTTATAGAGATTTCATTTGATAAAATATTAGAAGATTTGGAGTTAGTTTGCCTACCCAAACATATGAATGAATAGACCTTATAAATTCAGTAAAACAGATACTACAACTTCTGACCTTCTATTACTGAATTATTCATAACTCTCTAGTGAATATTCTGAATTATGGAAGATTTGATTATTTGGAAGTTAGATTTATATATCTTTCTTTAACACCTGATTTGAAAATTTTGAAGCATATTTTCCTACTGAAACATCTGTTTAAATTGAGTCTACCAATTATGCAAAACAGAGATGATAAATTATGACCCTGCTTTACTCTATTTGTTATAACTTCCTGTTAGGAACTCAAAAATTGACAAATCTAAGTTCATCTAAAAATAGATTGATACAGATTTTAATGATACCTATTTTGAGCAAATTGGAGTATAATTAGTTACTCAAACAATTCATAAAATGTACCACTCAAATTCTGCCAGAATTGAAATTTTGTTGAGTTTTGCCTATTCAAGTTTCATCCTATGGGAAATTTGATATCTGCTAAATTTTTCTTCAATTGAGCTATATAATGGTCCTTTAAAATTCTTGTATTGTTCATCTTAAAATTGTTTGTATACCTGAAATCTGTTATGTAATGTTCATGTTAGCACTACCTTGTTTCGTAAAGGCACATGCATATTTTCATTGTTCCGCATGTGCTTCCGATATATGCTAATGTTATTGTTCATACTACCCTTTTGTACTCTGGTGTCTTGTGGGATTATTTGGACCTTTGTCAGAAATGGTAAAGGGATTATTTGGACCTTTGTTAGAAATGGTAAAGGGATTATTTGGACCTTTACCAGAAATGATAAAGGGTGTATGCTTAGAGCCTGTGATGCTCTGCCGACCCCCTCTGGCTTCATCCAGATGTGGATGTATGATGCTCCTAGATGTGGGAGATTCTGTTTGAGATCTCACTACACCCTCTATGTTTCTGATATGATATCAAAAGCATTGCTTGTATTTAGATGTTTGCTTTGGATGAAAATGAAATGAATGCACATTAGATATGACATTTAAGCTTTTGTTTCTGATTTGTTCTTCTAATATGCTTTGAGATATCTCATATGTCATTGTTATCCTTCGAAATATGTTCTAAAACCATTTCATATGCTATTTAATATGTTCAGAAATGTTTCATCTGTTCTTGATTTGCATCGAAACATTTCCTACGTCATTGTTATGTTTCAAAATGTTTCATTTGCTTTGATTTGCTTTGAAACATTTCATATGTCATTGATATGCTCCGTACTGCCTTATATGTCATTTGATTTGCTTCAAAATACTATTTACATCCTCTGATATTTTCTAATTACTCTTTACTCCATTTATTATTGAACCAAATAGGTTTGAATAAGAGGGTATTTTCGATTCAGTATCTGATAAGATGATAAATACGTTTTCTTGTATCTTGCTTTGTATTTTGATTACCATGTTTTTTTGAAAACTATTACTTTTCACCATGGATATGTTAGTCACTTGTTGAGCTCTATTATGCTCAGTCCGATTACTATAACTTTTTTTTTCAGGCTAGTTTATCAGTCTCTGGAATGTTTAAATTGGGTTGAGGAAGGGAATGCTAGAAGATTTTGGCTTGAGGTTTAATGGATGATATGTTTGGTTGTATAAATATATTTTGTGTTTAAGGAAATGTCAACGATAAGTCTGAACTTATATGTTCTATAAAAGTTAAAGGACCTCTCATGTTATGATTTGGAATGTTAAGTTTAAATTGTATAATGATATGAACATGTGGTAAATGTTGGTTTGGTAATTGTATGGATTCCTACACTTATGAATTTATGATATGGATGTTGTTTAGTTGAGTTAGTTTTGGACTTTATGAATCAATGAATGAAGTGGAGTATGATTTATGAAACTGTACAGGTTTACGAATTGTGAATTTAAGGGTTTAAATAATGATTTGAATGGTTCTTAGTATCCTCAAATTGTTAGAATGGATCTTGGATTGAATTGTTCTTAAAATTTTAATGTTATGAATTTTTAAGATAGGGTCACACCTCTGAACAGAGATTAAAAAAATTCGGGGGCGTGACACCACCGCCCAAGGCAATGGTGCCACCGCCCAATGGGGCCCTACTTTGGGTTATAGGATTAACACCTAATCTTAACCCAAATTATATGTTTAACTATGAAATTAAAACATAATTCTAAGTGATTTAAACCGACATTCTTCAAGTCTTCTTCCGGTGAGCTTTTTGGTAAAATTTTGGTGGACTTCCGACACTCCTTCATATTTCTTCCGGCGGACTCCCAGCAAGCTCCCAGATTTCGTAACGAGTTCAATGAGTCTTCGGCAAGCTTTCAAACCTTCTCAGTGATCTCCACGAACCTCCAACGATCTCTCCGGTGAACTTTCGAAACCTTCGACAAGTCCCTGATTCTATCTCGGTTGGTTCCGACAACACTTCCGATGATCCTTCGGACTTCCGATGAACTCTCGAACTCCCGATGAACTTGACATCGGTAAATTGCTTTATGTTTTCATCCCATCATAGTTAATCATGCACACTTATCTTGATAATATGGATTAGAACAAATAATTCACCAATTGACTTCATCATCAAAATCCGACATTCAAAAAGTTCGACATCACAGAATAGAGTACTCACACAAGGTATCTTTGGTGTCTCAAGTCTAAGGACTAGACACACTACTGGGACTACGGAATCGCTATCTGACATTAGGTATCATTAACTATACAATATTCTGTAAGCAGATTAATTAATAAACTCATTCTCCAATGAGCACCTGCATTGTACCTCTAGTATCCTCACACAAGCGACTTTGAGACCAGTTGCTTTCATCATATAGACAAGTATATAGCACCCCTGTCTATCCGATTATCTTGATGTCCTCATCGAGTAACCTATGACCAGGATGATTTAAGATCTATGTTTAAAAGGTATATCGGTATCATTATTGTGATCTCATCATGATCTGATTCCCATTGCACAGATCCATGGACATCACAATATTCATCTAGATAATGTGAGAAAATGCCAGTAACAATATGTGAAGAGATCAACACAGTGTGTCATAGGTGTCATCACTCACTTGATTGGCTTGTAGGGAACCTATAACTAACAATCTCCCACTTGACCTAAAGCTAATCAATCACCTACGTGTCTGATCCCTATCAAACCTTTGTGACATTCAAATACAATCTAAGTCAATGGCTTTGTTAGTGGATCTGCACTGTTACCTTCGGATAGAACTCTTTCCACTACTACATCTCCTCGGGCCTCGATCTCTCTGATCAAGTGGAACCTCCTCAGAACGTACTTAGACTTCTGATGAGACTTGGGTTCCTTTGCCTGAGCGATCACCCTATTATTATCACAATATATGAGAATTGGTTCTATGCTGCTTGATATGATTCCCAAGCCTGTGATGAACTTCTTCATCCATACACCCTCTTTTGCTACTTCTACCATAGCAATGTATTCTACCTCTATGGTCGAGTCAGTAGTAGTATCTTGTTTGGAACTCTTCCAACTTACTGTTACTCCATTCAGGGTGAACACGTACTAGTATCTTGTTTTGAATTCGACTTGCTATCATCAACATCGAACTGGAAACTCAAGTCCATGTAGCCCGTAATCTAGAGACTATCTCCTCCATATACTAGTAAAAGATCCTTAGTCCTTTTCAAGTACTTAAGGATGCACTTTATTACTTTCCAGTGCTCCAAGTCTGGATCTACTTGATACTTGCCAATGACGTTCAGAGTATGCGCTATATCAGGCCTGATACATAGTGTAGCATACATAATAGATCCTATTGTAGAGGCATAGGGTATCTTATCCATGTTTGCCCTTTTTTCAGGAGTTTTTAGGGACATACTCTGAAAAAGTGAAATTTCATATCTCATCGGTATGACACCTCTCTTGGAATTTTTCATGCCAAATCTTTTGATAATAGTGTCTATATATCTAGATTGAAACAAGCCAAGCATCCTTTTGGATCTATCTCTATAGATCTGAATCCCCAAAATATAGGATGCTTCCCCTAAGTCCTTCATGGAGAAATGTCTTTATAGCTAAGCCTATACTGTGGAGACCATTCATACATCATTCCCAATGATTAGGATGTCATCCATATATAACACCAAGAAAGTGATAGCGCTCCCACTTACCTTCCTATACACACAAGGCTCATCTTCGTTCTTAACGAAGTCATAAGATCTGATCGTCACATCAAACCTTATGTTTTAACTTTGGGAAGCTTGCTTTAGTCCATAAATAGACTTAAGCAATTTGCACACTTTATTTGGACTCTACTTGAACATGAAACCCTCAGGCTGTATCAGATACACTTCCTCTTTGAGGCTGCATTGAGGAATGCAGTTTTCACGTCTATTTGCCAGATCACATAATCATAATGTGCTGCAATAGCCAATAGAATTTGGATGGATTTCAGCATAGCTACGGGTGCAAAGGTTTCGTTATAGTCAACAAACACCTTGCCTTTGATGATACCCCTTAGCCACTAACCTTGCCTTATAGGTCTCCACTTTCCATTTACCCCGATCTTCTTCTTGAAGATCCATTTGCAACTGATGGGTACGATACTCTTAGGTACATCAACAAGGTTCCAAACCTTATGGGAGTACATGGATTCAGTCTCAGAAATCATGGTTTCTTACCATTTCTTGGAGTCTATGCTCATAATAGTCTCCTCATAGGTCTAAGGATCCATATCCTAAGTGTCCTCTCCATTGATATATCCCACATATCTCTCACGAGGGTGTGACACACTACTAGTCCTACGTAAAGTTGAAACTTGTGTGTTAGGTACCTAAACAAACACTATCTCCGGAATGGTGCTTGAGCTAGGTTCTCCAACCCTACTCAACTCTATAATGCTCCCATTGTCTCCGCCAAGAATGTATTCCTTCTCAAGAAACACTACTCTCTTAGCAACAAAGACCTTTTGGTCCTCGGGGTGATAGAAATAATAACCACAAGTTTCCTTGGGGTATCTCACGAATTTGCACCATTCCATCGTAGATTCTAATTTATCGAGATCATGTCTTTTAACGTGGGCAAGGCAGCCTCAAATCTTAACTACCTCAAGATTGGGCTTCTTCTCTCTCTATATCTCATATGGTGTAGACACTACCGATCTAGATGGAACTTTGTTTAGAAGGTAAGTTGCGATCTCTAGGGCATATCCCCAAAATGAGATGGGTAGGTCAGTGAAACTCATCATTGACCGCACCATATCTAATAGTGTGCGATTTCTCCTTTCTGATATACCATTGAGCTATGGTGTATAAGAAAGTGTCCATGGGGACAGAATCCCATACTTTTTGAGGAATTGGGTGAATTCTGTACTCAAGTATTCTCCTCCTCGATCCAATCGAAGAGTTTTAATACTCTTTCTACTATGGTTCTCTACTTCATTCTTATACTCCCTGAATTTCTCGAAGG
This sequence comes from Musa beccarii, assembly GCA_024322285.1. NCBI lineage: Eukaryota > Viridiplantae > Streptophyta > Magnoliopsida > Zingiberales > Musaceae > Musa > Musa beccarii. Next base: position 73,750,480 of record CM044395.1, read on the forward strand.
CTTCGGACTTGTACTTTATCAAGTACACATATCCATACCTAGAGAAATCATTAGTAAAAGTAATGAAATAAGAGTAACCACCTTTGGCCTGAGTTGACATAGAACCACATATATCATTATGTATGAGTTCTAATAACTCAATGGCTCTCTCCCAGTTCCACTAAATAGAGAGTTGGTCATTTTTCCATGAAGGCAAGGCTCGCAAGTTGTATATGACTCATAGTCAAATAGATCTAAGTATCCATCTTTCAACAGGTTTTAAATCCTTCCCTCATGGATATGACCTAGCCTACAATGCCATAGGTATGCACTGTTCACCTCATCTTATTTTCTCTTAGATATATTTACATTCATGATATGTGGAGTAGTATTTAATATAAACAAACCATTATGCAATGTCCCTCTAGTAATGATCTTATCATTCTTACTAATTGAACGATAATTATTCTAAAAAAGCAGTTTATAATCATTTAATATCAAACATGAAATGGATATAACATTTTTGACAATAGAGGGAACAAAATAACATATATCTAATGTAATGTTCACTCCATCAGGTAGATGTAGAGTGGCCTTGTCGACAACAACAGTAGCAACTCTTACTCCATTGCCCATCTTGAGGTCTATCTCCCCTTTTGCCAATCTCCTAGGCCTTGCCAAAACCTGCAATGAATTACAGATGTGGTAAGCACTACTAGTATCCAATACCCATACATTATCACAAATATCTAACACATAGAGATTGATTATGAATGTACCTAAAGCTTCTCCAAGCTTCTATTTTGTCTTTTCTGCAAGATATATTTTGTAGTTCCTCTTCCAATGCCCAACTTGACCATAGTGAAAGCATTGTCCTTTATCCTTTGTTAGGTCAATTTTGGCAACCTTTGCCTTATCTCGTTTGCCCTTGCCCTTCTTAAGGGTCTTCCCAACTTTCCTTTTCTTTTTGATCTTATCAATATAGAGAGCTAGTTTCTCTTTCTTGATGGTGCTCTCTACCTCTTTCAACGTATTAAGGAGCTCAGGGAGAGTCACCTCAAGTTTATTCACATTAAAATTCATGATGAACTGAGAAAAGGAATATGGCAGGGACTGAAGTATAAGATCAACGCACAGGTTATCATCCAGGGCCATTCCTAGACCTATGAGTTTCTCAATCCACTCTATCATTTTTAAGAAATGGCTCTGAACTGATGCCCCCTCAGTTATCCTAGTACAGAAGAGACTCTTGAATATCTCATATCATTGAGTTCTTCTTTGCTCCTTAAATAGTTTACGGAGATGTAGGAGTATGGATCGAGCATCCATGTTTTCATGTTGTTTTTGTAACTCAGGAGTCATAGAGGCTAACATGTAACACTGAGCGAGAATGGAATTATCTATATACTTCGCATATTGGGAAAACTCTTCTAGAGATGCTTCTGCCTCAGGTTAGGGTATGACCGTATTTAGGACATATGCAATTTTTTTGCTGCGAGAACTATTCTCAGGTTACAAAGCTAATCTACATAGTTTGGACCAGTAAGGCTGTTGGCATCAAGTATGCCATGTAGAGGGTTTGATGGTGATATATTTCTGATAAACATAAGATATAGCAAAAGTAAATAACATGTAGATTTTACAAAAATAAATAATCAAGATATGGACTTCTATCTTGACGTGCTCCCACTAATTTTTCTAGTGAGTCATGCGACACCCTTAACACGTGAAACGGAAGTCTCCGATAGACTTCTAGTGGGGATCAGGATCCAATCAGCATCTTAATGTAACCTCAAGGGAATCTACTAATCACACTAAGCCTAAAAGGTAGCAACTCTTGCCAATCATAAATCCTTGTGATTTCCATCATATTCGGCCTCTGAACCACCATGGCCTCGAGGGACTTAACCAACCATGATGTCCAGTTAAGTCATCACCATCGTTACAAGATGAGTCTGATTTGGTGATATGCCCTCGAGAGACTCGACCAAGCATACCATGTCCTCGGGTCACCAGTAACATCTCATGTCGTAAACAAGATAGTGAGACGCAAAATAGGTGAGTCTCGAGGGACTCGACCAACTTAGCCTACGTCAAGAATCAGTTCTTGGTTATAATGATGGAAGGCCACGTGGGTCAATCTTATTACCTCACGCTTACCAACTTAATATTATCTAGGAGGGGTTTCAGGTTCGGTCTCGTGATATGATATGTCATATATATACATATTTAATATATATTTACATCACATTCAAATATATATATACTTATCTAGTAGGTGTATAGCAATCACATACACAGGCATACCAGATGATCATGGACCTCAATCTAATATAATTAGGCCCGAGCTAGTAGGCCTAATTATTTACATCAGGATCTATGTGCATATCGGTACATCTCTATGCCTGGTGATCATCCATCTCGTTATCGTCGGGTCTACTCGGCACATCGATGCATCTCTATGCATTGCAATCGTCTGAATCGATCTTGAGGGTCCCGCCACTACCTCCAGGCTTTCGTTGTGCCTCTTCATGTAATTATAACATAATTATAGGCATGCAGGCCCAACAATCAATGAAAAATGGAGGCTCGCAGGCCCCAATAATCACATACACACATCACAAAGTCCATGATCATCTTCCTACATCACACATCGTTTGTATACATCACGTAGGATTACTAGATAAATAATAATAGTTACCTAAACCTTTTAAATAACTAAAATTCTAAAATCAAGGACATGTAGGGAATTTTCAAAAATATCAGGGGTATTTTCATAATTTAACCAGGATATGCCCTAGAATTTCTGAAATTGATAGGGGCAAAACTATCTTTTGCCCCAAATCTCCCCCATATAGAGTCACGGCTGCAACTTCTTGTGGTTGCCGCCTCCCTGCTGCGGCCACCGCATCGCAAGCATGTAGCAACCATAATTTCTTACGGTCGTCGCCTGCTATGCATGCAGCAACCCTCGGGATGCGTGTGGCATCGCCTTGGGCATTGTCGCTTTTGCGTAGAGGCAATTACCACCTCTCTTTGCGATGCCTCCTCGCATTAGCGATGCGCAGCCGCCTCATGCGCGGGCAGTTGCCTCGCGCATGGGTGGCCGCCACATGAGGCGATTGCTGGTAGCCATCGCTTGTGCCCCTTGCACAGATCCAATTATCTTGATCTCATTATCTTGATCTCTTCACGATCCGATTCCCATTGCACAGATCCATGGATAGCATAATGTTCATTTAGATAATGTGAGAAAATGCTAGTAATAATGTGCGAAGAGATTGATGCAATGTCACAGGTACCATCACTCACGTGATTGGCTTGTAGGGCACCTATAACTAACAATACAATCATGGGGCTCTGACATGGAATCAATTTAAGAATGCACTGCTAAACCATTTCGAACCTACGGAGTATAAAAATATCGACCACCAACTCATAAAAATTTGACAAACCTCTACGATTCAAGAGTACCAAACTAGGTTTGAGAAGCTATCATACCTTGCTCGTGATTAGACTGACCATCAATTATTAGAAACATTCATTGAAGGACTCAAGCTAGAGATAAAAGGGGACGTTAAGGTGCGACAGCCCCGTGCCATGATGGCTACGATTTCTTTCTCCCGAATACAAGAAGAATGGCTCAACCAAGATACTCGAAGGATAGGAACCTCTCCTAGCCCTGTGGCATATAAACCTCCTTCTGCTCCCAGCCATCCTTCGCTGTCAAAAAAATTGACAAGAGAGGAACTATGTGACTGATCAGCAAAGGATCTTTATTGGCATTGCAACGAGCCATGGAACCGCGATCATCATTGCAAAAGGGGTCACCTCCTACTGATTGAACCTCTTGAAGACATGAAGGAGGAGATCCAGGATCATGAGAAAGAGGTCGCAGATGAAGAATAGCAACCGGTTGATATTACGATGCATGCCCTTGCCAGTTACGCGAACTCACAAACAATGAAAGTGGGAGGACTTCTGAAGCAATAGCCGATTACCATTCTTATTGACACCGGGAGCACTAATAATTTTACGAATAGCAAGGTTGTGTCTGGATGGCCTTACCTATCGTGAATTGCGGCAGGTTTGACATTAAGGTCACCGACGGACAAATTTTGAAGTGTGATCATAGGTGCTCGCGGGTGAAACTATTGCTGTAGGACCAAGAGATAATTGTAGATTTCTTCCTCCTCCCTCTTGATAATTATAAGGCCATGCTTGGCATCAAATGGCTGACGACATTAGGTGATGTTTTCTAAAATTTTTGAAACTAATTATGAAATTTTACAGTAAGGGGGAAACAAGTGATATTGAGCAGGAAATGTAGGGGTGACATAACAATGATTTGCATACAACGAATGAAGAAAGTTTAGCACAAAGCATGCAGCAGCTTTTTGGTACAACTTGAGCAGCAATCTAAGGGAAAGCCAACCAAATTTGAAGATCTAAACCTACTTCCCTTGTTTGCTGAATTTTTAGATATATTTGATGAACCGCGTAGCCTATCTCCTACCCGCCGGCATGATCATCATATACCGATTCTTCTAAGCAAACCTCCCACTAACACTCAGCTATATCAGTATCCACATCTCCAAAAGGATAAAATAGAAAGGATTATAAAAGAGATACTCGAACTAGGAGTTATTCGGCCAAGTTGCAGCCCCTACTCTTCACCGGTGCTCCTCGTACGAAAGAAGGACGGAACATGGCAAATGTGCGTTGATTATCGAGCTCTCAATAGCATAACTGTTAAGGATAAGTACCCTATTCCAGTAGTAGATGAATTGCTTGATGAATTAAAGAGAGCACGAGTCTTCACAAACCTGGACCTTTGATCCGGGTATCATCAAATACGAGTGTGCAAAGAAGACATATCGAAAACCACCTTTAAAACACACAACGACCACTACGAATTTCTGGTAATGCCCTTTGGTCTCACCAATGCTCCCTCCACCTTCCAGAGTCTTATGAATGATATTTTCCAGGGTTATCTCCATAAGTTTGTGTGGGTTTTCTTCGACGATATCCTTATTTACAGCCCTTCTCTTGAAAGTCATTTTTAGCACTTACGACTTATTTTAACGATTTTGCGAGAACATATTCTTTTTGTCAAAAAATTGAAGTGCAGCTTTCTTTAACAAAAGGTGGAATATCTTGGGCATATCATATCAGAGGAAGGTGTGGTGGTGGACCCCTCCAAAATTAAAGCAATGCAGAACTGGCCAACCTTAAGAAACATAAAATCGTTGCGCGGCTTTCTCGATTTAACAAGCTACTATCGCAAGTTCATGAAAAACTATGGAAAGATCAATGCACCCCTTGCTGAAAAAATATGCTTTCCAATGGTCGGACAAAGCCACCACCGCCTTCAACGAACTTAAAGCTACAATGATGACAATGACCATACTAGTGCTACTCGACTTCAACAAGATTTTATTATTGAAGCCGATGCCTCCGGAGTCAGAATTGGTGTTGTACTGATACAAGATGGCTGCCCCCTCGCTTATACTAATAAGGTGTTATTTCCTTCCCATCTCAAGATAACTATTTACGACGAGGAGATGCTCGTGATTATGCATGCAGTGGCCAAATGGAGACCGTTCTTGATCAAGCGACGTTTTTAAATCAAGATTGACCATAAAATCCTAAAATATTTCTTATAGCAGAAGATATCTTCCCTGGAGCAACAAAAAAGGGTAACAAAGCTTCTTGAATATGATTATGAAATAACTTACAAAGAGAAAAAAGAGAATGTTGTCGTAGATGCTGTTAGGTTCTGAGTGGCACTAAGAGGGGGGGGTGAATTAGTGCAGCGGATTAAAACTTGACCTTTTGAAAGCCGATTATGAAGATTCATATAGAAACTTGATATAACTAAAGTGACTTTAAATTGAAGTAATTCAGGTAAATAAAGTCAGAAGTAGGGAGAGGAATTCTGATCAATCTTGCAGCTAAAAAATTTACAAAATAGAAATTCAAACACTCACACAGCAAATGTGCGTAGTGATATATAGTGGTTCGGTCAAATGACCTACGTCCACTCTTTGAAGCCTCCTCCAATGAGGCTCCCAACTTTCACTACCAAATCTCTTGAAGGGGAAGGACCAAACACCCCTTTACAGCCTTTTACTAGAGGTTCCCTCACTTTACAGAATTTTTACAAGTAGAAGAAGGAGGTGAACACTTGAGCAATTGAAAGTAGGAATTTGCTATAGCTTAGACTCAATTCTAACACTGCAAAAGGTCCCTCAACCAACTAGGAGTAAAGGGGTATTTATAGAGCTTTTTGGGATTCAAAAATCCCACTCAAAAAGGTCTCGTTCGAAATTTCGAACTATAGGCGATACTATACTACCGCCTGGCACTGGCGGTACTACCACCTAGCACTGGCGGTACTACCGCCTGACACACCTTTGCGTGTGTCAGTGTGCTGGCGGTACTACTGCCTGACACAGGTGGTTGCAACCACCTATCAGGTGGTACCATCGCCTGCTTGGGGCGGTGCTACCGCCCGGCCTTCAGTCAACAAGCAGTTCTACCACCTGGGTCCGGCGATGCTACTGTCGGCCCTTACCAGAAACTGCATGGGCCTTACCTTTGGCCCAATACAGCCCATTAAAGGCCCAATTGGCCCAATACAGGTCTAGACAGGATTAACACCTAGTCTATACCCTAATTAAGTGCTAACTATGAACTATTAAAGCCAAATTAAACCGACACCATCAAGTTATCTTCCGAAGAGCTTTCCAGCGATCTTCCGACGGACTTCCGACACTCCCTCAGATTCCTTCCGGCGGATTCCCAGTAGGCTCCCAAATTCTTTGGCGAGTTCAACAAGTCTTTGACACCCTTCCGAACCTTCTCGGTGATCTCCGCGAACCTCCGACGATCTTTCCGACGAACTTCTGAAACCTTCAGCAAGTCCACGATTTCATTTCGGTTGGCTCCGGCAGCACTTCCAATGATCCTTCAGACTTCCGGTGGACTCTTGAACTTCCAGCAACTTGACTCCAGTAATTTGCTCTATCATATTTAATCCTGCACACTTATCTAAAAAATGGATTAAATCAAATAACCATCAATTGACTTCATCATCAAAATCCGAGATTCAACAATCTCCCCTTTTTTGATAATGACAATCAATTGATGATGGAGTTATTCTTAACTCCCCCTATCTATAAGCCATATAATGCGAAAGTAAAAACATTTGAATTCAACCAAAACCGATCAGTTACTTGTGTTGAACTTATCATCATGCTCAATCAGCATGAGGTTTCATTCGTAAGCAATATCAAAGCATGACATTTAATTTCAAGTCGAAAAATGATAAGCATTTATCATTTCGTCAAACGAAACCAAAAATTTTGAGATTACAACAAGGATCTCATGATTGAAAAAGCGTGACACCATATTAGATAAATCATGAGATGAAAACTTGTCATATTAGTCGAAAGATGTCATTTGATAAAAAATGATATAGTAAGAATCTTTCAACTATATAACTCAATTGCAATATGATGTGTTGCATTACTTATGGGTTCATTGCAATGCTTTTTAAGAATTGCAACCTGTTTTTGACACAAAGCATGGCAAGAACAAGTGAATTGCAATAACAAATCTTATGAGACATTTTTCATTTCATTTACACTATATAAGTCATTTTTCAATACAATGCATGATAAAGGCCACATTCAACAAGTCATCAATTTCACATTTTTCTCCCCCTTTGTCATCAACAAAAAGGAGATGAATAAACTTGATGAAAGGGTGAAAGAAAAAAAAAATGACATAAGTGAGAGGAGTCATAAAGTTATCAACCATATCCAAGTCATCAAATTTTTGCCAAAATATGTATAAGGATACATCATTGAATTGAAGCCAATCATCAACCATATCCAAGAAAATTCATGATGAGATTCAACTTGTTATTTTTATGAAGGAAGAAGATATAAAATTATAAAAACTTGATTAGCAAATGAATAAATATTTAAAAGCTTGATTTTTATGCAGAATCCATGACATTAATTTATGCATATGTCAAGCTTATATAATCCATTTAGTCATCACAAAAGAAGGTGAAGATAGTATGAAGTTATACATACATCATTGAAAGACATGATTTCCATTGAAAGTATAGAGGTGAAACTATCAAAATCAAAGTTTAAATGTTTTGGAAATCATGCACTATTAAATATTAGCACAAATTTAGCATGCCTAATTCTCTTCTAATGAAGTTAAATTGTTCTTCATTTAAGGGCTTTGTGAAAATGTCCGCTAATTGGTGTTTTGTATCAATAAATTCTAGAGTTACATCATTATTAGCGACATGATCTCATATAAAGTGATGCCTAATATCAATGTGCTTAGTTCTTGAGTGTTGAATGAGATTTTTGGTTAGACAAATAGCACTTGTGTTATCGTATTTTATTTGAATGTTTTTTAAATTAATTTCATAATCTTCTAAAGTGTTTTTCATCCAAACAACTTGTGCACAACATGCACTTGCAGCTATATATTCGACTTCTGCCGTAGATAGTGCAACAGAATTTTGTTTCTTGGATGTCCAAGAAATAAGTGCATATCCTAGAAATTGGCATGTTCCGAATGTGCTTTTTCTATCGATTCTACATCTGCTAAAATCGGCATCCGCAAAAGCTTTTAAATCAAAGTTATCAAATTTTGGATACCATAATCCTAGATTAGGAGTTTCTTTAAGATACATAAGGATTCTTTTAACAACTTTAAGGTGAGATAACTTAGGATTAGCTTGGAAACTTACACATAGACCTACACTAAACATGATATCAGGTCTAGTTACAGTGAGAAAGAGTAAGCTACCTATCATTCCCCTTTATGTTTTTTGATCAAAATTTTCTCCATTTTCATCCAAGTCTAACTTGGTGGAAGTACTCATTGGAGTATTGATGGCTTTAGAACTATCCATGTTAAATCATTTTAACAGTTCAAATGTATACTTGGTTTGATTAAGAAATATTCCATCACTAAGTTGTTTAATTTGTAATCCTAAAAAGAAGTTTAACTCACCCATTAGACTCATTTCAAATTTATGACTCATACACTTAGCAAATGATTCATATTGTGATTCATCCGAAGAACCAAAAATGATATCATTAACATAAATTTGAACAATAAGAAAATTATTTTCAAAATGTTTAATAAACAATGTAGTATCAACCTTGCCTTTAGTAAAATTAAGAAGGAACTAAGCCTCTCATACCAAGCCCTAGGGGCTTGTTTCAATCCATAGAGAGCTTTAGTTAATTTAAACACATGATTAGAAAGAAAAGAGTTTTCAAAATCGGGTGGTTGTTCAACATAAACTTCTTTGGAAATAAAGCCATTCAAAAATGCACTTTTGACATCCATTTGAAAAAGCCTAAAGTTATTACTACTAGCATAGGCAAGGAGCATCCTAATGGCTTCTAATCTTGCCACAAGAGTGAAGGTTTCTTCATAATCAATACCTTCTTCTTGGTTGAAACCTTTGGCCACTAATCTAGCCTTGTTTCTAACCACGATACCATATTCATCTTGCTTGTTTCTAAAGACCCATTTAGTACCGATAACAAAATGGTCACTTGGTCTAGGAACAAGCTTCCATACCTCATTTCTTTCAAATTGGTTCAATTCCTCTTGCATTGCGATAACCCAAGAATTATCTTTCAAGGCTTTGTTAATGCTTTTAGGCTCAATTTGAGAAAGAAAAGCGGCATGAGCACAAAAATTTTTAAATGAAGAATGCGTTTGAACCCCTTTCGATGTGTCTCCTATGATTAACTCCTTGGGATGGACATCTACATACTTTCATTCCTTAGGAAAGGAGAATTCGGAAGAAGATGCATCTAAGTTGCTATTTTGAGGAGAGAGTTCATTTAAATTCAAATTATCAAAACCAAAATCATCATCAAAATCTTTTTTCTTAAATTCAGAAATTTCATTAAAAACTACATGAATAGACTCTTCTATAACTAATGTTCTTTTGTTAAAAATATGAAAAGCTTTGAAAACAGAAGAGTAGCCAAGAAAGATGCCTTCATCAGATTTAGCATCGAATTTTCCTAAAGCATCCTTTTCATTTAAAATAAAGCATTTGCAACCAAAAACTTTAAAGTAAGAAACATTAGGTTTTTTATCATTCCATAATTCATAAGGAGTCTTGGATAGAGATGGTCTTATTAGAATCCTATTCATGACATAGCAAGCCGTATTAACGGCTTCGGCCCAAAAATATTTGGGTAAACTATGTTCATTTAACATGGTTCTTGCCATTTCTTGTAGATTTCTATTCTTTCTTTCTACTACTCCATTTTGTTGAGGATTTCTTGGAGTAGAGAAGTTGTGGTTATACCCATTTGATTCACAAAAATTTTGGAAGTCATGGTTTTGGAATTCACTACCGTGATCACTCCGAATTAATGAAATCATGAAACCCTTTTTATTTTGAGTAAGTTTACAGAATCTAGAGAAATATTTAAAAGAATCACTTTTGTGAGCTAAGAAATAGGTCCACGTGAATCTAATATAGTCATCTATAATCACAAAGGCATATTTGCTACCTCATAGGCTTGTTATGTCAATTGGTCTAAATAAATCCATATGGATCAATTGTAATGGTCTAGAGGTACTTATTTGATTTTTTGGCTTGAAGCTAGTTTTGATTTGTTTCCCTAGGTGACAAGCATCACATACTTTATCTTTAATGAACTTAACCTTAGGAATACCTCTTACAAGGTTTTTAGATGTGATTTGAGAGATTAGTCTCATGCTAGCATGACCTAATCTTCTATGCCAAAGCCAAGCATCATCATTCAAAGTCGAAAAACATATTTCACTACTAAGATCATCAAGATTAAAAGTGTAGACGTTATTTTGCTTGATTGCAATTATTGATGTATTGTTGTGGGGTTTTTCGATGATGCCAGCATTAGATTCAAATCTTACAATATAACCATTATCATATAATTGACTAATGCTCAAGAGATTATGTTTTAAACCAGCTACTAATAACACATTATCAATTGAAAAGGTTGATTTATTACCTATTGTACCCTTGCCAATGATTTTACCCTTGTTGTTGTCTCCGAAGGTGACAAACCCTTTGTCTTGGCTAGAGAGCTTAGAGAATTGAGATGGATCTCCGGTCATGTGCCTTGAGCATCCACTATCAAGGTACCATTTCTTGCTCCTAGCTTGTGTGGGTGTTTTTGTCTACAAGAAAGGATAGTTTTTAGGTACCCATTTTGACTTGGGTGCCTAAAAAACTGATCTATCATTATTCATTGAGTTCCTAATTAATCCTTTAGGAACTCATACTAATTTATTTGGGCTAAGTTTCCTATATGGACATTTGTAAACAACATGTCCGGATTTGCAACAAAAATTGCATTTCAAATGAGAGGATACATGTAATGTTGGCCCTTTAATGAATATGGTTTGAGTTCAGTGAGATCCACTCATGAATCCAATTCCACATCTATTTCTGACATGTCCCTTGTTAGCAAGGATCATGTCTAAGCTCTTACTACCGACCTTAAACTTGTTTAAGGTCTCTTTGAGTAGCAAGTTCTCCTTTTTGATTGCTTCTAAGTGATTACACTTAGAGCATGGGAGCAGAGAGAGAGAATCATGCTTAAGACTCTTAAACTTATCTAGTAATAAAGCATGTTCCTTTTTTAAAGAATTGAAGCTTTTTGTAACAGTTCTATATTCATCAAATAATTCATGGAAAGTAATTAAAAGCTCATTGAAAGATAAATCTTCATTAAGTAAATCACTTACCTCTTCTCCCAAAGCCATTAGAGCGAAGTTGGCCTCCTCTTTGATGCTTGCTTTTTCATCCTCGGAATCACTCGAGTCGTCCCATGTAACCTTCAATGCCTTCTTCTTCTTGAGTTACTTCTTCTTGGCTTGGGGGCATTCATTTTTGAAGTGCCCCGGCTTCTTGCATTTATAACATATGACTTGGTCATTTTTGGTTCAAGTTTGTTTTTGAATTCATTTTTAAATTTGCCCTTTTTAATGAATTTTTTAAATTTTCTAGTTAAGACTACAATGTCCTCGTCAAGGTCCTCATCACTTGATGTTCCTTTCAAGTGCTCTTCTTGAGTTCTTAATGTCATATCCTTCATGTTCTTTGGAAGGAGGTTCTCTAGCTCATCTTGAGCATGGCATGTCATTTCATAGGTCATTAAAGACCCTATGAGTTCTTCGATAGGAAAAGTCTTAAGGTCCTTGGCCTCTTGAATGGCCGTAACCTTTGGATCCCAACATTTTCGAAGGGATCTTAAAATTTTTGTTACTAATTCAAAATTAGAAAATTCTTTACTAAGAGCCTTGAGTCCATTAATGACATCCGTAAAGCGGGTGTGCATATCTCCAATGGACTCACTTGGTTTCACAAGGCAAGCTGCGTGAGGCAACTACCTACAAGGCGGCACATGATAGTTTTCTTGATTTTTTTGGATTTAAACTTATGAAATATCATTGAAAATGGATTTCAACTTCTCTCTAAACCGACGAAAGAATTGTCAGATTTAGAGAAAAAATCTTTTTCATTAAATGCAAAGGCTATGAATGCCTTATTTTGCGCTTTAAATAAAAAAGAGTTCAATCAGATTTCTACATGCGAAACGATTTTTGATATTTGGCAAACACTTGAAATCGCGCACGAGAGAACTAGTAGAGTTAAAGACTCAAAAGTAAACCTCTTATTGCATGATTTTGAGCTCTTCCGAATGACACCAAGCGAGTTTATTAACGACATGTACACCCGTTTCACGGCTGTCATCAATAGCTTGAAAAGTTTTAGTAAATGTATTTCAAATTTTGAACTCACTAACAAGATCTTAAGATCCCTTCCAAAAAGGTGGGATCCTAAAGTAACCGCAATACAAGAGACTAAAAATTTAAATGATTTTTCATTGGAAGAACTCATTGGCTCTTTAATGACATATGAAATGAGTTTCTTGGAACATGTTAAACTTAATGAATATATAAACCACCTTCCAAAGAACATGAAGGATTTGGCACTTCGAACAAGAGAATGCCACTTGAGTGATGATTAAGTGATGAGAACAATGTTGAGAACGTTGAACTTTTGATATTAAAATTTAAAAAGTTCATTAAACATGAATTAAAGAACACAAATGAAAAGAACACCAACTCTTGCTATGAACGCAAGAAACCAAAATGCTCCAAAGACGAGTATACAAAAATGAAGAAGAGGAAAGCACGCAAAGAAGATGAAGATGTAAACTACGCTTTAACGAGCTTCGACTACAAGGTAAGCAACTCAACCAAAGCCCCTTTACTTTATGAAATCACTTGAAAATTTTCATGAGTGCTTAATTTAGAAAATAAAAAAATTAAAATTATTTTCAAAAATTATATCATGCTTCTCTTTTTAGCATTTTTTTGAAAAATTAAAAAAAATTTAATCATGAAAATTATATTGTTAAAGTTTCATGTATGTTATGATTCAAAATTTTGAATGATATATGCAACATTATGGATTATAATTACATTATGTGTGATAATGCAATTTCATGCATACGATTTTCGTATCGGTTTCGGTTACAATCTTGATGTATGGTTTTGACATAATAAATCAATTAGCATGATTATGTTTGTACACCTAATAGGATTAACCCATAATTGTGTATTTCGGTTTTCATGTTTTTATGATGTCATGCATGAGGATTTGAAGGTATTATATTTTGACAATGAAACTCATGTTTTGTTCTTAAACATGATACTCATCTTTGCATGTTCTAAATCTCTTGAATTAAATTATCATTGAAATTAAAATGATGATATCACTCTTGATGTTTATGATTGCAATATATTCTTCTTAAAATACCTTTCGATATAATCCTAGTGATGTATAATTTGAATCATGTTTGACTATCTTTCACCCATCTTGAAATAATTTATGATAAGTAATGCAAGGTATTCCTTCACCTGATCTTTAAATATCTCGAATGCCTAATCTAAGATAATGTGAGGAAGACATCTTTTAATTGAGTCTTACCTTCTTCACGATAAAAAATTGATCATTATCGATATGCAAGTCTTTGTAACCTTCGAAAATCTTTTTTCATTTATCATTTGAAAATTTTCTATATCTATGATCACTCTCTATCCATTTAAAAGTTTATTTTTAATGTCTCTTGATAACAACACTTCATAATTCGATGAGTCATTTCTTTTTGTCACATAATTATCATGTGATTGGAACTAATAGAATGACATCACTCTATAAAAATATAGTGATCAGATGAATGGGAAACAACAAAGCAATTTGATCAAAATAAAGTGTTGCAGCACTCCCTGAAAAGTCTAAGTCAGGGTGCCAGCGGTGACACCGCCAGGGCTAGTGGTAGCACCGCTTGGGCATTCTGTTCCCAAGCGGTGGCACCGCCCGAGAGCCCCCTTTTATAAAGAGGACTTAGGGCCAGCGGTGGAACTACCCCCAAGTCTTGAGGCTACTTTCAAAATCACCTCCCACCCTCTCTAAACTTCATCTTCCCTCTCGAGAAGACTAAGAGATGCTTCCATCCCCTTGAATCTTGAATCAAGACCTTCACTTCTCAAGAAACATCATCCAAGGTAACATTTGATTCTCCCTCTTTGTTTTCTCAATACATGGCTACTTCCTTAAAATTTCTTTATTCTATCATCATGTTTAGATAAATAGCTCCTAAGAGATCATCTAGAGACAAAGGGAAGAGGAGGCAAGGAGATTCATTTGACCAATCCCTCTTTAGCTCAAATGAAATAGCCCTTAGGTACCATAATCTTGAAACAAGAACCATATACAAGGGAAAACATGTTGATTTAGGTGAACTAGGAAACCTAAAGCCAATTAGGTGGTTTGTCGAATTGGATGTCTTACCCATCTTGCAAATCAATGAACTAATTTATCCTAGATTAATTAGTTTGTTTTACACTAATTTGAGCTTAGATGATGATGATAATATGTCAACCTACCTATTAGGAAATCAAATTCTAATTATGGATAACACAATATGTTACCTAATTGGAATCTTTGAAAAAGATAGAGGTTGCTACTTTAGAGGACAATAGGATATGGATGCAATCGGAGTAACCTACTTCGAGGCTTTAGGGACCGTTTTCGAAAATTCCAACCTAGCTATAGTCCCTAAAAGTTGTGAGCACTTATTACCTTTTAGCTCTAATATCCTCCATCATATCATCATGAATATCTTAATTCCTAAACAGTATCACCACGATGAGATTAGTCAAATGGAGTTTGGTACCATGCACTGGATAATGTCTAAGCAAAATAATTGTTTTGGATACTTGATTCAACAACATATGTTAGAAATACTTTCTAAAGACTTAATGTTATCATATAAGGGCTTAATCACTAGAATGCTATATGCATATAATATTAGAATACCACCCGACGAAGAAGTGATAAAAGTAGATAGATATAACACCATAAATAGAAACTTGCTTAAGAGACTGAGGTGCATTTTTAGAAATGGACTATGGACTAGGTAGCCTCGAAGGATCGATCCAGCTCCCCCTAGTAGAACAACTTAAAACACAAGTTTTTAGGGGTGGTGAATCTCCTCCTCCTAGTCCCTTTAGTGTAGCACCATCAGAACCAGCACCTGCTCTATTTATTGAGGATCCGATCATATCAGAGATAAATCAAATCAAATCATAATAGGCTAAAATTTTGAGTGAAGTACGATAGATGAATCTGAAGTTAGATCACTTGTATAGGCACTTCGATATTCTACTTGAGGAATAGTTGTTGTTATGTATCTTTTGACTTTTATTTTGTAAACCACTATGCTATTGTGGTACACTTTTAAGATTATCCTAATGCATGATTGATAGGACCCTAGCAGGGTTAGGTCCTATTCAACCATGTAGCAACTAATAAAAACCCTATGAGAATGTAATAAACCCCACCTAGCCGCCTCTATCCTATAAAGAAGAGAGGCTAGGATTTATATTTGGGTCTTTGGGGTTCTTAGCCGTCGCCCCCCCTTGTTACTGGGCTGGCCCACTAAAGTTGAGGGCAAATTGGGTAGTTCACTTAGGAAGCAGCCCCTAGGGCTAGGGTTTGGAGCTCTATATAAGCTTGTAGTCTCCACCTCTTTGGAATAAGAAAGATCAATCTACAATTGCAGCCACCAGGCTACTTGGAGGGTGGAACCCCTATAGCGTTCCAAGGGTTGATCCCCCTCAAAGATCAATCTCGATAGAATTCCTCTGGGGTTCTATCATTTGGTATCAGAGCAGCGATCTTGCTGCTTTTACTGCCATCCCTGCCGCCCACCATTAGCCAAGCAATTCCCACAATTGCTCTTGATGTCGTCGTCTCCACCATCATCTCTTGACGTAGATCAAATCAATCTACAGTCGCCACCTCCAATTGCATCAGAGATCTGGTATTTTTCTACCACCAATACCTTTTGCTGCTGCAATTTTTCATCTAAAATATCGAAAAGAAGTTTTTCTATCGATCCCTTGCTGCAAATTCCTTGCGTCGCAAAGTTACCATCTTTGCGAACGAAGGATTGCTGCAGAAAATTTCAGCCGCGTGTTGCTGCCTTTAACTGATCTAATTGTTATCCTTTTTGAACGAAATTTTTTGTGCATCTCATAGATCATCTTGGCTCCCATCCATGATTGATCTATTATGGAATTCATCCAAAAAAAATTCATGTGTTGCTGTAATCTCTTATCGCAAACTGCTGAAATTTTTCGACGAGAATTCTGCTATCGCAACTTGCACCGATTTCTTTACTGCTTTGCTGCGAAAATTTCTTGATCCAATTTGTTATCCTTGTTGCTATCTAAACTAAGATTCTACCATCAAACCCCCTCCTCAAACCCCTGAGTTTTTGGTGGAAATTTTGCCGAGAAACCGCTATTTTTTCGATGACAATTCTGCTCTTACAAGACAACACATATCGGCAGCAATTGCCATTGATTTTTATCAAATCTTTGTTGTAATCTACCACAGATCTAAAACTCTCTTCCCTAACCTTCATCCACTACCATCATAGCCGAAAAACTCCATCAAACCATAGCCCCAAACTGCACCCAAAACAGCCACAAAATAAGCCTAAACCGCAGCCTACATTCACCAATCCACCAACCCTTTCAACCACCACTTCTCTCAACCAATACATGCCTTTAACTCGACAGCAAAAAAGAGATCTTAATATTACAGATTTGGAGACATATGCTATGGCATCCGAGGAGGCAATTGATGCTAAATTTGAAGCCTTCGAGACACGAATGAAGGAGAAGATTTGGACTCTCTTTGCCGAACTTAGTTTGGGTCGACCATCGAGCCCAAAGAAATCACATCAAGGGGAGAGCTCTAATCGAAGAGATGACCTCCAGGAGAGGGGAGGCTCTATGACTGATCCCCACTATCCACGCATGAGGGTGGACTTCCCTAGATGGGAAGAAGGAGACCCGATTGGTTGGATCTCGACTTGAGCGATATTTTTTTTGTACCACAAAACCGCAGATGCATCTATGGTCGAAATTACAGCTATACATCTTGAAGGAGATGCCATACAATGGTTTGATTGGTTTGAACATACTCATGGAGTCCTCTCATGGCGACAATTCAAAGAAGGACTGCTGATCCGTTTCGGACCAACCGATTACGAGAACATCGACGGACAACTAGCAAAGATCCGACAAACCTCCACCATCCAGGAGTATCAAACCAGGTTTGAAAGGTTATCTAATCAAACTCGTGATTGGTCTGAAAAACAATTATTGGGGACATTTATTGAGGGCTTGAAGCCGGAGATCCGGGGAGAAGTTAAAGCGCGACAACCGTACACGCTTATGGCAGCCATCTCTTTCGCACGACTTCAGGAGGAGCGATTGAACCATGAAGCTCGGAGGACTAGGGTCACTCCCCGACCAGCAATATTGAAGCCCTCAGCCCCCCCTACTATCAACCGAGCTCCTGCACCAAAAAGGTTGACAAGAGAAGAGCTTCGAGACCGATCTGCCAAGGGGTTATGTTGGCATTGTGACGAGTCGTGGAGCCGCGAGCATCGCTGTAAAAAGGGGAGACTTCTTGTGATTGAACTAGTGGAAGAAGAGATCAGTGAACAGCCAGAAGAAAGTCTTAAACATGAGGATGAAGATATGGAAGAAGAGCCACAATCAGTCGACTTTATGGTACATGCGCTAGTCGGCTACTCAAATCCGCAAACGATGAAAGTTGGAGGCCTGCTCAAACAACAACCGATCACCGTTCTCATCGATACAGGCAGCACTAATAACTTTCTAAACAATAAGGTTGCTGCTCGAATGGTGCTCCACATTGAAGGTTGCAGCAAGTTCGACGTAAAGGTCGCCGACGCCCGAATCCTAAAATGCGACCAAAGATGCCCGCAGGTGAAACTATTACTACAGGACCAAGAAATTATTGCTGACTTCTTCCTCCTACCAATTGATGATTATGAGGCTGTGTTGGGCATAGAATGGCTGACGACACTAGGTGATGTCTCTTGAAACTTTTCCAAATTGATTATGAAATTCTATTGCAAAGGTAAACAGGTCACCCTGCGCGGGAAGCGCGGAAGCAACGTAACCACCGTTTCAACTCAACGAATGGAGAAAGTTTTACATAAGATAAATGGTGGCTTTCTTATGCATCTCCAGCAGTAACCATAGGGGAGAAAACAAAAATTAAAAATCAAAAGATCACCCAACTGCTTGTTGAATTTGATGATGTTTTTGCTGAACCGTGCGGTCTTCCTCCTACTCGGCAACATGACCACCAGATTCCAATCCTTCCGGGCAAACCACCAGCAAACACTCGGCCTTACCACTATCCTCACCTCCAGAAAGATGAAATTGAGAAAATCGTGAAGGAAATGCTCGAAACAGGGGTGATTCGACCAAGCTGCAGCCCCTACTCCTCACCGGTGCTACTTGTGCGCAAGAAAGACGGAACCTGACGGATGTGCATCGACTACCGAGCTCTAAATGACATCACCATCAAGGATAAGTACCCCATACCAGTGGTGGATGAACTTCTTGATGAATTAAAAGGAGCTTGAGTCTTTACGAAGTTGGACCTTCGATCCGGTTACCACCAAATTCGGGTATGTGAAGGCGACATCCCAAAAATTACTTTTCGCACTCATAACGGCCATTATGAATTCTTGGTAATGCCCTTTGGACTCACTAATGCTCCTTCAACCTTCCAAAGTCTCATTAACGATATTTTTTGAAGCTTTCTTCACAAATTTATGCTGGTATTTTTTGATAATATTCTCATTTACAACCCTTCTCTTGAGACTCACTTTCAGCACTAGCGAATTATTCTAACGATCCTTCAGGAGAATACTCTTTTCGTTAAGCTATCAAAGTGCAGCTTTCTCCAGCAAAAAGTAGAGTACCTTGGGCATATAATATCAGAAGGAGTGGTCGTAGACCCAACAAAAATCGAAGCAATACAAGGCTGGCCGAAACCTACAAATGTGAAATTGCTGCGTGGGTTCCTTGGACTAACGGGCTACTATCGAAAATTCGTGAAGGACTATGGGAAGATTAGTGCCCCCCTCACTTCTCTACTGAACAAAGATGCCTTCCTATGGTCGAACAAAGCCTCCGCTGCCTTCCATAGACTTAAGACAGCCATGACGACAACACCAGTGCTAGCACTACCAGATTTCAGCCAACCCTTCATCATTGAGGCCGATGCATCTGGAGTTGGAATTGGAGCTATTCTCATGCAAGATGGTCGACCACTCATATACACTAGCAAGACATTGTCTCCCTTCCATCAAAAAATGTCTATCTATGATAAGGAGATGCTCGCCATTGTGCACGCAGTAACAAAGTGGAGACCCTACCTGATTGGCCGATGATTTCAGATTAAAATTGACCATAGAAGCCTTAAGTACTTTTTGGAGCAGAAGATATCATCCCCGGAGCAGCAAAAATGGGTAACCAAACTTCTAGGATTTGATTATGAAATTATTTACAAAAAGGGGAAAGAAAACGTTGTTGCAGATGCACTCTCACGGCTCCCTCAACAAGCTGAATTTTCAGCTATCTCTCTTCCTACCACCGGCTTCCTCAAGGGCATTAGGGAGGAATAGAAGAAGGATCCAGAAACTAGCAACATCATCAAAAAATTGGAGGAGGATCCAAGCGTAATAGCTCACTATACTTGGGATTCGAGGGATCTACGCTATAAAGGTCGTATTGTACTTATACCAAACTCCCCTTGCATCAAAGTCATTCTGCACGAAATGCACTCCACACCTTCAGTAGGGCACTCCAGATTTCTAAGAACCTACAAAAGGGTGAAGCAAAACTTTTATTGGAAAGGGATGAAAAAAATTATTTCTGAATACGTAGCACAATGTGATGTATGTCAACAGCAAAAAGGTGAAACAGTAGCGAGTCCAGGGAAACTACAACCACTACCCATACCAGACTCGGTGTGGACTGACATCTCCATGGACTTCATCGAAGGGCTGCCACCTTCCAAAGGTAAAAGCACAATCCTTGTGGTGGTTGATCGACTTACGAAATATGCTCATTTTTGTGCTGTGCGAAATCCCTACACTACTGTTAGTATTGCTCAGATTTTCATAGAAAATATTGTTAAACTGCATGGGATGCCAAGGTCCATCATAAGTGATCATGACAGGGTCTTCACTAGTAAATTTTGGATCGAGTTATTACAGTTACAGGGCACCAAACTCAAGATGAGCACTGTATATCATCCATAAACTGATGGCCAAACAGAAGTGGTGAACAGATGTTTAGAGACATACCTTTGATGTTTCGCTAGTGATCAACCAAAGGAGTGGACGAAATGACTCCCCTGGGTCGAATGGTGGTACAATACTACAATTTCTCCCTTGGGCCGAATATACTAAATTAGTACATTGGACTAATTTACCACTCGAAGATACCACATGGGAATCATATGAGGAGCTGAAGTCTCGGTTCCCTAAGTTCATGGGACCCCAGCCATGAGGACAAGGCTGATTTGAAGAGGGCAGGCTTGATAGGACCCTAGCAGGGTTAGGTCCTATTCAACCATGTAGCAGCTAATAAAAACCCTATGAGAATGTAATAAACCCCACCTAGCCGCCTCTATCCTATAAAGAAGAGAGGCTAGGGTTTATATTTGGGTCTTTGGGGTTCTTAGTCAGCGCCCCCCCTTGTTACTAGGTCGGCCCACTAAAGTTGAGGGCAAATTGGGTAGTTCACTTAGGAAGCAGCCGCTAGGGCTAGGTTTTGGAGCTCTATATAAGCTTGTAGCCTCCACCTCTTTGGAATAATAAAGATCAATCTACAATTGCAGCCACCAGGCTACTTGGAGGGTGGAACCCCTATAGCGTTCCAAGGGTTGATCCCCCTCAAAGATCAATCTCTATAGAATTCATCTGGGGTTCTATCAATGATGTTGTATATTTCTTTTCAAATTGTTTAAACTTCGGTTTTGATAGTCTCAACTTGTAATTATTTTTGGATTTTTGATGATATCTCTTCGATATCTTATTTTGAACGGAGCTCTCATTTTTTTTTTCAATCATAATATTTTAATGAAGCTATCATTTTCGATAGTAATATTTTTAATCTTGATGAAGCCTACATGATGTTGTAATATTTTGGATGATTTGGTATCATGATGTTGTTCTCCTCCTTCTTAAAATGATGGATCTTAATGGTGTAGTAAAATTGATTTTATAACTTGCATTTCATATGCATAAATTAATGTCATGAATATTGCTTAAAAATTAAACTCTTAAATGTTCATTTTGGATTTTTATTCTTGTGCCAATCTCTATAATTCGAGATTTTAAGACTTAATATCTTTCACTTCATAAATTCATAAATGCCAAGTTAAAGCTTTATGAATTTTTTCATCTCTTTCTCATAGATTTTACCTTACAATTGATATGAGATAATTGATGAATGGCTTTATTGATCTATCCTTCCACTTTATAATTTTATGCTTGGATTTTCAAAATTGCATCTTAAGCCTTTCATCCTCTTTTATGTATGAATCTTTCATAACTTGATAAATGATAATTGATCATTTTTTGGATTTCATAAACATGAATTAAACTGATGTTCAAAATATTTTTCAGATTTATCCATCAAGGATAACTTATTTTGCATTATAATTCAACTCGATTTCTAAGCAAATATTAGCCTCATGTATTATGTGTGTTTAATATGCTTGATAAATGACTACTCTTACAATTTTTTTATTTCACCTCCTTTTTGTTGATAACAAAGGGGGAGAAGTAAGTAATGATGAATGATTGAAAATCTTAATGTTTTGGTATCATGTATGTTATACCTAAAGTGATGTTGATTTATTGTGATTGTGCGTATTGTACTTCGATGATTTGAAATTATGATGCACAATGTATGAAATCTTGATACAATATGTTATATATGATCAAAATTGTTTCACTTGAATTCAAAAGTTATTATTTCTTTTGAATTCAAGTTTACCTTATTTCGATATGACATATTGATAGGGGGAGTTTGGTTAAACTCTGAGGAGTTAAGGTTAACTCTATCAGCCATCAATTAGTTATCACCATAAAAAATGGAAAGATTATTGAATCTCAAAATTTGATGATGAAACTAATTGATCATGTTTTGTTTAACTAATTATGTTTTAAGTCACGCAAGTCTACTCTCGATCAGGCTTAGACAATTGACGTAGGAAGAATCGATGTTGCGCTGGAGGAAAACACATCAAGAGATTGGACGTCGAGCCGGAGGTCCGATCGACAATCGACAAAAGGCTTTGGATAAAGAAATTGGGCATCGGGCCAGAAAGAGCAGAGTTGCACCAAAAAGATCAAGGTTGTAGGAGTTAACTACTGATTGGGCAATAGGTCGCAAGAATGGACGATGCGCTAAAGAAATGGACGAAGCACCGATGTGCCAATGTCGGGTGACATTTCAATTAAGCATTGTAATAATTGTCTAGATCGAAGTAAGATTAAAGATTAATTGGGTTGTAATTAGGCTAACCTAGTTAGGGGCCAGTTAGACCCATACCTAGATAAGTTTGGGCTGGACTCAAGGCCCAAATAGGGTTGCTGAACCCTATCTAGTGATGGTACTGTCAGATTGGGATGGTGGTACCGCTTGGGTTTAGTCTCCTAGATGGTCTAGGCGGTGGTACTGCCTTAGGGCAAAGTGCTTAGGCGATGGTACCACCCAGTACATTGACCGTGTTAGTGTGTCGGGTGATGGTACCACCAGACTAGGCGGTGGTACCACCTAGTACATTGACAGAACTAGAGCACACTAGCGGTGGTACCGCTAGTGTCAGGCGGTAGTACCGCTAGCACTTGAAAATCCAAGATGATTCAAATTTGGGATCCAAATTTGAATCACATTGAGGCCTATAAATACCCCTCTTATCTATAGTTGAAATGCACACTAGAATTGAGAAAGAAAAAGGAAAATGCTATAGTAATAGTGTCAAATTTTTCCCTCTAATTCTAAAGTGTGATCTAGCCTTAGAGAGGGTTGAGATGCTATGTAAGGGTGATAGGACCCTAGCAAGGTTAGGTCCTACTCAACCATGTAACAGCTAATAAAAACCCTGTGAGAATGTAATAAACCCAACCTAGCCGCCTCTATCCTATAAAGAAGAGAGGCTAGGGTTTATATTTGGGTCTTTGGGCTTCTTAGCCGCCGCCCCCTTATTACTGGGCCGGCCCGCTAAGGTTGAGGGCAAATTGGGTAGTTCACTTAGGAAGCAACCCCTAGGTTAGGGTTTGGAGCTTTATATAAGCTTGTAGCCTCCACCTCTTTGGGATAAGAAAGATCAATCTACAATTGCAGCCACCAGACTACTTGGAGGGTGGAACCCCTATAGCGTTCCAAGGGTTGATCCCCCTCAAAGATCAATCTCGATAGAATTCCTCTGGGGTTCTATCATCTAGTATCAGAGCAGTGATCTTGCTGCTTTTGCTGCCATCCCTGCCACCCACCATTAGCCAAGCAATTCCCACAATTGCTCTTGACGTCGTCGTCTCCACCATCATCTCTTGACGTAGATCAAATCAATCTACAGTCGCCACCTCCAATTGCATCAGAGATCTAGTATTTTTCTACCACCAATACCTTTTGCTGCTGCAATTTTTCATCTAAAATATCAAAAAGAAGTTTTTCTATCGATTCCTTGCTGCGAATTCCTTGCGTCGCAAAAGTTACCATCTTTGCGAACGAAGGATTGCTGCAGAAAATTTCAGCCGCGTGTTGCTGCCTTTAACCGATCTAATTGTTATCCTTTTTGAACGAAATTTTTTGTGCACCTCATAGATCATCTTGGCTCCCATCCGTGATTGATCTATTGTGGAATTCATCACAAAAACAAATTCGTGTGTTGCTGCAATCTCTCGTCACATACTGCTGAAATTTTTTGATGAGAATTCTGCTATCGCAACTTGCACCGATTTCTTTACTGCTTTGCTGCCGAAATTTCTTGATCCAATTTGTTATCCTTATTGCTATCTAAACTAAGATTCTACCATCAAAACCCCTCCTCAAATCCCTGAGTTTTCGCTGGAAATTTAGGTCGAGAAATCGCTATTTCTTCGACGACAATTCTGCTCTTACGAGGCAGCGCACATAGGCAGCAATTGCTACTGATTTTTGTCAAATCTTTGCTGCGATCTACCACAGATCTAAAACCCTCTTCCCTAACCTTTATCCACTACCATCTTAGCCCAAAACTCCATCAAATCGCAGCCCCAAACAGCACCCAAAATAGCCACAAAACAAGCCTAAACCATAACCTACATCCACCGATCCACAAACCCTTTCAACCACCACTTCCCTCAAAAATTCATGCCTTTAACCCGGCAACAAAAAGAGATCTTAATATTACAGATCTGGAGTCATATACTATGGCATCCGAGGAGGTGATAAAGCTAAATTGAAGCCTTCGAGATGCGAATGGAGGATAAGATTCGGGCTCTCTTTACCGAACTCGATTTCAGAGAACACCGAGCCCAAAGAAATCTCATCAAGGAGAGAGCTCTGACCGAAGAGATGACTCCCAAGAGAAGGGAGGCTCTATGATCGATCCCTACTATCCACGCATGAGGTGGACTTCCTAGATGGGAAGAAGGGACCCGATTGGTTGGATCTCGCGTGTGGAGCGATATTTTCTGGTACCACAAAACCGCAGATGCATCTATGGTAGAAATTACAGCTATACATCTTGAAGGAGATGCCATACAATGGTTTGATTGGTTTGAACATACTCATGGAGTCCTCTCATGGCAACAATTCAAAGAAGGACTACTGATCCGTTTCGGACCAACCGATTACGAAAACATCGACGGACAACTAGCAAAGATCCGACAAACCTCCACCATCCAGGAGTATCAAACCGGGTTTGAAAGGTTATCTAATCAAACTCGTGATTGGTCTGAAAAACAGTTATTGGGGACATTTATTGAGGGCTTGAAGCTGGAGATCCGGGGAGAAGTTAAAGCGCGACAACCGTACACGCTTATGGCAGCCATCTCTTCGCATACGACTTCAGGAGGAGCGATTGAACCATGAAGCCCGGAGGACTAGGGTCACTCCCCGACCAGAAATATTGAAGCCCTCAGCCTCACCTACTATCAGCCGAGCTCCTGCACCAAAAAGGTTGACAAGAGAAGAGCTTCGAGATCGATCCACTAAGGGGTTATGTTGGCATTGTGACGAGCCGTGGAGCCGCGAGCATCGTTGTAAAAAGGGGAGACTTCTTGTGATTGAACTAGTGGAAGAAAAGATCAATGAACAGCCAGAAGAGAGTCTTGAACATGAGGATGAAGATGTGGAAGAAGAGCCACAATCAACCAACTTTATGGTACATGCGCTAGCCGATTACTCAAATCCAAACGATGAAAGTTGGAGGCCTGCTCAAACAACAACCAATCAAGTTCTCATCGATACAGCAGTACTAATAATTTTCTAAATAGTAAGGTTGCTGCTCGGATGGCGCTCTATATCGAAGGTTGTAGCAAGTTCGACGTAAAGGTTGCCGACGGCCGAATCCTAAAATGCGACCAAAGATGCCCACAGGTGAAACTATTATGCAGGCCAAGAAATTGTTGCCAACTTCTTCCTCCTACCAATTAATGATTATGAGGCTGTCTTTGGGCATAGAATGGTCGACGACACTAGGTGATGTCTCTTGGAACTTTTCCAAATTGATTATGAAATTCTATTGCAAAGGTAAACAGGTCACCCTACGCGGGAACCGTGGAAGCAACGTAACCACTGTTTCAACCCAACGAATGGAGAAAGTTTTACACAAGATAAATGGTGGCTTTCTTATGCATCTCCAGCACCAACCAGAGGGGGAGGAATGGAAGAAGGATCCAGAAACCAGCAACATCATCAAAAAATTAGAGGAGGATCCAAGCGCAATAGCTCACTATATTTGGGATTCGAGGGATCTATGCTATAAAGGTCGTATTGTGCTTATACCAAACTCCCCTTGCATCAAAGTCATTCTGCACAAAATGCACTCCATACCTTTTGTAGGGCACTCCGGATTTCTAAGAACCTACAAAAGAGTGACGCAAAACTTTTATTGGAAAGGGATGAAAAAAATTATTTATGAATACGTAGCACAATGTGATGTATATCAACAGCAAAAAGGTGAAACAGTGGCAAGTCCAGGGAAACTACAACCACTACCTATACCAGACTCGGTATGGACTGACATCTTCATGGACTTCATCGAAGGGTTGCCACCTTCCAAAGGTAAAAGCACAATCCTTGTGGTGGTTGATCGACTTACGAAATATGCTCATTTTTGTGCTGTGCGAAATCCCTACACTGCTGTTAGTATTGCTCAGATTTTCATAGAAAATATTGTTAAACTACATGGGATGCCAAGGTCCATCGTAAGTAATCATGACAGGGTCTTCACTAGTAAATTATGGACCGAGTTATTTCAGTTACAGGGCACCAAACTCAAGATGAGCACTGCATATCATCCACAAACTGACGGCCAAACAGAAATGGTGAACAGATGTTTAGAGACATACCTTCGGTGACGGCCAAAATTCACCCTGTCTTCCACGTGTCATGCTTGAAGCCCAAGTTGGGAGAACACGAGATACCCCAGATCCAACTACCCAACACCACTGATGATAGAAATATTCAAGCCCAACCACAAGCCATCCTCGACCGCAGAGTCGTGATGCGTCGTCGACGTCCCTCTACTGAAGTACTAGTACATTGGACTAGTTTACCACTTGAAGATGCCACATGGGAATCATATGAGGAGCTGAAGTCCGGTTCCTCGAGTTCATGGAACCCCTGACCTTGAGGACAAGGTGATTTGAAGAGGGCGGGCTTGATAGGACCCTAGCAGGGTTAGGTCCTACTCAACCATGTAAAAGCTAATAAAAACCCTATGAGAATGTAATAAACCCCACCTAGCCGCCTTTATCCTATAAAGAAGAGAGGCTAGGGTTTATATTTAGGTCTTTGGGCTTCTTAGCCGCCGCCCCTTGTTATCCTGGGCCGGCCCGCTAAGGTTGAGGGCAAATTGGGTAGTTCACTTAGGAAGCAACCCCTAGGGTTAGGGTTTGGAGCTCTATATAAGCTTGTAGCCTCCACCTCTTTGGAATAAGAAAGATCAATCTACAATTGCAGCCACCAGACTACTTGGAGGGTGGAACCCCTATAGCGTTCCAAGGGTTGATCCCCCTCAAAGATCAATCTCGATAGAATTCCTCTGGGGTTCTATCAAAGGGTTACCTCCTAAGTCTGTCAAAATGAGAGAGCTATAAGGGAGTTAGTCTTCGCCCATTGGAAGGAAGACAACTAGTTGAAAAGCTAGTGGCCTCAAGAGAAGAGGAATCGGGAGTGGACGTAGGTCGTATGACCGAACCACTATAAAACTTGGTTGCATTTATATTCTTGCATTTACCTTTCTACAAACCTTTACTTTGCTTATTCACTACCCTTCATCTTCTCTAAATATTCTCAAGTTTTAGTTAGAGCTTTTTCGATATTGTTTTAGTCGAAACGAAGTTTTCAAAGTTTGAAATTTCCAAAAGCATTATTTTAAATCTACGAAAATTTATCATACTTAACCGCTGCCTATCACCCCCCCTCTTAGTGTCGCTCTTGATCCGAATAGCCGATACCCTAAAGAGATCAACCCCAAGCTTAGAATCCGTAAGGGTTCTAACAAAACTATTTCTCTCTCAAAACAAATGACCTTGGCCAAGGATTTACCTAAGCAAGAATATATGTGATATTCCTCTCATGATACCGAGAGTGGATGATCCTTTGTTGACACTTAATTACTCTCGTAAGGTTGGCTGCCACTCCAGATGACCAGCTGTGCTAGATCTAGAACTTCTAGACCTATAAGTCTGGTATCAAAGAGTGAAGTACTCATACAGGATATCTTTGGTATCTCAAGTCTAAGGACTAGATATACTACTAGGATTATGAAATCGTTATCTAATAATAAGGTATCATCAACCATCCAACATTTCGTAAATAGATCAATTAGTTAATAAGACCCCTAGGGTTTTATCGTATAAGAAAAGGGATGATCACTTTGAGAGGATCGACCTCCTTGATCATTTTGAGGGGATCGACCTCCTTGATCACTTTGAGGGAATCGACCTCCTAGGGTTTGTCAAAAGACTAGAATAATATTTTATTGATAGGTAAAAAGAAACAGATATATCCCTATTTATAAAGTTCCACCCAAAGTCCATCATGACTTAGTAAATAAATAAATATCAAATAAAACCTTATCTAACTCTTACTAAACTAGACAAACTAAATAAAATATTTTTCAAAGCTTAGAAAATAAAGGGATCCTAATAATTCCTCCCCCTTTAGATCAACCTTGTCTTGAAGGCTGAGCAGCATCAACTCTAGGAGCTTCTCTTTCAGTACTTCAATCATAGGATATCTATAGTGCATCATAACTCATTGATCAAGTAAACAGGGTCCCACTTCTTGATAGTGTAAGCAATTGGCTAGCCTTCTGGTGTAGTAGTTATTGTAGTCTTTAGAAGAACCCACTCCATCCGATAGCTAGTGGTAGTTGTGACCTTACTTCTACGTCTTCCCTTTAGGATTTCCTATTTTTTATTAATAAAAAAATTCTTAATTAATTTAGAAAAATTCCAAGACACATCACTCAGGGTTGATAGCTATTCAATTCTAAGCACTACTTTAAAGTTTTCCAAGGGTAGTAAAAAGAAATCTGCAAGTAACTCTTGGCCCTATATAATCAATTTTATCTTTGAATATTTGCTATCACAAGTTAAAATCAGTCCATCAGTAATTTTTACTTTGAATTTGTCATAGCCTTCAATGTGGTAGGCCAATCGATCAGTAATCTTACTATCCATAAAATTATTAGTACTACTAGTATCAATCAAAATTGTAATAGTCTGATGTTTCAAAATTCCTCCCACTTTCATAGTTTGTGGGTTAAAGTAGTTGGTTAATGCATGCACTATATGTATGATAGGTCTAACATCTTCATCAGAATTCATACCTTCATGATTGGAGTCCACGTTATTAGCTTTCGTTTCCTCCCCAATTGGTTCAATCATTAGCAGTTGCCCTTGTTTACATTGGTGATCCATACTCCATTTTTCATCACAATGCCATCACAAATCCTTTACTGATCTTTTCTTGAGCTCTTCTTAGGTTAGCCTTCAAATGTTAGGGTTTTAGATAAGAATAGATGGGGCTGGTGGCTTGCTGATCATTTGTTTATTGCCACTTCTATTTCGATGATTTTCTCTACTGATTTTTTTCTTATATATACTTACTGTCATCTACCACAGATCTAAAATCCTTTTCCCTAACCTTCATCCACTACCATCACAACCCTAAAACTCCACCAAATTACACCCCCAAATTGCATCCAAAATAACCATAAAATAAGCCTAAACCGTAGCCTACATCCACCAATCCACCAACTCTTTCGGCCACCACTTCTCTCAATCGATATATGCCTTTAACCTAACGACAAAAGAGAGATCTTAATATTGTAGATTTGGAGGCATATGCTATAGCATATGAAGAGACAATCAATACTAAATTTGAAGCCTTCAAGATGTGAATGGAGGATAAGATTCAGACTCTTTTTGCCGAACTCAGTTTGGGCCGACCATCGAGCCCGAAGAAATCACATCAAGGAGAGAGCTCTAATTGAAAATAGGACTTCCAGGAGAGGGGAGGCTCTATGAGCAATCCTTACTATCCACTCATGAGGGTGGAATTCCCTAGATAGGAAGAAGGAGACTCGATTGGTTGGATCTCATGCATAGAGTGATATTTTCAATACCACAAAACCACGAATGCATCTATGGTAGAAATTATGGCTATACATTTTGAAGGGGATGCCATACAATAGTTTGATTAGTTTGAACACACTCATGAAGTCCTCTCATAGTGACAATTCAAAGAAGGACTACTGATTTGCTTCGGACCAATTGATTATGAGAATATTGATGGACAACTAGCAAAGATCCGACAAACCTCCACCATTTAGGTGTATCAAACTAGGTTTGAAAGGTTATCTAATCAAACTCATGATTGGTATGAAAAATAGCTATTGGGGACCTTTATTGAGAGCTTGAAGCCGGAGATCCAGGGAGAAGTTAAAGTGCGACAACCGTACACGCTTATGATAGCCATTTCTTTCACACGACTTCAAGAGGAGCAATTCAACCATGAAGCCTGGAGGACTAGGGTCACTCCTCGATTAGCAATACTGAAGCCCTCAACCCCCCTACTATCAGTCGAGCCCCTACACCAAAAAAGTTGATAAGAGAAGAACTTCAGGAACGATTTGAAAAGGGGTTATATTGGGATTATGAGGAGCCGTGGAGCTACGAGCATCGCTATAGAAAAGGGAGACTTCTTATGATTGAACTAGTAGAAGAAGAGTTTATTGAACATCTAGAAGAGAGCCTTGAACTTGAAGAAGAAGATGTAGAAGAAGTGTCACAACCAACCGACCTTATGGTGCACACGCTAGCCAGCTACTCAAATCCACAAACGATGAAAGTCGGAGGCCTTCTCAAACAACAACCGATCACTGTTCTCATCGACACAGGTAGCACTAATAACTTCCTAAATAGTAAGATTGCTACTCGGATGGTGCTCCATATCAAATGTTGTAGCAAGTTTGACATAAAGGTCGCCAACAGCCGAATCCTAAAGTGCGACCAAAGACCAAAAAATTATCGTCGACTTCTTCCTCCTACCAATTAATGATTATGAGATCAGGCTTGGCATAGAATGGCTGATGACGCTAGGTTACGTCTCTGGAAACTTTTCTAAATTAATTATGAAATTCTACTGCAAAGGCAAATTGGTCATCCTATGCAAGAAGCGTGGAAGCAACATAACCACCATTTTAACCCAACAAATGGATAAAGTTTTACACAAGGTATATAGTGGCTTTTTGATGCATCTCTAGTAGTAACTGGAGGGAAAGAAAATAGAAATTGAAGATCAAAATCTCACTTAATTACTTGCTAAATTTGATGACGTTTTTGCTGAACTACGTGGTCTTCCTCCTACTCAGCAATAGGAACACCAGATTCCAATTCTTCTAGGTAAACCACCAACGAACACTCGACCATACCACTATCCTCACTTCTAGAAGGATGAAATTAAAAAGATTATAAAGGAGATGCTTGAAATAGTGGTGATTCGGCCAAGCTACAGCTCCTATTCCTCACTGGTGCTACTAGTACGCTGTTGGGAAATCCGTCAAGGGAACGACATCACAAGCGCTGAAGAACAGAAAACAAAACCCTAGATTTCCCTTAGAAAGTTTTCGTCATCATGCGAAAATCGGTGCATCAAAAACAAATCCGCAAAACTGCACGTGTAAAAGAAGATATCTAGGGAGATCGTATATCCCTGAATTCCTGAAGATCTGTGGGAGAGGATGAAGGAGGTCAAGCATCCTTTTCTCTAGTGGTATCCACACGGAAGGGATCGCAAGAAAGCACCTCTCTCTCTAGGGAGAGGAGAATAGGAGGTGGCTACCAAAAAAAACCCTCAACCTATAGAGCTTTGGTTCCCTCTTATTTATAGAGGCCCCCTGAAAACCCTAATGGATCTTTTGCCCTATTGGACATTGGATCTCCATCCAATTACCCAAGCCTCTTGGATTAGTGGGTCTCTACCTAATAATCTCTTATTAGCAATTATTGGATCTCATCTCAGGATCCAATAATTCAGGAGCTTAATGGATATCCAATAAGATAGGGGGTTCAGTAGATATCTCATATTCGAACCTCTACTCGTCGCAACACTTATCATATGTGTGTGACCCTCTAAGCCCAATATCGAGCTAGCCATGAGTCATACTTGTCAGAACTCCTTCTGACTTAGTGAATTATTATTTCTATAATAATTCACCCAACTCATCGACTCCGGACGTACCAGGCCACTACACCGCAGCCCCCAAACGATACAGGGAAATCTAATCCTTTGGACCTATTTATCCTCAGTTACCATGTATCTATGGTCCCTCATCCATCCAATATCCTAGAGACCCTATACCGGGCATGGTGCTATCAGGCCTATACGGTCTCTCATCGAGTCTTGCTCTTATCGGATTCTCTCGGATAACCCTTTCTCTCTCAATCCGAATAACCTTGGCTAAGGATTTGTTCAAGCAAGAACACATGGGATATTCCTCTCATGATACCGAGAGCGCATGATCCTTTATTGACACTCAATAGCCCTCGTAAGGTTGGCTACCACTCCCAATGACCAACTGTACTAGATCTAAAACTTTCCAAACCTATAAGTCTGATATCAAAGAGTGGAGTACTCATACAGGACATCCTTAGTGTCTCAAGTCTAAGGACCAGATACACTACTAGAACTACGGAATCGCTGTCTAACGTGAGGTATCAATAACCATCCAACATTCATTAGGTAAATCAATTAGTGAACTCATTCCCCAATGAGTACTTGCACTATACCCTTAGTGTCCCCACACAAGTAGCTATGAGACCAGCTACCTCCATCATATGGACAGGTATATAGCACACTAGTCTATCCGGTTATCTCGATATCCTTCTTGAGTAACCTATGACCAGGATAATTCAGGGTCTATGTTTAAAGGTGAATCAGTCTCATTATCGTGATCTCATCACGATCCAATTCCTATTGCACAGATCCAAGGACATCACAATATATGCAACACGTAAGATAAAGTGATAAAATACCTAATAATGAGCAAAGAGATAAAGTGTATATTAAGTCACAAGTGCCATCACTCATGTGATTGGCTTGCAGGGCACATATGACTAGCATACGCAAGAAAGATGAAACTTGACAGATGTGGATTGACTACCAAGCTTTAAATGGCATCACCGTTAAGGACAAATAACCAATACTAGTAGTGGATGAACTTCTTGATGAGTTAAAAGGAGCTCGAGTCTTCTCGAAGCTAGACCTCCGTTCTGGTTTATTGAATCACGGATTTTGATGATAAAATCAATTGATAAGTTTATTATCTAATCTATGCTGAGATAAATCATGCAGGACTAACTTCGATCAAAATAAGCAAAACAATTAAAGCAAGAAATATCAAATGTTGGGTCGAAGTCAAAGTTCAGGCATCGTATCGGAAGAATCAGACAATGCATCGAGAACAAATGTTGTAGGAGTCAACATACTGGTGGATCGAGCTTATAAATACCCCTTACTTCTCAGCTACTTGCACATTGCATACTCTTGTCTTTTTCTACTAGATCCATGAATCTTTGTATAGATCCGAAAAGTAAGTTTCAAGAGAAATTATTTAAACCAAATGTATGACACACTCATTTATTTTTAAAATATTCATCATGATTATTTCCATGAGATTCACAAGATTGGTAAAATGAATTCATTGATCTCAATAGGATAGAAAATCCATTTTCATTTCACGTAATTGATTTCACATGAGCATATTCAAATTTTCATGTAAAAACTATGCATCATGTTGAAAGCAAAATCATCAATATGCTTGCTTCTATCTTTTAATCATATTTGGTGTGCAAGCATTTTCATGAAATATGTTACTATAATGATAATTAATTTTGTGTCAAAAATCATGCATCTCGTTTGAGATCAAAAGAAAGATAAACTTATCAAGATTCATAAATTTTATCATGATCACAAGTTTTCCTTTTTATGTGTTTTATTTATCTCACATAAGTATATTCAAATTTTCATACGAAAGTCATCATCGTATAAATTCGAAATACAAGTTTTGTTAATAAACACATTAAGATCGAATGCATCACATAAAACCTCATGATAGTGCATTTTCTTATATTTAGGAGTTTCAATTTACGTGATTTGATCTTTCATAAGAATGATCAAATTTTTGTATCAAAATGTTATGCATCATATTTAAACATGAAGACATCAACAAAATCATTTTAATTCTTTCTTTCATTAGTTATAACAAGATGATTGATGCTCAAATTTTTGCTAAAATCATTTTATAAATTTCATCATAAAAATGATTAAGACCTATTAATCGAGATTTTCAAATCATAAGCATGATACTATAAAATTATCATCAAAACGTTTTCAAGAACAATATACATAGATGTGTAGTTGATGTACAATGATTATTACAAATCATTCAAAATTTCAAAACATAACATGCATGATATAAAATCATCAAACATCATGTTTAGAATGGAAAACCAATGTAATTCATTAAGATACACATACATGGATTAGTCCTCATAGGTGTACACACATTATCACACATCGTACAATCATCATTCAAATTTTTATTTTTCAAAAATTACTAGAAAGAAAAAAGTATAAAAAAATTTTCTACCAACTATATCAAGTAACTCACGAAAGGATCATGTAATTTCAAAATAAGGTGAAAGTATTTCGAGTGAGTTACTTACCTTATTATCAAAAATTGATAAGGCATAGTTTGTCATTTTGCCTTTGGAAGTTCTTGATTCGTCCTTAGGTGCCTTCCTCTTCTTTGGCCTCTTCCTCCGTTTAAGTTTATTATTTATTTTATATTTTTGTTTAATGAACTTATTAAGATTTAGTATTCGAAGTTCAAAGTTCTCAATAGTGTCCTCATCACTTGAGTCATCACTCAAGTGGCATTTCAAAGTTTGGAGTTCCAAAACCTTTTTGTTCTTTAGAAGGTGGTTCATGTGTTCATCATGTTCAAGAGTCATTTCATAGGTCAATAAAGACCCGATTAGTTCTTCAAGTGAACAAACGTTCAAGTCTTTTAGACTCTTGAATAGCTATTATTTTTGGATCCCAACTCTTTGGGAGGGATCTTAAAATCTTGTTAGTGAGTTCAAAGTTTGAAAAATATTTACTAAGACTTTTCAAGCTATTGACGACATCTATGAAATGAGTGTACATATCACTGATAGTTTCACTTGGTGTCATTCAAAAGAGCTCAAAATCATGCAATAAGAGGTTTACTTTTAAGTCTTTGACTCTACTAGTTCCCTCGTGCGTGATTTCAAGTGTTCACCAAATGTTAAAAGCCATTTCGCACATAGAAATCTGATTGAACTCATTTTTATCTAAAGCGCAAAATAAGGCATTCATAGCCTTTGTATTCAAAGAAAAAGACATTTTCTCCAAATCCAACCATTCATTCGTCAGTTTAGAGGGAAGTTGAAAATCATTTTCAACGATATTCCATAAGTTTAAATCAAGAGAATTTAAGAAAACTCTCATTCGAGTTTTCCAATATGTGTAGTCTGAACCGTTAAAGAATGGTGGACGAAAAATCAAAAAGCCCTCTTGAAAGCCATTTAGAGCCATTTCTCACGGGTGTAAACTCGAAAGAGAAAGAACGTGGCTCTGATACCAATTGTTAGGGATCAAGTGGCACTAAGAGGGGGGGGGCGGGGGGTAAATTAGTGCAGCGGATAAAGATGATAGATTTTCGGTGATTTAAACAAGTTTAGAAACTTCGTATGATAAAAATCATGTTTTTGACTAAAACCGATTCCGATTAAAGCATAATAGAAAGTGCTTAAAGTAGGGAGTGTTTAGAGAGGAAGAAGGTAGTGATAAGTAAGTTGAGCAGCGAAGAAAATGTGTTTTGCAGAAAGGTAAATGCAAGAACATAAATGCAAACTATTTTTATAGTGGTTCAGTCATCCAACCTACATCCACTCCCGATTCCTCTTCGCTTGAGGCCACTGGCTTTCCACTAGCTGCCTTCCTTCCAACGAGTGAAGATAAACTCCCTTTTACAAACTCTGTTTACAAAGCTTCCCTCAACACTCTCTTAAGAACACTTCTAAACTTTGGAGGAGTGACTTCTACTTCAAATGACAGAGTTTTTCCTTAGTTTTCTTGCACACTTCTTGCTCTCCAAGCAAGATCTTCTGGGGTATTTATAGACCCTAAAAGGATTCAAATTTGGAGCCCAAATTTGAAATGTCTCGAACTTCGGCATTCTAGCGATACTGGGCGGTGCCACCGCCTAGCCTGGGGTGGTTCCACCACCCAGCTTTTGGCCTCTAGGCGGTGCCACCGCTCAGCACTTTTCAGCACTCCGGTTTGGGCCTAAAACTCGGCCCAAACTGATCCAAATGAAGGCCAAATTGGTCGAAACTTGGTTTATAGGATTAACACCTAATCCTAAACCAAATTATGTGCTAATTATGAATTTAAAGATATTTTCTAAGCTATTACAAAGTCCGACAAGTCAAGACTTCTTCCAGCGAGCTTCTAGCAAACTTCTGACGGTCTTTCGATGAACTCTCAAAAACCATTCTGCAAACTCCTGGCAAGCTCCCGGACTTCATGATCATCTTGGCGTGTTCCAACGAGCTTCATTGGTAAGCTCCAATCTTTCTTGGTAAGCTTCGCAAACTTCCGATGAACCTTTCGGCGAACTTCTGAAAACTCTTCGGCAAGCTCCCTACTCGTTCTCGACCGATTCTAGCAACACTCCCAATGAATCTTTAGACTTCTGTCGAACTCTCAAACTCCCAACAATCCATCACACTTGTCTTCTAGTACTTTATTTTGCTTTACGTCTTCATGGTCATTGTAGTTAATCCTGCACACACACAAACAAAAACTCTACTTCAATCTAGACAATTATTACAATGCGAATTGACATTCAGTTGCCCGGCACATCATTGGTCGACACTTCATTCAATTCTTCAGCACATCGTCCTCACTTGCAATCCATTGCCCAATTAGCAGTTGACCTCCGCAACCCTAATATCCTTAGTGCAACACGCTCTTCTTGGCCCGATGCATGATGTACGAAGCCTTTTGTCGATTGTCGACCGAACCTCCAGCTCGACATCCAATATCCTGACGTGATCACCCGGCGCAACATCAATTCTTCAAGTATCAACTGTCTAATCTTGATCGATAGTAGACCTGCGTAACTCAAAATGTAGTTAGACAACAAACCATAATCAATTAGTTTTAGCATCAAAATCTGAGATTCAACAGAGACAACCAACCTTCATCCCCGATGAATATGATAGCTGAGATAACATCGACGATGATCTAATTAGTCAAGATGTTAATCCTAGAAGACAAACTAGGAGAGGACATTTTGATGGTGTGGACAAAAACATAGGTAGCATCAAAATGAAAATTCCTCCTTTTCAAGGAAAGAATAATCCAAATGCTTATTTGGAGTGGGAATGAAAATTGGAGCTGATCTTTGAATGTCACAACTACTCTGAAGAGAAAAAAGTAAAATTAGCCATTGTTGAATTTTATGATTATGCTATA
Source organism: Musa beccarii (assembly GCA_024322285.1). Lineage (NCBI taxonomy): Eukaryota > Viridiplantae > Streptophyta > Magnoliopsida > Zingiberales > Musaceae > Musa > Musa beccarii. Next base: position 73,788,289 of record CM044395.1, read on the forward strand.
ATTTGGTGGGATCAATTATGTAAAGACAAGCATAGAAATAGTGAAAGGCTCATAGAGACTTGGTTGGAGATGAAATAAATTATGAGGAGATTCATCCCAAGTCATTACTATCGGATTTACATCAACGCTTGTAAACTTTGACACAAGGTTCAATGAGTGTTGATGAATATCATAAGGAGATAGAGATAGTCATAATAAGGGCTAATGTAGAGGAAGACCGTGAGGCAACTATGGCTCGATTCTTGAGTGGATTAAACAAGAACATTGCTGATCTTGTGGAGTTACAACATTATGTGGAGATTGAGGATATGGTGAATATGGCTATGAAGATTGAGAGGCAATTCAAAAGAAAAGACACAAAGTATAATTCAAAAACTTATTCGGGTTCTTCTTCTTCTTGGAAATTGAATTAGAGTAAAAAGGATGATAAACCCATTGTTAAGCCTAAAATTGATAGAATTAAAGGCAAAAATGAATTAGGCAGCAAGGGTAAAGGTGAGAATTAACCTAATCAAAGTAGAGGTATTAAGTATTTTAAGTGCCTTGGGCATGGACATGTAGCACGTGAATGTCCTAATAAAAGAGTTATGATCATGAGGGATGTGATTGTGGAATTTGAAAGTTAGAGAGGATGATGATGACATTTCAGAGGATGCTAATGATGTAGAGTATGCTAAAGGTGAAATTTGAGTTATTCAACGCACACTTAGTTACTCATTGTTTGATTGCTAACAAGTTGTATAATATGATTGTTGATAGCGAAAGTTGTACAAATATAGCAAGTACCTTGCTCGTGGAGAAACTAAAATTGCCTACTATCAAACATCCAAAACCTTACAAGTTATAATGGTTGAATGATAGTAGTGTAGTAAAGGTAAACCGACAAGTGTTAATTTTTTTTTCAATTGGTAGATATAAGGATGAAGTTTGGTGTGATGTGGTACCCATGTATGCTGGTCACATGTTGTTGAGGAGACCATAGTAATATGATCGTAGGGTATTACATGATGGGTTTAAGAACCGTTATTCCATGATCATGGATAGACAAAAATATCAACTTGGACCTTTGCCTCCGAAGACAACTCTTGGAGACCAGATGCGCATAAAACAACAATATGAGAAGCTTGAGTCTTCATTAATCAAAACTTTGGGGAGGGAGCAAGAAAGAGAGAAAAAAAGAAAAGAATGAGATGAGTGATAAAAATGAGAGTATTAGGAAACACAAGGGGAGAGAAAACAAGGAAGGCTTGAGTGAAAGAAAAAAGAGTGTTTATACCAAAATGAGTGATATAAAAAAAGCCTTAACCATGAGGCAGCCCTTACTTGTACTTATATACAAGGATATTTTGATTTCTTCTAACAAAATTGATAAAAGTTTGCCTAGTATTATTGTTGATCTTTTGTAGGAAAATGAGGATATCTTTCCCGAAGAAGTTCCCAATGGTTTACCACTAATTAGAGGAATTGAGAATCGAATTGATTTCATTCCAGGTGCAAGCATACCAAATAGGCCAGCTTATAGATGCAACCCTAAAGAGACCAAGGAAATCCAAAAGCAAGTCAGTGAGCTTATGGAAAAGGGGTATGTGCGAGAAAGCATGAGTCCATGTGTAGTTTATGTTCTTTTGGTACCTAGAAAGGATGGATCTTAGAGAATATATGTTGATTGCAGAGCCATTAATAAAATCATGGTCAAGTATTGACATCCTATTCCTAGGCTAGATGACATATTGGATTAATTGCATAGTTCTTGTCTATTTTCAAAAATTGATTTGAAATCTGGATATCATCAAATAAGAATGTGTGAGGGTGATGAATGGAAAACCACTTTCAAAACTAAACATGGTTTATATGAATGGTTAGTGATGTCTTTTGGCCTAACTAACGCACCTAGCACTTTTATGAAATTGATGAACCATATTTTGCATGCTTGCATTGGAAAGTTTGTAGTGGTTTATTTTGATGATATATTTGAGTATAGCAAAAGTTTAGATAAGCATGTAACACATTTAAAAGCTATTTTTGATGTGCTTAGAAAAGAAAAGTTATATGTTAATCTATAGAAATGCACTTTTTACACTAATGAAATTACTTTTCCTGGATATGTTGTAAATGATAAAGGAATACATATTGATCAAGAAAAAGTAAAAGTAATTAAGGGGTGGCTGAAACCCACTAGTGTTAGTGATGTTAGAAGTTTTCATGGTCTTACTAGCTTTTATAGAAGATTCATTAAAGATTTTTCTATAATTGCTGCACCATTAACTGAATGCATCAAAAAGAATATGGGATTCAGATGGGGTAAACAACAAGATGATGCTTTTAACTTGCTTAAAGACAAACTCAGTTCAGCACCTTTGCTTGCTTTACCTAACTTTGCTAAAAATTTTAAGATTGAGTGTGATGTGAGTGGAATAGGCATTGGAGGAGTCTTAATGCAAGAAGGTATTACGATCCTTTATTTTCTGAATTGTTAAATAATATTTATGGAGTTATTTAGTTCTTAGGGAGTCATATAGTGATTTATTTAATATTAATTTATAAGAGTCCAAGTCCTTGTGGACTCCGGGTGAAACTCTATAAATAGGGTTATATTTGTTCATTTTCGGAAGGCAATCAGTCAATGAAAATTATTCAGTCTTTTAACTAAATCTAAGAGGTCGATCCCCTCGAAGTGATCAAGGAGCCGATCCTCTCGAAGAGATAAAACCTTTTTCTTCCACTTCTTTCTCTTTCTACATTAAAACCTTAAAGGGTCTTAACATTTAGAATCAAAGCCACAATCCTCGATATTTTCACTACAACATCAACTTTGCCGCAACCATGAAAAAAAAAGGAGATTGAATGAAAGAAAGAAAGAAAGAGCAACAAAACACAATGATCTACAACCTGTGGCCACACAGAATGCAGTGAAGCATCCCCACCACCACTGCTTCAACCACCCATCGCCGCTGCTTCAATCGGTGGCCACACATTTGGACCGCCGCCCCTAATCTCTGATCGGCAACCACCGCTGCCCCTACCTTTCCCCCAACGATCTCTCCCCTGCTCTTTACCCCTGCTACTCCCCTGCTTCTTGGCCACGACAATCGCCGTCGCTACCCTCTCGGCCAGCAACTGCCGTCGCCACTACTCCTCGGTCGCGACGCCCTCAGCCCCTACTTCAATCGCCCGCCACTACTGCTTCAACCGGTAACCTCACATCTGGACCGCGCTACACCCCTGGGCCACGCACTCCCCTGCCACCCCTGCTCTCGAGCCGGCAACCATTGCTGCCCCTGCACTTTTCCTCCCATGACCATCGCTGTCATAGCTACCGACCTTGGTAGCAACAATCGCTAATTTTGGGCCGTGCACCTCCGCCACTTCTCTCTGACCCGCAACCCTATCTGTCTCAACCGTGACCACTACCGCCACTACTCCACGGCTAGTGGACCACCCAACCTTGTCGCTCCCTAGACAACTCTGTCTCCAGCCACCTGTGACACCGCTGCTTTCGCCCACAAACCTGCTACCTTCTTCCCACACATGCTGTCGCTTCCCCTAATCACAGTGAATCCCCACAGCATTGCTGCCATCTAGCACCGGCGTCGTTCCCCCTCGCTGCCTCCCCTTGGGTCACAGCTGCAATCGACGTCCACCGTAATCGTGGCAATCGCAATTGACATCCGCTGCAACCGTCGCAGCTGCACCCTAGCGCTGCCTTCCAACTGCCCCTGCTTTGCATCCTCTGTCGCAGAACGCTGTCACTTCCCAACCTCGTGGTGACTCCCCACGGCATCGCTGCCACCCAGCCCTGGGTGCCCTTCCCCCTCATTGCCTCCCCTTGGGCCGTAGCTGCAATCGACGTTCGGTGCCCTTCCCCTCGCTACCTTCCTTCGGTCACAATTGCAGCCACTACCATTTCATCTCCTCTTTGCTGGTGGCATAGACAGCAACCATCACAGCCGTGTCTGCACTAACCGTCGTAGCTGCAGTCACCATAGCCACGATCGTTTCCTTCCCTCTTCGATGCCAGCATTGACAGTAACCGTTGCAACTACATCCCATCGCTGCCTCCCTCTTACTTTGCATCTTATCGTAGCCACCGGTTGCCACCAGATTACACTAACGCCATCACCTTCCATCCTGTGGTGCTCTCACCCCACACAGTAATAGAAACAGGGAATGGCTACCGACAACTTAGTTAAAGCCCAAATTGAAGCATTGGAAATCAGAATTGAGAATCGGCTGTAGGAGACCCTTAATAAATTCAAAAGAAGCCTACTGGAGAACTTTAGTAAGTTTCAACAAGATGGATAGTTCGCTAAAATACGTCAGACTTCTACAATGTTAGAATATCAGGGTAGATTCGAACGATAATCAAATCAAGTCACGGATTGGTCTAAACGATAACTAGTGGACATCTTTATTGAAGGACTTAATCCAGAAATCAAATGTGAAGTTAAGGCTCAACAGCCCCGTACTATGATAGCTGTAATTTTATTTGCACGTCTACTTGAGGAAAAAATCAGCCGGGAAAATCATCGAAATAGAAGCGACAACAAACAAATGATCAGCGAGCCACCAGCCCCATCTATTCCGAGCCAAAACTGTAATACCCGAGAAGAGCTCAAGGAAAGATCAACAAATAGTTTGTGTTTGCATTACGATGAAAAGTAGAGCAAGGAACACAGATGTAAACAAGGCAACTTCTGGTGATAGAACCAATTAGGGATGATTTGGAAGCTGACAAAGTTGACTCCGATCATGAAGTTTAAGGAATTTGGGAATATCAATTTGTTATAGTTCTGATTGATACCGGTAGTACTAACAATTTCATGGACAGCAAGGTTGCTGACCGATTGCCTACCATATTGAAGATTGTGATAAATTAGAAGTAAAGGTCGTTGATAGATGAACTTTAACTTGTGATAGCAAATGTTCAAAGATAAAGATGATTATATAGGGCCAAAACTATTGGAGGATTTCTTTTGGCTACCCCTGGAAGACTTCGAAGTGATGATCTTAAAAGGAAGAAGAAAAAGTAAAGTCACAGCTGCTACTAGCCATCGGATGAAGAGGGTTCTCCAGAAGACTATAATGACTCCTATACTAAAAGACCGACCTATTGCTCACACTATCAAAAGGTGGAGGTCATACTTACTTGATCAACACATTGTGATGCACCGCAAATACCTTGTGCTAAAAGAGAAGCTCCCCGAATTTGATGCCGCTCAACCTTGAGGACAAGGCTGATTTGAAGGAGGCGGAATTGTTACGATCCTTTATTTTCTGAATTGTTAAATAATGTTTATGGAGTTATTTAGTTCATAGGGAGTCATATAGTGATTTATTTAATGTTAATTTATAAGAGTCCAACTCCTGGTGGACTCTAAGTGGAACTCTATAAATAGAGTTGTATTTGTTCATTTTTGGAAGACAATCAATAAAAATTATTCAGTCTTTTGGCTAAACCTAGGAGACCGATCCGCTCGAATTGATCAAGGAGGTCGAGCCTCTCAAAGAGATCAAACCTTTTTCTTCCGCTTCTTCCTCTTTCTACATTAAAATCCTAAAGGGTCTTAACAGATGGCAGACCCATTGCATTCTTTAGTGAGAAGTTAAGTGGAGCAAGTCATAACTACCCGACATATGATAAGGAATTTTATGCTCTAGTAAGAGTGTTAGAGACATGGCAGCACTATATTTGGTATAAGAAATTCATTATACACACCAATCATAAGTCTTTGAAATATCTTAAAGGATAAGAAAAGCTAAGTCATAGGCATGCAAAATGGGTAGAGTTTATTGAATCCTTTCCATACATCATCAAGTACAAACAAGGTAAGGAAAATGTGGTCACCGATGCTCTTTCTAGAATGTATGCTCTAATATCTAAACTTGATGCAAAATTATTAGGTTTTGAATACATTAAAGATTTATACAATTCTGACTATGATTTTGCTAATGTTTATGAGGCATGTGAGAAAGGGGGTTTTGATAAGTTCTTCAGGCATGATGGTTTTCTTTTCAAAGAAAAGCTATGCGTTCCTCAATGTTCAATGAAAGAATTACTTGTGAGAAGAAGCATATAGTAGAGGTTTAATGGGACATTTTGGAGTTAGAAAAACTTTAGATATGTTAAGTGATCTTTTTTTTTTTGCCACACATGAAAAGAGATGTTGAAAGATTGCGTGAGAAATGCATCACTTGTAAACAAGCTAAATCTAAAGTAATGCCTCATGGGTTGTATACACCCCTTCTTATAGCTAGTGAGTCTTGGGTTGATATATCCATAGACTTTATCTTAGGTTTACCTATGTCAAAAGGAGGGAGAAATTCTATTTTATTATTGTTGATAGGTTTGGCAAGATGGCACATTTCATTCCTTGCCACAAAATAGATGATGCAACACATGTTGCAGGGTTGTTTTTCAAAGAAATTGTAAGATTACATGGCATCCCAAGGACAATTGTGAGTGATAAAGATGTGAAGTTCCTTAGCCACTTTTGGAAAACACTTTGGAATAAGTTGGGTACAAGACTATTGTATTCAATCACTTGCCATCCACAAACAGATGGACAAATGGAGGTGGTAAATATAACTTTATCAACACTTTTAAGGGCCATAATTCAAATGAATTTAAAAAATTGGGAGGAATGTTTGTCACATGTGGAGTTTGCTTATAATAGAAGGTTGCATACTACAACAAACCATTCTCCATTTGAAGTTGTGTATGGGTTTAATCCATTAACTCCTATGGATTTGCTACCTTTACCATTGGAAAAGGCCAATTTGGATGGTAAGCAAAAAGCTAATTTTGTCAAAGCATTACATAAAAAAGTTCGGACACAAATTGAAAAGAAAACTCTACAATATGAGAAACAACACAACAAAGGCCGAAAGAAAGTAGTATTTGAACTTGGTGACTGGGTTTAGGTACACTTAAGGAAGGAAAGATTTCCTAGTCATAGGAAGTCTAAACTAATGCCAAGAGGAGATGGTCCATTTCAAGTCCTTCAAAAAAATCAATGATAATGCAAACAAGTTGGAACTACCAGGTGAGTATGGCAATGTTAATGCAACATTCAATGTTTCTAATTTATGTTTGTTTGATGTAGGTGATGGAGGCATTGATTCGAGGACAAATCCTTTCAAGGAAATAAGAAATGATATGAACTAACAAGTTGATCAAAATTCTATTAAAGTCCATTTAATTATTCATGGAGAACCAATGACAAGATCTAAAGCTAAGAGGATGAAAGAAGCTTTAACTTGTTTATTGGAAAACATTTGGAAGGATCAAGCTAGTCAAGATTTAGTCAAGGTTCTATGGTTGCAAGAAGAGCCTAAAATGGTCAACATGATCACGAAGAGAGAAGGACAAATTTGAAGACCTTATCTTGAAGAATGAAAGTCCATTCAGCCATGTTTGCCAAAATTCATGACTTAGAAATATGAATATTATTTAATGCATTCATTCCCTTTGTACTTAGCCTCATCCTATATAAATGAGGCTGACTCCCATTGTTGTTAGGGATCGAGCGGCACTAAGAGGGGGGGTGAATTAGTGCAGCGGTAAGGAACGAGAAATTTTCAGCGATTAAAACAAGTTCAGAAACTTCGTACGAATGAATGCAACGTTTCGTTTGAACCCGGAAAGATTGTGTTTTAACTTTAAAACATACGTAAGAAGTTGAAGATGAAGTTGAGTAAATAAGGTAGCAAATGAAAATGTTTTGCAGCAAAGTAAGTTGCGAGAAAGTAAATACGAACTGATTTATAGTGATTCGGTCATCCGACCTACATCCACTTCCGAAGCCTTCTCCGATGAGGATCCCAACTTCCATTAGCAAATCATTTTAAAGGGGAAGGACCAAATACCCCTCTTACAACCCTTTTATAAGAGGTTCATACTCTTACAAGTTTTCACAAAGAGAAGGAGGTGAACACTTAAGCAAATAAAAAATAAGACTTTCCCAAGTCTTTTGCTCAAAATCTAACTCTCAAGGGTTCCCTTTCAGCTGAGAAAGGAGGGATATTTATAGACTCAAAGAGGTTCAAATTTGGGCTCCAAATTTGAACTCAATTTGAGTTTTCGAGTCTTTGAGGCGGTGCTACGCTTGTCGATCTGGCAGATCGACGACTGTGAAGCGTACTACCGCCTGACCAGACTGGCGGGGCGGTGCTACCGCCTGGCTTTCCAAGCGTTGGGCAATGCTACCGCCCAGGTGGCGTGCTATCGCCCAAAGACGCTGGCATTTCTTTAGTTCGATTTGGGCCAAAAAACTTTGGCCCAAACTAGTCCAAATCAAGGCCCAATGGCCCCTACTTTGGGTTTATAGGATTAACACCTAATCCTAACCCAAATTAATATGCTAACTATGAATTTAAAGACATTCCTAAGCTATTACAAAGTCCGCAAGTCAAGTCTTCTTCCGGCGAACTTCCGGCGGTCTTCCGACGATCCCTCAGAAACCATCCTGCGGACTCCCGGCAAGCTCTCGAACTCCATGATGATTTTGGCGAGTTCCCCCAAGCTTCTTTGGCATGCTCCAATCTTTCTTGGCAAGCTCCGCGAACTTCCGACGAACCTTCCGGTAAACTTCCGAAAACCCTTCGACAAGCTCCCTACTTATTCTCGACCAGTTCCGGCAGCACTCCCAACGAATCTTCGGACTTCCATCAAACACTCGAACTCCCAACGATCCATCGCACTTGACTTCGGCCCTTTGTTTCGCTTTATGTCTTCATCCTTATCGTAGTTACTCCTGCACAAACAAACACCCTACTTCGATCTGGACAATTATTACAATGCGAATTAACATTTAGTTGCCCGGCACATCATTGGTCGACGCTTCATCCGATCCTTCGGCACATCGTCCTCTCTTGCGGTCCATTGCTCAATCGGCGATTGACCTCCACAACCCCGATATCCTTGGTGCAACACTCTTCTTGGCCCGATGCCTGACGTACGATGCCTTCAGCCGATTGTCGACTGAACCTCCGGCTCGACATACAATATCCTGACGTGATCACCTCCGACGCAACGTCAATTCCTCTAGCGTCAACTGTCTAATCCTGATCGATAGTAGACCTGCGTAACTCAACACATAGTTAAACAACAAAACACAATCAATTAGTTTCATCATCAAAATCCAAGATTCAACAATCTCCCCATTTTTGATGATGACAACTAATTGATGACTAATGGAGTTAACCTTAACTCCCCGGAGTTTAACCAAACTCTCCCTATCAATATGCAATTGATAGAACCCTTGGATTATCCCAAATCCAAGTAACATGTATCATTATGTATCATTCATGTAGTGAGAAATATAAATCCATCATGCAAATATATAAAATATTCAAGTATCATTACATTGCATGAAGTCATCAATCTACTTCTCCCCCTATGTCATCAACAAAAAGGAGAAGTAGCATCATAGCTAGTTTAAAAGATATGCAAATTTTTACAACACACTAGCTATTTATCACATCATACAATATTTTGCAATACAACATCAAATAATACCATTCAATCATAGTAAGTTTTAAGGATGGGTAATGATGGTAATTTTCACTTGCTTCTTGAGATGTGTAAGTTTGCACCTTGTTTCTCACGATAGCAATATTTGCATCCTTCGATATAACAATTCTTAGCTTCTCATAAAGTTGCAAAATAGGAATCAAGATGGCAAATTTTTGCAATGTTCGAGCTAAAAACTTTCTCCCCCTTTGTTAGCATAAAAAAGAAAGGGAGGATCAAATACTTCAAATAATCTTGCATGAGATTCAACAATAATTTGTAACAAAAATGTAAGTAATTTTGAAGAAGTGAAATTGAGCAAGATTTTTGCCTCTCTTGAGATAGCAACTTTTTGCTTCTCAATGTTCAAGCTAGCAAAATTTTCTCTTTTGATGCACAAGCTAGCAATTTTCTTCCTCTTGAATGAGCTAGCAAATCAATCATGCAAGATAGCAATAAATCTTCTCCTCCTTTGATTTTGTCAAAAAGAAGGGAAGAATACAATTAGTCAATGCTTTTATCATGACAAAATAACAAATTTACAACATGAATTTTCAGCATATTAAGTCATGAATTCAAGGGAGTCAAAAATCATGATATGAGAGAAAAAGATGATAAGCAAGAAATCAATAATGATAAGCAAGCTAACATACTTTGCGACACACAAGTCAGCTTCCTTTCTATTTTTCTCTTTTATAACTAAGTTTCCCTTTTGCAAGCCATCAACTTTTTGTTTGCAATGAACTAGTAATTTTTGTAAAATTTATAACATTTTAAACATGCAAGCTCATGAGTTCAAAAATAATGCAACTTTGCAATTTCTTTCTTCTCATTTTGAGCGGTGCAAGTTTTTCCTTTTACAAGTTATAGCTAGCTATGTTTGTCACTTTCACTTGTGATACATAAGCTAGCAAGCTAACTCCCCCTTTGTCACTATCGAAAAGAAGGGATGAATAATATTTCAGTGAAATAATTTTGCATCAATCAATATTTTAATTTTTTATGATGCGTACAAAATATAGATGCAAAGAATTCATGAAAGATATCAATATGAAATATCAATAAGGATCAACACCAAAAGACATCATTCATGATTCATCATAAAGCAAATTTCATTTATGTCAAACGTTCAATTTACCACACAAGGCAAAGAAATCTTGTCATTTCTATATCATGAAATATATGACATCAAGGCTCATGATTTATTTAAAAAGATATAGCACAAAAAGTAACTTGATTCATGCATAAGAATTCCAAGTATCAAATATCAAAATATTAAGACTTGGATTATGATAAAGCTCATTCAAGTTCGAATCATCAAAATCATTAACATAGTTTGTGAGATTCACAAATGACATAAACTTGAATTGTTTTGCTCTTTGGTAAATGATAAAAAGAAGCAATCATAGAGAAGAATATTTTGATTCCCAAAAATATCTCAAGTCAAGAATTCAAGGTTATGATTTCAAGAGATCAAGAGATGAATCAAGAATCTTTAATAAGTCTTATTCAAATTCATAAAAGATATCAAGTCAAGGAAAATTTCTTTTAAATCAATATTCAAATCATGACAAGTGATATTTTAAGTGTTTGCATTAATATTTCAATCATCAAGTCATGTGTATTGAAACATAAGAGAAAAATCAAATTATGCATGCAATGTTTCAATCTTCAAAACATATTTTCTCAAGTTGAGTATCAATAAGTTAAGAGAAAATAATTTATGATTCATTTAGATTTTTTTTTTTCAACAACATGGGAGAATCATGGTATGAAGTGAGAGATCTTGAAAGACTCAAGTTATCAATATCACAATGTAGTTTAAGCTCATTCAAATCAAATTATTAACTTGGAACTCATAATCGAATCATCAAAATCAATTTTGAGATTCACAAAATATCATGAAATCATTAATCTCGATAAGATAGGAAAAATATCTTCTTTTTAAGTTATTTGTTTCATACAAGTGTGCTCATGTTTCTAAAATGAGTATCAAATTTAAGACCAAAACATGAGTTTGTCATAAAAATATAATGTCTTTAAATACTCATGATATCATAAAATCATTAAGCATGACAACCAACTATCATTATCAATGATGATTAGATAAGGTATGTCCAATTATTTATATGAAAGTCAACATTGTATTATTTTGAAGTACAAGTTGTCATTTAGCCCATTAAGATCAGAAGCATTACACGTAAAGCATCATGATAGTGCAATTTCTCATTTTTTATTTTTTTTTATGTGTTCCATTTCAAGTGATTTGACATTCATATGAGTACACTCATGTTTTTCATACAGGTCCAAAGATCAAGTTTCAAGAGAAATCATTAATATCGAAAACATGAGGCACATTTTTTAAAATATTCATCATATTTATTTTCATGAGATTCACAAGACTCATAACATAAATTCATTCATCTCAATAGAATGAAAAAATACATTTTTATTTTAAGCAATTTGATGTGAGCATATTCAAAATTTTTATGAAAATATGTATCAAAATAAAACACAAGCTTAGTCATAAAACCATCAAGACCAAATACATAAAAATGATAACACATTTTCAATTTTTATGTTAAAAGGCCAAGTTCAAATTTTTGTCAAAATCATGCATCAATTTATAAATTCGAAAAATAAGTTTCATCATCACAATATGACACTTTATTACTTCAAAAGCTCATGCATGATATAAAATCGTCAAGCATCATGAAAAGCAATAAAAACATTAAGATACACATGCATGGATTAATCATAATAGGTGTATAATCATTATCACAAATCATCATACATCATTCATCAAAAAATTTACTTTTCAAAAATCCTAAAAAGAAAAAGCATAAAATAAAATTTTATTTCCTACTAACTAAGTTAAGCACTCAAGAAAAACATCATGTAATTTCATAACAACTCAAGGGAGTTAAGTTACTTACCTCATTGACGAAGCCCATTAATGCATAGTTTGCTTCTTCTTTCCTTGATTCTTCTCGGTGAGCCTTCTTCTTCTTCATTAGTCTCTTCCTCCGTTCAAGTTCATTGTTGATTTTAGATTTTTATTTAATGAACTTATTAAAATCGATTAAAGGTTCAAGGTCCTCTTCATTGTCCTCATCACTTGAGTCATCACTCAAGTGGCATTCTCTTGTTCGAAGTTCAAAAACCTTCTTATTCTTTAGAAGGTGGTTCAAATGTTCATCATGTTCATCATGTTCCAATAGTGTCATTTCATAGGTCATTAATGACCCGATTAGTACTTCAAGTGAATAATCATTCAAGTTTTTAGACTCTTGAATAGCCGTAATTTTTGGATCCCAACTCTTTGGGAGGGATCTTAAAATCTTGTTAGTGAGTTCAAAGTTAGAAAAACATTTATCAAGATTTTTAAGCTATTGATGACATCCATGAACCGGGTGAACATATCGCTAATAGTTTCGCTTGGTGTCATTCGGAAGAGCTCAAAATCATGCAATAAGAGGTTCACTTTCGAGTCTTTAACTCTACTAGTTCCCTCATGCGTGATTTCAAGAGTTCGCCAAATGTCAAAAGCCGTTTCACACATAGAAATCCATTTAAATTTGTTCTTGTCTAAGGCGCAAAATCAGGCATTCATAGCTTTTGCATTCAAGGAAAAAGATTCTCTTTAAGTCCGACCATTCGTTCGTCGGTTTAGAGGGAAGTTGAAAACCGTTTTGAATAATGTTCCATAAATCTAAGTCCATTGAAAGTATGAAAACTCTCATTCAAGTTTTCCAATAAGTGTAGTCCGATCCGTTAAAGAACGGTGGATGAAAAACTGAAAAGCCCTCTTGAAAACCATTTAGAGCCATTTCTCACGGGTGTAAATCCGAAAGAGAAAGAACGTGGCTCTGATACCAATTGTTAGGGATTGAGCAGCACTAAGAGGGGGGGTGAATTAGTGCAGCGGTAAGGAACGAGAAATTTTCAGCGATTAAAACAAGTTCGGAAACTTCATACGAATGAATGCAACATTTCGTTTGAACCCGGAAAGATTGCGTTTTAACTTTAAAGCATACGTAAGAAGATGAAGATGAAGTTGAGTAAATAAGGCAGCAAATGAAAATAGTTTACAGCAAAGTAAGTTGCGAGAAAGTAAATGCAAACTGATTTATAGTGGTTTGGTCATCTGACCTACATCCACTTCCGAAGCCATCTCCGATGAGGCTCCCAACTTCCACTAGCAAATCCTTTTGAAGGTGAAGGACCAAATACCCCTCTTACAACCCTTTTACAAGAGGTTCACACTCTTACAAGTTTTCACAAAGAGAAGGAGGTGAACACTTAAGCAAATGAAGAACAAGACTTTCCCAAGACTTTTGCTCAAAATCTAACTCTCAAGGGTTCCCTTTCAGCTGAGAAAGGAGGGGTATTTATAGACTCAAAGAGGTTCAAATTTGGGCTCCAAATTTGAACTCAATTTGAGTTTCCCGGTGCTGGGGCGGTGCTACCGCCTAGCTTTCCAAGCGCTGGGCGGTGCTACCACCTAGCTTTCCAAGCGCTGGGCGGTGCTACTGCCTCGCACACGGCTGTTGGTTCGGTTTGGGCCAAAAAACTTTGGCCCAAACTAGTCCAAATCAAGGCCCAATGGCCCCTACTTTGGGTTTATAGGATTAACACCTAATTCTAACCCAAATTAATATGCTAACTATGAATTTAAAGACATTCCTAAGCTATTACAAAGTCTGCAAGTCAAGTCTTCTTCCGGCAAGCTTCCGGCGAACTTTCGGCGGTCTTCTGACGATCCCTCAGAAACCATCCTACGGACTCCCGGCAAGCTCCGATCTTTCTTGGCAAGCTCTGTGAACCTCCGACGAACCTTCCGGCGAACTTCCGAAAACCTTTCGGCAAGCTCCCTACTCGTTCTCGACCGGTTCCGGTAGCACTTCCAACGAATCTTCGGACTTCCATCGAACACTCGAACTCCCAATGATCCATCGCACTTGACTTCAGCCCTTTGTTTCACTTTATGTCTTCATCCTTATCGTAGTTACTCCTGTACAAACAAACACCCTACTTCGATCTAGACAATTATTACAATGCGAATTGACATTCAGTTGCCCGGCACATCATTGGTCGACACTTCATCCGATCCTTTGGCACATCGTCCTCTCTTGTGGTCCATTGTCCAATCGGCGATTGACCTCCGCAAGCCCAATATCATTGGCGCAATATGCTCTTCTTGGCCCGATGCTCAACGTATGAAGCCTTCAGCCGATTGTCAACCGAACCTCCGGCTTGACATCCAATATCTTGATGTGATCACCTTCGGTGCAATGCCATTTCCTCCAACGTCAACTGTCTAATCCTGATCGATAGTAGACCTGCGTAACTTAACACGTAGTTAAATAACAAAACACAATCAATTAGTTTCATCATCAAAATCCGAGATTCAACAATTGTAAGACAGACAATTTGAGAAGTATAATAATTCTTCAATATCGGTGGGTTTTGTTTTTAAGTTCTTGCATGAACTTTAGAACTTTTCAAGCATTTCTGCTTGTGGCGTTCAAAACTGAATCTTTACTTTTCCTTTTGACTTATCAAACATGTTAGTTTGTAGTATCTTAAGGGAATTCAAAGTGTTATTCTAATTATTTTATCAATTTTCTATTGATAAGTGATTAAAATAGTTTCCCTTACTTCATTCTTGAATGATCTAGCTTATTTTCAATTCGTTGGAGGGTGTCAATTTGCATTCCATATGTATCATAGCTCTTTAGCTATCGGGGTGTATAGTTGCTATGTCGATGATTTTCATCAAGGGGTGAATTAGTGCAATGGTTAAGAATGATAAATTCGATGATTTAAAATATTATAAAAAAACCTCGAATGAAAAGAATAATGTTTCGATTAAAACTGTTTCGATTGTGTTGTAACTTGAAAGCATACATAAGAAGATGAAGAAGTAGAGTAAGTAAAGCAACAAAGTGAAGATGGTTTGCAGTAATGTAAATTTGTAAGAAGTAAAAGCAAACTGTTTTTATAGTGGTTCGGTCATATGACCTACGTCCACTCTCAATTCCTCTTTACTTGAGGCCACCGGCTTTCCACTAGCTATCTTCCTTCTAACGGACGAAGACCAACTCCCTTACAGCACTCTTTCTTCCTTTTGATAGACTTAGGAGGTAACCCTTATAAGTACCCTCTCCTCTCTTTTAACTTGAATACAAGTGAGGACTAGAGGAGGGGATTTCTAGAGAAATTTAAATAGTGTTTTTCTACTTTCAAAGTGTCTGTGCTTATATATTCAACCTAAGGATGAAAGGGGTTTTTATAGGCTCTAATTGGATTCAAACTTGGAGCTAAAAATCTTCCCATCATGGGTTTACTGTGTACTGGTGGTACCACCACCTGTCACTAGTGCTACCATCGCTAGTTTGACCCTGACACTAGGTGGTACCACCGCTTGGCAACACTGACATTGTTAGTGTACAAGGCAGTACCACCGTTGTGTCACGGACAAAATTGTAAACGGCTTGTTCGGTGTAATGCTTATGCTTGTCCGTGTACCTTTTGGGTTGTCATATAATGTAAAGCTTGTAAAGGGCTTGCCAAAGGCAAAATGCCCATATTTGAGTGAGTTTGGCAGCCATTGTAGGCTTGTCCATAAAGTATGCGTCGAGGAATACTTGTAATAGAATTGATGTAGTGGACCAAATCTATACCTTTGTTGTGCAACATTACGAGCTTGTGATATCCATTGTTGGGATGTGCATTGTCCATAAAGTGTTTGCTAAAAGAGTGGCTTGCGGATCCGTGTGAAGCGCTTTCTCTGTCCGTCTTCTCTTTTTGCAGATCCTAAGGGATTGTAGGAGATTTCGGGTAGGCTGACCTTTGCGGTGATACGCATTGGTGCCGCACGGCTTAGGCAAAACCAGCTAAGTCCATGACAGTTGGTATCAGAGCGGGACAAGCTCACTTAGAAACACTTAGCATGCAAACGTGGGGGACCTTGTCAGGCACCACGAGGACAAGCTAAGAAGAATTGCGGAGCGCACAAAGGTGGGGATGGTGAGTTCGAGCGGTGGCTCGACATTGACACCCAAACTTTGCGGTGCTCGAGGCAAGCGGGTGCTTGGCCAAGGATGAGACCGTGCAAGTTGCAGTGGGTTACTCAATGATCGAAAGAGTTGTGCAAAGCTCACAGAGGTGAGGAAAGTTGCAAACTCAAGGAATTCGATACTCATGCAAGGTCTTGCATGCGGACGATGGATGTCGTAGCCATCCCAAGGCGGTGAAGGTCCGTGCATTGGAGCATTGAAACTTTCTCTTCGGCATGTGCAGGATACTTTCGTATGAAGTGAAATGTACAGCAGTGCAGCATGTTGCTAGACCCAGAGGGGTGCGAGCAAGGTTGTATTGGTGAGGTGTCACTATCTAGCAAGTGCATTTGCGATGAAGGCGAAGTGGGCACGATTTGTTCAAAGCAAAGGCGGAGTAGTCCAAAAGGGACGGTGGCCTCCAAAACTTCCAGAGGGAAGGATGCGAAGAGAGATGTTGCTCCAACGGGGCAGATATCCATGAGGGATAAGTCCCGCTCTCCAGAATGTGAATCTGGTGCAATGAATCGCTGAGGAGTACCTCAAGAGGAGAGCTCGAGGGATCGAGTGAGCGGTGAGGAGTCATCGTATGATCTCGCAAGTGGCAATGCGTTGGTGGACGCATAGCGAGATCAAGTGGGGGAGCAACCCAGGGCAACACAAAGTGAAGGCACACTAAGAGCCGACCGTGAGTTCGGACTCAACCGAGGCTGACCCGTGGAATGGTGGGCGGGCCACCATTAATCCAATGCTAATCGAGAAGCAGAACAACTTGGGGAAGACTTGGTGAAGTACCCAAATCGCGTGAAGGGAGTTGGCTTTGAAGACGGAACATGGAGCGGAGGCTTGGTGCTTTCCTTACACGAGGTCAAGGACATGGACTCTTGCCGAGGCAAGAATCGGATCATGTCGTTCCATGGGTTTCATAGAGATGGAGCAAACTCATCTTGCATGGTGCCAAAGACGAAGGAGCTTGAGGCACAAACATCTTATCTCGATAAAGCACTTGGTGGAGATTCTAAGGTGACGCATGATTTCTTTGAGGCAAAGTTGGTGTCAAAAGGCCTTAGCACGGGGCAAGAGGATGCAGAGACAGCTACTCTTGAAGAATATGCCACAGTGTTGCTATTCAAGTTGCCATGAGGAAAGCGGTGTGCAGCGGAGATTGTGTTGGTAGGGGCGAGTCGTGATCCAGACAATGGTGCACCTATTTCAGCGAAGTCAGGAGACTTCAGAGGAGCTGCTAGGCGATGGACTGTCCTAGAGCTAGCCTTCGTCCGAGTGTGACCCGAGAGTGGGTGGACGAAGGTCGATTGCCAAAGAAGCGAACAGAATCGAAGTTGGCGAAGGCCTGCGATGTGTTGGCGGAGTCCACACATGGAGATATCGCAGTTCGAGTTCATACCACAGGATCGAATGCAAGGAGATGTCACCGGAGGCGACATGATGCAAGGGATCGGGGGTGGAATGGTTCGTGGCAAGACGACACACACAAAGATATCCCGTGAGGGACATGGTCATCTGGAGATAGACCGGGAGCGCGACAAGGAGCTCCAAGTTGGTGAACAACACGACGGTAAGAAGAGCTATGGATTCAAAGTGAATCCCATGGTACCGCAGAGGCGGGTCTTCCGTGCGTGCACCGAATGTTGCATTAAATGGAAGCCTTGGACATCACTTATGGGAAATTTGTGCCTGTCGAGGAAGAAGTTGAGATGCAAGTACCGGGAAGTCCCATAGGGGATTTGGATCATCTGAGAGGTATGATCGAAGGCGCTTGAAGAGTGGAACTACTTGAGCTCACATTCGCTTAAGGGAGCCCGGCAAGTCAGAGGACAAGGCCGAGTAAGCGAACATTGCAGCCAGTGTAGCTAAGGAGAACAGAAATGGTGCAAGTCCTACAACATGTGTGGCGGTGGCCATACATGGGAGATTTGGTCTGTCAGATTTCCATCGACAAGCGGAATCGCTCTCAGAGAACACAGAGGTGTTGAAGCAGGGGGTCGGAATAGGGCGTGGAAGCAATGACGAGTCCAATGGGACTCAGCTACCCAATATCAGTCATCGGTTAGATTGAAGGTGAACTCAGAGGAGTGTCACAATGCCGTAGAGGCAGATCTACCGATCACGAAGAAGGGATGCAGATGCGAGACAACGGATAGTAGTGCCATTGGCGTCGCAGTGCCATGGTACCGCTGAGGCGGGACTTCCGGGGAGTCATCAATCCCTTGCTCTCTTAGAGGGAGAGCACTTGGTCGTGATATGGGCCGTGGAGGAGGAGAATGCTTTGGCAAACTCCATGTACCAAGACAAGGCTGAAGGGCGAAGGCCAGAGAACTTCGTAAGACCAATGTCAACAGACTTTCTATCAAGATAGCCGTGAGTGAAGGACTTCGGGTCGATGCAAGAGTGCATGACCAAGGATCGGAGCAGACAGTACGCGGTGCTGTACCTTTACTACTCAGAGGAGTCGGCGACAGAAATGATGGAGAAGGCGGTACAATCCCAAAGGCGACCAAATCTATCGGAGACTTACTCCAAGTTGGAGTGATAACTTCTTGCATTCCAGAAGTTCAATGGCAATGAGAAGGTGAATCACGAGGTGACTCGGGCAAGCAAGGATTGCAAACACTTCAAGTGCTTGGAAGTGTGAGCTAAGAGCAAAGCGAATTCAAGACCAGCTCGACGCACGAAGTACAAACTCGAGGAGGCGGGCGAAGACAAGTAACCTTTGCCTTCTCAACTCCCAAGAGAATGGGCGGAACTCCAGTACCCCAGCTCTCTTAGTTATCCAGCAGAGGAGCTCTGCACAGATGTGAAGACCCTTCGAAGACAACTAAGTGGAAGAAGATTCGATGGGCAAATTTTACGGAGGAAGGACCTGAAAACTTCAAAGGTTGCGAGGTGATGCTCGTTAAAGCTCCAACAAAGCATCTATCCAGTTCAAGAGACAAGAAGAATTTGAAGACTGGCGCATATCAAAGATGGTCTTTTCCCTTCATCAGATGAATCCGCAAGAACCAGCAAGGATCAGCACAACTTTGCCAACCCCACACCAAAGTCAGAGTCATTGGCGAGTTGAAGCAAAGACGGCGGATTAAAGTTCGACGACGCAACAACAAGCGGAGAACAAATGGGAGCCAAGGCGCATCGCAAAGAGGAGCAAAAGATCGAAGATCCAACAAAGAAAAGAAGTTGCAGCGTCAGCAAAGGCTTCGACGAGGACGTCGAAGGATTAAGTGGGGGAGAATGTCACGGACAAAATTGTAAACGGCTTGTTCGGTGTAATGCTTATGCTTGTCCGTGTACCTTTTGGGTTGTCATATAATGTAAAGCTTGTAAAGGGCTTGCCAAAGGCAAAATGCCCATATTTGAGTGAGTTTGGCAGCCATTGTAGGCTTGTCCATAAAGTATGCGTCGAGGGAATACTTGTAATAGAATTCGGTCTGTAGTGGACCAAATCTATACCTTTGTTGTGCAACTGTTCTGAGCTTGTGATATCCATTGTTGGGATGTGCATTGTCTATAAAGTGTTTGCTAAAAGAGTGGCTTGCGGATCCCGTGTGAAGCGCTTTCTCTGTCCCGTCTTCTCTTTTGCAGGTCCTAAGGGATTGTAGGAGATTTCGGGTAGGCTGACCTTTGCGGTGATACGCATTGGTGCCGCACGGCTTAGGCAAAACCAGCTAAGTCCGTGACAGTTGGGTCTCAGATTTTGATGATGAAACTAATTTATTATGTTTTATTGTCTAACTCCATTTTGAGTGACGCAGGTCTACTATTAATCAAGATTAGATAGTTAACACATGATGAATCAACATTGTGCCAAAGGAAATCATGTCAGGAGATTAGACGTCGAGCTAGAGGTCCGATCGATAATCGATAGAAGGCTTCAAACAAAGATATCGAACATCAAGCCTAGAAGAGTGGTGTTGCACCAAGAATATCAGGGTTACGGAGGTCAACCACCGATTGGGCAACATGCCACAAGAGAGGACAATGCGCTGAAAAACCAGATGAAGCGTTGACTAATGACGTTTCGAGCAACAGGATGTTGATTCATTATAACAGTCTAGATCGGAGTAGGGTTAAGATTAAATTAGTGTGTAGGAATAACTATGATAACGATGAAGATATAAAGAAAAACAAAGTGTCAAAGTCAAGTACGATCAAGTCGTTGGGAGTTGAGAGTTTATCGGAAGTCCAAAGATTTGTTAGTGTTCTATTGGAATTTGCCGAGAGTGAGTCGGGAGCTTAACGAAGGGTTTGTCGAAAGTTCTCTAGAAAGACTCATTGGAGGTTCATGGAGCTCGTCAAGAAAGATCGAAGCTTGCCAAAGAAGACTTGTTAGAACTTGCCAAGATCGTTGTGAAGTCCAAGTGCTTGTCGGGAGTCCGCAGAATGGTGTCCAAGGGTTAGTCGGAAGACCATCGAAGGTTCATCGGAAGAAGCCTTGATTTGTCAGATTATATTTTGCTTAGGAAATGTCTTTAATTTCATAGTTAGCATGTAATTAGGGTTAGATTGGAAGGTAATCCCATTAACCCTGGTAGGGGCTAATGGGGCCCATTATAAACTGATTTGGGTCGGATTCAAGGCCCAACCAAACGTGTTGGACCTTATCTGGCGATGGAACCACTAGACTGCGGCGATGGAAATGCTTGGGTTCAACTCCCCAAGTTATACTAGATAGTGGTACCGCCCAATGACAGTATGCCTGGGTAGTGGTACTGCCCAAACTACGTGGTGGTGCCACCCAGTACACTGACAATGTCAATGTGCCGAAGCGGTGGTACCGCCCAGTGTTAAGTGTCATGGACAAATTGTAAAATGGCTTGTTCGGTGTAATGCTTATATGTGTCCGTGTCCTTTTTGGTTTATTCTAACTTGTAAAGCTTGTAAAGGGTTGCCAAAGGCTAAATGCCCCATTTGAGTGAGTTTAGCAGCTATTATCGACTGGTACATAAAGTTTACGTCAGATAAACACTTGTTCTAAATTTCGGTCTACAGTAGACCAATTTTATACCTTTGTTGTGTAACTGTTCTGAGCTTGTGATGTCCATGGTTGGAATTTGTATTGGCTATAAAGTGTTTGCTGAAAGGGTTGCTTGTGGATCATGTGTGAAGTGCTTTCTCTGTCCCATCTTCTCTTTTGCAGGTCCTAAGGGATCGTAGGAGATTTCGAGGAGGCTGACCTTTGCGGGCTGACACACAATGGTGCCGCACGGCTTAGGCAAAACCAACTAAGTCCATAATAGATGGTATCAGAGTGGGACAAGCCCACTTAGAAACACTTAGCATGCAAATGTGGGGGACCTAGCGAGGCTGCGTTGAGGGTAGCCAATATGCACGATCGTTTAGGAAATGGACAGGGAGTTGTAGGGGAAGGAGTCGCTCAGAGGAGCGGGCATCCAAGAATGGCATTCAGAAGAATGGCCAACTCTTCGCACAAGAGGCACCGTGAGGACAAATAAGCTAAGAAGAATTATGTAGCACACAAAGGTTGGGATGGCTAAGTTTGAGTAGTGACTCAACGTTGGCACCCAAACTTGACGGTGCTCGAGGCAAGCGGGGCACTTGGAAAAGGATGAGATCGTGCAAGGTGGATGAGTTGTTCAACGATCGAAAGAGTTGTGCAAAGCTCACAGAGGTAAGGGGAGTTATAAACTCAAGGAATTCGATACTCATGCAAGGGCTTGCATGCAGACGATGAACTGTCCATGGCCATCCCAAGGTGGCCGAAGGTTAGCGCCATGGAGTATTGAAACTTTCTCTTCAACATGTGCAAGATATTTTAATAAGAGGCTGAAGTGTATAGTAGGTTCAGCATGTTGCTAGACCCAGAGGGGTGCAGTGGGAGCTGTATTGGCGAAGAGTCACAATCTAGCAGGTACATTTACGGAGGCAGAACAGTGCATGGTTTGTTCAATAAAGGCAGAGTGGTCAAAGGGGATGGTGGTCTCCAAAACTTCAAAAGGGAAGGAGATGAAGAGAGAAGTTGCTCCAACGGGGCAGATATCCAGGAGGCATAAGTCCCGGTTCTCCAAAAGGAGAATCATATGCAATGAACCGTACCAATTAAGGAGTACCTCAAAATGAAGCTTGATGGATTGAGCGAGCGACGAAGAGTCATTGCATGATCTCACAAGCGGCAATGCGTTGGTGGATGCATAGCAAGATCAAGTGAGGGAGCAACTCAAGGCAATAGTACACTTGGAGCCGATAGGGAGATCGGACTCAACAGAGGGCTGACTCGTGGAATAGTGGGCGCGAGTGACCACCATTAGCTTAATGCAAATCTAGAAGCAAAACAACTTGGGGATAACTTAGTGAAACACCTAAGCCGCATAAAAGGAGTGGCATAGAAGATAGAACATAGAGCGGGGGCTTGGAGCTTTCCTTAGATAGAGGTTAAGGACATAGACTCTTGCAGAGGCAGGAGTAGGATCATGTCGTTCCATGGGTTTCTTATTTTGATGGAGTAAACTCATCTTGCATGGTGCCAAAGACAAAGGGAACTTCAAGGCACATGCACCTTATCTTGGTGAAGCATTTGATGGAGGAACTAAGGCGACACACTTTGTAGAGGCGAAGTTGGTCTCAAAAGACCTTGGCATGGGGCAAAAGGATGCAGAGGTAGGTACTCTTGAAGAATATGCCATAGTGTTGCTATTCGAATTGCCATGAGGAAAGCGGTGTACAGTGGGGATTATGCTGGTAGGGGCGTAGGCCAAGGATCTAGACAATGGTGGACCAATTTTAGTAAAGTCAGGGGATTTCATAGGAGCTACTAGGTGACAAACTATCCTAGAGTTAGGCTTCGTCTGAGTGTGACGTGAGAGCGGGTGGACGAAGGTCGATTGCCAAAGGAGTGAACAGAATCACAGGTGGCAAAGGCCTTGCGATGTATTGGCAAAGTCCACACATGGAGATATCATAGTTTGAGTTCATACCATAGGTATCAGAATGCAAGAAGATGTCACCAAGAGGTGAAATGATACAGCGGATCATGGTGGAATGGTTCATGGTAATGCGACACACACGGTGAGTCCCATATGGGGACTGGATCAAGTAAAGGTATGATTAGGAGCACGATTGGGAGCTCCACTTCGGTGAATAATACGACGATAAGAAGAGCTATGGATTCAAGTAGTGAATGCCATGGTACCATAAAAGTAGGCCTTCCATGTGTGCATCGAATGCTGCATTGAATGGAAGCCTTGGGTATCAGCTTATGGGGGCTGTACACTATCGAGGAAGAAGTTCAGATGCAAGTACCAGTGAGTCCCCTGGGGGGACTAGATCATGCAGAGATATGATCAGGAGTGCGACTGGGAGCTCCTGTTTAATCTCGGATTTTGATGATGAAGTCAATTGATGGTTATATGATCTAATCTATTTCTGAGATAAGTGTGCAGGATTAATTATGATAGAGCAAATTACCAAAGTCAAGTTATTGGAAGTTCAAGAGTCCACTAGAAGTCTGAAGGATCATCGGAAGTGCTGCCGGAGCCAACCGAGATGAAATCGGGGACTTGCCGAAGGTTTCAGAAGTTCGTCGGAAAGATCGTCGAAGGTTCGCGGAGATAACCGAGAAGGTTCGAAAGGGTGGCAAAGACTCGTTGAACTCGCCATAGAATCTGGGAGCCTGCTGGGAGTCCGCCGGAAGAAATCCGAGGGAGTATCGGAAGTTCGCCGGAAGATCGCCGGAAAGCTCTTCGGAAGATAACTTGATAGTGTTGGTTTAATTTGGCTTTAGAAGTTCATAGTTAGCACTTAATTAGGGTATAGACTAGGTGTTAATCCTATCTAGACCTATATTGGGCCAATTGGGCCTTTAGTGGGCTATATTGGGCCAAAGGTTAGGCCCATACAGTTTCTGGTAAGGGTCGGCGATGGCACCGTCGGACACAGGTGGCAGCATCGCCTGTTGACCGAACCCAAGCGGTAGTACCGCCCCAGGCAGGCGGTGGTACCGCCTGACAGGTGGTTGTAACCACCTGTGTCAGGCGGTAGTACCACCCTAGGCAAGCGTGGCATGCACGCCTGGCAGTGGTTGCAACCACTGTGTCAAAGCGATAATACCGCTTGATGCAAGCGGTAGTACCGCCTTGATGCAAAGCGGTAGTACCTTGCCAGTGCCAGCGGTATACCGCTTAGCACATAAACACACGCAAAGGTGTGTCGAGCGAGTATCGCTTGAGTGCTAGCGGTAGTACCGCCTACAATCTGAAATTTTGGATAAGACCTTTTTGAGTGGGATTTTTGAATCCCAAAAATTCTCTATAAATACCCCTTTACTTCTAGCTGGTTGGATGACCTTTTGTAGTGTTAGAATTGAGTCTAAGCTATAGCAAACTTCTGTTTTCATTTGCTCAAGTGTTCTCCTCCTTTCTTCTACTTGTAAAAATTCTGTAAAGAGAGGGAACCTCTTGCAAAAGGTTGTAAAGGGGTGTTTGGTCCTTCCCCTTCAAGAGACTTGCTAGTGGAAGTTAGGAGCCTCATTGGAGGAGGCTTCAAGAGTGGACGTAGGTCTTTTGACCGAACCACTATACATCGCTGCGTTCACTTGCTGTGTGAGTACTTAAAATTCTGCATCGTAAATTTCTTAAGCTGCAAACTGATCAGATTTTTTCTCCCTACTTCAACTTTCATTTACCTAAATATTATCAAGTTAAAGTCTCTTTCGGTGAATCAACTTCTTAAGAAAATCTCCGGAATCGGTTTTCAAGCTTTATTAATTTTTAATCCGTTGCACTAATTCACCCCCCCCCCCTCTTAGTGCTGCTCCGAACCTAACAATTAGTATCAGAGCGAGGTTCACTCTCACATTTGGTTTAAAACCCAAGAGAGATGGCCTTTTCCGGCATGCAAGAGGGTTACTCCATTACTCGTCCACCCATGTTTAATGGGTCGGATTATATGTATTGGAAGACTCGTATGAGGATTTTTCTTATTTCTATAGATTTTGAGCTTTGGAATATCGTTGAAAATAATTTTCAAAAATCCTCTCTTCCAATGAGCGAATGGAATGAGTCGGAGAAGAAGGTGTTTGCTTTAACTGCCAAGGCTATGAATGCCTTATTTTGTGCACTAGACAAAAACGAATTTAATCGCGTATCAATTTGTGAATCGGCTTTTGATATTTGGTGAACTCTTGAGATCACTCATGAAGGCACTAGCCAAGTGAAAGAGTCCAAAATCAACATTCTTGTACACTCTTACGAGCTTTTTCGAATGAAACCAAGTGAGTCCATTGGAGACATGTACACCCGCTTTACGGATGTCATCAATGGACTCAAGGCACTTGGTAAAGATTTTTCTAATTTTGAATTAGTAACAAAAATTTTAAGATCCCTTCCGAAATGTTGGGATCCAAAGGTTACGGCTATTCAAGAGGCCAATGACCTTAAAACTTTTCCTATCGAAGAACTCATAGGGTCTTTAATGACCTATGAAATGACATGCCATGCTCATGATGAGCTAGAGAACCCCCTTCTAAAGAACAGGAAGGATATGACATTAAGAACTCAAGAAGACCACTTGAAAGGAACATCAAGTGATGAGGACCTTGACGAGGACATTGCACTCTTAACTAGAAAATTTAAAAAATTCATTAAAAAGGGCAAATTTAAAAATGATTTCAAGAACAAACCTGATCCAAAAAAGGACCAAGTCATATGTTATGAATGTAAGAAGCCCGGGCACTTCAAAAATGAATGCCCCCAAGCCAAGAAGAAGCAACTCAAGAAGAAGAAGCCATTAAAGGCTACATGGGATGACTCGAGTGATTCCGAGGATGAAGAAGCAAGCATCAAAGAGGAGGCCAACTTTGCTCTAATGGCTTTGGGAGAAGAGGTAAGTGATTTACTTAATGAAGATTTATCTTTCGATGAGCTTTTAATTGCTTTTCATGAATTATTTGATGAATGTAGAACTGTTACAAAAAGCTTCAATTCTTTAAAAAAGGAACATGCTTTATTACTAGATAAGTTTAAGAGTCTTGAGCATGATTCTCTCCCTCTACTCCCATGCTCTAAGTGCAATCACTTAGAAGCAATCAAAAAAGAAAACTTGCTACTTAGAGAGACCTTAAACAAGTTTAAGGTCGGTAGTAAGAGCTTAGACATGATCCTTGCTAACAAGGGACATGTCAGAAATAGATGTGGAATTGGATTCATGTGTGGATCTCACCGAACACAAACCACATTTATTAAAGGGCTAACATTACATGTCTCCTCTCATTTGAAATGCAATTTTTGTTGTAAATCCGGACATGTTATTTACAAATATCCATATAGGAAACTTAGCCCAAATAAATTATTATGGGTTCCTAAAGGATCAATTAGGAACTCATTGAATAATGATAAATTTAGTAGATCAGTTTTTGAGGCACCCAAGTCAAAATGGGTACCTAAAAACCATCCTTTCTTGTAGACAAAAATACCCACACAAGCTAGGAGCAAGAGATGGTACCTTGATAGTGGATGCTCAAGGCACATGACCGGAGATCCATCTCAATTCTCTAGCCAAGACGAAGGGTTTGTCACATTCGGAGACAACAACAAGGGTAAAATCATTGGCATGGGTACTATAGGTAACAAATCAACCTTTTCAATTGATAATGTGTTATCAGTAGATGGTTTAAAACATAACCTCTTGAGCATTAGTCAATTATGTGATAATGGTTATATTGTAAGATTTGAATCTAATGCTTGTATCATCGAAAAACCACACAATAATACATCTATAATTGTAATTAAGCAAAATAATGTCTATACTATTAATCTTGATGATCTTAGTAGTGAAATATGTTTTTCAGCTTTGAATGATGATGCTTGGCTTTGGCATAGAAGATTAGGTCATTTTAGCATGAAACTAATCTCTCAAATCACATCTAAAAACCTTGTAAGAGGCATTCCTAAGGTTAAGTTCATTAAAGATAAAGTATGTGATGCTTGTCAACTAGGAAAACAAATTAAAACTAGCTTCAAGCCAAAAAATCAAATAAGTACCTCTAGACCATTACAATTGATCCATATGGATTTGTTTGGACCAATTAATACAACAAGCTTATGAGGTAGTAAATATGTCTTTGTGATTGTAGATGACTATAGTAGATTCACGTGGACCTATTTCTTAGCTCACAAAAGTGATTCTTTTAAATGTTTCTCTAAATTCTATAAACTTTCTCAAAATGAAAAGGGTTTCATGATTTCATCAATTCGGAGTGATCACGGTGGTGAATTCCAAAACCGTGACTTCCAAAATTTTTGTGAATCAAATGGGTATAACCACTTCTTCTCTATTCCAAGAAATCCTTAACAAAATGGAGTAGTAGAAAGAAAGAATAGAAATTTACAAGAACCGGCAAGAACCATGTTAAATGAACATAATTTACCCAATATTTTTGGGCCGAAGCCGTAAATATGGCTTGCTATATCATGAATAGGGTTCTAATAAGACCATCTCTATCCAAGACTCCTTATGAATTATGGAATGACAAAAAACCCAATGTTTCTTACTTTAAAGTTTTTGGTTGCAAATGCTTTATTTTAAATGAAAAGGATGCCTTAGGAAAATTCGATGCTAAATCCGATGAAGGCATCTTTCTTGGCTACTCTTCCGTGTCTAAAGCTTTTTGAGTTTTTAATAAGAGAACCTTAGTTATTGAAGAGTCTATTTATGTGGTTTTTAATGAAGTTTCTGAAATTAAGAAAAATGATCTTGATGATGATTTCGGATTTGAAAATTTGAATTTAAATGAACCCTCTCCTCAAAACGGTAACTTGGAAGCATCTTCTTCCGAATATTCCTTACCTAAGGAATGGAAGTATGTGGATGCCCATCCCAAGGAGTTAATCATAGGAGATACATCGAACAGGGTTCAAACGCGTTCTTCGTTTAAAAATTTTTATGCTCATGCCACTTTTCTTTCTCAAATTGAGCCTAAGAGCATTGACGAAGCCTTGAAAAATAATTCTTGGGTTATCGCAATGCAAGAGGAATTGAACCAATTTGAGAGAAATGAGGTATGGAAGCTTGTTCCTAGACCAAGTGACCATTTAGTTATCGGTACTAAATGGGTCTTTAAAAACAAGCAAGATGAATATGGTATCGTGGTTAGAAACAAGGCTAGATTAGTGGCCAAAGGTTTCAACCAAGAAGAATGTATCGATTACGAAGAAATCTTCACTCTTATGGCTAGATTAGAAGCCATTAGGATGCTCCTTGCCTATGCTAGTAGTAATAACTTTAAGCTTTTTCAAATGGATGTCAAAAGTGCTTTTTTAAATGGCTTTATTTCCGAAGAAGTTTATGTTGAACAACCACCCGATTTTGAAAACTCTCTTCTTCCCAATCATGTTTTTAAACTAACCAAAGCTCTCTATGGATTGAAACAAGCCCCTAGGGCTTGGTATGAGAGGCTTAGTTCTTTCTTAATTCCAAATAATTTTACTAAAGGCAAGGTTGATACTACATTGTTTATTAAATATTTTGAAAATAATTTTCTTATTGTTCAAATTTATGTTGATGATATCATTTTTGGTTCATCAGATGAATCATAATGTGAATCATTTGCTAAGTGTATGAGTCTTGAATTTGAAATGAGTCTAATGGGTGAGTTAAACTTCCTTTTAGGATTACAAATTAAACAACTTAGTGATGGAATATTTCTTAATCAAACCAAGTATACATTGGAATTGTTAAAATGATTTAACATGGATAGTTCTAAAGCCATCAACACTCCAATGAGTACTTCCACCAAGTTAGACTTGGATGAAAATGGAGAAAACTTTGATCAAAAAACATATAGGGGAATGATAGGTAGTTTACTCTATCTCACTGCAACTAGACCTGATATCATGTTTAGTGTAGGTCTATGTGCAAGATTCCAAGCGAATCCTAAGTTATCTCACCTTAAAGCTGTTAAAAGAATCCTTAGGTATCTTAAAGGAACTACCAATCTTGGATTATGGTAACCAAAATCTGATAACTTTGATTTAAAAGCTTATGCGGATGCCGATTTTGGCAGATGTAGAATTGATAGAAAAAGCACATCTGGAACATGTCAATTCTTAGGGCATGCACTTGTTTCTTAGACTTCCAAGAAACAAAATTCTGTTGCACTATCTATGGCAGAAGCCGAATATATAGCTGCAAGTGCATGTTGTGCACAAGTTGTGTGGATGAAAAACACTTTAGAAGATTATGGAATTAATTTAAAAAAACATTCCAATAAAATGTGATAACACAAGTACTATTTGTCTAACAAAAAATCTCATTCAACACTCAAGAACTAAGCACATTGATATTATGCATCACTTTATACGAGATCATGTCGCTAATAATGATGTCACTTTAGAATTTATTGATACAAAGCACCAATTAGCGGACATTTTCACAAAACTCATAAATGAAGAACAATTTGACTTCATTAGAAGAGAATTAGGTATGCTAAATTTGTCCTAATGTTTAAATATTGCAAGTCTTTCAAAACTTTTAAACTTTGATAGTTTCACCTTTATACCTTCAATGATATATGAAACTTTCATTTTATTGATCATAATATATTGTGAAAAACTCATCTTTCGATCGAAAAGTTTTCATGGTATCAATGATGTTGCCTTCATAATGTTGTTTTTTAACGGTTAAAAATTTTTATGACTTCATTCTTGAATCTCTTCATTTTTTATCTCTCTCACCTTCTTTATTGATTGACTTTAATGATGTATCCTTTAGCCTTGCAATCATGGTTTTCACTGTATAAATGATCAAACATCTTTTGGATTTGTCATCTCCTTTTTGTTGATGACAAAGGGGGAGAACAATATATAATTGATGACTTGTTAAATGTGGCTTTTATGAGCAAAATATTTTGATAACTTGATAAATAAATCATGCATTGTATTGAAAAATGACTTATACAGTGTAATGAAATGAAAAATGTGTCATAAGAATTGTTATTGCAATTCAATTGCTCTTGCAATGCTTAGTGTCAAAAACAGGTTGCAATCCTTGAAAAGCTTTGCAAATGAAGTAATGCAATACATCACAATTGCAATTTAATAGTTAAAAGATTCCTACTATAAATGTTTATCAAATGGCATCTTTTGATTGATATGACAAATTTTCATCTCATGATTTATCTAATATGTTGTCACGCTTTTCAATCATGAGATCCTTGTTGTAATCTCAAAATTTTTGGTATCTTTTGTCGAAATGATAAATGGTTTTCATCCTTCGACTTGAAATTAAATGTCATGCTTTGATATTGTTTACGAATGAAACCTCATGCTGATTAAGCATGATGATAAGTTCAACGCAAGTAACTTATCGGTTTTGGTTGAATTCAAGAGAATGAATTCAAATGTCTTTATATTCTCATTATATGACATATAGATAGGGGGAGTTAAGAATAACTCCGTCATCAATTGATTGTCATCATAAAAAAGGGAGAGATTGTTGAATCTCGGATTTTGATGACGAAGACAATTGATGGTTATATGATCTAATCCATTTCTGAGATAAGTGTGTAGGATTAACTATGATAGAGCAAATTACCAAAGTCAAGTTGTTGGAAGTTCAAGAGTCCACCAGAAGTCTGAACGATCATCGGAAGTACTGCCGGAGCCAACCGAGATGAAATCGGGGACTTGCCGAAGGTTTCGGAAGTTCGCCGGAAAGATCGTCGGAGGTTCGCGGAGAAAACCGAGAAGGTTCGGAAGGGTGGCAAAGACTCGTTGAACTCGCCATAGAATCCGGGAGCCTGCTGGGAGTCCGCCGGAAGAAATTCGAGGGAGTGTCGGAAGTCCGTCGAAAGATCGCCGAAAAGCTCTTCGGAAGATAACTTGATAGTGTTGGTTTAATTTGGCTTTAGAAGTTTATAGTTAGCACTTAATTAGGGTATAGACTAGGTGCTAATCCTATCTAGACCTGTATTGGGCCAATTGGGCCTTTAGTGGGCTGTATTGGGCCAAAGGTTAGGCCCATACAGTTTCTAGTAAGGGCCGGTAGTGGCACCGCCGGACCCAGGCGACAGCACCACTTGTTGACCGAACCCAAGCGGTAGTACCACCCCAGGCAGGCGGTGGTACCGCTTGACAGGTGGTTGCAACCACCTGTGTCAGGCGGTAGTACCACCAGTGCCAGGCGGTAGTACCGCCAGTACACAGACACGCAAAGGTGTGTCAGGCGGTAGTACCACCTATAGTCCAAAATTTCGGACGAGACCTTTTTGAGTGAGATTTTTGAATCCCAAAAATTCTCTATAAATACCCCTTTACTTCTAGCTGGTTGGGTGACCTTTTGCAGTATTAGAATTGAGTCTAAGCTATAGCAAACTTCTGCTTTCATTTGCTCAAGTGTTCTCCTCCTTTCTTCTACTTGTAAAAATTCTGTAAAGAGAGGGAACCTCTTGTAAAAGGTTGTAAAGGGGTGTTTGGTCCTTCCCCTTCAAGAGACTTGCTAGTGGAAGTTGGGAGCCTCATTGGAGGAGGCTTCAAGAGTGGACGTAGGTCTTCTGACCGAACCACTATACATCGTTGCGTTCACTTGCTGTGTGAGTACTTAAAATTCTGCATCGTAAATTTCTTAAGCTGCAAACTGATCGGAAATTTTCTCCCTACTTCAACTTTCATTTACCTGAATATTATCAAGTTAAAGTCTCTTTCGGTGAATCAACTTCTAAAGAAAATCTCCGGAATCAGTTTTCAAGCTTTATTAATTTTTAATCCGCTGCACTAATTCACACCCCCTCTCTTAGTGCCGCTCCGAACCTAATAGCTCCGCTTCAGTGAGTGACATGACGACAAGAAGAGCTATGGATTCAAGTAAGGAATGCCATGGTACCATAGAGGCGGGTCTTCCATGTGTATATCGAAGGTTATATTGAATGGAAATCTTGGACATCAGCTTATGGGGGCTATGCACTATCAAGGAAGAAGTTCAAATGCAATTACTAGTGAGTCCCATAGGGGGATTGGATCATGCAGAGGTATGATCAGAGTGGTTGAAGAGTTGGACTGCTTTAGAGCTCACATTCGCTTAAGGGAGCTCGGCAAGTCAAAGGATAAGGCCGTGTAAGTGAACATTGTGACCAATGAAGCTAAGGAGAATAGAAGTAGTGCAAGCCCTACAACATGATGGCGGAGGTCATACATGGGAGTTGCAGTCTGTCTTTCCATCGACCAAGTGAAACTGCTTAGAGTACATAGAGGTGTTGAAGCAAGTGATTGAAAAAAGGCAAAGAAGCAATGACGATTCCAGAGGGACTCAACTACCCAAAATCGAGCATCGGTTAGAATGGCGATGGACTCAGAGGAGTGTCACAGTGCCACAGAGGCAGATCTACCGATCGCGAAGAAGAGACATAGATGTGAGACAACAGATAGTAGTGCTATAGGTATGGCAGCGCCATGGTACCGCAGAGGCAGGACTTCCATGGAGTCATCGATCCCTTGCTCTCATAGAGGGAGAGCGCTTGGTCATGATATGGGCCATGGAGGAGGAGAAAGCAATGGCAAACTCCATGTACCATAATAAGGCTGAAGGACAAAGGCTAGGGAACTTCATAAGACTAGTGTCAATGGACTTCTCATCAAGAGAGCCTTAAGTGAAGGACTTTGGGTTAATGCAGGAGTGCAGGACCAAGGAACGAAGTAAGCAATATGTGGTGTTGTACCTTTATTACTCAAAGGAGTAGGCGGCAGAAATGATAGAGAAGGCGGTATAATCCCAAAGGTGACCAAATCTATCAAAGACCTGCTCTAAGTTAGAGTGATAACTTCTTGCATTCTAGAAGTTCAATGGCATTGAGAAGGTAAATCACAGTAGCTGACTCAGCGTAAGGATTGCAAACACTTCAAGTGCTTTAGAAGTGTGAGCTAAGAGCAGGCGAAGTCTAGTAACCAACTCAACACATGAAGTACAACCTCGAGGAGGCGGGCGAAGTCAAGTAACCTTTGCCTTTTCAACTCTCAAGAGAATGGGCGAAACCGAGTACCCCAGCTCTCTTAGTTATCCAGTAGAGGAGCACTGCACAGATTTAAAGACCCTTCGAAGAGACTAATGGAAGACAATAGTTGTCAGGTCCTCACCAATGGTGATCAGTGCTACTGAGAGTCGATTGTCTGCTTCATTTCTCAACAGAATGCTAATAAAAAATGGAAGTGATGCAAACCTACTTGGACGAGACAACTAAGTGGAAGAAGATTCGATGGAAAAATTTTGTAGAGAAAGGACTTGAAAACTTCAAAGGTTACGAGGCGATGCCCGTTAAAGCTCCAACAAGCATCTATCCAGTTCAAGAGATAAGAAGAATTTGAAGATTGACGCATATCAAAGATGGTCTTTTACTTTATCAGATGAATCCACAAGAACCAACAAGGATCAACACAACTCTACCAACCCCACACCAGAGTCAGAGTCATGGGCAAGTTGAAGTAGCATGGCGGATTAAAGTTCGACAACTCAGCAATAAGCGGAGAACAACTGGGAGCTGAGGGGCGCATTACAGCAGGAGCAGAAGATTGAAGATCCAGCAAAGGTAAGGAGTTGCAACGTCAATAAAAGCTTCGACGAGGACGTCGAAGGAATAAGTGGGGGAGAATGTCATAGACAAATTGTAAAATAGCTTGTTCGGTGTAATGCTTATATGTGTCCTTATCCTTTTTGGTTTATTCTAGCTTGTAAAGCTTGTAAAGGGCTTACCAAAGGTTAAATGTCCCATTTGAGTGAGTTTGGAAACCATTGTCGGCTTATACATAAAGTTTGCATCAGGTGGACACTTGTACTATATTTCGGTCTATAGTAAACCAATTTTATACCTTTGTTGTGCAACCGTTCTGAGCTTGTGATGTCCATGGTTGGAATTTGCATTGGGTACAAAGTATTTGCTGAAAGGGTTGCTTCTGGATCCCGTGTGAAGCGCTTTCTCTGTCCTATCTTCTCTTTAAGAGGTCCTAAGGGATCGTAGGAGATTTTGGACAGGTTGACCTTTGCGGATTAACACGCAATGGTGCTGCACGACTTAGGCAAAACCAGCTAAACACACAATGAACCGCCTGGGTTCAACTCCCCAAGTTGTATTGGGCGGTGGTACCGCCCAATGACAGTGTGCCTGGGTAGTGGTACCACCCAAACTACGTGGTGGTACCACCCAGTACACTGACAATGTCAGTGTGCCCAAGCGGTGGTACCGCCCAATGTTAGGGTCAAACGAGCGGTGGTACTGCCAGTACCTAATAAACTCGGGATGGGAAGGTTTTTGGCTCCAAGTTTGAATCCAATTGGAGCCTATAAAAGCCCCTCCCATCCTTGGGTTGAATATACAAGCACACATACTTTGAAAGTAGAAAAATGCTATTCAAATCTCTCTAGAAATCCCCTCCTCTAGTTCTTACTTATATTCAAGTTAAAAGAGAGGAGAGAGTGCTTGTAAGGGTTACCTCCTAAGCTCATCATAAGGAGAGAGCACTGTAAGAGAGTTAAACTTCACCCATTGGAAGAAAGGCAGCTAGTGGAAAGCTAGTGGCCTCAAGTGAAGAGAAATTAGGAGTGGACGTAAGTCATATGACCGAACTACTATAAAAATGGTTTGTGCTTACTTCTTACAAATTTACATTACTGCAAACCATCTTCACTTTACTGCTTTACTTACTTCACTTCCTCTTCATCTTCTTACGTATGCTTTCAAGTTAAAACGCAATCGAAATAGTTTTAATCGAAACGTTATTCTTTTCATACGAGGTTTTTCGAAATCACTTTAAATCACCAAATCTATCATTCTTAATTGCTGCACTAATTCAAACCCACCCCCCCCTTCTTAGTGCTACTCTAGATCCTAACACTTTTCATGAGTTGCTTAGTTTAGTTGGTAGGAAATAAAAAAAATATTTTCAAAAAATTATATCATGCTTTTCTTTCTAGTATTTTTGAAAAGTAAAAATTAAAATGATACTTGCATGATTTGTAATAATGTTTGTACACCTAATAGGATTAATCCATGCATGTGCATCTTGATATTTATATAACTTTTTGGATTTATAAAATGAAGCATGATTTTTGCATGACCCTTGATTTTTAACACTAAGCTAAAATCATGTAAGAAGGAAAAATCTTGTTATAACTAATAACAATGAAAGAAAGAATATTAAAATTGAAATGATTTTGATGATGCTTTATGAAATCATGCTTGATAAGTTTGATGATTTAATGTAATATGTTTGTATCATACTTAATGATTTTATATTATGATACTATGTATGAGGATTTGAAATAATGTTGATTTGAAACTCTATGTTTTGGATTAACGTGTTTTTGGTCATAATCATTTTCAAGATGAATTAAGATCACGTATTATACTTTTGACATTGATTATAAAGAAACTTGCTTTTCAGATTTATATGATGATGTATGGTTTTTGAGCTTAACTATTGATTTGTCACACTAAGATAGAATCATGTTAAAAAGAAAAACATCTTGTTACAACTAACTACAATAAAAACATCATTGGAATTAAACATTTTATGATGCTTTAAACATTCTATAAATTTAAAGATGCTTTATAGAATCATGCTTGATGAGTTGTTTTATGAAATTTGCCTTTTAGTCTTGAACATTAACGGTTGTTTGACATAAAAAGATAAAGGCATGTTTATATGAAATCAATGCATGAATTAAAATCACAAAAAGAGGAAAGCATCTTTTAAAATCGCTTTATATCTATCTTTTCGATTTTCCAACATATGATTTGTGTTGAGAATCTTTTAAATTTCTTGAATATGATTTTGATGATGAGTTTGGGAGTTGATGAATCGAATTAGAATGAGATTTTTTAAAATGATTCATGACTTCTATTTTTAAAATTTGGGAATCATAACTTTATTTTTTGGAATCATGATTTATTGAGTAATAATGGTTTGAATGCATGAATCGATGATTTTTTATCCCTTTATTTGATACTCAAAATTTTCTTTTGATCTTGATGACTTGATGTTCCCTGTGCATGAATTATGTTCTCATATGATTCTTTTACTAATAAAATAATATATTCAAATGAATCACTTATCAATATTTATGATTGTGATATATCTTTGTTGAAATATCCTTCTAATATGATCTTAATAACTTAAGATTCTTTGGGTGTTCATGATATGAATTCTTTATGGCTTGTATGCCTCATGATTGAAATATTTTGAGCCTTTGTTCCTCTCCTTCTTTTCGACAATGACAAAAAGGAGAAAAGAAATATGTTAGCATTTATAATCATGACTTGATCTTTGATATAGATATGTTTTTATATATCATGATTCTTGGTTGTATATGTTGGGAACGAGAGTGGCACTAAGAGGGGGGGGGGGATGAATTAGTGCAGCAGATAAAGAACGATAAATTTTGATGATTTTAACAAGTTCAAAAAACTTCATACGATTAAAAGCAACGTTTCGTTCGAACCCAGAAAAGAATGATGCTTTAAACTTGAAGCTAATTGTAAGAAGGAGAAATAGAGGAAGTAAAGCGAAGATGGTTTGTAGAAATATAAATAACAATAATAGAAATGCAAACCAGAATTTTTATAGTGGTTCGGTCAGACAACCTACATCCACTCTCGATTCCTCTTCTCTTGAGGCCACCAGCTTTTCCACTAGCTATCTTCCTTCCAACAGGTGAGGACCAACTCCCTTATAGTACTGTCCTTTTGACGGGCTTAGGAGGTAAACCTTACAAGGACTCATCTCTTTTAAATTGAATACAAGTGAAGTCTAGAGGAGGGGATTTCTAGAAAGAATTCTACAGTATTTTCTTGCTTTCAAAGTGTATATGTTACTTGTCTTCTAACCAGGGATGGAAGGAGTTTTTATAGGCTCCAATTTGATTCAAAATTGGAGCAAAAAAACTTCCTATCCTAGTTTTTCGAGGTACTGGCGGTACCACCGCCAGTCTAACTCTAACACTAGGCGGTACCATCGCTCAGTTTAGCAGTACCATCACTTAACACACTGACATGATCAGTGTACTGAGCGGTGCCACCACCTAGCTAGCGGTGCCATCGCCCAGGCACTCTGCTCCAGGGCGGTACCACCACCTAGTCTGGGTAGTACTACCGCCCTAGACTACTTGGGAAGCTGAACCTGGGCGATGCCACTGCTTGATAGTGTCCAGCACTCTTGGTTGGACCTTAAACCCAACCCAAACTGATCCAATTCCAAGCCCAATTGGCCCCTGATAGGGTTAAAGGATTAACACCTAACCCTAACCCTAATTATGTACTAACAATAAAATTAAAGACTTTTCCTAAGCTATTACAAAGTCTGCAAGTCAAGACTTCTTTCTCCTGTGAGTTTCCGACGAACTTCTGGCAGTCTTTTGATGAACCCTCGGATACCATTATGAGGGCTCCCAACAAGCTCCTAACCTTCATGATGATCTTAGCGAGTTCTGATGAGCTTCTTCGGCAAGCTCCGATCTTTCTCGATGAACTTCAATAAATCTTTAGACTTCCGTCGAACTCTCAAACTCCTAACGATCCATCGCACTTGACTCTGATACTTTGTTTCGCTTTATGTCTTCATCGTTATCGTAGTTAATCCTGCACACACAAAACTTAACTCTACTTTGATCTAAATAGTTACTATAATGCGAATTGATATTCTATTGCCTGACACGTCATTGGTCAGTGCTTCATCCGATTCTTCAACATATCGTTCTCTCTTGCGGCCTATTGCCCAATCGATAGTTTACCTCTGTAACCCCGATATTCTTGGCACAACACCACTCTTCTTGGCTCGATGCCTGACATCCAGAGCCTTCTGCCAATTATCCAATATCCTAATGTGATTTCCTCCTACGCAACGTCAATTCCTCCTGTGTCAACTGTCTAATCCTGATCGAGTAGACCTGCGTCACTCAAAACACAGTTAGACAATAAAACATAATCAATTTATTTCATCATCAAAATCTGAGACCTAACAGTCTCCCCCTTTTTAATGATGATAACTAATTGATGACTGACGGAGTTAACCTTAACTCCTCGGAGTTTAACCAAACTCTCCCTATCAATATACCATTGATAGAACACTTGGATTATCCCAAATCAAAGCAACATGTATCAAAAACATGTCGACAAAAATATCATGCAAATATATAAAATATTCAATCATCATTACATTGCATGAACTCATCAATCTACTTCTTGTTGAATCTCAGATTTTGATGATGAAGTCAATTGATGGTTATTTGATCTAATCCATTTTTGAGATAAGTGTGCAGGATTAACTATGATAGACTACGTGTTAGTTTAATTTGCTTTTAAGATTCGTAGTTAGCACTTGATTTTAGTATAGACTACGTGTTAATCCTATCTAGACCTGTGTTAGGCCAATTGGGCCTTTATTGGGCTGTATTGGGCCGAAGGTTCGGCCCATACAGTGTCTGGCAAGGGCCGACGGTAGCACCGCCTGTAGACCGTAGGCCAGACGGTAGCACCGCCCCAGGCAAGCGATGGTACCGCCTGATAGGTGGTTGCAACCACTTGTGTCAGGTGGTAGTACCGCTAGTGCCAAGTGGTTGTACCGCCAGCACACCGACACACGCAAAGGTGTGTTAGCTCAGAGTACCGCTTGATGCAAGCTGGTAGTATGCTGCGATCCAAATTTCGGATGAGACCCTTTTGAGCGGGATTTTTGAATCCCAAAAGCTCTATAAATACCCCTTTAATTCTAGCTGGTAAGAGGATCTTTTACAGTGTTAGAATTGAGTCTAAGCTATAGCAAATTTCTGCTTTCATTTGCTCAAGTATTCTCCTCCTTTCTTCTCTTTATAAAAATCCCGTAAAGAGAGGGAACCTCTTGTAAAAGGCTGTAAAGGGGTGTTTGGTCCTTCTCCTTCAAGAGACTTGGTAGTGAAAGTTGGGAGCCTCATTGGAGGAGGCTTCAAGAGTGGACGTAGGTCATTTAACTGAACCACTATACATCGCTGCGTTTACTTACTGTGTGAGTACTTAAAATTTTGCATCGTATATTTCTTAAGTTGCAAACTGATCGGATTTCTTCTCCCTACTTTCAATTTTATTTATCTGAATATTTTTAAGTTAAAGTCTCTTTCGCTGAATCAAGTTCTTAAGCAAATCTCCGGAATCAGTTTTTAAGCTTTATTCATTTTAATCCGCTGGACTAATTCACCCCCCCCCTCTTAGTGCCACTCTAAACCAGACAATTGGTATCAGAGCCAAGTTCACTCTCATATTTGGTTTAAAACCCAAGAGAGATGGCCTATTCCGGCATACCAGAGGGTCACTCCATGACTCGTCCACCTATGTTTAATGGGTCGGATTATACGTATTGAAAGACTCGTATGAGAATCTTTCTTATTTCTATGGATTTTGAGCTTTGGAATATCATTGAAAATGGTTTTCAAAAATCTCCTCTTCCGATGAGCAAATGGAATGAGTCAGAGAAGAAGGTTTTTGCTTTAAACGCAAAGGCTATGAATGCCTTGTTTTGTGCACTGGACAAAAACGAATTTAATCGCGTATCAATTTATGAATCAGCTTTTGATATTTGGCATACTCTTGAGATCACTCATGAAGGCCCTAGCCGAGTGAAAGAGTCCAAAATCAACATTCTTGTGCATTCTTACAAGCTTTTTCGAATGAAACCATGTGAGTCCATTGGAGACATGTACACCCACTTTACGGATGTCATCAATGGACTCAAGGCACTTGGTAAAGATTTTTCTAATTTTGAATTAGTAACAAAAATTTTAAGATCCCTTCCGAAACGTTGGGATCCAAAGGTTACGGCCATTCAAGAGGCCAAGGAGCTTAAAACTTTTTCTATCAAAGGACTCATAGGATCTTTAATGACCTATGAAATGATATGTCATGCTCATGATGAGCTAGAGAACCTCCTTCCAAAGAACAGGAAGGATATGGCATTAATAACTCAAGAAGACAACTTGAAAGGAACATCAAGTGATGAGGACTTTGACGAGGACATTGCACTCTTAACTAAAAAATTTATTAAGAAGGGTAAATTTAAAAATGAATTCAAAAACAAACTTGAACCAAAAAAGGACCAAGTCATATGTTATGAATGCAAGAAACTGGGGCACTTCAAAAATGAATGCCCCCAAGCCAAGAAGAAGCAACTCAAGAAAAAGAAGGCATTGAAGGCTACATGGGATGACTCGAGTGATTCCGAGGATGAAGAAGTAAGCATCAAAGAGGAGGCCAACTTTACTCTAATGGCATTAGGAGAAGAGGTAAGTGATTTACTTAATGAAGATTTATCTTTCAATGAGCTTTTAATTGCCTTCCATGAATTATTTGATGAATGTAGAACTGTTACAAAAAGCTTCAATTCTTTAAAAAAAAGGAACATGCTTTATTGCTAGATAAGTTTAAGAGTCTTGAGCATGATTCTCTCCCTCTACTCCCATGCTTTAAGTGTAATCACTTAGAAGCAATCAGAAAGGAGAACTTGCTACTCAAAGAGACCTTAAACAAGTTTAAGGTCGGTAGCAAGAGCTTAGACATGATCCTTGCAAACAAGGGTCACGTCAGAAATAGATATGAAATTGGATTCGTGAGTGGATCTCACCGAACTCAAACCACCTTCATTAAAAGGCCAACATTACATGTATCCTCTCATTTGAAATGTAATTTTTGTTGCAAATCTGGACATGTTATTTACAAATATCCATATAGGAAACTTAGCCCAAATATATTAGTATGGATTCCTAAAGAATCAATTAGGAACTCATTGAATAATGATAAATTTAGTAGATCAGTTTTTGAGGCACCCAAGTCAAAATGGGTACCTAAAAACCATCCTTTCTTGTAGACAAAAATACCCACACAAGCTAGGAGCAAGAGATGGTACCTTGATAGTGGATGCTTAAGGCACATGACCGGAGATCCATCTCAATTCTCTAAGCTCTCTAGCTAAGACAAAGGGTTTGTCACCTTCGAAGACAACAACAAGGGTAAAATTATTGGCAAGGGTACTATAGGTAACAAATCAATCCTTTCAATTGATAATGTGTTATTAGTAGATGGTTTAAAACATAATCTCTTAAGCATTAGTGAATTATGTGATAATGGTTATATTGTAAGATTTGAATCTAATGCTTGCATCATCGAAAAACCACACAACAACACATCTATAATTGCAATCAAGCAAAATAACGTCTACACTATTAATCTTGATGATCTTAGTAGTGAAATATGTTTTTCGGCTTTGAATGATGATGCTTGGCTTTAGCATAGAAGATTAGGTCATGCTAGCATGAAAATAATCTCTCAAATCACATCTAAAAACCTTGTAAGAGGCATTCCTAAGGTTAAGTTCACTAAAGATAAAATATGTGATGCTTGTCAACTAGGGAAACAAATCAAAACTAGCTTCAAGCCAAAAAATCAAATAAGTACCTCTAGACCATTACAATTGATCCATATGGATTTGTTTGGATCAATTGACACAACAAGCCTAGAAGGTAGCAAATATGCCTTTGTGATTATAGATGACTATAGTAGATTCACGTGGACCTATTTCTTAGCTCACAAAAGTGATTCTTTTAAATGTTTCTCTAAATTCTATAAACTTACTCAAAATAAAAAGGGTTTCATGATTTCATCAATTCGGAGTGATCACGGTGGTGAATTCCAAAACCGTGACTTCCAAAATTTTTGTGAATCAAATGGGTATAACCACTTCTTCTCTACTCAAGAAATCCTCAACAAAATAATCTCTCAAATCACATCTAAAAACCTTGTAAGAGGCATTCCTAAGGTTAAGTTCACTAAAGATAAAATATGTGATGCTTGTCAACTAGGGAAACAAATCAAAACTAGCTTCAAGCCAAAAAATCAAATAAGTACCTCTAGACCATTACAATTGATCCATATGGATTTGTTTGGATCAATTGACACAACAAGCCTAGAAGGTAGCAAATATGCCTTTGTGATTATAGATGACTATAGTAGATTCACGTGGACCTATTTCTTAGCTCACAAAAGTGATTCTTTTAAATGTTTCTCTAAATTCTATAAACTTACTCAAAATAAAAAGGGTTTCATGATTTCATCAATTCGGAGTGATCACGGTGGTGAATTCCAAAACCGTGACTTCCAAAATTTTTGTGAATCAAATGGGTATAACCACTTCTTCTCTACTCAAGAAATCCTCAACAAAATAGAGTAGTAGAAAGAAAGAATAGAAATTTACAAGAAATGGCAAGAACCATATTAAATAAACATAATTTACCCAAATATTTTTGGGCCGAAGCCTTAAATACAACTTGCTATGTCATGAATAGGGTTCTAGTAAGACCATCTCTATCAAAGACCACTTATGAATTATGGAATGACAAAAAACCTAATGTTTCTTACTTTAAAGTTTTTGGTTGCAAATGCTTTATTTTAAATGAAAAGGATGCCTTAGGAAAATTCGATGCTAAATCCGATGAAGGCATCTTTCTTGGCTACTCTTCCGTTTCTAAAGCTTTTCGTGTTTTTAACGAAAGAACCTTAGTTATAGAAGAGTCTATTCATGTGGTTTTTAATGAAGTTTCCGAAATTAAGAAAAATGATCTTGATGATGATTTCGGTTTTGATAATT
The DNA here is from genome assembly GCA_024322285.1 of Musa beccarii. Lineage (NCBI taxonomy): Eukaryota > Viridiplantae > Streptophyta > Magnoliopsida > Zingiberales > Musaceae > Musa > Musa beccarii. The sequence continues at coordinate 73,831,479 of CM044395.1, forward strand.
TGAATTTAAATGAACCCTCTCCTTAAAATGGTAACTTGGAAGCATCTTCTTCCGAATATTCCTTACCTAAGAAATAGAAGTATGTGGATGCCCATCCTAAGGAGCTAATTATAGGAGACATATCAAAAGGGGTTCAAACTTGCTCCTCTCTTAAAAATTTTTGTGCTCATGCCGCTTTTCTTTCTCAAATTGAACCTAAATGCATTGTCGAAGCCTTGAAAGATAATTCTTGGGTTATCACAATGCAAGAGGAATTGAACCAATTTGAGAGGAATGAGGTGTGGAAGCTTATTTCTAGACCTAATGACCATTTAGTTATTGGTACTAAATGGGTCTTTAGAAACAAGCAAGATGAATATGGTATCGTAGTTAGAAACAAGGCTAGATTAGTGGCCAAAGGTTTCAACCAAGAAGAAGGTATCGATTACGAAGAAACCTTTGCTCTTGTGGCTAGATTAGAAGCCATTAGGATGCTCCTTGCCTATGCTAGTAGTAATAATTTTAAGCTTTTCCAAATGGATGTCAAAAGTGCTTTTTTGAATGGCTTTATTTCCGAAGAAGTATATGTAGAATAGACAGAAAAAGCACATCTGGAATATGTCAATTCTTAGGACATGCACTTGTTTCTTGGACTTCCAAGAAACAAAATTCTGTTGCACTATCTACGGCGGTAGCTGAATACATAGTTGCAAGTGCATGTTGTGCACAAGTTATTTAGATGAAAAACACTTTAAAAGACTATGAAATTAATTTAAAAAATATTCCCATAAAATGTGATAATATAAGTGCTATTTGTCTAACCAAAAATTCTATTTAACACTCTAGAACTAAGCATATTAATATAAGACATCACTTTATACGAGATCATGTCAACAGTAATAATGTCACTCTTGAATTTATTGATACAAAACATCAATTAGCAGACATTTTCACAAAATCCCTAAATGAAGAATAATTTGACTTCATTAGAAGAGAATTAGGCATGCTAAATTTATCCTAATATTTAATATTGCATGTTTTTCAAAACATTTAAACTTTGATTTTGATAGTTTCACCTTTATACCTTCAATGATATATGAAACTTTCATTTTTAATCATTGATCATAATATTTTGTGAAGAACTCATCTTTCAATCGAAAAGTTTTCTGGATGTTGCCTTCATGATGTTATTTTTGTTTTAAACGGTTAATGGTTGAATCTCTTCATGAGTTTTGATATCTCTCTCGCTTTTTGTTGATTGGCTCTAATGATGTATCCTTTAGCCTTACGATCATGGTTTTGCTGTATAAATGATCAAATATCTTTTGGATTTGTCTATCAAGGGTGACATATTCTAGCTTTATGATTTCTGCATAAAGATTCCTCTCATATATCACTTATGTCACTCTATTTTTATCAAGCTTCACCCTTTCATCAAGTTTATTCATCTCCTTTTTGTTGATGACAAAGGGGGAGAAAAATGTGAAATTGATGACTTGTTGAATGTGGCATATGGCCTTCATAAGCCGAATAATTTGATGACTTGATAAATATCAAGCATTATATTGAAAAAAGTCTCATAAGATTTATTATTGCAATTGCTCTTGCCATGAAAAGCATTGCATTGAACCTTATTTTTGTATACATCACATTGCTTGTGACCTTTATAGTTGAAAGATTCCTATTATATCATGTATAACATATGGCATCTTTCAATTGATAATAACAAGTTTTCATCTCATGATGTATTGAATATGATGTTGCGTTTTAATCATGAGATCCTTGCTGTGATTTTAAAATTATTGGTATCTTGTGTCGAAATGATAAATATTTATCATCCTTTGACTTGAAGTTAAATGTTTTGCTTTGATATTTCTTATGAATGAAACCTCATGCTTGTTAAGTATGGTGATAAGTTCAAAGGATGAAACTTATCGGTTTTTAAGCTTGATTTCAAGACATTGAATTTAAATGTTTTTACTTTCTCATTATATGGCATATAGATAGGGGGAGTTAAGAATAACTCCGTCATTAATTGATTGTCATCATCAAAATGGGGGAGATTGTTGAATCTCCGATTTTGATGAAGAAGTCAATTGATGGTTATTTGATCTAATTCATTTTTGAGATAAGTGTGCAGGATTAACTATGATAGACATAAAGCAAATTACCGGAGTCAAGTTAATTGGAAGTTCAAGAGTCCACCGGAAGTCTGAAGGATCATCGGAAGTGCTGCCGGAGACAACCGAGATGAAATCGGGGACTTGCTGAAGGTTTCGGAAGTTCACTGGAAAGATCATCGGAGGTTCGCAGAGATCACCGAGAAGGTTCGGAAGGGTGCCAAAGACTCGTAGAACACGCCATAGAATCCGGGAGCCAGCTAAGAGTCCGTCGGAAGGAATCCGAGGGAGTGTCGGAAGTCCGCCAAAAGATCGTCGGGAAGCTCTTAGGAAGATAACTTGACTGTGTCAATTTAATTTGCTTTTAAGATTCGTAGTTAGCACTTGATTTGGGTATAGACTAGGTGTTAATCTTGTCTAGACCTGTGTTGGGCCAATTGGGCCTTTATTGGGCTGTATTGCGCCGAAGGTTAGGCCCATATAGTTTCTGGCAAGGGCCGGCGGTAGCACCACCTGTTAACTATAGGCAAGGCGGTAGCACCACCCCAGGCAGGCGGTGGTACCGCCTGACAAGTGGTTGCAACCACCTGTGTCAGGCGGTGGTACCGCTTGATAGGTGGTTGCAACCACCTGTGTCAAGTGGTAGTACCGCCAGTGTCAAGTGGTAGTACCGCTGGTGTCAAGTGGTAGTACCGCCAACACACTAACACACGCAAAGGTGTGTCAAGCAGTAGTACCGCTAGTGCAAGGTGGTAGTACCGCCTGTAATCCGAAATTTCGGATGGGACCCTTTTGAGCGGGATTTTTGAATCCCAAAAGCTCTATAAATACCCCTTTACTTCTAGCTGGTAAGAAGATCTTTTGCAGTGTTAGAATTAAGTCTAAGTTATAGCAAATTTCTACTTTCATTTGCTCAAGTGTTCTCCTCCTTTCTTCTCCTTGTAAAATCCCTGTAAAGAGAGGGAACCTCTTGTAAAAGGCTGTAAAGGGGTGTTTGGTCCTTCCCCTTCAAGAGACTTGGTAGTGGAAGTTGGGAGCCTCATTGGAGGAGGCTTCAAGAGTGGACATAGGTCATTTGACCAAACCACTATACATCGCTACGTTTACTTGTTGTGTGAATACTTAAAATTCTGCATCGTAAATTTCTTAAGCTACAAACTGATCGGATTTCTTCTCCCTACTTCCAATTTCATTTACCTGAATATTTTCAAGTTAAAGTCTCTTTCGCTAAATCAAGTTCTTAAGGAAATCTCCAGAATCGGTTTTCAAGCTTTATTCATTTTAATCTGCTGCACTAATTCACCCCTCCCCCCCCGCCCCCCCCTCTTAGTGCCACTCTGAACCTAACACTTCTCCCCCTTTATCATCAACGAAAAGGAGAAGAAGCTCTAGCTATTTTAAAAGATATGCAAGTCAACATATAAGCTAGATTTACAACATTCAATCATAGTAAGTTTTAAATTCTTTCTAAAGATAAGAAAGATGGCAATTTTTCATTCTTTTCTTAAGATGTGCAAGTTGCACTTTCTTTGCTTCCTTTGAAATATGCATACAATTTTTGTTTCTTCTCTCTTGAGAAGTGCAACCTTGGCCTTCCTTTATATGTTCTAGCTAGCAAAAACTTTCTCCCTCTTTGTTTTTGTCAGAAAGAATGAAAGAGTATAATTCTTTTCCCTTTACATGAATTTTAAAATTATGACAATCAATAAAGATAAATATTTATCAAGAGATCAATGGGGTATCAAAAATTTACATTGATGATTCATAAATATTCCATTTAGGAAGTATCAAAATTATGATTCAATGATTCATCATAAAGCAAATTTCATCAATTTTCAATCATTAAAATTCAAGTCATGAATATGAATTTAACATTCAAGCTAACATAACAAAAATTAATCATGACAATCAAATCTTGAATTGCAATTTATTATTCAACCTAGCATATTTTCTCTCCCCCTTTAGTCAACGTTGAAAATAAGGGAGGAAATACAATGATATCTAGAAAATTGCATCAATCAATATTTCAATCATTTCATGATGCATTCAAGTTAAAGAAATCATGTCATTTTTATTATATTAAGAAAAAGTCAAGAAGAGCATGATCCATTTGATAAATCTTTTTAATAATGATTTATCATAAAAGATATCTAGATTGCATTTCATAAAGAAGGATTTCAATCATCAAGATATCAAGATCATGACTTGGATTGTTTTCCTCTTTAGTTAATGGTAAAAGGAAGCAATTATAGAGGAAAAGATTTTGATTTCTATAAAAGAGTGTCTAAGTCAAGAGTCCAAGAAATCAAAGTTATGATTCATAAACCTCATTCAATTTATTGTTGAATCTCAGATTTTGATGATGAAACTAATTGATTGTGTTTTGTTGTTTAACTGCATGTGAGTTACGTAGGTCTACTATCCATCAGGATTAGACAGTTGACGCTGGAGGAATTGAAGTTGCGCCGGAGGTGATCACATTAGGATATTGGATGTCGAGCCAGAGGTTTGGTCGACTATCGACAGGAGGCTTCGTATGTCGGGCATCGGGCTAAGAAGAGCAAGTTGCGCCAAGGATATTGGGGTTACAGAGGTCAATTGCCGGTTGGGCAACAGACCGCAAGAGAGGACAATGATGTGTCGAGCAACTGAATGTCAATTCGCGTTGTAATAACTGTCTAGATCGAAGTAGAGTGTTTATTGTTTGTGTAGGAGTAACTACGATAAGGCTAAAGTCATAAAGTGAAACAAAGGGCCGAAGTTAAGTGCGATGGATCATTGGGAGTTCGAGAGTTCGACAGAAGTCCGAAGATTCGTTGGGAGTGCTGTCAGAACTGGTCGAGAACGAGTAGGGAGCTTGCCAAAGGGTCTTCAGAAGTTCACCGGAAGGTTCGTCGGAAGTTTGCGGAGCTTGCCAAGAAAGATTAGAGCTTGCCAAAAGAGACTCAGAGGAACTCGCCAAAATCATCGTGGAGTCCGAGAGCTTGCCGGGAGTCCGCAGGATGGTTTCTGAGGGATCATCGGAAGACCGTCGGAAGTTCGCCGAAAGCTCGCCGGAAGAAGACTTGACTTGCGGACTTTGTAATAGCTTAGGAATGTCTTTAATTTCGTAGTTAGCACATCAATTTGGGTTAGGATTAGGGGTTAATCCTTTAACCCAAGTATGGGCCCATTGGGCCTTGTTTGGGACCGATTTGGGCTGAGTTTTTGGCCCAAACCTGACGTTGATTTGTGCTGGGCGGTGGCACCGCCCAGCAGCCAAAGTGCTGGGTGGTAGCACCACCCAGCAGCAACATGTGTGCTGGGCGGTGGCACCGCCCAGCAACTTGTGTGTTGGGGCGGTAGCACCGCCCAGCAGCCTGCAGGCCAGGCGATAGCACTGCCTGGCTGGGGCGGTAGCATCGCTCGGCTATAGTAGCCCAGGCGGTAGCACGGCCTGGAGTAGGCGGTAGCACCGCTTGACCTCTGCAATGTCAGTCTGACACTGTGCAGGCGGTAGCACCGCTTGGCACCGGGAAACTCCAATTTGATTTCAAATTTGGAGCCCAAATTTGAAATCATTTTGGATCTATAAATACCCCCTCTTTCTTAGCTAAAAAGAGGACCCTTGTGAGCTAGATTTTGAAAATAAGTCTTGGGAAAGTCTTGTTCTTCATTTGCTTAAGTGTTCACCTCATTTCCTTCTTCTTGTGAAATCTTGTAAGAGTGTGAACCACTTGTAAAGGGTTGTAAGACGAGTATTTGGTCCTTCTCCTATGAAAGGATTTGCTAGTGGAAGTTGGGAGCCTCATCGGAGAAGGCTTCGGAAGTGGATGTAGGTCACTTTGACCGAACCACTATACATCGCGGCGTCTTGATTGTGTGAGTGTTTAAATTTCTGTTTTATCTCTTTACTTTGCTGCAAGCTTTTACTTTACTTGCTCCACTTCCTTTTCATCTTCGTACGCATGCTTTAAAGTTAGAACGCAACCAAATCGGTTTCAAATGAAACGTTGATTTAAAAATTGATGCTAAAGAAAATATGTGTAAATCATGATCTTGATACTTCTCAAAAGAATACTCATCTTGATCTTGCTAAAATGAATATGAATCATGAATGATATTCACAAATTGATCCTTGTCGATTTTTCATTGATATCCTTCATGACATGATTTCTTTGCATTTTTACCTTGAATGCATCATGTGTTGATTGGAAGATTTATGTGGAATATTGGTTGATGCAAAATTATTTGATGTGAAAAGGTGTTGCATAAAGGAAGAAGACTATGTCATTGTAAACCTCCCTTCCTTTTGACAATGATAAAGGGCGAGTAAAAATTGTTAGTATTACAAAGCAAAATTGCTAGCTTGCACACTTTAATGAAAAAGATTTGCTAGCTCAATCATTGCAAAGAAAGAACTTGACATCTTGAACATTTTGAAATTTGCCCATAAAGGCAAAACTAAATTGCACTTCTCAAAAGAGAAGAAACAAAGTGCCATATTATCTATCGTGAGAAAGGAAGTGCAAACTTGTACATCTCAAGAAGTAAGTGAAAAATTGCTCTGCTTGAACTTAAAAAACTTGCTATGATTGAATGTTGTAAATCTTGCTAGTATGATTGTAAAATTTGCATATCTTTTAAACTAGCTAGATGCAACTTCTCCTTTTTGTTAATGACAAAGGAGGAGAAGTAGATTGATGACTTCATGCATTGTATTGATGTTTAAATATTTTAAAATATTTACATAAATTTTTAATGACATGTTACTTGGATTTTTTGAAATCCAAGGGTCCTAAAAATATGGCATATTGATAGGGGGAGTTTATTTAAAATCTAAGAGTTAAGGTTAACTCCGTCATCAATTAATTATCATCAATAAAAAGGAAAAGATTATTGAATCTCATATTTTGATGATGAAATAATTGATTATGTTTTGGTTATCTAATTGAGTTTTGATTTACATAGGTCTACTATCGATTAGGATTAGATAATTAACACATTAAGAATCAACGTTGCTCTAGAGAAAATCACATCAAGAGATTGGACATCGAGCCGGAGGTCCGGTCGATGATCGGCAGAAGCTTCGGACAAAGAGTTTGGGCATCGAACTAAGAAGAGCGGAGTTGCACCAACGAGATCAGGGTTGCGGAGGTCAACTGTCGATTGGGCAATAGGCCACAAGAGAGGACGATGCACCGAAGAACTAGATGAAGCGTCGACCAATGATGTGCCAAGCAACATGATGTTGATTCATTGTAATAATTGTCTAGATCGAAGTAGGGTTAAGGTTAATTAGTGTGCAGGATTAACTACGATAGCGATGAAGGTATAAAGTGAAACGAAGTGCCAAAGTCAAGCACAATCAAATTGTTAGAAGTTTGGGAGTTCATCGGGAGTTTAAAAATTCATCGGGAATGCTACTAGAACTGGCCAAAGGGTTCATCGGAAGTTCACTAGAAAGATTCGTCAAAAGTTCCCGAAGCTCACTGAGAAAGAAAGGAGCTTGCCAAAGAAGACTCATCGGAACTCGCCAAGATCGTCGTGAAGCCCAAGAGCTTACCGGGAGTCAGCTGGAAGGTGTCCGAAGGTTCATCGAAAGATCACTAGAAGTTCGTTGGAAGCTCACTAGAAGAAGCCTTAACATGTCATATTGTGTTTTGCTTAGAAAATGTCTTAGATTTAATAGTTAGTAAATAATTAGGGTTAAGATTAGGAGGTAATCCCATTAACCATGTTAGGGGTCAACTAGGCCTGAGATTGAACTGAATTAGGCCAGATTTAAGGCCAACCAGTTGCTAGACCATGTCTGGTGGTGGCACCGCCAGACTGGGGTGGTGGAACCACTTGGGTTCAATTCCCTAGGTGGGTTGGGTGATGGTACTACCCAGGGTCAGTGTACTTGGGCGATGGTTCTGCCTAGTACACTAATAAGGTCAGTGTCCCCGAGCAATGGTACCATCCAGACTGGGCGGTGGTACCACCTAGTATCAGTTAACTAGCGATATAGGTGGTGGTACCGCCAATACCCTAGAAATCCAGGTGATTCCAATTTCGGCTCTAAATTTGAATCCTCTTTGGGTCTATAAATACCCCAGGTCTTCTTGCTTGGTATAGCAAGAATTGAGCAGAAAGATGAACCAAAATTCTATTGAAACCCTCATAAAAATAAAGTGTCCCTTCTCCTTGTGTGAGAAGTGTACTCTAAGGAAGAGTGAGGGAATTCCTATAAGAGAGAGTTATAAAAGGGAGTTAGTCTTCGCCCATTGGAAGGAAGACTACTAGTGGAAAGCTGTTGGCCTCAAGTGAAGAGGAATCGGGAGTGGACGTAGGTCGGATAACCAAACCATTATAAAAATTGATTTATGTTTACTTATTACATTTATATTACTGCAAACCTATTAACTTTGTGGCTCTACTTTCTCATCACTACCCTCTTTCACTTTCTTACGAATGGCTTCAAGTTTAACATCCTTCCGACACATTTGCAATCAAAATCAGTTTTTATCGTATGAAGTTTTCTAAAATCATGTGAACTTGTCGTAATCTTACCGTTGTACTAATTCACCCCCTCTTAGTATCATTGTAGATCCCAACAGTATCTTGATTTGAAATTATGATATATATGAAGTGTGAAAGTCACCTTCATCAAAATTGTCTCGACTTGTTTCGATTTTATCTTTTTGAATTCAAGTTTGCCTTATTTCGATATGGCATATAGATAGAGAGAGTTAAGGTTAACTCCGTCATCAATTGGTTGTCATCATCAAAAAAAGGGAGATTATTGAATCTCATATTTTGATGATAAAATCAGTTGATGAATTTATGATCTAATCCATGTGTTGAGAAAAGTGATATAGGACTAACTACGATCATGAAAAGGCAAAACAATTAAAGCAAAAGAATCGAACGTTAGGCTAAAGTCAAAAATCAGGCATCGAGCCAAAAGAATCAGACAATATGCCAAGAACGAATGTTGTAGGAATCAACATGCCAATGGATTGGACGATATGCCGAAGGATCGGATGATGCATCGAAAGCTTACCGAGAGTTCGCTGGGAGTTCGTCAAAGGTTCATCGGTAGTTCATATGAACAATTGACATGCCAGACAACTAAGATTGCTTATATTGTAATTGCTTTAGTCTTAATTATCATAGTTAGGTCTCAATTCAAGTTAGTTTTGGGAGTAATCCTACTAACTCAATTAGGAACCAATTGAGCCTGATCAAGGCTAATTTGGGCCAGTTGGATGGCCCATTCAATGACATAGAGCGACGTTAAGCGATGGCATCGCTAGGGCTAGTGGTGGAACCACTTAAGGCTCAGTCTCCCAAGTAGTAATTGTCGATAGTACCACCACCCAAACTGGCCAGTGGTACCACCGATAGTTAATGCTATCAGGCAATGGTACTATCAAAGCTTAGTCTCCAAGGCTTTGTCAAGCGGTAGGACTGCTTAGACTAGTGGTAATACCACTAAAGCAGGGTTGTCAAGCGGTGGTACCGCCAGTACCCCGAAGACCTAGGATGATATCATTTTTGGCTCTAAATTTGAATCCATTTAGGGCCTATAAATATTTCATTCATCCCTGTTAGTGGACATAAAAACTAAGAAGAAAAACATGGGAAAATGGTGTTGTAATCTTGTGAGAATTCCCTCCTCTAGTTTTAAGTATTGATTTCAATTTAAGAGAGGGGTGAGTGGCTTATAAAGGTTATATTCGAAACCTATTAAAAGGAGAAAAGAGTTGTAAGAGGGTAGTTGATCTTCGCTCGTTGAAAGAAGATCGAATATGGAAACCGATGGCCTTAACGGAGAAGAAATCAATAGTGGATATAGGTCATGATGATCGAACCACTATAAATCTAGTGTGCTTCCTTTCTTTATTGTTTACTTTTACCGTAAACTATTGGGAAATCCAGGGGGCGATATCTCATGCACAGCAAAAGAATAGAAAATAAAAATCTTAGATTTTTATGAAAGGTTCCATCGTCGTGTGAAGATCGGTATATCAAAAATAATAAATCCGCGAATCCGAAAACTGTGTATGTAAGAAAGAAAGTACCTAGGGAGATCATATATCCTTGAATTCCTACAGTTCCATGGAGTGGATGAAGGAGGTCAAGCATCCTCCTCTCTAGTAGTATCCACACAACAGGGACTATGATGATACACCTCTCTAGAGAGAGGAGAATATGAGGTGGCCACCAAAAACCCCAGCCTATGGGTCTTTAGTTCCCTCATATTAATAGAGGCCCTCTATCAACCCTAATGGATCTAGCCCTATTGGGGATTAGATCTCCATCCAATTACCCAAACCTCTTAGATTAATGGGTCTCTACCCAATAATCTAGCTCTTATTGGATCTCATCCATGGGATCCAATAATATAGGGGCTTATTGGATATCCAATAAGATAGGGGCTCTGGCTGATATCTCATATTCGAACCTCTACTCATCGCAACATCTACCATATGTGTGTGACCCTATAGGCCCAATATCGAGCTGGCCGTGAGTCATACCTATCAAAACTCCTTCTGACTCAACGAATTATTATCTCTATAATAATTCACTCGACTCATCGACTACGGACATACTAGGCCACTATGTTGTAGTCCCTAGACGATACAGGAGAATCCAATCCTTTGGACCTATATGCCCTTAGTTACCATGTACCTATAGTCCCTCATCCATCTAATATCCCAGAGATCGTATATCTGGCATAGTGCTGTTAGGCCTATACGGTTTTTAATTGAATCTCGCTCTAATCGGATTCTCCTAGAGAACTCTTTCTCTCTCAATCCGAATGACCCTAGCCAGAGATTTGCCTGAGCAAGGACATATGGGATATTCCTCTTATGATATCGAAAGTGGATGATCCTCTATTAACACTCAATAGCCCTCGTAAGGTTGGCTGCCACTCCCAATAACTGGTTATACTAGATTTGAAACTTCCAAACCTATAAGTCTAGTATCAAAGAGTGGAGTACTCATATAGGACATCCTTTGTGTCTCAAGTCTAAGGACCAGATATACTATTGGGACTACGGAATCGCTATCTAACATGAGGTATCAATAACCATCTAGCATTCCATAAGTGGATCAATCAATGAACTTATTCTCTAATGAGCACTTGCACTGTATCCTTAGTGTCCCCACACAAGTAGCTATGAGATTAGCCACCTCCATCATATGGATGGGTATACAGCATACTAGTCTGTCCGGTTATCTCGAAGTCCCTCTCGAGTAACCTATGACCGGGATTATTTAGGGTCTGTATTTAAAGGTGAATTGGTCTCATTATCATGATCTCATCACAATCCGATTCCCATTGCACAGAACTAAGGACATCACGACATACATCTAGATAATGTGAGAAAATGTCAATAATCATAAGCAAAGAGATTGACATAGCATATTATAGGTGCCATCACTCACGTGATTAGCTTATAGGACACATATAACTAGTAATCTCTCACTTGACCTAAAGCCAATCACCTTTGTGTCTGATCCCCATCAGGCCTCTGTGACATTCAAAGACAATCTGAGTCAATAGCTTTGTCAATGGATCTATAATGTTATCTATGAATGGAACTCTTTCCACTGTTATATCTCTTTGGGCCACGATCTCTCTAATAAGATGGAACCTCCTTAGAACACTTCTGATGAGACTCGAGTTCCCTTATTTGAGTAATCACCCCATAGTTGTCGTAATATAAGGGAATTAGCTCCTCACTGCTTGGCACGACTTCCAAATCTATGATGAACTACTTCATCCAGACTTCTTCCTTTATTGCCTCTATTACAGTAATGTACTCTACCTTTGTAGTTGATTTTGTAGTAGTATCTTGCTTGGAACTCTTCCAACATACTACTCCTCCATTCAGGATGAATACCCTAAATTAGACTTGCCATCATCGACATTGGACTAGAAGCTTGAGTCCATATAGCCCTCAACCCTGGGACTACTTTCTCCATATACCAATAAAAGATCCTTAATCCTTCTCAAGTACTTAAAGATTCACTTTACTGCTTTCTAGTACTGTAAGTTTGGATCCACCTGATAATTACTCGTGATACTCAAAGAAAACGCAATATCAGGCCGTGTACATAGCATAGCATACATGATAGACCCTATCACTGAGGCATAGGGTATCATATCCATGTGTGCCCTTTCTTGGAGCCTTTGGGGATATACTCTTAGAAAGTGATAGCCTATGTCTCATCGGCATGAGAACTCTCTTGAACTTTTTCATGTCAAACCTTTTGACAATGGTGTCTATGTACTTGGATTGGGATAAGCCAAGCATCCACTTAGATCTTTCTCTATAGATTTGAATCCCCAATAAGTAGGATTCTTCCCCTAAGTCCTTCATGGAGAAGTGTTTAGATAGCCAAGCCTTTACATGGAGAGCATTCCTACATCATTCTCAATGATTAGGATGTCATCCACATATAGCACAAAAAAGGTGATAGCGCTCCCACTTGCCTTCTTGTACACACAAGGCTCATCTTCATTCTTAACGAACTCATAAGATCTGATCGCCTCATCAAATATTATGTTCCAACTTTATGAAGCTTGTTTCAATCCATAGATGGACCTTAGCAACCTGCACACCTTATCTGAACTGTCCTTGGACATGAATCTCTTAGGCTATATCATATACACTTTCTTCTTGAGGTTACCATTGAGGAACATAATTTTCATGTCTATCTGTAAGATCTCATAATCAAGATATGCTACAATAGCCAATAGAATTCGGATGTATTTTAGTATGGCTATAGGTGAGAAGGTTTCATCATAATCAACACCTTGGCTTTGATAAGAATCCTTAACCTCTAGCCTTGCTTTATAGGTCTCTACCTTTCCATTTACTCCGATCTTCTTCTTGAAGATCCACTTACAACCAATGGGTACGATACCCTCGTGATAGGACCCTAGCAGGGTTGGGTCCTACTCAACCAAGTAGCATCTAATAAAAATCATGTGAGAGTATAATAAACCTCACCTAGCCACCTCTATCATATAAAGAAGAGAGGCTAGGGCTTATATTTGGGTCTTTGGGCTTCTTAGCCGTCGCCCCCCTTGTTACTGGGCCAGCCCGCTAAGGTTGAGGGCAAATTGGGTAGTTCACTTAGGAAGCAGCCCCTAGGGCTAAGGTTTGGAGCTCTATATAAGCTTGTAGCCTCCACCTCTTTGGAATAAGAAATATCAATCTAGAATTGCAGCCACTAGGCTACTTGGAGGGTGGAACCCCTATAGCGTTCCAAGGGTTGATCCCCCTCAAAGATCAATCTCCATAGAATTCCTCTAGGGTTCTATCATCTGGTATCAGAGCAGCGATTTTGCTGCTTTTGCTGCCATTCCTGCCGCCCACCATCAGCCAAGCAATTCCCACAATTGCTCTTGACGTCGTCGTCTCCATCGTCATCTCTTGACGTAGATCAATTCAATCTACAGTCACCACCTCCAATTGCATCAGAGATCTGATATTTTTCTACCACTAATACCTTTTGCTGCTGTAATTTTTCATCTAAAATATCAAAAATAAGTTTTTCTATCAATCCCTTGCCTATGAATTCCTTGTGTCGCAAAAGTTACCATCTTTGCGAACGAAGGATCGCTGCAGAAAATTTCAACTGCGTGTTGCTGCCTTTAACTGATCTAATTGTTATCCTTTTTAAACAAAATTTTTTTTGCACCTCATAGATCATCTTGGCCCCCATCCGTGATTGATCTATCATGGAATTCATCAAAAAAAAAATTTCATGTGTTGCTGTAATCTCTCGTCGCAGACTGTTGAAATTTTTCGATGAGAATTCTGCTATCGCAACTTGCACCGATTTCTTTACTGCTTTGCTGCCAAAATTTCTTGATCCTATTTGTTATCCTTATTGCTATCTAAACTAAGATTCTACCATCAAACCCCCTCCTCAAACCCCTGTGTTTTCACTGAAAATTTTGTCGAGAAACCGCTATTTCTTCAACAACAATTCTGCTCTTACGAGACAGCGCATATAGGCAGCAATTGCCACTGATTTTTGTCAAATCTTTATTGTAATCTACCACAGATCTAAAACCCTCTTCCCTAACCTTCATCCACTACCATCACAGCCCAAAAACTCCATCAAACTATAGCCCTAAACTGCACCCAAAATAGCCACAAAACAAGCCTAAACCACAGCCTACATTCACCAATCCACCAACCCTTTCAACCACCACTTCTCTCAACCAATATATGTCTTTAACCCGATAGCAAAAAAGAGATCTTAATATTACAGATTTGGGGACATATGTGATGGCATCCGAGGAGGCAATTGATGTTAAATTCGAAGCTTTCGAGCCACGAATGGAGGAGAAGATTCGGACTCTCTTTGCCAAACTTAGTTTGGGTCAACCACCGAGCCCAAAGAAATCATATCAAGGAGAGAGCTCTAATCGAAGAGATAACCTCCAGGAGAGGGGAGGCTTTATGACCGATCCCCACTATCCATGCATGAGGGTGGACTTCCCTAGATGAGAAGAAGGAGACCCGATTGGTTGGATCTCACGCGCGGAGCGATATTTTCGGTACCACAAAATCGCAAATGCATCTATGGTAGAAATTACAGCTATACATCTTGAAGGGGATGCCATACAATGGTTTGATTGGTTTGAACACACTCATGGAGTCCTCTCATGGCGACAATTTAAAGAAGGACTACTGATACGTTTCGGACCAACCGATTACGAGAACATCGATGGACAACTAGCAAAGATCCAACAAACCTCCACCATCCAGGAGTATCAAACCAAGTTTGAAAGGTTATTTAATCAAACTCATGATTGGTCTAAAAAATAGTTATTAGGGACATTTATTGAGGGCTTGAAGCCGGAGATCTGGGGAGAAGTTAAAGCGCGACAACCGTACACGCTTATGGTAGCCATCTCTTTCGCACGACGTCAGGAGGAGCGATTGAACCACGAATCCCAGAGGACTAGGGTCGCTCCCCGACCAGCAATATCGAAACCCTCAGCCCCCCCTACTATCAGCCGAGTTCCTGCACCAAAAAGGTTGACAAGAGAAGAACTTCGAGATCGATCTGCCAAGGGGTTATGTTGTTATTGTGACGAGCCGTGGAGCCGCGAGCATCGCTGCAAAAAGGGGAGAGTTCTTGTGATTGAACCAGTGGAAGAAGAGATCAGTGAACAGCCAGAAGAGAGTCTTGAACATGAGGATGAAGATGTGGAAGAAGAGCCACAATCGACCGACTTTATGGTACATGCGCTAGCCGGCTACTCAAATCCGCAAACGATGAAAGTTGGAGGCCTGCTCAAACAACAACTGATCACCATTCTCATCGATACAGGCAGCACTAATAACTTTCTAAATAGTAAGGTTGCTACTCAGATGGTGCTTCACATCGAAGGTTATAGCAAGTTCGACGTAAAGGTCACCGATAGCCGAATCCTAAAATGCGACCAAAGATGCCCGTAGGTGAAACTATTACTGTAGGACCAAGAAATTGATGCCGACTTCTTCCTCCTACCAATTGATGATTATGAGGCTGTGCTAGGCATAAAATGGTTGATGACACTAGGTGATGTCTCTTGAAACTTTTTCAAATTGATTATGAAATTCTATTGCAAAGGCAAAACAGGTCACCCTACATGGGAATCGCGGAAGCAACGTAACCACCGTTTCAACCCAACGAATGGAGAAAGTTTTACACAAGATAAATGGTGGCTTTCTTATGCATCTCCAGCAGCAACCAGAGGGGGAGAAAACAAAAATTAAAGATCAAAATATCACCCAACTGCTTATTGAATTTGACGATGTTTTTGCTGAACCGCGCGGTCTTCCTCCTACTCAGCGATGTGACCACTGAATTCCAATCCTTCCGAGAAAACCACCAGCAAACACTCGGCCTTACCGCTATCCTCACCTCTAGAAAGATGAAATTGAGAAGATCATGAAGGAAATGCTCAAAACAGGGGTGATTCGGCCAAGCTGTAGCCCCTACTCCTCACCAGTGCTACTTGTGCGCAAGAAAGACAAAACTTAGTGGATGTGCATCGACTACCGAGCTCTAAATGACATCACCGTTAAGGATAAGTACCCAATACCAGTGGTGGATGAACTTCTTGATGAATTAAAAGGAGCTCGAGTCTTCACGAAGTTAGACCTTCGATCCGGTTACCACCAAATTCGAGTATGTGAAGGCGACATCCCAAAAACTGCTTTCCACACTCATAACGGCTATTATGAATTCTTGGTAACGCCCTTTGGACTCACTAATGCTCCTTCAACCTTCCAAAGTCTCATGAACAATATTTTTCAGAGCTTTCTTCGTAAATTTGTGCTAGTATTTTTTAATGATATTCTCATTTAAAACCCTTCTCTTGAGACTCACCTTCAGCACTTGCGAATTATTTTGACGATCCTTCGGGAGAATACTCTTTTTATTAAGCTATCAAAGTGCAGCTTTCTCTAGCAAAAAGTAGAGTACCTTGGGCATATAATATCAGAAGAAGGAGTAGTCATAGACCCAACAAAAATCGAAGCAATGCAAGGCTGGCCGAAACCTACAAATGTGAAATTGCTGCGTGGTTTCCTTGGACTAACAGGCTACTACCAAAAATTCGTGAAGGACTATGGGAAGATTAGTGCCCCCCTCACTTCTCTACTAAAAAAAGATGCCTTCCTATGATCGAACAAAGCCTCTGCTGCCTACAAAAGTGTGAAGCAAAACTTTTATTGGAAAGGGATGAAAAAAAATATTTCTGAATATGTAGCACAATATGATGTATGTCAACAGCAAAAAGGTGAAACAGTGGCGAGTCCAGGGAAACTACAACCACTACCCATACCTGACTTGGTGTGGACTGACATCTCCATTGTCTTCATCGAAGGGCTGCCACCTTCCAAAGGTAAAAGTACAATCCTTGTGGTGGTTGATCGACTTACGAAATATGCTCATTTTTGTGTTGTGCGAAATCCCTACACTACTGTTAGTATTGCTTAGATTTTCTTAGAAAATATTGTTAAACTACATGGGATGCCAAGGGCCATTGTAAGTGATCGTGACAAGATCTTCACTAGTAAATTTTGGACCAAGTTATTTCAGTTGTAGGGCACCAAACTTAAGATGAGCATTGCATATCATCCACAAACTGACAACCAAACAGAAGTGGTGAATAGGTGTTTAGAGACATACCTTCGGTGTTTTGCCAGTGATCGGCCAAAGGAGTGGACGAAATGGCTCCCCTGGGCCAAATGGTGGTACAATACTACATATCATTCATCTACAAAATGTACCCCATATGAAGCATTATATGGTCGGTCGACTCCTGTGATTACAAAGTATGTAATTGGCTCGGCTAAGGTAGATCAGGTCGATCAAGATTTAATTGACAGGGACAAATTCCTACAACTGCTAAAAGATAATCTCTCTACCGCTCAAGCTAGAATGAAGCAATAAGCTGACACACCAAGAAGCGAAAGAGAATTTTTTGTAGGAGATTGGGTTTATCTTTGCCTATAGCCATACAAACAACTATCCATCAGCACACGAGCCTCCATGAAGCTATCTCCACATTTTTATGGGCCCTCTCAGATCATAGAGCGTATTGGAGCTGTGGCGTACAGACTTAAATTACCTGAAGATGCCAAAATTTACCCTGTCTTCCACGTGTCATGCTTGAAGCCCAAGTTGGGAGAACACAAGACACCCCAGATCCAACTGACCAACACCACTGATGATGGAAATATTCAAGCCCAACCACAAGCCATCCTCGACCGTAGAGTCGTGATGCGTCATCGACGTCCCTCTATTAAAGTACTAGTACATTGGACTAATTTACCACTCGAAGATGCCACATGGGAATCATATGAGGAGTTGAAGACCCGATTTCCTGAGTTCATAGAACCCCAACCTTGAGGACAAGGCTGATTCGAAGAGGGCGGGCTTGATAGGACCTTAGTAGGGTTGGGTCCTACTCAACCATGTAGCATCTAATAAAAACCCTATGAGAGTATAATAAACCCACCTAGCCGCCTCTATCCTATAAAGAAGAAAGGCTAGGGTTTATATTTGGGTCTTTGGGCTTCTTAGCCATCGCCCCCCGTGTTACTGGGCCGGCTCACTAAGGTTGAGGGCAAATTGGGTAGTTCACTTAGGAAGCAGGCCCTATGGCTAGGGTTTGAAGCTCTATATAAGCTTTTAGCCTCCACCTCTTTGGAATAAGAAAGATCAATCTAGAATTGCAGCCACGAGGCTACTTGGAGGGTGGAACCCCTATAGCATTCCAAGGGTTGATCCCCCTCAAAGATCAATCTCCATAGAATTCCTCTAGGGTTCTATCACCTCGGGTGCATCAACTAGGTTGTAAACCTAGTTGGAGTATATGGAATCCATCTTTGAATTCATGGCTTCTTGCCACTTCCCGGAGTGTATACTCGTAATAGGCTCTTCGTAGGTTTGAGGATCAATATCCTTAACACCTGCTCCTCTGATATGTCACACATACTCTTAGGAGAATGAGATACTTTATCGCACCTACGTAAAGTTAGAACTTGTGTGCTAGGTATCTAAATAGATTCTAGCTATGGAATGGTGCTCGAGCTGGGTTCTCCAACCTCACTCAACTCTACCATGTTTCCACTATCTCCACCAAGAATGTGTTCCTTCTCAAGGAACACTACTCTCTTTGCTACAAAGACCTTTTAGTCCTTGGGGTAATAGAAATAATACTCATAAGTTTTCTTGGGGTATCCCATGCACTTGCATCATTCCATTCTGGATTCCAACTTATCGAGCTTGTGTCTTTTAAAGTGGGCAGGACAGCCCCAAATCTTAACAAACTTAAGATCAAGCTTCCCTTTCATATCTCATATAGTATAGACACTACCGACATAGTTAGAACTCTATTGAGAAGGTAAGTTGTGGACTTTAGGGCATATCCCCAGAATGAGACGGGTAGGTCGGCAAAACTCATCATGGATTGCACCATATCCAACAGTGTGTGATTCCTCCTTTCAAATATACCATTGAGCTAGGGTGTATAAGGAGGTGTCCATTAGAATAGAATCCCCTGGTCCTTGAAGAATTTGGTGAACTTTGTACTCAAGTACTCAACTCCTCGATCTGATCGAATAGTCTTGATACTCTTTCCAATCTGAATCTCTACTTCATTCTTATACTACCTGAATTTCTCGAAGGCTTCAAACTTGTACTTCATTAAGTACACATGTCCGTACCTAGAGAAATCATTAGTGAAAATAATGAAGTAGGAATAACCACTGATGGCCTAAGTTGACATAGGACCACATATATCACTATATATTAGTACCAACAACTCAGTGGCTCTCTCTCTAGTTCCGGTAAACGAAGAGTTGGTCATCTTTCCACCGAAAGCAAGATTTGCAAGTCATATATGACTCATAGTTAAATGGATCTAGGTATCCATCTGTCAGCAACTTTTGAAACCTTCCCTCATGGATATGACCTAGCCTACAATGCCATAGGCATGCACTGTTCACCTCATCTCGTTTCCTCTTAGACTCACTCACACTCATGATATATGGGTATAGTTTCTAGCATAATCAAACCATTATGCAATGTTCCTCTCATGATGATCTTATCATTCTCAATAGTTGAACAACTACTATTCTCAAAAACTACTTTATAACCACTCAATGTCAAACATAAAATAGAAATAACATTTTTGATGATATAGAAAACAAAATAAGATGCATCTAATGTAATAGTCGCTCTAACAGGCAAATATAGGATGACCTCGCTAATAGCAACAGCAACAACTCTTGCTCTATTGCCTATCTTGAGGTCCATCTTGTCTCTTATCAATCTCCTATGTCTTGCTAGAACCTGCAACGAATTACATATATGATAAACACCATCGGTATCCAATACCTATGTGTTATCATGTTAGAACCCTCCGCGGATTCTAAGCTTGGGGTTGATCTCTATAGGGGATCGGCCTCCTTGGAACTCTATAGGGGTTCCTTCCTCCAAGTTGCTGCACAAAGGCTGCAAAATATTGATCTATTCATTGATTAAAGAGGATGAATACATGGCTATTTATAGGGCTTCTAAGCCCCAACTCCTAATAGGACTTTTACTTAAGACTCCTACTTCTAACCAACTTCTAATTAGGACTCCTTCTCTAGTTGGACTTCTACTTCTAATAGGACTCTCTTCCAAATAGGACTTCTACTTCTAATAGGACTCTCTTCCTAATAGGACTTCTACTTCTAATAGGACTCTTTTCCTAATAAAACTCTTACTTATAATAGGACTCCTTTCCTAATAGGACTTCTACTTCTAATAGGACTCTTTTCCTAATAGAACTCCTACTTATAATAGGACTCCTTTTCTAAGAAGCAACCTAACCTTAACCTAGCCGGCCTCTTCACCTCTTTAATAAGGGGCGGCTAGATAGGATTTACATGAATGCCCTTATCAATGAAACTAAATTAGGACTCTCATAGCTAGAGTCCTAACAGACCCGCCCTCTTCAAATCAGCCTTGTCCTCGAGGCTGACGTTCCATGAATTCTGGGAATTTGAACCCTCCGCGGTGTTAGAACCCTCCGCGGATTCTAAGCTTGGGGTTGATCTCTATAGGGGATCGGCCTCCTTGGAACTCTATAGGGGTTCCTTTCTCCAAGTTGCTGCACAAAGGCTGCAAAATATTGATCTTCAAGTCGTTGTAGTTCTCCCAAGTGGCATCTTTTCTTTGGTAGGTTTGCCCCTTTGTATTAACACTTGTAGCAAGTCGTCGTCGTCGATCAATAATGGCACTTGGTTGGGTCGGAGCTCTCCTTGGGTAGTTATATTTGGTAGATGGCTTTGGGGTGTCTCGTGTTGTCCCAACTTGAGCTTCAAACATGATACATGGAAGACTGGATGGATTCGGGAGTGGCGGGTAAGTCCAATCTGTATGCTCTTTGCTCGATGCGCTCCAAGAAATATTTTAGGCTTTTATGGTCGGTCTTGATGTGAAAGCGTCGCCCAATTAAATCACGGTCTCCATTTGGACATCGCATGCACAATCGCGAGCATCTCCTTGTCGTAAATAGTCATCTTGAGGTGGGAAGGAGATAATGCCTTACCAAGTATAAGCAAGGGTCGGCCATCTTGCATTAGTACAACACCAATTCTGCTCCGGAGGCATCGCTTCAATAATAAAAGTCTCATCGAAGTCGGGTAATGCTAGTATTGGTGTTGTTATCATTTGCGTCTTTAAGTTCGTCAAGGCGGTGGTGGCTTTGTCCGACCACTGGAAAGCATCTTTTTCAGCAAGGAAATAAGGGGTGCACTGATCTTTCCATAGTCTTTCACGAACTTACGATAGTAACTCTGTTAAACCAAGAAAGCGTGCAGTGATTTTATGTTCCTCGGGGTTGGCCGATTCTGCATTGCTTCAATTTTGGAGGGTCCACTTTGTCACCCATTCCTCTCGATATGATATGCCCAAGATATTCTATCTTTTGTTGAAGAAAGCAGAAATTCATAGTGACCGTTATGCGTTCGAAAGGCAGTTTTCGGTATGTCTTCTTCGCACACTCGTATTTGATGATACCCGGATCGAAGGTCCAACTTTGTGAAGACTCGTGCTCCTTTAATTCATCAAGCAATTCATCTACTACTGGAATAGGATACTTGTCCTTGACGGTTATGTCGTTGAGAGCTTGGTAATCAACGCACATTCGCCATGTTCCGTCTTTCTTTATTTACGAGGACCGGTGAAGAGTAGGGGCTGCAACTTGGTCGAATAACTCCTGTTTCAAGCATCTCTTTTACAATCCTTTCTATTTCATCTTTTTGGAGATGTGGATACCAATATGGTCGAGTATTTGCTAGAGGTTTCCCTGGAAGAATCGATATCGATGATCGTGTCGGCGATTAGGAGGTAGGCTGCGTGGTTAGTCAAATATATCTGAAAATTCAGCAAGCAAGGGAAGTAGGTTTGGTTCTTCAAATTTGGTTGGCTCTCCCTTAGGTTGCTGCTCAAGTTGTACCAAAAAGCCGCTGCATGCTTTGTGCAAAACTTTCTCCATTCGTTGTGTGCAAATTGTCGTTACGTCGCCCCACGCTTCCCGCACAGTATCACCTGTTTCCCCTTTGTAAAATTTCATAATTAGTTTCAAAAATTCCAGAAAACATCACCTAATGTCATCAACCATTCGATGCCAAGCATGGCCTCATAATCATCGAGAGAGGAGGAAAAAATCTACAATTATCTCTTGGTCTGCAAAGACAGATTTCACTGTGGGTACTTACGATCACACTTCAAAATTCGTCCATCTGCGACTTTAACATCGAACCTGCTGCAATTCTCAATAGGTAAGGCCATCCGGACAGCAACCTTGCTGTTCATAAAATTATTAGTGCTCCGGTGTCAATAAGAACGGTGATTGGTTGTTGCTTGAAATCCTCCTACTTTCATTGTTTGCGGGTTCGCATAACCGGCAAGGACATGCATCATAATATCAATTGGCTGCTGTTCTTCATCCGTGACCTCTTCCTCATGCTCCTGGACCTCCTCCTCCATGTCTTCAAGAGGTTCAATCAATAGGAGGTGGCCCCTTTGCAGCGATGATCGCGGTTCCATGGCTCGTCGCAATGCCAACAAAGACCCTTTCTTGTCGGTCACGTAGTTCTTCTCTTGTCAATTTTGTGGGTAGCGAAGGATGGTTGGGAGCAGGAGGTTTATATGTTGAGGTTCAGGAGTGGTTCTCATCCTCGAGCATCTTGGTTAAGTCGTTCTTCTTGTATTCGGGCAAAAGAAATCGCAGCCATCACGTGACGGGGCTATCGCGCCTTAACTTCCCCTTTATCTCGGCTTGAGTCCTTCGATAAATGTTCCTAACAATTGACGGTCAGTCCAATCACGAGCAAGGTAAGATAGCTTCTCAAACCTGGTTTGGTACTCTTGAATCGTAGAGGTTTGTCGAATCTTTGCGAGTTGGCCGTCGATATTTTCATACTCGTAGGTCGAAAGCAGTTCAGCAGTGCATTCTTAAATTGATTCCATGTCGAGCCCCATGATTATATTCCAGCCAATTGTACCATTGAATAGCATCTCCTTCAAGGTGGATGACAGCAATCTCCACCATAGCATTATCCGACGTTCGGTAGTAGCGAAAGTAACGTTCTGCGCGCGAAATCCACCCCGCCGGGTCTCCTTCTTCCCATCGTGGGAAGTCCACCCTCTGCGTGGCTGTAGCATGTCCGAGGGCTGTCCCTCCTTCTCTGGGGTCCTTTCTAAAATTCTCTCCTTGCTGTAGTTTGGTTGGACTCGATGGTTGTCCAATTCTGAATTCTGCAAACAAAGCGCGCAATTTGTCTTCCAAGCACGATTCAAGCTGTGATTCAATCCGAGATTCCCATGCTTCAAATTTGGCATCAATTGAATCTTGGGAAGCCATAGCATATGTCTATAGATCAGAGATGCCCTTGTCTTTTTCTGTTGACGGGTTAATGGCATGGGGTGGTGGAAGGTTCGGACAATGGATCGGTGATTGAAGGGTTCAGTTGTAATGGTTTACTATTTTGGGCTGTGGTTTTTATGCTGTTAGGGTTATAAAACTAGGTTATGATGGCTGCATCTTGAGGCTAGCAGGATGCCCTAAAGACATCTTGGTTTGTGGCAGCAAGGTGGCTAGGGTTTGGTAGGTTCTGAGAGAAGAAAAAAGGACAAAGGTGCAATACCAGATTTTTACGAAAAAATTCCAGCAGTAAAGATGTAATTTTTCCAGAAATTTTCAAAAGAGATTCAAGTAAAACTCAAAGGGATCTACTGATAAGGAAGAGGTAATACTGTAAAAATTTCGTAGGAAGAAACGACAACAAGAGGTTTGGCAAAATTGAGAATCACGAGAGGTATTATAGCAGATTTTTACGTCTAAAGTGTAGCAGATTGGACGTAAAAGATAAGTGGTTTTATTAAGAATTTTCGACAAAACCAAAGGGAAAACCACTATTAGGAAGTGTCAAAGCCGTCGTAAAAATTTCATAGAGATTTGGATAGAAAAAACGCAGTAGCAAGATCAAAAAAGGCAGTGCTATGCGGCTGAAATTCTCTGAGGTCGACTTTTCGTTGTAGAGATGAAAACTTTCTGACGAAAAGTTTTATGCAGCAATTATAGGAACGAATTTTTTTGGAGTTTTTGAATAAGGATAACTAAATTGCAGCAGCAGTAGGGTAGATAACCAGAACCTGTTGCAATTCACGGGAAGATCAAAAGATGATCTACGGTGGTGGAGATGACGGCGGAATTCAGCGATGATCTTCTAAGCAATTGTGGGAATTGCTTTGCGTGGTTGTGGAGGGCTGGTGGATGGCTATGGAAGGGCAGCGAGATGCCAAGAACGCTGCTCTGATACTAAGTGTTAGAACCCTCCGCGGATTCTAAGCTTGGGGTTGATCTCTATAGGGGATCGGCCTCCTTGGAACTCTATAGGGGTTCCTTCCTCCAAGTTGCTGCACAAAGGCTGCAAAATATTGATCTATTCATTTATTAAAGAGGATGAATACATGGCTATTTATAGGGCTTCTAAGCCCCAACTCCTAATAGGACTTTTACTTAAGACTCCTACTTCTAACCAACTTCTAATTAGGACTCCTTCTCTAGTTGGACTTCTACTTCTAATAGGACTCTCTTCCAAATAGGACTTCTACTTCTAATAGGACTCTCTTCCTAATAGGACTTCTACTTCTAATAGGACTCTTTTCCTAATAAAACTCTTACTTATAATAGGACTCCTTTCCTAATAGGACTTCTACTTCTAATAGGACTCTTTTCCTAATAGAACTCCTACTTATAATAGGACTCCTTTCCTAAGAAGCAACCTAACCCTAACTTAGCCGGCCTCTTCACCTCTTTAATAAGGGGCGGCTAGATAGGATTTACATGAATGCCCTTATCAATGAAACTAAATTAGGACTCTCATAGCTAGAGTCCTAACATATCATATTAGTCTGACAAATAGAGACTAATCATGAATGCATATTTAAAGCTTCTCTAAGCTTCAGTTTCGCCTTCTCTACAATGTACTATATATAGTTCCTCTTTTAGTGCCCATCTTTACCATAGTAGAAACACTAGCTTTTGTCTTTTTTCGAGTTTTCTTAGCAAGCTTTGCTTTACTCGATCTGCCCTTGCCCTTCTTAAGGGACTTATTTGTCTTCTTTTTCTTTCTAGTCTTACCAATATAGAAAACTATGAAAATGAATCTAAAAGGGACTGAAGCACAAGATCTACATACAAGCTATCCTCTAGGACAATTCTTAGATCTGTGAGTTTCTCTATTCACTCAATCATCTTAAGGATATGGTTTTGAACTAGTGTCCCCTTAGTCATCTTGCTATGGAAGAGACTCTTCAATATCACATATCATTGAATTCTTTATTCCTTAAACAATTTGTGGAGATATAAGAGTATGGATCTAACATTCATCTTTTCATATTATCTCTATAACTCGGGAGTCATGGAGCCCAACATGTAATACTAAGCAAGAGTGGAGTCATTTGTGTACTTCAAGTAGCGAGCGATCTCATCCTCACTTGCCCCTTCCTTGGGCATAGGCATCACTATTTCAAGGACATATGTGATTTTCTTCGTTGTGAGAACTATTCTCAGGTTATGGTGTCAGTCCACATAGTTTTGACTAGTGAGGCGGTTGGCATCAAGTATGTTATGTAGAGAGTCTGATAGCGATATTTTTAAAAAATAAAGATGTAGCATAAATAAATAACATGTAGATTTTGTAGAAATATAAATAATCAAGATATGAACTTCTATCTTGACGTACTCCCACTATTTTTCTAGCAAGTCAAGCGACGCTCTCAGCACATGAAACGGAAGTCTTCGGCAGACTTCTAGTAGGGATCGAGATCCAATTAGCATCTCAGTGTAACCTCGAGGGACTAAACCAATCCAACTAAGCCCAAAAGGTAGGCAACTCTTGCCAATCACAACTCCTTGTGATTCTCATCCTGTTCGGCCTTTGAACCACCATGGCCTTAAGGGACTCAACCAACCATGATGTTTAGTTAAGTCATCACTATCGTTATAAGATTTGTCTGATTCGATGATATACCCTCGAGGGACTCGACCAAGCATATCACGTCTTCAAGTCACCGGTGACATCTCTATGTTGTAGATAAGATAGCGAATCACAATATAGGTGAGTCTCGAGGGACTCGACCAACTCAACCTATACCGGGAATCGGTTCATACCTATAACGATGGAAGGCCACATGGGTCAATCTAATTGCCTCACATTTATCGACTTAATATTATTGAAAGAGGGGATTTTTTTAATTTGGTCTCCTAATATGATGTGTCACACACATACATATTTAATATATATCTACATCATATGCAAATATATATATATATATATCTAGTAGGTGTATAAGCAATCACACATCACATGAGTAATCACACCAGATGATCATGGACCATATCCTAATGTGATCAAGCCTAAACTAATGGGTCCAATCACTCACATCAAGATCTATGTGTATATCGGTGCATCTCCATGCCTTGTGATCGTTCATCTCGTTTCGTCAGTTCCATTAGCATCTCAATGCATCTCCATGTGTCGGATCATCCGTCTCGACCTCGTGGGTCCTGCTATCACTTCCACGCTCCCGCTGCATCTCCTCGTGTAATTACAACATAATTACAAGTATGTAGGCCCGACAATAAATGAGAAAAATAGAGGCTCGCAGGCCCTAATAATAATAATCATATGTATACACATCACGTAGTCCATGATCATCTGTCCACATCATACCTCACATGTACATATCATCATTATGTAGGACTACTAGATAAATAATAATAGTTAATTAAACTATTTAATTAACTAATATTTTTCTAAAATCAAGGACATATAGAGAATTTTTTAAATCTAAAAGGTATTTTGGTCATTCGGCTAGAAAGGATAAAATTAAAATTTTTAAAATTTCCAAGGTAAAACTATCTTTTGTGCATAAAAACCCTAGTTCCCTCTCCCTCTACTTTCTATAGCACTATGGCTATGGCTCCTGCCCACGGGCGCACTACGTATGTACACGGGTGGCGCTACCCCTTGCGAGATGCCCTTACAGGTGGCCCTTGCGGGCGTCGTAGGTGAGCGCAACCCCCACGGATGGCGCTGCCCCGTGGGTGCGCCCACCCCTTTAGACGTCGACCACCCTTACAGGCAAGCCGCCCATAGGGGCCTCGCGAGCGTCACCCGTTGGTCACCGACTACCATCTGTAAGGGTAGAAAGGGCAACAATAGTTGCTACCCTTTTTCACTTTTGCGTCAACGATTTTGATGTCAAAAGCCTCTCTAAATCACAACACACAGTGAAAATCCAAACTTCGTATGAACAATCTAGCTCTAATACCATTGTTGGGAAATCTATGGGGCGACATCTCATATGCAGCGGAAGAACAAAAAACAAAAATTCTAGATTTTCATGAAAGATTTCATCATCGTGCGAAGATCGGTGCATCAAAAATAACAAATCTACAAATCCGAAAACTATGTATGTAAGAAAGAAAGTACCTAAGGAGATCGTATATCCCTGAATTTCTATAGATCTGTGGGGTGGTTGAAGGAGGTCAAGCGTCCTCCTCTCTAGCGGTATCCACACGGTATGGACTACGACGATGCTCTTCTCTGGAGAGAGAAGAATAGAAGGTGGCCACCAAAAACCCCAGCCTATGGGCCTTTGGTTCCCTCCTTTTCATAGAGCCCACTATCAACTCTAATGGATCTAGCCTTATTGAGTATTGGATCTCCATCCAATTACCCAAGCCTCTTAGATTAATGGGTCTCTACACAATAATCAAGTTCTTATTGGATCTCATCCATGAGATCCAATAATATAGGGGCTTATTGGATATCCAATAAGATAGGGGCTCCAATAGATATCTCATATCCGAACCTCTACTCGTCGCAACACCTACCATATGTGTGTGACCCTCTAAGCCCAATATTGAACTAGCCACGAGTCATACCTATCAGAACTCCTTCTAACTCAGTGAGTTATTATCTCCATAATAATTCACTCGACTCATCGACTACGGATGTACTAGGCCACTATGCCGTAGTCCATAGATGATACAAGGGAATCTAATTCTTTGGACCTATATGCCCTCAGTTACCATGTACCTATAGTCTATCATCCATCTAATATCCCAAAGATCGTATATTGGGCATGGTGTTGTCAGGCCCATATGGTTTCTAATCGAGTCTCGCTCTAATCGGATTCTCCTAGAGAACTCATTCTCTCTCAATCCAAATGACCCTGGCTAGGGATTTGCCTAAGCAAGAACACATGGGATATTCCTCTCATGATACCAAGAGTGAATGATCCTCTATTAACACTCAATAGCTCTCGTAAAGTTGGCTGCCACTCCTAATAACCGGCTATACTAAATCTAAAACTTTCAAACCTATAAGTTGTTAGAACCCTTGCGGATTCTAAGCTTGGGGTTGATCTCTATAGGGGATCGGCCTCCTTGGAACTCTATAGGGGCTCCTTCCTCCAAGTTGCTACTCAAAGGCTGCTAAAAGATTGATCTATTCATGATAAAAATAGGGTGAATACATAGCTATTTATAGGGCTTCTAAACCCCAACTCCTAATAGGACTCTTACTCAAGACTCTTACTTCTAACCAACTCCTACTTCTAATTAGGACTTCTTCTCTAGTAGAACTCCTAATTCTAATGGGACTATTTCCCTAATATGACTCCTACTTCTAAGAGACTCTTTCTCTAATAGAACTCCTACTTCTAATAGGAGTCTTTCTCTAATAGGACTCATACTTATAACAAGACTCTTTCTCTAATAGGACTCTTACTTTTAATAGGACTCTTTCTCTAATAGGACTCCTACTTCTAATAGGACTCCTTCTCTAAGAAGCAACCTAACCCTAACCTAGCCAGCCTCTTCATCTCTTTAATAGCGGTTGGCTAGATAGGATTTATATGAATGCCCTTATCAGTGAAACTAGATTAGAACTCTCATAGCTAGAGTCCTAACATAAGTCTGGTATCAAAGAGTGGAGTTCTCATATAAGATATCCTTAGTGTCTCAAGTCTAAGGACCAGATACACTACTAGGACTACGGAATCACTATCTGATGTGAGGTATCAATAACCATCCAACATTCCGTAAGCCGATCAATCAGTGAACTCATTCTACAATAAGCACCTGCACTGTATCCTTAGTATCCCCACACAAGTAGCTATGAGACTAACTACTTCCATCAAATGGATGGGTATACAGCATACTAATCTATTCAGTTATCTTGATGTCCCTCTCGAGTGACCTATGATCTGGATTATTTGGGGTCTGTGTTTAAAGGTGAATCAGTCTCATTATCATGATCTCATCACAATTTGATTCCCATTGCAAAGATCCAAGGATATCACAATATACATCTAGATAATGTGAGAAAATACTAATAATTATAAGCAAATAGATTGACGCAGTATATTACAAGTGTCATCATTCACGTGATTGGCTTGTAAGGCACCTATAGCACAAACTGCTTTACTTGCTCATTACATTCTTACAAATATTTTTAAGTTAAACATCTTTCCAATATGGGCTTTATCGAATGAAAGTTTTGAATCGATAAAAGTTTTTCAAAAGCACTAATTCACCACCCTCCCCCCTTCTTAGTATTGATTTTGATCCTAACAGGACTGACATATCCATGGGCTTCATTAACGGACTCCTATCATCATAAACAAAAGTACTATGCTTGTAGTTGTGGATAGACTTACAAAGTATGCTCATTTCTGTACTTTACGACATCCTTATACTATCGCAAGTATTGCTCAAATTTTTGTGGAAAACATAGCTAAATTTCATGGGAGTCCCCATTCCATTGCTAGTGACAGAGATAAGGTTTTTACTAGCTCCTTTTGGGTAGAGCTTTTTCATTTACAAGGTACTCAGCTGAATATGAGCACTGCTTATCATCCACGACAGATGGGCAAACTAAAGTGCTAAAAAGGTGCTTAGAAAATTACCTTAGATGCTTTACCAATGACAAGCCGAAGGAATGGATTAAATGGCTTCCTTGGGTAGAGTGGTGGTATGATACCTCATACCATTCTTCCATTAAAATGACTCCCTTTGAAGCAGTTTATGGTCAACCCCCATCTTTAATTACAAAATATATATTCGGTTCTTCTAAAGTTGATCAAGTGGACAAGGAATTACTTGATAGAAACAAGATTATTCAGCTTTTAAAGGATAACCTCACTGATGCACAAGCAAGAATGAAACAGCAAGCTAATAAATACCAAAGTAAACTAGAATTTACCATAGGTGATTGGGTTTTCCTTCGTCTTCAGCCATACAAGCAAACTTCCATAAAGGTCTGATCTTCTATGAAGTTGTCTCCTCGATTTTTTTAGCCTTATAAAGTATTAGAATGCATTGGACTAGTTGCCTACTACTTAGATTTGTTAGGATCAGTTCAGCACTAAGAGGGGGGGTGAATTAGTGCAATGGTTAAATACGACAAATTCGAGCGATTTTAAAAAATCCCGTACGATAAAAATTTGATTCAATGAAAACTGATTTTATTTGCATTTTGACTTAAGAACATTCATAAGTGAAAGAGGGTAGGAAGTAGAACAAGTAAAGTTAAATGGTTTGTAGAATGATAAAGAGCAAGAATAGAAATGCAAACCCGATTTTTATAGTGGTTCGATCATCCGACCTACGTTCACTCCTGATTCCTCTTCACTTGAGGCCACCGGCTTTTCCACTAATAGTCTCCCTTCCAACGGGTGAAGACTAACTCTATTACAGTGCTTTCTCCTTTTGATGGGCTCAGGAGATAACCCTTATAAGCACTCACCCCTCTCTTTAATTTGAAATCTATCTAAGGCTATAGAAGGGACGTTTTGGAGTGATTTTTACAATGTTTTGCTTCTTTCAAAGTTTGTGTGCTTGTGTTTTTTCTACCTAGGGATGAGAGGGGTATTTATAGGCTCCAAATGGATTCAAACTTGGAGTCAAAAATCATCCCATCCTAGGTCTATTGAGTATTGGTGGTACCACTGCCATTGGGTTCTGACACTGGGCGATACCACTGCCTAGTCTGATGGTACCACCGCCAAAGCTATTTGACACTAAGCGGTACCATCGCCCAGTCTAGTGGTACCACTGCCCAGACATACTGTCACTAAGCGGTACCACCACCCAGTTTAGGTGGTACCACTGCCCAGACTCAGTCTAGAAGACTAAGCCTTCATGCGGTTCCATTGCCCACCTGGCGGTGCCACCGGCTAACATGGCATTCAAGCACTGTATGGGCCTTTTATCTGGCCCAACACAACTTTGATTCGGACCCAATTAGCCCTTAACTAAGTTGGCCCAATTTTAACTAAATTAATTCTTAATCCTACTTCGATCTAGACAATTATTACAACATAAATCGTAATTAGTTGCACGGTACGTCATTGGCCCATCGGCACTTCATTCGACACTTCGTCGCATCACCCTCTCTTGTGGCCTGTTGCCTAATCGGCTATTGATCTCTACAACCCCAATGTCCTTGGCACAACTCTGCTCTTCTTGACCCGATACCCGATTTCTTTGTCCAAAGCCGTCTACCGATCGTCGACCGGACCTCGAGCTCGATGTCCAATCTCCTGACATATTCTCCTCTAACGAAATGCTGATTCTTCCTACATTAATTATATAATCCTGATTGAGAATAGACTTGCGTGACTCAAAACACAATTAGATAACCAAAACATAATCAATTAGTTTCATCATCAAAATTCAAGATTTAATAGGATTTGCCTACTAACTCTAAGATACATCCAGTTATTCATATTTTCTACCTTAAAAAGAAGTTGGGTGAAGATGAGATAGTGCAACGCCATTTACCAGACATCTCTGCTACTAGAGAAGTTCAAACTCAACCACAAGCCATGCTGGATCGACAAGTTGTAATGCACCGTAGAAATTCTATGACTGAAGTGCTAGTGCAATGGGCCAACTTACTAAAGAAAGACGCCACTTAAGAGTCCTACAGGGTGCTAAGAGAGAAGTTTCTAAAATTTGATACTGCTTAGGCTTGAGGACAAGGCTAAATTGAAGGAAAAGAAATTGTTAAGATCCTGTCAGGATCCCTTTTATTTTTAGCTTTGAATAATATTTATTAGGTTTGTCTAGTTCAGTAAGAGTCAGATAAGAGTTTATTTTATATTTATTTATTTATTAAGAGTCTAAGTCCTAATAGACTTTGAGTGGGACTCTATAAATAGGGATGTATTTATTTATTTTCGATAATTAATGAAAATTAGAGCCACCTCATTAAAAGTTTTTAAAACCCTGATCACCCTGATACAAATTCTATACTCTAGTGCTATGCTTATTGGTATACTAATCTCTAGCAGATTCCACACTTGGATTCTAGTCCAAACTAGAGCCTCTGGTCCCCTCTCCCTACTCTTCCAATTTATAATCATGACTAGCTGATTCATCCCTTCTCCCTCCTTAAGATATGAAAGACCTTATTCCAAATGGGTTTGGAGAAGTCCCGAACCTTGAAGTTTCAATGTAGAGTTTTACAAGATGTTCTAGGAGGGCTTGAAGAATGATATTTTTTGTTTCCTTCTCCACCTTTCATATCAAAGCCTCCTTTCTAAACAATTTGGGACACACAATCTTAGTCTTTATCTCTAAGTCTCCAAACATTGCCTAGATCAAAGATTACATACCTATCACTTTATATAATGTAATTTGTAAAATTCTCACTAAAGTGTTGTCCAATCATATGAATGAATGTATTCACCAACTCACAAGTTATGAGCAATCCATCTTTATAAAATGCAGAAACATTGAATTTATAAACATCTACATAATATTTTTATTACCATTGAATTTGTACAATCCTTGTTCATATCCAAGGGCAAAACTCTTTATATCCTTTTGAAATTTGACCTTGAGAAAGCTTTTGATTCTATCTCTTAGAAATATATTGGGAGCACTCTCCAACTTAACTTATGAACTTTCTCCTAAGTATATCAATTAGGTTTGAGCCTGTATTGCTTCTCCTACCTTTATCTGTCTAATAAATAGGAAAAAATCTTATAGTCTTAAAAGTCATCAAGAGATTAGACAAGACGATTCCCTATCCTCATATCTCTTTATCCTTGTTCAACAAGTCATTTCTTTTTTTATTTTAAATATTATTTACAACAAGCAAATTACTCCATTTAACATCAAGGGCACTACAGTTTCTCACCCTATGTTTGCTAATGACCTACTTCTTTCTTTTAAAACTAACTCAAAATCATGTCCCATGTGCTTAGGATTCTAGATATCTTTGAGAGTCTCACTTTCTCAAAATTAATGTTGCAAAATCTAACATCTACTTCCGTTCTCATTGCGAATTTGAAATCACACATCCTTTCGTATTGCGATTCTAAAACCAAACACCATATTTGAACTCTCTTGCAATTAAAGGGGAAAGTTGGCCTTTCAAATATTTAGGCATTTATCCAAAGATAGATTCCAAGATAGATTCCAAAATTTCCTTAATGCCTTGGGAAGGATTTTAGGGTGGCACAAAAGCCTCCTCTCCCAAGTTGGTAAACTGATTCTCAAAAACTTGGTTTTAAATTTTTGTCAACTTACATTCTTCTTAGCTCTTGGATTTCTAGCAAGCTGATTTCTAGATTCACCAAACTTTCTCAAAACTTCTTTTGGAATAATAATAAGAATCATAACAAGATGCATCTGATTAGTTGGGAGATCTTGACCC
Source organism: Musa beccarii (assembly GCA_024322285.1). Taxonomy (NCBI): domain Eukaryota; kingdom Viridiplantae; phylum Streptophyta; class Magnoliopsida; order Zingiberales; family Musaceae; genus Musa; species Musa beccarii. The sequence continues at coordinate 73,865,371 of CM044395.1, forward strand.
AGCCACCCCCCGATTCAAAAAGCTATTCGTGCTAAACACATCACCCTAATCCAAAACTTTCACAATGTCTTTTGGATCTGTTGAATCTCGGATTTTGATGATAAAATCAATTGGTGAAATATTTGTTCTAATCTATGTTGTCAAAGATAAGTGTGCAGGATTAACTACGATGGATCAGAAACATAAAGTGATTTGCCGAGGTCAAGTCCGTCCAGGGTTCAAGAGTTCATCGGAAGTCTGAAGGATCTTCAGAAGTGTTGCCGGAACCAATCAAGATTGAATCAGGGACTTACCGAAGTTTTCGGAAGTTCGTCTCAAAGATCGTTGAAGGTTCGCGAAACTTTGCCGAGAAGGTTCGGAAGCTTGTCGAAGACTCGTTGAGCATGACATACAAGCCGGGAGCATGTTGGGAACCCGTCGGAAGAAATCCGACGGAAATATCGGAGGACCACCGAAGTCTCATCGAAAAGCTCATCAGAAAAAGATTTGAAGAAAGTCGGTTTAAATCACTATTAATTATGTTTTAATTTTGTAGTTAGCATGTACTTAGGGCAAAGATTTCGAATTAATCTTGCTCTAAATTGGTAGGGGCCAACCGGGCCCTTACTGGGCTTTTTAGGCCTTGAACAAGGCCCATTCAAAGAAAGTGAATGAGCCAAGCGATAGACACCGCTTATGGCAAAGCCATGTAGCACCGGGCGGTGCTACCATGTGACTGAGCGGTAGTACCGCCCAGCTGCGTTTACTCGGTAGTAGCACTGCCGCTCCAGTGTAGCACCGCCTGTATAGTGTCTGTCTGGCGACTTACAGACGGTAGCACCACCTAGACCCGGGAACTCCAAATTTGATTTTAAATTTGGAGCCCAATTTTGAATCCATTTTGGATCTATAAATACCCCCCCCCCCTTTCTCAGCTAAAAGGGCACCCCTTTTGAGAGTTAGAATCTTGGTTTTGAGTCTTTGAAAAGTCTTGAAAAGTCTTGTTCTTGCTAAGTGTTCACCTCCTTCTTTTTCTTGAGAAATCTTATAAGAGTGTGAACTTCTTGTAAAGGGTTGTAAAAAGGGGATATTGGTCCTTCCCCTTCAAAGGATTGCTAGTGGAAGTGCGGAGCCTCATCGGGAAGGCTTCAAGAGTGGATGTAGGTCATTTGGCCGAACCACTATACATCATTGTGTTTATGAATGTGTGAGCGTTTACTTTTCTGAATCATTTCATTACTTAGCTACAAATTGTTTAGTTCCTTGCTGCTTCATTTACTCAAGCAACTTCTTACAAGTTCTCTTTCATCGAATCGAAATCTTCCTACGAACTTGTCTTTATACGAAATCGACTTCAAAGTTACATTTTTAATCCACTGCACTAATTCACCCCCCCCCTCTTAGTGCCTTTTCGATCCTAACAATTGGTATCAGAGCAAGATTTACTCTCATATTGGTTTAAAACCCAAGAGAGATAGCCTACTCCAGTATGTAAGAGGGTCACTCCATTACTCGTCTGCCTATGTTTAATGGGTCGGATTATACGTATTGGAAGACTCATATGAGGATTTTTCTCATTTCTATGGATTTCGAACTTTGGAATATTGTTGAAAATGGATTTGCAAAATCTTCTCTTCCAATGAGTGAGTGGAATGAGTTGGAAAGAAAGATTTTTGCTCTCAATGCAAAGTCTATGAATGCCTTATTTTGTGCACTTGATAAGAATGATTTTAATCGGGTTTCTATTTGCGAATCGGCATTTGATATTTGGCGCACTCTTGAAATCACTCATGAAGGAACTAGCCAAGTGAAAGAGTCCAAAATCAACATTCTTGTGCACTCTTATGAACTTTTTCGGATGAAACCAAATGAGTCCATTGGAGACATGTACACCCGCTTTACGGATGTCATCAATGGACTTAAAGCTCTTGGTAAAGGTTTTTCTAATTTTGAATTGGTAACTAAAATTTTAAGATCCCTTCCAAAGAGTTGGGATCCAAAGGTCACGGCCATTCAAGAGGCCAAGGATCTTAAAGTATTTCCGCTTGAAGAACTTATTGGATCTCTAATGACCTACGAGATGACGTCCCATGCTCATGAAGAGCTTGAGAACCCCCTTCCAAAGAACAGGAAGGATATGGCACTTAGAACACAAGAAGACCACTTGAAAGGAACATCAAGTGATGAGGACAGTGACAAAGACATTGCACTTTTGAATCGAAAGTTTAAAAAATTTATAAGAAGGAACAAATTTAAAAATGACATAAAGAATAAATTTGAACACAAAAAGGATCAAGTTATTTTCTACGAATGCAAAAAGCCGGGACACTTCAAGCATGAATGCCTCAAGCCAAGAAGAAGCAACCCAAGAAGAAGAAAGTATTCAAGGCTACATGGGATGATTCAAGTGACTCCGAGGTCGAAGAGGCAAACAACAAAGAGGAGGCTAACTTCGCTCTAATGGCCCTTGAAGAAGAGGTTAGTGAATTATTTAGTGAAGAATTATTTTTTGATGAGCTTTCTATCGCTTTTCATGAGTTATTCGATGAATGTAGAACTATTAGTAAGAAGTTCAATTTGCTTAAGAAAGAGCATGCTTTATTGCAAAATAAATTCAAATAGCCTCCAAACTCCTTCTCTACCCCCATACTCTAAGTGTGAGCACTTAGAAGAAATAAAAAGGGAGAACTTGCTACTTAAAGAGACCTTAAACAAGTTCAAGGTCGGTAGCAAGGGCTTGGACATGATCCTTGCAAACAAGGGTCACGTCGAAAATAGAAGTGGAATAGGATTTGTGAGTGGATCTCATCAAAATCCCATCACCTTCATTAAAGGACCCACATTGCATGTATCACCCCATTTGAAATATAATTTTTGTGGTAAAATGGGACATGTTGCTTACAAATGTCCATTCAAGAAAATTAGTCCACAAAAATTGATATGGGTTCCCAAAGGAACCATAAACAACTCAATGCCAAATTACAAATTAAGTAGATCAATTTGTAAGGCACCCAAAATTAAATGGGTACCTAAAAACCATCCTCTTTTGTAGACAAACTCACAAGCTAGGAGCAAGAAATGGTATCTTGATAGTGGATGCTCAAGGCACATGACCAGAGATCCATCTCATTTCTCTATGCTCTCTAGCAAAGAAGAAGGGTATGTCACCTTCGGAAACAACAACAAGGGTAAAATCATTGGCAAAGGAACCATTGGTAACAAATCAAGTTTTTCAATTGATGATGTCTTGTTAGTTGATGGTTTAAAACATAATCTTTTAAGCATTAGTCAATTTTGCGATAAAGGCTATGTTGTTAGATTTGAATCTAATGTTTACATCATTGAGAAACCAAACAATAACATATCCATGATTGCTTTAAAACAAAATAATGTCTACACCATAAATATTGATGAATTATGTAATGAAATGTGTTTTTCGGTTTTGAATGATGATGCTTGGCTTTGGCATAGGAGATTAGGCCATGCAAGTATGAAACTAATTTCTAAGATTTCATCTAGAGAATTAGTAAGAGGCATCCCAAACATGAAATTTGTTAAGGACAAGGTATGTGATGCATGTCAACTAGGAAAACAAATAAAGACTAGTTTCAAATCAAAAAATCAAATTAGCACCACTAGACCATTGCAATTGATCCATTTGGATTTATTTGGACCAATTGACATAACAAGCCTAGGAGGTAGCAAATATGCTTTTGTAATTGTGGATGACTATAGTAGATACACTTGGACCTATTTCTTGGCTCATAAAAGTGATTATTTCAAATGTTTCTCTAAATTTTGTAAACTCACTCAAAATGAAAAAGGTTTTATGATTTTATCAATTCGAAGTAATTATGGAGGTGAATTTCAAAATTATGACTTCCAAAATTTTTATGAAATAAACGGATATGATCATAACTTCTCTACTCTAAGAAATCCACAACAAAATAGAGTAGTGGAAAGGAAAAATAGAAGTTTGCAAGAAATGGCTAGAACTATGTTAAATGAATACAATTTACCAAAATATTTTTGGGCCGAAGCCGTGAATACGGCTTGCTATGTTATGAATAGAGTTCTAGTGAGACCATCCCTATCTAAAACTCCATATGAATTATGGAATGATAAAAAACCCAATGTTTCTTATTTTAAAGTTTTTGGTTGTAAATGCTTTATTTTAAATGAAAAGGATGCCTTAGGAAAATTCGATGCAAAATCCAATGAAGGCATATTTCTTGGTTATTCTTCCATTTCTAAGGCTTTTTGTGTTTTCAACAAAAGAACCTTAGTTATAGAAGAATCTATTCATGTGGTTTTTAATAAAATTTTTGAATTTAAGAAAAAGGATTTTGATGATGATTTTGGCTTTGATAAATTGAATTTGAATGAACCCTCTCCTCAAAATGACAACTTGGATGCATCTTCTTCCCAAACTACCTTACCCAAGGAATGGAAGTATGTAGATGCTCATCCCAATGAGTTAATTATAGGAGATGCATCGAAAGAGGTTCAAACTCGCTCTTCTTTCAAAGATTTTTGTGCCCATGCCACTTTTCTTTCTCAAATTGAACCAAAATGCATTGATGATGCCTTGAAAGATGATTCTTGGGTTATCGCAATGCAAGAAGAATTGAATCAATTTGAAAGGAATGAAGTATGGAAGCTTGTTCCTAGACCTAATGACCACTTAGTTATTGGTACTAAGTGGGTCTTTAAAAACAAGCAAGATGAATGTGGTATCGTGATTAGAAACAAGGCTAGACTAGTGGCCAAAGGTTTCAACCAAGAAGAAGGTATCGATTACGAAGAAACCTTCACTCCGGTGGCAAGATTAGAAGTCATTAGGATGCTCCCTGCCTATGCTAGTAGTAATGATTTCAAATTATTTCAAATGGATGTCAAAAGTGCATTCTTAAATAGTTTTATCTCTAAAGAAGTGTATGTCGAACAACCACCCGGATTTGAAAATTCTCTTCTCCCTAACCATGTGTTTAAGCTAACTAAGGCTTTATATGGTCTAAAACAAGCCCCTAGGGCTTGGTATGAGAGGCTTAGTTCCTTTTTAATTTCAAATGATTTCACTAAAGGCAAGGTTGATACTACATTGTTTATTAAATATTTTGAAAATAATTTTCTTATTGTTCAAATTTATGTTAATGATATTATTTTTGGTTCTTCGGATGAATCACTATGTGAATCTTTTGCCAAGTGTATGAGTCATGAATTTTAGATGAGTCTAATGGGAGAGTTAACCTTCTTTCTTGGATTACAAATTAAACAACTTAGTAATGGCATATTCCTTAATCAATCTAAATATATATTAGAATTGTTAAAACGATTTAATATGGACAGCTCAAAAGCCATCTACACTCCAATGAGTACTTCCACCAAGTTAGACTTGGATGAAGGTGGAGAAAATTTTGATCAAAAGACATATAGGGGCATGATAGGTAGCTTGCTCTATCATACTGCAACTAGGCCAGATATTATGTTTAGTGTGGGACTTTGTGCGAGATTTCAAGCTAATCCTAAGTTATCTCACCTTAAAGTCATTAAAAGAATTTTTAGATATCTTAAAGGTACTCCTAATCTAGGATTATGGTATCCAAAATCTGATGACTTTAATTTGATAGCCTATGTAGATGCGGATTTTGGTGGATGTAGAATAGATAGAAAGAGCACATCTGGAACATGCCAATTTTTAGGACATGCACTTGTTTCTTGGACTTCCAAGAAACAAAATTCGGTTGCAATATCTATAGCGGAAGCCGAATACATAGCCGCAAGTGCATGTTGTGCTCAAGTTATTTGGATGAAAAATACATTAGAAGATTATGGAATTTATTTAAATAACATTCCTATAAAATGTGATAATACAAGTGCCATTTGTCTTACAAAAAATCCTATTCAACACTCTAGAACTAAACATATTGACATAAGACATCACTTTATATGAGATCATGTTAACAATAGCGATGTCACTCTTGAATTTATCGATACAAAACATCAATTAGCGGATATTTTTACAAAACCATTAAATGAGGAAAATTTTGATTTTATTAGAAAGGAATTAGGCATGTTAAATTGTCCAACTAATTGAGCATTATTTTATGAGATTTTTCTTTGAAATTTTGGTTTTCATTGATTTAACTTCCTCTTGAACTTTCTTTTGAAATTTTGGATTTCCTTTTAATATCATCCCATCCTTAAAATCTCTGAAAACAAAATTCTGAATAATTAAAAAAAAAAATTTGGGCCAACGGTGGCACCGCCTGAACCGGCGGTAGTACCACCTGGGTACTCTACTCCCAGGCGGTAGCACCGCTTGGTTGGCGGTAGTACCGCCCGAACACCCCCATATTAAAGGGGGTGTTAGGGTCGACGGCAGAACCAATCGAAATCACTTCCCCCTCACTCCTCTTCCACCTAAGCCCCTCTAAAACCTCTCCTCTCCATTCTTCCTCCTCCTAAAGGGCAATCAAAGGCAATTTTGTGATCCAAGTTCCTCACCTCTCTAGAAAACACAAACAAGGTAATAGCTGAACCTTTCTTCTTCCTTAGTGTTTCAGTTTTGTGATCCAAGCTCCTCTACTCTAAGCCTTCTCTTCTACTTACAATTGCTTGTCTTTTCCTTATTATTTCCTTTTGTTTGTTCATCATGAATGGATATAGACATGGCTCCTAAGAAATCAACAAGAGGCAAAGGGAAAAGGTTGGAAGGAGATTCATTTGATCCAACCCTTTTTAGATCTAGTGAGGTAGCCTTAGGATACCCAAAGTTTGATTGTAAAACCATTCATAAGGGTAAATATGTTAGTCTAGATGAACTAGGTAACCTAGAACCTATTAGATGGTTTGCTAATCTAAATGCTCTACCCATCTTGCAAATTGATGAACTAATCTATCCTAGGTTGGTTAAGCTATTCTATGCCAACATGATTATTGAAGATGATGTTTTGTCCACCTATGTGTTAGGAACCACAATTCAAATCTCTGATCGTATCATATGTGAGTTTATAGGAATTGAAGAAAAAAATAGAGGATGTTACTTTAGAGGGCAATGGGATATGGATGCAATCGGAGCTACCTACTTCGAAGCTTTAGAAATGATTTTTGCAAATCCTAACTTAGGCATCATCCCTAAAAGCTGCGAGCATTTATTACCTTTTAACTCGAAATTACTTCATCACTTTATAATAAGCATTCTACTTCCGAAGCAGTTTCATCCTGATGAGATGAGTATGTTAGAGCTGAGTACAATATATTGGATTATGACTAGGCAAAACAACTGCTTGGGTTATTTGATTAGACAACAGATGATAGAAATTTTCTCTAGAGACTTGATGTTGTCATATGGTGGGTTGATCACTAGATTCATTTTTGCCCATAACATTTGTGTGTCACCCGACGAGGAAGTAATGAAGGCTAATAGATATAACATAATTAATAGAAGTCTCCTGAAGCGACTTAGATGCACCTTTAGAGATGGCATATGGATTAGGCAACCTAGAAGAGTTGATATAGTTCCTCCACCAGAAAAGCAACCTAAAACACCAATTTTTAGGGGAAATGAATCTCCTCCGCCTAGTCCCATTCATCCAGCACAGTTTGAGCCAGCTCCTGCTCCATCTACTGACGATCCGATCATGCTTGCCTTACATCAAATCTCATCACAGCAAACTGAACTTCTGAAGGAAATGCAACAAATGAACCGCAAAATAGATCACTTATATAGTAGGTATTTTGGAGTTCCTCCTCCGGAGTAGCTATTGTTCTCTGTTTTAAAACACTTGTCCTGTTATATATATGACTACTTTGGATGATGTGGTGTGTTGTTACTTTCATCTACTCAACTTTTGAATGAACGTTCTTAATTCGATTTGATCGTAATTTTGACTTGATACCCTCCTTCTTGTGACTACTATGGATGACACTTTTTCGAATGGTTTCTTGCTCTCTCCATGGCTTATTTGATCCCATGAGTGATTTCTTTACCTTCCTTATTTTTGTTGATGACAAAGGGGGAGAAAAATATAACTTGCTATGATGGAGTAATTGTTGTTATGAAATAATATGCTTAAAGCGAAATATGAATCAATTGTATCGCAAATGCTTAAGAACTCTTATTCTTGAGATAAGCTACTTTTTCGTTTGATATCATGTCTTTATATTAAAACATACTTTTGGATATCACTTTATCTTTATCATGTTTGAATTAATTTTTCTAATTTTTATAAGTGTAAATACTTTGACATTATTTAAAGTACATTGTTTTTAGTATTTATGCCTAAGCTTGTCTTATAAGAGCTTTATGCTGAATGATATCTATATAATTTGGCTAAAATTCAAAAGATTGAATTCAAGTGCCTTTTTACCTTCTAATTATATGGCATATAGATAGGGGGAGTTGAGTTTAACTCCATCATCAATTGATTGTCATCATCAAAAAGGAGGAGATTGTTGAATCTCGAATTTTGATGATAAAATCAATTGGTGAAATATTTGTTCTAATCTATGTTGTCAAAGATAAGTGTGCAGGATTAACTACGATGGGTCAGAAACATAAAGTGATTTGCCGAGGTCAAGTCCATCCAGGGTTCAAGAGTTCATCAGAAGTCCGAAGAATCGTCGGAAGTGTTGCCGGATCCAATCAAGATCGAATCAGGGACTTGCTGAAGTTTTCGGAAGTTCGTCTCAAAGATCGTTGAAGGTTTGCGAAACTTTGCCGAGAAGGTTCGAAAGCTTGTCGAAGACTCGTTGAGCATGACATACAAGCCAGGAGCATGTTGGGAAACCATCGAAAGAAATCTGAGGGAAATATCGGAGGACCGCCGAAGTCTCATCGAAAAGCTCGCCGGAAAAAGATTTGAAGAAAGTCAGTATAAATCACTATTAATTATGTTTTAATTTCGTAGTTAGCACATACTTAGGGCAAAGATTTCGAATTAATCTTGCTATAAATTGGTAGGGGCCAACCGGGCCCTTCTTGGGCTTTGGGCCTTGAAGAAGGCCCATTCAAAGAAAGTGAATGGGCCAAGCGGTAGAACCGCCTGTGCCAGGCGGTAGCACCACCTGGCAGCCATGTGTCGCTTTGGCGGTGCTACCGCCCGCCTGAGCGGTAGTACCGCCCTGGTGCGCTTTCGGAGCGGTAGCACCGCCGCTGGAAGCGGTAGTACCGCCACTGCGTTACTCGGCGGTAGCACTGCCGCTCTCGAGCGGTAGCACCGCTGCGTTGCTCGGCGGTAGCACGCGCTGCTCAGCGTAGCACCGCCTGTATAGTGTCTGTCTGGCGACTTACAGACGGTAGCACCACCCAGACCCGGGAACTCCAAATTTGATTTTAAATTTGGAGCCCAATTTTGAATCCATTTTGGATCTATAAATATCCCCCCCTTTCTCAGCTAAAAGGGCACCCCTTTTGAGAGTTAGAATCTTGGTTTTGAGTCTTTGAAAAATCTTGTTCTTGCTAAGTGTTCACCTCCTTCTTCTTCTTGAGAAATCTTGTAAGAGTGTGAACTTCTTGTAAAGGGTTGTAAAAAGGGGGTATTGGTCCTTCCCCTTCAAAGGATTGCTAGTGGAAGTGTGGAGCCTCATCGGGAAGGCTTCAAGAGTGGATGTAGGTCATTTGGCCGAACCACTATACATCATTGTGTTCATGAATGTGTGAGTGTTTACTTTTCTGAATCATTTCATTACTTAGCTGCAAATTATTTAGTTCCTTGCTGCTTCATTTACTTTAGCAACTTCTTACAAGTTTTCTTTCATCGAATCGAAATCTTCCTACGAACTTGTCTTTATACGAAATCAGCTTTAAAGTTACATTTTTAATCCGCTGCACTAATTCACCCCCCGCCCCCCCCCCTCTCTTAGTGCCTTTTCGATCCTAACAGGATCAATGTTTTCCTTCTTAAATACAAAAACCTTCACCTTTGGATGTTCAAAAACCTTCACCTCTGACATCAAGGATGGCTTCCATAAACTTATAAACAATGCTTATAACACTAAGATCTAGGAGAACCCTTGGCTTGATAATATTTCATTTAACAAATGATCCACATTTAATGGAATAGATGTTTTGAGTAACTAATTATTTTTAACTCTCATTGGAATGTCATAGCTCTTGAAACTTTGTTCCACCCTTGCTTAATGGCACATATCTAGGCCTTTCATCTCCCACAGCATCCTAATGATGATTTCTGAGTTTGGACTCTTAATCCTTCAGATGGTACAATAGTGAATAGTACTTATAGGCATCTAAACAAATACTACACCTAGGAGGCTCCTTCGTAGGGTTGGAAGTCAATTTGGCATCCTAAGATTGCTCCACAAATTAAAACTTTCCTAGAATCGACAGCCCAACTCTAGTTTCATCTCTAGCATCATCCATTGTTAATTAGACCAATGCTTTATATGTCATTTATATGCTTACTCGGCCCCTCACAATCTCTTTGACTATGTTTTCACCCAAGCTCTCAAAGATTCAATACGATGGCTTTTAAATTATTGATTCCAACTTTTCTCTTTTTGGGTTCATTGGATGAAGGGTTCTCAGATAAATCATCTTGTGAGATACTTCTTGCCACATTGCTATTTTTTTCTAATTGTTATGGGAAAATTGCAATAGCCCTACTAAAATCCCCTCTCTTATAAGGAATGTCCTAGCTAATGATTTCTAATCAAATATTCAATCGAATGGTAGAACTGATGGGGGCCTAGAGGAATAATATATCTGTTATCTTCGGATGGAACTCTTTCCACTACTATATCTCTTTGGGCCATGATCTCTCTAATAAGCTAGAACCTCCTCAAAATACATTCTGATGAGACCCGGATTCCCTTATTTGAGTAATCGCCCCATAGTTGTCGCAATAAAAGGGAATCAGCTCCTTGTTGGTCGGCATGACTCCCAAATCTATAATGAACTGCTTCATCTAGACTCCCTCCTTTGCTACCTCTACTGCAGTAATGTACTCTGCCTTTGTGGTCGAGTTAGCAGTAGTGTCTTGCTTAGAACTCTACTAGCATACTGTTCCTCCATTCAAGGTGAACACATACCCTGAATTAGACTTGCTATCATCGACATCGAGCTAAAAGCTTGAGTCTGTGTAGCCCTCAACCCTGAGGCTACTACCTCCATATACTAGTAAAAGATCCTTAGTCCTTCTCAAGAACTTAAGGATGCATTTTACTACTTTCTAGTGCTCCAAGCCTGGATCTGCATGATATCTGCTTATGACACTCAGAACATGTGCTATATCAAGCCTAATACATAGCATAGTATACATGATAGATCCTATCATTGAGGCATATGGTGTCCTATTCATGTGTGCCATTTCTTCAGGAGTCTTTGGGGACATACTCCTATAAAGTGATATTCTAAACCTATAAGTCTAGTATCAAAGAGTGAAGTACTCATACAGGACATCCTTTGTATCTCAAGTCTAAGGATCAGATACACTATTGGGACTACGGAATCGCTATCAGACGTGAGGTATCAATAACCATCTAGCATTCTATAAGTGGATCAATCAATGAACTCATTCTCTAATGAGCACTTGCACTGTATCCTTAGTGTCCCCACACAAGTAGCTATAAGATTAGCCACCTCCATCATATGGATGGGTATACAGTATACTAGTCTGTCCGGTTATCTCGAAGTCCCTCTCGAGTAACCTATGACCGGGATTATTTAGGGTCTGTATTTAAAGGTGAATTGGTCTCATTATCATGATCTCATCACAATCTGATTCCCATTGCACAGAACTAAGGACATCACAACATACATCTAGATAATGTGAGAAAATATCAATAATCACAAGCAAAGAGATTGACATAGCATATTATAGGTGCCATCACTCACGTGATTAGCTTATAGGGCACATATAACTAGTAATCTCTCACTTGACCTAAAGCCAATCACCTATGTGTCTGATCCCCATCAGGCCTCTATGACGTTCAAAGACAATCTGAGTCAATAGCTTTGTCAATGGATCTATAATGTTATCTTCGAATGGAACTCTTTCCACTACTATATCTCTTCGGGCCACGATCTCTCTAATAAGATAGAACCTCCTTAAAATACTTCTGATGAGACTCGAGATCCCTTATTTGAGTAATCACCCCATAGTGGTCGTAATATAAGGGAATAGCTCCTCACAGATGAACTACTTTATCCGGACTCCTTCCTTTATTGCCTCTATTACAGTAATGTACTCTACCTTTGTAGTTGATTTAGTAGTAGTATCTTGCTTGGAACTCTTCCAGCATACTACTCCTCCATTCAGGATGAATACCCTAAATTAGACTTGCCATCATCGACATTGGACTAGAAGCTTGAGTCCATATAGCCCTCAACCTTGGGACTACTTTCTCCATATACCAATAAAAGATCCTTAATCTTTCTCAAGTACTTAAGGATACACTTTACTGCTTTCTAGTACTCTAAGTTTGGATCCACCTGATAATTACTCGTGATACTCAAAGCAAACATAATATCAGTTCGGGTACATAGCATAGCATACATGATAGTCCCTATCACTGAAGCATAGGGTATCATATCCATGTGTGCTCTTTCTTAGAGCCTTTGGGGATATATTCTTAGAAAGTGATAGCCTATGTCTCATCGGCATGAGAACTCTCTTGAACTTTTTCATGTCAAACCTTTTGACAATGGTGTCTATGTACTTAGATTGGGATAAGCTAAGCATCCACTTGGATCTATCTCTATAGATTTGAATCCCCAATAAGTAGGATTCTTCCTCTAAGTCCTTCATGAAGAAGTGTTTAGATAGCAAGCCTTTACATGGAGAGCATTCCTATATCATTCTCAATGATTAGGATGTTATCCACATATAGCACCAAAAAGGTAATAGCGCTCCCACTTGCCTTCCTGTACACACAAGGCTCATCTTCATTCTTAATGAACTCATAAGATCTGATCGCCTCATCAAATATTATGTTCCAACTTTATGAAGCTTGTTTCAATCCATAGATGGACCTAAGTAACCTGCACACCTTATCTGAACTATCCTTGGACATGAATCTCTTAGGCTATATCATATACACCTTCTTCTCAAGGTTACCATTGAGGAACATAATTTTCATGTCTATCTGCAAGATCTCATAATCAAGATGTGCTACAATAGCCAATAGAATTCGGATGTATTTTAGTATGGCTATAGGTGAGAAGGTTTCGTCATAATCAACACCTTGGCTTTGATTAGAATCCTTAACCTCTAGCCTTGCTTTATAGGTCTCTACCTTTCCATTTACTCTGATCTTCTTCTTGAAGATCCACTTATAACCAATGGGTACGATACCCTCGTGATAGGACTCTAGCAGGGTTGGGTCCTACTCAACCATGTAGCATCTAATAAAAATCATGTGAGAGTATAATAAACCTCACTTAGCCACCTCTATCCTATAAAGAAGAGAGGCTAGGGTTTATATTTGGGTCTTTGGGCTTCTTAGCCGTCGCCCCCCTTGTTACTGGGCTAGCCCGCTAAGGTTGAGGGCAAATTGGGTAGTTTACTTAGGAAGCAGCCCCTAGGGCTAAGGTTTGGAGCTCTATATAAGCTTGTAGCCTCCACCTCTTTGGAATAAGAAAGATCAATCTAGAATTGCAGCCACTAGGCTACTTAGAGGGTGGAACCCCTATAGCGTTCCAAGGGTTGATCCCCCTCAAAGATCAATCTCCATAGAATTCCTCTGGGGTTCTATCATCTAGTATCAGAGCAGTGATCTTGCTGCTTTTGCTGCCATTCCTGCCGCCCACCATCAGCCAAGCAATTCCCACAATTGCTCTTGACGTCGTCATCTCTTGACGTAGATCAATTCAATCTACAGTCACCACCTCCAATTGCATCAAAGATATGGTATTTTTCTACCACAAATACCTTTTACTGCTGCAATTTTTCATCTAAAATATCAAAAAGAAGTTTTTCTATCGATCCCTTGCCTGCGAATTCCTTGCGTCGCAAAAGTTACCATCTTTGCGAATGAAGGATCGCTGCAGAAAATTTCAACCGCGTGTTGCTGCCTTTAACTGATCTAATTGTTATCCTTTTTGAACAAAATTTTTTTTGCACCTCATAGATCATCTTGGCCCCCATCCGTGATTGATCTATCATGGAATTCATCAAAAAAAACATTCGTGTGTTGCTGCAATCTCTCGTCGCAGACTGCTGAAATTTTTCGATGAGAATTCTACTATCGCAACTTGCACCGATTTCTTTACTGCTTTGCTGTCGAAATTTCTTGATCCAATTTGTTATCCTTGTTGCTATCTAAACTAAGATTCTACCATCAAACCCCCTCCTCAAACCCCTGAGTTTTCACCAGAAATTTCATCGAGAAACCGCTATTTCTTTGACAATAATTCTGCTCTTACGAGACAGCGCATATAGGCAGCAATTGCCACTGATTTTTGTCAAATCTTTGCTGTAATCTATCACAGATCTAAAACCCTCTTCCCTAACCTTCATCCACTACCATCACAGCCCAAAAACTCCATCAAACTATAGCCCCAAACTGCACCCAAAATATCCACAAAACAAGCCTAAACCGCAGCCTACATTCACCAATCCACCAACCCTTTCAACCACCACTTCTCTCAACCAATATATGTCTTTAACCCGACAGCAAAAAAGAGATCTTAATATTACAGATTTGGGGACATATGCTATGGCATCCGAGGAGGCAATTGATGCTAAATTCGAAGCCTTCAAACCACAAATGGAGGAGAAGATTCGGACTCTCTTTGCCGAACTTAGTTTGGGTCAACCACCGAGCCCAAAGAAATCATATCAAGGAGAGAGCTCTAATAAAAGAGAAAACCTCCAGGAGAGGGGAGGCTCCATGACCGATCCCCACTATCCATGCATGAGGGTGGACTTCCCTAGATGGGAAGAAGGAGACCCGATTGGTTGGATCTCACGCGCGGAGCGATATTTTCGGTACCACAAAATCACAAATGCATCTATGGTAGAAATTGCAGCTATACATCTTGAAGGGGATGCCATACAATGGTTTGATTGGTTCGAATACACTCATGGAGTCCTCTCATGGCGACAATTCAAAGAAGGACTACTGATACGTTTCGGACCAACCGATTACGAGAACATCGATGGACAACTAGCAAAGATCCAACAAACCTCCACCATCCAGGAGTATCAAACCAGGTTTAAAAGGTTATCTAATCAAACTTATGAGTGGTCTAAAAAATAGTTATTGGAGACATTTATTGAGGGCTTGAAGCCGAAGATCCGGGGAGAAGTTAAAGCACGACAACCGTACATGCTTATGGTAGCCATCTCTTTCGCACGACTTCAGGAGGTGCGATTGAACCACGAAGCCTGGAGGACCAGGGTCGCTCCCCGACCAGCAATATCGAAGCCCTTAGCCCCCCCTACTATCAGCCGAGTTCTTGCACCAAAAAGGTTGACAAGAGAAGAACTTCGAGATCGATCTGCCAAGGGGTTATGTTGGCATTGTGACGAGCCGTGGAGCCGCGAGCATCGCTGCAAAAAGGGGAGACTTCTTGTGATTGAACAAGTGGAAGAAAAGATCAGTGAATAGCCAGAAGAGAGTCTTGAACATGAGGATGAAGATGTGGAAGAAGAGCCATAATCGACCGACTTTATGGTACATGCGTTAGCCGGCTACTCAAATCCGCAAACGATGAAAGTTGGAGGCCTGCTCAAACAACAACCGATCACCGTTCTCATCGATACAGGCAGCACTAATAACATTCTAAATAGTAAGGTTGCTGCTCAGATGGCGCTCCACATCGAAGGTTATAGCAAGTTCGACGTAAAGGTTGCTGATAGTAGAATCCTAAAATGCGACCAAAGATGCCCGCAGGTGAAACTATTACTACAGGACCAAGAAATTGATGCCGACTTCTTCCTCCTACCAATTGATGATTATGAGGCTGTGCTGGGTATAGATTGGCTGACAACACTAGGTGATGTCTCTTGGAACTTTTCTAAATTGATTATGAAATTCTATTGCAAAGGCAAAACAGGTCACCCTACGCGGGAAGCGCGAAAGCAACGTAACCACCGTTTCAACCCAACGAATGGAGAAAGTTTTACACAAGATAAATGGTGGCTTTCTTATGCATCTCTAGCAGCAACCAGAGGGGGAGAAAATAGAAATTAAAGATCAAAATATCACCCAACTGCTTGTTGAATTTGACGATGTTTTTGCTGAACCGCGCGGTCTTCCTCCTACTCGGCAACATGACCACCGAATTCCAATCCTTCCGAGAAAACCACCAGCAAACACTCGGCCTTACTACTATCCTCACCTCCAGAAAGATGAAATTGAGAAGATCATGAAGGAAATGCTCAAAACAGAGGTGATTCGGCCAAGCTGCAGCCCCTACTCCTCACTAGTGCTACTTGTGCGCAAGAAAGACAGAACTTGGCGGATGTGCATCGACTACCGAGCTCTAAATGACATCACCGTCAAGGATAAGTACCCAATACCAGTGGTGGATGAACTTCTTGATGAATTAAAAGGAGCTCGAGTCTTCACGAAGTTGGACCTTCGATCCGGTTACCACCAAATTCGAGTATGTGAAGGCGACATCCCAAAAATTGCTTTCCGTACTCATAACGGCCATTATGAATTCTTGGTAACACCCTTTGGACTCACTAATGCTCCTTCAACCTTCCAAAGTCTCATGAACGATATTTTTCAGAGCTTTCTTCACAAATTTGTGCTAGTATTTTTTAATGATATTCTCATTTACAGCCCTTCTCTTGAGACTCACCTTTAGCACTTGCAAATTATTTTGACGATCCTTCGGGAGAATACTCTTTTTGTTAAGCTATCAAAGTGCAGCTTTCTCCAGCAAAAAGTAGAGTACCTTGGGCATATAATATCAGAAGAAGGAGTAGCCATAGACCTAACAAAAATCGAAGCAATGCAAGGCTAGCCGAAACTTACAAATGTGAAATTGTTGCGTGGGTTCCTTAGACTAACAGGCTACTACCGAAAATTCGTGAAAGACTATGGGAAGATTAGTGCCCCCCTCACTTCTCTACTAAAAAAAGATGCCTTCCTATGGTCGAACAAAGCCTCCGCTACCTTCGACAGACTTAAGGCAGCCATAACGACGACACCGGTGCTAGCGCTACCAGATTTCAGCCGACACTTCATCAATGAGGCCGATGCATCGGGAGTTAGAATTGGAGCCATTCTCATACAAGATGGTTGACCACTCACATACACTAGCAAGGCGTTGTCTCCCTCCCATCAAAAAATGTCTATCTATGATAAGGAGATGCTCGTCATTGTGCACGCAGTAACAAAGTGGAGACCCTACCTGATTGGTCGATGATTTCAGATTAAAATCGACCATAGAAGCATTAAGTGCTTTTTGGAGCAGAAGATATCATCCTCGGAGCAGCAAAAATGGGTAACCAAACTTCTCAAATTTGATTATGAAATTATTTACAAAAAGGGAAAAGAAAACGTTGTTGCAGATGCACTCTCATGGCTCCCTCAACAAGCTAAATTTTTGGCCATCTCTCTTCCTACCACCGGCTTCCTCGAGGGCATTAGGGAGGAATGGAAGAAGGATCCAGAAACTAGCAACATCATAAAAAAAATTAGAGGAGGATCCAAGCGCAATAGCTCACTATACTTGGGATTCGAGGGATCTACGCTATAAAGGTCGTATTGTACTTATACCAAACTCCCCTTACATCAAAGTTATTCTACACGAAATGTACTCCACACCTTCAGTAGGGCACTCCGAATTTCTAAGAACCTACAAAAGAGTGAAGCAAAACTTTTATTGGAAAGGGATGAAAAAAATTATTTCTGAATATGTAGCACAATATGATGTATGTCAACAGCAAAAAGGTGAAAGCATTGGCGAGTCAGGAAACTACAACCACTACCCATACCTGACTTGGTGTGGACTGATATCTCCATGGACTTCATCGAAGGGCTGCCACCTTCCAAAGGTAAAAGTATAATCCTTGTGGTGGTTGATCGACTTACGAAATATGCTCATTTTTGTGTTGTGCGAAATCCCTACACTACTGTTAGTATTGCTTAGATTTTCATAGAAAATATTGTTAAACTACATGGGATGCCAAGGGCCATTGTAAGTGATCGTGACAAGATCTTCACTAGTAAATTTTAGACCAAGTTATTTCAGTTGTAGGGCACAATACTTAAGATGAGTATTGCATATCATCCACAAACTGACAGCCAAATAGAAGTGGTGAACAGGTGTTTAGAGACATACCTTCGATGTTTTGCCAGTGATCGGCCAAAGGAGTGGACGAAATGGCTCCCCTGGGCCGAATGGTGGTACAATACTACATATCATTCATCTACAAAATGTACCCCATATGAAGCATTATATGGTCGGCCGGCTCCTGTGATTCCAAAGTATATAATTGACTCGGCTAAGGTAGATTAGGTCGACCAAGATTTAATTGATAGGGCCAAATTCCTACAGCTGCTAAAGGATAATCTCTCTACCGCTCAAGCTAGAATGAAGCAATAAGCTGACACACCAAGAAGCGAAAGAGAATTTTTTATAGGAGATTGGGTTTATCTTCGCCTACAGCCATACAAACAACTATCCATCAGCACACGAGCCTCCATGAAGCTATCTCCACATTTTTATGGGCCCTCTCAAATCATAGAGCATATTGGAGCTGTGGCGTACAGACTTAAATTACCTGAAGATGTCAAAATTCACCTTATCTTCCACGTGTCATGCTTGAAGCCCAAGTTGGGAGAACACAAGACACCCCAGATCCAACTGCCCAACACCACTGATGATGGAAATATTCAAGCCCAACCACAAGCCATCCTCGACCGTAGAGTCGTGATGCGTCATCGACGTCCCTCTATTGAAGTACTAGAACATTGGACTAATTTACCACTCGAAGATGCCACATGGGAATCATATGAGGAGTTGAAGACCCGGTTTCCTGAGTTCATAGAACCCCAGCCTTGAGGACAAGGCTGATTCAAAGAGGGCGGGCTTGATAGGACCTTAGCAGGGTTGGGTCCTACTCAACCATGTAGCATCTAATAAAAACCCTGTGAGAGTGTAATAAACCCCACCTAGCCAAAGGCTAGGGTTTATATTTGGGTCTTTGGGCTTCTTAGCCGTCGCCCCCCTTGTTACTGGGCCAGCCCACTAAGGTTGAGGGCAAATTGGGTAGTTCACTTAGGAAGTAGGCCCTATGGCTAGGGTTTGAAGCTCTATATAAGCTTGTAGCCTCCACCTCTTTGGAATAAGAAAAATCAATCTAGAATTGCAGCCACTAGGCTACTTGGAGGGTGGAACCCCTATAGCGTTCCAAGGGTTGATCCCCCTCAAAGATCAATCTTCATAGAATTCCTCTGGGGTTCTATCACCTAGGGTGCATCAACTAGGTTGTAAACCTAGTTGGAGTATATGGAATCCATCTTTGAATTCATGGCTTCTTGCCACTTCCCGGAGTGTATACTCGTAATAGACTCTTCGTAGGTTTGAGGATCAATATCCTTAACACCCGCTCCTCTGATATGTCACACATACTCTTAGGAGAATGAGATACTTTATCGCACCTACGTAAAGTTAGAACTTGTGTGCTAGGTATCTAAATAGATTCTAGCTATGGAATGGTGCTCGAGCTGGGTTCTCCAATATTACTCAACTCTACCATGCTTCCACTATCTCCACCAAGAATGTGTTCCTTCTCAAGGAACACTACTCTCTTTACTACAAAGACCTTTTTATCCTTGGGGTAATAGAAATAATACTCATAAGTTTTCTTGGGGTATCCCATGCACTTGCATCATTCCATTCTGGATTCTAACTTATCGAGCTTATGTCTTTTAAAGTGGGCAGGACAGCCCCAAATCTTAACAAACTTAAGATCAAGCTTCCCTTTTCATATCTCATATAGTGTAGACACTACCGACATAGTTAGAACTCTATTGAGAAGGTAAGTTGTAGACTTTAGGGCATATCCCCAGAATGAGACGGGTAGGTCGGCAAAACTCATCATGGATTGCACCATATCCAATAGTGTGTGATTCCTCCTTTCAAATATACCATTGAGCTAGGGTGTATAAGGAGGTGTCCATTGGGATAGAATCCCTTGGTCCTTGAAGAATTTGGTGAACTTTGTACTCAAGTACTCAACTCCTCGATCTGATCGAATAGTCTTAATACTCTTTCCAATCTGAATCTCTACTTCATTCTTATACTCCCTGAATTTCTCGAAGGCTTCAAACTTGTACTTCATTAAGTACACATGTCCGTACCTAGAGAAATCATTAGTGAAAATAAAGAAGTAGGAATAACCACTGATGACCTAAGTTGACATAGGACCACATATATCACTATGTATTAGTACCAACAACTCAGTGGCTCTCTCTCTAGTTCCGCTAAATGAAGAGTTGGTCATCTTTCCACGAAAGCAAGATTTGCAAGTCATATATGACTCATATTTAAATGGATCTAGGTATCCATCTATCAGCAACTTTTGAAACCTTCCCTCATGGATATGACCTAGCCTATAATGCCATAGGCATGCACTATTCACCTCATCTCGTTTCCTCTTAGACTCAATCACACTCATGATATATGGGTGTAGTTTCTAGCATAATCAAACCATTATGTAATGTTCCTTTCATGATGATCTTATCATTCTCAATAGTTGAACAACTATTATTCTCAAAAACTACTTTATCACCACTCAATGTCAAACATAAAATAGAAATAATATTTTTGATGATATAGAAAACAAAATAAGATGCATCTAATGTAATAGTAGCTCTAACAGGCAAATATAGGATGACCTCGCTAATAGCAACAGCAACAACTCTTACTCTATTGCCTATCTTGAGGTCCATCTTGTCTCTTATCAATCTCCTAAGTCTTGCTAGAACCTGCAACGAATTACATATATGATAAACACCATCAGTATCTAATACCTATGTGTTATCATATTAGTCTGATAGATAGAGACTAATCATGAATGCATATTTAAAGCTTCTCTAAGCTTTAGTTTCGCCTTCTCTATAATGTACTATATGTAGTTCCTCTTTTAGTGCCCATCTTTACCATAGTGGAAACACTGGCTTTTGTCCTTTTTCAAGTTTTCTTAGCAAGCTTTGCTTTACTCGGTCTGCCCTTGCCCTTCTTAAGGGACTTATTTGTCTTCTTTTTCTTTCTAGTCTTACCAACATAAAAAACTATGAAAATGAATCTAAAAGGGACAGAAGTACAAGATCTACATACAGGCTATCCTCTAGGACCATTTCTAGATCTGTGAGTTTCTCTATCCACTCAATCATTTTAAGGACATGGTTTTAAACTAGTGTCCCCTTAGTCATCTTGCTATGGAAGAGACTCTTCAATATCACATATCATTGAATTATTTATTCCTCAAACAATTTGTGGAGATATAAGAGTATGGATCTAACATTCATCTTTTCATATTATCTCTATAACTCGGGAGTCATGGAGCCCAACATGTAATACTAAGCAAGAGTGGAGTCATTTGCGTACTTCAAGTAGCGAGCGATCTCATCCTCACTTGCCCATTCCTTGGGCATAGGCATCACTATTTCAAGGACATATGTGATTTTCTTCATTGTGAGAACTATTCTCAGGTTATGGTGTCAGTCCGCATAGTTTTGACCAGTGAGGTGGTTGGCATCAAGTATGTTATGTAGAGAGTCTAATAGCGATATTTTTAAAAAATAAAGATGTAGCATAAATAAATAACATGTAGATTTTGTAGAAATATAAATAATCAAGATATGAACTTCTATCTTGACGTACTCCCACTATTTTTCTAGCAAGTCAGGCGATGCTCTCAACACATAAAACGGAAGTCTTCGGCAGACTTCTAGTGGGGATCGAGATCCAATTAGCATCTCAGTGTAACCTCGAGGGACTAAATCAATCCAACTAAGCCCAAAAGGTAGGCAACTCTTGCCAATCACAACTCCTTGTGATTCTCATCCTGTTCGGCCTCTGAACCACCATGGCCTTAAGGGACTCGACCAACCATGATGTTTAGTTAAGTCATCACTATCGTTATAAGATTTGTCTGATTCGATGATATACCCTCGAGGGACTCGACCAAGGATATCACGTCTTTAAGTCACCGGTGATATCTCTATATTGTAGATAAGATAGCGAATCACAATATAGGTGAGTCTCGAGGGACTCGACCAACTCAACCTACACCGGGAATCGGTTCATACCTATAATGATGGAAGGCCACATGGGTCAATCTAATTGCCTCACATTTACCGACTTAATATTATTGAAAGATGAGATTTTTTTAATTTGGTCTCCTAATATGATGTGTCACACACATACATATTTAATATATATCTACATCATATGTAAATATATATATATATATATATATATATCTAGTAGGTGTATAAGCAATCACACATCACATGAGTAATCACACCAGATGATCATGGACCATATCCTAATGTGATCAAGCCCGAACCAATGGGTCCAATCACTCACATCAAGATCTATGTGCATATCGGTGCATCTCCATGCCCTGTGATCGTTCATCTCGTTTCGTCAGTTCCATTAGCATCTCAATGCATCTCCATGTGTCGGATCATCCGTCTCGACCTCGTAGATCCTACTATCACTTCCACGCTCCCGCTGCATCTCCTCGTGTAATTACAACATAATTACAAGTATGTAGGCCTGACAATAAATGAGAAAAATAGAGGCTCGCAGGCCCTAATAATAATAATCATATATACACACATCACACAGTCCATGATCATCTGTCCACATCATACATCACATGTACATATCATCATTATGTAGGACTACTAGATAAATAATAATATTTAATTAAACTATTTAATTAACTAATATTTTTCTAAAATCAAGGACATATAGAGAATTTTTTAAATCTAAAAGGTATTTTGCTCATTCGGCTAGAAAGGATACAATTAAAATTTTTGAAATTTCCAAGGTAAAACTATATTTTGTGCAAAAAAACCCTAGTTCCCTCTCCCTCTACTTTCTACAGCACTGTGGCTATGGCTCCTGCCCACGGGCGCACTACGTATGTACACGGGTGGCGCTACCCCTTGCGGGATGCCCTTACGGGTGGCCCTTATGGGCGCCGTAGGTGAGCGCTACCCCCACGGATGGCGCTGCCCCATGGGTGCACCCACCCCTGTAGACGTCGGCCACCCTTACAGGCAAGCCGCCCATAGGGGCCTCGCGAGCGTCACCTGTTGGTCACCGACTGCCATCTGTAAGGGTAGAAAGGGCAACAACAGTTGCTGCCATTTTTCACTTTTGCGTCAACGATTTTGACGTCAAAAGCCTCTTTAAATCACAACACACAGTGAAAATCTAAACTTCATATGAACAATCTAGCTCTAATACCATTGTTAGGAAATCTATGGGGCGACATCTCATATGCAGCGGAACAACAAAAAACAAAAATTCTAGATTTTCATGAAAGATTTCATCATTATGCGAAGATCGGTGCATCAAAAATAACAAATCTACGAATCTGAATACTGTGTATGTAAGAAAGAAAGTACCTAAGGAGATCATATATCCCTGAATTTCTATAGATCTATGGGGTGGTTGAAGGAGGTCAAGCGTCCTCCTCTCTAGCGGTATCCATACGGTAGAGACTACGATGATGCTTTTCTCTGGAGAGAGAAGAATAGAAGGTGGCCACCAAAAACCCCAACCTATGGGCCTTTGGTTCTCTCCTTTTTATAGTGCCCCCTATCAACTCTAATGGATCTAGCCCTATTGAGTATTGGATCTCCATCCAATTACCCAAGCCTCTTAGTTTAATGGGTCTCTACCCAATAATCAAGTTCTTATTGGATCTCATCCATGAGATCCAATAATATAGGGGCTTATTGGATATCCAATAAGATAGGGGCTCTAATAGATATCTCATATCCGAACCTCTACTCGTCACAACACCTACCATATGTGTGTGACCCTCTAAGCCCAATATCGAACTGGCCGTGAGTCATACCTATCAGAACTCCTTCTAACTCAGTGAATTATTATCTCCATAATAATTCACTCGACTCATCGACTACGGATGTACTAGGCCACTATGCCGTAGTCCCTAGATGATACAAGGGAATCTAATTCTTTAGACCTATATGCCCTCAGTTACCATGTACCTATAGTCCATCATCCATCTAATATTCCAAAGATCGTATATTAGGCATGGTGTTGTCAGGCTCATATGGTTTCTAATCGAGTCTCGCTCTAATCGGATTCTCCCAGAGAACTCATTCTCTCTCAATCCAAATGACCCTGGCTAGGGATTTGCCTAAGCAAGAATACATGGGATATTCCTCTCATGATACCAAGAGTGAATGATCCTCTATTAACACTCAATAGCCCTCGTAAAGTTGGCTGCCACTCCTAATAACCGGCTATACTAAATCTAAAACTTTCAAACCTATAAGTTGTTAGAACCCTTGCAGATTCTAAGCTTGGGGTTGATCTCTATAGGGGATCGGCCTCCTTAGAACTCTATAGGGGCTCCTTCCTCCAAGTTGCTACTCAAAGGCTGCTAAAAGATTGATCTATTCATGATGAAAATAGGGTGAATACATAGCTATTTATAGGGCTTCTAAACCCCAACTCCTAATAGGACTCTTACTCAAGACTCTTACTTCTAACCAACTCCTACTTCTAATTAGGACTCCTTCTCTAGTAGAACTCCTAATTCTAATAGGACTATTTCCCTAATATGACTCCTACTTCTAAAAGGACTCTTTCTCTAATAGAACTCCTACTTCTAATAGGAGTCTTTCTCTAATATGACTCCTACTTATAATAGGACTTTTTCTCTAATAGGACTCCTACTTTTAATAAGACTCTTTCTCTAATAGGACTCCTACTTCTAATAGGACTCCTTCTCTAAGAAGCAACCTAACCCTAACCTAGCCAGCCTCTTCATCTCTTTAATAGGGGTTGGCTAGATAGGATTTATATGAATGCCCTTATCAGTGAAACTAAATTAGAACTATCATAGCTAGAGTCCTAATATAAGTCTGGTATCAAAGAGTGGAGTTCTCATATAAGACATCCTTAGTGTCTCAAGTCTAAGGACCAGATACACTACTAGGACTACGGAATCACTATCTGACGTGAGGTATCAATAACCATCCAATATTCCGTAAGCCGATCAATCAGTGAACTCATTCTACAATAAGCACCTACATTGTATCCTTAGTATCCCCACACAAGTAGCTATGAGACTAACTACTTCCATCAAATGGATGGGTATACAGCATACTAGTCTATTCGGTTATCTTGATGTCCCTCTCGAGTGACCTATGATCAGGATTATTTAGGGTCTATGTTTAAAGGTGAATCAGTCTCATTATCATGATCTCATCACAATCTGATTCTCATTGCAAAGATCCAAGGATATCACAATATACATCTAGATAAGGTGAGAAAATACTAATAATCATAAGCAAAGAGATTGACGCAGTATGTTACAAGTGTCATCACTCACGTGATTGGCTTGTAAGGCACATATAGCACAAACTGCTTTACTTGCTCATTACATTCTTACAAATATTTTTAAGTTAAACATCTTCCAATTTAGGCTTTATCGAATGAAAGTTTTGAATCGACAAAAGTTTTTCAAAAGCACTAATTCACCACCCTCCCCCCTTCTTAGTGTTGATTTCGATCCTAACTGGACTGACATGTCCATGGGCTTTATTAACGGACTCCTATCATCATAAACAAAATGACTCCCTTTGAAGCAATTTATGGTCAACCCCCATCTTTAATTACAAAATATATATTCGGTTCTTCTAAAGTTGATCAAGTGGACAAGGAATTTCTTGATAGAAACAAGATTATTCAGCTTTTAAAGAATAACCTCACTGATGCACAAGCAAGAATGAAACAGCAAGCTGATAAATACCAAAGTAAACTAGAATTTACCATAGGTGATTGGGTTTTCCTTCGTCTTCAGCCATACAAGCAAACTTCCATAAAGGTCTGATCTTCTATGAAGTTGTCTCCTTGATTTTTTTAGCCTTATAAAGTATTAGAATGCATTGGACTAGTTGCCTACTACTTAGATTTGTTAAGATCAGTTCAGCACTAAGAGGGGGGGGTGAATTAGTGCAATGGTAAAATACGACAAATTCGAGCGATTTCAAAAAATCCAGTACGATAAAAATTTGATTCAATGAAAACTGATTTTATTTACATTTTGACTTAAGGACATTCGTAAGTGAAAGAGGGTAGGAAGTAGAACAAGTAAAGTTAAATGGTTTGTAGAATGATAAAGAACAAGAATAAAAATGCAAACCCGATTTTTATAGTGGTTCGATCATCCGACCTACGTTCACTCCTGATTCCTCTTCACTTGAGGCCACCGGCTTTCCACTAATAGTCTCCCTTCCAACGGGTGAAGACTAACTCCATTACAGTAGTTTCTCCTTTTGACGGGCTCAGGAGATAACCCTTACAAGCACTCACCCCTCTCTTTAATTTGAAATCTATCTAAGGCTATAGAAGGGACGTTTTGGAGTGATTTTTACAATATTTTGCTTCTTTCAAAGTTTGTGTGCTTGTGTTTTTTCTACCCAGGGATGAGAGGGGTATTTATAGGCTCCAAATGGATTCAAACTTGGAGCCAAAAATCATCCCATCCTAGGTCTACTGAGTATTGGTGGTACCACTACCATTGGGTTCTGACACTGGGCGATACCACTGCCTAGTCTGATGGTACCACCGCCAAAGCTATCTGACACTAAGTGGTACCACTGCCCAGTCTAGTGGTACCACTGCCCAGACATACTGTCACTAGGTGGTACCACCACCCAGTTTGGGTGGTACCACTGCCCAGACTCAGTCTAGAAGACTAAGCCTTCATGCGGTTCCATTGCCCACCTGGCGGTGCCACCGGCTGACATGGCATTCAAGCACTGTATGGGCCTTTTATCCGGCCCAACACAACCTTGATTCAGACCCAATTAGCCCTTAACTAAGTTGGCCCAATTTTAACTAAATTAATTCTTAATCCTACTTCAATCTAGACAATTATTACAACATAAATCATAATTAGTTGTACGGTACATCATTGGCCCATCGGCACTTCGTCCGACACTTCGTCGCATCACCCTCTCTTGTGACCTATTGCCTAATCAGCTGTTGATCCCTACAACCCCAATGTCCTTAGCGCAACTCCGCTCTTCTTGACCCGATACCCGATTTCTTTGTCCAAAGCCTTCTACCGATCGTCGATCGGACTCCAGCTCGATGTCCAATCTCCTGACATATTCTCCTCCAACGAAATGCTGATTCTTCCTATATTAATTATATAATCCTGATCGAGAATAGACTTGCGTGACTCAAAACACAATTAGATAACCAAAACATAATCAATTAGTTTCATCATCAAAATTCGAGATTCAATAGAATTTGCCTACTAACTCTAAGATACATCCAGTTTTTCATATTTTCTACCTTAAAAAGAAGTTGGGTGAAGATGAGATAGTGCAACGCCATTTACCAGACATCTCTGCTACTAGAGAAGTTCAAACTCAACCACAAGCCATGCAGGATCGACAAGTTGTAATGCACCGTAGAAATTCTATGACTGAAGTGCTAGTGCAATGGGCCAACTTACTAAAGAAAGACGCCATTTAAAGTCCTGAGTGGTGCTAAGAGAGAAGTTTCTAAAATTTGATACTGCTTAGGCTTGAGGACAAGGCTAAATTAAAGGAAAAGAAATTGTTAAGATCTTGTCAGGATCCCTTTTATTTTTTAGCTTTGAATAATATTTATTAGGTTTGTCTAGTTCAGTAAGAGTCAGATAAGAGTTTATTTTATATTTATTTATTTATTATGAGTCCAAGTCCTAATAAACTTTGAGTGGGACTCTATAAATAAAAATAAGGATGTATTTATTTATTTTCGATAATCAATGAAAATTAGAGCCACCTCATTAAAAGTTTTTAAAACCCTGATCACCTTGATACAAATTCTATACTCTAGTGCTATGCTGATTGGTATACTAATCTCTAGCAGATTCCACACTTGGATTCTAGTCCAAACTAGAGCCTCTGGTCCCCTCTCCCTACTCTTCCAATTTATAATCATGACTAGCTGATTCATCCCTTCTCCCTCCTTAAGATATGAAAGACCTTATTCCAAATGGGTTTGGAGAAGTCCCGAACCTTGAAGTTTCAATGTAGAGTTTTACAAGATGTTCTAGGAGGGCTTGAAGAATGATATTTTTTGTTTCCTTCTCCACCTTTCATATCAAAGCCTCCTTTCTAAACAATTTGGGACACACAATCTTAGTCTTTATCTCTAAGTCTCCAAACATTGCCTAGATCAAAGATTACATACCTATCACTTTATATAATGTAATTTGTAAAATTCTCACTAAAGTGTTGTCCAATCATATGAATGAATGTATTCACCAACTCACAAGTTATGAGCAATCCATCTTTATAAAATGCAGAAACATCTACATAATATTTTTATTATCATTGAATTTGTACACTCCTTGTTCATATCCAAGAGCAAAACTCTTTATATCCTTTTGAAATTTGACCTTGAGAAAGCTTTTGATTCTATCTCTTAGAAATATATTGAGAGCACTCTCCAACTTAACTTATGAACTTTCTCCTAAGTATATCAATTAGGTTTGAGCCTGTATTGCTTCTCCTACCTTTATCTGTCTAATAAATAGGAAAAAATCTTATATTCTTAAAAGTCATCAAGAGATTAGACAAGACGATTCCCTATCCTCATATCTCTTTATCCTTGTTCAACAAGTCATTTCTTTTTTTATTTTAAATATTATTTACAACAAGCAAATTACTCCATTTAACATCAAGGGCACTACAGTTTCTCAACCTATGTTTGCTAATGACCTACTTCTTTCTTTTAAAACTAACTCAAAATCATGTCCCATGTGCTTAGGATTCTAGATATCTTTGAGAGTCTCACTTTCTCAAAATTATTGTTGCAAAATCTAACATCTACTTCCGTTCTCATTGCGAATTTGAAATCACACATCCTTTCGTATTGCGATTCTAAAACCAAACACCATATTTGCAACTCTCTTGCAATTAAAGGGGAAAGTTGGCCTTTCAAATATTTAGGCATTTATCCAAAGATAGATTCCAAGATAGATTCCAAAATTTCCTTAATGCCTTGGGAAGGATTTTAGGGTGGCACAAAAGCCTCCTCTCCCAAGTTGGTAAACTGATTCTCAAAAACTTGGTTTTAAATTTTTGTCAACTTACATTCTTCTCAGCTCTTGGATTTCTAGCAAGCTGATTTCTAGATTCACCAAACTTTCTCAAAACTTCTTTTGGAATAATGATAAGAATCATAACAAGATGCATCTGATTAGTTGGGAGATCTTGACCCAGCCACCCCCCGATTCAAAAAGCTATTCATGCTAAACACATCACCCTAATCCAAAACTTTCACAATGTCTTTTGGATCAATGTTTTCCTTCTTAAATACAAAAACCTTCACCTTTGGATGTTCAAAAACCTTCACCTCTGACATCAAGAATGGCTTCCATAAACTTATAAACAATGCTTATAACACTAAGATCTAGGAGAACCCTTGGCTTGATAATATTTCATTTAACAAATGATCCACATTTAATGGAATAGATGTTTTGAGTAACTAATTATTTTTAACTCTCATTGGAATGTCATAGTTCTTGAAACTTTGTTCCACCCTTGCTTAATGGCACATATCTAGGCCTTTCATCTCCCACAGCATCCTAGTGATTATTTCTGAGTTTGGACTCTTAATCCTTCAGATAGTACAATAGTGAATAGTACTTATAGGCATCTAAACAAATACTACACCTAGGAGGCTCCTTCGTAGGGTTGGAAGTCAATTTGGCATCCTAAGATTGCTCCACAAATTAAAACTTTCCTAGAATCGACTGCCCACCTCTAGTTTCATCTCCAGCATCATCCATTGTTAATTAGACCAATGCTTTATATGTCATTTATATGCTTACTCGGCCCCTCACAATCTCTTTGACTATGTTTTCACCCAAGCTCTCAAAGATTCAATACGATGGCTTTTAAATTATTGATTCCAACTTTTCTCTTTTTGGGTTCATTGGATGAAGGGTTCTCAGATAAATCATCTTATGAGATACTTCTTGCCATCATTGCTATTTTTTTCTAATTCTTATGGGAAAATTGCAATAGCCCTACTAAAATCCCCTCTCTTATAAGGAATGTCCTAGCTAATGGCAGAATTGATGGGGGCCTAAAGGAATAATATATCTGTTATCTTCGGATTGAACTCTTTCCACTACTATATCTCTTTGGGCCATGATCTCTTTAATAAGCTAGAACCTCCTCAAAATACTTTCTGATGAGATCCGGATTCCCTTATTTGAGTAATCGCCCCATAGTTGTCACAATAAAAGGGAATCAGCTCCTCGTTGGTCGGCATGACTCCCAAATCTATAACGAACTGCTTCATCTAGACTTCCTCCTTTGCTACCTCTACTGCAGTAATGTACTCTGCCTTTGTGGTCGAGTTAGCAGTAGTGTCTTGCTTGGAACTCTACTAGCATACTGCTCCTCCATTCAAGGTGAACACATACCCTGAATTAGACTTGCTATCATCGACATCGAGCTAGAAGCTTGAGTCTGTGTAGCCCTCAACCCTGAGGCTACTGCCTCCATATACTAGTAAAAGATTCTTAGTCCTTTTCAAAAACTTAAGGATGTATTTTACTGCTTTCTAGTGCTCCAAGCCTGGATCTGCCTGATACCTACTTGTGACACTCAGAACATGTGCTATATCAAGCCTAATACATAGCATAGCATACATGATAGATCCTATCGTTGAGGCATATGGTGTCCTATTCATGTGTTCCATTTCTTCAGGAGTCTTTGGGGACATACTCCTATAAAGTGATATTTTATGTCTCATTGGTATAAGACATTTCTTGGAATTTTCATGTCAAACCATTTGACAATAGTGTCTATGTACTTGGACTGAGACAAGTCAAGCATCCTTTTGGATTTATCTCTATAGATCTGTATCCCCAATACGCAAGATGCTTCCCCTAAATCCTTCATAGAGAAGTGCCTAGATAGGCAAGCCTTTACTGTGGAGAGCATTCCTACATCAATCCCATTGATCAGGATATCATCCACATATAATACCAAAAAGGTGATAGTACTCCCACTTACCATCTTATACACACAATGCTCATCTTCATTCTTAACGAAGTCATAAGATTTGATTGTTGAATCTCAAATTTTAATAATGAAACTAATTGATTATGATTTATGGTTTAACTGTATTTTGAGTTACGTAGGTCTACTATCAATTAAGAGTAGATAGTTGACGCTAGAGGAATTGACGTTGCACCGGAGGTGATCAATCAAGATATTGGATGTCAAGCCGAAGGTTCGGTCGATAATCAGTAGAAGTCTTCGTATGTCGGGCATCAGGCCAAGAAGAGTGAAGTTGCGCCAAGGATATCGGGGTTACGAAGGTCAATCACTGATTGGGCAATAAGCCGCAAGAGAGGACAATGTGCCGAAGGATCGAACGATGCATCGACCAATGACGTGCTGGGCAACTGAATGTCAATTCGTGTTGTAATTACTGTCTAAATTGAAGTAGAGTGTTTGTTTGTTTATGTGCAGGATTAACTATGATGACGATGAAGACGTAAAGTGAAACAAAGTACTAGAAGTCAAGTGGGATAGATCGTTGGGAGTTTGAGAGTTCGACGGAAGTCTAAAGATTCGTTGGGAGTGTTGCCGAAACCGGCCGAGAACGAGTAGGGAGCTTGCCGAAGGGTTTTCGGAAGTCCACCGGAAGGTTCGTCGAAAGTTCACGGAGCTTGCCAAGAAAGATTGGAGTTTGCCAATGAAGCTCGTTGGAACTCGCCAAGATCATCGTGAAGTCCGGGAGCTTGCCGGGAGTCCGCTGAATGGTTTCTGAGGGCTCGTCGGAAGACCGTCGGAAGTTCGCGGGAAGCTCACCGGAAGAAGTCTTGACTTGTCAAACTTTGTAATAGCTTAGGAAATATCTTTAATTTAATGTTTAGCATATTAATTTGGGTTAGGATTAGGTGTTAATCCTATAACCCAAGTAGGGGCCCATTGGGCCTTGTTTGGGATCGGTTTGGGCCAAGTTTTCGGCCCAAACTTGTAAGCTGAATTGTGTTGGGCGGTGGCACCACCCTATCACGGACATTTTGTAAATGACTTGTTTGGTGTAATGCTTATGTATGTCCGTGTCCCTTTTTAGTTTGTTCCAACTTGTAAAGCTTGTAAAGGGCTCGCCAAAGGCGAAACGCTCCCATTTGAGTGAGTTTGGCAGCCATTGTCAGCTTGTACAGAGAGTTTGTCATGTGGACACTTGTACTAGATTTCGATCTATAGTGAACTAATTTATGCCTTTGTTGTGCAACCGTTCTGAGCTTGTGATGTCCATGGTTGGAATTTGTATTGTTTATAAAGTGTTTACTGAAAGGGTGGCTTGTGGATCCCGTGTGAAGCGCTTTCGCTGTCCTGTCTTCTCTTTTGTAGGTCCTAAGGGATAGTGGGAGGTCGGGGAGGCTGACCTTTGTGGATTGACATGCAATGGTGCCGCACAGCTTAGGCAAAACTAGCTAAGTCCGTGACAGATGGTATCAGAGCGGGACAAGCCCACTTAGAAACACTTAGCATGCAAGCGTGGGGGACCTAGCTAGGCTGCGTTGAGGGCAGCCAACATGCGCGACTGTTTGGGAAACGGACCTGGAGTTGTAGGGGAGGGAGTCGCTCAGAGGAGCGGGCATCCAAGTATGGCATTCAGAAGAATGGCCAACCCTTCGCGCAAGAGGCACCACAAGGACAATAAGCTAAGAAGAATTGCATAGCACATAAAGGGCGGGATGGCTGAGTTCTAGTAGTGGCTCGACGTTGGCATCCAAACTTGACGGTTCTTGAGGCAAGTGGAGTGCTTGGCAAAGGATGAGACCGTGCAAGGTGGAGTACGTTGTTCAACGATCGAAAGAGTTGTGCAAAAGCTCACAGAGGTGAGGGGAGTTGCAAACTAAAGTTATTCAATACTCATGCAAGGCCTTGCATGCGGACGATGGATTGTTCGTGGCCATCCCAAGGTGGCCGAAGGTTGGCACCATGGAGCATTGAAACTTTCTCTTCGGTATGTGCGGGATACTTTCGTGAGAGGCTGTGATAGGACCCTAGTAGGGTTGGGTCCTACTCAACCATGTAGCATCTAATAAAATCCCTGTGAGAGTGTAATAAACCCCACCTAGCTGCCTCTATCCTATAAAGAAGAGAGGCTAGGGTTTATATTTGGGTCTTTAGGCTTCTTAGCCGCCGCCCCCCTTGTTACTAGGTCGGCCCGCTAAGTTTGAGGGCAAATTTGGTAGTTCACTTAGGAAGCAGCCCCTAGGGCTAAGGTTTGGAGCTCTATATAAGCTTGTAGCCTCCACCTCTTTGGAATAAGAAATATAAATCTAGAATTACAGCCACTAGGCTACTTGGAGGGTGGAACCCCTATAGCGTTCCAAGGGTTGATCCCCCTCAAAGATCAATCTCTATAGAATTCATCTGGGGTTCTATCATCTGGTATCAGAGCAGCGATCTTGCTGCTTTTGCTGCCATCCCTACCGCCCACCAGCAGCTAAGCAATTCCCACAATTGCTCTTGACGTTGTCATCTCCACCGTCATCTCTTGACGTAGATCAAATCAATCTACAGTCGCCACCTCCAATTGCATCAGAGATCTGGTATTTTTCTACCACCAATACCTTTTTCTGCTTCAATTTTTCATCTAAAATATCAAAAAGAAGTTTTTCTATCGATCCCTTGCCTGTGAATTCCTTGCGTCGCAAAAGTTACCATCTTTGCGAATGAAGGATCGCTGCAGAAAATTTCAGCCGCGTGTTGCTGCCTTTAACCGATCTAATTGTTATCCTTTTTGAACGAAATTTTTTATGCACCTCATAGATCATCTTGTCTCCCATCCATGATTGATCTGTTGTGGAATTCATCAAAAAAAAATTCGTGTGTTGCTGCAATCTCTCGTTGCAAACTGTTGAAATTTTTTGATGAGAATTCTTCTGTCACAACTTGCACCGATTTCTTTACTGCTTTGCTGCCGAAATTTCTTGATCTAATTTGTTATCCTTGTTGCTATCTAAACTAAGATTCTACCATCAAACCCCCTCCTGAAACCCCTGAGTTTTTGCTGGAAATTTCATCGAGAAACCGCTATTTCTTTGACGATAATTCTGCTCTTACGAGACAGCGCATATAGGCAATAATTGCCACTGATTTTTGTCAAATCTTTGCTATAATATACCACAGATCTAAAACCCTCTTTCCTAACCTTCATCCACTACCATCACAGCCCAAAAAATCCATCAAACCGCAGCCTCAAATAGTACCCAAAACAGCCACAAAACAATCCTAAACCGCAGCCTACATCCACCAATCCACAAACCCTTTCGGCCACCACTTCCCTCAAACAATTCATGCCTTTAACCCGGTAACAAAAGAGAGATCTTAATATTACAAATCTGGAGGCATATACTATGGCATCCGAGGAGGTGATAAATGCTAAATTCGAAGCCTTCGAGACGCGAATGGAGGATAAGATTCGGGCTCTCTTGGCCGAACTCAGTTTGGGTCGATCACCGAGCCCAAAGAAATCTCATCAAGGAGAGAGCTCTGACCGAAGAGATGACTCCCAAGGGAAGGGAGGCTCTATGACTGGTCCCTACTATCCACGCATGAGGGTGGACTTCCCTAGATGGGAAGAAGGAGACCCGATTGGTTGGATCTCGTGCGTGGAACGATATTTTCGGTATCACAAAACTGTGGACGCATCTATGGTGGAAATTGCAGCTATACATCATGAAGAGGATGCCATACAATGGTTTGATTAGTTTGAACATACTCATGGAGGCCTCTCATGGTGACAATTTGTTAGAACCCTCCGCAGATTCTAAGCTTGGGGATTATCTCTATAGGGGATCGGCCTCCTTGGAACTCCATAGGGGTTCCTTCCTCCAAGTTGCTGCACAAAGGCTGCTAAAGGATTGATCTATTCATTGATTAAAAGAGGATGAATACATGGTTATATATAGGGCTTCTAAGCCCCAACTCCTAATAGGACTCTTACTCAAGACTCCTACTTCTAACCAACTTCTAATTAGGACTCCTTCTCTAGTAGGATTCCTAATTCTAATAGGACTTTTTCCCTAATAGGACTTCTACTTCTAATAGGACTCTTTCCCTAATAGGACTTTTACTTCTAATAGGACTCTTTTCCTAATAGGACTCCTACTTCTAATAGGACTCTTTTCCTAATAGAACTCCTACTTCTAATAGGATTCTTTCTCTAACATGACTCCTTTCCTAAGAAGTAACCTAACCCTAACCTAGCAGGCATCTTCACCCCTTTAATAAGGGTCGGCTAGATAGGATTTACATGAATGCCCTTATCAATGAAACTAAATTAGGACTCTCATAGCTAGAGTCCTAACAGACCCGCCCTCTTCAAATTAGCCTTGTCCTCGAGGCTGACGTTCCATGAATTCTGGGAATTTGATCTTCAAGTCGTCGTAGTTCTCCCAAGTGGCATCTTCTGCTGGTAGGTTTGCCCTTTGTATTAACACTTCAAGATGGTAGGTCGTCGTCGTCGAGTCACAATTCGTCGATCAATAATGGCACTTGGTTGGGTCTGGAGCACTCCTTGGGTAGTTATATTTGGTAGATAGCTTTGGGCTGTCTCGTGTTATCCCAACTTGAGCTTCAAACATGATACATGGAAGACTAGATGGATTCGGAAGCTGGCGGGTAAGTCCAATCTATATGCTACTGCTCCGATGCGCTCCAAAATCTGGTAGGGTCCATAGAACCGAGGTGAAAGCTTCATAGATGCTCTGGTTTGGATTGATGTTTGCTTGTATGCCCGGAGCCGTAGGAAGACCCAATCTCCTACTGAAAATTCTCTTTCGCCTCTATGTTGATTATATTGCTGTTTCATCCTTGCTTGTGCTGCAGTGAGATTATCTTTTAGCAACTTCAGCATTTTGTCTTTATCTTGTAGTTCCCTGTCGACTTGTTCTACTTTAGAGGTGCCCAACACATATTTTGGAATTACAAGGGGGGGATCGGCCATACATGGCCTCATAGGGAGTACATTTTGTGGAGGAATGATAAGTTGTATTATACCACCACTCGGCCCAGGGAAGCCACTTTGTCCATTCTTTTGGTCGGTCACTGGTGAAGCATCTAAGGTATGTCTCCAAGCACCTGTTCACCACTTCAGTTTGGCCGTCGGTTTGTGGGTGATATGTCGTACTCATCTTTAATTTAGTACCTTGCTTCTGGAATAACTCTTTTCCTTGTGATGAGGGAAGCCCTTCGATGAAATCCATTGATATATCAGTCCATATTGATTCTGGGATGGGTAGAGGTTGTAACTTTCTAGGACTTGCCACTATCTCACCTTTGTGTCGTTGACATATATCACATTGTGCTACAAATTCAGTAATAATATTTTTCATCCCTATCCAATAAAAATTTTGCTTAATTCTTTTATAGGTTCTAAGGAACCCAGAGTGCCTGGCCACAGGTGTGGAATGCATCTCTTGAAGGATGGTCTTTATGCAAGTAGAATTTGGCACAAGCATAATGCGTCCTTTATATCGCAAGTCCTTTGAGTCCCAACTGTAATGAGCCATAGAGCTTGGTGCTTCCTTTAATTTTTTTATGATTTTACTTGTTTCTGGATTATCTTGTCATTCCCTCCTAATATCCTCAAGGAAGTCGCTGGTCGGAAGTGAAACAACGAAAATTCAACTTGCTCGGGTAGCCGTGAAAGCGCATCTACAACAACATTATCTTTCCCTTTTTTGAAAGTTATTTTATAATCATATCCAAGAAGCTTTGTTACCCATTTTTTCTGCTTAAGTTGTACCAAAAAGCCGTTGCATGCTTTGTGCAAAATTTTCTCCATTCGTTGTGTGCAAATTGTCGTTACGTCGCCCCCACGTTTCCCGTACAATATCACCTGTTTCCCCTTGCTGTAAAATTTCATAATTAATTTCAAAAAATTCTAAGAAACATCACCTAATGTCAAACCATTCGATGCCAAGCACGGCATCATAATCATCGAGAGAGAGGAGGAAAAAATCTGCAATTATCTCTTGGTCCTGCAGCAACAATTTCACCCGTGGGCACTTATGATCACACTTCAAAATTCGTCCATCTGCAACTTTAACATCGAACCTGCTACAATTCTCAATAGGTAAGGCCATCCGGACAGCAACCTTTCTGTTCATAAAATTATTAGTGCTCCCGGTGTCAATAAGAACGGTGATTGGTTGTTGCTTCAGAAATCCTCCCACTTTCATTGTTTGCGGGTTCGCATAACCGGCAAGGGCATGCATCGTAATATCAATTGGCTGCTATTCTTCATCCGTGACCTCTTCCTCACGCTCCTGGACCTCCTCTTTCCTGTCTTCAAGAGGTTCAATCAATAGGAGGTGGCCCCTTTTGCAATGATGATCGCGGTTCCACGGCTCGTCGCAATGCCAACAAAGACCCTTTGCTGATCGATCACGTAGTTCTTCTCTTGTCAATTTTTTGGGCAGCGAAGGATGGCTGGGAGCAGAAGGGGGTTTATATGTTGAGGTTCTAGGAGTGGTTCCCATCCTTCGAGAATCTTGGTTGAGTCGTTCTTCTTGTATTCGGGCAAAAGAAATCGCAGCCATCACGATACGGGGCTGTCGTGCCTTAACTTCCCCTTTTATCTCTGGCTTGAGTCCTTTGATAAATGTTCCTAACAATTGATGGTCAGTCCAATCATGAGCAAGGTAAGATAGCTTCTCAAACCTGGTTTGGTACTCTTGAATCGTAGAGGTTTGTCGAATCTTTGCGAGTTGGCCGTCGATATTTTCATACTCCGTAGGTCCGAAACGGTTCAGCAGTGCATTCTTAAATTGATTCCATGTCGGAGCCCCATGATTATATTCCAGCCAATTGTACCATTGAATAGCATCTCCTTCAAGGTGGATAACAGCAATCTCCACCATAGCATTATCCGACGTTCGGTAGTAGCGAAAGTAACGTTCTGCGCGCGAAATCCACCCCGCTGGGTCTCCTTCTTCCCATCGTGGGAAGTCCACCCTCATGCGTGGCTGAAGCATGTCCGAGGGCTGTCCCTCCTTCTCTGGGGTCCTTTCTAAATTCTCTCCTTGCTGCAGTTTGGTTGGACTCGATGGTTGTCCAATTCTGAATTCTGCAAACAAAGCGCACAATTTGTCTTCCAAGCGCGATTCAAGCCGTGATTCAATCTGAGATTCCCATGCTTCAAATTTGGCATCAATTGGATCTTGGGAAGCCATAGCATATGTCTGTAGATCAGAGATGCCCTTGTCTTTTTTCTGTTGATGGGTTAATGGCATGGGGTGGCGGAAGGTTCGGACAATAGATCGGTGATTGAAGGGTTCAGCTGTAATGGTTTACTATTTTGGGCTATGGTTTTTGATGTTGTTAGGGTTATGAAACTAGGTTATGATAGCTGCATCTTGAGGCTAGAGGGATGCCCTAAAGACGTCTTGGTTTGTGGCAGCAAGGTGGCTAGGGTTTGGTAGGTTACGGAGAAGAAAAAAGGACAAAGGTGCAATACCAGATTTTTCGCCGAAAAAATTCCAGCAGTAAAGATGTAATTTTTCCAGAAATTTTCAAAAGAGATTCAAGTAAAACTCAAAGGGGATCTACTGATAAGGAAGAGATAATACTGTAAAAAATTTTGTAGGAAGAAATGACAACAAGAGGTTTGGCAAAATTGAGAATCACGGAGAGGTATTATAGCAGATTTTTACGTCTAAAGTGCAGCAGATTGGACATAAAAGATAAGTGGTTTTTATTGAGAATTTTTTGACAAAACCAAAGGAAAAACCACTGTTAGGAAGTGTCAAAGCCGCCGTAAAAATTTCATAGAGATTTGGATAGAAAAAACGTAGTAGCAAGATCAAAAAGCCAGTGCTATGCGGCTGAAATTCTGCAGTGCGACTTTCATTGTAGAGATGAAAACTTTGCGACGAAAAGTTTATGCAGCAATTATAGGAACGAATTTTTTTGGATTTTTTGAATAAGGATAACTAAATTGCAGCAGCAGTAGGGTAGATAACCAGAACCTGTTGCAATTCACGGGAAGATCAAAGGATGATCTACGGTGGTGGAGATGACGACGGAATTCAGCGATGATCTTCTAAGCAATTGTGGGAATTGCTTTGCGCGGTTGTGGAGGGCTGGTGGATGGCTGTGGAAGGGCAGCGAGACGCCAAGAACGCTACTCTGATACCAAGTGTTAGAACCCTCCGCGGATTCTAAGCTTGGGGTTGATCTCTATAGGGGATCGGCCTCCTTGGAACTCTATAGGGGTTCCTTCCTCCAAGTTGCTGCACAAAGGCTGCTAAAGGATTGATCTATTCATTGATTAAAAGAGGATGAATACATGGTTATTTATAGGGCTTCTAAGCCCCAACTCCTAATAGGACTCTTACTCAAGACTCCTACTTCTAACCAACTTCTAATTATGACTCCTTCTCTAGTAGGATTCCTAATTCTAATAGGACTTTTTCCCTAATAGGACTTCTACTTCTAATAGGACTCTTTCCCTAATAGGACTTCTACTTCTAATAGGACTCTTTTCCTAATAGAACTCCTACTTCTAATAGGACTCTTTTCCTAATAGAACTCCTACTTCTAATAGGACTCTTTTCCTAATAGAACTCCTACTTCTAATAGGATTCTTTCTCTAATAGGACTCCTTTCCTAAGAAGTAACCTAACCCTAACCTAGCCGGCCTCTTCACCCCTTTAATAAGGGTCGGCTAGATAGGATTTACATGAATGCCCTTATCAATGAAACTAAATTAGGACTCTCATAGCTAGAGTCCTAACACAATTCAAAGAAGGACTGCTGATCCGCTTTGGACCAACCAATTACGAGAACATCGATGGACAACTAACAAAGATCCAACAAACCTCCACCATCCAGGAGTATCATACCAGGTTTGAAAGGTTATCTAATCAAACCCGTGATTGGTTTGAAAAATAGTTATTGGGGACATTTATTGAGGGCTTGAAGCCGAAGATCCGGGGAGAAGTTAAAGCACGACAACTATATACGCTTATAGTAGTCATCTCTTTCGCACGACTTTAGGAGGAGCGATTAAATCACGAAGCTCGGAGGACTAGGTTCATTCCCAAACCAGCAATATCGAATCCCTCAGCCCCCCCTACTATCAGTCGAGCTCCTGCACCAAAAAGGTTGACAAGAGAAGAGCTTTGTGACCAATCTGCTAAGGGGTTATGTTGGCATTGTGACGAGCCGTGGAGCCGCGAGCATCACTGTAAAAAAGGGAGACTTCTTGTGATTGAACCAGTGGAAGAAGAGATCAGTGAATAGCCAGAAGAGAGTCTTGAACATGAGGATGAAGATGTGGAAGAAGAGCCACAATCAACCGACTTTATGGTACATACGCTAGTCGGCTACTCAAATCCGCAAACGATGAAAGTTGGAGGCATGCTCAAACAACAACCGATCACCGTTCTCATCGATACAGATAGTACTAATAATTTTCTAAATAGTAAGGTTATTGCTCGAATGGCACTCCACATCGAAGGTTGCAACAAGTTCGACATAAAGGTCACCGACGGTCGAATCCTAAAATGCTACCAAAGATGCCCACAGGTGAAACTATTACTACAGGGCCAAGAAATTGTTACCGAATTTTTCCTCCTACCAATTGATGATTATGAGGCTATGCTAGGCATAGAATGGCTAACGACACTAGGTGATGTCTCTTGGAACTTTTTCAAATTGATTATGAAATTCTATTACAAAGGCAAATAGGTCACCCTACGCGGGAAGCGCGGAAGCAACGTAACCACCGTTTCAACCCAACAAATGGAGAAAGTTTTACACAAGATAAATGGTGGCTTTCTTATGCATCTCCAGCAGCAACTAGAGGGAGAGAAAACAGAAATTAAAGATCAAAATATCACCCAACTGCTTGTTGAATTTGACGATGTTTTTGTTGAACCGTACGGTCTTCCTCCTACTCGACAACATGACCACCGAATTCCAATCCTTCCAGGCAAACCACCAACAAACACTTAGCCTTACCGCTATCCTCACCTCCAGAAAGGTGAAATTGAGAAGATCATGAAGGAAATGCTCGAAACAGGGGTGATTCGGCCAAGCTGCAGCCCCTACTCCTCACTAGTGCTACTTGTGCACAAGAAAGACAGAACTTGGCAGATGTGCATCAACTACCGAGCTCTAAATAATATCACCATCAAGGATAAGTACCCAATACCAGTGGTGGATGAACTTCTTGATGAATTAAAAGGAGCTCGAGTCTTCATGAAGTTGGACCTTTGATCCGGTTACTACCAAATTCGGGTATGTGAAGGCGATATCCCAAAAACTGCTTTCTGCACTCATAACGGCCATTATGAATTCTTGAAAATGCCCTTTGGACTCACTAATGCTCCTTCAACCTTCCAAAGTCTCATGAATGATATTTTTCGGAGCTTTCTTCATAAATTTGTGCTAGAGAATACTCTTTTTGTTAAGCTATCAAAGTGCAGCTTTCTCCATCAAAAGGTAGAGTACCTTGGGCACATAATATCAGAAGAAGTGGCCATAGACCCAACAAAAATCGAAGCAATGCAAGACTGGCTGAAACCTACAAATGTGAAATTGCTACATAGGTTCCTTGGACTAACGGGCTACTATCAAAAATTCGTGAATGACTATGGGAAGATTAGTGCCCCCCTCACTTCTCTACTGAAAAAAGATGTTTTCCAATGGTCGAACAAAGCCTCCGCTGCCTTCGACAGACTTAAGGTAGCCATGATGACAACATTGGTGCTAACGCTACCAGATTTTAGCCGACCCTTTATCATTAAGGCCGATGCATCTGGAGTTAGAATTGGAGCCGTTCTCATACAAAATGATCGATCACTAGCAAAACATTGAAGTGATCAGCCAAAGGAGTGGACGAAATGGCTCCCCTGGGCTGAATGGTCGTACAATACTACATATCATTCATCTACAAAATATACCCCATATGAAGCATTATATAGTCGGCCGGCTCCTGTGATTCCAAAGTATGTAATTGGCTCGGCTAAGGTAGATCAGTCGACCAAGATTTAATTGACAGGACAAACTCCTACAATTTACTAAAGGATAATCTCTCTATCGCTCAAGCTAAAATGAAGCAAAAGTGACACACGAAGAAGCTTAAAGAGAATTTTTATAGGAGATTGGGTTTATCTTCGCTCTACACCATACAAACAACTATCCATCAAAGACACGAGCCTCCATGAAGCTATCTCCACGTTTTTATGGGCCCTATTAGATCATAGAGCGTATTGGAGTGTGGCGTCATGGACTTAAATTACCTGAAGATGCCAAAATTCACCCTGTCTTCCACGTGTCATGCTTGAAGCCCAAGTTGGGAGAACACGAGATACCCCAGATCCAACTACCCAACACCACTGATGATAGAAATATTCAAGCCCAACCATAAGCCATCCTCGACCGTAGAGTCGTGATGCGTCGTCGACGTCCCTCTACTGAAGTACTAGTACATTGGACTAATTTACCACTCGAAGATGCCATATGAGAATTATATGAGGAGTTGAAGACCCGGTTCCCTGAGTTCATGGAACCCCAGCCTTAAGGACAAGGCTGATTCGAAGAGGGCGGGCTTGATAGGACCCTAGCAGGGTTGGGTCCTACTCAACCATATAGCATTTAATAAAAACCCTGTGAGAGTGTAATAAACCCCACCTAGCCGCTTCTATCCTATAAAGAAGAGAGGCTAGGGTTTATATTTGGGTCTTTGGGCTTCTTAGCCGCCGCCCCCCTTGTTACTGGGCCGGCCCGCTAAGGTTGTGGGCAAATTGGGTAGTTCACTTAGGAAGCAGCCCCTAGGGTTAGGGTTTGGAGCTCTATATAAGCTTGTAGCCTCCACCTCTTTGGAATAAGAAAGATCAATCTAGAATTGCAGCCACTAGGATACTTGGAGGGTGGAACCCCTATAGCGTTCCAAGGGTTGATCCCCCTCAAAGATCAATCTCCATAGAATTCCTCTAGAGTTCCATCAGGCTGAAGTGTGCAGCAGGTTCAGCATGTTGCTAGACCCAGATGGGTGCAGTGCGAGCTGTATTGGTGAAGTGTCGTAATCTAGCAAGTGCGTTTGCGAAGGCAGAATTGGGCACAGGTTGTTCAGCAAAGGCGGAGTAGTCCAAGGGGATGGTGGTCTCCTAAACTTCCAAAGGGAAGGATGCGAAGAGAGAAGTTGCTCCAACGGGGCAGATATCCAAGAGGGATAAGTCCCGGTTCTCCAAAGGGAGAATCATGTGCAATGAACCACACCGGTTGAGGAGTACCTCAAGACAAAGCTCGATAGATCGAGTAAGCGACGAGGAGTCATCGCATGATCTCGCAAGTGGTGATGCGTTGGTGGACGCATAATGAGATCAAGCGGGGGAGCGACCCAAGGCAACATAGAGTGAAGGCACACTGGAGCCGATAGGGAGATCGGACTCAGCAAAGGGCTGACCCGTGGAATGGTGGGCACGATGGCCACCATTAATGCAATACAAATCGAGAAGCAAAGCAACTTGGGGATAACTTGGTGATATACCCAAGCCGCATGAAGGGAGTTGGCATAGAAGATAGAACATGGAGCTGAGGCTTGGAGCTTTCCTTAGACAGAGGTCAAAGACATGGACTCTTGCAGAGACAAGAGTAGGATCATGTCGTTCTAGGGGTTCTTTATTCTGATGGAGCAGACTCATCTTGTATGGTGCCAAAGACGAATGGAGCTTTGAGGCACATGCACCTTATCTCGATGAAGCATTTGGTGGAGGAACTAAGGTGACACAGTTTGCAGAGGCAAAGTTGGTGTTAGAAGGCCTTGGCACGGGGCAAGAGGATGCAGAGGCAGTTACTCTTGAAGAATATGCCATAGTGTTGCTATTTGAGTTACCATGAGGAAAGCAGTGTGCAGCGAAGATTATGCTGGCAGGGGCAGAGGCCCAAGATCTAGACAATGGTGCACCAATTTTAGCGAAGTTATGGGACTTCAGAGGAGCTGCTAGGCGATGGACTATCCTAGAGCTAGGCTTCGTCCGAGTGTGACCCAAGAGTGGGTGGACGAAGGTCGATTGCCAAAGGAGTGAACAGAATCGAAGGTGGCTAAGGCCCTGTAATGTGTTGGCAGAGTCCACACATGGAGATATCGCAGTTTGAGTTCATACCACAGGGATCAGAATGCAAGGAGATATCACCAGGAGGCGACATGATGCAGCGGATCATGGTGGAAT
The DNA here is from genome assembly GCA_024322285.1 of Musa beccarii. Classification (NCBI taxonomy): domain Eukaryota; kingdom Viridiplantae; phylum Streptophyta; class Magnoliopsida; order Zingiberales; family Musaceae; genus Musa; species Musa beccarii. The sequence goes on from CM044395.1 coordinate 73,909,782, forward strand.
GGTTCATGGCAAGTTGACACACATAGTGAGTCCTATGGGGGGACTAGATCATGCAGAAGTATGATTGGGAGCACGACTGTGAGCTCCACTTCGGTGAACAATACGACAGCAAGAAGAGCTATGGATTCAAGCAGTGAATGCCATGGTACCACAGAGGCAGGTCTTCTGTGCATGCATCGAATGTTGCATTAGATGGAAGCCTTGGGTATTAGCTTATGGGGGCTATGCACTATCGAGGAAGAAGTTCAGATGCAAGTACCAGTGAGTCCCATCGGGGGACTAGATCATATAGAGGTATGATCGGAGCGGCTGAAGAGTTGGACTGCTTCAGAGCTCATATTCGCTTAAGGGAGCTCGGCAAGTTAGAGGACAAGGCCAAGTAAGCGAACGTTACGACCAATGAAGCTAAGGAGAATAGAAGCGGTGCAAACCCTGTAACATGAATGGCGGTGGCCATACATGGGAGTTGCAGTCTGTCTTTCTAGTGACCAAGTGGAACTGCTCAGAGAACACAGAGGTGTCGAAGCAGGTGGTCGAAATAGGGCGTGGAAGCAATGACGAGTCCAGAGGGACTCAGCTACCCAAGATCAATCATCGGTTAAATTGAAGATGGACTTGGAGGAGTGCCGCAGTGCCACAGAGGCAGATCTACCGATTGTGAAGAAGGGACGTAGATGCAAGACAATAGATAGTAGTGTCATGGGCAATGTAGTGCCATGGTACCGCAGAGGCGGGACTTCCGGGGAGTCATCGGTCCCTTACTCTCATAGAGGGAGAGCACTTGATCATGATATGGGCCGTGGAGGAGGAGAATGCATTGGCAAACTCTATGTACCATGACAAGGTTGAAGGGCAAAGGCTAGAGAACTTTGTAAGACTGGTGTCAATAGACTTTTCATCAAGATAAGCGTGAGTGAAGAACTTCGGGTCGATGCACGAGTGCATGACCAAGGATCGGAGTAGGCAGTACGCGATACTGTACCTTTGCTACTTAGAGGAGTCGATGACAGAAATGATAGAGAAGGTGGTACAATCCCAAAGGCAACCAAATCTATCGGAGACTTACTCCAAGTTAGAGTGATAACTTCTTGCATTCCAGAAGTTCAATGGCAATGAGAAGGCGAATCATAGTAGCTGACTCAGCACAAGGATTGTAAACACTTCAAGTGCTTCGAAAGTGTGAGCTAAGAGCAGGCGAAGTCTAGTAACCAACTTGACGCACGAAGTACAACCTCGAGGAGGCAAGCGAAGTCAAGTAACCTTTGCCTTCTCAACCCCCAAGAGAATGGGCAAAACTAAGTACCCCAGCTCTCTTAGTTATCTAGTAGAGGAGCTCTGCACAAATTTGAAGACCCTTCGAAGAGACTAATGGAAGACAACAGTTGTCAAGTCCTCACTAATGGTGATCAGTGCTACTAAGAATAGATTGTCCGCTTCATTTCCCAATTGAATGCTAATCAAAAGCGGAAGTGATACGAACCTACTTTGGCAAGACAACTAAGTGGAAGAAGATTCGATGGGCAAATTTTGTGGAGGAAAGACCTGAGAACTTCAAAGGTTATGAGGTGATGCTCGTTAAAGCTCCAACAAGCATCTATCCAGTTCAAGATAGAAGAAGAATTTGAAGATTGGCGCATATCAAAGATGGTCTTTTCCCTTCATCAGATGAATCCGTAAGAACCAACAAAGATCAGCACAACTCTACCAACCCCACACCAGAGTCAAAGTCATTGGCGAGTTGAAGCAGCATGGCAGATTAAAGTTCGACGACTCAACAACAACAAGCGGAGAACAATTGGGAGCTAAGGGGTGCATCACAACAGGAGCAGAAGATCGAAGATCCAACAAAGAAAAGAAGTTACAGTGTCAGCAAAGGCTTCGACAAGAACGTCGAAAGAATAAGTGGGGGAGAATGTCACGGACATTTTGTAAATGGCTTGTTTGGTATAATGCTTATGCATGTCCATGTCCCTTTTTAGTTTGTTCCAACTTGTAAAGCTTGTAAAAGGCTCGCCAAAGGTGAAACGCTCCCATTTGAGTGAGTTTGGCAGCCATTGTCGGCTTGTACAGAGAGTTTGTGTTAGGTGGACACTTGTACTAGATTTCCGTCTGTAGTGGACCAATTTATGCCTTTGTTGTGCAACCGTTCTGAGCTTGTAATGTCCATGGTTGGAATTTGCATTGTTTATAAAGTGTTTGCTGAAAGGGTGGCTTGTGGATCCCATGTGAAGCGCTTTCGCTATCCCGTCTTCTCTTTTGCAGGTCCTAAGGGATCGTGGGAGGTCGGGAAGGCTGACCTTTGTGGATTAACACGCAATGGTGCCACACGGCTTAGGCAAAACTAGCTAAGTCCATGACAACCCAGCACCCAAGAGGGTGGGCGATGGCACCGCTGCCTTGGATGGTGGAACCGCCTAATGCATTGTCAATCTGACACTGACAGGGGGTGACACCACCACTAATAGGCAGTGGCACCGCCAACACCGGGAAGCCCGAAAAGAATTCAAATTTGGAGCCTAAATTTGAATCCTCTTTAGGCCTATAAATACTCCTCTTATTCTTGGATGAAAGGGAGTCTAGAACTAAAAAAAGAATGGGAAAACTCTCTTGAAAGTGTGTCAAATCTTCCCTCTAAGTTTTAAGAGTATTCTAGTCCAAGAGAGGGGTAAAAGTGCTTGTAAGGGTTATCTCCTAAACCTATCAAAAGGAGAGGAGCTGTAAGGGAGTTCATTCTTGCCCATTGGAAGGAGGATACTTAGTGGAAAGCCGGTGGTCTCAAGCAAAGAGAAATCGGAAGTGGATGTAGATCGGATGACCAAACCACTATAAAATATGTTTACGTTTATCTTATTGTCATTTACATTACTGCAAACAATCTTCACTTTGATGCTCTACTTCATTGTCTCCTTACGTATGCTTTCAAGTTAAAATGTAATTTAAATGGTTTTAATCGAAATGTTTACTCTTTTCGTATGAAGTTTTCGAAGTTGGTTTAAATCACGAAAATCTATCGCCTTTTACCCCCCCCTCTTAGTGCCACTCGATCCCTAACAATTGGTATCAGAGTCACTTTATTTCTTATTCGGATTTACACCCGTAAGAAATGGCTCTTCATGGCTTTCAAGAGGGCTTTTTGATTTTTTGTCCACCGTTGTTTAACGGTTCGAACTACATATATTGAAAAACTCGAATAAGAGTTTTCTTGATTTCAATGGATTTAGATTTATGGAACGTTATTGAAAATGGTTTTCAACTTACCTTAAACCGATGAATGAATGGTCAGACTTAGAGAAAAGATCATTTTTTTAATTGCAAAGGCTATGAATGCCTTATTTTATGCTTTGGATAAGAACGAGTTTAATCGGATTTCTATGTGCAAAATGGCTTTTGACATTTGGCGAACTCTTGAAATCATGCACGAGGGAACTAGTAGAGTCAAAGACTCGAAAGTAAACCTCTTATTGCATGATTTTGAGCCTTTCTAAATGAAACCAAGTGAAACTATCGGCAACATGTACACCCGTTTCACGGATGTCATCAATAGTCTAAGAGCACTTGGTAAATCATTCTCGAATTTTGATCTCGTAAACAAGATCTTAAGATCCCTTCCAAAAAGGTGAGATCCTAAAATAATGACGATACAAGAAACTAAAGATTTAAATAGTTATTCTATTGAAGAACTCATTGGATCCTTAATGACATATGAAATGAGTTTCTTGGAACATATTGAACATGATGAACACATGAACCACCTTCTAAAGAACAAGAAGGATTTGGAACTCCGAACTATGAAATGCCACTTGAGTGATGACTCAAGTGATGAGGACAATGAGAATTTTGAACTTCGAATACTAAATCTTAATAAGTTCGTTAAACAAAAATCTAAAATAAATAATGAACTTGACCAGAGGAAGAAGACAAAGAAGAGGAAGGCACCCAACGATGAATCAAGAACTTCCAAAGGTGAAACAGTGAAATGTGCTTTGACGGACTTCGACTACAAGGTAAGTAACTTAACTCCCTTGAATCATTTTGAAATTACATGATGCTTTCCATGAATACTTAACTTAGTTAGTAGGAATTTTTTCATGGTTTTCTTGTGTTTTTTTTGGAAATTAAAAAAAATATTTTAAAAATTATATCATGCTTTTCTTTTTAGTATTTTTGAAAAGTAAAATTTTTGAATGGTGTATGCAACATTATGAATAATGATTGAATGATTTGTAATAATGATTATACATCAACTATATGTTATTCTTGAAAATGTTTTGATGATAATTTTATAGTATCATGCTTATGATTTGAAAATCTCTATCTTGGATTAATGGCCCTTAAACATTTTCATTATGAAATTTTTAGATGATGTATACCTATATAAAACAAATGAAACACATAAAAAGGAAAGTATATGATCATGATGAATTCATGATATTGCTTTTAGTTTTAAACAAGATGCATGTTTTTGATACAAAAATTATTTGTCATGATCAACCGAATGTATGTTTATGACTTCCGTATCGGTTTTCGATTTCAATCTTGATGTATGTTTTTGACATAAAAACAAATATCATGATAATTGCATCTCATGCTTATACACCTAACAAGATTAAATCTAATGAATATTTATCTTGATGAATTCCGTATTGCTTTTCATAATAACATAATGAAAATATGAAATCATGTGCATCTTATTGATTTATGTTATGAAATCTGTTTTTCGATTTTAAACTTGATACATATCATTTATACAAAAGAATTGAGCATGCTTACATCTAATAAATGTACTTTAGTCCTAACAAATTTTTGGAATGAAAGATTTTGATGATAATTTCAAATTTATATGATGCTTGGCTTTTGTGTGAAAATGTGAATATGCTTATATGAGATCAACCACATAAAATAAAACACATAAAAATTGAAATGTGTTATCATGATGTTTAATTTTTGATGTGTTTGGTCTTAACAAGTTTATGACTAAACTTATATCTTGTTGATACATGTTTTCATAAAAAGATTTGAATATGCTCATACGAAAACAATTGCATGAAATAAAAATTCATTTTCTATCCTATTGAGGTTAATAAATTCACTTTACCAATCTTGTGAATCTTATGAAAATAGTCATGATGAATATTTTGAAAATAAATGAGGGTATCATGCGTTTGGTTTAAATAATTTATCTTGAAACTTACTTTTTGGATCTATACGATGATACATGAATCTAGTAGAAAAAGACAAGAGCATGCTTACATGTGAACCATCTCCGTGGCTCTTATTAAAATTTTTGAATGAAAGATTTTGATGCATTTGATCTTGATAGGCTTAATGACAAAACTTGTATTTTGAATTTATACAATGATGGCTTCCGTATAAATATTTGAACATACCTTATGAAATCATTGATAATGATGAAATGAAAATATTAAAAGTTTGTTGTCATGCTTAATAATTTTATAATATCATGAGAATTTGAAGTTATTATATCTTGATGATAAACTCATGTTTTGGTTTTAAAATTTGATACTCATCTTTTGAAACATGAGCACACTTGTTTGAAATAAACAACTTAAAATGAAACACATTATCATGATAAATTGAATCTCCTAATGTGTTATATTTTTGTCTTGATGATTTTTATAATGAAGTTTGTCTTTCGGTTTTGAATATTTTGATTTGGCATATAAAGACAAAGGCATGCTTAGATAATATAAAATCATAAAAAAGAAATACATGACTTTTAAAATTTATCTCTTTAAAGTTCTCGAATTTTCGATAAAAGACAAATGATGAATCCATGTATATTATGTTCTTGAATCTCGAGAATGATTTTGATAATTTGATTACAAGTTTTGAGTTAACAAAATGAGTTTGAATGATTTTATGACTCCTCTCTTAATCTCTTGGAATCATAACTTGACTTGTGTGAATCAAGATGTATGAAACAAATTATTCTCTTTGTCATTTGCTACCAAATGAATCATGATTGATATCATTACTATTATACTTCCTATGATTCATGTTGTAGAGAGAATTTATAAATCATGATGTAATGAGATTTCTTATGCAATAATCTAGTGCTCATATGATTCTTGCGAAAAGAAAATATTTATGATTCATGATCTTAATAATTATAACTTGAAACTTTTATAAATCAAGATCGTATACCATGATTATTTTTGGTTATCAAAAGAAAATTTTTCAAATGAAATATAACTTGTCTTTTGATTTCTCAGAATTCAATACTTGAATTTTTAAGAATTTATGATCTCGATATCTTGATTCTTATGAAATGTGATCTTGATAAAAAATCTTATGCATGAATCAAGTTGCTCTTTGTGCTATATCTTTTCAAATGAATCATGAGCCTTGATACCATATATTTTATGATATAGAAATGACAAGATTTCTTTGCCTTGCATGTCTTATGTGATGATGAAAATTAATTTCCTTCATGATGAATCATGAATCAAGACTATATCTATGATGATTGATATATTTGTATCATGATTTGAAGGTTGATGTAAATTTCTTTTATGCAAACTTATGTGAAATGTTTATATCATTATATTTGATCCTCCCTTTCTTTTGACAATGATAAGGGAAGACAAAATCATGAGCTTGGCATATCACAAAGAAATCAAAGTGCAAACTTGCTATCTTGTCACCTTTACAAGGAAATCAAAGTGCAAACTTGCACAAGACACAAGTGTTGAATTGCTATGCTTGGACATATTTAAAAAAAACTTGCCATGATTGTATGTTTAAATGTTGTATGATGTGATTAATAGCTAGTGTGATGTTAAACTTGCATATCTTTTAAACTACCTATGATGCAACTTCTCCTTTTTGTTGATAACATAGGGGGAGAAGTAGATTGATGAGTTCATGCAATATAATGATGTTTGAATATTTTATATATTTGCATGATGATTTGGTTTGATTCTATTAACATGAATGATACATGTTGCTTGGATTTGGGATAATCCAAATGTTCTATCAATGGCATATTGATAGTGGGAGTTTGGTTAAACTCCAGAGAGTTAAGGTTAACTCCGTTAGTTATCAATTAGTTGTCATCATCAAAAATGGGGAGATTGTTGAATCTCGGATTTTGATGATGAAACTAATTGATTACGATTTGTGGTCTAACTGCGTTTTGAGTTACGCAGGTCTACTATCGATCAGAATTAGATAGTTGATGCTGGAGGAATTGACGTTGCATCAGAGGTGATCACATCAGGATATTGGATGTTGAGCCGGAGGTTCGGTCGATAATCAGTAGAAGTCTTCGTACGTCAGGCATCGGGCCAAGAAGAGCAGAGTTGAATCAAGGATATCGGGGTTGCGGAAGTCAACTATCGATTGGGCAATAAGCTGCAAGAGAGGACGATGTGCCGAAGGATCGGATGAAGCACCGACCAATGATGTGCCGGGCAATTGAATGTCAATTCGCATTATAATTACTATCTAGATCGAACTAGAGTGTTTGTTTGTTTGTGTGTAGGATTAACTACAATGTCAATGAAGATGTAAAGCGAAACAAAGTGCCAGAAGTCAAGTGGGATGGATCGTTGGGAGTTCGAGAGTTCGACGAAAGTCCGAAGATTCGTTGGGAGTGTTACCGGAACCGGCCGAGAACAAGTAGGGAGCTTGCAGAAGGGTTTTCGGAAGTTCTCCGGAAGGTTAATCAGAAGTTCATGTAGCTTGCCAAGAAAGATCGGATCTTGCCAATGAAGCTCGTTGGAACTCACCAAGATCATCGTGAAGTCCGGGAGCTTGTCGGGAGTCCACGGAATGGTTTCTGAGGGTTCGTCGAAAGACCGTCGGAAGTTCGCCGAAAGCCCACTGGAAGAAGTCTTAACTTGTCAGACTTTGTAATAGCTTAGGAAATGTCTTTAATTTCATGGTTATCACATTAATTTGGATTAGGATTAGGTGTTAATCCTATAACCCAAATAGGGGCCCATTGGGCCTTGTTTGGGACCGGTTTGGGCCGAGTTTTTAGCCCAAACTCGTAAGCTAAATTGTCCTAGGCGGTGGCACCGCCCAGCAGCCAAGTGGTGGGCGGTGGAATCACCCCAGGCTGGGTGGTGGCACCGCTGCCTTGGGTGGTGGAATTGCCCAGTGCATTATCAGTCTAACAACTAATAGGCGGTGGCACCGCCAGCACCGGGAAGCCTGAAAAGAATTCAAATTTGGATCCTAAATTTGAATCCTCTTTGGGCCTATAAATACCCCTCTCATTCTTGGATAAAAGGGTGTCTAGAACTGAAAAAAAAGGAGAAACTCTCTTGAAAGTATGTCAAATCTTCCCTCTAATTTTTAAGAGTGTTCTAGTCCAAGAGAGGGGTAAGAGTGCTTGCAAGGGTTATCTCCTAAACCCATCAAAATGAGTGGAGCTGTAAGGGAATTCATCCTCACCCATTGGAAGGAGGATACTTAGTGGAAAGCCGATAGCCTCAAGCGAAGAGGAATCGGGAGTGGATGAGGTCAGATGACCAAACCACTACAAAAACGGTTTGCGTTTATCTTATTATCATTTATATTACAGCAAACCATCTTCACTTTGATGCTCTACTTCATTGTCTCCTTCTTACGTATGCTTTCAAGTTAAAATGTAATCAAAACAGTTTTAATCGAAATATTTACTCTTTTCGTATGAAGTTTTCGAAGTTGGTTTAAATCATCGAAAATCTATCGTCTTTATCCGCTGCACTAATGCACCCCCCCCCTCTTAGTGCTGCACAATCGCTAACACTGATCACCTTATTAAATCTTATGTTCCAACTTTGGAAAGGTTGCTTCAGTCTATAGATAGATCTAAGTAACCTACACACCTTATCTGGACTGTCCTTGGACTTGAATCCCTTATGTTGTATCATATACACCTCCTCCTTGAGGTTACCATTGAGGAATGCGATTTTGACATCCATCTGCCAGATCTCATAATCATAGTGTGCTACAATAGCTAATAGAATTCGAATGGATTTTAGTATGGCTATAGGTGAGAAAGTTTCGTCATAGTCAACACCTTGCCTTTCACGATACCCCTTAGCCACTAGCCTTGCTTTATAGATCTCTACCTTTCCATCTACTCTAATTTTCTTCTTAAAGATCTACTTGCAGCCAATGAGTACTATATGCTAGTCATATGTGCCCTGCAAGCCAATCACATAAGTGATGGCACTTGTGACTTGATATGCACTTTTTCTCTTTGCTTATTATTAGGCGTTTTATCACTTTATCTTGCATATTCCATATATTGTGATGTCCTTGGATCTGTGCAATGGGAATCAGATCATGATGAGATCACGATAATGAGATCGATTCACCTTTAAACACGGACCCTGAATTATCCTGGTCATAAGTTACACGAGAAGGACATCGAGATAACCGGATAGACTGGTGTGCTGTATACCCATCCATATGATGGAGGTAGCTAGTCTCATAGCTACTCATGTGGGGACACTAAGGGTACAGTGCAGGTGCTCATTGGGGAATGAGTTCACTGATTGATCCACCTATGAAATGCTGGATGGTTATTGATACCTCACGTCAGACAACGATTCCGTAGTCCTAGTAGTGTATCTGGTCCTTAGACTTGAGACACCAAGGATGTCCTGTATGAGTACTCCACTCTTTGATACCGGACATATAGGTTTGGAAAATTTTAGATCTAGTACAGCCGGTTATTAGGAGTGGTAGCCAACCTTACGAGGGCTATTAAGTATCAATAGAGGATCATCCGCTCTCGGTATCATGAGAGGAATATCCAATGTGTTCTTGCTCGAACAAATCCTTGGCCAAGGCTATTCGGATTGAGAGAGAAAGAGTTCTCTGGGGGAATCCGATAAGAGCAAGACTCGAGGAGAGACCGTATGTGCCTGACAACACCATGCCCGATATAAGGTCTATGGGATATTAGATGGATGAGGGACTATAGATACATGGTAACTGAGGACAGATATGTCCAAATGATTGGATTCTCCTGTATCGTTTGAGGGCCGCGGCGTAGTGGCCTGGTACGTCCACAGTCGATGAGTTGGGTGAATTATTATATAGATAATAATTCACTAAGTTAGAACGAGTTCTGACAAGTATGACTCACGGTCAGCTCGATATTAGGCCTAGAGGGTCACACACATATGGTAGGTGTTGCGACAAGTAGAGGTTCAGATATGAGATATCCGCTGAACCACCTATCTTATTGGATATCCATTAAGCCCCTGAATTATTGGATCCTGAGATGAGATCCAATAATTGCTAATAAGAGATTATTGAGTAGAGACCCACTAATCCAAGAGGCTTGGGTAATTGGATGGAGATCCAATACCCAATAGAGCAAAAGATCCATTAGAGTTTTTAGGGGGCCTCTATAAATAAGAGGGAACCAAAGCTCTCTAGGCTGATGGTTTTCTTTTGGTAGCCACCTCCTGTTCTCCTCTCCCCAAAGAGAGAGGTGCATCATCGCAGTTCTTGTCATGTGGATACCGCTAGAGAGGAGGACGCTTGACCTCCTTCATCCTCTCCTACAAATCTGCTTGGATTCAGGGATATACAATCTCCCTAGGTAATTTCTTTTATATGTGCAGTTTTTCATGGATTTGTTTTGAGGCACCGATCTTCACACGACGACGGAAACTTTCTATGGGAAATCTAGGGTGTTTTGTTTTTGTTCTTCCACTGTGCATGAGATATCACTCCCCTGATGGATTTCCAATAGCGGTATCAGAGCCAAGTTGTTCGTGCGAAGATCGGATCTTAAACTGTGCATGTTGTGTTTTGGATCTGCTTTTGACACCAAAATCGTTGGTGCAAAAGGGCCAGGAAGGGCAGTAACTGTTGCTGCCCTTGCTACGCTCGTCGCGCCGCAGGCTACTTTGCTGAGATTTGCAGCCTTGTTGCATGCATAGCGCAGCAACCGTCGGCACGGCGAAAGCTATCGCGCGCAGTGCATGACCTGCTGCCGCACCGCGGCCTACGACCTGCCCATAGGGGCGCCGGTGAGCACTGTGCCTGCACGCAGTGGCGTCGGCGTTGGGCGCCCACAGGCTAGTTTCTTAGAGGCGCCAACGCTGAGTGCCCGTGCTCGCGGGCCAACGCCGCATAGGCACCAGCGTTGGGCACACGTGCCCGTGGGCCAGCGCTACAGAGGCGCCGGCCCTAGGCACCCGCGGCCACCGGCGAGCGCCATGCCCGCGCTTGCGGGCGCTCCGCCGGCCACGCCCAAGGGGCACCACCAGTAGGGTGGCGACGGTCACAAGCACAATAAGGGTGAGGGATTAGGGTTTTAGGACAAAAGATAATTTTACCCCTTGGAATTTCAGAAATTTCAAATTCTGTCCCTTTTGATAGAATTACCAAAATACTCTTTTGGTCGAATTACCAAAATACCCCTAGGAATTCAAAAATTCTCGTTATGTCCTTGATTTCAAAAAAATAAATATGTTAATTAAATAGTTTAATTAACTATTATTTTCTTTATCTAGTAGTCCTATAAAATAACATATACATGTGATACATCCGCCCTTGGTATTGAGTGTCAATAGACGATCATCCGCCCTTGGTATCATGAGAGGAATATCCCAAGTGTTCTTGCTCGAATAAATCCTTGACCAAGGTTATTCAGATTGAGAGAGAAAGAGTTCTTCAGGAGAATATGACAAGAGCAAGACTTGAGGCTAGAGTCCCTAACGATGATGCTCATTGAGTTCATTGATTGATCGCCCTTGAATGCAATGAAGATACCTCACGCCGTATTAAATCCATTCTATAGGATCGTATAGGCCCCTGTGACACCATGCCCAGTATAGGGTCTCTGGAATATTAGATGGATGAGGGACTATAGATACATGATAACTTGGGACAGATTGTCATGCCCCACCGAATTTATCACATTCAGGAGGTGTGACCCTGTCTTAAAAATCCATAACATTAAAAATCCATAACATTAAAATTTTAAGAACAATTCAATCCAAGATCCATTCTAACAATTTGAGGATGCTAAGAACCATTCAAATCAATATTTAAACCCTTAAATTTATAATTCGTAAACTTGTACAGTTTCATAAATCATACTCCACTTCATTCATTGATTCATAAAGTCCAAAATTAACTCAACTAAACAACATCCATATCATAAATCCACACTCAACTAAACAACATCCATATCATAAATCCACACTCAACTAAACAACATCCATATCATAAATCCACAAGTGTGGGAAATCCATACAATCTCAAAACCAACTTTTACCACTAGTTCATATCGTTATACAAATTAAACTTAACATTCCAAATCCTAACAGAGAGGTTTTTTAACATTTACAAAACATATAAGTTCAGATTTATCATAGACATTTCCTTAAGCATAAAATATTCTTGTACAACAAAACTTATCAACCATTAAAGCTCAAGCCAAAATCTTCTAGCATTCCTTCCTCAACCTAATTTGAACATTCCAGAGAGTGATAAACTAGCCTGAAAAAAAAGTTATAGCAATCAGAGTGAGCATAACAGAGCTCAGCAAGTGACTAACATATCCATGGCATATGAAATGTTTCAGAGCAAATCAAGAATAGATGAAACATTCCTAAATATAAAAAATAGCATATGAAATGGTTTCAGAACATATTTCAAAGGATAACAATGGCATATGAGATATCTCAGAGCATATCAGAAGAACAAATCAGAAAAATAAGCTCAATTGTCATATCTGACGTTCATTCATTTCATTCTTATCCAAAGCGTACATATAAACATATAAACAAGGCTTTGGATATCATATCAAAAACAGACAGTACAATGGGATCTCAAACAGAATCTCCTATGTCTGGGAGCATCATACATCCACATCTGGATGAAGCCAGAGGGGACCGGCAGAGCATCGTGGGCTCTAAGCATACACCCTTTACCATTTCTGGCAAAGGTCCAAATAATCCCTTTACCATTTCTGGCAAAGGTCCAAATAATCCCTTTACCATTTCTGACAAAGGTCTAAATAATTCCACAAGACACCAGAATACAAAAGGGTAGTATAAACAATAACATTAGCACATATTGGAAGCACATGAGGAACAACGAAAATATGCGTGTGCCTTTACGAAACAAGATAGTGTCAACATGAACATTACATAATAGATTTCAGATATACAAACAATTTTAGGATGAATAATATAAGAATTTCAAAGGACCAATATAAAGCTCAATTGAAGAAGAATTTAGCAGAAATCAAATTTCCAATAGGATCAAGCTTGAATAGACAAAACTCAACAAAATTTTAATTCTGGCAAAATTTAAGTAGTATATTTCCTGAATTTTTTAGTGATCAATTATGCTCCAATTTACTCAAAATAGGTGTCATTGGAAAGCTATATCAATATATTTTTAGATGAACTTAGATTTGTAAAGTTTTGAGTCCCTAATAGGAAGTTACAACAAATAGAGTAAAAAAAGGTCAGAATTGATCATCTCTGTTTTGCAGAATTAGTAGAATCAATTTAAACAGATGTTTCAGAGGGAAAAAATACTTCAAAATTTTCAAATTAGGTGTCAAAAGAAAGATACACGAATCTAGTTTCCAAATAATTAAGTTTTTTATAATTCAGAATTTTTATAATTCAGACATTTAGTAACATAAACTTAGGAGCTATAGTATCTGTTTCACCAAATACATAAGGTCTATTCATTCATATATTTGGATAGGTAAATTTACTCCAAATCTTTCAATTTTTATATCCAATGAAATCTCTTTAAGTCTTCCTTCGTATGAAAATTTTTTTTCCTTAATCAGAATTTGGTGCAAAATGTTATAGCTATAAGAGTACTGAAAGGTCAACAATCTGAAAAATTCCAGATCCAACATTTGATGTATAAATGGCATAGATATCTTACATGAAGCCACAATCTTCCAATTTTCTCAGAATCAAGATGAAAACAAGGATCAAAATTTTATCTCTAGGATGGGGTTAGAACACTTGCCTTACAAAAGTTTGATTCCCAACTATGGAGAGTTGATGCAAAACCTTAAGCTAAGACAAAAGTTCCTCTTCTCCTTCATTTCTTTCTTCTTCAATTCCTTCTCCTTCTCTTCTATGTTGGCAGCAAGTTTTCTCCTCTAATCACTAAGGTTTGGCTCATGCAAAGATTTATAAGATGGCAAGCATGCATGAGGAAAGCTTAGGTGTCATTCTTAGAATAAACACAAGTGGCTCATTCTTAGGTTAACTAATGCCACATATCCTCTATTTTTATTTTATTTATTTTCTTTCTTTCTTAAACTGAATATAAATCTATCATAAATCCTATCTAGGTATTAGTATTCACATTTTGGTCCCTAGCACTTAAACTTTCAATATAAACATAATTAGAGCTAAAGGATTATTAAAAAAATCCTTATATTTACAAATAAGTCCTTATAAATTTTTTTTCAAAAATGAGGGATGTTACACAGATAGGTCCAAAGGATTGGATTCCCCTGTATCGTCTGGGGGTCGCGGCGTAGTGGCCTGGTACGTCCGCAGTCGATGAGTTTGATGAATTATTATAGAGATAATAATTCACTAAGTCAGAAGGAGTTCTGACAAGTATGACTCACGGCCAGCTCGATATTGGGCCTAGAGTGTCACACACATATGGTAGGTGTTGCGATATATAGAGGTTCGAATATGAGATATCCGCTGAACCCCCTATCTTATTGGATATCCATTGAGCCCTTGAATTATTGGATCCTGAGATGACATCCAATAATTACTAATAAGAGATTATTGGGTAGAGACTCATTAATCCAAGAGGCTTGGGTAATTGGATGGAGATCTAATATCCAATAGGGCAAAAAATCCATTAGGGTTTTTAGGGAGCCTTTGTAAATATGAGGGAACCAAAGCTCTATAGGCTGAGGGTTTTCTTTTGGTAGCCACCTCCTATTCTCCTCTCCCTAGAGAGAGAGAGGTGCATCATCGCAGTTCCTATCATGTGGATACCGCTAGAGAGGAGGACGCTTAACCTCCTTCATCCTCTCCTACAGATCTGTAGGGATTTAGGGATATACGATCTCCCTAGGTACTTTCTTTTACACGTGCAGTTTTTCATGGATTTGTTTTGATGCACCGATCTTCGCACGATGACGGAAAATTTCTACGAAAAATCTGGGGTGTTTTGTTTTTGTTCTTCCGCTGCGCATGAAATGTCGCTCCCCTGACGAATTTCCCAACACTATACCCTCGGGTACATCAACCAAGTTTCAAACCTAGTTGGAGTACATGGAATCCATCTTTGAATTCATACCTTCTTGCCACTTCCCAGAGTCTATACTCATAATAGGCTTCTCGTAGGTTTGAGGATCAATATCCTCAATATCCACTCCTCTGATATGTCCCATATGCTAGTCATATATGCCCACAAGCCAATCACATGAGTGATGGCACTTGTGACTTGATATGCACTTTTTCTCTTTGCTTATTATTAGGCGTTTTATCACTTTATCTGACGTGTTGTATATATTGCGATGTCCTTGGATCTGTGCAATGGGAATCAGATCGTGATGAGATCACGATAATGAGACCGATTCACCTTTAAACACAGACCCTGAATTATCCTGGTCATAGGTTACTCGAGAAAGACATCGAGATAACCGGATAGACTAGTGTGCTATATACCCATCCATATGATGGAGGTAGCTGGTCTCATAGCTACTCATGTGGGGACACTAAGGGTACAGTGCAGGTGCTCATTGGGTAATGAGTTCACTGATTAATCCGCCTACGGAATGCTGGATGGTTATTGATACCTCACGTCAGACAGTGATTCCGTAGTCCCAACAGTGTATCTGGTCCTTAGACTTAAGACACCAAAGATGTCCTGTATGAGTACTCCACTCATTGATACCGGACTTATAGGTTTGGAAAGTTTCAGATCTAGTACAGCCGGTTATTGGGAGTGGTAGCCAACCTTACGAGAGCTATTGAGTGTCAATAGAGGATCATCCGCTCTCGGTATCATGAGAGGAATATCCCATGTGTTCTTGCTCAAACAAATCCTTGGCCTAGGTTATTCGGATTGAAAGAGAAAGAGTTCTCCGGGAGAATCCAACAAGAGCAACACTCGAGGAGAGACTATATGGGCCTGACAGCACCATTCCCAGTATAGGGTCTCTGGAATATTAGATGAATGAGGGACTATAGATACATGGTAACTTGGGACAGATAGGTCCAATGGATTAGATTCCTTTGTATCGTCAGGGGGCCACGGCATAGTGGCTTAGTACGTCCGCAGTCGATGAATTGGGTGAATTATTATAGAGATAATAATTCACTAAGTCAAAAGGAGTTCTGACAAATATAACTCACGGCCAGCTCGATATTGGGCCTAGAGTGTCACACACATATGGTAGGTGTTGCGACGAGTAGAGGTTCGGATATGAGATATCCGCTGAACCCCCTATCTTATTGGATATCCATTAAGCCCCTGAATTATTGGATCTTGAGATGAGATCCAATAATTTCTAATAAGAGATTATTGGGTAGAGACCCACTAATCCAAGAGGCTTGGGTAATTGGACGGAGATCCAATACCCAATAGGGCAAAAGATCCATTAGGGTTTTCAAGGGGCCTCTATAAATAGGAGGGAACCAAAGCTCTATAGGTTGAAAGTTCTCTTGGTAGCCACCTCCTGTTCTCTTCTCCCTAGAGAGAGAGGTGCATCGTCACAGTTTATGTCATGTGGATACCGCTAGAGAGGAGGACGCTTGACCTCCTTCATCCTCTCCTACAGATCTGTAGGGATTTAGGGATATACGATCTTCCTAGGTACTTTCTTTAACACATACAGTTTTCGCGGATTTGTTTTGATGTATCGATCTTTGCACGACGACGAAAACTTTCTACAGAAAATCTGGAGTGTTTTGATTTTGTTCTTTCGCTACGCATAAGATGTCGCTCCCCTTGTGGATTTCCCAACAGTGGTATCAGAGTCAGGTTGTTCGTGCTAAGATCGGATCTTAAACTGCGTGTGTTGTGTTTTGGATCTACTTTTGACGCCAAAATCGTTGGCGCAAAAGGGCCAAGAAGGGCAGCAACTGTTGCTGCCCTTGCTGCGCTCGTGCAGCGACTGCAAGGCTGCTTGCAGCCTTGCTGCCTGCCAGCGACAGCAACCGCCGCCGGCGGCAACTAGCTTCTGAGAAGGTGCTGCGTCGGCGCTGCGCGCGCCCGCCGCAGGGCGCGGCAGATCGCCGCCAGCGCTTCATGGGCGATGCCGCAGAGGCGCCAACGCTGGGCGTCCGTGCCCACGAGCCAGCACCGCAGAGGCACCGACGACGGGCGCTCCGCCCAAGCAGCATGGCGCACCAGCCGCCCTCGCCGCGCGCAAGGGGCGCCGCCGATTGGGTGGCGGCTGCCACTGGCGCAGTAAGGGTAAGAGATTAGGGTTTTAGGACAAACGATGGTTTTACCCCTCGGAATTTCAAAATTTCAGATTCTATCCCTTTTGACAGAATTACCAAAATACCCTTTTGGTCGAATTACCAAAATACCCTTAGGAATTTAAAAATTCCCTTTGACCCTGATTTAAAAAAAATAAATATGTTAAGTAAATAGTTTAATTAATTATTATTTTTTTTATTTGGTAGTCCTATAAAATAACATATACATGTGATGTATGATGTGGACAGATGACCATGGACCTGTGATGTGATGTGTCTACATGTGATTATTATTATTGGGGCCTGCGTGCCTATAATTATGTTGTAATTACATGAGGAGGTGCAGCGGTAGCATGACTCACGAGGCCGAGACGGACGATCCGACGCATGGAGATGTGTTGAAATGCCGACGGATCCGACGAAGTGAGATGGATGATCATAGGGCATAGAGATGCGCCGAAGTACATATAGATCTTGATGTGAGTGATTAGGCCCATTGGCTCAGGCCTGATCACATTAGGATGTGGTCTGTGATCATCTGGTGTGATTGCTCATGTGATGTGTGATTAGATATACACATACTAGATATGTATATATATATATATATGCATGCGATGTAGATATATATTAAATACGCATGTGTGTGACACATTATGTTTGAAGACCAAATCAAAGATCCTCTCTATTAATAAAATTAAGTCAATAAACATGAGGTAATTAGATTGACCCACGTGGCCTTCCATCGTTATAGGTTAGAACCGATTCTCGGTGTAAGTTGAGTTGGTCGAGTCTCTCGAGACTCACCTATATCGCATCTCACTATCTTATCTACAACATAGAGATGTCACTAGTTACCTGAGGACATGGTATGCTTGGTTGAATCCCTTGAGAGTATATCATTGAATCAGACTCATCTTGTAACGATGGTGATGACTTAACCGAACATCATGGTTGGTCGAGTCCCTCGAGGCCATGGTGGTTCGGAGCCCGAACAGGACGGAAATCACAAGGAGTTGTAATTGGCAAGAGTTGCCCACCTTTAAGGGCTTAACGTGATTGGTTGAGTCCCTCGAGATTATGTTAAGACGCCAATTGGATCCAGATCCCCACTAGAGATCCGTCGGGGGTCTCCGATTCATATACCGGAGGGTGTTGTGTGTCTCACGAAAAAATTAGTGAGAATACATTAAGATAGAAGTCCTTATCTTAATTGTTTAAATTTTGGCAAAGTCTGCATGTTATTTATTTCTGCTACATTTGTTATTTCAGAAAAATTTCGCTTTCAAATCTTTTACGTGGCATACTTGATGCCAACCACCTCACTGGTCCAAATTATACAGATTAGCTTTGTAATATGAGAATCATTCTCACGGCGGAGAAATTCGCGTATGTTCTTGATACAGTGATCCTTATGCCCGACGAAGGGGCAAGCGAGGATGAGATCGCTCGTTATATGAAGTACTTAGATGATTCTACTCTTGCTCAGTGTTATATGTTGGCCTCTATGACTACTGAGTTACAAAGACAGCATGAAAATATGGATGCTAATTTCATACTCCTACATCTCCGTAAACTTTTTGAGGAACAGGGAAGAACTCAACGATATGAGATATTAAAGAGTCTTTTTCGTGCCAGGATGACTAAGGAGACACCGGTTCAGAACCATGTCCTTGAGATAATTGAGTTGATCGAGAAACTCACAGGTTTAGGAATGGTCCTAGAGGATAACCTGTGTGTGGATCTTGTACTTCAGTCCCTACCAGATTCCTTTTCTCAGTTCATATTGAATTTTAATATGAACAAACTTGAGATGACCCTCCCAGAGCTCCTCAATATGTTGAGAGAAGTAGAGAGCACCATCAAGAAAGAGAAGCTGGTTCTCTACATTGGTGAGACCAGAAAGAAAAGGATGACTGAGAAGACCATTAAGAAGGACAAGGGTAAGGGCAAAATGGGTAAGGCAAAGGTTATCAAGAAAGACCCAACAAAATACAAAGGCTAGTGCTTCTATTGTGGCATAGATGGGCACTAGAAGAGGAACTACAAAGAGTACCTTACAGAAAGGACAAAACAGAAGCTTGGAGAAGCTTCAAGTACATTCATGATCAGTCTTCATTTGTCAGAATCTTATGATAACACATGGGTATTGGATACCGTGAGTGCTTATCATATATGCAATTCGTTGCAGGTTCTGGTAGGACCTAGGAGATTGAACAGAGGCGTGAGGGACCTTAAGATGGGCAATAGAGCAAAGGTTGCTGTAGTGGCTATTGGCAAGGTCACTTTACATCTGCCTGGTGGAGCTATTATTGCATTAGATGCATGCTATTATGTTCCTTCTATTATCAAAAACATTATTTCAATTTTATGTTTGACAATGTGGATATAAATTAGTTTTTGAAAACAATAGTTGTTCAATAATATTAGATGATCATATCATCACGAGAGGAACATTGTATAATGGTTTATTTATACTAGATATAGCTCCACATATCATGAGTGTAAGTGAGTCTAAGAGGAAACGAGAAGAGGTGAACAATGTATATCTTTGGCATTGTAGACTATGTCACATCCACGAGGGAAGGATTCAAAAGCTGCTAAAAGATGGATATCTAGATCCATTTGACTACAAGTAATATGCGACATGTGAACCTTGCCTTCGGGGAAAGATGACCAACTCTCCATTTAGTGGAACTGGAGAGAGAGCCACTGAGTTACTAGAACTTATATATAGTGATGTATGCGGTCCCATGTCGACTCATGCCATAGGTGGTTACTCCTACTTCATTACTTTCACTGATGATTTCTCAAGATGCGAACATGTGTACTTGATGAAGTACAAGTCTGAAGCTTTTAAGAAATTCAGGGAATATAAAAATGAAGTGGAGAACCAAACAGGAAAGAGTATTAAAACCCTTCGATTAGATCGAGGAGGTGTGTACTTGAGTACAAAGTTCACCCAGTTCCTCAAAGACTATGGGATCTTATCCCAATAGACACCTCCTTATACACCACAGCTTAATGGTGTATTAGAAAGGAGAAATCGTACACTATTAGATATGGTGCATTCCATGATGTGTTTCGCCAACCTACCCATCTCATTCTAGGGATATGCCCTAGAGACCGCAGCTTACCTTCTGAATAGAATTCCAACCAAGTCAGTGATGTCTACTCCATATGAGATATGAAATGGGAAGATGCATGATCTTAAGATTGTTAAGATTTGGGGCTGCCCTGCCCACATTACGAGACACAACCCTAACAAGTTAGAATCCAGAATGGAACTGTGCAAGTTCATGGGATACCCCAAGGAAACTTGTGAGTATTATTTCTATCACCCTGAGGACCAAAAGGTTTTTGTAGCCACGAGAGCAGTGTTCCTTGAGAAGGAACACATTCTTGGTGGAGACAATGGGAGCATGATAGAGTTGAGTGAGGTTGGAGAACCTAGCTCAAGCACCATTCCAGAATCTGTTCAGATACCTAACACACAAGTTCCAACTTTACGTAGGTCCGATAGAGTATTCCATCCTCCTAAGAGATATGTGGGACATATCAAAAGAGAAGATATTGAGGATATTGATCCTCAGACCTATGAGGAGGCTATTATGAGCATAGACTCTGGGAAATAGCAAGAAGTCATGAATTTAGAAATGGATTCCATATACTCCAATAAGGTTTGGAAACTACTTAATGCACCTAAGGGTATTTTACCCATTGGCTGCAAGTGGATCTTCAAAAAGAAAATTGGAGTAGATGGAAAGGTAAAGACCTATAAAGCAAGGCTAGTGGCTAGGTATCATCAAAGGCAAGGTGTTAACTATGACGAAACTTTCTCACCTGTAGCCATGCTAAAATCCATTCAAATTCTTTTGGCTATTACAGCACACTATGATTATGAGATCTGGCAAATGGACCTCAAAATCGCATTCCTCAATGGCAACCTCGAGGAGGAGGTATATATGATACAGCCTAAAGGATTCGTGTCCAGGGATAACCCAGATAAGGTGTGCAGGTTGCTTAGGTCCATTTATAGATTAAAGTAAGCTTCCCGAAGTTGGAACATAAGATTTGATGAGGCGATCAGATCTTATGACTTCGTTAAGAACGAAGATAAGCCTTGTGTATACAAGAAAGTAAGTGGGAGCACTATCGCCCTTTTGGTATTATATGTGGATGATATCCTGATTATTGGGAATGATGTAGGAATGCTCTCTATAGTAAAGACTTGGTTATCCAGGCACTTCTCCATAAAGGACTTCGGGGAAGCATCCTGCATATTGGGGATACGGATCTATAGAGATAGATCTAAGTGGATGCTTGGCTTGTCTCAGTCCAAGTACATAGACACATTGTCAAAAGATTTGGCATGAAAAATTCCAAGAGTCTCATACCAATGAGACATGGAATATCACTTTTTATGAGTATGTCCCTAAAGACTCATAAAGAAAGGGCACACATGGATATGATACCATATGCATCAGCGATAGGATCTATCATGTATGCTATGCTATGTACTAAGCCTGATATAGTGCATGCTCTGAGTGTCACGAGCAGATATTAGGTAGATCCAGGCTTGGAGTATTGAAAAATAGTAAAAAGTATCCTTAAATACTTGAGAAGGACTAAGGATCTTTTACTGGTATATGGAGGTAATAGCCTCAGGGTTGAGGGCCACACGGACTCGAGCTTCCAGTCCGATGTCGATGATAGCAAGTCTAATTCAAGGTATGTGTTCACCCTGAATGGAGGAGCAATTTACTGGAAGAGTTCCAAGTAAAACCCTACTGCTGAATCAACCACAGAGGCGGAATATATTACTACAACAAAGGCAACAAAGGAGGGAGTCTGGATGAAGAAGTTCATCACAGATTTGGGAGTCATGTCGAGTAGCGAAGAGCTGATTCCCTTATATTGTGACAACTACAGGGTGATTACTCAAATAAGGGAACCCGGGTCTCATCAGAAGTGTTCTGAGGAGGTTCCAACTTATTAGAGAGATCGTGACCCGAAGAGATGTAGTAATGGAAAGAGTTCCATCCGAAGATAACATTGCAGATCCACTGACCAAGCTATTATCTCAAATTATCTTTGAGTGTCACAAAAGTCTAATAGGGATCAGACACATAGGTGATTGGCTTTCGGTTAAGTGGGAGATTGTTAGTCATATGTGCCCTGCAAGCCAATCACATGAGTGATGGCACTTGTGACTTAATATGTACTTTTTCTCTTTACTTATTATTAGGCATTTTATTATTTTATCTTGCATGTTGCATATACTATGATATCCTTGGATCTGTGCAATGGGAATCGAATCGTGATGAGATCACGATAATGAGACCGATTCACCTTTAAACACAGACCCTAAATTCTCCTGGTCATAGGTTACTCGAGAATGACATCGAGATAACCGGATAGACTGGTGTGCTGTATACCTGTCCATATGATGGAGGTAGCTGGTCTCATAGATATTCGTGTGGGGACACTAAGGGTATAGTGTAGGTGCTCATTGGGGAATGAGTTCACTGATTGATCCGCCTATGGAATGTTGGATGGTTATTGGTACCTCACGTCAAACAGCGATTCCGTAGTCCCTGTAGTGTATCTGGTCCTTAGACTTGAGACACCAAGGATGTTCTGTATAAGTACTCCACTCTTTGATACCAGACTTATAGGTTTGAAAAGTTTTAGATCTAGTACAGCCGATTATTGGGAGTGGTGGTAGCCAATCTTACGAGGGCTATTGAGTGTCAATAGAGGATCATCCGCTCTCAGTATCATGAGAGGAATATCCCATGTATTCTTGCTAGAACAAATCCTTGGCCAAGGTTATTTGGATTGAGAGAGAAAGAGTTCTCTAGGAGAATCCGACAAAAGCAAGACTCGAGGAGAGACCGTATGGGCTTGACAACACCATGCCCGATATAGGGTCTCTGGGATATTAGATAGATGCGGGACTATAGATACATGGTAAATGAGGACAGATAAGTCCAAAGGATTGGATTCCCCTATATCGTCTGAGGGCCGTGATGTAGTGGCCTGGTACGCCCGCAATCGATGAGTTGGGTGAATTATTATAGAGATAATAATTCACTAAGTCAGAAAGAGTTCTGATAAGTATGACTCACGACCAGCTTGATATTGGGCCTAGAGGGTCACACACATATGGTAGGTGTTGTGACGAGTAGAGGTTCGGATATGAGATATCCGCTGAACCCCCTATCTTATTGGATATCCATTAAGCTCCTGAATTATTGGATCCTGAGATGAGATCCAATAATTGCTAATAAGAGATTATTGGGTAGAGACCCACTAATCCAAGAGGCTTGGGTAATTAGATGGAGTTCCAATACCAAATAGGGCAAAAGATCCATTAGGGTCTTCAGGGGGCCTCTATAAATAGGAGAGAACCAAATCTCTATAGGCTGAGAGTTCTCTTGATAGCCACCTCCTGTTCTCTTCTCCCCAGAGAGAGAGGTGCATCGTCGCAGTCCCTGTTATATGGAAATCGCTAGGGAGAAGGACGCTTGACCTCCTTCATCCTCTCCTACAAATCTGCAGGGATTCAGGGATATATAATCTCCCTAGGTACTTTCTTTAACATATGCAGTTTTTGCGAATTTGTTTTGACGCACCGATCTTCGCACGATGATGAAAACTTTCTATGGGAAATCTGAGGTGTTTTTTTTTGTTCTTCTGCTGTGCATGAGATGTTGCTCCCCTTGTGGATTTCCTAACACCATATACTCTTAGGCGGATGGGATACTCTACCGCACCTATGTAAAGTTAGAACTTATGTGCTATGTACCTGAACAGATTTTGGCTATGGAATAGTGCTTGAACTAAGTTCTCCATCCTCGTTCAACTCTATCATACTCCCACTGTCTCTACCAATAATGTGTTCATTCTCAAGGAACACTACTCTTTTATCTTCAAAGATGGGGTGATAGAAATAATACCTATAAGTTTTCTTAGGGTATCCCATGAACTTGCACCATTCAGTCCTGGATTCCAACTTATCAGGTATGTGTCTCTTAATGTGGGCAAGGCAGTCCTAAATCTTAACAACTTTAAGATTAGGCTTCCCTTTTCATATCTCATATGGTGTAGACAATACCGACTTGGTTGGAACTTTATTTAGAAGGTAAGCTACAGACTCTAAGGCATATCCCCAAAATTAGACAGGTAGGTTGACGAAACTTATTATGGGCTATACCATGTCTAACAATGTGCGATTCCTCCTTTCGAATACACCATTGAGCTAGGGTGTATAAGGAGGTGTCCATTGGGATAAAATCTCTTTGTCCTTGAGGAACTGGATGAACTTTGTTCTCAAGTACTCACCTCCTCGATCTAATCGAAGAGTCTTAATACTCTTTCTAGTCTGAACCTCTACTTCATTCTTATACTCTGTAAATTTCTCAAAGGCTTCAGACTTGTACTTCATCAAGTACACGTGTCTATACCTAGAGAAATCATTAGTAAAAATAATGAAGTAGAAATAACCACTAATGGCTTGAGTTGACATGGGATCACATACATCACTATGTATAAGTACCAACAACTCAGTGGCTCTCTCTCCAGTTCTACTAAATAGAGAGTTGGTCATCTTTTCACGAAAGCAAGGTTTGTAAGTCGCATATGACTCATAGTCAAATGGATCTATGTATTCATATGTCAGCAACTTTTGAATCCTTCCCTCATGGATATGACCTAGCCTACAATGCCATAGGTTTACATTGTTCACCTTATCTCGTTTCCTCTTGGACTCACTTACATTCATGATATATGGAGTAGTATCTGGCATAATTAAACTATTATGCAATGTTTCTCTCATGATGATCTTATCATCCTCAATAGTTAAACAACTATTGTTCTCAAAAATCACTTTATAACCATTCAATATCAAACATTAAATACAAATAACATTTTTGATGATAGAGAGAACAAAATAAGATGCATCTAATGCAATAGTAACTCCAACAAGCAAATGTATGGTAACCTCACTAATAGCAATAGCAGTAACTCTTGCTCCATTGCCCATCTTGAGGTCCATCTTGCCTCTCATCAATCTCCTAGGTCCTGCCAGAACCTACAATGAATTTCAGATATGATAAACACTATCGGTATCCAATACCTGTGTGTTATCATATGAGTCTAACAAATAGAGACTAATCATGAATGCATATCTGAAGCTTCTATTTCGCCTTCTCTGCAATATTCTCTTTGTAGTTCCTCTTCCAATGTCCGTCGTTATCACAGTGGAAGTATTGGCTTTTGTCCTCTTCCGAGTCTTCTTAGTAACCTTTGTTTTACCCGATCTGCCCTTGCCCTTTGCCCTTCTTAAGGGACTTCTCTGTCTTTCTTTTCTTTCTAGTCTTACCAGCATAGAGAACTGTGAAAAGGAATCGAGTAGAGACTAAAGCACAAGATCCACACACAGGTTATCCTCTAGGACCATTTCTAGACCTGTGAGTATCTCTATCCACTCAATCATCTTAAAGACATGGTTCTGAACCAGTGTCCTCTCAGTCATCCTGACATAGAAGAGACTCTTCGATATCTCATATCATTATCTTCTTCCCTATTCCTCAAACAATTTACGAAGATACATGAGTATAGATCTGTCATCCATCCTTTTATGTTGTCTCTATAACTCGGGAGTCATAGAGCCCAACATATAATACTAAGCAAGAGTGGAGTCATCTGCATACTTTATGTAGCGAGTGATCTCATCCTCGCTTGCCCTTTTCTTAGGTATAGACATCACTATATCAAGGACATACACGATTTTCTCCATCATAAAAATGATTCTCAGCTTGCGGAATCAGTTCGTATAGTTTTGACCAGTGAGACGGTTGGCATCAATATGTCATATAGAGAGTCTAATAGCAACATTTTTAAAAAATAAAGATGTAGTATAAATAAATAACATGCAGATTTACAGAAATATAAATAATCAAGATATGGACTTCTATCTTGATATACTCCCATTATTTTTTTAGCGAATCACGTGACACCTTCAGCACATAAAATGGAAGTCTCCGGCAGACTTCTAGTGGGGATCGAGATCCAATCAGCATCTTAGTATAACCTAGAGGGACTCAACCAATCACACTAAGGCCAAAAGGTAGGCAACTCTTGCCGATCACAACTCTTTGTGATTCTCGTCTTGTTCGACCTCTGAACCATCATGGCCTCGAGGGACTCGAGTAACCATGATGTTCAGTTAAGTCATTACCATCATTACAAGACGAGTCTAATTCAATGATATACCCTCAAGGGACTCGACCAAGCATACCATGTCCTTAGGTCACCGATGACATCTCTATGTCGTAGATAAGATAGCAAATCGCAATATAGGTGAGTCTCGAGGGACTCGACCAACTTAACCTACACTAGGAATCGGTTCCTACCTATAACGATAGAAGGCCACATGGGTCAATCTAATTGTCTCATGTTTACCGACTTAATATTATCGAGAGAGAGGATTTTTTAATTCGATCTCCTAATATGATGTGTCACACACATACATATTTAATATATATCTACATCACATACAAATATATATACATATCTAATAGGTGTATAACTAATCATACATCATATGAGCAATCACACCAGATGATCATGGACCACATCCTAATGTGATCAAGCCCGAACTAGTAGGCCCAATCACTCAAATCAAGATCTATGTGTGCATTAGCGCATCTCCATGCCCTGTGATCGTTCATCTCGCTTCGTCAGTTCCGTCGGCATCTCAACGCATCTCCATGCATCAGATCGTCCGTCTCGATCTCGTGGGTCCCGCTATCGCTTCCACGCTCCTACTGCGCCTCCTCGTATAATTACAACATAATTATAGGCATATAGGCCCGATAATAAACAAGAAAAATAAAGGCTCGCACATCCCAATAATAATAATAATCACATCATACACATACATCAAATCACATGGTCCATGATTATCTATCTACATCATACATCACATATACATGTTATTATATTGGACTACTAGATAAATAATAGTTAATTAAATATTTTAATTAACTAATATATTTTTTTCTAAACTCAGGGACAGAGAAAATTTTCTGAATGTCGAAGGGCATTTTAGTCATTCGGCCAAAAGGGCAAAACTAGAATTTCTATAATTCCAAGGACAAAACTATCTTTTTCCCATAAAGCCCTCATTCCCTTCTCTTCTGCCTATCGCGGGTGGGCGCCGCTCGCGCAAGCACCACGCATGAGACAACGCTCGCGGTGCTAGTAACGGGTCGGCGTTGCCCCGGTGAGTGTAGCGTATGCCGGCGTCCCCACCCATGCAGGCGTAGTGCCCACAGGTGCCACTTGTGTGGGGCAACTGCCCACGGGCGGCGCCAACCATGCGGGCGCCACTACCCATGGGCATAGCACCCTTAGGTGGCGCCTACTAATTATATGTGCCCTGCAAGCCAATCACATGAGAGATGACACTTGTGACTTGATATGCACTTTTTCTCTTTACTTATTATTAAGTATTTTATCACTTTATCTTGTGTGTTGCATATATTATGATGTCCTTGGATCTGTGCAATGAGAATCGGATCATAATGAGATTACAACAATGAGACCGATTCACATTTAAACACAGACCCTGAATTATCCTGGTCAAAGGTTACTCTAGAAGGACATCAAGATAACCGGATAGACTGGTGTGCTGTATACCCATCCATATGATGGAGGTAGCTTGTCTCATAGGTACTCGTGTGGGGACACTAAGGGTACAGTGCAGGTGCTCATTGGGGAATGAGTTCACTGATTTATCCGCCTATGGAATGTTGGATAGTTATTGATACCTCACGTCAGACAACGATTCCGTAGCCCTAGTAGTGTATCTGGTCTTTAGACTTGAGACAACAAGGATGTCCTATATGAGTACTCCACTCTTTGATACCGGACTTATAAGTTTGGAAAGTTCCAGATCTAGTACAACCGGTTATTGGAAGTGGTAGCCAACCTTACGAGGGCTATTGAGTGTCAAAAGAGGATCATCCGTTCTCGGTATCATGAGAGAAATATCCCATGTGTTCTTGCTCAAACAAATCCTTGGCCAAGGTTATTCGGATTGAGAGAGAAAGAGTTCTCCGGGAAAATCCGACAAGAGTAAGACTCGAAGAGAGACCGTATGGGCCTGATAACACCATACCCGGTATAGGGTCTCTGGGATATTGGATGGATGAGGGAATATAGATACATGGTAACTGTGGATAGATAGGTCCAAAGGATTGGATTCTCTTGTATCGTCTGGGGGCCGTGGCATAGTGGCCTGGAACGTCTGTAGTCGATGAGTTGGGTGAACTATTATAGAGATAATAATTCACTAAGTCTGAAGGAGTTCTAACAAGTATGACTCACGGCCAGCTCGATATTGGGCCTAGAGAATCACACACATATGGTAGGTGTTGTGATGAGTAGAGGTTCGGATATGAGATATCCGCTGAACCACCTATCTTATTGGATATCCATTAAGCCCCTAAATTATTGGATCCTAAGATGAGATCTAATAATTGCTAATAAGATATTCTTGGGTAGAGACCCACTAATCCAAGAGGCTTGGGTAATTGGATGGAGATCCAATACCCAATAGGGAAAAAGATCCATTAGGGTTTTAAGGGGGCCTCTATAAATAGGAGGGAACCAAAGCTGAGGGTTTCTTTTTGGTAGCCACCTCTTGTTCTCCTCTCCCCAAAGAGAGAGGTGCATCGTCACAGTTTCTGTCATATGGATACTGCTAGAGAGGAGGACACTTGACCTCCTTCATCCTTTCCTACAGATCTGTAGGGATTCAGGGATATACGATCTCCCTAGGTACTTTCTTTTACACGTATAGTTTTTCATGGATTTGTTATGACGAACCGAACTTCACACGATAACGAAAACTTTCTACGAGAAATCTGAGATTTTTTGTTTTTTGTTCTTCCTCTACGCATGAGATGTCGCTCCCTTGACGGATTTCTCGACAGTGGTATTAGAGCCAGGTTATTCGTGCGAAGATTGGATCTTTAAACTGCATGTGTTGTGTTTTGGATCTGCTTTTAACGCCAAAATCGTTGGTGCAAAATGGCTAGGAAGGGCAGCAACTGTTGTTGCCCTTGCTGCGCTCGTGCAGCGGCCGCAAGATTGCTTGCAGCTTTGTTGCCTGCATAGGTAGCCGTCGCCGCCGACGGTCGTCGGCCGTCAGTAAGCGGTACGCTGTGGCCGTATTTCTTGGCGCGAAAGCCTTGGCAGTAAAGCGCTGCGCCGCCGCCGCAGCAACGCTGCGCTACACGCCGGTGGCTGCGACCTGCCCGCAAGGGCGCTGACGCTGGGCGCCCATGCCCGCAGGCGCCAGCGGCAGGCGTTGCACCCGCGGGGTAACGGCGACGCCACCGCCCTCCCCGCGCGTAAGGGGCACTACCGGCAGGGTGGCGGTGGCCTTAAGCGCAGTAAGGGTGAGGGATTAGGGTTTTCGAGCAAAAGATAGTTTTACCCCTTGGAATATCAGAAATTTCAAATTCTATCCCTTTTGACAGAATTACCAAAATACCCTTTTTGGCTGAATTACCAAAATACCCCTAGGAATTCAAAAATTCCCTTTATATCCCTGATTTCAAAAAAAATAAATATGTTAATTAAATAGTTTAATTAACTATTATTTTCGTTATGTGGTTGTCCTATAAAATAACATATACATGTGATGTATGATGTGGACAAATGATCATGGATCTGTGATGTGATGTGTGCACATGTGATTATTATAATTGGGGCCTGCAAGCCTCTATTCTTTTCTCATTTATTGTTGGGCCTGCGTGCCTATAATTATATTGTAATTACATGAGGAGGTGTAACGGTAGCATGACTCACGAGGCCGAGACGGACAATCCGACGTACGGAGATGCGTTGAGATGCCAACGGATCCAACGAAGCGAGACGGACGATCACAAGGCATAGAGATGCGCTGAAGTACACATAGATCTTGATGTGAGTGATTAGGCCCACGAGCTCGGGCTTGATCACATTAGGATATAGTCCATGATCATCTGGTGTGATTGCTCATGTGATGTGTGATTAGATATACACCTATTAGATATGTATATATATATATATATATATTTGCATATGATATAGATATATATATTAAATATGTATATGTGTGACATATTATGTTAGGAGACCAAATCAAAATTCCTCTCCATTAATAATATTAAGTCGATAAACGTGAGGCAATTAGATTGACCCACGTGGCCTTCCATCGTTATAGGTTGGAACCGATTCCCGATGTAGATTGAGTTGGTCAAGTCCCTCGAGACTCATCTATATCATGTCTCGCTATCTTATCTATGATATAGAGATATCACCAGTGATCTGAGGATATGGTATGCTTGGTCGAGTCCCTCGAGAGTATATCATCGAATCAGACTCATCTTGCAACGATGGTGATGACTTAACCGAACATCATGGTTGGTCGAGTCCCTCGAGGCCATGGTGGTTCGGAGCCCGAACAGGACAGGAATCACAAGGAATTGTGATGGCAAGAGTTGCCCACCTTTACGGGCTTAACGTGATTGGTCGAGTTCCTCGAGGTTATGTTAAGATGCTGATTGGATCCTGATCCCCACTAGAGATCCGCCGGGGGTCTCCGATTCACATACCGGAAGGTGTTGTGTGTCTCGTGAAAAAATTAGTGGGAATACATTAAGATAGAAGTCCTTATCTTAATTGTTTAAATTTCTGCAAAGTCTGCATGTTATTTATTTCTACTACATCTTTTATTTCAGAAAAATGTTGCTTTCAAATCCTTTACGAGGCATACTTGATGCTAACCGGCTCACCGGTCCAAATTATATGAATTAGCTTTGCAATCTGAGAATCATTCTCACGGTGGAGAAAATCGCGTATGTCCTTGATACAGTGATCCCTACGCCCGACGAAGGGGCAAGCGAGGATGAGATCGCTCGTTTTGTGAAGTACTTAGATGATTCCACTCTTGCTCAGTGTTATATGTTGGCCTCTATGACTACTGAGTTACAGAGATGGTATGAAAATATGGATGCCAATTCCATATTCCTGTATCTCCGCAAACTGTTTGAGGAATAGGGAAGAACTCAGCGATATAAGATTTCAAAGAGTCCTTTGGTGCCAAGATGACTGAGGGGACATCGGTTCAGAACCATGTCCTTAAGATGATTGAGTGGATCGAGAAACTCAAGTCTAGGAATGGTCCTAGAGGATGACCTGTGTGTGGATCTTGTGCTTCAGTCCCTACCAGATTCCTTTTCTCAGTTCATAATGAATTTTAATATTAACAAACTTGAGGTGACCCTCCCAGAGCTCCTTAATATGTTGAGAGAAGTAGAGAGCACCATTAAAAAAAAGAAGCTGGTTCTCTACATTGGTGAGACCAGAATAAAAAGAAGGCTGAGAAGACCCTTAAGAAGGGCAAGGGCAAGGGCAAAATGGGTAAGGCAAAAGTTACCAAGAAAGACCCAACAAAGAACAAAGGCCAGTGCTTCCACTACAACAAAGATGGGCACTGGAGGAGGAACTACAAAGAGTACCTTGCAGAAAGGGCGAAATAGAAGCTTAGAGAAGCTTCAAGTAAATTCATGATCAGTCTCCATTTGTTAGAATCTTATGATAACACATGGGTATTGGATACCGGGAGTGCTTATCATATCTACAATTCGTTGCAGGTTCTAGTAGGACCTAGGAGATTGAACAGAGGTAAGATAGACTTTAAGATAGGTAATGGAGCAAAGGTTGCTGTAGTGGCTATTGGCAAGGTCACTTTACATCTGCCTAGTGGAGCTATTATTGCATTAGATGCATGCTATTATGTTCCTTCTATTATCAAAAATATTATTTCCATTTCATATTTGACAGTTAGTGGATATAAATTAGTTTTTGAGAATAATATTTGTTTAATAATATTAGATGATCAGATCATCACGAGAGAAACATTACATAATGGTTTATTTATGATAGATACAACTCCACATATCATAAGTGTAAGTGAGTCTAAGAGGAAACTAGAAGAGGTGAACAATGTATATCTTTGGCATTGTAGGCTAGGTCACATCCACGAGGGAAGGATTCAAAAGTTGCTAAAAGATGGATATCTAGATCCATTTGACTATGAGTCATATGCGACATATGAACCATGCCTTCGAGGAAAGATGACTAACTCTCCATTTAGTAGAACTGGAGAGAGAGCCACTAAGTTACTAGAACTCATACATAGTGATATACACGGTCCCATATCGACTCATACTATAGGTGATTACTCCTATTTCATTTCTTTCACCGATGATTTCTCAAGATACGGACATGTGTACTTGATAAAGTACAAGTCTGAAGTTTTTAAGAAATTCAGGAAATATAAAATTGAAGTGGAGAACCAAACAGGAAAGAGTATTAAAACCCTTCGATCAGATCGAGGAGGTAAGTACTTGAATACAGAGTTCACCCAGTTCCTCAAAGACCATGAGATCTTATCCCAATGGACACCTCCTTATACACCATAGCTTAATGGTGTATCAGAAAGGAGGAATCGTAAACTATTAGACGTGGTGTGTTCCATGATGTATTTCGCCGACCTACCCATCTCATTCTACGAATATGCCCTAGAGACCACAGCTTACCTTCTGAACAAAATTCCAACCAAGTCAGTGATGTCTACTCCATATGACATATATGGAAAGATGTCTGATCTTAAGATTGTTACGATTTGGGGCTACCCTACCCACGTTAAGAGACACAACCCTGACAAGTTGGAATAAAGAACGGAATGGTGCAAGTTTGTGGGATACCCCAAGGAAACTTGTAGGTATTATTTCTAACACCCTGAGGACCAAAAGGTTTTTGTACCTAAGAGAGTAGTGTTCCTTGAGAAAGAGCACATTCTTGGTGGAGACAGTGGGAGCATGATAGAGTTGAGCGAGGTTGGAGTGTTGAATCTCGGATTTTGATGATAAAATCAATTGGTGAAATATTTGTTCTAATCTATGTTGTCAAAGATAAGTATGCAGGATTAACTACGATGGGTCAGAAACATAAAGTGATTTGTCAAGGTCAAGTCCATCCAGGGTTCAAGAGTTAATCGGAAGTCCGAAGGATCGTCGGAAGTGTTGCCAGAACCAATCAAGATCGAATCAAGGACTTGCCGAAGTTTTCGAAAGTTCATCGCAAAGATCGTTGAAGGTTCGTGAAACTTTTCCGAGAAGGTTTGGAAGCTTGTCGAAGACTCGTTGAGCATGACATACAAGCTGGGAGCATGTTTGGAACCCGTCAGAAGAAATCCGAGGGAAATATCGGAGGACCGCCGAAGTCTCATCGAAAAGCTCACCGGAAAAAGATTTGAAGAAAGTCGGTTTAAATCACTGTTAATTATGTTTTAATTTCATAGTTAGCACGTACTTAGGGTAAAGATTTCGAATTAATCTTACTCTAAATTGGTAGGGGCCAACTGGGCCCTTACTAGGCTTTTTGGGCCTTGAACAAGGCCCATTCAGCAAAGCTGAATGAGCCAGGCGGTAGCCGCCTAGCAGCCATGTGCTGGGTGGTGCTACCACCCAGCCTGGAGCGGTAGTACCGCCGGCTGCGTTGCTTTCGGGCAGTGAGATAGCATCGCTGCTCCAGCGGTAGCATCTGTCTGACAAAGGTCGGCCTGGCATGATCGACAAAGTGTAGCACCGCCTAGAACCGGGAACTCCAAATTTGATTTCAAATTTGGAGCCTAATTTTGAATCCATTTTGGATCTATAAATACCCTCCCCCCCTTTCTCAACTGAAAGGGTACCCTTTTGAGAGTTAGAATCTTGATTTTGAGTCTTTGAAAAGTCTTGAATTGTCTTGTTCTTGCTAAGTGTTCACCTCCTTCTTCTTCTTGAGAAATCTTGTAAGAGTGTGAACTTCTTGTAAAGGGTTGTAAAAAGGGGGTATTGGTCCTTCCCCTTCAAAAGATTGCTAGTGGAAGTGCGGAGCCTCATCGGGAAGGCTTCAAGAGTGGATGTAGGTCATTTGACCGAACCACTATACATCATTGTGTTCATGAATGTGTGAGTGTTTACTTTTCTGAATCATTTCATTACTTAACTGCAAATTATTTAGTTCCTTGCTGCTTCATTTACTCAAGCAACTTCTTACAAGTTCTCTTTCATCGAATCAAAATCTTCCTACAAACTTATCTTTACACGAAATCGGCTTCAAAGTTACATTTTTAATCTGCTGCACTAATTCACCCCCTCTTAGTGTCTTTTCGATCTTAACAATTGGTATCAGAGCAAGGTTTACTCTCATATTGGTTTAAAACCCAAGAGAGATGACCTATTCCGGTATGCAAGAGGGTCACTCCATTACTCATCCGCCTATGTTTAATGGGTCGGATTATACGTATTGGAAGACTCGTATGAGGATTTTTCTCATTTCTATGGATTTTAAACTTTGAAATATTGTTGAAAATGGATTTGCAAAATCTTCTCTTCCGATGAGTGAGTGGAATGAGTCAGAAAGAAAGATTTTTGCTCTCAATGCAAAGGCTATAAATGCCTTATTTTGTACACTTGATAAGAATGAGTTTAATCGGGTTTCTATTTGCGAATCGGCATTTGATATTTGGCGCACTCTTGAAATCACTCATGAAGGCACTAGCCGAGTGAAAGAGTCCAAAATCGACATTTTTGTGCACTCTTATGAACTTTTTCAGATGAAACCAAATGAGTCCATTGGAGACATGTACACCCGCTTTACAGATGTCATCAATGGACTTAAAGCTCTTGGTAAAGATTTTTCTAACTTTGAGTTGGTAACTAAAATTTTAAGATCCCTTCCAAAGAGTTGGGATCCAAAAGTTATGGTCATTCAAGAGGCCAAGAATCTTAAAATATTTCCGCTTGAAGAACTTATTGGGTCTCTAATGACCTATGAGATGACATGTCATGCTCATGAAGTGCTTGAGAACCCCCTTCCAAAGAACAAGAAGGATATGGCACTTAGAACACAAGAAGACCACTTAAAAGGAACATCAAGTGATGAGGACAGTGACAAA
Source organism: Musa beccarii (assembly GCA_024322285.1). Classification (NCBI taxonomy): domain Eukaryota; kingdom Viridiplantae; phylum Streptophyta; class Magnoliopsida; order Zingiberales; family Musaceae; genus Musa; species Musa beccarii. The sequence continues at coordinate 73,945,263 of CM044395.1, forward strand.
AGACATTGCACTTTTGACTCGAAAGTTTAAAAAATTTATAAGAAGGAACAAATTTAAAAATGACATAAAGAATAAATTTGAACACAAAAAGGACCAAGTTATTTGCTACGAATGCAAAAAGCCGGGACACTTCAAGCATGAATGCCCTCAAGCCAAGAAGAAGCAACCCAAGAAGAAGAAAGCATTCAAGGCTACATGGGATGATTCAAGTGACTCCGAGGTCGAAGAGGTAAACAACAAAGAGGAGGCTAACTTCGCTCTAATGGCCCTTGAAGAAGAGGTTAGTGAATTATTTAGTAAAGAATTATCTTTCGATGAGCTTTCTATCACTTTTCATGAGTTATTTGATGAATGTAGAACTATTAGTAAGAAGTTCAATTTGCTTAAGAAAGAGCATGCTTTATTGCAAAATAAGTTCAATAGCCTCCAAACTCCTTCTCTACCCCCATGCTCTAAGTGTGAGCACTTAGAAGAAATAAATAGGGAGAACTTGCTACTTAAAGAGACCTTAAACAAGTTCAAGGTTGGTAGCAAGGGCTTGGACATGATCCTTGCAAATAAGGGTCACGTCGGAAATAGAAGTGGAATAGGATTTGTGAGTGGATCTCATCAAAATCCCACCACCTTCATTAAAGGACCTACATTGCATGTATCACCCCATTTGAAATGCAATTTTTGTGGTAAAATGGGACATGTTGCTTACAAATGTCCGTTCAAAAAAATTAGTCGACAAAAATTGATATGGGTTCCTAAAGGAACCATAAACAACTCAATGCCAAATTACAAATTAAGTAGATCAATTTGTAAGGCACCCAAAATTAAATGGGTACCTAAAAATCATCCTCTTTTGTAGACAAACTCATAAGCTAGGAGCAAGAAATGGTATCTTGATAGTGGATGCTCAAGGCACATGACCGGAGATCCATCTCATTTCTCTATGCTCTCTAGTAAAGAAGAAGGGTATGTCACCTTCGGAGACAACAACAAGGGTAAAATCATTGGCAAAGGAACCATTGGTAACAAATCAAGTTTTTCAATTGATGATGTCTTGTTAGTTGATGGTTTAAAACATAATCTTTTAAGCATTAGTCAATTGTGCGATAAAGGCTATGTTGTTAGATTTGAATCTAATGTTTGCATCATTGAAAAACCAAACAATAACATATCCATGATTGCTTTAAAACAAAACAATGTCTACACCATAAATATTGATGAATTATGTAATGAAATGTATTTTTCGATTTTGAATGATGATGCTTGGCTTTGGCATAGGAGATTAGGCCATGCAAGCATGAAACTAATTTCTAAGATTTTATCTAGAGAATTAGTAAGAGGCATCCCAAACATGAAATTTGTTAAGGACAAGGTATGTGATGCATGTCAACTAGGAAAACAAATAAAGACTAGTTTCAAATCAAAAAATCAAATTAGCACCACTAGACCATTGCAATTGATCCATTTGGACTTATTTGGACCAATTGACATAACAAGCCTAGGAGGTAGCAAATATGCTTTTGTAATTGTGGATGACTATAGTAGATACACTTGAACCTATTTCTTGGCTCATAAAAGTGATTGTTTCAAATGTTTCTCTAAATTTTGTAAACTCACTCAAAATGAAAAAGGTTTTATGATTTCATCAATTCGAAGTGATCATGGAGGTGAATTTCAAAATTATGACTTCCAAAATTTTTGTAAAATAAACGGATATGATCATAACTTCTCTACTCCAAGAAATCCACAACAAAATGGAGTAGTGGAAAGGAAAAATAGAAGTTTGCAAGAAATGGCTAGAACCATGTTAAATGAATACAATTTACCAAAATATTTTTGGGCCGAAGCCGTGAATACGGCTTGCTAAGTTATGAATAGAGTTCTAGTGAGACCATCCCTATCTAAAACTCCATATGAATTATGGAATGATAAAAAATCCAATGTTTCTTATTTTAAAGTTTTCGATTGTAAATGCTTTATTTTAAATGAAAAGGATACCTTAGGAAAATTCGATGCAAAATCCAATGAAGGCATATTTCTTGGTTATTCTTCTATTTCTAGGGCTTTTCGTGTTTTCAACAAAAGAACCTTAGTTATAGAAGAATCTATTCATATGGTATTTAATGAAATTTTTGAATTTAAGAAAAAGGATTTTGATGATGATTTTGGCTTTGATAAATTGAATTTGAATGAACCCTCTCCTCAAAACGACAACTTGGATGCATCTTCTTCCCAAACTTCCTTACCCAAGGAATGGAAGTATGTAGATGCTCATCCCAAGGAGTTAATTATAGGAGATGCATCGAAAGGGGTTCAAACTCGCTCTTCTTTCAAAGATTTTTGTGCCCATGCCACTTTTCTTTCTCAAATTGAACCAAAATGCATTGATGATGCCTTGAAAGATGATTCTTGGGTTATCGCAATGCAAGAAGAATTGAATCAATTTGAGAGGAATGAAGTATGGAAGCTTGTTCCTAGACCTAATGACCACTTAGTTATTGGTACTAAGTGGGTCTTTAGAAACAAGCAAGATGAATGTGGTATCGTGGTTAGAAACAAGGCTAAACTAGTGGCCAAAGGTTTCAACCAAGAAGAAGGTATCGATTACGAAGAAACCTTCGCTCCGGTGGCAAGATTAGAAGCCATTAAGATGCTCGTTGCCTATGCTAGTAGTAATGATTTCAAATTATTTCAAATAGATGTCAAAAGTGCATTCTTAAATGGTTTATCTCTGAAGAAGTGTATGTCGAACAACCACCCGGATTTGAAAATTCTCTTCTCCCTAACCATGTGTTTAAGCTAACTAAGGCTTTATATGGTCTAAAACAAGCCCCTAGGGCTTGGTATGAGAGGCTTAGTTCCTTTTTAATTTCAAATGATTTCACTAAAGGCAAGGTTGATACTACATTGTTTATTAAACATTTTGAAAATAATTTTTTTATTATTCAAATTTATGTTGATGATATTATTTTTGGTTCTTCGGATGAATCACTATGTGAATCTTTTGCCAAGTGTATGAGTCATGAATTTGAGATGAGTCTAATGGGAGAGTTAACCTTCTTTCTTGGATTACAAATTAAACAACTTAGTAATGGCATATTCCTTAATCAATCTAAATATACATTAGAATTGTTAAAACGATTTAATATGGACAGCTCAAAAGCCATCCATACTCAATGAGTACTTCCACCAAGTTAGACTTGGATGAAGGTGGAGAAAATTTTGATCAAAAGACATATAGGGGCATGATAGGTAGCTTGCTCTATGTTACTGCAACTAGGCTAGATATCATGTTTAGTGTGGGACTTTGTGTGAGATTTCAAGCTAATCCTAAGTTGTCTCACCTTAAAGCCATTAAAAGAATTTTTAGATATCTTAAAGGTACTCCTAATCTAGGATTATGGTACCCAAAATCTGATAACTTTAATTTGATAGCCTATGTAGATGCGGATTTTGGTGGATGTAGAATAGATAGAAAGAGCACATCTGGAACATGCCAATTTTTAGAACATGCACTTGTTTCTTGGACTTCTAAGAAATAAAATTCGGTTGCAATATCTACAGCGGAAGCCGAATACATAGCCGCAAGTGCATGTTGTGCTCAAGTTATTTAGATAAAAAATACATTAGAAGATTATAGAATTTATTTAAATAACATTCCTATAAAATGTGATAATACAAGTGCTATTTGTCTTACAAAAAATCCTATTCAATACTCTAGAACTAAACATATTGACATAAGACATCACTTTATATGAGATCATGTTAACAATAGCGATGTCACTCTTGAATTTATCGATACAAAACATCAATTAGCAAATATTTTTACAAAACCATTAAATGAGGAACAATTTGATTTTATTAGAAGGGAATTAGGCATGTTAAATTGTCCAACTAATTAAGCATTATTTTATGAGATTTTTCTTTGAAAATTCAGTTTTCATTGATTTAACTTCCTCTCGAACTTTCTTTTGAAATTTTGGATTTCCTTTTGATATCATCCCATCCTTAAAATCTCTGAAAATAAAATTCTGAATAATTAAAAAAAAATTTGGGCCAGCGGTAGCACCGCCTGAACCGACGGTAGTACCGCCTGGGTACTCTGCTCCCAGGCGGTAGCACAGCCTGGTTGGCGGTAGTACCGCCCGAACACCCCCATATTAAAGGGGGTGTTAGGGTCGGCGGCAGAACCGACCGAAATCACTTCCCCCTCACTCCTCTTCCACCTAAGCCCCTCTAAAACCTCTCCTCTCCAATCTTCCTCCTCCTAAAGGGCAATCAAAGGCAGTTTTGTGATCCAAGTTCCTCACCTCTCTAGAAAACACAAACAAGGTAATAGCTGAACCTTTCTTCTTCCTTAGTGTTTCAGTTTTGTGATCCAAGCTCCTCTACTCTAAGCCTTCTCCTCTACTTACAATTGCTTATATTTTTCTTATTATTTCCTCTTGTTTGTTCATCATGAATGGATATAGACATGGCTCCTAAGAAATCAACAAGAGGCAAAGGGAAAAGGTTGGAAGGAGATTCATTTAACCCAACCCTTTTTAGATCTAGTGAGGTAGCCTTAGGATACCCAAAGTTTGATTGTAAAACTATTCATAAGGGTAAATATGTTAATCTAGATGAACTAGGTAACCTAGAACTTATTAGATGGTTTGCTAATCTAAATGCTCTACCCATCTTGCAAATTGATGAACCAATCTATCCTAGGTTGGTTAAGCTATTCTATGCCAACATGATTATTGAAGATGATGTTTTGTCCACCTGTGTGTTAGGAACCACAATTCAAATTTCTAATCATATCATATGTGAGTTACTAGGAATTGAAGAAAAAAATAGAGGATGTTACTTTAGAGGGCAACGGGATATGGATGCAATCGGAGCTACCTACTCCGAAGCTTTAGAAATGATTTTTGCAAATCCTAACATAGGCATCATCCCTAAAAGTTGTGAGCATTTATTATCTTTTAACTCGAAATTACTTCATCACTTTATAATAAGCATTCTACTTCTGAAGCAGTTTCATCCTAATGAGATGAGTATGTTAGAGCTGAGTGCAATGTATTGGATTATAACTAGGCAAAACAACTACTTTGGTTATTTGATTAGACAACAGATGATAGAAATTTTCTCTAGAGACTTGATGTTGTCATATGGTGGGTTGATCACTAGATTCATTTTTGCCCATAACATTTGTGTGTCACCCGACGAGGAAGTAATGAAGGCTGATAGATATAACATAATTAATAGAAGTCTCCTGAAGCGACTTAGATGCACCTTTAGAGATGACATATAGATTAGGCAACCTAGAAGAGTTGATATAGTTCCTCCACCAGAAGAGCAACCTGAAACACCAATTTTTAGGGAAAATGAATCTCCTCCGCCTAGTCCCGTTCATCTAGCACCGTTTGAGCCAACTCCTGCTCCATCTACTTATGATCCGATCATGCTTGCCTTACATCAAATCTCATCACAGCAAACTGAACTTCTGAAGGAAATGCAACAAATGAACCGCAAAATAGATCACTTGTATAGGTATTTTGGAGTTCCTCCTCCGGAGTAGCTGTTGTTCTCTATTTTAAAACACTTGTCCTGTTATGTTTATGACTACTTTGGATGATGTGGTGTGTTGTTACTTTCATCTACTCAACTTTTGAATGAACGTTCTTAATTCGATTTGATCGTAATTTTGACTTGATACCCTCCTTCTTGTGACTACTATGGATGACACTTTTTTGAATGGTTTCTTGCTCTCTCTCCATGGCTTATTTGATCCCAATGAGTGATTTCTTTACCTTTCTTATTTTTGTTGATGACAAAGGGGGAGAAAAATATAACTTGCTATGATGGAGTAATTGTTGTTATGAAATAATATGCTTAAAGCGAAATATGAATCAATTATATCGCATTGCAAATGCTTAAGAACTCTTATTCTTGAGATAAGCTACTTTTTCGTTTGATATCATGTCTTTATATTAAAACACACTTTTGGATATCACTTTATCTTTATCATATTTGAATTAATTTTTCTGATTTTTATAAGTGTAAATACTTTGACATTGTTTAAAGTACATTGTTTTTAGTATTTATGCCTAAGCTTGTCTTTAAAGCTTTATGCTGAATGATATCTATATGATTTGGCTTAAATTCAAAAGATTGAATTCAAGTGCCTTTTTACCTTCTAATTATATGGCATATAGATAGGGGGAGTTGAGTTTAACTCCATCATCAATTGATTATCATCATCAAAAAGGGGGAGATTGTTGAATCTCGGATTTTGATGATAAAATCAATTGGTGAAATATTTGTTCTAATCTATGTTGTCAAAGATAAGTGTGCAGGATTAACTACGATGGGTCAGAAACATAAAGTGATTTGCCGAGGTCAAGTCCGTCCAGGGTTCAAGAGTTCATCGGAAGTCCGAAGGATCGTCGGAAGTGTTGCCGGAACCAATCAAGATCGAATCAGGGACTTGCCGAAGTTTTCGAAAGTTCGTCGCAAAGATCGTTGAAGGTTCGTGAAACTTTGCCGAGAAGGTTCGGAAGCTTGTCGAAGACTCGTTGAGCGTGACATACAAGCCGGGAGCATGTTGGGAACCCGTCGGAAGAAATCCGAGGGAAATATCGGAGGACCGCCGAAGTCTCATCGAAAAGCTCGTCGGAAAAAGATTTGAAGAAAGTTAGTTTAAATCACTATTAATTATGTTTTAATTTTGTAGTTAGCACGTACTTAGGGCAAAGATTTCGAATTAATTTTGCTCTAAATTGGTAGAGGCCAACCGGGCCCTTACTGGGCTTTTTAGGCCTTGAACAAGGCCCATTGAACAAGTTGAAACCACTTGTGCCGCTTGTGCGAGCGGTAGCATCGCCTGGTAGCCATGTGCTGGGTGGTGCTACCGCTTGACTGGAGCGTAGTACCGCCCGCTGCGTGCGTTGTTAGTGGCGGTAGTACCGCCCTCAGAGGCGGTAGCACCGCTTGCTCCATGCGTAGCACCGCTTTGCAGACAAAGCGGTATGAGCACCGCCTGACCGAGAACTCCAAATTTGATTTCAAATTTGGAGCCCAATTTTGAATCCATTTTGGATCTATAAATACCCCCCCCTTTCTCAGCTGAAAGGGTACCCTTTTGAGAGTTAGAATCTTGGTTTTGAGTCTTTGAAAAGTCTTATTCTTGCCAAGTGTTCACCTCCTTCTTCTTCTTGAGAAATCTTGTAAGAGTGTGAACTTCTTGTAAAGGGTTATAAAAAGGGGGTATTGGTCCTTCCCCTTCAAAGGATTGCTAGTGGAAGTGCGGAGCCTCATCGGGAAGGCTTCAAGAGTGGATGTAGGTCATTTGACCGAACCACTATACATCATTGTGTTCATGAATGTGTGAGTGTTTACTTTTCTGAATCATTTCATTACTTAGCTACAAATTGTTTAGTTCCTTGCTGCTTCATTTACTCAAGCAAATTCTTACAAGTTCTCTTTCATCGAATCGAAATCTTCCTACAAACTTATCTTTATACGAAATCGGCTTCAAAGTTACATTTTTAATCCGCTGCACTAATTCACCCCCCCTCCTCTTAGTGCCTTTTCGATCCTAACATGGAGAACCTAGCTCAAGCACCATTCCAGAATCTGTTTAGATACCTAACACACAAGTTCCTACTTTACGTAGGTCCGATAGAATATCCCATCCTCCTGAGAGATATGGTATATATCAGAAGGGAGGATTTTGAGGATATTGATCCTCAGACGTACGAGGAGGCTATTATGAGCGTAGACTCTAGGAAATGGCAAGAAGCCATGAATTCAAAAATGGATTCTATGTACTCCAATAAGGTTTGGAACCTAGTCAATGCACCCGAGGGTATTGTACCTATTGGTTGCAAGTGGATCTTCAAAAAAAAGATTGAAGTATATAGAAAGGTAGAGACCTATAAAGCAAGGCTAGTGGCTAAGGGGTATCATCAAAGGCAAGGTGTTGACTATGATGAAACTTTCTCACCTGTAGCCATGCTAAAATCCATTCGAATTCTATTGGCTATTATAGCACACTATGATTATGAGATCTAGCAGATGGACCTCAAAATCATATTCCTCAATGGCAACATCGAGGAGGTGTATATGATACAGCCTGAGAGATTCGTGTCCAGGGATAACCCAGAATAGGTGTGCAGGTTACTTAGGTCCATTTATGGATTGAAACAAGCTTCCCAAAGTTGGAACATAAGATTTGATGAGGCAATCAGATCTTATCACTTCGTTAAGAACGAAGATGAGCCTTGTGTGTATAAGAAAGTAAGTGGGAGCACTATCATCTTTTTGGTATTATATATGGATGACATCTTGATCATTGGGAATGATGTAGGAATGCTCTCCACAATAAAGACTTGGTTATCTAGGCACTTCTCTATAAAGGACATAGAGGAAGCATCCTGCATATTGGGGATATGAATCAATAGAGATAGATCCAAGAGGATGCTTGGCTTATCCCAGTTTAGGTACATAGACACCATTGTCAAAAGGTTTGGCATGGAAAATTCCAAGAGATGTCTCATACTAATGAGACATGGAATATCACTTTCTAGGAGTATGTCTCCAAAGACTCCTAAAGAAAGGGTACACATGGATATGATACCATATGCATCAGCGATAAGATCTATCATGTATGCTATGCTATGAACCAGGCTTGATATAGCACATGCTCTAAGTGTCATGAACAGATATCATTCAGATCTAGGCTTGGAGCACTAGAAAGCAGTAAAAAATATCCTTAATTACCTGAGAAGTACTAAGGATCTTTTACTGGTATATGGAGGTAGTAGCCTCAAGGTTGAGGGCTACACGGACTCGAGCTTCTAATCCGATGTCGATGATAACAAGTCTAATTCAGGGTATGTGTTCACCTTGAATGGAGGAGCAGTATGTTGGAAGAGTTCCAAGCAAGACACTACTGCTGATTCGACTACAAAGGCGGAATACATTGCTGCGGTAGAGGCAGCAAAGGAGGGAGTCTGGATGAAGAATTTCATCAAAGATTTGGGAGTCATGTCAAGCAGCGAAGTGTTGATTCCCTTGTATTGCGACAACTACAGGGTGATTACTCAAATAAGGGAATCTGGGTCTCATCAGAAGTGTTCTGACGAGGTTCTAGCTTATTAAAGAGATCGTGGCACGAAAAGATGTAGTAGTGGAAAGAGTTCCATCCGAAGATAACATTGTAGATCCACTAACAAAGCCATTGACTCAGATTGCCTTTAAGCGTCATAGAGATATAATGGGGATCAGACATGTTGGTGATTGGCTTTAGGTCAAGTGGGAGATTGCTAGTCATATGTGCCCTGCAAGCCAATCACATGAGTGTTGGCACTTGTGACTTGATGTTTCTCTTTGCTAATTATTAGGTATTTTATCACTTTATCTTGTGTGTTGTATATATTATGATGTCCTTGGATCTGTTCAATGGGAATCGGATCGTGATGAGATCACGATAATGAGACCGATTCACCTTTAAACACAGACATTGAATTATCCTGGTCATAGGTTACTAGAGAAGCATATCGAGATAACCGGATAGACTGGTGTGCTGTATACCCGACCATATGATGGAGGTAGCTAGTCTTATAGCTACTCGTGTGGGGACACTAAGGGCACAGTGCAGGTGCTCAATGGGGAATGAGTTCACTGATTGATCCGCCTATGTAATGCTATATGGTTATTGATACATCACGTCAGATAGCGATTCCGTAGTCCCAATAGTGTATCTAATCCTTAGACTTGAGACACCAAGGATGTCCTGTATGAGTACTCCACTCTTTGATACCGGACTTATAGGTTTAGAAAGTTCCAGATCTAGTACAACTGGTTATTGGGAGTAGTAGCCAACCTTACAAGGGCTATTGAGTGTCAATAGAGGATCATCCACTCTCGGTATCATGAGATGAATATCCTATGTGTTCTTACTCGAACAAATCCTTGGCCAAGGTTATTCGGATTGAGAGAGAAAGAGTTCTCTGGGAGAATCCGACAAGAGCAAAACTCGAGGAGAGACCGTATGTGCCTGACAGCACCATGCCCGGTATAGGGTCTCTGGGATATTGGATGGATGAGGGACTATAGATACATGGTAACTGAGGACAGATAGGTCCAAAAGATTGGATTCCCCTATATCGTCTAGGGGCCGCGGCATAGTGGCATGGTACATCCATAGTCGATGAGTTGGGTGAATTATTATAGAGATAATAATTCACTAAGTCAGAAGGAGTTCTGACAAGTGGCCAGCTCAATATTGGCCTAGAGGGTCACACACAAATGGTAGGTGTTGCGACGAATAGAGGTTTGGATATAAGATATCTGTTGAACCCCCTATCTTATTGGATATCCATTAAGCCCCTGAATTATTGGATCCTGAGATGAGATCTAATAATTGCTAATAAGAGATTATTGGGTAGAGACCTACTAATCCAAGAGGCTTGGGTAATTGGATGGAAATTCAATACCCAATAGGGCAAAAGATCCATTAGGGTTTTCTGGGGGCCTCTATAAATAGGAGGGAACCAAAGCTCTATAGGCTGAGGGTTTTTTTTGGTAGCCACCTCCTGTTCTCCTCTCCCTAGAGAGAGAGGTGCATCGTCGTAGTTCCTGTTGTGTGGATACCGCTAGAGAGGATGACACTTGACCTCCTTCATCCTCTTCTACAGATCTGTAATGATTCAGGGATATATGATCTCCCTAGGTACTTTCTTTTCCACGTGTAGTTTTTTATGGATTTGTTTTGACGCACCGATCTTCGCACGATGACGAAAACTTTCTATGAGAAATCTAGGATTTTTTGTTTTCTGTTTTTCCGCTGCGCATGAGTGTCGCTCCCCTGACGGATTTCCCAATAGCGCCAACCCTTGCGAGTTGGTCGCCTGCAAGCGGGTGTCGCCTGCCCCTTACAGACACGCCGTAGGCCATCTACGCAGGCAACCTGCAGGCGTTGCCTACTTGCGGCCCGCAGCCCATCGGCCGGCTACATGTAAACCACCGGTAGTGGCCAAGGCTGCAAGTAGCCTTTGGCCGTTCTGTGAGCGCAGTAAGGGCAGCAACAGTTACTGCCCTTCCTTTCCTTTTGCGCTAATAATTTTGATAACAAAAGCTGTTCTAAATCATAACACACCCAGTTTAAAATTCGATCTTCGCACGAACAACCTGGCTCTGATACCACTGTTGGGAAATCTAGGGTGGTGACATCACAAGCGCAACGGAAGAACATAAAAACAAAACACCCTAGATTTCTGCAGAAGGTTCCATCGTCGTGCGAAGATCGATGCATAAAATAAATCCATGAATCCCAAAACTACGTGTGTACAAAGAAAGATAGTACTTAGGGAGATCGTATATCCCTGAGTTCCTATAGATCCATAGGGGAGGATGAAGTAGGTCAAGCATCCTCCTCACTAGCGGTATCCACATGGTAGGGACTGCAATGATGCTACTCTCTTGGGGAGAGAAAAATAGAATGTGACTACCAAGAAAACCCCAACCTATAAGCCTTTGGTTCCCTCCTATTTATAGAGGCCCCCTATCAACCCTAATGGATCCAGCCCTATTGGGTATTGGATCTCCATCCAATTATCTAAGCCTATTAGATTAATGGGTCTCTATCCAATAATCTAGCTCTTATTGGATCTCATCCGTGGGATCCAATAATACAGAGACTTATTGGATATCTAATAAAATAGGAGGTCCGACGGATATCTCATATTTGAACATCTACTCATTGCAACACCTACCATATGTGTGTGACCCTCTAGACCCAATATCGAACTGGCCATGAGTCAAACATGTCAGAACTCCTTCTGACTCAATGAATTATTATCTCTATAATAATTCACTCGACTCATCGACTGCGGACGTACAAGGCCACTACACCACAATCCCTAAACGATACAAGGGAATCCAACCCTTTGGACCTATCTGTCCTCAGTTACCATGTACCTATAGTCCCTCATCAATCTAATATCCCAGAGACCGTATATCGGGCATGGTGCTGTCAGGCCCATACGATTTCCACTCGAGTCTCGCTCTAATCGGATTCTCCTGGAGAACTCTTTCTCTATCAATCCGGATGACCCTGGTCAGGGATTTGCCTAAGCAAGAATACATGTGATATTCCTCTTATGATACCAAGAGTGGATGATCCTTTATTGACACTTAATAGCCCTCGTAAGGTTGGCTACTACTCCCAATAACCGATTATACTAGATCTAGAAGTTCCAAACTTATAAGTCCAGTATTAAAGAGTGGAGTACTCATACAGGACATCCTTGGTGTCTCAAGTCTAAGGACTGTTGAGAAATCTATCAAGGGAGCGACATCACATGCACAGCAAAAGAATAGAAAACAAAACACCCCAGATTTCCTGTAGAAAGTTTCAGTCATCGTGCGAAGATCGATGCATCAAAACAAATCCGTGAAAACTGCATGTGTAAAAGAAAGTACCTGGGGAGATCGTATATCCTTGAATCCCTATAGATCTGTAGGAGAGGATAAAGGAGGTCAAGCGTCCTCCTCTCTAGCGGTATCCACACGATAAGAACTACGACGATGCACCTCTCTATCTGGGGAGAAAAGAACATGAGGTGGCTACCAAAAGAAAACCCTCATCCTATAGAGCTTTGGTTCCCTCCTATTTATAGAGGCCCCTTGAAAACCCTAATGGATCTTTTGCCCTATTGGGTATTGGATCTCCATCCAATTACCCAAGTCTCTTAGATTAGTGGGTCTCTACCCAATAATCTCTTATTAGCAATTATTGGATCTTATCTCAGGATCCAATAATTCAGGAGCTTAACGGATATCCAATAAGATAGGGGGTACAACGGATATCTCATATCCGAACCTCTACTTATCACAACACCTACCATATGTGTGTGACCCTCTAGGCCCAATATCGAGCTGGCTGTGAGTCATACTTGTCAGAACTCCTTCTGACTTAGTGAATTATTATCTCTATAATAATTCACCCAACTCATCGATTACGGACGTACCATACCACTACGCCACGGCCCCCAGACAATACAGGGGAATCCAATCCTTTGGACCAATCTATCCTTAGTTATCATGTATCTATAGTCCCTCATCCATCCAATATCCCAGAGACCCTATACCGGGCATGGTGCTGTCAGGCCCATACGGTCTCTCCTCGAGTCTTGCTCTTGTCGGATTCTCCTAGAGAACTCTTTCTCTCTCAACCCAAATAACCTTGGGCAAGGATTTGTTCGAGCAAGAACACATGGGATATTCCTCTCATGATATTGAGAGCGGATGATCCTCTATTGACACTCAATAGCCCTCGTAAGGTTGGCTACTACTCCCAATAACCGGCTGTACTAGATCTGAAACTTTCTAAACCTATAAGTCCGGTATCAAAGAGTGGAGTACTCATACAAGACATCCTTGGTGTCTCAAGTCTAAGGACCAGATACACTACTGGGACTACAAAATCGTTGTCTGATGTGAGGTATCAATAACCATCCAGCATTACATAGGCGGATCAATCAGTGAACTCATTCCCCATTGAGCACCTGCACTGTACCCTTAGTGTCCCCACACGAGTAGCTATGAGACCAGCTACCTCCATCATATGGACGGATATATAGCACACTAGTCTATCCGGTTATCTCGATTTCCTTCTCAAGTAATGTATGACCAGGATAATTCAGGGTCTGAGTTTAAAGGTGAATCGGTCTCATTATCATGATCTCATCATGATCTAATTTTCATTGCATAGATCCAAGGGCATCACAATATATGCAACATGCAAGATAAAGTGATAAAATGTCTAATAATAAGTAAAGAGAAAAAGTGCATATCAAGTCACAAGTACCATCACTCATGTGATTGGCTTGCAGGGCACATATAACTAGCAATCTTCCACTTGACTTAAAGCCAAACACCTACATGTCTGATCCCTATCAGACCTCTGTGACGCTCAAAGATAATATGAGTCAATGGCTTTGTCAGTGGATCTGCAATGTTATCTTCGGATGGAACACTTTCCACTACTATATCTCTTCGGGCCATGATCTCTCTAATAAGTTGGAACCTCCTCAGAATACTTCTGATGAGACCCAAGTTCCCTTATTTGAGTAATCGCCCCGTAGTTATCGCAATATAAGGGAATCAACTATTCGATGCTCGACATGACTCCCAAATCTGTGATGAACTTCTTCATCCAAACTCCCTCCTTTGCTGCCTCTATCGTAGCAATGTATTCCACCTCTATGGTCGAGTCAGCAGTAGTGCATTGCTTGAAACTCTTCCAGCATACTACTCCTCCATTCAGGGTGAACACATACCCTGAATTAGACTTGATATCATCGACATCGGATTGGAACCTCAAGTCCGGGTAGCCCTCAACCTTGAGGCTACTACCTCCATATACCAGTAAAAGATCCTTAGTCCTTCTTAAGTACTTAAGGATACTTTTTATTGCTTTCCAGTGCTCCAAGCCTGGATCTGCCTGATATCTACTTGTGACACTCAAAGCATGCGGTATATTAGGCCTGGTACATAGCATAGCATACATGATAGATCCTATCGCTGATGCATATGATATCATATCCATGTGTGCCCTTTCTTTAGGAGTCTTTGGGGACATACTCCTAAAAAGTGATATTCTATGTCTCATTGGTATAAGACCTCTTTTGAAATTTTTCATGCCAAACCTTTTGACAATGCTGTCTATGTACCTGGACTGGGACAAGCCAAGCATCCTCTTAGATCTATCTCTATAAATCTATATCCCCAATATGCAGGATGCTTTCCCTAAGTCCTTCATTGAGAAGTGCCTAGATAACCAAGTTTTCACTGTGGAGAGCATTCCTACATCATTCCCAATGATCAGGATGTCATCCACATATAATACCAAAAAGGTGATAGTACTCCCACTTACTTTCCTGTACACATAAGGCTCATCTTCGTTCTTAACAAAGTCATAAGATCTGATCACCTCATCAAATCTTACGTTCCAACTTTGGGAAGCTTGCTTCAATCCATAAATAGATCTAAGCAACCTGCACACCTTATCTGGGTTATCCTTGGACACTAATCCCTTAGGCTGTATCATATATACCTCCTCATCGAGGTTACCATTGAGGAATGCGGTTTTGATGTCCATCTATCAGATCTCATAATCATACTGTGCTACAATAGCCAATAGAATTCGAATGGATTTCAGCATGGCTACAGGTGAGAATATTTCGTCATAGTCAACACCTTCCCTTTGACGATACCCTTTAGCCACTAGCTTGCTTTATAGGTCTCTACCTTTCCATCTACTTCAATCTTCTTTTTGAAGATCCACTTGCAGCCAATGGGTACAATACCCTTAGGTGCATTAACTAGGTTCTAATCCATTTCTGAATTCATGGCTTCTTGCTATTTCCCGGAGTCTATGCACATAATAGCCTCCTTGTAGGTCTGAGGATCAATATCCTCAACATCCTCTCTTCTGATATGTCCCACATATCTCTCAGGAGGATGGGATACTCTATCGGACCTACGTAAAGTTGGAACTTGTGTGTTAGGTATTTGAACAGATTCTGAAATGGTGCTTGAGCTAGGTTCTCCAACGTCGCTAAACTCTATCATGCTCCCACTGTCTCCACCAATAATATATTCCTTCTCAAGAAACACTGCTCTCTTAGCTACAAAAATCTTTTGGTCCTCAGGGTGATAGAAATAATACCCACAAGTATCCTTGGGGTATCCCACGAACTTGCACCGTTCCGTTCTGGATTCCAACTTATCAGGGTTGTCTCTTAACGTGGGCAGGGCAGCCCCAAATCTTAACAATCTTAAGATCAAGCATCTTCCCATTCCATATCTCATATGGAGTAGACATTACTGACTTGGTTGGAATTCTGTTCAGAATGTAAGCTATAGTCTTGAGGGCATATCCCCAGAATGAGATGGGTAGGTCGACGAAACACATCATGGAATGCACCATGTCTAACAGTATGCGATTCCTCCTTTCTGATACACCATTAAGCCGTGGTGTATAAGGAGGTATCCTTTGGGATAAAATCTCATAGTCTTTGAGGAACTAGGTGAACCCTATACTCAAGTACTCACCTCCTCGATCTGATCGAAGGGTTTTAATACTCTTTCCTGTTTGGTTCTCCACTTCATTTTTATATTCCCTGAATTTCTCAAAAGCTTCATACTTATACTTCATCAAGTATACATGTTCGTATCTTGAGAAATCATCAATGAAAGTAATGAAGTAAGAGTAACCACCTATGGCATGAGTCGACATGAGATCGCATACATCACTATGTATGAGTTCTAGTAACTCAGTGGCTCTCTCTCTAGTTCCACTAAATGGAGAGTTGGTCATCTTTCTCCTAAGGCAAGGTTCACATGTCGCATATGACTCATAGTCAAATAGATCTAGATATCTATCTTTTAGCAACTTTTGAATCCTTCTCTCGTGGATGTGACCTAGCCTACAATGCTAAAGATATGTATTGTTCACCTCTTCTCGTTTCCTCTTAGACTCACTTACACTCATGATATGTGAAGCTATATCTAGCATTAATAAATCATTATGCGATGTTCCTCTCGTGATGATCTGATCATCTAATATTTTTGAATAACTATTGTTCTCAAAAACTAATTTATATCCACTAACTGTCAAACATGAAATGTAAATAATATTTTTGATAATAGAAGGAACATAATAGCATGCATCTAATGCAATAATAGCTCCACCAAGCAGATGTAAAGTGACCTTGCCAATAGCCACTTCAGCAACCTTTGCTCCATTGCCCATCTTATGGTCCATCTCACATCTGTTTAATCTCCTAGTTCCTGCTAGAACCTGCAACGAATTACAGATATGATAAGCACTCCCGGTATCCAATACCCATGTGTTATCATAAGATTCTGACAAATGGAGATTGATCATGAATATACCTAAAGCTTCTCCAAGCTTCTATTTCGCCTTTTCTGCAAGGTACTCTTTGTAGTTCCTCTTCTAGTACCTATCTTTGCCGTAGTGAAAGCACTGGCCTTTATCTTTTGTTGGGTCTTTCTTGAAAACCTTTACCTTACCCATTTTGCCCTTGCCCTTGCCCTTCTTAAGGGTCTTCTCAGCTTTCCTTTTCATTCTGGTCTCACCAATGTAGAGAACTGGCTTCTCTTTCTTAATGGTGTTCTTTGCTTCTTTCAACATATTGAGGAGCTCTGGTAGGGTCACCTCAAGTTTATTCATATTAAAATTCATTATGAACTGAGAAAAGGAATCTGGTAGGGACTGAAGCACAAGATCCACACACAGGTTATCCTCTAGGATAATTCCTAGACCTGTGAGTTTCTCGATCCACTCAATCATCTTAAGGACATGGTTCTGAATCGGTGTTCCCTCAGTCATCTTGGCACGGAAAAGACTCTTTGATATCTCATATCATTGAGTTCTTCCCTGTTCCTCAAACAGTTTGCAAAGATGTAGGAGTATAGAATTAGCATCCATATTTTCATGCTATTTATGTAACTCAGTAGTCATAGAGGCCAACATATAACACTGAGTAAGAGTGGAATCATCTAAGTACTTCACATAACGAGCGATCTCATCCTCGCTTGCCCCTTCGTCGGGCATAGGGATCACTGTATCAAGGACATACGTGATTTTCTCCACCGTTAGAATGATTCTCAGATTGCGAAGCCAATCCGTATAATTTAGACCAGTGAGGCGGTTGGCATCAAGTATGCCATGTAAAGGTTTTGAAAGCGATATTTTTCTGAAATAAAAGATGTAGCAAAAATAAATAACATGCAGAATTTGTAGAAATTTAAACAATTAAGATAATGACTTCTATCTTAATGTATTCCCACTAATTTTTTCATGAGACACACAACACCCTCCGGTATATGAATCGGAGACCCCCGATGGATCTCTAGTGGGGATCAGGATCTAATCGGTATCTTAATGTAACCTCGAGGGACTCGACCAATCACGTTAAACCCGTAAAGGTGGGTAACTCTTGCCAAACATAACTCCTTGTGATTCTCATCCTGTTCGACCTCTGAACCACCATGGCCTCGAGGGACTCGACTTACCATGATGTTTGGTTAAGTCATCACCATCGTTACAAGATGAGTCTGATTCGGTGATATACTCTCGAGGGACTCGACCAAGCATACCATATCCTCAGGTCACCGATGACATCTCTATGTCGTAGATAAGATAGCGAGACGCGATATAGGTGAGTCTCGAGGGACTCGACCAACTCAACCTACACCGAGAATCGGTTCCTACCTATAACGATGGAAGGCCACGTGGGTCAATCTAATTGCCTCACATTTACCGACTTAATATTATTAATGAAGAGAATTTTTGATTTGGTCTCCTAACATAATGTGTCACACACATACATATTTAATATATATATCTACATCGCAAGCAAATATACATATATACATATCTAGTAGATGTATATCTAATCACACATCACATGAGCAATCACACCAGATGATCATGGACTACATCCTAATGTGATCAGGCCCGAGCCAGTGGGCCCAATCCCTCACATCAAGATCTATGTATACTTCGGCGCATCTCTATGCCCTATGATCGTCCAGCTCACTTCATCGAATCCGTCGGCATCTCAACGCATCTCCATGCGTCGGATCGTCCGTCTCGGCCTCGTGAGTCATGCTACCGCTATGCCTCCTCATGTAATTACAACATAATTACAGGCACACAGGCCTAACTAAATGAGAAGAATAGAGACTCGCAAGCTCCAATAATAATAATCACATGTACATATATCACATCACAGGTCCATGATCATCTGTCCACATCATACATTACATGTATATGTTATTTTATAGGACTACCAGATAAAGAAAATAATAGTTAATTAAACTATTTAATTAACATATTTATTTTTTTTAAATCAGGGACATAAAGAGAATTTTTAAATTCCTAGGGGTATTTTGGTAATTTGGCCAAACAGGTATTTTGGTAATTCTGTCAAAAGGGACAGAATCTAGAATTTCTGAAATTCTGAGGGGTAAAACCATCCTTTACCCTAAAATCCTAATCCCTCACCCTTATTGCACTTGCGACCGCCGCCACCCTGCTAGCGGTGCCCCTTGCACGCGGGGAGGGCGGCAGCACTGTCGTTGCCCTGCGAACGGAGCGCCTCCGGGCGCAGCGCCCGCCGGCGCCTCTACGGCACTAGCCTGCGGGCATGGGCGCCTAGAGCCGGCACCTCTATGGCGTTGGCCTGCGGGCGCCCAGCGCCAGCACCTCTACGCTCGGGCGCAGCGCCCGCCGGCACCCCTGCGGGCGAGCCGCAGGCCATCGGCGTAAGCAACCTGCCTACGACCAACAACCCACTGGCCGGTGGCTATTACCTGTGTAGGTAGCAAGGCTGCATACAGCCTTGCGGCCACTGCACGAGCACAGCAAGGGCAGCAATAGTTGTTGCCCTTCTTGGCCCTTTTGTGCTAACGATTTTGGCATCAAAAGCAGATCCAAAATACAACACACGAAGTTTAAGATCCGATCTTCACACGAACAATCTGGCTCTGATACCACTATTGCAAAATTTGTCAGGGGAGCGACATCACATGCGCAACGGAAAAACTAAAAACAAACCACCTCAGATTTCCCATAGAAAGTTTCCGTTGTTGTGCGAAGATCGATGCATCAAAATAAATCCATGAAAACTGCATGTGTATAAGAAAGTACCTAGGGAGATCGTATATCCATGAATCCCTGTAGATCTGTAGGAGAGGATGAAGGAAGTCAAGTGTCCTCCTCTCTAGCGGTATCCACACGACAAGGACTGCGACGATGCACCTCTCTCTTTAGGGAGAGGAGAACAGGAGGTGGCTACCAAAAGAAAACACTCAGCCTATAGAGCTTTGGTTCCCTCCTATTTATAGAGGCCCTCTGAAAACCCTAATGGATCTTTTGCCCTATTGGGTATTCGATCTCCATCCAATTACCCAAGCCTCTTGGATTAGTGGGTCTCTACCCAATAATCTCTTATTAGCAATTATTGGATCTCATCTCAAGATCCAATAATTCAGGGGCTTAATGGATATCCAATAAGATAGGGGGTTCAGCGAATATCTCATATCTGAACCTCTACTCGTCGCAACACCTACCATATGTGTATGACCCTCTGGGCCCAATATCGAGCTGGCCGTGAGTCATACTTGTCAGAACTCCTTCTGACTTAGTGAATTATTATCTCTATAATAATTCACTCAACTCATTGACTACGGACGTATCATGTCACTACGCCACGGCCTCCAAACAATACAGGGGAATCCAATTCTTTGGACTTATCTGTTATCAGTTACCATATATCTATAGTCCCTCATCTATCTAATATCCCAAAGACCCTATACCGGGCATGGTGCTGTCAAGCCATACGGTCTCTCCTCGAGTCTTTCTCTTGTCAAATTCTCCCGGAGAACTCTTTCTCTCTCAATTCGAATAACCTTGGCCAAGGATTTGTTTGAGCAAAGACACATGGGATATTCCTCTTATGATACCGAGAGCGGATGATCCTCTATTGACACTCAATAGCCCTCATAAGGTTGGCTACCACTCCCAATAACTGGTTGTACTAGATCTGAAACTTTCCAAACCTGTAAGTCCGGTATCAAGGAGTGGAATACTCATACAGGACATCCTTGGTCTCTCAAGTTTAAGGACCATATACATTACTGGGACTACAGAATCGTTGTCTGACGTGAGGTATCAATAACCATCTAGCATTCCGTAAGTGGATCAATCAGTGAACTTATTTCCCAATGAGCACCTGCACTGTACCCTTAGTGTCTCCACACAAGTAGCTATGAGACCAGCTACCTCCATCATATGGACGGGTATACAGCACACCAGTCTATCCGGTTATCTCGATGTCCTTCTCAAGTAACCTATGACCAAGATAATTCATGATCTATGTTTAAAAGTGAATCGGTCTCATTATCGTGATCTCATCATGATCCGATTCCCATTGCACAGATCCAAGGATATCACAATATATACAACACGCAAGATAAAGTGATAAAATGCCTAATAATAAGTAAAGAGAAAAAGTGCATATCAAGTCACAAGTGCCATCACTCATGTGATTGGCTTACAGGGCACATATGACTAGCAAGGACCATATACACTGCTAGGACAACGGAATCGCTATCTGACATGAGGTAACAATAATCATCTAGTATTCCGTAAGCGGATCAATCTGTGAACTCATTCTCCAATGAGAACCTATACTGTACCTTTAGTATCCCCACACGAGTAGTTATGAGACCAGCCACCTCCATCATATGGACAGGTATATAGCACACCAGTCTGTTTGGTTATCTCGATGTCCCTCTCGAGTAACCTATGACCGGGATTATTTAGGGTCTGTGTTTAAAGATGAATTGGTCTCATTATCGTGATCTCATCACGATCTGATTCCCATTGCATAGCTCCAAGGACATCACAATATACATCCAGATAATGTGAGAAAATGTTAATAAGCATAAGCAAAGAGATTGATGTAAACGTATTACAAGTGTCATCACTCATGTGATTGGCTTATAGGACACCTATAACTAGCACGATCTTTGCACGCCGATAGAACTTTTTATGGAAATCTAGGAATTTTTTATTTTTTGTTCTTCCGCTATGCATGAGATGTCACCCCCTTGGATTTCCTAACAGCTTTTCCACTAGTTGTCTTCCTTCCAATGGGTGAAGACGAAACTCCCTTTTACAAACTCTATTTACAAAGCTTTCCTCAACACCTCTCTTAAGAACACTTGTAAACTTTCAGAAGAGGGATTTCTACTTCAAATGACAGAGTTTTTCCTTAGTTTTATTGCACACTTCTTGCTATCCCAAGCAAGAACATCTGGGGTATTTATAGACCTCAAGAGGATTCAAATTTCAAATTTGAATCACTTCGGATTTCCAAGGTACTGGCGGTACCACCACCTATCACTAACAGTACCACCGCCAGTTTGACTCTGACACTAGACGGTACCACCGCTCAGTCTGGCGGTACTCTGCGCGACACACCTGACACGATCGATATATCTTTGGCGATACACAGCTTAGCAGCGGTGCCACCGCCCAAGCACTCTACCCCAAGGCGGTACCACCGCCCAAACCACCTGGGAGATTGAACCTAGGCAGTACCACCACCCCAATTTGGCGATGCCACCACCAAACAAGGTTCATCAACCCTATTTGGGCCTTTCATCCGACCCAAACCTGTCCGGGTACGAGTCTAGTTGGCTCATAATAGGGTTGGCCCTATTATAACCTAATTAGTCCTTAATCCTACTTCGATCTAGATAATTATTACAACACTTAATCGAAATGTCGCCCGGCACGTCATTGGCACATCAGCGCTTCGTCCGTTTCTTCGACGCATCATCCTTTCTTGCAGCATGTTGCCCAATCAGCAGTTGACACCTACAATCCTGATTTTCTTGGCGCAACTCTACTCTTCCTGGCCCGATGCCCGATTTCTTTGTCCGAAACCTTCTGTCGATCGTCGATCGAACCTCCGGCTCAACGTCCAATCTCTTGACATGATTTCCTTGTTGAATCTCGGATTTTGATGATGAAACTAATTGAGTGTGATTTGTGGTCTAACTGCGTTTTGAGTTATGTCTACTATCGGCGGGATTGACTACGATAGATGAAACGTAAAAAAGTGAAACAAAGGGCGAAGACAAGTGTGATGAATCTGGGAGTTTGAACACTAGTCGAAGATTCGTTGAGTTTCAGTATCATGAAAAAGGTTTCGGAAGTTCGCGGAGCTTGCCAAAAAAGATCGGAGCTTGCCAAAGAAGCTTGAACTCGCCAAGATCATCGTGAAGTCAGAGCTTGCCGTGAGTCCGCGCAATATTTTCGAAGGTTGGTTCAATTGAAGTAAGATAGGACTTTGTAATATAGGAAACGTCTTTAAAATTCATAGTTAGCACGATTTTGGGTTAGGATTAGATAATCCAGTGGGGGCCCATTGGGCCTGATTAGGATAATTTTGGGATAATTTGGCCCAAAAATATAAATGCAAATTGGTTCAAT
This sequence comes from Musa beccarii, assembly GCA_024322285.1. Lineage (NCBI taxonomy): Eukaryota > Viridiplantae > Streptophyta > Magnoliopsida > Zingiberales > Musaceae > Musa > Musa beccarii. Next base: position 73,968,343 of record CM044395.1, read on the forward strand.
TCAGAATTGAGCCCGGATATTTAATCAATTAGCCCGGATTGAATCAAAATTTTTGTCCAATTGATTTGATATAGTAAAATTTATAAAATCAGACCCTTTGGTGCGTGGAAAGCCAGCATCATTTGTAAAATTATGATGTGTGGAATTGCCAAGACATTTCAGCCTAATTTTAATTTTTAGAGTTTTCCAAAGAATCACTTTAGACCCCTTCCTTTTTGAAAAAAATATTTGATTAAGAAAAATTTGAATCTTGATTAAGAGATTTAAAAGTTTTCTTTGCTAAACCTTCTTCTTCTTCTTGAGAGATCTACAAGTGTGAACATCTTTAAAGGGTTGTAAATTTGATCCTTCCCCTTCAAAGGACTTCTAGTGTGGAAGAGCGGAGCCTAATCAGTGGAAGGTCATTTGACCGAACCACTATACATCATGTGTCTTAAATTGTGAGTGTTTATATTTGAATCATTTCAATTATTGATGAAGTTCATAGTTAGACAAGCAATTAACAAGTTCTTTGAATTGATCTTTTCAATTGGTTTCTTTTTGAAATGTTTCCCTAGTTTAATTTTGCACTAATTCACCCCCTCTTATTTTCTTTTGGTATACGTACGTTCTTTCTCCGGATTTACAGAAAGAAATGGCTTAAATGGTTTTCAAAACATAATTTAGCAAGACTAATATAGAATGAGAGTTTTATGCTTACAATGGAATTTGTGGAACATCATTGAAAATGGTTTTCACCTTTTAAACCACAGGAGAATGGTCGGTTTTGGACCAAATAATTCAAGTAGGCATGAATGCCTTATTTTGTGCTTTAAACAAGAACGAGTTTGATTTCAATTGGGACTTTTGACATGGCGAACTTTGAAATCATGAGGGAACTAGTAGAGTTAAAGACTCGAAAGTAAACCATGATTTTGAGCTCTTCCAAATGACCAAATATCGACGACATGTACACCGCTTCACGGATGTCGTCAATAGTTGAAAAGTCTTGGTTTTTTGAATTTTGAACTCACTAACAAGATCTTAAGATCCTTCAAAATGGTGGGATCCCCATTCAAGAATCAAAGGATCTAAATAATTATTCTATTGATGAACTCATTGGGTCTTTAAAGACCTATGAAAAACATGATGAATATGATGAACATGATCAATATGAACCACCTTCTAAGAACAAGAAGGTTTTTGAACTTGAACTAAGAGTTGCCATAGTGATGACTCAATGATAGGACAATGAAGAGGACTTTGAACCTTTAATCGATCTTAATAAGTTCATTAAACAAAAATCTAAAATCAACAATGAACTTGAGAGACCAATGAAGAAGAAGAAGGCTCACCAAGAAGAAGAAGCAAACTACGCTTTAATATCGACAATGAGGTAAGCTAATACTTGAATTATTTTGAAATTATGATGATTTTGAATGCTTAACAAAGTTAGTAGGAATTTTTTTAATGCTTTTCTTTGTTTTTAGAAATTAAAAAAATTCGAAATTATCATATGCTTTTCTTTATAGTATTTTTGAAAAGTCTTGATGATGCAAGATTTGATTATAAGATTAATCACTTGTGTATCTTGATGGTTTACATTGTTCCAAATATGATGTGATGATTTTATCATGCATGAGCTTTTGAAGTAATAAAGTGTCATAATGATGATGAAACGGTTTTCAAATTTATAAATAGATGCATGACAAAAATTTGACATGGCATTTTAACATAAAAATTGAAAGTGATGCCATCTTTTTTACATATTTGGTCTTACGATTTAATGACGAAGCTTGTGTTTTATTTTGATACATGTTTTCATAAAAATTTTGAATATGCTCACATCAAATTGCTTAAAATGAAAAATCTTTTATTCTATTGAGATGAATGAATTCATGTTATAGTCTTGTGAATCTCATGAAAATAAACATGATGAATATTTTGAATGTGCTTCATGTTTTCGGTCTTAATGATGAAACTTGCTCTTTGAGATCTATATGAAAAACATGAGTATACTCATCAAATCACTTGAAATGGAACACATAAAAATGAGAAATTGCACTATCATGATGTCTTCACGTGTAATGCTTTTGATCTTAATCGACTACATGACAATAATATTTCAAAGTAATACAATGAAGGAGAATATAATTGGACATACCTTATGTAATCATATTGATAATAATAGAAGTTGTCATGCTTAATGATTTTGTGATATCTTATGAATCTTATAAATTAAAATGATTTTGATGATATTTTCGTTTTTGAATATAATGCATGACATTTTCATATGAAAAGTTGAACATTCTTATGAAAGATCAAATCATAAATTGAAACTCATAAAGATGAGAAAATGTATTGTCATGATATTTCAATATGATCTTGATGGATATAATGACAAACTTATGTTTTGAATTTCCTACAATGATGGGATCCACATAAATGTTTCATACATTATGAAATCATCATTGAAATAAAAATACTAAAAGTTTGTTATCATCTTAATGACTTTGTGATATCATATCTTGATGACAAACTCATGTTTCGGTTTTAAAATTTGATACTATCTTTTGAAACATGAAACATATTATCATGATAAATTGAATCTCATGTCTTGGAATAATATGTTGATTTATGCCTTGACAATTTTATGATAAAGTTTGATTTTCAATTTTTGATGAAAGGCAAGTGATAAATTCATTTATGATATTTTATAAATCATTAGAATTGAATGAGATTTTGATGATACGGTAATGACTTTATTCATGTTATTAATCTCAAAAATAATAATTTAATTATGAGTCATAAGTTGATAAATTGAGCTTGAATGATTTTTCTTTTAATGATTCTTGTCTTCTAGAATTTGATTTGTTAAGACATATTTAATGCTTGAATCAAGTTCTAAAAGATTTCATTTTGCTATAAAGAAATTTTATTGAAATCATGATCTTGACAAATATGACTTGAAATTTATAAATCAAGATCTTTACCATGCTCCTTCAGTCTTATAAAGAAAACCTAAATGAAATGTAACTTGTTTTTAATTCAATATATTTTTATGAATTTGTGATCTTGATTCTATGAAATGTGATCTTGATGAAAAATCTTATACTTGAATCAAGTTACTTTATGCTATATCTTTTAAATGAATCATGAGTCTTATTATCATATATTTCATAATATAGAAATGACAAAGATTCTTTTGCTTTTATGTCTTTTGTGGCAATTAAAATAGATAATTGAAAAGAAATTTGCCTTATGATGAATCAATGAATCATGACTTGATCTATGAGAATGATATGTTTTTATGCATCATGATTCAAGATAGTATACCCTTTATCATGAATTGATATTTGCCATGTAAGCCTTATACGATTGAAAATTTGATGAAAAAGAATTGTCTTTATTTGAATCATTGATTTACTTTTATCATGGACAAAATGAATGAAAAGAAAATATGTTAGCACTTGTAATCATGATTTGATCAAATCATATGCTTTCATATCATGATTCTTGGTTGTATGACATTTATCTTGAATTAAAAATTGATAAATATGAATCTAGATCTTGCTAAAATGAAAAATGAATCATGGATGATATCTTTTGGTTTTGATTCTTGTTGAATTTACATATTGATATCCTTCATGACATGATTTCTCATGTTTCAATATATATGCATCATGATGATTGATCATATTGATTGATGCAAAATTATTTGATTGAGATAATATTCATCCCTTCTCTTGACTAAAACAAAGGGGAGAAGATTTATTGCTTGCTTGTCTTCAAAGAGAAAATTTGCTAGCTTGAACATGAGAATAAGAGTTGCTATCTCAAGAGAGGCAAAAACAAATTTCACTTCTTCAAAATTGCTTGCTTTTTGTTACAAATTATTGTTGAATCTTATGCAAGATTATTTGAAGTATTTTACCTTCTTTTGATGCTAACAAAGGGGAGAAAGTTTTTAGCTCGAACATTGCAAAAATTTGCCATCTTGATTCCTACTTTGCAACTTCAAAATAAAATTGTTATATCAAATGATGCAAATATTCATCTTGAGAAAAAAGGTGCAAACATGACATCTCATAAGTAGTAAAATTACCATCATTCATCTTTGAAACTTCTATAATTGAATGGTATAACTTAATGTTGTATTGCAAAATGGTGTATATACAAAACGCATACATGACCTAGTTTGTTGTAAAAATCTGCATATTTTTAAACTAGTTATAATAATAGTTCCTTTTTGTTGATGACATAGGGGAGAAGTAGATTGATGACTTCATGCATTGATTGAATATTTTATATTTGCATGATGGTTTGTTCTGATATTTCACTACATGAATGATAATGTTACTTGGTTGGGATAACAAAGGGTTCTATCAATTGCATATTGATAGGGGATATATAAACTCCGGGAGTATAGTTAATGAATATTAATCAAAAAGGGGAGATTGTTGAAATTTTGATGATGAAACTAAAGTGTGATGATGTCTAATCGTTTTGAGTTATGAATCAAACTATTTAAGGGATTGACTACGATAGGGATGAAGACAAAGCGAAACAAAGGGCCAAGACAAGTGTGATGAATCATTGGGAGTTAGAGTGTTCAAAGGAAGTCAAGATATGCAATCTGGCCGAGAACCAGGAAGCTTCGAAGGGTTTTCGGAAGTTCGGAGGTTCGTCGGAAGTTCATGAGCTTCAAAAAGACGGAGCTTGCCAAAGAATGGGGAATCAAGATCATCGTGAAGAATACCGTGAGTCAAAGAATGTTTTGAATGTACCGCCCAAGATCGGAAGTTAACCTAAGCTCCACTGTCATGTGGACTTTGTAATAGCTTAGGAAATGTCTTTAAAATTCCAGTTAGCACATTTTGGGTTAGGATTAGATTCTATGGGGCCCATTGGGCTGATTAGATGAGTTTGGGCCAAAATTTTGGCCCAAATAGCTACATTTAAGAGGGAAAGATGAGTCAGTGTAGCAGACTCTGCAGCTCTCTTTTCCTTGCATCAGGTGGGGCATTGCTTTACTTCGCTGTTCCTCAGGCCAACTCCTTGACCAGTAGTAGTGACTACTGTAGTTGGCAAGTGTAGCACCGCTGGGCCGGGCGGAATAGAACCGCTGTACAAGTAACCTCAAAGGATTCAAATTTTTGGCTCCAAGTTTGGGCTCTAAATTTGAATCACTTTGAGGCTTATAATACCCCTTCCTTCAGCTGAAAAAAATAACCCTTTTGAGCAAGAAAAAGTCTTGAGTCTTGAGCTTTTGAAGAGTTTGAAAAGTGTTGTTTTCTTTGCTAAGTTCACCTTCTTCTTCTTCTTGAGAGATCTTGTACAAGTGTGAACATCTTGTAAAGGGTTGTAAAAGGGGTGTTTGATCCTTCCTTCAAAGGACTTGCTAGTGGAAGAGCGGAGCCTCATCGCAAAGGCTTCAAGAGTGGATGTAGGTCATTTGACCGAACCACTATACATCATTGTGTCCTTAAATATGTGAGTGTTTATATTTCAATCATTTCATTTCTTGGCTGAAGTTCATAGTTAGTTTCTTTTGACAAGCAATTAATTTCAAGGGAATCGAATCGAAATCTTCCTACGATCTTGTGAAGAAACTCGGTTTCAGAATAATTTAATCCGCTGCACTAATTCACCCGCCCCCTCTTAGTGCCTTTTGATCCTTACATTCCTCTAGTGCAACGTCGATTCTTCCTGCGCCAATTGTCTAATCCTGATTGAGAGTAAATCTGTGTGACTCAAAACGTAGTTAGATAACTAAACACTATCAATTAGTTTCATCATCAAAATTTGAGATTTAACGTAAATCAGTTCCAATTTGATCCTGAAGAGTAAAATCAACCCGAGTTTATTTTCGAATTGGTTCAATTGAAGTAAGATAGGTTTGAATCGAAACTTATTAATCTGATTCAGTTAATCTGATTATAATTTTAGATAATTTAAAATATAAATAAATTGGTTCAATTCAGAATTGATTTAATCAATTAAATTGAATCAAAATTTTTGTCCAATTGATTTGATATAGTAAAATTTATAAAATCAGACCCACATCATTTGTAAAATTATGATATTGGAATTAGACATTTCAGCCTAATTTTAATGTTTTTAGATTTTTAGGACCTTTAGATTGATTTGATTAATCGATTTGAATCGATTAAGGATTTAAAAGATACTGAACTCGATCTAGTATTTTATAAATTAGAATCGATTCGGTGATTAATCAAATCGAGAAAGAATACTCATGAATCGAAATTATTTATAATATTTAAAATTAAATTATTGATGAACTAGTTCAGACTAAACTAGTTCTTTGATTTGATTTTTCAATTGGATTTGAATGCCCTAGTAATTTTTATTTTCTTATATTCTTTGGAATACGTACCAAGAAAGAAATTAAAAACATAATTTAGCAAGCTAAATAGTAGTTTAGTACAATTTCTCCATCAAATTGCTTTTTCATTTGACACCAGGAGACTGGTCCACCAAATAATTCAAGTAGACATGGTTTACTGTTCTACACCAACTTGCAATTGGGACACATACTTTATCAAAGCTTGTTAAAACATATGGAGTTCAACAAATCCAAATATCGTGCAATGTAGTTCATCTTTTATTGATGTTTTGAACTACCAAGATAGTTTGTACTTCTTCCCATGTGGAATTATGATTGGAATATGACTTGTGATTAGAAAAAAAGTAGACAACAAATCCAATATCCAAATCACTAATGATAGAGGTTTATTTACTGCTATAGTGGTTGCATAGTGATTAAATTATTCTACACCACCCAATATCTTATATTCTCTGTGGGCATCCACAATATGATGTCAAAACAAATAAGTAATATAGGATCACATGCTAATACTTGCACATAATTTGAGTATGTAGTTTGAGCCAAATCATTGGCGTAGTTGAATATTAGCTTTCATTATCATATGCATCTTAAATAGCAGTCTTGATTGTTTAATTTGATTATAAGTTAATCACTTGGTATGAGCATTTTGGTGGTAGCACTTTACTATACGTCTAATAATGATCACGGTCATTAATTTATTAGATGACAGATGACGTGAAATGATCCATGTTTGATAACATATATCACTTCTATGAGAATTATAGTTGAATGATTTATGTTACAATGAGAGAGAATCTTTCATGCTGAGGTTGTAGCTATCTTATCTTATGAACTCTTTCGTAGATAAAGCTCTTTTGAGACCAATAATTCTCTCAAATGTCTCGAATCATGAATACATTTAGTGCCAATCCTTATCGATGTCTTCACTAGCTTATGATGTTATCGCCCATGAAATAATATCAAACAATTAAGGAGAAGGCAGTTCGAGCTACATCTTTATGAGAACATAGAAGTTGACTTAACATTGTATTTTTTACATATATTCATATGTTATTTGGTCATCGTACTCTTTTGAGCTACTTGGGAGTTCGATATATTAAATTGGAGTGATTCTGCAGCTCTATTTCAATATATCTAATAAAAACACTATCCACTTGCTCCATCATCATGTCATCATAATCAAAGCTTTGAGAAACGCATTCTTTTATCTACTTTTATATTGACAGTAAAAAATTCTAAATTATATGAATATTTCAGATTTAAACACAATCATTGACTATGATTAATTTTATGGTTAAATATATTTGTAGGGTATTATATTTGCTATTTAAGTCCTTGAATCATTTAAGTATTTTAATTGACTCGAATTGAATAGGTAATTTTCAAGTCAGTTTGAGTTATTGATTTAGATGTTTGTAAAAGAGATGAGTAGAAGTATTCTTAAAGATAATTTATTTCACTACATCAGAATACAGAAACCTATGAGGATGATTTTTTTTAATTTATATTAAACTATAAAAGCTAATTTATTATTGTTATATTAGTTCTATGCAATCTTGTATTTAATATTTTTTGCTATATTTTGAAAATTGATTTTATTGTTTTATTGACTTTATTATAATAAATTAAATTTAAAGAAGCATATACATTAGTATATAGAAAAATTATATAAGAGTGGCAGATTATATATCTTTAGATACACGCATATGGACAAACTCATAGCATGTTACGCAATAACATCAAATCATATCATATCATGTCCTATCCATCATTTGCAAATCAGGTACGTCATCTTACTCTCATAAAATGCTTATAAGATTCCATGTGACTCCATTCTATCGCTTCATGTTATATATAATCATATATGTCATGCTTGTTTCTTATCGTCGACATTACATCTTCTCTTACTAAATCAAGAATTTACCATCTTAAGGTCATATCTCCCATGATGATAAGACCTCTATATATCCACAAACAAGACCCAAATGTCTTTATTTCTATTTACCTAAACCTACTACTGAATCCATCCATCATATGTAGTGCTTGATTACCTATAAAATAAAATAAAATAATCCACTAAGAATTCATCTTGAAAAAAGGTCAAACATGAGTTCATAATGTATATATTTGCACATAATCAAGCAAATCTAAATCGTAGCAAGATAAGTTAACAAGACGTACATGACCAATTGATGCAATTGTTGACTAGGGTTCGAGGTGGAGAAAAAAATAAATCAAATTGAAGTATCTAATTTGTTCTGATAGTTCCTATAAGTAGGTTAAACAAACTATAGAAGTAATATATTGGTATAGATGAATATTAATCAATCAAATTAGAATGACAAGCATGATGTTGATCCAGTTATGAATCAAATTTTAAGCTTTTGCTGATGACAAACTTAGTTTGTATGATAGTAGAGTTGTCAAGATATATGCAATAACAAGACCAAAGTCGAGAGTTATCGTCAAAATACAATGAACATGATCATGTGGTGAAGAATACCTCAAAGAATAATTGAATGTACCGCCCAAAATCTGTAACCTCTCCACTTCATTGTGCTTTTGTCAATCCTAGCATCTATCCTTCTATCCTATTGTTGTGTATAACATTTAAAGAGGGAAAGATGAGTCAGTGTACAGACTCTGCAGCTCTTTTTCCTTTGCATCAGGTGGGGCATTGCTTTTACTTCGCTGTTCCTCGGGCCAACTCCTTGACCAGTAGTAGTGACCACTGTAGTTGGCAAGTGTACTGCTGCTTACGTAACCTGGTAAGAATGAAGCGAAGTTATAACTTATCTAGCTATGCCTCGTGTTAGATTAGATTATGATACCCGTTATAATTGATAAGATATATGATAAATCTAATTGGATTCTGATAATAGTATCGATCAATAAAAAAGAAGTTCATATTATGATAAAATTCCTTAGGGAATGTCTTGATAGAAGAAACTTTCATAATAATTTATCCTAGATCATCTGCTCTCGCCTAGAAATAGACAGGATCTCTGGGGATCAAAAAATAACAGAAACAACACAGAAGCATCTAAGAGTTGCATAAAGAATAGCAACACATACGAGGAGAAGGAGTCTAGTTCTCCTTGTAGATTGGCAGTGACATTGGATCTAAAAAAGATATTCAGATCAGAGATCCCTTTCCTTCTTTTTCAGATGGCATCAAAAGGTACACATCATAAAACTGATCTATTGATATTTGATTTCAATCCTAGTATAAAGGTTTTTTCGTATTATAAAAGCATGATTAAAGTTTTTTATGCTTACAGTTGGTATCAAAGTCATGTTCTTGAAATCAAAAACTTTAGATCTATTATTTTTCTGATTTATGATATTTGAATGATCCGTATTCTGTCAATCTGTATTCCTATCCATTTCGGTTTATCGTCATGTTTTATCACCTGTTTGTCGGCGATGTTAAAGAAACAACGGCGATCGCTATAAGATCTTGTTGTCGACCTGCGTTTCACGACCAAAAGGGCGAGCTATCGCACCGAGAGCCATAGGGTGCAGATCGACCATCGATGATTTTGAGTGAACACTAGCGGCAACCATGCGCAAGCAAATACCGATGGCAGCCTCACGCGCACAAGATGAAATGCGAGATAATATCAATAGCTGGCGAGGTCGCGCAAGCGACAACCACATCTATATTTTAGAACTCATAAGCATTCGGGCAAAATTATAGTTTTGCCATTAGGGTTTTGTAAAAATAAAATTATAGTTTTGCCATTAAGTATTTTATTAATACTATGATAGTTCTGTCATTTACAAATATGATAATTCTGATTTATGTCCTGTCAACATATTATGATTTTACCCTTATGCAATTGAGAAATTTTTTTATTATTTATATTCTCAATTATAAAATTGATCAATAAAATTTAATTAAATTTGATCATGATTATATTTTGATTAATTATTAATTAAATTTAATTTTGATCAAATTTAGAAATGATTAAATTTTGATCAATTTTTTATTTTGATTGACTTATTTAATTGGACTAATATTTAGTTAATTCTGGACTTGCCCAAATTAAATAAAATTAATTAATTTTATTTAATAATTAAAAAATTATAAATTATTATTCTTTTATGATTTTTCTCATATGATTTATTGATTACATGTGATAAAGAAAATCTAATTATTGTTCTTGGATATTTCTTTAGTTATTCACATGTATATAATTAAAATTATGAAATAATATCTATCTTTCATATGAAGCATGATTTATATGTTATCATGATTATCATATGAGTTTTTCCTTTTACTGATTAAAGTTCAATAATTATTATGGTTATTGTTATATTATTGAACTGCTTAGCATGAAATGAATTAAAAAAATTTGATGAATATTATTTGTAATTTATTTCCCTAAGTTTATCTGACCAATAGGTACCAAAATGGCCTAAGATGATAGACTTTTGGAATGTGAATTATAATAAAAGTCTTATTATTTATAGGACATTTTAAACTATATTTTATATTATTGTAATGGTCTTGTAGCCACCAAAGTGACTTAGACCAATAACTTATAAAATGACATGTTTTGACGCATCGATCTTCGCACGACGATGGAACCTTTCTACGGGAAATCTGGGGTGTTTTGTTTTTGTTCTTCCACTACGCATGAGATATCGCTCCCCAGAAGGATTTTCCAACAGTGGTATCAGAGCCAGGTTGTTGGTGGGAAGATCGGATCTTAAACTACATGTGTTATGATTTAGAACAGCTTTTGTCGTCAAAATCGTTAGCGCAAAAGGGATTAGTCCTAAATGACATCAAGAAAATAATATTTATAATGGCACACATAATTAAGAGATTTAGATAATCCCAAAGGAGTATCTACTTCAAATAATTATGTGATGGGGTAGGATGATACTATTTTGAATATTCTTGTAGTTTAGTGTTGTATACCCAAAGGTAACAATACTATTCCACAAGGATGGTATCGGTCCTTCATCGATGATTTTGAGTGAACACTAGATATGTCAATATTTCACCCAAAGATGAAATGTAGATAATATCAATAGTTCATCATATTTTAGAACTCAAAGCATTAATGTTATTTTATATTTTTACAGTGGTACTTCTATCCATACATTCTTATGCTTCCAGTGTCCCTGTATTCTCTAGATCAAATTATTCAGAATGGTTAGACCATGTGCAATTCACACTAGGTGTATTAGATCTTGATTTAACGGTGCTTGTTGAAAAGCTTATAGACTTGACTGATAAAAATACTATGGAATAAGTTAATGAAATGAAGGCTTAGGAAAGATCTAATAGGCTTAGTTTAATGTTCATAAGAATGATGATTGCAAATAACATAAAGACTTCATTACCGATTACAAATAGTGCAAAGGAATATTTAAAGGTTATTGAAGACAGATTTAAATCTGTTGATAAGTCATTGGCTGGCACATTAATGAAAGAATTGACTATAACTCAGTATGATGGCACTCGAGGAATTCAGGAATACATCCTCAATATGGCTGATAAAGCTGCAAAACTTAAAGCATTAGGTATGAATGTTGATAAGTCTTTTCTTGTGTAGTTCATTATTAATTCTCTTCCTTCTCAGTTTGGCCCATTCAAGATCCACTATAATACAAATACGGATAAGTGAAATTTGAATGAGTTAACTAGTATATGTGTTCAGGAAGAATTGAGATTAAGGTAGGAAAGTTCATTCAATATCATGACTACCACTCAAGGAGTTCGTAACAAGAAAAAAAAAATTGAAGCGTCATTCATCAAAGAAATTTACTAGGTTTAGAAATATTAAATAGACAAATGAAAGGAAAGCTTTTACAGTAAAGTGCTTCTTTTGTGGCAAAAAAGGACATGTGAAGAAGGATTGCATTAAACGTAAAACTTAGTTCGAAAAGAAAGGTATGTACTTGACCTTTGTATGTTTTAAATCAAACATTACAGAAGTTCTTTCTAACACTTGTGGATTGATTTTGGTACTTCAACTCATGTTACCAATAATATGCAGGAATTTCTTTCAATCCAGAAACTAAAAGAATATGAAAGATTCATCATTATGGAAAATCGTCTCAAAACGAAAGTGGTATCAATGGGAACTTATCGTTTACGCCTAAAGACAGGTCATCTGATGGATCTTATTGACACATGTTACGTTCCTACTATTTCTAGAAATTTGGTTTCTTTATCTAGAATTGATGAGTTAGGATATTATCTTTCTTTTGGTAATGATAAACTCACTATATTTTATGATTCAATAAAAGTTGATTCTAGAATTCTGTATAATGGTTTGTATAGAATTAATTTGAATCTTGAGTTTGCAAAGATATTATTGACCCTACAATCAAATGTTGGATTGAAACATAGTTTCAATAATGAAAGATCTTCTACACTATGGCATAGACGATTGGAGCATATCTCTAAGGAAAGAATTGAAAGATTAGTGAAGGATAATATTTTAGAAGATTTAGACTTCACTGATTTTGATGTTTGTATAGATTGCATTAAGGGAAAGCAAACTAAACATACAAAGAAAAATGCCACAAGAAGTAAAGAACTCCTTGAGATTATTCATATTGATATCTACGGACCATTCCATATTCCTTGTTTTAGTGGAGAAAGGTATTTCATCATATTTATAGATGACCTGCCTAGATATGGCTATATTTATCTAATACATGAAAAGCCTTAGGTCGTTGACACTCTTGAAGTATACATAAATGAGGTCGAGAGACAATTAGGTAGAAAAGTTAAAATTATCATATCTGATAGGGGTGGTGAATTTTATGATAGATATGATGAATCCGATCAGAATATCGGTCCTTTTGCTAGATTCCTAGAACAATGGGGTATTTATGCTCAATATGCCTTACCAGATATGCCACAGCATAATGGTGTTGCTGAAAGGCAAAATCGTACTCTTATGGATATGGTTAGGAGCATGATGAGTTATTCCTCTGTAACTGATTTAATGTGGGGTGAAGCTCTTAAGACAGCTATATACATCTTGAATAGGGTTTCTAATAAGTTGATTTCATCAACTCTAGTTGAGTTATGGACCGGTAGGAAACACAGTTTGAGACATTTACATATTTGGGGGTATCCTACAGAGATAAGAGTATTCAATCCACATAAAAAGAAATTAGATCCAAGAACTATTTCTGAATATTTTATTGGTTATCCATAAAAGTCTAAGGGATACAGATTTTATTGCCCTAACCATAGTACAAGAATAGTAGAATCTGGTAATGTAAGATTCCCAAAAAATGATGAAATCAGTGGGAGTGAAAAATCTCGAAAGATCAATTTTGATATTGAAGAGATTCAAGTTAATTCTCTCGTACCATCTCCTATTCGAGAAATTATTGTTCCTCAAATTAATGAGAGAATTGACGAGGGTGAACAATAAAATAATATTGATGAACTCTCACATGATGTTAATATCGCCGTTGATGATCTTGTAGAACAATCACAATTAGCAGCTTTGAGAAGGTCTCAAAGGAAGAGGAAACATGTCATTTTTAATGATTATGTGGTATATCTACAAGAATCAGATTATAATATAGAAATAAAATGAGAACCCTTATCATTTTCATAAGCCATAGAAAGTAACGATTCTGAAAAATAATATGATGTAATGAAAGAAGAGTTAAAATCAATGGATCAGAATGGTGTTTGGGAATTCATTGAATTGTTTGATAATTATAAAAGAGTTGGTTGTAAATAGATCTTTAAGACAAAATATAATTCAACAGGCAAAATCAAATGATATAAAGCTAGACTTGTGGCCAAAGATTTTTCTCAAAAAGAAGGCATCGACTATAATGAGACTTTCTCTCCGGTTTCTAGAAAGGACTCGTTAAAGAATCGTTAAAGAATCATTATAGCTCTAGCAGCTCATTATGATCTTGAGTTACATTAGATGGATATGAAATCTACATTTCTGAACGGGGATCTGGATGAGAAAATCTATATGGAACAACCTAAAGGATTCATAGAAAAAGGAAAAGAAAGTTGGGCTTGTAAACTTAAGAAATTCATTTATAGCCTTAAACAAGCTTCTAGAAAATGGTATATAAAGTTTCATGATACCATTACATCCTTCAGATTTAAAGAGAACACTATTGATCAATATATATATCTGAAGATAAATGGGAGCAAGTTTATTATATTGGTATTATATGTTGATGATATTTTACTTGCCAGTAGTGATCTTGGTTTATTACACGAAACCAAGATATTTCTTAACAAGAACTTTAAGATAGTTGATATGAATGAGACAACCTATGTTATTGGCATTGAGGTATTTAGGAATAGATCTCAAGAATTATTAGGACTGTCTTAGAAAGGATATATTAATCGTATCTTGGAGAGATTTAATATACAGCTTTGCTCAGCTAATGATATACCTATTTCTAGAGGTGAAAATTTTAGCCAAAACCAATGCCCGAAAAATGACTTAGAAAGGAATCAAATGAAGAACATTCCTTATAGGTGTGCAATTGGAAGTCTATTATATGCTAAAACCTATACAAGACCATATATCAATTTTGCAGTTGCAATGCTGGGTAGATACTAGAGAAACCTAGGAATGGAACATTGAAAAGTTGCAAAGAAAGTAATAAGATATCTACAGGGGACAAAAGATTATATGCTCACATATAAGAGATCAGATCAGCTTGAAATAATAGGATATTCAGATGTTGATTTTGCAAATTACCTCAACAATAGGAAATCCACTTCAGGATTTATATTCATGTTAGCTAGTGGGGCAATTTCTTGGAAAAGTACAAAGTAATCGCTTATTGCATCATCTATAATAGAAGCTGAATTTATGGCATACTTTGAGGCTACAAATCAAGCTTTATGGCTGTGGAATTTCATCTCAGGACTTGGTGTGGTCGACTCAATTGCCAAGCCGTTAAAGATATTTTGTGATAATACCGTAGCAGTTTTCTTCTCTAAGAATGACAAGTACTCTAGTGGTTCCAAGCACATTGAGATAAAGTATTTGGTGGTTAGAGAAAGAGTCCAGAAATAACAAGTGTCAATTGAAAATCTGAGCACCACTATGATGATTGCTGATCCATTTACTAAAGCCTTACAGTGTAAAATATTTAAAGAACATGTTCTTAGAATGAGGCTTGTGAGCAAGCCATAAAAGATATGGTGATGCATGTTTAAGTAGATGTTATTATTGACATTTTTTCTTGCATAATTAAAGTTATTTGTTTCTGCTATCTTGTTTACATTTATGTTTATGCATATTATGGTTGAATGTAATAACAGGATTGTCTTGACAAGACAAATTACATGAGTCATTATAGACTATATTAGGAAAAAACTAACAATGTTGTAGTACATAGAAGAGAGTATGACATTGATGATATACAAGCACTATGATTTGCATTGATGGTTAGACTTAATATAGTATTATTATGTTTATTAAATTTATTGGCTTGTTTTAAAAATTCATAGCCATGTATAAAATACTTTTTAAAATTTTTTAAGATCCAATTAGGTAAAATTATTTTCAAACAAATTTTATTTTTTTTTTGCTTATTTTTATTTTGAATATTTTTTATATCTTATCAATTAATGGGCCAAGTGAGAGAATGTTAGATTATGTGGCTCGTTATAATTGGATACGATATATGATAGATCTAATTGGATTCTAATAACAGTATCGACCAATAGAAAAGAAGTTCATATTATGATAGGATTCCTTAGGGGATGCCCTTGATGGAAGGAACTCCCCTAATAACTTATCTTAGACCCTCTGCTCTCACCTATAAATAAACAAGACATCTAGGGATCAAAAGACAACAGAAGCAACACAGAAGTATCTAAGAGTTGCATAAAGAATAGCAACACAGATGCATCTAAGAGTTGCATAAAGGAAAACATTTCACAGACATCAGTTGAGAGATTATAGTTTTCCTCTCAACCCCCCTGAGCCATCAATCAAAGTGGTTATGTGAAAGGATACGAAGAAAGGAGAAGAAGTCTAGTTCTCCTTGCAGATTGGTAGTGACATTGGATCTAAAGAAGGTATTCAGAGATCCTTTTTTTTCTTTTTCAGATGACATCAAAAGGTACATATTGTAAAATTGATCTATTGTTATTTGATTTCAATTCTGACATAATGATTTTTTCGTATTATAGAAGCATGATTAAAATTTTTTATACTTACACCTGGACTTGCAATTAACTTTCCTCTAACTCAACCTTTGCATACAATTATAGTGGACAGATATTTCTAGACCATTTGGGAGTTGCAGAATAGAAGGATGCTGCTAAATCTTTTTATACAGTGAAGTAATGTATTTCTTCTATGAATTTTTAAAATAATTTGAACAAAATTTGCATAAGATTCTTTAGATGTGTTTAGAGAAGATCTACAAATGAGAGAAAAAAAAGGAATGAACACTAAGTAATATAAATTAAATATATTAAGAAAGATCAAAAAAAAAAAAAGAAAAGAAGAGTATATTGTTAAAAGTAATAAAAGATGATATTGATTAGACCTCAAATTAACTAGTGACGTTGCTGACGACAAAGTTAACTTTGAAAAAATAATAATAGTATAATTAGTGATACGAAAATGATGATGCAATCAACACTGCTAAGTAGTTGATACTCGGGCACGACATGGTTGACATCTTAAGGCTATATGATCGACACTATAACATCATTTGACGAATACTTCAGCTTCACATGCCCAACAGTTTGATGCCATCTTCATTAATATCTCGACATTATGTGACTGGCATGGAATTACTCCCCAGACATTATAAACTACAACTACTATAAATTTTTTAGACTTGACACAACACAATCCCACAAAGATCAAAGAGAAGCGTAATCGTCATTGATATTGATGCACATCTTCGAGGAAACGATTATGATACCAAACTGTAAAAGGCCTCACAAGTGTGTTACCTCTCAATCTATAATTCACAAGTTTTAGTACATTTAATTCCAAAGAACTCGGCTCTTAGTGATGTAATTTATAGGATTTAACATCTTGAGAAGCAGAAGAGATCTTGATATTTTACTGATATAGTTAGAGACAAATACCAAATATGATCTCAATTTATTCTGAATTGATTTTTCAATCAAATAAGACCAACAAACAATTCTAACAAATCCTTTAATTATTTTTATCACAGAAAATATCTATCATATATCCTTTTTGCTTAGGGGAAGGATTTAATTACCATGATGCTATATCAATTATACAACAATTCATATGATGTTTCAACAAACACATTTAGAAGTTTAATTTGTCATGTGAAAAATTATGGAACAATAAGCAAATTGGTTTTTGATTGTTTTTGTGTTGAACGGATAATGTCAAGTTTTAGTATCTAATTAGACCTCAAACTCATATAATTAACCGGGCCGGGCCGGACAGGACAGGGCTGGGCCAGTATATTGTTGTTAGGCCTAAAAGCCCGGCTCAGAGCATTACCTGTTTGACTCCCCCACTCGACTACTGTTAGTAGTATCAACGTCAAACAAAAGCAGCAGTCCGTCTCCAGTTGCGACCCCCTCGCGGAGGGTATATAATGAGGAGAAAGGGTGAGAAAGGGAGAAAGAGAGAGGGATCTTTGTGACGGCCGCGGCGGCGATGGATCCGGACGCGGTAGCGAAGGCTTTCGTGGAGCACTACTACCGGACGTTCGATGGGAACCGGGCGGCGCTGGGGGGCCTGTACCAGGACGCCTCCATGCTCACCTTCGAAGGCGACAAGATCCAGGGCACCGCCGCGATCGTCGCCAAGCTCACCTCCCTCCCCTTCCAGCAGTGCGCCCACGCCATCTCCACCGTCGACTGCCAGCCGTCCGGCCCTGCCGGCGGCGTCCTCGTCTTCGTCAGCGGATCCCTACAGCTCGCCGGCGAATCCCACACTCTCAAGTTCAGCCAGGTATCCTACCTTCTCTCTCTATCTATGTGCGCCTTCCGTCACTTAGTCGTTCGATTTGATTAGATCGACCGGCCTCCATAATTTCTGTATCCATTTAGATCGGTGATGGATCGTGTTTTCCTTTTCTTTTTCCTCGAATTCTTCAGATAGATCTGATGATATATTCTTCTTTGGGAATGCTCTGTTTTCATGCTATTAATTCTAGGGTTTTTATTATGATGATGACGATAATCTGATACACTGTTTCACATTTCATGCGTTTCTTTAGTCTTACTTAAGGTCTGTTGATCTGACTTGGTATTTTTGGCTATTCGGGTTGCCAACAGCTTGTTCATAGTTGTGCTTGACGGTCTTATTGCAGACGACATCCTTTTGGCATTTGCCGGTAAGAGGGAGCTAAGTCTGCGCTTGTCATTGCAACCTGCAAAGTCGCCTAGTAACGATTTGGACATAGGTGATTTTGCAGGCAAGCGAAATAAAATTGGCCTCTAACCTACAAATTTTCTTCTAAGATTGCAGTGTGACCGTAATTAGGCAATCAAATTCTGTTCGCATTTGCAAAAGCTCCATTCTCAGATAAAATAAGCATGGATGGCTAAACACGCCCACTTTGAATGTTGTATTACATTCACTGGAAATCATAAACCCCTTAGGCTGCACCATACGATGCGAAGGGGAGGATGAGATCCTTGAATTAAAGTGTTCATGAACATTAAATGATCTTTCTGTTGCCATAAAGATTTACCCTCAGTTGTGAAACTTTTAAAAAATAACTCTCATGCTGCTGTACTGATAACTTTAGTGACATAGGTTCTGTTAATGGCTGCTTGGTGGCCCTACTTTATCAAATGATTTAGCTAGAGTCTAACCTCATTATGTTTAATTCTATCAGATTTTAGATTAGGCTACCATTTATTCCTACTGGGCCTAGGTTTGTTCTATTAAGAAAATGATTTTCTTCCATTACACTAAATGCATACAAGATTTCTTAAACGACTCTAACATGAAACATGAGACCTATGTCTTCAACAATGCACTAACCACTAGAATGTCTCAAGACATGCTTGATCTATTTCTTGGTAAAGGATTTTTCACATGATATAGATATTTCTTTTCTAGATGTTGATAAAAAAAATTTACATACAATAGTTTTTGGTCTTCTTAGTTTGAGTTTTACTACCATATGAACTATTCTTATGAGCTCAAGAGAGTTTAGATGTCTTAATTTGAGTTGGAGAATGGTACTCAAATATTTCAATATGGGATATAAGGCTAGAAGAAAGGATATTCTAAATATACATACATACATGCACACTGATGGTGTGATCGTCGATGATGCCTCTGTCAGCTTGACTCAATCTTGGGCAACATACGCAAGAGCCCATAGATGATGAATTGCAAGAAGACCGAAGTCGGGTGAGGTGCTAGACCCAGTCCCTCCGACACTCAGAATTGAAGTGAAAGTGGAGTCATGGGTGAATAGTAATTGACCTTGATAACAATAAATTAAAAACTAATGGGCTTTATAGCAAGCTGAGCCCAAGGAAATATTTTGCCGTGTGGGTAGAATATTCCCTTTTGGATTCATTACTGCTATTGAGTTTGGGTGACTACCATGCCATTTAGGTCTTGCCCCTTATACTAAGCCGACAGCCATATGATATGTGTGTGTATATATATATATATATATATATATATATATATATATATATATATATAGGTAATATTTTGGTGACTAAACTAGCCCGACACCTGGTTGCCACCAAGGTGCCAACTTCGGGTGCGGAAGAGCCTTCATTACTGACCGAGGCACCTTAGGATCGAGAGCACACCTCCTTCATTATTGACCGAGGCATATACTGTTATGAAGTGATGCCTTTCGGGTTGAAGAACACAGAAGCGACATACTAAAGAATGGTGAATAAGATGTTCTTACACAAAATCGGGAGGTACTTAGAAGTATACGTGGATGACATGATAGTCAAAAGCAGAATGTCCGACACAAACTTAACGGACTTGGTCTAGACGATCTAGATATTGAAAAGGTTCAACATGCGCCTTAATCCATCAAAGTGCGCATTCGGGGTCAGTTTTGAAAAATTCCTCAACTTCATTATCCACCAAAGGGGGATGGACGCAAACCCCGAGAAGGTCCGCGCTATAACCAAGATGCACCCATGTTAGTTCGTAAAGGAAGTGCAACAATTAACAGGATGGTTAGCAGCACTTAGTTGGTTCCTATCCCAGTCGGGTGATAAATGCCTATCCTTCTTTTGAGCGCTAAAGAACCTGAAGAGTTTCTTATGGATCGAGGTGTGTCAACAGGCATTCGAAGGATTGAACCATCATCTCGCTTGATTGCTACAACTCTCTTCTTCCACCTTGGGCAAAGTGCTAAGCTTGTACCTTGCGGCCACCGACTATGTCGTTAGCTTGGTGCTATTGCGGGATGATTCGGGGACCCAACGACCCATATACTACGTCAGCCATATGTTGGACGGGCCCGAGGAACGCTACCCCCCATTGAGAGGCTAGCGTTTGCATTGGTGTTGGTAGCAGGAAAGTTACACCCCTATTTCCAAGCGTACCAAATACAAGTGGTTATTGACTCGTCGCAACGACAGGTCCTCTTATGATTTGATGTCTTGGGGTGGATGCTAAAGTGGTCGGTGGAGCTAGGAGAGTTTGACATCCAATACGTCCCGAGGAGCTAGGAGAGTTTGACATCCAATGGGGAATGGACCTCTTAGGGCCCTTCCCATTGGCATCGGACTAGAGAAGATTTCTCATTATGAGAGTAGATTACTTCACAAAGTGAGTAGAAGTCGAGCCAGTATTGAGTTGAAGGATTTGTTTAGAAGAACATAATCACCCGCTTTGGAATCTTGAGGGCTCTCATCACCAATAATGAAACTCAGTTCAACAATATAAAATTCGAAGAGTTTTGCCAGTCCTATATAATCCAACGAAGGTTCAGTTTGGTGGCTCACCTCCAAACCAATGGTTTGGCCAAGGTCACCAACCGAGCCATCCGAGAGGGTTCGAAGAAGAGGGTTGTCGGGGTGAAGGGTACTTGGGTGGACAAACTCTCGAGCATCCTATGGGCATCCTGCACCACACGTAAGATCGGCTCAAGTGAATTGCCATTCAACTTGGCATTTGGCACTAAGGCGGTCCTTCCACCTGAGATAGTCTTCCCGACTCCTTGGGTAGAAAATTTTGACGAAGCCACGTCTGAAGGACTTCAAGCCGGACTAGTCCTGGTCAAGGAGGTCAAGGCTGAAGCACATCTGCGAGCCCTAAGATACAAACGAGTAGTGGCAAAACTCTTCCACCGTGGAGTTTGCCTACACAAGGTCGGGGTTGGGGATCTGGTGCTTCGTAAAGTCGAGGTTGGCGACCTGATGGGTTCTTGAGGAAAGCTAGCACCGAGCTGGGAGGGGCCCTACCATGTGACTGAAGTTGTTCGAGACGGAACGTATCACCTGGAATCCACAAAAGGCGAAGCATTATCGAGAACTTGGCACATCGCCAACTTGAGAAAATTCTACCTGTAAAAGCCTCGAGTGTTTAGGGTAGAAAACCATCCTGGAGCGTGACTTGGTTCACAGGGCTTGACATGTCACTATGTACCTCAACAGAGCAAAATATATGACAAAAGAAAAGTTTATTGATCAACAAAGAAGTAGCTACATCATTGTCGGGTCAGGTGCCCACAATTGAACACGGGTCTCGACCTGCAAAAAGAAAACTACTAAAAGAACACTGGCGTGTCAAGTTTGGTGGACCGACCCAACAATAAAAAAGGGATTGAGAATAACAGGAGATCAAGCAGTTGGGTGAGGAGGCGCGTCAATGCTATCGTCAAAAGGCACATCCTCCATCGGGACATTCTCGTCCTCGAGGCGGTCAATGAAGGGGTTCTCCTCGACCTTCAACTGTGGGTACTTCACCTTAAAGCGAGCCAAGACAACTTGGTACCCGTACTAGTACGAGACTGGATTTATTCTCACCAAGCCCTTTTGGAACCCGACTGACTCCTTGTAGGCAGCAATCGTCCCCTTTTCCCATTGAGGAATACGGCGTCCCTCGTCTTCGAGCGCCTCCTTTGCCTCTCGGGCCTTGGTCCTCACTACCTCCAACTCTCTGGGGATCTCCAATAGCTGGTCCTCCATGATGCGATTAGTCCCTAGAACATCCTTCAGCTGTTTGTTGAGGCTAGCCAGACGTTGCTTTGCATCCCCCAGCTACTACTCTGAATTCCCCAGTTTCTTCTCCACCTCCTCATGCCTCTGTTGGGTATCCTTGAGTCTTCGCTCGACATTTTCCAGCCGACCAGCTAGCTCTGTCGCTCGAGCCTTCGCCTCGACAATAGCAACCAGGGTTGACCCCGTCTTTAATGCTTTTACCTTGGCTCGAAGCTCGTCTATTACCAAGGATAATTGGTCGATCACCACACCGGCATCTCGGACCCGATCGATTAGAGTCGTCACATAGGGATGATGTTGCATAACAAGAATGAGTTAGCGTCGAGAGAATTTTAAGAAGGCAGAGTGCGATACAACTTACCATCATTTTGTTTCTGAAGTGGCTATCAATCAGGACCTCCGAGGGGGAACAGTAAATTTGTTTTGCCAGACCCGAGCACAGCGATCCACGATAGTATTGCTCCATGGTCGCGCCCTTGCCCCACACCCTTTGAGCTTGCTAGAGGCCCTCCCAACAGGGCTCTGGCGGGGTGCTCGAAGAGGGGTCAGTAAGGTTAGTATTCTACAAGGCCATAAAGGGTAGGGATTTACCCTTGTATAAGTCCCACATCGATTGTGGCCTCGCCACCTTCTTGCTTGATCCTGTCGTGGAATCTCGGCCCCTCATGCATGCTGTTGGAGAGCATCCAGTTCCCCAAGCTAGACCCTCGAGCGTAGAGCTCTGGCCTTCTGTAGGTGTTGTTGGTGAGCGGATTGATCCCCGAGCCGATCCTTCAATGACATCCCCTTTCTCAGCACCCGAGGCCTTCTGTGCCAGTGTCTTAAGTTTCTTCTTGGACCACCTAGCACCATTGTGACCCAACCGAGGCGGGTCAACTAGCTCCACAGACGGCTCTCATAGGGTTGTCCAGGCCGACTGAGGCTCCGTAGCATCGATGTGGAGCCTTATCCCTTCAACTTCTTGTGGTTCATACCTAGAGATAGTTCACACCATAGCATAAGATTAAGAACGAAAGTCGAGCAGAGGAGGGACGATCAGGTCATACCTCGAGGAGCAGGGCTGAGGCTCGCCTCGACCAGCCAATCCTTGTCCATCTTCCTCACTGCCTTGGAAGAGGAAAGAATCTCCCTCAAGCGACGTATATGGTCTGCCTTGTTCGACAGGAAGGAGGGAGTGTTATCAATGGTGCGTACTGACCAGGCGAGGGAGAATCCCCATTCTCAGCGGGTGCTTATGAAAAAGTAACACGCCCTCCGACTTTGTTATTTAAAGGGGTGTTAGCTTAAAACCTCCTTAAGCTGCCAAGTAATGATCGCTTTGTCCCTTGCACAGCTGAAAGCAGGCGGAGAAGAGGGTGCTAGTCGGGACGATGCTCGCACCTTGGCACTTCCTAGTAAATGCAACAGGATAGCGTCATGAGTTGGGTGCCATTTGGGAAGCCGAAATCCTCCACCATTAGAGGCAAGATATAATGACCGGATGGAGCGTGAGGGAAAGTCCCACCTTGAGGGCGTCACAGGATAGGCAAAAGCCCCATAGAATTAGGTTGAAGGGGCGCTGCCCAGGTCGGGGATCACACAACTCGAAGTTGGTCGAGATGCAATAACGGGATTGTAGGTGATCTAAAAATGCAAGACGCTTCAATGACTATAATGGTGGTGCGAGCCCCAAAGCCTATTATAGTAGGACGAATAGGGAGATTTGCCCATTGCAGCAAAACGAGCAGGGAAATCTGCCATAGAGGAATGACTCGACCTACCATGGCGGAGTGGCTCTTAGACTTGCCACGGAGGAGAGAAGGAAGACCTGTCATAGCTGTAGCCCAAGATCCACTACGATAGAGGAGGGAAGAAGGCCCACCACGGTGGAAGCTTGAGATATGCTATGGCGGAGAAGGGAAGAAGGCTCGCCACGGCGGAAGCTCGAGATCCGCTATGTTGGAGAAAGACGAAGGCCCGCTACGACGGAAGCCCAAGATCCATTACGAAGGAAAAGGGATGAAGGCCTGCTATAGCGGAGAAGGGAAGGCATCCCCATGATAGAGGCATTGAGCCAAATGTGCTTAAGACGTGCAAGTCGGGAAATCTGACTCATGCCAAGATATCCACCATGGTAGAAGCATCAAGCCAATTGTGCCCGAGGCGTGTGAGTCGGGAAATCAACCTGCGCTAAGATATCCGCCAAGGTGGAGGCATCGGGCCAAATGTGCTCGAGGCGTGCGAGTCGGGGAATCCGACCGCTGCCAATTTATCCACCACGGCAGAGACATCGGGCCAAATGTGCCCAAGGCGTGTGAGTCGGGAAATTCGACCCGCCTCAAGATATCCACCACAGTGGAAGCATTGAACCATATGTGCCCAAGGCATGTGAGTTGGGAAATTCGACCCGCGCTAAGATATTCGCTACGGCGAAGGCATTGAGCTAAATGTGCTTGAGGCGTGCGAGCCGGAAAATCCAATCTGTGCCAAGGTATCCACCACGGCGAAAGCATTGGGCCAAATGTGCCCGAGGTGTGAGAGTTAGAAAATCTGACTCGTGCTAATGTATCTGCCACAATGGAGGCATCGGGCCAAATGTGCCCAAGGCATGTGAGTCGCGAAATTCGACTCGCACCAAGATATCCGTCACGGTGGAGGCATTGCGCTAAATGTGCTCGAGACGTGTGAGTTGGAAAATCCGACCCGTGCTAAGATATTTGCCATTACGGAGGTATTGGACTAAATGTACCCAAGGAGTGTGAATCGGGAAATTCAACCTGCGCCAAGATATTTGCCACAGTGGAAGCATCGGCCTAAATGTCTATGCGAGTCAGGAAATCTGACCCGCACCAAGGTATCCACCATGGCAGAGGCATCGAGCCAAATGTGCTCGAGACGTGTGAGTCGGAAAATCCAACCCGCGTTAAGGTATTCGTCACGGCAGGGGCATTAGGCCAAATGTGCCTAAGGTGTGTGAGTCAGGAAATCTAACCCATGCCAAGATATCTACTATGACAGAGGCATCGAGCCAAATGTGCCCGAGGCATTTGAGTTGAAAAATTCGACCCACACTAAGATATCTACCACGATGGAGGCATCGAGCCAAATATGCTTGATGTATGTGAATCGGGAAATCCAATCGGCGCCAAGCAAGGTCTGCACTACCGTACCGTACCGGAGTTTCGACACTTCTCCAGTACGATACGGTACCATGTACCGAACGGTACATTTCAGCGTACTATTCGATATATGTATTTATAATTATAAATAATATTTATTAAATATTATATATATAAATAGATATATATATATATATTTTTCCCTCGACGATGTCGCCTGAGATGTCAACGGACGACGTCGCCTCGGGAGACGAGGCGACGTCACCCGAAAAGTAAAAAAATATTTTTTTCTATTAAAAAATGGAAAAACGACGTCGCCCGTGCGACGTCGCCTCGGGAGCGTTGCCTTCCTTCTCGGGCGACGTCGCCGAGGCAACGTTGCAGCACGGGCGCGTCGCCTTCCTTCTCGTCGCCCGAGAAGTCCCCTCGGCGACGTCGCTGAGGCTTCGGCAACGTCGCCCAAACCTAAAAATACCAAAAAAATATTTTTTTATTAAAAAAATAAAAAAAATCATACCTACCGATAGTGGGTAGTCCGCTGCACGCAGATCTGTCGGCCAGACGTCTGCCGATACGGGCGGTACAAGTCGGTATTGCATATCTTGGTGCCAAGACATCTATACCGAGCGGTACAAGTCGGTATTGCATATCTTGGCGCCAAGACATCTGCTACGATAGGAATATGGGGAAAACTCGGCCCATAAGACAAGACCCTGAATGCTCCTATGCCGAAGAGACTGAAGGCATGCCTAAATTAGCCTGACAGTTGGCCGCCACTAAGACGCTGACATGGAAGGTAAAGGTTGAGTCACCTCCCCACTCGACAGTAACGTAAGAGAGGTAACAGTGTTGTCCATGGGAGACCATTCGGGTTGATCCTATCAGCCACCGAGGACAATGGTCCTTGGGTGGCCGATCAGATATGCTCCTCCTTAGTTGGCTTCCTTGGACAATAGGTTGTAGGGGAATGTTTGGGCTTGTTGTCCATGTGGACAAAACGCCAAGGGGAGGAGGGCATTGCGACAGTTATAGATGGTCCTCTTGGTTGCACAGGTATAAAAGTCGGCCCCCAGCACCTGCTCAGGGGTCGAGCCTCTCTCAGAGAAAACCTTTTACACCAACACAACGTCACAAAACTAACTTGAGCGTCGGAGGGGTCGTGTTAGGAAACATCTCCCCGATGCTAACCTTTGTGCAAGATCTCTCGACAAGACTGGAGCCCACCTTGGGACTCGGATACCTAGAGTTCCTTCGAAGACCACCTCGGCACCGCATCGACTGCCTTGCAGGATTGCCATGAGGGTTACTTGGACAGCCTCGCACCTTCGGGTTAAGACCAAGCCATGCCAACTCTCAATCGACGACATCCAAGCAACAACATATATATGTATATGTATTTATATGTGTGTATGTGAGTGTGTGTGTGTGTGTGTGTGTGTGTGTGTGTGTGTGATCATCTTCTATATATATTGAATGAGAGCTTGATGTTTTCTTATATGTTAGTTGCTTGTTTTATTTCTCAATATTTACTTTGATCTTTTGCTCTGCCTCTTTCTCTTTGATTCTTCTATTTAAATTATCTATTAAGGCGGACCTTGATATGCTATCTTTGAGTCAATGAGGGATCTCACACTATTTTGTCGGCTATATGTGAAAGTTTTGGGAAAAATGTGGTTTATTGTACTAGAATTACAAAGAGGTTGCTGTGATATGCTAAGTTTGCTCTGAATGTTTCTTGCAAGTTATTTTTAAGCTGAAGCTGATAATAGAACAAATGACTAAAACTTTGTTGTGCAATCAGTAGTTGTCATTGTATCAATAAAAGCTGACTGATAGCACTTTTATGTAGACTTGTTTATAATAAAATATTCATTTCCAGGAACATTATCAGCAAAAGCCTTATATTTTGCTAAAAATAAGTGTTTTTTTTTTTGCATCCTTTTTCTTTCTTAATACCTTGTTAATACATAGAGACCGTCGATTGGTGAGTTGGTCCAGTTGGTTCACTGTTGAAGGTGCAGGTCCTTCCTAGTGACTCCTTGCTATGGGGGGAGCTGACGTGGCTAGCCGATGTAGAGAGCCCATTGGGGGAGGTGGTTCGCTGGGAGTGGCCTGGCCTTGGTATGGTGAAGCTGGGTAGGAGAGCTGGATTCTCTTGGCTGTTGAGCTACCTCCTAGTCGCATCTCCGGATGGCGCCGGGGGCGTCCCGACTTAACCCCTCCAATGCTTAAGTCAATGAAAGACGAAAAGGGAGGAAGTCAATAGTATGAGCAGTGTAAATGAGAGAATATAGGGTTTTTGCTTGGCCCCCTCGTCTTGGTTCGGGGCTTGGCTTTTATACCTGGGCGTTGAGCGATCTGGACGTACGTTAGCTAAGGCCCCTCTTACCTTGTATGGTGGAGGTATTAATGAGGGTGGTTTGCTAGCGTGTCCTTTAGCACTTTGGGCAGATCGTTGGGATGCCTTTGGGTTGACTCCCTTGTTGCCATGGGTTAGGAAGGAAGTGGTCCCTCCATCGACTGTCCGAAAGAGAAGGCTAGTGAAGTCGGGCCATGCTGTCAGTCATTAATATGGAGGCATGACTTTTGCTGAGATGTCAACCAGGAGACAACTAGGGAAGTTGGGGCATGCTACTAGTCATTGGTGCAGGGCATGGTTTCTTCAGTTGCGGTATCGGTAAGGAGTGGGTCTTGCGTGCCCACTTTTGGAAGCTAGGACAGGTAGGGCAGATTTCTGTTAGTGGCTGGGGGGAGTTTGTGGGGGCTCTCACGTTTGGCTTAGGTGGTGTTACTGGCTTAAGGGGCGAGGGGAGCTAGCAATGCTAAGCTTTTCCCTATCATTCATCCTCTCGGAAGGCGTGCTTCGGGGCTTTGCAAGGGGCTCTCGAAGTATGTCGTTTTGCCTGTATTATTGCACACTTACGTGAGTGCTATTTTTGCTATGAGGTCCTTGTTGAGGCTGTGATGGTTGGTGTGAGGTCCGTCGAGGCGGACGATGCTCTTTTGCAGGGGTGATTGTAGGAGTGACGAATGCTTACCTAAGGAACCCCTTTCTTTTTTCCTTCCCTCTCTATCTTCGTTCTCCCCCTTTCGCATGGGAGTTCACTTATTTTTCGACCTCCCCCTTTTGCTTCGAGAGGTTTCCTTCTCTGTTTTTGTGTGCCCCTTCTATCCAGGAGGTTGGGTCTTCTTTAGGGCTTTCCCCTTCTGCTTCTGGGAGCTGGTACTTGACCGCCTAGGCAGGAGTGTGTTGGCTCGACCTTGTGAGTGGGAGGATCGGTACCAGTCCGTCGTAGCAACTTTCATCGTAGCGGGTCTTGATTCGATTGTCGTAGCAGGAGTATTGGTGTCAGGCTGTCGTAGCGAGTCTTGATTCGACTGCCGTAGTGGGAGTATCGGTATCAGTTCATTGTGGCGGCTTTTGCCATAGTGGGTCTTGATTCGATCGCCGTAACGAGAGTATCAATATCAGTCAGTCATAGCGGGTCTTGATTCGATCGTCGTAGCGGGAGTATGGACCCACTGTGATGGGCTTTGTCTCGACTATGTAAGCGAGAAGCTGGACCCATTGCGGTGGGCTTTGGCTCGATCACATAAGCAGGAGGCTGGACCCATTGTGGGTTTTCGCTCGATCATGTAAGCAAGAGGTTGGACCCACTGTGGTGGGCTTTAACTCAACCACGTAAGCGGGTGGTTGGACCCACTTTGGTGGGCTATGGCTCAACTGCGTAAGCAAGAGGATGGACCCACTATGGGTTTTAGCTCGACCGCGTAAGTGGGAGGCTGGACCTATTGTGATGGGCTTTGGCTCGACCACGTGAGCGGGAGGTTGGACCTACTATGGGTTTTGGCTTGATCGCATAAGCAGGAGGCTGGACCCACTGTGAGTTTTGGCTCGACCGTGCAAGCGGGAGGCTGGATCCACTATGGTGGGCTTTGGCTTGATCGTATAAGCGGGAGGCTAGACCCACTATGGGTTTTGACTTGATTGCGTAAACAAGAGGGTGGACCCATTGTGGGTTTTGGCTTGACCGCGTAAGCGGGAGGCTGGACCCACTGTGGTGGGCTTTGGCTCGACCGCGTAAGCGGGAGGATGGACCCACTGTGGGTTTTAACTCGACCGTGTAAGCGGGAGGTTGGACCCATTGTGATGGGCTTTGGCTTGACCACGAGTGGGAGGCTAGACCCACTATGGTGGGCTTTGGCTCAACTACGTAAGTGGGAGGATGGACCCACTATGGGTTTTGGCTCGACCCTGTAAGCAAGAGGTTGGACCCATTGTGGGTTTTGGCATCGCATAAGCTGGAGGCTAGATCCATTGCAATGGGCTTTGTTATCCTTGTCGTGGCATTTTGCCAATGGTGGACGTCCGGGTGCAGGGCTGCTGAGGTTCAGGCTATAGAGCTATAGAGCTAATGCTAGCTCATCGGCAGTTCAGGGGGGCCGAGCGGAGGCTCGAAGAAGCCTGGGAGGCGTCGACGATTGCCGAGGACGAGGCAGTGTGCCACAATATGGAGGTCGAGGGGCGGTTGGATGTTCTGCACTGGCAGTTGGAGTGGGAGCGAGGGACACAAAGCTGTTGAGGCTCGGATCCCTGAGCAATCCTTAGAGCTGGTGCTGGCTCATCAGCGGGCCAGAGAGGTCGAGTGGAGGCTTGCGAAGGCTTGGGAGGCATCAGCGGTTGTTGAGGACGAGGCGGTCCGCCACAATATGGAGGTCGAGCGGTTGGATGTTATGCGCCAGCAGTTGGAGTGGGAACGGGGACGTAGGGCTGTCGAGGTCTGGACCACAGAGCTGTCCCAGGAGTTGATGCTGGCTCATTAGCGGGCCAGGGAGGTCGCGTTCAAGGAGTCAGAGGGATTTCGCCAGGGGCTACGGAGGGATTCTGTTGCCACGGGCTTGTTGTATGCGAGGGGTTCAACAAGGCGGACCATGCTCCTTTTGCTGTGGTGAACCTTGTTTTGATAGTGAGAGTGGTAGGAATAGTACCTAGCATGGCGGCGAGGGGAGCTGGCCTCTCCGTCGTTTTGGTTTGGCGACTTTCGCCGTAGTGAGCATTGGCATGACCACCTGATTGAGAGAATGAATATCTGTCCTCTGTAGCGAGCCTTGGCTCGACCGCCTGAGCAAGAGAATAAGTATCCATCCGCCATAGCAGCTTTCATTGTAGCAAGCCTTGGCTTGACCGCCTGAGTGGGAGAATGTCATAGCAGGCGGCATGAGGCTCGTCTTCCCTTTGCCTTGGCCCTCGCAGGACAACAACCGAGAGCTTTGGTTGCACGTTAGTGAAGAAGTGGGGCTCGAACTCCTTAGTGAGCTGGTGGGTGAGGCCCAAGAGGGTTTCAAATGAGACGAGTGGGTGTCTAGGAGGGGGTAGACTCGAGTCATCGAACAGACACTAATAACGTGTGGGGGTTGGTGTCGCCATGTTGATTTGCCGAGATGTGAGAACCTCTTCGACAAAGCATTCTTTGAGAGCTACGGTAGGATGTTCCTGTGACATTCGGCCCTCTTAGCGCTAAAATGTTAACACACAAAAACCGTCGACTGGTGAGTCGACCCGGTTGGTTCACTACCGAAGGTGCAGGTCCTTCCTAGTGACTCCTTGCTAACGAGGGGAGCTGATGTGGCCAGCCGGTGTAGAGAGCCCGCTGGGGGAGATGGTTCGTTGGGAGCGGCTTGGCCTTGGTATGGTGAAGTCGTGTAGGAGAGCTAGATTCTCCTAGCTATTGAATTGCCTCTTGGCCGCGTCTCCGGATGGTGCCGAGGGTCCTGCACAATTGGTCTGCGCCGGGGGTGTCTCGACTTGACCCCTCTGATGCTTAAGTTAGTCTAGGGCTTGGCTTTTATACCTGAGCGCCGAGTTGTCTGGACGTGTGTTAGCCAAGGTCCCCCTTACTTTGTATGGTGGAGGCATTAATGTTGGCGTGTCTCCTCTGGTGCCTTGGGCGGACCATTGGGATGCCTCTGGGTTGACTCCCTTGTCGCTTTGGGTTAGGTAAGGAGTGGTCCCTCCATCAGTTATCCAGAAGGGAAGGCTGGTGAAGCCGGGCCATGCTGTCAATCATTAATGCAGAGGCATGGCTTCTGCTGAGATGTCAGCCAGGAGGCGGCTGGGGAAGCTGGGGCATGCTGTTAGCCATTAATGCGAGGCATGGTTTCTTCAACTATGGTATTAGTAAGGAGTGGATCTTGTGTGCCCACTTTGGGAAGCCAAGACAAGCAGGGCGGATCCTTGTTGGCGGCTTGGGGGGAGTTGGTGGGGGCTCCCACATTTGGCTTAGGTGGCGTTGCTAGCTCAGGTGGCGAGGGGAGCTGGCAGTGTGAAGCTTTTCCCTATCACTTGTGATTATATCATTTTGTTCCTTTTTCCGTGGTCCAGTCCTCAACTGTTGGCAGAATCTTTCTTGTTGTCAAGTTTTAAATACTGGTCTGATTTCGGTTTCAGTAAACTTATTGGACCAGCACTAAACCAACTTGTATTGCTTGACATAACTGAAAAATAGATAACAAAAAATGATACCAGTTGACACAAAGCTATATGGTCCAATAAATATCAGTTTACATGTTGCCATATGACCCAGTATTTGAAACCATGCCTAACAGGAGAGGTGCTTGTTCTGGATTTTCTATGTTCAATGGATTAGAAGAGAGGTGGAAGACTTGAGCAATGCATCAATGGATGTGAAAAATGTTTTTAACAACATAACTAGATCTTCGCCTTCATGTATGGTAAAACTTGCATTTCTAGATACTTCGATGAGAAGGCTATTATGAGTGCCTCATAAAAGGATCCAACAACAACCAAATAATTGTAAAGTCTCAACTATTGTAAATGAATAAATATCTAAAAACTGAAAATCTATGGCATTTTAACCAGGTTGTTTTGCTCAGGCAACTGACATCATGATTAAGTGCTTATGCTTCAGAAAATATAGATGATTTATAATAAATAAGCTTCATACAGCTGAATCCCACTCTCCTCTGCTCTCTTTCCATTTCAGGTTTTGTAACACTGTCTTTCAAATATTTGATGTATAGTTACCAGCTGTTAATCCAAAAAGACTGTGTCATCTGATTTTGTTTATTTGCATTGGATTATGACAGCAGATGACTTGTATTAGTTCTGTTCCCCAAGTGAGATGATTGGTTTGTGTTTTTGCTGTAGATGTTTCATCTGATGCCAACACCTCAAGGAAGCTTCTATGTGCTGAATGACATATTCCGTCTGAACTATGCCTAAAAATTCTTTTAAACTATATCCGGAAGGCACTAGGTGGGTGTAACATACTGTTGCTGTTGTGACGGGTCATGGTTTGGAAAAAGGATTGTTGTTTTTCTCTATTTGCTTGTTTTATTTTCCTTTGGTTGGGTGGTGGATGGTTGCAAATGTTTTTGAAGCTTTTACAGATGCAGATGGGTGAATCTGTGATCTTCTCTATGTATGGATTGTCCCTCTGTTCGACGAGACAGATTGCATTGCATTTATATGCAAATATTGGTCATGAATTTGCTGTTCTTGGTGGCACTTGATCCCAGTGTTTTAGTTGCCATTGATGTGTTTATTTAAATGTCAGCACATTGTTGTTTTTCTTCTTTCTTGATGCTGGTTCCCAACCTTCTGCTCGAATTTCTACCGGGGACAGTTGTTTGATGAGACAATTGCGCGGTACAAACATAGTTCAAAGTTTATGAAATAATCTTGCAGATTGTGGTGCACCTTGTGTGATAGATGACATCTAGAAACATTTCTTGGATTAGATGATCACTAGTTCTCTGCATGTGCAGTGGAGAGGAATCAAAGAATCTCTCTGCAACTCGTACGCCAAAGGCTACAAGAACGTCTGTCGGAGGACATTAATCACAACATGGTAAATTGCCTGTGCTAAAGATGTGTTTGATGATTACATGTCAGGATCATTTTGGCATGACACGAGGCTCATCTCATCATGGATATTACCACATGCTTGATGTCTATATTTTGCTGTTATACTATGCTTTTCTTTGGAAGGACTTTGTATTTTACTCATCAACCCAATTTGGAGAAGTTGGTGCTGAGGGAAACTACTACTGATTGCAGTATAATGGTGCAGTGGCATTCCCCATCTGTAAGGTGTGTTTGAGCTCAACACTGATGCTTCTTTCACATGCTCGCGGTTAAAAGGGATGCAATGGATTTATAGCGAGGTTGACTCAGTGAACGCCAATCACATTATGACGAACGGGGAAGTCCTGTGAAGGCTGACTAATGTTTCTATTGATTGGTCACATTAAGTCATCTACTGTGAGTGTTGCATTCATTAGAAAGAGGATACAATAAGATGGATTAGGCTGTCATAATAATGGAGATGAATCAGTTTCTTCACAAGAATTAGGGAGATCGCATTATTACAAAACACTGTTCTTTCTAAAACTAAAATTACAAACTAGACTTAAGCTGCTTATGGAAGTGGAGAAAATAACATGTTAACAAAATAATCCAGCAGCAGGTCGAGAAATGCGATTAACATAAACCAGAAAACAGAAATGCTCAAAAAAATTCTCAAATATTACTTCATGTTCATCCCTGC